>OX422215.1:394349766-395615123 GCA_949130495.1 Sambucus nigra
CGTCCACCTGGCCTGGAACTACTAACTTGTCCTCTGCCCATACTTTTCACTGCACTGCCTTGAGATAACATTCTGCTTGCTACTTCACTATGTGTTGTTGGAGTCTCTGCCAACTGCGGACAATTCTTTTTAACATGCACCACTTGATGACAATGGTAGCATTCCACTCCTTTAAGCTTAGGACACTCGGATTTATAATGCCCCTCCTCATTACAAAAGAAACACGTAACAACTCTCACTGGTGCCTCACCTTTTCCTGACCTCCAACCCAGACTAGAAGATTATCCACCCCTAGTATCTCTGCCAAATCTCCCCAGACCTCTACCACTATCTCCACCACCTCTCTGAAATTTATGAGGTTCCATCTTAACACTTCCACCCTCACCTCCCTTCGAGTGAGATGCGTCGAATCTATTTTTCTTAAAACTCTCTCTGCTCGCCACCCCTTGGTTAATTTGCCTTTCTTCTATCGTGGCTTTGTTTACCAGAGAAGCATAATCTTCTAACTCATAAGTGGCCACTCTATTTTGAATAGGCCAAATCAGTCCATCTTGAAACTTACTACATTTATCTTCTTCCTCCTGCACATACTTAATAGCAAATTTAGACAAAGCAGTAAATTTAGCATCATACTCCCTCACAAACATTTTCCCTTGGGTTAAATTTATAAACTCCCTCAGATTCTTCCTCCTATAAACCTTAGGGAAATACTTAACATACAAAGCTTTAATAAATTCAGCCCAAGTAATGACATCAGTACCTTCCATCCTGGGCACCAAATGGTTGCTGGCTTCCCACCAATATTTCGCCTCTCCTTTCAGCTTAAACACAGCTAGATTCACTTTCTGGTTATCTGGAACCTTCATAACTGCAAATATAGTTTCTAGATCCCTGACCCACATCTCAGCTTCTGTAGGTTCAGCTGACCCTGAATATTCTGGAGGATTCAACTTCAAAAACTTCTCATGCATGGAATCTTTCATTTCCTTCCTTGCCTCTTTCTCAATCCTGGCCATAATCTTTGATTCTAGATATCTAGCCTGTTGTTCTGCCATTTGCGCCATATTTCTTTCTTGTTGCTCTGCCATCCTCATCATTGCCTTCACCATTATTTGCATCTCTGTAGGCTGTTCTTGCTCTCTAGCCCTCCCAGCAACACTTTGCTCTACTTCAGCATTATCTGTACGAGAAGCTACTCCCTCTTCTCTAGGTTGTCCATTCCCAGGTTCCATCTGGAATAATCTGTAATACAACAAAGTTCTAACAACCAATATAAACAGTTTATAATACTAAACTATTGGTTAGTACATAAACAATTCATAAATATCAAATCAACTCAATACTGCCATCTAACCGTCACACACGTCCAGAATTTATAACCACGCTCTGATACCACTAATTGTCACACCCCAAAACCCAATATCCATACTATTAATTTGTTATTGGAATAATTAGATCATAATCTTGAGCCCATTGGAAACATGATTCATTCATCAATATTTTCCTACATAATGAACATAATATTATTCTTATATCATAAAATTCAATATCAGAGTCATAATTATGCGAGCATACAATACCGTGATTAACTATGATCAACCCAATCCATACTAAATCAATATATACAATGTGTGAGTATATTAAAATCTTCAGTGTGACAAAGATAAAATCCCATTTTTAAACCCCAGCTCTCTCCAACGGTGCAACTCTCAAAGCTACCGGTCATATGGTATCCTAGCTGGCAACATGTGAACCTGAAATTGTTAAAATATAAACCATAAGCATTAAGCTTAGTGAGGTACTCCTTCCCTGCAATAGAATAACAATTCTATATCGAATATGTGAATATAAAATCTGAACAATCCTGCCCATTAGCAATAACAAATCATGGATCATAAGATCCAAATAATTCTGCCCATTGGCAATAACAAATCCTGGATCATAAGATCCAAATAATTCTGCCCATTGGCAATAACAAATCCTAGATCATAAGATCCAAATAATTCTGCTCGTTGGCAATAACAAATCCTGGATATTTGAATATCCAAACAAATCCTGAATACCGAAGTATTCAAACCAATCTTGGATCATGAGACCCAAACAAATCCTGGATATTTTAATATCCAAACAAATCCTGAATACCGAAGTATTCAAACCAATCCTGGATCATGAGACCCAAACAAATCCTGGATATTTTAATATCCAAACAAATCCTGAATACCGAAGTATTCAAACCAATCCTGGATCATGAGACCCAAACAAATCCTGGATATTTTAATATCCAAACAAATCCTGAATACCGAAGTTTTCAAACAAATCCTCTCTTAGAGCTATATTCATATTTATATATGAAACAAATCATAAGTACACTCACCTTGGCAGTTTAACTGGCTTTGCCCTTGCCTTTATCCAGTGCTTGTTCAATCAGCTCTTCTTCCCTTCCTATCATTCTTAAAATATTAGTATCATCATAATAATATTAATAATCCAAAGAACGACTTAAACATAATTCAATCCATAAGCATCACATGATTCCATTCAAATCATTTATCACAAGTGAAGTTCCATTCAAATCCATGCTAGTATATTTAACATATCCAAATCATAGACCAAATATAAATTCATTTATTCTTGGAAATTCAATCCTTGTCATATTAGTATTCCAATACAAAAGATGGTACATCATTTTAGGTCTCGTAGAGCAAAATATGCTCATTTCTTTACCACATGGCAAATCTGCCCTATAGGCCCTCTTATCGTTCATTCAACTTCCACGAATTTCCATAATTTTTATACATCATAAATTTATGTGATATTTCACCCAACATCAGTAAACATATTGGAAAATAAAAAATTAAAGTTTCATAATTTTTAAGGTTCGTTTTCTATGTCAAGCAAAACACCGAACACATGGTGGGCATATTTTCACCCTTGGGGCAGATTTCATATCCGAACTTCAAACTCTCACCAAAGACTCATTTATTGGTATTTTATCATGATTTTCGGATATGTCATACATATATGAGTCCAGGTAAATATCCAATTGGAATCAATCAATTCCAGTAAGTATAGAGAAATATATGGAAGTTTGAATAAACAAGGTTCTTAAACAAAACAATCTCAAGGGTTTACACATTCAAGTTTACTTAAACTTGCATCTATCCATAAGTACATATCAAGACATGGAATTTCAGTAAAAAAATGATTATTTCAATCATTTAAATAAGTAATACAAAAAAAATAAACAATATTTATGGATGTAAATACCTTAGGGGCGTTTACGTAATTTTTCTATGAATTTTTCTTCAATTTCTCCTCACACTTTCTTCCTAAACTTCAAAACTCTCTTTCCTTAGGTTAAACTCTTCCATGGCTGAAATATGCTGAAGGAAGAGCTTAATTAAAGGGTTTTAAGTTGGCATAAGTCCACCCCCTCTTGGTCCAATCAAAATATAACATGTGGCATTACATAAAACAAAATTTCATTTAAGGCTAAATGACTACTTTACCCCCTGTTCGTAAAAGGACAATATCTTCCCACTCGGATGTCCGTTCGATGAACCGTTTCTTTTGTTATAAACCTAACTCATATATATACAAATATCTAGTTTACACCTCAAGTTCATTGTTATGTCATAAAGGTCAAAACTATCCTTAAACATGAACATTCCTACCGAAACCCTCAAAATTTTGTATTTGTAACTAATCCGACATTTCATGATTTTTGAAGGTAGGATTAGACTAAACATAGTAAATTAACATCATATATATTAATAACATATTATAATTATCACACAAGCTAATCATGATTTAAATATAATTTATCATAATTATATTCGGGTTGTCACAATTTCTCCAAGTGGGTTGAGGCTGAGCCTCTCATTGACATGTCATATGAGAGGGTTTACAAATTTATTTGGAAAAATATTTTTTGCAAGTATGGTCTGCCGCATGCTTTCATTACTAACCATGGTACCCAATTTGATAATGAGGAGTTCGCTGCATATTGTCACCAGTCCAATATCCAGAAGATCCATTTTGCACCAGGCCATCCCCAGAGCAATGGACAAAATGAAGTGACAAACAGAACTTTGCTGAACAGGTTGAAAAAATGGTTGGATGATGCAAAAGGAAAATGGATTAATGAGCTACATTCGGTGTTATGGGCTTATCGCACAAGACCCTGAACAGCAACTGAGGAATCTCCTTATATGCTATCTTTTGGAAGTGAAGTAGTCATACCAGCTAAACTGGGACTACCGACACACAGGGTGCTTAATTTTAACTCTCCTGTAAGCGATTTGATGAGACGTTTAGACTTGGATATGCTCAAAGAAGTAAAAGAAGATGTGGCGATCAGGAACGCAGCTTAGCAGCAACGAACTTCCATGTTCTATAACAAAAGAGTCAAGCAAGGCGATATTAAGGAGGGAGACTATGTTCTCAAGAAGGTGATTCAGAAACATAATAAGTTAGAGGCCTTAGAGGGAGAAGAATTCAAAAATGAATGAAATGCGGAGCACCTGTGAAAATATTATCAATAATAAAGATTCACATGCACCCCATTTCTTTCAATATGAATAAAGATTATATTTTCTCCATATTCTTTTTGTTTAATTTTTTTCGGAGTACTCGTGCTACACCAACTACGGTTGGTTGGCATATCAGTAATCTCTAACCACGGTTGGTCGGCACCAATAAATTTAACCAATAATGTTGGCATAACAATCATATAAATCAAAGCCTGTTTGATCACGGGTGACCTCAAGGGGCATCCCAAACTAGGCAAGAAGATGGGTGACCTCACAGGGCATTCACTGTCAAGGAAATAAGGTAATCCTAAAAAGATTACTACAACTAAGCAAGATTATGGGATGAAAATCATTCCATTGCTTAGGCACTTATGGGTGACAAGTCACTACAACTAGGCAGCAAGTGGGGCAAGCTCTATTGTCTAGGAAATTAAAATAAAATAGGACAGATTGTCCCTTTATAGACATATATTCATTCATCAATAGACAATATGTTATAAGCAAAACATCTTAAAAAATATTTTCAAGGAAAGAAAAATGCACAAAGATGAAATTTTTCTTCATTAAATACAGGAAAGCAAATTACAAAAGATGAAGTTTTCTTCATTTAATACAAATTTCCTATTCTATTGGCTTTTTCCCTCGAATTTTGGTACAGGTTCCATTCTAGCTGCTGGAGGGTCATCTAAAGTATAAGGAGAATTGATGAAATTCATATCTCCTAGCATTTTCATGTTGCTCGAACTTGGTCGCTCAAGCGGATGAGGTGGTCGGGATATCTCATAATCTTTATGAAGATTGTAATCACCAAGATACTTGGAGATGAAACGTTGAGGTATGGCACAAGCTGGAATCCACCTAACATCCAACTTAAAAGGAGGATTAGGTAGATCAAGAAACCCAGGTTCATACCAATCCCACAGGGAATTTCCTTTCTCAAGAAGCATCACACCAAGAGCATTCAACCATCCTTACTTATACCCATCATTGTTTGATTGCTTTAACCTGGCATCAAGATGGCATAAGACTTCATTATATCCCTCCATCCAGAATTCTCATGGCTGTTTGTGGAATTGATATGTCAATCTCTCAACATTTTTATGGAGCTTCTTCACAAAATTCTCTTTACTCTCCAAGGCAGAACTTTGCTCAGAAAGTTTCTCAGTGAGACTTTAGATTTTTCTAGACATCTCAACCAAGGCTTTATTTTTTGCTATCATTTGAACGGCTTGATTTTCTAAATGCAGTTGGGTTCTCATTTCTTCAATATTAATCCGACCATCTCTTGCTTGGCCACGGATAGAAGGCCTTGATCTGACACGAGTAGACGATGTAGGTCCGGCTATTTTCAAAGCCTCTAATTCTTCTCTTAAGGCAGCATTTTCGATTTCCAAAAAGGAAAAACCTTCATCATTAACTGGACTAAAGCTCCCAAAGATGATGAGGTGACAAATTTGAGTTGTTTCACCTCTTCTCGCAAGGCAATATTCTCTTATTCAAACAGCTTGGGAATATTCCTATGTTCCTCGATCTCAAGTTTCAGAACGCTTTCCCTTTTTTCATGGGCAGAGATATATTTGTCATAGCCCCGATCAACACTCAACTGTTGGTACTTTTTCTCATAACCTTCATGCAGGAGTGAAGTGGTTTCTTTGGGTTGAAGTTGGAGATGCTCGATTATTCCTTGGAGGTCTTCAATCATTTCATAATAGGACACATTATTGGCTACAACATGATCAAGTAAACACTTTAAGTATTGGTATGCATCAACTGCTCGCTCAGAAGCATCAGATCCAAGGATATCAATTATTTGAGCATCAGTAAAATCTGTGTGACTAGCTTTGAAATAATCATTACATTTTTCATCAACTCTGTATCATCAGCTGACAAGAGTTCCATCCTGGCAATAAACTAGCAAGGAAAAATAAAAATGCATCAACAACAATACAGACAGAGCAAGTAAAGGAGAAACTCAGATTAGATAACAAAGTCTATTTTTATTGATCATAAAAAGAGAGAGTACATCCGAAGCTACAACTATAAAGAGAAAAACAACATATCAAAATAGCCGAACAACTTTACACCTTCACCTTATTCCCTACAACATCTTCAGCTAGTTTAGATGAAGGAGTTGGTTGATTAGAGGGTAATTGGTGTTGCTCGGTAGAAGTTGTTGCCTCCTGAACTTGCTCGGAGGATTGAGGAATGGTAACAACAGGTACTTGTTCTACTATCACCATAGAATACTCATCAGGTGCAACTTCATACTCTTCTTCTTTGTCAATAGTAGGAGGAGGTCCATGAGTGTGTTTCTGAAACAATTCAGAATCGTCTGCAACACTCAAATCTTTCAATGCTGCAACCCATCCGTCTCTGAAATACTTCAAACTTGCATACTCCATCTGGCAAGTAATAGCAGTTAAGGCTTTATTCCATCCTTTGTGCCAACCAGAGCTAAATGACTTCTTCACAACAACTTTTCTCTTCACCTTCTCAGAAGAAACATATCCTTCAGTAAGCTTCACCTTCTCCTCCAGATCTTTCTTATGCCATTCAGCCTCTTCAAGCTTGCCATCAGCTTCTTCCTTGCTGGAAATGGAAACCTTCAATTTTTTCTCTAACTCCTTGGAGGCATTTATAGCTTGGTCTCGAGTTGTATCAACTTGTCGATGAGTTGTCTCTGCAGATAGAAGTTTCTTCTCCAAAGCAGCTTTATCTTCCTTGTACTTCTGTCGGGAATCCTTTAAAGATTGTGATAACCCAACAAAATCTTCTTCCACCCCACTGGAGGAAGTTGAAGACTTGATAGCCTCATCTTTCTCCAAGATACTATTAAAGCACATCATAAACTGCAAAAGAAAAAAAGCTCGGATCAGAATATGAACAGAGTACATGGGGATGAAATAGTAAGGATGATGATACTTACTAACGCAATATGTTGGGCGGCTAAGTCAGTGACCTTCTCCTGAGATAGGGAACCCTCAATAGCTCGATATTCGGGAATGGTCCAAGACTTGATCAAACCTTTGGCCGAGCTTGAAGCAATGAGAGCTGGAGTGTTAGCTCTTAAAGAAGGATCCTTAACGTCAGAAGGTTGAGTAGCAGTTTCTATAGGTCTTTCTCCAAGACCTTTCCTTAATCTCTTTAAAGGACCACCTTCAATTAAAGGTGATTCCTCTCTTTATGTAATAGCAACACCTTCAATCAAAGGTGCTGCCTCTTTTGGGACAACAGGTGGCTTCTTGCCGACCTCCTTGGTAGTCAGAATTATTCCCTTAGATGGAGCCATATTTATTTTCTTTGTCCCTTCACCTGGGACATCCCATTTTCTCTTCTTTGCCCCATCAGTGCCAGGAGCATCTTTGGCAAAGAATTCAGGCATTCTCCTCTTCCTCGTCATCAAATCAGTAATAAAGATACCCAAATCAGAAGAAGATTCTTCTACGCTGGCTCGAGATGATGGATGTTGATCAAGATCAATTATCACACGAGGGGTAAGAGGACGAGCAATAAAAGAGGAATTAGTATTTTTGTATCTCGGCAAATAAGAAGCAGATCTAGCGTTCGCCCCAGCAACTGATTGATGCAAACCTCATATGAGTTTCAAATATTTTATATTAATGTCACTCTTTTTTGGGGGTCTTTCTTTTATCATCAACTATAAAAAGTAGAATAAATATCAGTGACGCATTTCATCAAACATAAACAGAGCTAAATCGAAAACTTAAAAACAACCTATCCCATTACCATAAAGTGGACATCTGGGACCTTGGTAAACATTGTTTCCTTGTAATGGGGGGTGTTGCCAATTTTTCGTTACAACTCCATGATCAAAATAGTCCCTATTAGCATCGGGAAGATTGACTACTAAAGCTCTATTGGAAAACCTAGTTTTTAAATAAAATGTGGAATCACTGGTAACCCATTTATAACAAAACATAATCTCAGGGATCCCTAAATGAGTCCCATGAATTTGGTTTAACCTATGTACGCCATTAACTACCCTCCATGTATTTGGATCTACTCTTGCAAGAACAATATCGAAATATTGGCAAAGCTCCAAACACAAGGGATTAGGCGGGAAAGAAAAGCCACACTCCACTACAAAAAGCGATGGAAACCAGTGTCCATCAGCCACAGAAAATAAATTAGAAGGTCAATGAGGTTCTTCTAGAATAACCCAAGAGGGAATCTCAAAATCAGCTCAGAACTTATCCAAGGATTCGACAAGATAAACCTTGTTCACTAAAGCAAAGAAAGAAGAAGGAAGAAGTTCTTACATAGAGATTGAGAAATCTGCTAAGGAGAATGTCAGAAAGAACGATAGTACAAGGATAGAATGAGAAGACAAAGAGTTTAGAAATATGGAGGTAAAAAGTAGATGACGATCTGTTTATATCTCTTTTAAATGACTTGCATCAGGAAGAAGGAAAATAAATGAATACTAGAAAAGACGATTGCGTTTTCGGTGATTAAATGATGAAAAAGATGCAAATACCCAAGCGTCTATCGCAGATTTAAAATATTTACAAGTTTGCCATTTCGCGCTCAAATGACAAGACTAAAGACAAAATTCCTAAGTGTTGGAGATGTATAATTAATCAAGACGTAAAAAGGTGCCCGAGCAACTTTTGGGTAAAATGTTCCACACTCTCATATCAAAACTCAACTTTGAAACATTGGGGGATTCTGTTGATACAAAAATTAGTCATCTACCATGGACCAATTATATAAAGACATGTGTCATCTTACGTGGCAAATGCCTATACTCACCGAACAACTCATCACCCCGAACTACTCAATGTGCACAGCTACTTAGCGTGCCGAGCTACTCAACGTGTAGAGCTACTTAGCATGCCGAGATACTCCACATGTAGAGCATCTGGCCAGGAAGATCAAGCGACAATTATACATTCAATGAACATCAGATTTAATGGACATTTTTATTGTACATATGTATATGTCTATTAAATAACGGCATATAATCTATTCATACTAACATCCCCAAGGCTATAAATACACTGTAACCCCCTCCATAACGGGGCGATTGATCATTAGCGATTGTGATCGAGATTAAGGCAACAACATCTTGCAATACAAAACAATGGACATATGCCATTTTCATAAGGCTGAACCACTTTAAAAATCTTTTGTCTTACTTCTTACTTCATATTTATATGTGATTGATTAATTAGATCAAATCTATTTTTTTACATCAACAATAATCAAAACAAAATGAGATAAAAAAAAATTGGAACCCACCCTGGGCCCATACTAAAAATATGTGAATAATAAACTAGAGAGCCTAAGTGAAATGAAGTGGTGAGATAAATAAATATTTTTCATCTAAAGATGAATAAACTGGAATAATCAGAACACTACAAGTCTGACCCCTCAACCTAAAGATATTTTGAAGAAACCATTGTGGGTCAGATGTTACATTTTGCAATAAATATCCGACTTTACTTAAACAATATTAAATGCGACTCATTTACATCTCATGCCATCCCCGCTGACATTCGTACCCAAAATACCTCACCTCGTCTATGACTGAAGTATATCATACCTAAATGTGAGTCCATACTAGACATAACTACAACGTGCATCCTAAGCCCCATGCCTAAGAGGTAAGATACATTATCTCAACTTAGATCTACAACATAGTATCACAAGCTCTAACTATGCATTAAGTCTCATAAAAATTCATAGTACCCATTTACTATAATACCCCATTATTTTAAAGAAATAAATATTAAATAGTTTAACTATAATCAGAAAAGAAGAAAATAAATGAGAAAATCATTAGTAACATATTAGTATGTTAAGATATTAAAATAATCAATGTAATTGTGATTTATACAATTTTTGGGAATTTTATGTTAATATAATATATAAAGTAATTGTGTTTTTAAATTAAATAATATTGAAATTGGGATGAGAATTAATTAAATTGTATTATTTTTATCAATAATATATTTAAATAAGTCAAAATAAAATTCTATAATTTTTTTATATTTTATAAGAATTAAATGAACAAAATAGGCGTTTATGTAATTAAAAGGGTAATTTAAGGGTAAATGGGTAATTAAGATTATCTTGGGCTCCAACCTAGGTTAAGGTGTAAACTCATAAGAATAGCAAATATATCTCATGGCTATAGAAGAAGAAAAGAAAAGTAAAGGGAAAAAAGAAAGAAAAATGGAGAGAAAACAAGGAAAAGGAAAAGAAAGAAAATAGAAAGAAACAAAAGGAAAAAAAGAAAAAAAATAGATAAGGAAGAGAAGAGCAGAAGAAAAAGAAAAATAAAGGAAAGAAGAAAGGAATAGAGAAAACAAATGAGTGAACTGAAGAAACAAAAAGAAAACAGAAGGAAGAAGAGAAAGAAATAAAAAGAGAAATTAGCAGCGTTGAAGGAATAAGGAGAATGAGAAAGGAGATCGCCATGGGGCCTCTATAATGGGACCCCAGGACACTATAGTGGTGAACCAAGGCCTCCATGGTGGTGAAAGGGGAGATGGTAGGATTGGCTCCAGGAAGAGTTTTCTGTAGATTTTTGTTTCACAATACTTCAGTTATTCAACTTCACTTTAGGGGACGTTCTGTTATGATTTTAGGAAAACATCAACTATGGACCCGACTCAGTTTTTTTGTAGATTTCAATTTTGAGTCAGATTTCGAAGAGAGGGAGAGATAATATAAGAATTCTCATCATTTCAGAATAGGATGTTTAAGAGTCAAGTATATCTCCACTTTTCTTGTAACTATTAAATGTCTTAAATATTGCCTAAACTTTATATAAGTTGGGATGTAAAAGGATTAGGAACCTAACTAGAGGAAGAATAACCTGATTATAAGTACTTATATGAAATGAAATAAAAATGTTAAAAACTATGAATTGGATATGATCACTCATATTCATAGTTTTCAATGAAATTAAAAATATTGAAACTTGTGATTTGGAATTGGAATTTAGAATCATGATGATGATTTTAGGTTTTAACGAGTATTATTGAATTCAGATTTGATACGCGAATGAATTGAGAAATCCCTTGGTTACGGTATAATTTATAATTTTAAGTTATTATTGGGAATCATTTATTAAACTAAAGTAGTCATCATATGAAATAAAAATATATGTTTTGGGTTATGCAATCGTGTTAAGGATGTAGAGAGGTGGTATTGGGAGGATGTGAACTAAGTATTACTCAAATGGTGGAATGAAAATACCCATAGTAAACAAATATGTACATTTGGTCCAAAATAAGATAAATGTATAGATGGTTGTTTACTTTGGTGTATCATCAAAATGTGTTTAGTGTCAGGAATTGTGAGTCTCCCTTGTCATACTTTAGTTGGTGGGAAACTCACACGAATCCTATTAGAGTACGGGTAGAGTAATGTATTGTGTAATTTTACTTTAAATTTTGGGAATTGAACTAATATGCATATAATTAGAAATCATAAATATGATGAATGAAAGGATACATTCTTGGATACTAAAAATAATTATATATAAGTTGCTGGTTCTAAACCTATGTCGTTAAAATTGGAAGTTATAGATTATTTAGTTTATGTATTAGGAGAATTGTGTTGTTAATTCTAATACTAGTCCAATGTTATTAGAGTATAAATCATACGTGGATTTATTAAGGAATATGGCCTAGTATATTATTGTTAGTTATCTTGGAAAATCTATAATTCTGGGACGTTTGACATCATTGAATTATTGAGTTGAATGTGAGATATGTTGTGTAAAAAAATTCTGGATTAGAAACATAAAGCATACATGGATTGGTCCTTAATGGTTATTGAAGATGGAGTATAATTTAAATGATAGTGTTATGAGTAAAACATTAGGTGTTACATAGAGGGTATTATGACAATATATGTGATATTTATGATGATAATTTGGTAACTAGATAACGATGAGTGTATGTATGATTTATATTGTTGATTATAACTTTTAGAGGAGAGTAATGAATGATATTGGTTTATGGAATTCATCCTTAGGAGGTAAGATACTTGGTATTATATATTGGCACATTTGGAGTTATAACATAAGGGATATGTACATGTAAGGTTGGAATAAATAATACGGTGCATTGAGGATAGTTGTGTTAACCTAAGGAATTGATTTGAGATTTAAAAGTAGGGTTCACTATCTAGAATGATCAAAATATATCAACGGGAATATGGGTTTGTATTAAATGATAATATTAAGAGTAAATTAGTATACTTGGAAATGTGACAAATTAGTTAAGTTAGATTTCATGTGGCTTAAATGAGAGTTAGGTTAAGTAGTTTTAAAGTCAAGGATATATATATATAGAGAGAGGAGATATAAAGTAATGGTTTTAAGTAGAGAGTAGTTAAGATATGATTATTATAGATCCTTGAGTTAATATAATAATATGAATTAGGAATGAATACTAATACGTTAATATATGAGAACGAACATCCTATTCATTTATGCATAAATGAGCCATGATTAATTATTCTTTTATGTTGCATGTCTTCATTAGGAGTCATAGTTATTTATATGGTTTATTTTTATGGAGGCGGGTTTATATATCCGTGTTAGATTATACAGTGAACTTCCGTGCTAGTGAACCCATCATAAAAGAGGTATAGTCATGAGTTTATTATTTTATGAAGGTGGGCATCAGGGTGTTACGGTTATGGAGTGAGGCCGAAGGCGTGTGCCGATTTATTTGTCCGTGACAGCTTACATGGTGAACTTATGTGCTAGTGACCCCTTAATGAACAACGTCTAGTCACGGGTTTATAGTTGATATGATTATGTTAAACAATTATTTTGGTAAATCCCACTTATGATATTATTGTCATTGCATATACTAGTTGTCTCTTTATTAATGGGAACTAGTGAGTTATATATACGTTCATTGAAAACACATCTCCTAAATGAAATAACACCGACAAAGGAGGGGGTATAACAATCATTACATATACTAGCTGTCTTTTTATTAATGGGAATTAGTGGGTTATTATACACACCACTATTGTATTTAGTGCATCTAGTTGTTATTATTGGATTCTTGTACCCTAATTTTTTTAGAGGTTAGTCGTATATATTTCCCCCTCTAACCAAGAAAGACAAATATTTTACCTTTATCTTGATCTTTTTCATCTTTAAATTTAAAGATATGAGACCGTCATTTGAAAATCCATGATTTCCTTGAACACCTTTAATGCCTTTGGAGTTCCCTTGGTGTTTTCTTAGTATTACCTTGAAAATATGACCTTATTGTGACTTTTATTTCTCATGAAAACCTTTACTTGATAGTGGTTAATGGTCCCTAATGTTCCCGAGTTACATGAGAAAATATTGGTCGAAGCTCACCATCCACACTTTTATATTCATTCGAGCAGTACAAAGATGTAAAAGATGTAACAACCCGCCTAATTAAATATCGGGTGATCAGTCCTTCATTTAATTAAATCAGAATATCTAGTTGGTTTATTCTCAGCATCGCTGTAGAAAAAAAATTCTTTATTAATCACCTAATAGTTAATTAAGCTAAGTGTCAAAAACTTTTTTCATTTTTAATTTAATTAAAACCATTTCACGACATAGAATAATAATATGCAACAACACATCACAACTGAATTAACTACAATAAGAATAAGTGTGACTGGAATAACTCTCCAGTTAAATCATAAAATTTACACTAAATAAAACTGATACCCACAATGCTTACATAAATAATTACAACCTCTAGAATCCTGGGAGACAAGCCCTAAATGAAGTAGACGCTACAAATGAGTGAATCAACATAAATGGAGCGTCTAAATAAAATCTGCATCTCTTCTAGTGGCTATAATCCTTGGTAACATCCATAATCTATGATGGGCATCCCTGCTGCTGGATACCTGATGTACAAGATATAGTAGATAAGGGAATATGCAAGGAAACAGGTCAGAGTCCAATTGTAAAAGGTTTTAAAAATAGCAAGTGCTTAACAATTACAATTAAGCATTTATTATGTACATGTTAGTTTCTCGGACTCTCTCTTGAGAATTATCACCTCTCATCTAGAGTGCACAACTATCGTATCTTATTATCTTCCTAGTTAAGGTTCCCTCCTAACTAGTTTCCAAAACATAATTCCAACCCATGTCATAAACCCGTATGCCCCATACCATACGTGATATAATTATTCATATTCATTTCTCTTTAATATGAACTAGTCTTGTTACAACCTTGGAATTAAATGTTCACTTACTTAATTCAATTCAGATTTTGTTATTTACTTCTATCTACAACATTACGCAGTAGATTAAATCACAGTTTATATTTTTAATCTACAATATCACACAGAAGATTACATCTCTATATCTAAAATGTCACACAGTAGATTACATCACAGTTTATATATATAATATCACAATAATTATATATATTCTAATATGGCACCTCCTTAGTCACAGCTGCGGTGCATGCATACTCTGTTATCATGTCCTGATATATAATGTCACTATATAGAGGACTATTAATTCGACATCTTTCACGAAACATATCATAACAGAAATATATTGGAGGCGAGCATACTCCCCAACCAAATGGGTCACGCACATACCTACGCTCCCATTCAACAATCAAAACTATCATATACATTGATATCAGGTGTCCAAGGTCCTATGCTCAAGGTACAAATCTAAAATCCTCCCAAATGGGGGCACATGATAAGACCGTCCACAACGCGAAACCTCCACCCTGATAGCAAGCAGCGTAGGTATGTCATACATACAAATAATAATATACGTATTCATCACAACTATATAAATATAACATCCATAAGGCATTCACACAACCATATGATCATTCCCATACGTAGTATTTGTGACACCCCGCCTAATAAAATACCGGGTGATCAGTCCTATACCAAATTAAAACAGGAATCCCAGTTGGATCATCCTTAGCATCACTGTCAAAAACTTTTTAAAACTTACTAACCACCTAGTATTCCAAAAGCTGGTGCCAATTTTAATTTTTTGATTAAAAAAAATAGTACATGTGGAATTAAATATAAACCATTCACACAACGGAATGAAAATAAACTGAATCATTAATTACACAACTTGCCGAATAAACCATCGGCCACCAAAGGGAAATAATCCAAAATAAATATCCAACACGGGAATAAAACAAATCTGAAACTGAACTGAAAGTCTGGGCGACATGCCCTAAATAAAACTGAGACTGATAGAGGATTCCTACTCTAAGAATGAATGAAATATGCGTCTAATCCAAACTCCTGCTAGAATCCACATATGCCGCAGCTCCGTGTCCCTGGAATAAAATATCAATCCTGGCGTCCCTGTGGCTGGGCACCTAAAAGGTTTCCAAAATAGTTTTATAGCAAGGGTTAGAACCCAAAACATTTTGAAAATATTCAGCAAGTGAATTAACTGCAGTAATTAAAATGCATGAATGCGCTTCATATTTAAGTTAGTGTCGCACTCCCTTGTGGGCATTCTCACCCCTCCACTATTGTGCACACCTACCGGTTACCTTAACCCCACCTAGTTGTACTACCCCTTCCAACTAGTCATGGTATAACCTTCCCTTGCCATACTACTCTAACCCGAGTATAATGATTCTTGAATTATAAGTTATCTCACAACTGACTTAATTAATTCCGCTTAAATAGTATCATATAACCGTGTCACAAGTTATATAAAGTAAATACATCACACACTATATTATTACCCGTATATAATAATTACTACCATTATATACGTACCTTTACCACAAAATCCACACATATAACATACGTATATACATCCCTTCGAGTATACCCTCGTCGGATGATTCCCTCTAAAATGTTATCTCACTAGGTGTACTCACAAAACCTAGTTCCCCAAGTTGGAATCGCTCACCAACTTGGACCAAAATATAAACGTAGTGGAGGCGGTCATATTCCTTCCCTGAAAGTGAGATAAATCCCTCACCCATACATACCGGACGCTATGACCTGGGAATATACTCGCCCTACTCCTCAAGCTAGGGGATTCACCCACATCGCGCAACCTCCCTTGATAGCATTAGAGTATATTAATTGAATAAATATCTAGTCACCGATATTTAATATCACACACAATATATACACGTAGATATATACTATCACTACACCGTATATATATAATATAAACCCCGGCTCTACCGTGTACTCAAAATCTCCTACACTGCCTGTAATTTAATATCACACACAATATATACACGTATATATATATTATCGCTACACCGTATATATATAATGTACACCCCGACTTTACCGTGTACTCAAAATCCCGTACACTGCCTGAAATTTCCTGAGTCTGTGGCCCGACTCAACGTAATTAATCTTTCTCACTTAATAATTTATCATCATCCCGAGTCTATGTTCCGACTCTATATATTTAATTCACATCTCAATTTATAAAATACTTTCCCCGAGTCTATGGTCCGACCCTAATTAAATTAATTAACACACATATTAATTTAATACCGTCCCGAGTCTATCACCCGACTCTAATTAAATTAACCAACACACATACCTCCCCGAGTCTATCGTCCGACTCTAATTAAATTAATTAACACACATATTAATTTAATACCGATCCAAGTCTGTGGTCCAACTCCCATACAATTAATTTACACATGAATTAATTTATACCAAACTGAGTCTGTGGTCCGACTCCCAGTTAATTAATTTACGCTTTAATTAAACAACACAAATCCGAGTTTGTGGTCCGACTCTAATATAATTAATTATCACTCTTATTAATATAATCCTACCCGAGTCTACAATCCGACTCTAATTAAATTAATTATGACACTTATTAATTTAATACTACCCGAGTCTACAATCCAACTCTAATTAAATTAATTATGACGCTTATTAATTTAATAACTTGGTGTCACCCAACCATTATCCCCGAACTCGCTCACTTGGCCCATACCTTAACATTTTTCGAGTCTATGTTCTAACTCCAAATTAATTACTTTCTCTCAATAATTAATTTAACACTTGATGTCACTTAACCAACATACCCGGACTCGCTCACTTGGTCCATTTTACATCTCATAATATCATACTCACATATTCTCCTACAATGTGTCACACATTTACTTCCATAAATTTCCCAATTATATTTCCTTATAATTATCAACGTACCCGGACTCGATTCACTTGGCTCGAAATTTAATATTTCCAGAGTCTATATCCCGACTCTAAATTAAATAGTTTATCTCCAAACTTAATTTAATATCTTCGGGTCGCTTGACCAATATACCCGAATTCGCTTACTTGATCCGTATTTCACTATTTTGAAGTAAAACCTCTAGATTTCATCCATTAAGTGTCCCACATAAATTTATCCTAGTCCCAATTACTTTCTCCCATAATTGCTAGGAATATTTGTTTCATAATTAGTTATCACTTATTAATGTATGAAACTTAACTTTTACTAAATTTCCCTTTATATAACAAACTGGCCGAACTGCCCAGATTTCGCCACCATCGATCGATCGATCCCCCTAGGTCGATCGATCGATCATTCCAGTAATCGTCCTCTCCAGCCACTGTCAGCCATGGACGAAACTTAAAGCCTAAATTCTCAACCTAAGCCTTTACCCAAATACAAATAACACATCCTCCATATTAGGAAAGGGTCCAAACATCCCAGAGACCTAAATTCATCATCAATATCCATAAATTCGAAGGTTTTCCCGATTGGGGTATTATCCAGGTTTCAAATCCCCAATACGAATTTCATTCACTTTATCAGCAATTTACCATTTATTCTCACTGGTTTTTAACATACGATTCATTCCTCTACATTATAGAATCATCAACACAATAAATTTCACCCTTAATCCCATTAAGGTATATTAAATTCCAAAAACCCAATTTAAATTTTGGTCACACACCCAAAACGAAATTTTGATTCACACATCACTATGATATGAATTGATTATCAGCAACTTAGAAATCACAACAGTTAACCACTTGCCTAGAAATGTTCGTAGTGTCTGATCCGTTGGTGTAGTCCTTTAATTTGGCTCCAAAATCCCCAAATTGGCTCTTGATTTGCTTTCCCCCAATTTCCTTCTCAAGCCCTAGGCTTAGAGTTGAGTTTTCTGCCGTTCCCTAATCTTTCAATTAGGTTAAAAATACCAATTCTCATTTTTGGCCGTGTGGGCCTAATTAAAAAGGCCCAACTCACCCCGTGTGGGCCCGGCTATGCCCAAAAATACCCCGAGACCCAATTACTACCCCCGGGTACTCTTTTCTGACTATCTCGACCCATTCGGACTCAACCGCGCACTCGAAATTGCCATCCGAGATACTTTTTTAAATTTCCAAATTTCGACCTCAAAATGTGACGCACGAGATTTTTGAACCATTAAACTTAAAATTCGCCAATTATAAATAATTCGGCTCACTCAATTAAATTCTCCAACTCATGAATTTAAGTTCCTCCAAATTAAATATTAAATCTTCCAAAATTATGGGGTGTTACAATATTTTTATCTATAAAATCCTACGTATTAAAGATTATGACTTCACTTCTTTATTTTATATTCCCAAGCCTCACTCATCACTCGAAGATTAAATAAGTATTCCTTAACCTAATTCAGTAGGTAAATGTCTACACCCTACTTTTCCATGTCATCACAACTTCCAAAATTTTATGAATTAAACTCATCTTTATTTAGGTTTAATTCTCGATAACCCTTAACTCATTCTTAACCCTTTATTCCACCTCTTAAGGTTAATCCTAATTATACCTAAAGTTATACTGGTATCTTATGACTCTCTCACTACTGGTCCTATCCTTAAATTATCATATACCCGATTTAAACTCCAAGTAATATAATTCTCCAAAATAACTCATTTAATTAAACACTCGTTAATTCCCCTCATTCATAATCCCAAAATAATATTTTTCTGGTCTTAGGTATATCTTACTGGCCTTCTCCAAGTTCCAATATGTTCAATAAATCATCACGAAAGATTTCTCGTTTGGGATTTAATCAACAATTAAAAAGAAAAATATTTCACATTTCCAGGGGGAGTCGATCGATCAATGCTTTTGGTCGATCGATTGATCAGTCGATCAATCGACAGTCTTGAGTTGATCGATCGATTGACCAGTTATTTGCCCAGTTTTCTGCATTATTTTTCCTACGGTTTCATACTTTTTAATCATCAAAACCTTTATCAAATAATTCCAAACTCCCCAATATTCATTCCATTTGATAAACCAAGATATATAAATGATTTTTAATAATAAAACCACCTAAAATCATCAAGAAGGTTGGATTTAAAACATACAATTTCCAGAAAAACTCATATTTTATATTTATCCATGAACATCATATAAACTCCAATTTTTCTTCACCAAATGATTACCAATTTAATCTCATGAAATCCAGATCATATACCATCATATATGGATAAGTTCTAATGTATCCATAATCATTTAAACATCATTAACATGAATCAATTTACTCAAATTCCATTTTATTCTCAAGAACTCTAATTTTTGACTTTATCATCAATAAGAGTGTAAATCCCAGATTTCTTCACAAGATAATGTAAATTTCATGGAGTTTATTCTATAATAAAAAGATATCACTCCTATATAATATCCATTTCAAAGATTCATTTAAAATTATCATAAATTTATCTTTGGTCATGCAACTTTTCAGAATTTTCCTAACTATCCTAACATGGACAATATAAAAGCTAAGATTGCAATAATTAATCACTTGCCTTTAGATTATAGGTCTGATCCATTGGGTATGATTCTCTACTGGTGGTCCTCTTTTTTTCTGACCAACTTTCGACAGTGGTGGATGTGGCTCTTGGTGGTGCAAGGTGGTTGTTCTTTGGTTTCCTAGAAAAGTCTTTTCTTCACCCATAGAAAGTCTCTCTATCTCCCCTAAAACCTTTTCCTCTTATTTTTGGTGAATGAACCTAAGGTCTCTAATCTCCTCACTAATATAATAAAACCCAATTTTCGTGTTTACTATTCACCTCCCTTGTAAAATGACCGAAATACCCCTTCGGGTGTCCTTTCGGTTCCAAAGTACCCCGAGACCCAAATCAAACACCCAAGTAGACTTTTTCAACTATTTGAACCCTTCTATACACTTTGGCATAGTCAAAACGACCATTCAGATGACATAATAATAATAATAATAATAATAATAATAATTCACTTTTATTTCATTAAATTATAATCCTGACACGACATACCCGCGCGTCCCGACTTAATTACCGAAATTGTCGTACACATAACTCGTGACAATATATAAGGTCATAATCAATTGTAAAGTCATAATCATATATATTACTTAAATCAATTAGTAATATTAAACATAAATCACATATTACTTTATTCTCGAGTAATATTTAAATCCGGATTAATTTCCAATTATATCACAATTAATTCTATTTAATCCCATTTTAATAGTCATTAAAAATATGGGGTATTACACAAGACTCTTCGGATTAAATTTTGGTGAATAAGGATGAAATGAAAACTCACATAGATGAATAAGTCATTCTCGCGTGAAAGTGGGAAAACATCACTATGGACTTCGTTACAAGTTTGCCTCGACCTTTGTTATGGCATGGGACTATTTGGGTTATCATTAATAGGCTTACAAAATTCACTTATTCTCTTCTTATCCACATCGGCGATTCCATGAAGCTTCTTGCTCAACTCTACATTAAGGAAATAATTCGTTTGAATGGTGTCGCTATTTTGATCAGTTCGGATCACAAAATGAGTTTTACATCTAGCTTTTTGGGAAGCCTTAACAAGTCCATAGGCACCTCATTAGATATGAGTACTTTATTCTATCTATAGATCGATGATCAATGTTAAAACATCATTCAAATGTTAGAAGATTTGGTTAGGTCTTGCAAAATCGATTTTCAAGATCGAATAATCTAACGCGACACCGTGGGGAATACATAAAAGGTTCGAATCGCACTTTTTGTGCTCATGGATGACTAGTTCCCCCGATGATAAGTCTAGTAAACTTTGTAGTGTTCATGGCATGTCATGTGAGAGACGACGATAAATCTTCTCATGTGCATGACACTTTCGAGGCCGTTGAGTGTGAATCCCAAGTGAGTGAGGGTGAAGCTAGTGAGGAAGAGGATATTAATGTGGGAGAGTTGCAAGTTTCCTTTAATGATTTATATAAATAAGTAGTAAAGGTGAAAAAGGCAAAATTGAAGTTGCAATCTAGGTTGAACGAGCACGCCATTAAAAATAATGATGCTTCGATTGAGGATCTTAGGGCACGGGATAAGACTCTTGAGAGAAACTAGAATAAGTTGAGGGTGAGAGAGATAGTCTTCATGGTTTGATGGAGGCTTTAAAAAAAAGAGATCCTAGAGTTTGAGGAGTCTAGGCATTTTCTTGAGTCTAGGATTAGTGAGATTGAGAGACTAGAGTAAGGTGAAGTTTTATTTGGAGGCAAGGACAGAAAAGTTGGATAGGATTTTAGGTACCGTCCAAATCAAGGATGATAGGTGTGGTATATGCTATGATGATCGTGTTTCTCCCATTCCCAAATCCAATACCAATGGTGTGAGATATCCAACTAGGAACGTTAGGAGAATTCCACATTTAGGTCCCATTCCTCTCCGTATTTACACTTGCACTCATTGCGGTAGGAAGGGCCACATTAGGTGTTTTTATTATAACGTTAAAAATGATCTAAGGAAGTTTAGGAATAAAGTCGTTTCGGTTCCCAAAACCCCCATGCATCATTATACACCTACTTGGATTAGGAAATCAGACATAGAGGCTTTAGGAATTAAACCTCATGGTTCTTTTTTGGTTGCACTTGATTCTTCCCATGCTAAATCTAAAGGATGATTGTGTTTCCATGTTTGTCATACGCTAGTCTTTGCTTTATGATATATTTTTTGCTAGAGATGTGACACGAGTATCTCTTTGTATTATATTTTTCATTTATTTGAGTCTTATTGAAAAGTACAAAAATATTTTGTTTTGATAATTTTTTTTGAAAAGAAAAAAAGATTTTTGGTTTCATATATTTTTGAAAAATACAAGAAGATTTTATTTTTGAGTCAAAAATATTTTTTGAAAAACATAAGAAGATTTTTGGTTTATTTTTTTATCATGATTTTTCATGTTCGATGTGGCATATTGGTGTGCTTAGACCCCCATCACTTCATTTTCCATGTGGCTAGGACATTTGGTCATAATTGTTGATGCTTTGAATGATTTTAACCATTGATTAATTGGGGTTATTTTGAAGTTGATATGCATTTGGATTCGACTTTGTATGTATGCCATCATTGCACATATGCTCGAGTTTATAAGAATGTTTGACATCTCATGCATATTTGAGTTTGGTGAGACGTTATCCTCTCAATTTTGTCATCTATGCAAAATTAGACTAAGGAGGAGGTGTGCATGTAAGAACCATTTACCGTGAGGATTTATATTTCTTATATTAAAAAAATGATGACTGTTCACAGGAAAGGGTTGCGAGAGTACAATTATCTCATCGTGAAAGCCACCGTTTAAAAGAGCCCAAGAAAAAATTAAGGCAATAAAAAGAATCATATGCCAAAAAAGGGGGCCGATAGGATTTCTCTAAGTTGAGAAAAGTAGAAACCTTAAAATATCTTGTAAAAGAAAAATATAAATATTTGAAGGTGTTTGGATGGAAAAATAAACAGGTTTGCACCACAAATCCTAATGTTTAAAATCGTGTCATGACGCTATTGTTTGTTGAATCGTCAAGATTCCGGATTTGTGTGCATGTTGTTTATTTAGTTCATTAAGCTCAATATATTTAGTGTCACATATGCCCAAAACTAAGTTTGTTGACATTTAGCTATCAATTACAGTTTTTTGATTATTTCGATGTGTTCATATTATGATTCATTTGTTTTAGTTCACACCCATTCATTCCATATCCATGTTTGAGCACATTGATACTATGTTAGCATGAAACTCACATTGTTTTTACTTGTTTTATTTTTTCTGTCTTGAGTTTGTTTTGCTACTATTTCGTATTTCTAGTTACATGTTTTCATGAATTTATTTCACTAGGCAAAACTTTGTCATTTTTTGCACTGGAATACATAATTTTTTAAGTTGTTCAAACGACTTATGGGCGTCGTTCGAATGACATGTCCAATTCATTCGAAGACTGGTCCAACAACACGAGTTTTGAGGTAATAATTGTGTCAGATATGGTCATTAGAAGGATCATTAGATATTTGCTTTGAACGAGACCTTACTGTTTTGGGTCATTTTTTACCTCGCTCAAATGACATAGCATAGTCGTTCGAACGACCCTGTCTGGATTTTTAAGCCCTATTTTGTTTTAGTACATGTTTAGTATATATGATGATTTCATTCTGTTTTGGTATTTCTGGGTTCATTTGGACAGTTTACATGAAGTTGATAGTTCTTATTCATGCTTTGATGCATTTATTCCTTTAGTCACATCTTTGCTTAGATTGTTGATTTCATATTTTTGACTATTTGCTAGCTACGATTTGGTACTTTGTGATTATTTTCAGCTGGCTTTCCATATTTATCTAGATGTGCTTCATTGAATATTTCATTTAAGATATTTGACTGTTTGTTTATCTTTTTCACTTATTGTCTACTCTGGACAAAAATGGAGAGAGAATATGTGATGTGGGGGGAGTTTGTTTAATGAGCACATATGATTGCATTGCAAATTGGTATCATGATTTTGATCATATGTTTATATATTGGTATCATGATTGTCTTTCATAAATTTGTATCATGTTATGCTCACATGTTTAACAAATGACTTTTTTTTTTACATATTGGTATTTTTATATCATTTGTTCCTCCATACTTCACTGGGTATTTGTCTGTTTCATATGTGTAGGTATTCCTCAACGATTCGAGATTTCAAGACTACATCACATTCAGACAGCTCATGCTTGCCGCACTTGTATATACTAGTCCTTGTCCTGTATTTTTTTATTTTATGTTTTATGGGATAGGATTTATGTGTCATGCGGCTTAACTGCCCGACTTAGGCATTTCACTGTTTGGGTTTTGTTCCAGAATAGTCAAAGGGGGAGATTTGTAAGGGCAAAATTTCCAATTGAGTTAATTTGTATGCAATTGACCTGTTTCAGAAAAAAAAACTTATTTGAATCATAGATAGATTTTTATCTTGTCATGATACCCACAAAGTCTATGATGTGTTACTTTAGAAGACGTAGTGGCCAAGCTTCAAAGATATAGAATGCCTTATTTTTTGGTGCACATTTCATGTCTTCATCATGCTTCGATCTCTCAGGTATGAATGCATAATGTTTATGGGACTCGAAAAATGTTTTAAGGATGACATTTTGTTTATAAATGATTTTGAAATATAAAAAATTTATGTTAAAAGGTCTTATCTTCGTTTATTCTTAGATAAACACTGTTTAGAGTCGTATGAGTTCTTTCCGTGAGTTTAGAGACTTCAAACGACGTGAACAGTCATTAAAATGACATGTCTCAGTCGTTCGAATGACATGTAGATCTCGTTAAAACAACTTGTCGACTTAACATTTTTTATTTAAAGCATTTTTGTATCATAATTTCGAAGTGTGCGGAACCAAAATACAGTTTAGAACAATTTTGTTTTTCTGCATAAGTTTTCTAAGGTTTTCAAAGATTAAAAACATTATTTTCAAAGATTAAAACCATCCTTTGTGTTTAAAGATCCGAGCTTTCATATACAATTTATTGAGAGATCTTGTTTGCACCATATGGAGTTTGTTCATCTCTATTTAACATTGTTCATTGGAGTTTTACGGTGAAGAAATGATGAAGGTCGTGCTCCTAATCATAGACGATTTCCAAAGATGCATCAGTGGACACCGAAGCACTCGTGAACACGTGTGTTGTGGACAAGTATCGTGGAAGTATTTTTGCATGGGCACTATGGAGGAGAGGTTAAAGAGAAGAAGAGCATTAAGGCCTATGGGGATCGAGTCGTTGTGTAAGTCTGTATGTCTCCCTTTGTAAAATCGTATCGTAGTGATTGTCTGTCTTGGGCTGTCCGAGGTTTTTTCTCTTAGTGGTTTTCTCGTACATCCGACGTTGTGAACTTTAATTTATTTTACTTTCTTTAATCACCTTGATGCATGTTTAGGATTAAACAAGATAAAATTGTTTCACAAACTTGGTACGTGTTAAATTTGGAAAAATATTTTCAAAAGAGAAAATGTTTTCTCACCTTAAAGCACATTTTGAAAAAGAGGCCTACAAGCTCTTTTATGAAAAATGGTGATAAAATAATATATAGATAACAGAGTAACATAAGGAGAAACGAAGTAAGCCTAAGCTCTTTTTATTAAAAGAGTGATGAAATTCTTACACACACTTGTCAAAATAAAATTAAAAGATAAAAGGTGAAGATAATAAAATAAAGAAAAGATAGATGTGGAAACAAAGGTGCCCGTCTTTTTGAAACTTTTCTTTTGAGGAGAGAGACAATTTTATTTTCTTGATGGCAAGCCACATTTCTTTGAACGAATGTTGGAGTGTAAGAGGGAGTCCCCCTTTTTCTTCTGTCTGTGATATGGTGAGAGTCTTTTGACAGAGATTTTTAAAAGCAGAGTGTCATCCTTCTACCAAAAATATGGTGCCTTTTTGCTGGGAGCCCTTAGTGAGTCTGCCAAATTGATGATCTTTTTCTAGGGATGTGGGGTGATTATGGGAGAGTGGTATAGGAATTGGAATTATGCCCTTTAACCTATAATAAGGTGCCATTTTGTAGGGAGCCCTTAGGGAGTCTTCCTGTTGATGATCTTTATCCCGGGATGCAGGGTGATTTGAGGGGAGAGGAGTGTTTTGCTATTTTTTGGGGGGGAGAAGTGTATAGGGGTAGTGTATTTTTCCCTTTTAAGTTTCTTTTCTCAGTATTAGCCTTTGTGTGTAGCTTAAATAATTATGACCATGTGAAGTTTTTAAAAATTTTCAGAGCATGATTTTATTACTAGACACTTGGTTTATTTAGACCACGTCGTCTCTTTTTGAGTGAGGGCAGAATGACCATAAATAAAGTTTTCAAGTAATATGGGATTTTTTAGTGTTTATTTAGACTGCGACCAAAGTGATATCTCGGGTTGCCTGCATATCTAAAATTAAAAAACAATTGGGTGCTTGTATATGAATGTATGTTATAAAAATATAGCAGAGAATTAGTTCTACGTAGTTCTCTCTAAACGGAAAAAAAAGGTTGGGGGCTTAAAGTGTTTGTGCTTACTTCAAGCGAAAGGTTGGTGTCACAAGTGGAATTTTTTATGTAGGGATGGGAATGTGTATGGCCTTGCATGGTCTTACCTTCCCTTGATGATTGATTATTCATCCATTTCCTTTTTACTTTAGGTGGGTTTAAGGAAAGAATTTCTTCAACAGATCGAGAATGAAGGGTTGGGAAAATGTGAATCTCTTAAGATAAGCTAAGGTGTCATCCCCGCCAGAGTTTATTTTGGTGACTAGGTAGGGTACCCCCCTAGTTGGGTGCAAATTTACCTCCATGAGTTTGTGCTAGTTTGATATTTTCTTTCAGGACGAGATCACCCTCTTGAATGTTTCACTTCCTGGCTCGTTTATTGAATTCCTAGTCGATACATTGCTGGTAGTCTTGGTTGTGGTAGTGACTTTTAATCTCCTTTCTCTAAGGAAAATTAATTTGTCATAACGGTCTTGGACCTAGTCAGTTTTAGATATTTGGCTTTCTAGCATGTCCCTAGCAAGGGTACCTCGATTTTGATGGGCATGAATGCTTCTATACTATAAATTAGGGAGTAGGGATTTTCCTGCGTGGAGGGCATATTAGAGTTTTTCGGATTGTCTCTATATGTTTCGGTCATATCGGCGATGATATTTTTTATGTTTTTGTTAGAGGCTTCGACTACTCCATTGGTTTCTGGCCCGCAGGGGATGATTTATGCCGAGTGATCCCGTACTCATGTAATAAGTCCGAAACCTCCTTCTCAAAGTGAGACCCATTGTCCGATACTAATTTGTGATGTACACCGAAGTGGTAGATGATGTTTTGTCGTATGAATTTGGCCACTTTCTTAGCATTAAAGATTGTGTAATATTTGACCTCGACCAATTTGTTGAAGTAGTCAATGGTGACTAGGATAAATTCATGCTCGGTGGAGGCGATACGGGTAACGTTCCCTATGATGTTAATCCCTCGAGTAGATAAAGGCGAAGGTAAGGTCATGTAGATGTTGTCGTGGTGTGTATCACTGACATTTTGGGCACCTTTTGGTATACTCAGTACAGTTCTTTTTTATCGTAGTATAGTAGTATAATTATCAAAGTATTTTTTTGGATAGGGTGTGACCACTCATGTGCGAACCACATTCACCACTGTGGATTTTGTCCATAATTTTGCAGGTTTCGTGCTCCATAATGCATCGTATATGTATTTCATCGAACCCTTTTTTGTAGGGATAACCTCCACAGATGATGAATTGGGCTGCCAATTGTCATAGGGTAATTAGATCATTAGAAGAGGCATCCGTTGGGTAACGGTCTTTATCGAGTAGGTTACAGATGTCATAGTACCAGATTGTGGGTCCTATGACTGTTTCTTTGATAGTATTGACCTTAAAGAAGTATGAAGTGATGTTCTGGCTAGTTATGATGAATATGATATTCGTACTTCCCTCCAACATGTTAATCATATAAACTAGAGTGGCGAGTGCATTTGCGAAGTTATTATAATATCTCAGGAGGAAGTCGATTCAAAGTGTTTGAACTGTTAGACCACCTCTTCTAAGTATGCATGGTACAACTGTAGTTTATTGTCTCGGATCTTCTATTTACCTAATATTTTACTGATAACTAGGTTCGAATATTTCTTAGGCTTTCAGGTCAATGATCCCAATGTAATACCCCGTATTTTTATGCTATATTAATTTGGGGATTTATTAAATTTAATGTGAATTAATTATTTAATATAAATCCGAAAATTA
Source organism: Sambucus nigra (assembly GCA_949130495.1). Lineage (NCBI taxonomy): Eukaryota > Viridiplantae > Streptophyta > Magnoliopsida > Dipsacales > Adoxaceae > Sambucus > Sambucus nigra. Next base: position 394,378,340 of record OX422215.1, read on the forward strand.
GTTATGTTATAATTATTAACGTGATGAGAGTTAGTAATTATGGGAAATTTATTGAATATTACTAATGAGCAAAGTTATATATAATATTGGTTATATTAAATGTCACGAGTGAATAAAATGACAATTTTGGAAATTTGAGTCAGGACGCGCTCGTGTCAGGTCGGGACTAAATATTGATGTACAAAAGTGAATATATTATAAGTCACTCGTATGGTTGTTTTGAGTGCACCAAAGTGTCCGGAAGGGTCGAGATAGTCAGAAAAGTGTAACTGGGGGTTTAGTTTGGGTCTCGGGGCGTTTTTAGGCTTAATTAGTACCCCGGGAGGGCATTTTGGACATTTTACATTTTTGGGTAATTAAACCCACGAAATTTGAAGGGATATATCAGATGTCTAAGGTTTCCTTCTAGGGTAAAAACAACCAAAGACAACTGACGGCCATAGGAGAGGAAATGAGAGAGCTTACAAAGCAATCCAAGGCCTAAAATCCATCCGTTTGCACCGCCACCACCACCAACGCGTAGATCGCGCGACGGGGAACGCAACCACACCAAAATCATCCGCAAATCAGAATGCCGAAAATCCCAGGCAGTGTTTATCTTGCTTATTTTCATTAATGCATCACTCATGTTAGTCTAGGGATGATTTGGATGAGTTTTATGGAAGAAAACCCAAAATTTGAGATAGGAAATCGCATGTAGTAATGATTTGAATGTTATTCTGGAGACCCCTTCACATGTAGAGGATTAAACCACGAAATTTTGATGTTTTAGAAGAATAAAATTCTGGAAAAGATTAATTAGAACCATGTTTAAGGAATTCTAGGGTTCTTGAAATTTTTATGAAGTTTTTGCCTATAAATCCATGGTTAGTGACGGAAATATACATGCTTTACGTAGAAGATACATAAAATGAGATTATAATGTTAGTAGTACAAATTTCTGGGTGATTGGGAATGAAAAGTTTGGATTTGGAGGAGGTTATGTGCTAGAACCCGTAATTGATTAACTGCAGAATTCGCCATACCTGTTTGATCGATCGATCGAGCCAAGAGCTTCGATCGATCGAAGGTTCGATCGATCGAGCCCCAGACCTCGATCGATCGACCCCGTCTGGCAGACTCATTTTCCCCTTTTTAAATTAGTTGAATTAAATTTAATGAGAAATAATTCTTGGACATCCTTATTAAAATGTTTTGAGAGATAAAGAAGACCAGTAGGATAGATGAATAATTTTGGGATCTTAATGTAAGACGAGAGTTGTATTTTTGGGATACATACATATAAGGGACGATGAAACTATGTGTTAAAGAGAGAGACGCGTAAGATAGTTATGTTGGAACATAAATGAATACCTACTAAATTTTACACTTGAGAGGATAGAGTCCATGAGTATTACATAGTAAGTTGGAAAAATCCCTCGAATTAAAGTTAGAGACGAACCGTTATACGTGATAACTAATAATGGGAAAATCAGGATAAATGTCGTGATTATGGGTTATGGGATGAACCTAAATTGATATGATAAAATTAGTATATTTATATGACTTTGTGTATGCATATATTATATACATGTGAAAATCATGCCCGCGCTACTTGCTATCCCTGAGGTTACCGCGTTGGGACAGTCTTATCTCGATGGGACCTTTATGGGGGATATTGACTCGTACCCTAGAAGATAGATATCCTTGGTACAGGCTATCTGATCGATGGTCAGACGGTCCTAAGAGACGTGAGGGTATGTACTGACCTCTTAGAGACTTGGAATCTATGCGTCGCCTCAATATTATTTGTGTATGTGTTAATACAGTTCGAGAGTGATTCCGAATTTGTATAGCAGAGTACGAGTGATACGGGGATTGGATATCAGAGTATGCCCGCACCATAGTTTTTATGTGGGGTGATGTTAGAATATATATATATATATATATATATATTATACGAGTATATAATATATATATATGAAATTCTGAAATTTGGAACTGCCTACTGTGATATGGCAAGTAGGATATGTATAATGACTCAAATTGGAAATACTTGTTTTCAGAAAGTATAATATATCACTGGGAAACTTTATTAATAAATAAAGCTAGAATGAGAGCTTTGTTATTAAATGAAATCTTCCTTTTAAACAATTATATTGTTCAGCTTCAAATTTTACGAGTAACCTAAGGTAAGTTAAACCATTTGAGAAGTTTAGTACGATATAAGATAAGATGATCCGCTGGGAAGGTTAGTACGATAAGCGTGCACATTAGAAGAGAGGTGAGAATTTCTCAAGAGAGTGCCGCACTAATATGTTGTTGCATAGTCCTGTAAACATTTTAAATACTTGCTAAACGAATTTTAAATCATTTACACAATCGGTCTCTGACCCGTTTATATTTCTCTCTCTCTTGTATATGTATGTATATATTACAGGTGCCCAGCCATAGGGGCGTCTTTCATATGATCCCTTGGAAGGAACGCGCTGCAGCTTAGGTGGGAGTTGCAGGCCTCTTGCTTAGACGACTTCATTTATTTGACTCCACTCCTAGCATATTTATTCAGTGGGGCATGTATCGCCCGTTTCCATTATCCAGTTATTTTATTGGACATTGTGATACGTTTATTTTCAGTATTTTATTCCTTGGGATTTATTATTGTCAGGATGTTTTACTTTAAGTTTTAATGTTGGGATTTAGTTGTGGGATGTTTAAATTATTTGGATTATATGTTCTGAGATTATTGTGGTGTGATTTTTTTATATTGAATTATTGTAAATAATTAAATCTTTGTTTTTAAAATAAAATTTGGAAAGTAATGTTTGACACTTAGCTTAATTAATTAGGGTGTTTAAATTGGAAAAGTTATCTTTACGACAGTGATGCTAAGAATGAACCAACTGTTCACCTTGATTTTAATTTGATAAAGGAGTGATCGCCCGGTATTTAATTAGGCGGGGTGTCACACCCAATTTCTTGGGAAATTTTGAGAGCTATGATGAAAGTCTCATACTCGACCATTTTATCGGGGCACTCATATGTAATTTTTATAGTGACGGGGAGTCATCGTGAGTCAGGGGATATAAGGATCATTCCCATGATGAATCCTATTTTATTGGATGCCCTGCCGAGGTATAGTTACCAAGTTTCTCTATCATTTAAGGTGAAGAGATCCTCGTCTTGGAGTTCTGCCTCATATTGTTCTTCGTTTAATAGGGGTTGTTTTACGAGGAGATCATAGATGGATCATCCTTTAGTGGCCTTTTATGTGACTTATGTGATCTCAAACTCAGATAACATTAGTATTAATTTTTCCATTAAGCTAGAGAGAGAGGGTTTCTCAAATAGGTATTTTAGGGGATCCGTTATACAGACGAGTCTTATGCTAAAATACATCATGTAGTGTCACAATTTGTGACAAATCCATATGAGGGGTACACAATCCTTTTCCAAGGAAGTTTATTTGAGCTCATAGGATACTATATTTTTACTGACATAGTAGACGGCGCATTCCTTGTGAGAACTTAATATGTATTATTCCAGTATGGCTCCGACAGTCGTGTCAGTTATGGTTGTGTAAAGCATGGAGTTTATCCTAGTTGGGGAGGAACTAGTATAGGTGGGTGAGTGAGATACTCTTGTATTATCTTGAATGATTCTTTACACTAAGCATTCCATTGAGCGAGCCCTTTTTGAGTATTTGGAAAATGGGTTCACAAATGGTGTTAGGTTAATTGATGATTCAGCTTATGAACTATACATGGACAAGAAACCCTCTTACTTATTTTTCAAGTTCTGGGTGGGTTCATTTCCTGTATGGGTTTAACTTTGGTAGGGTATACCTCAATTCCGTCTTCACGGACGATTAATCTTAGCACTTTTCCTCTAGTAACTCCGAAGACACATTTCTGTGGGTTTAAGATCATTTAAAGAGGCGTAATCTTTGGAAGCATATATGGATTGTTGCAGCGTGTCGCTCGGGATCTTTGGAGTTGATGATCATGTTATCCACATAGACCTCCAATTCCTTATTTATAAGGTAAAGTAAGATGGTTGTGGTATCTCTTCGATAAGTTACACTTGCATTTTTGAGGTCGAAGGGCATAACTATAGAACATTATGTCGCCTAGGGGTAATGAACCCAGTTTTCTCCTGATGGTGAGGGTTAATTTTGATCTAGTTTTAGCCTGAAAATCCATTTACGAAGGATTTTAACACGTTGCTGGTTCTACTATCTACCAATAAGTTGATGTGCGGCAGAGGAAAATCATCATTGGGGCAGGCTCGATTGACATCCCTATAGTCTACGCACATTTGTACTTACCATTGTCTTTGGGTACTGGTACGATGTTGGCTAGCCAAGTGGGGTTCTCCACCACTCGTATAAAATCTACACCCAACTATTTTTCCACTTATTCATTTACTTTTAAGGATGATTCGGGTATGAGCTTGTGGAGTTTTTATTTCATGAGTTTAGCATCAGGGAGATAGGGTATCTCGTGCATGGCAATAGAAGGATCGATTACGGACATATTGGCATAGAACCAAGAAAAAACATCTATGAAACTCGCAAGAAGATCCCTGAGTTCTTTCTTTTCATTCTTGTCTAAGGAGAACCCTATTTGTAACTATTTCGGGTTTTGAGAAGTGCCCAAGTTGATTGTGTCATCCTCGTTGAGAGATATGCAATTATTTTGACTTTAGTCAAGGTTTTGCAAATGTTTTTAGTATTTTAATTCCGTAGAGTTATCATTATTAGAGGTGACTTTTAATCCATCATTGGATTCATTATCATAACATGTAACACACACATATAAATACTGTAAATCATTATTTATAATGAAATCAAAGGGAGGAAGGACAACATTGATAATAACACAAAAGACTACTTTATAAAGAGATATATTGGGAGAGGGTATAAGGGAGACTCTTCAGTTAAAATGACAGACTCAAAGGGACTTTGTATGACGAGCACTAGAATGCATTCAGTAGAGGTCCAGTTCTTCAACACCATGGTTACCTTGATCTTAGTGATGAGGCGATCAGGGCTCTACAAAGGAACTTTTGGAGTGACCTTCGAGTGCTTCGTAACTTCAGTACTAAATACAAACTGGGGCAAATGGTGTTTCTTGAGTTGGGACCTTTTCACCTTAGGGGTGGCTTTCGGGTTCTTAGAAGAGTGTGTAAGAGGGTTAATGCGAGGAAATCCAAGAGGCCATTAGTGATATGAACAAAGATGGGGCAGCAAGTCCAAATGGTTTCAGTGGTAATTTTTTTACTGCTTGCTGGCATATTATCAAATCTAATCTTCACAAGGATATAGGATCTTTTTTTGTTGGTGAAGAACTACCAGTTATTTGGACTTCAACTAATGTGGTATTAATTCCAAAATTTGACAATCCTAAATCATGTGATGATCTTCGTCTGATCAGTCTTTTTAACTTTTCATCTAAAATTATTTCAAATTTTTTTCTGAAAAGAATTGGTCAAATTTTACCCAATATAATCTCTCCAGCTCAATCCGATTTTATCAAGGGTTGTTCATTATTAGAAAATGTACTTTTAGCTCAAAAGATGATGTCATCATTTAAAAAGAAAGTGAGGGGATCAAACCTTATCATTAAGCTGGATATGTCGAAAGCGTACGATAGATTATCATGGACTTTCATCATAAAAGCGCTTAAGAGTTTTGTCTTCTCAAAAACAGTGATTGACTTAATTTGGAGATTGATCTCAAATTGTTGGTATTATATAGTCATTAACGGGAAGGCCTGTGGATTTTTTAAATAAAAAAATGGGGTGAGACAAGGAGACCCTCTATCTCCGGTGTTATTTGTGTTAGCCTCGGAAGTGCTAAATCGAGGAATTCAAAAAATGATGGAAAGTGGAAATATGAATCATTTTTCTCTAACAAGGAGTTTCCCAATTATCTCTTGCCTTTCTTTTGCAGATGACACTCTTATTTTTTCCAATGGTGATAGATGATCCCTAAAGCATCTCATGGAATTTTTGAAAGAGTATGAAAAAGAGTCGGTTCAAGTGGTAAATTGCAACAAATCCTCATTCTATCTGTCGGGAAATGAGTCACGTGGCACAAAAAAAATAGTGAAAAATGTCACCGGTTTTAAATGAAGAATCTTCCTATAATTTATTTGGGGATCCATTTATTCTCAGTAAAGAAAAAGAAATCATATTTCTCTAAATTTATTGACAAACTGGTTAGGAAGCTTAATTACTGGAATCATCAAAGTATATCTCAAGCGGTGATGGTGACACTTATCAAATCAGTGGCAGAATCAATGCATCTCCATTTACTTGTGGCGATTAATACATTGGTAATTGTTCTCAACCACATCAATAGATTATTAGCTCATTTTTTATTGGGAAAATAAGAAGAGAAGACGAAATTCTAATGGGTGAACGGGAAATACATTTGCACCACAAAGGAAGAAGGTGGCCTGAACCTTAAATCCATGACTGATATTGCTCTTGCTTACGTGCACAATTTGTGGTGGAAATTTTTTAATTCCAATTCGTTATGGTCCCGATTCATGAATTCCAAGTACAAAAAATTGGAGGCTCAAAATTTCAGAGGAACTATTTCGGCATCTTCTCAGGTAAGGAAGCGAATGCAAAATGTTTAGGAGGAAGTTTTTGAAAATTTTGAAATTGGCTTTGAAAAATGGCTTTTGTCAAAGAATGGAGGTTTTATAATTAAGTCAACTTGGCACTTGGTGATAGATAAAGGTTGCATTCGATGTTCATTTTCTCTAATTTGGGATAAGAGGATTTCCCAAAAAAATTCAGTTGTCATGTGGCGGCTCCTCCATAAAGGAATTTCCATTGACGAGAACATCAAAAGAATTCAGATACCTCTTGTCTCGAAATGTAGATGCTTGATAGTGCACGAGAGGTTGTGGTCGTGTAAGGCCACAGTCATTGTTTTCTGTCTCTCCGTGACTATACAAATAAACCTAAATTACTACTACACTTGCGGTGCAAGCACAGCAGCATGTCGAGTATCGAAAATCCACAGAGACGAGTAGTTAGAATTTATAAGATCTAATATTTCGAAATAAAAGTGTAAAAGGTGAATTACAAACTAAAAAGTAAACGATGCGTAAAGGGAAATGCTATTATAGGAAAGGTATTGAAACTAGATTATGAAAGTGGATAAAACTATAGGTTGCGTCGAATATCCCTCACCCGAGTTAATTTGTATAAAATGGTTACATGGGTCGACGAGTTATTACAAATGCGTCTCGTTTCAACAGTTAATTAAACCAAGGGTTTTCATGCCCCTAAATCATCATAAAAGCCTAATAAGATTTTGGTGTCAACAAATATCCCAGAAATTACGCGCGAAATGTCGTAAGCACGGGACATACATGATATGCCCCGTAAAATCTTCTAGGCGTAATAACTAGGACAACGCACCCGAAATAGACCCGTAAACACTGTCACCAAGCAAAGAAACACGTTAACCCGAGTGAGTTCCATTCAAACACAACCTAATTTAAATTATCTAGAAAGCATGATAAAAATGCGATAAATAAAGCGGTAAAGAAATGCAGTAAATTTACACTAGAAAGCAAGAAAATAAAGCATGTAAACCTAAATTAGAAAGAATGTAAATTAACTAGAAAGCAAGAAAATATGGAAAACAAGCTATATTAGTGGAGAGGGTAATGAATAGTTAATTTACAAACCCAAAAGTGTGTCAATCCAACAGCAAATGAAGAACTAAGCAAAAACCCAAACCCTAAGCTAAACTATCTTCTAAAACTATCTAAAATCGTTCACATCTGTTATTATAACCAAAATTGGTATATATACTAATTTGGAATTAAATTAGAAAAGAAAAGAGAAAATAAAAGAAATGCCAAAATATCTCCTGAAAACAGGGGATCGATCGATCGACAAAAAGGGTCGATCGATCGATGAAGGCCAATTTTCAGCTGCAGAGAAGGATCGATAGATTGACCAAAATGGTCGATCGGTCGATCAAGCAGGGGTGAGCCAAGCAACAGCTTCTGCATTCTTTTCTTCCTCTTCTCCTCCTCTTTTGCTTTCCTTATTTTTCCCTCTGCTAAAATTGCCGTAACTTCTTCGTTAGGGATCCGAATCGCGCACTGTTCGTGGCCACGCGAAGCTAGCGAGGAGGGCTACAACTTCTGTGAGTCGGGCTAGTGCCCAAGATGTGAAAAGACTAAAATACCCTTGAACGTGCAATTATGTACAGAACTTGAGCGGAATGCGCCCGAACTCCATACTTAGTACCTAAACACCTACAAAAGCCCAATTATACCTCATATAGCATGTTAACAATATAAACCGAGGTTGTTTGGTTAACGGGGTTAAATATAGAGATTAAGGCACCCGAGGGGGCTAAAATGCGTAGGTTCGATAGATGAAATACACAATATTTGCATATTATCACACCCCCTAACTTACACATTGCTAGTCCCTATCAATGAAATAGGATGCAACAAGAACTACAAGAAAATCAAAAGCAGGAGATAGTACAAAAGTATGCTATAAAAGCAAAAGTCCACTTTCGCGGGTGATTCGATTGCATTTAGCATATGCAATAAGCCCCTAGTGGACGAGTGTCGTCTCGTGAGGGTTTTCAGGGATGGTACCCATAAACATCACATGGTTTCCTCAAAATAGACAAGCCCAACAATGGCGAAAAAGATTTCATACGCATTATTAGCAAAGTGATTGAATTCAAACAAAAGTCCAAATCATTAACATTATAGAATGCACCTTATAGAATTGAAACTTTAAAATATGGCAGGGGAGCAAGAACATGCAAAGTGTGATTTGGCGAACAACTTATATAAATCGGATACTAAAAGTTAAAGAAAGCATATATTCAATCCTCACGGGCATTACACTCATCAAGCGAATTCACTCGAAACAGGGAGGTAACACACGAAACATGCGGGCTAAAGAGTAAATGTAAATGGAAACTAGGCCCCACACATGTCACAAATGAAGAACGCTATATATAAACTGAAAAATTGTAATCTCAATGAAAGGATACCGTACACTAAAATAGGCGAAATGTATTTTCACAGATTATCAAAACTATTATGACTTTTAAATTACATCTACCTAAGATCACATAGGACTTGTATAGGGTTATAATGTATGTTAGGTTATGGTACGAAATGAAGGAATGTATGTACGAATTCAAAGTGTTCGGGATGAAAACTCGGGATAATGGGAGAATGCGGGCAATATCAAAATTGGAAAAACAAGTTCCAAACGACATTAGATATATCATCGGGGAGAGTAATCAAAGCTTATTAAACACTATATACAACACATACAACTTTCTCTTTCTTTTTCTTTTCTTCTTTTTCTCTTTTTTCTTTTGTTTTCTTTTGCTTTTTGCTTTCTCTTTTTCACTTTTTCTTCACTACTTTCTTTTCCTTGCTTTTCAAACTCTCATATGCCTAAATTGCAACCGACATCATAACGAAATCATTCAATCACAATTAACATTCAAAACAAAGGTATGGAAAGTGTATGTATGGGCTTAAACTCCAATTTAGAGTTGGTTATGGGATTGGGGTTATGAAACGAAAGGCTATATTTAGGCTCAAAGGGGTTAACGAGGATAAACATATAAGGGTGAGGTCAAGGCCAATATGGGTGATATAACAAAGAGGGCCTATGATCATTTCACAAAGTTTACGCAATTCTCGAGTCAAAACAATATATGAAAATCATTATCAAGTAACACATTTCAAGTATGAACTCAATTAATGAACGATCAAATGAAAGAATAGTGAGATTACCAACGAATTCAACGTTTTCAATGAGAAAAGAATAGTGTATACACTCACAAACGATGAAAGGTACAAAGATTACATGGTGTAAGTATATACAATGCAACAAAAGATTACCGAGTTATAAAAATCTTAATCCAAATCAATATAACCATAAAAGTTCATGTGCTCATGGAATTAAAGTTTAATTCATGAAGTTATTCATAATATCAATAAGTGAGACTAAAGACTAACAACTTCTAAAATCGAGAACATGCATCATTGGGTTGTCTATTGGATCGGGAAATTATTAAAATTTATCATCGGAAACAAAGGCAAAATGCCCAAAAAAGGAGAAAAAAGAAAGAAAATCTTTTTGAAATTTTTGAATTTTTCTAAGAAAAGCATACTAAGTAACTAACATGTAAGCAAAAACATGGACTAAATAATGAAATGGATAGAATACCCCACACCCCTTAACTTAAAACTTGACATTGTGCTCAATGTTAATTAAGAACCAAGTTAAGAGAGGAAAATAGCGATATTACCCAAAATTGGAGTGATTACCATAAGAACAAGTCCAAAGAATCTACAAAACAAGTTAGTACCGAGCATAGCAAAAACAAATAATAAAAAGTTAACTAATTACACTAGACTAAAAAAAAGAATAAAAAGTTAAATATATACAACCTACTATTTAGGCTTCACAGTAACTGTACACTAGAAGTCTAAATAGCTGAGGGTCCACCATAAGAACGATTTGACTTTGGAGGATACTTGGTCTACCCTCACATACAAGCATGCCTTCCGAAAAATATGAATTCCTTTTGAACAACGGAAGGCATGTGTAAGGCACAAGAAAGGAACCATCGTCAATTAAAAGTTTTGGGGGGACGATGGGGGGTTTGGATTACACGGGTGACAAAAACAAGTGGGGACCGAGAAAAGCCGAATATCCTCCCAATGATTTTGAAGTTGGAATGGGAGGCGACGCACACAAAGGCAAAGATGCGATCGTGGAGGGTGACTCGAACAAGTACTCCTCATCGGCGAAATGGTTTAAAACATTAAAGTTTAAAACCGAATCATCGGGTACTTGTTCCGGTGGGATAATAGAGAATGAAAATGGGGATGAAAGAAATTCAAACTCATCAGATGAATCATCATCGCATGAAGTTTGAGTTTCAAATGAAATAATATCATTTTCAATGAAATGTTCTTCTTTGAGAGCCAAAGAATAAATCATTTCATTGTAAATAGATATTACGTCATTATCATCCTCACTTTCAATATCTATTATGCAATGGGAAAAGTCTAGAATGGCCTGTTCCAAAGTAGGCACAAGTACCTCATTTGGTTCAAAACATTTCTCGACCTCGAAAGTCTCGGAAGCAAAATCGTCGTCGGACTCAAATAATACATCCAACTCATGTTCCCACGAATGATTTTCTTCCTGATAACGATTTTCAAGTTTCTCATTCTCATACATACGCAAACCCTCACCGAATGTCATGGGTCGAGGCGCGGATGCATGAAAATGGGAACTTTGAAAATTACTATCGGACTTAAACGAAAACTCATTATGATAGGAATTTTGAAAACTATTCGAATTCGTTTCAAAATTCCTATTATAAGGAGGTAAAGGCCCAAAATCATTATCATCATCATCAAAATTCCAATAACCTAAATTTTGACTTTCGTTATACTCTGCCAAAGTCATATTTGAATTTGTTATACTTTGGGATTCTAAGTATTCTCCGAAGGTCATAGGTTTGCGAGAATTTTGAGAATTATAACAAGGATTACCGAAAGAATTGGAATAAGACATGCTCACCCCAAAAATGGATCAAGTGGCGGATGCCACAAAGTAAGTGCGCGCGGGAAAAAATCGAGTGTTTCTAAGTGCTCAAATGTGGAAGTCCTGTAAAATATTAGCAAATAATACAAATAGAAAGAAAATACTATGAAATACTAAATCAAATAAAGTCTAAAACAAACTCATCCCCAGCAACGGCGCCATTTTGATAGCGCGCGAGAGGTTGTAGTCGCGTAAGGCCACAGTCGTTGTTTTCTGTCTCGCCACAACTATACAAACAAACCTAAATTACTACTACACTTGTGGGGCAAGCATAACGGTAAGTCGCGTATCAAAAATCCACAAAGACGAGTTGTTAGAATTTATAAGATTTAATATTACAAAATAAAACTGCAAACGTGAATTACAAACTAAAAAGTAAAAGATGCATAAAGGGAAATGTTATTCTAGGCAAGGTATTGAAACTAGATTATGAAAGCGAATAAAACTATAGGTTGTGTCAAATATCCCTCACCCGAAGTTAATATGTATAAAATGGTTACATGGGTCGAGGAGTTATTACAAATGCGTCTCATTTCGACAGTTAATTAAACCAAGGGTTGTCACGCCTCTAAATCATCATAAAAGCCTAATAAGATTTTGGCGTCAACAAATATCTCGGAAATTACGAGCGAAAGGTCATAAGCACGGGACATACATGATATGCCCAGTCAAATATCCTAGGTGAATAACTAGGACAACGCACCCGAAATCGACCCGTAAACACTATCACCAAGCAAAGCAACGCGTTAACCCGACTGAGTTCCGTTCAAACACAACCTAATTTAAATTACCTAGAAAGCATGATAAAAACGCGATAAATAAAGCGGTAAAGAAACGCGGTAAATTTACACTAGAAAGCAAGGAAATAAAGCATGTAAACCTAAATTAGAAAGAATGTAAATTAACTAGAAAGCAAGAAAATATGGGAAAAAAAAGCTATATTAATGGAGAGGGTAATGAATAGTCAACTTACAAACCCAAAAGTGTGTCAATCCAAGAGGAAATGAAGAAGAACTAAGCAAAACCCCAAACCCTAAGCTAAACCATCTTCTAAATCTATCTAAAATTGTTCACATCTGTTATTACAACCAAAATTGGTATATGTTCTAAGTTGGAATTAAATTAGAAAAGAAAAGAGAAAATAAAAGAAATGCCAAAATATCCCCTGAAAATAGGGGATCGATCGATCGACAAAAAGGGTCGATCGATCGATCAAGGCCAATTTTTAGCTGCAGAGAAGGATCGATCGATTGACCAAAATGGTCGATCGATCGATCTAGAAGGGGTGAGCCAAGCAACAGCTTTTACATTCTTCTCCTCCTCTTTTTCTTTCCTTGTTTTTCCCTCTGCTAAAATTTCCATAACTTCTTTGTTAGGGATCCGAATCACGCACCGTTTGTGGACACGCGAAGCTAGCGAGGAGGGATACAACTTATGTGATATGTGGGGCCAGTGCCCAAGCTGTGAAAAGACTAAAATGCCCTTGAACGTGCGATTGCGTATGAAACTTGAGCGAAATGCGTCTGAACTCCATACTTAGTAACTAAATACCTACAAAAGCCCAATTATACCTCATATAGCATATTAACAATATAAACCGAGGTTGTCTGGTTAACAGGCTTAAATATAGAGATTAAGGGACCCGAGGGAGCTAAAATGCGTAGGTTCGAGAGATGAAATACACAATATTTGCGTATTATCAATGATGTATAGTGACTTGTGAAGAAGACAAAGATCATATTTTTTAGGGTAGTATTATTACACAATCTATTTGGCGTAGATTCTACAATATTCTTGGACTAAAGTTTATTTCTTCAAACTTTAGTGGAAGTTTGATGAATTGGTGGATTAACTCTAAAGGTGATAAAATTAGAGGAATTCTATGTTGGATTATCCCATCTTACATTCGTTGGAATTTATGGCGTGCGAGAAACAAAAGCAAGTACGAGGGAGTGTTAATGAAAGAATCATCGATACTTATTCTGATTTGTGGGGAGATAAAAATGGTGTTTAGGAATTTTCCTATTTTAGGCATATAATCTAGATTTTGTATTGATATTATAGAGGCTTTTTCACTTATAGGTGCACACATTGATCATTTTCTGATGTAAGCCACCGGTGGGGGCTTTTCCCCATTTTTATTTTCTAACAAAATCTGGGAATCATTCCTATAAAAAAAATTAAGAGGTTAAAATTGGACAAAACAGCGAGGATTTAAAATTCAACATTGCATTTGATATACACTATTACGATAGTTAGAGTGATGGCCTCGCGGACCTCTCGATAAGTGTTATCATAGGCTGAATGTTGTGGAAGACGGTATAAATTTTGAGGTGGTGTGTTCCAGACCATTAGCAGCACGGAGGGTGCATATGTGGATGGTGGAATCATTGTCCACTAGTATTTAAAGTATAATATGTTCGCGGGCCTAAGTAGTATTGTGTAAAACAAATTCGTGATTGTAAACTTGCATGGGAAGGTCTCCATCTGAGAAGTTGATGTGTTGTTGCATGGTGATGGAACCGATGGTGGCTAGCATCTTGACCAGGGTTAGATCTGTAGACACAGAAGCTTAGGATAATAGGTGGACGAGGGCGTCTCGGTGTTCTCGAGATGTACTTAGCAACTCCTATATGGTGATGTTAGTTGAGGTTCACCAAAGTTCCTCTTGAATCTTTTTGTTCTCCAAAGGAGGTGGTAGGGTGATTACTGTAGTGGAACCTACCTATTCGTCACTAGGATTTGAAGGAGTGGAGTTTTGACCTGAGTTGGTGAGTAAGTTGAACTCTTTGTTCGGAGTGTGTACTGGTTTTGCCTGAGTTCCACGTTCATCTTTCTCTAGGTGTAGAAGGAGATCAATCAGAGATATGGAGTCGATGGTAGGAGGTGTTGGCTTTTGGGCCATGACTGCTATTTGATAAAAGGTATGGATGTTTTTTCAGCTCTTAGCAGCTTCATTTTAGGTTTTTGAGAGAGATCAGGACATGGCATTTTCTATCCATCGCACTATGTCTAAGTTTAGAGTAAGGGTGGGGACTTCTAGCATCGTATCTAGGACTTGGTCATCTGTTTGGTTTGGACCCCTTGGTAAGGATTCTGTGGATATTGAGGATCTCGAATAGATGTCATCGTTTGAGGCACTTTCTTGGTATTCTTCATCATTAGACGGGGGTCTATCGAGATAGTTTCTTGGTTCTCCCAATTAAAGGAAGGGGGCTATATTTACCCTGGATATGCTGGCAGTTTCTCAAAAGACATCCCCATAGTAGTATCGATACTCTCCATATTTCGTCCCTCACGATGAGATTTCATAGACAAATCTAACAAGAGTTAATGCGGATACCACGTATTACAGGTTGTTAAATTTTCCATGAGCATGGTCGTGGAGATCGGTGTTACTAGTTCCTTTTTGGTTGTGTACGAGTACCTCCGTGAGCGGGGACCTTCTAGTAGGGGGAGGCCTTAGTGGGTCACCTCATCTTGTAGCTTAATAATACTGATTATGTGGGTAGTGTCTGTTGGATTTATGTTTAATAAATCAATTAGCAATTTTTATGGATCAATAATACAATACATGTACATATAAACTGCTATGTAAATACAGGATCTCAATCTACATAATCATCACATGTGTCCAAAAATAGGGTTGAAAAAACATACCAAAGTCATCATTAGATTTGACGAATGAAGATGTTGCCATGGGTGCCTCGAACTTGAGATCCAAAATTGATATATAGGTTTCTCTCCCCTAGCCTTTCTATAATTTGTTACTCATTATCAGTGCCAAAATGATGGAGTTTATGTCACTATTTATAGCCAGGGAGAGATCCTAAATCCCAAAAGTCATGCGGTCTTGATTATCCATCACGGTTAACTCAAGAGTTTACTTTAATTTATTCCTAAACAATACTTGGTTAATATAATTAATCGAAAAAGAAATTAACCCTTGGCTAGACTTTGGTGACCTTTTATTTACCCAATATGACCTATTACTTAATTTAATAATGTACCACTTAAATGGGTATTTTATCATTTGATAATTCCAACATTCTCCCACTTGGTTCATAATTAACATAAGGCGCGCTTTCAAATAGTCATCTTTAATGGTTTTTAATGAACACCTTAATTAAACAAAACATCAATGTGAGTCATAGTGATTCCATACTTATTCGTTAGTAAGGTTTCTTCTATGTACTACGCCACTAACGGTTAATTTAACAAGGTGTGTAATAAGGTCTATCAAAATGGACTAATAATTGTCTTATAAAGACTATTCATGTCACTTTAATCAATCAACATGCATGTAAACAAATATTCCAAGATATAAATTGAAAATTCAGGATATAATTTTATTGATATCAAAATTGTGTTAAATATATAAGAAGCACTTTGGAAATCATTATTTCATTGACTACTTTTCAAGACCCATCCTTTCAACATGTTGTAAAAAAGTCTTTACAAACAGTGGTTTATTCAACGGATCTGCCACATTATCATTTGTACTAATGTGTTCTATTGACACTCATTTTTTCTTAAACTTCTTCTTTAACGAATAGGTATTTTATCCCGATGTACTTTGTCGCTTCAGTAAACCTGTCATTCTTTGAAAATAAGACTGCTGCGACATTATCACAATAAATTTTCAGCAGCTTAGATACATAATTAATATTTCTAAGTCCTAAAATAAAATTTTGCAGCCATAATTCATGATTTGTAGCTTCAAAACATGTTACGAACTCAGATTCCATTGTGGACGGTTCTAGAACACTTTGCTTGGAACTTCTCTATGCAATTTCTCCTCCAGCGAGAAGGAACACATAACCAGAAGTGATCTTCCTGCTATTTTCACACCCTCCGTAGTCTAAGTCTTCCCTATCACTTCAAAATGATCAAACTTCTTAAATATGATCATATAATCTTTAGTCCCTCGTAAATATCATAACACTTTCTTCGCATCTTTCTAATGGATTAGTCCCGGGTTACTTTGATATCTTCCTAACATCCCAATAGCAAAACCAATATTTGGCCTTGTGCATACATTAAACTTCCCACAATGGATGCATACAGAATGTTTTTCATACTCTCTTATTCTAATTCATTTTGAGGACACCGCTTGAGGCTAAACTTATCACCCTTCTGAATTGGAACAACATTTGGGCCACAAATTTGCATGCTAAACCTTTCCAAAACTTACGTATGATATTTGAGATAATCCTAACCATCCACGTGATTTGTTACGGAATATTTCTATCCCTATCACGTAGGATGCCTCTCCCATATCTTTCATTTCAAAGTTTTGAGAAAGAAACTCTTTGATTTTACTTAATAAACCTTGATCATTACTTGCAATGAGTAAGTCGTCATCATATAAAACCAAAAATGAAAAATTACTCCCACTAATTTTAGGTTTACACACCGATCAACAGTGTTTTTTGTAAACCCAAATAATGTAATGGTATGATGAAACTTAAAATACCGTTGGCGAGAAGCTTGCTTAAGTCCATATATTAATTTCTTTAAAAAGCATTGTGTATTGCTTAACATCCACGCTATCTATTATGGAATATTTCTATCCCTATAACGTAGGATGCCTCTCCCATATCTTTCATTTCAAAGTTTTGAGAAAGAAACTTTTGATTTTCTTTAATAAACCTTGATCATTACTTGCAATGACTAAGTCATCAACATATAAAACCAAAAATGCAAACTTACTCCCACTGATCTTTGGGTATATACACCAATCAACAGTGTTTTTTGTAAACATAAATGATGTAATGGTATGATGAAACTTAAAATAGCATTGGCGAGGATCTTGTTTAAGTCCATATATTGATTCTTCAAAAGGCAGACCATATCTTTTTCTCCTTTTCAATAAAGCCTTCTTGTTGGGACATGTATACTTCTTCTTCGAAACTCCCATTTAGAAAAGTTATTTTGCCATCCATCTGATGCAACTCTAAGTTATAATGATCCACCGGTGCAAGAATAGTTCTTAAATAATATTTCTTAGAAACAGGTGAGAAAGTTTCATTATAAGCAATGTCTTCTTGTTGATTAAATCCTTTGGCTACAAGTCTAGCTTTATGTCGTTCAATATTGACTTTGGAATCGTATTTGGTCTTATGGACCCATTTAAATCCGATTCTCTTGTGTCCTTGAGGCAAGTTAGCCAACTCCTAGACATAATTAAAGCTCATAGATTTTGTTTCATCGTTCATGGCATTAATCCATTTAGCAAAATTATGACTATTCACACCTTGTCTATATGAAACCGGATCATCAATCTTTCCATTGTAAAATTACGACTCTTGTATATACACCACATAATCATCCGAAATAGATGATTTTATAGTTCTTTGAGACCTTCTTATTGCGACTTCTTGTGGTGTTTCTGTAATGTGTTCATTAGTGATGACTTTTTCATTGGGTTCATTATGTGATCCTTTATTGGTTTGTTATTATTCATTTATTGTTCATTATTATCATTTGGGGAAATTTCTTGAGGAACACAAATATCATTTTGAATTTGAGATGTGAGAATTCTCACTTCTCATATTTCTTGAACAATAACATCCCTATTTTCATCACTCACACTAATTACACCATTCTCAATGAATTTAGCATTGTTGGTTTCTATTATTTGAGTTCCGTGGTTAGGACAATAAAACTTATACCCTTTTGATTTTTTTGGATATCCAATAAAGAAACCACTAATGGTTTTAAGATCTAGTTTCCTTTCTTGTGGATTATAAACTCTTGCTTCTGCTGGGCATCCCCAAATGTGCAAGTATCTTACACTAGGTTTTCTGCCCGTCCATAGTTCAAAAGGAGTCTTTGGAACTGCCTTACTTATTTAAGATGTACACAATAGTTTTAAGATCATATAACCATAATGATTTAGGTAAATTAGTTTTACTTATCATACTCCTAACCATATCCATGAGAGTACGGTTATGCCTTTCAGCTACACCATTCTGTCGGGGCATACCAGGCATTGTGTATTGTGCACAAATACCCAAACGCTGTAGGAGTTTAGCAAAAGGATCGGGGGTGTTATCTTGTTTTATTATATCTACCGTAGTATTCACCACCTCTATTAGACCTAATGATTTTTACCTTCTTTCCTATTTGTCTTTTGACTTCCGTTATGTATATTTCAACAAAATCTACAGATTGAGATTTATCTTTTAATGTATAAAGGTAACAATAATGGGAAAAATCATCTATGAAGGCGATGAAATATTATTCTCCACCAAATTATGAAACATCAAAAGGTCTACAAATATCAGTATCAACAATTTCAAGAATCTCTTTACTTCTTGTGGCTCCTTTTTTGGATTGTTTGGTTTATTTCCCTTTAATACAATCCAAACAAATTTCAAAATCATTAAAATCCAAGTTAGGGAGAATCCCTTCTTTTAAAGTCTTTGGACTCGTTCTTTGGATATATGACCCAATCTTTTATGCCACAAAAATAGGAAATTCTCATTGACTAAAGTATGTTTAATACCTACATTATGATGCAGAGAAATAAGGGATTCAGTAAAATTATAATCTAAAGTAATACCATATAATCCATTGTCATAAATCCGAGAACCAATAATATTAGAATCTTTAAGCAAATCAAACCTATTATTGCTAATATTCCAACAAAAGCCTTCTAAATCCAGTTATGAAACATAAATTAAACTACGAGAAAAGGAAGGGACTTAAAGAGTTTTATTAAGATATAAGGAAAATCGAGTGTCCAGAATTAGGCGATAAGTGCCTGCTACAGAAACTGGTGCTTCTCCTCCATTTCCGTATATACAAAGCCTTCACTATTTTTTGTGTTCTGGATGGTAAGGTGTCCCTGCATCGATTTAGATATATGAGATTGAAGCCCTTATACTTTTAACTCACTTGAGTCTATATTGTATAAGTGCTCATTTAGTTTGGAAATTGTGACAAAATTGTGTCTACCTAGAAACCAAAGAGCCTCAGAAGTTGGATTGACTATTCATCTCTCTTTCTTGCTTTGATCAAGAACCTATTGCCAACACTCACACACTTAGAATTCAATTCATGAATGTCATATTGCATTATTATGTGTGTATATATGTTGAGTGTGTTTAAATCCCTAAGTTTGATTTTTTATAAATTTTTGGGATTTTTTAAACAATTTTTAAACCATGTTTTATTAATTAAAATTTGATTTAAAAAGTTTTGGGGTCAATCTTCAAATATTACTTGTTGTATTTTATGGCCTAATGTTACCTTGGGTAGAAATAGAAAGCGCTAGAGACTTCAGGGTATGCTTTGTAATTAGTTTGGACGCACGTTTTATATCCCTTAATTGGCCAACACCTGTTACCCTCTGACTGGTTAGATGTGTGTTTCTTTACTGAGACAATAGACGCGTGTGTTCTCAGCCCTTGGATCATTTCTTATCAATGGTCTGCATGTTGCCTTGATGGATCCCCGTGTAACTTTTTAAGCCAATCAGCGTTGGTTTAAGCACCGCCTTGTGTGAGCCCTTAGATTCAAGTCAATTTAAATTGACTCGATCTCAGCCCTTGGTTTTGATCAGATATCTCAAACCTTCTCCTCCCATTATAAAAAGAACCCTTCCCTCAGACTTCGAAGACTTTTTCCATTTGCATTCTTCTGAGAGAATAGAGAGAGAAGAGAGAAGAGAGAGAAGAGAGAAACCAGAGAGAGAGAAAAATTAGAAACCCTAACTTCGTCCAAATCCTCTTCAAACCTAACCCAAACACTTCTTCAAAACACCATAACCAAAAACACCATCCTGAGTGTTCTTGAGTGTTTGAGAGTTTGAGTTGAGTTATTTTTGTTGCTGTAACCTTGTGTTCGTGAGATCTTGTTTCCAACTTAGACTTGTACTTAGATCTAGTTTCTGATTTCATAGAAATCTCAGATCTGAGTTATTCATGTTACATTACACTTAGTTTCTATTTTATTTCTCATCTTGAGAAATATATTGTTGATTATTTTCTCTAAAACATTTTCTTACTTTGAAATCAACAATAAATGCTTTTTGTTTCTTGTTCTTGTAAAACTAAACCTTTGACCTAGTTTGGAATCTCACTTGGAGGTTTTTAATCTCAAAAAGTTTTGTTTTAAATTATGAGATTGATTAAGACCTTGTCTGTCTTCCTAGCAAGGTATCCGTGGATTCTGGGATAGATTGAAAGGTCAAATAGGCTTCAAAGTTTTCTAAGAAGAAAGAAAAAGAAAAGATCACAGCATATAGTGTAACTGTAATTTGTTAGGACTGTTTGAACTTAATAATTGTGTGTGTGTGCATGCATGTGTTAGAAAGCACCTTCACAAACACTTTCACCCTACAACACGAAAAGTATTGGTAATAAGATCTTGAGAACATAAGTCGACGTAAAGTGCTGGAACAAATCAGAAGTTGACAAACTGGGAGAACTACATCTACAATCAGAACTGCAGAGAAGTTTAAGGACACCAGAGGGTACATTCCTAAACTTATATAGGTCTGAGTTATCTGCATGTTAGTTATATAGTTTGTAACTCATATATTTGTTTTAGTGGATTTTTCATTTTACTCCGTAGAGGGAGTCGTGGATGTTTCCTCAATTGGTGAGGTTTTACCACGTAAAAAATTGTGAACAGAAGCCTTCTACATTTTCTTATCTCATTCTTGGTTGTGATGTGTTTAAAACTTGTTTAAACTATCTTTTAAACTTGTTTCCCAAATATTGAATAAGATCTCGTACATAGTGTTTTATTAAACACTTCTTGTGATTAATCCTTTTTGATTTAAGAAAAGAGTTTCTTCAAAAAACAACTCGGAGTTACTTAAATAGTTTATTTTCAATAAACGGCTTTAGAAACACATTTTTCAATTGGTATCAGAGCTTGGTAAAACTGCTTTTAAAGAGATCATGTGTTTCTGAAATTGTTTTCTGAAAATCAAATATGGACGAGAAAAATGAAAGATTTGGTAACTTGACCAGACCTCCAATCTTTGATGGAACCAATTTTGCTTACTGGAAAGTAAGGATGATTGCTTTCATTCAGGGAACTTTGGGAGATGATGTCTGGGACATTGTTGAAAATGGTTATACTTTTCCTACTAAACCAGCCAACGAAGGAGGCAATGAGAGGGTTAAGAAAGCTCTAAGTGAGTTCACTCAAGAAGAGAAACAAGTTTCTCGAAATAATAATAAAGGAAAGAATGCTATATTTATGTCCATAAATGAACATGAGTTCAAAAGAATCTCATCCTGTACTACTTCTAAGGAAGCTTGGGACACCTTAGTCACTGCTCATGAAGGAGACACTAGAGTTAAGGCTGCTAAAACCCAAATGCTTATTCAGCAATATAACTCCTTAATTATGTCTGAGACTGAATCATTTGATGACTTCTACATGAACCTGACTGATATTGTGACCAAACTGCATGCTAATGGGATAACCTATGATAGACAAGAAATTGTATCTAAAATTCTGAGATCATTACCACAGAAGTTTGATAACAAAAGATATGCTATTGAGTAAATGTGTGATATAAATCTCACTCCTGAATTACTCAGTAGTAAATTAAGAACTGCGGAAATGGAACTAGAATTTAAGAAACAATTGACCCAATCCCATAGGAAACAGACTAGTTCCAATCTAAGCTTCTCTTCTAAATTGATTAAACCTGAGTTTAATACTTCCAATGATGAATCTGATGAGGACTGCGATATAGAGAGTTTGGACAATCAGATTACCTTAATGACAAAACAGTTCAAGAAAATCATTAAGTTTAGAAACAAAGTTTCAAATAAACAAGGCAAGTCAAATTATCCAACTCCCTCTAGTCATAGACCTCATGAGAAAATCAATGACAAAAATCACAAGGACTCTCACATCAAACCTAATAGAGACCTTAAGAAGACTGAATGCTATAGATGTGGTAAACTGGGGCACATTGCACAAGACTGTAGAGTTAATTTGAACACTCAAAACAAACACTCTAGAGCTAACATCTGCAAAACATGGGATGATTCAAGTGACTCTGAAAATGAGGAACCTGAGTCATCAGATGCTTTTGATCCTTGCATATCTTTCTTTGCCAAGATTATTTATAATGATGACATGCCTATGTTTGTTAATGAAGATGAACCAAATAACTCTATGACTGATACTTCGAATGTGGTTATTACTGGTTTAGATGCTTTGATTACTGAAAATGTTGCTTGTTCTACATCGGGGTGTGTGAGTCAAAGGGATGGCGATAATGACGATGTCAATGGGTGTGTGAGTTTAACAAATGAATCGTTAGGGGTCACTCCACACACCACACTTAGTGACTCGGATAATGAAGATCTCCCAGACATTCACACACTTTACACTAAGACTCTCAAGAAAAGCGCTAGACTAGAAAAGACTGTTAAAGATCTTACCAAGAAATTGGAAGATCTAAGCCTGATGGTTAAACTAAATGCTGAAGAGTACACTACCCAATGTTTAACTCATGAAAGTGAAATTAAAGTTTTTGATGAAAAACTGAAAAATTTGACTGAAACAAATGAAATTCTGGAGAAAAGGTACAAAGGGACATTGTTAGAATTGGAACAAACCAAAGAAAAGACAACAACTTTTTTCAAAAAATTTACAAAATTTGAAAATAATTCTAACTGTTTTGATGAATTTGTTGCTGAATCTAAAACCAATTCTGATGATCGAACTGGTATAGGATTTTATCCCAATTTAAAAACACAAACTAAACATTTTGAACCTATTAAGTTTGTGTCAGGAGGCAAAAGACCTATTGAAACATGCCTAGACTTTCATTCTCTAAAAATTGAGTTTGATTCAAAAAATCAATGTTTTAACATTGGGGAATCAAGTTGCTCTAAACATGAAGGTTCACCTAAGGCTAAATACGTCTGCCCTTATATTAGAAAGAGTGAGTCTGCATTCAAGACTGTCATACCTAGGAATAGAGTTCAGCCTCATAACTCTATAAAACCTTTGTTTAGAGACTTTCCTAAGGAGACCCCCATCTTGAGAAATCTTTATTGCTCCTACTGTGACATATATGGTCACTATTTCGATGGTTGCTATGCTAGGAGACTTGTCAAACCTATCTATAATCCTCGTACTTACCAGAACTTTAACTATTTTAGGAGGAGTCGAAACAATTATATACTTCCTAGACAGCCAAATAAAAACTCTAACTATAGAAAGAGAAAGACCAAACCTAAAACAACATTTCCTAGAAGGAATCCTAAGAACTTTCCTAAACCAAATGCTCAAGTCTTTCACAAAATTCAAAATCATGCGCAAAACATTTTTCAGCAAAAATCTAATGCTCGCAAATTTTATCAGTTGAGAGCTAATAAGCGCAAGATGAGAACTAGAGCAATTTGGATTAGAAAAGATGATCTATTACCTCAGATGAAGTGTAATATTGTGGTTACTACTTTAAAAGCTGAACACACATCATCTGGTTGGTATTTAGACTCTGGATGTTCTAAGCACATGACTGGAGATGAATCTAAACTTTTAAACAAAACCAGATTTGCTGGTGGTAAAGTCATTTTTGGTGATGGAGTTTCATCTCAAATCATAGGCAAAGGAACTCTCCAAGAAGATGGGCTTCCTATTCTTAAAGATGTTCTTCTAGTTAAAGGTCTAAAGGCCAACTTACTTAGTATTTCGCAATTTTGTGACTCAGACCATACTGTTACCTTTTCAAAGAACAATTGTAAGATTTTAAATGAAAAAGGTGAATGCATAGTTACTGGATTCAGAACTCCTGACAATTGCTACATTGTCAAGAACAATTCTGAAATTTGTAATGTTGCCAGAATGGATGACAACGAGATATGGCATAACAGAATGGGTAACATAAATTACGATAATCTTAGTAAATTGTCTACTCACGACATAGTAAGAGGAATTCCAAAAATTAAACCCATTCATAATATTGTTTGTGGTTCCTGTCAAGAAGGTAAAATTGTTAAGGCCCCTCATAAGAAAGTCAAAGATATTCTCACCTCTAATCCCTTAGAACTCATCCATATGGACCTAATGGGTCCTTCCCAAACTGTTAGCCTTTGTGGACACAGTTATATCTTAGTTGTGGTTGATGACTTCACCAGATTTACTTGGGTAGCCTTTTTAAAACAAAAGTCTGACACTTTTCAAACTTTCCTAAAAATTCTTCTTAGGATTGAAAATGAAAAGGACACGCAAGTAAATAGAATCTGTAGTGATAGAGGTGGTGAATTCAAAGACTCTGGCATTATAGAATACTGTGACTATAATGGTTACAAACACGAGTTCAGTGATCCTAAGACTCCTCCACAAAATGGAATCGCCGAGAGAAAGAATCGTACCTTATAAGAGATGGCACGTGTCATGTTACATGCCAAGAATTTACCTAAATATTTTTGGGTAAAATCTATTCGTACTGCGTGTCACATCATTAATAGGGTCTATCTTAGAAAGAATTCCAAACAAACCTCTTATGAACTTTGGTACAATAAGAAGCCTAATCTAGCCTAATCTCAAATACCTTAGAACCTTTGGCAGTACTTGTTATCTATGCAAAGATAAGGAACACTTATCTAAATTTGAGAGCCGGGGAGATAAAGCCATATTTCTAGGATACTTGCCTAACAGTAGAGCTTATCGAGTGTATAATCTTCGCACTAAAACCATGATGGAATCCATAAATGTAATTGTTAGTGACACTACTGTAGAAAGCAAGACTAGTGAATTACCTATTGAAGAAGAGTCTTCAAATATTTTAGAAAATGACCCTTCTGAAATAGATAATTCATTACCTATTGAGACACCTGAAGTACCTAACTGGGTTTCTAAAGATCATCCCATAAACAACATAGTTGGCAACCCTAGTGAGCCAGTGCGTACAAGATCGCAACTTAGAAATTATGAACATTATTCATGTTTTGTTTCCCTAGTGGAACCAAAGAATGTAAATAAGGCATTGAATGACTCTCATTGGATTTCTGCTATGCAGGATGAACTTTTACAATTTGTCATTCATGATATATGGTATCTTGTTCCACGTCCTGATCACAAAAAAGTTGTTGGTACTCGTTGGATTTTCAAAAATAAAACTGATGAAAATGGGATAATAATTAGAAATAAAGCTAGATTAGTTGCTCAAGGATACTCCCAAATAGAAGGAATTGATTTTAACGAGACCTTTGCTCCTGTTACTCGTTTAGAATCAGTTCGTCTACTTTTCGCTATAGCTTGTCACATGCGTTTTACATTATATCAAATGGATGTCAAATCTGCATTCCTTAATGGAATACTGGCTGAGGAAACCTATGTAGAACAACCTAAAGGGTTCATTGACCCTAAATATCCAAATCATGTATTTCGTCTGAAAAAGGCTTTATATGGCCTTAAACAGGCTCCTAGAGCTTGATATCGTCTTTCCAGTTTTCTTTTAGATAAAGGTTTCAAAAGAGGTGGAAATGACCAAACTCTATTTGTCAAACATTTTGACAAACACATTACTATTGCACAAGTATGTGTAGACGATATTATATTTGGATCAACTTCTTCCTCAAAAGTAAAATCCTTTTCTGAAATTATGAGTAAGGAATTTCAGATGTCCCTTATGGGGGAGTTGCAGTTTTTCCTAGGTCTCCAAGTCAAACAAAATCCAGAAGGATTATTTGTTTCGCAATCTAAGTACGCTTTAGAGATTGTTAAGAAATTCGGCCTTGAGAGTGCTAAAAATGCTAAAACGCCCATGAGTACTACGCTAAAACTTTTTAAAGATGAAAATGGAACATCTGTAGATTCTACTCTGTATCGTAGTATGATAGGCACTTTACTATACCTTACTGCCTCGCGTCCTGATATTATGTATGATGTGTGTGTATGTGCTCGATATCAATACAACCCTAAAGAGAGCCACTTGAATGCTGTTAAACGTAATATTAAATATGTAAATGGCACTCTAAATCTAGGACTTTGGTACACTAATGACACACCAAGCACTATAATTGGGTACACTGATGCTGACTGGGCTGGGTGTACTGATGATAGTAAAAGCACTTCAGGAGCATGTTATTATATAGGTAATAACTTGGTAGGATAGGGTAGTAAAAAACAAAACTGCACATCACTCTCGACTGCTAAATCTGAATACATAGCCACTGGCAGCTGTTGTGCTCAATTAATGTGGCTTAAACAAATGCTAAGTGATTATGGTATTCAAGAAAACCAATTGCATCTCTATTGTGATAATAAAAGTGCGATTAATATTTCTAAAAACCCTGTTCAACACTCGCGAACAAAGCATATAAAAATAAGATGTCATTTTATACGCGAATTAGTTGAATCTAAGGAATTAGAAATCAATTATCTTCCTACTGATCTACAACTCGCAGATATGTTTACCAAACCTCTAGATTATAATAGATTCATTTCATTACGTAAATCTATTGGTATGGTTTGTGCTGAGTAATACCTTTACTACTTGTCCAAGTTTTTCCCTTTGTCCATTTGAGACAAAATGGGGGAGAAATTTGAGTCTACTAATCTCTATCATATACTAAACATCTTCATCTTAGTAATTCATTACAGGTATTCCTTTTTGTACAGTTACTCTCAACAGTTGTAATAGGGTATTCAAATGTACTTAGTTGAGTTATGTACTTTTTGATTTCTAGGTATTAGGTAGATAGAATTTTGATAGGAATAAGTTTTACTTTTTTTTGTTTCCCTACGAGTCCAAGATGACTCAAAGGAGATTTTGTCTCATATTTCCAAAGGGGGAGATTGAAGCCCTTATACTTTTGACTCACTTGAGTCTATATTGTATAAGTGCTCATTTAGTTTGGAAATTGTGACAAAATTGTGTCTACCTAGAAACCAAAGAGCCTCAGAAGTTGAATTGACTATTCATCTCTCTTTCTTGCTTTGATCAAGAACCTATTGACAACACTCACACACTTATAATTCAATTCATGCATGTCATATTGCATTATTATGTGTGTATATGTGTTGAGTGTGTTTAAATCCCTAAGTTTGATTTTTTTTTAATTTTTTGGGATTTTTTAAACCATGTTTTATTAATTAAAATTTGATTTAAAAAGTTTTGGGGTCAATCTTCAAATATTACTTGTTGTATTTTATGGCCTAATGTTACCTTGGGTAGAAACTGAAAGCGCCAGAGACTTCAGGGTATGCTTTGTAATTAGTTTCAACGCGCGTTTTATATCCCTTAACTGGCCAACACCTGTTTCCCTCTGATTGGTTAGATGTGTGTTTCTTTACTAAGACAATAGATGCGTGTGTTCTCAGCCCTTGGATCATTTCTTATCAATGGTCTGCATGTTGCCTTGATGGATCCCCGTGTAACTTTTTAAGCCAATCAGCATTCGTTTAAGCACCGCCTTGTGTGAGCCCTTAGATTCAAGTCAATTTAAATTGACTGGATCTCAGCCCTTGGTTTTGATCAGATATCTCGAACCTTCTCCTTCCATTATAAAAATAACCCTTCCCTCAGACTTCGAAGACTTTTTCCATTTGCATTCTTCTGAGAGAATAGAGAGAGAAGAGAGAAGAGAGAGAAGAGAGAAACTAGAGAGAGAGAAAAAATTAGAAACCCTAACTTCGTCCAAATCCTCTTCAAACCTAACCTAAACACTTCTTTAAAACACCATAACCAAAAACACCATCCTGAGTGTTCTTGAGTGTTTGAGAGTTTGAGTTGAGTTATTTTTGTTGCTGTAACCTTGTGTTCGTGAGATCTTGTTTCCAACTTAGACTTGTACTTAGATCTAGTTTCTGATTTCATAGAAATCTCAGATCTGAGTTATTCATGTTACATTACACTTAGTTTCTGTTTTATTTCTCATCTTGAGAAATATATTGTTGATTATTTTCTCTAAAACGTTTTCTTACTTTGAAATCAACAATAAATGCTTTATTTTTCTTGTTCTTGTAAAACTAAACCTTTGACCTAGTTTGGAATCTCACTTGGAGGTTTTCAATCTCAAAAAGTTTTGTTTTAAATTCTGAGATTGATTAAGACCTTGTCTGTCTTCCTAGCAAGGTATCCGTGGATTCTGGGATAGATTGAAAGGCCAAATAGGGTTCAAAGTTTTCTAAGAAGAAAGAAAAAGAAAAGATCACAGCATATAGTGTAACTGTAATTTGTTAGGACTGTTTGTACTTAATAAGTGTGTGTGTGTGCATGCATGTGTTAGAAAGCACCTTCTCAAACACTTTCACCCTACAACACGAAAAGTGTTGGTAATAAGATCTTGAGAACATAAGTCGATGTAAAGTGCTGGAACAAATCAGAAGTTGACAAACTGGGAGAACTACATATACAATCCGAACTGCGGAGAAGTTTAAGGACACCAGAGGGTACATTCCTAAACTTATATAGGTCTGAGTTGTCTGCATGTTAGTTATATAGTTTGTAACTCATATATTTGTTTTAGTGGATTTTTCATTTTACTCCGTAGAGGGAGTCGTGGATGTTTCCTCAATTGGTGAGGTTTTACCACGTAAAAAATTGTGAACAGAAGCCTTCTACATTTTCTCATCTCATTCTTGGTTGTGCTGTGTTTAAAACTTGTTTAAACTATCTTTTAAACTTGTTGCCCAAATCTTGAATAAGATCTCGTACATACTGTTTTATTAAACA
The DNA here is from genome assembly GCA_949130495.1 of Sambucus nigra. NCBI lineage: Eukaryota > Viridiplantae > Streptophyta > Magnoliopsida > Dipsacales > Adoxaceae > Sambucus > Sambucus nigra. The sequence continues at coordinate 394,407,627 of OX422215.1, forward strand.
CTTCTTGTGATTAATCCTTTTTGATTTAAGAAAAGAGTTTCTTCAAAAAACAACTCGGAGTTACTTAAATAGTTTATTTTCAATAAACGACTTTAGTAACGCATTTTTCAGAGTTCTAGCTCTAGAATCAATCCACGAACTATTAGAAGGTACATTAACTACATTTGACTCGAAACATATGAAGGATAAAAACTTACCCTTCTTTTCGAACCAAGCTTTGAGCTTCAAGCAATCTTTCATAAAATGCCCAGGTTTCTTATAGAAATGGCATTTTTCTACCTTCTTATCCTTTTTCTTAGTAGCCTGATTTCCATTATCTTACTTCAGTGGGCCACGCTTGATTCCCTTGCCATTTTTCTTGTAGGAGCTACACTTTCCAGTTGCTTGAGTTGAAAAATTGGCTACTAAACCCTTGGCCTTATTCTTAAGCCTTTTTCACTCTTGAATCAATTTTTAGGTAACTTCATTCAAATTCCACCTATCATTAATTGCATTATAATTAACGACAAAAGGGGGATATAGATCCGGTAAGGTGTTGAGGACAAATTGGACAAAGAATGGCTCTTCGACTTTTAAGCCTAGTGTTCCTAGCTTCATGTCCAAGAAAGTCATCTCAGTGATATGTTCATTCATGGTGCAGGTGCCATCAAAACTCATTGTGGTGAGCTTCGAAATAAGGGCCCCGACAAGAGATTTGTCTGCGTCCTGAAATTGTTCTTTAAGATTTTTTAAAAATTGTTTAGCAGCATCAGTTTTGGCTAAGGAGTTCCTAATGTTGGGAACTATGGTTAACATGATGAAGGAAAGACTTAGTTTGTTGGCCCCGTGCCAAGCTTCATAAAATGCTACTTTAGTCTCATTACTTTCATCAGTGGGTTCAGAAGGTTGGTCACATTCCAGAGCTATGTCAAGGTTCAGAAGGCCTAATTGCAAACTTATATGCATCTCCCATTCTTTTAAATCTGCTCCATCAAATTGCGAAACATCAGATGCTTTGATATTGACAACATTGGATAAACCTAATGCATTGGCATAAATTATACCCACAAATTAGCTCGATAATTGCAACATATCATTACTTTTCAAGGGATATTCTTGGCTGTTAATATTTTTCTATTTATGACTTTTATTGGGAAAAATGATTTTAAAGAAAACTAGGATCTTTGGATGGCCAATGCTTTCTTTATTCAAACAATTTATCAGCCCCTAATATTTATTTAATCATGAAAATTATACCTTTGGGAAACTAATTTAGAAATTAAATAAACATCTTAATAAATATTGACGGTCAAGACATTATAATAATACTTGTACCTTTGGGCAACCAAATATTTATCTTCTTTAATATAATATACGCTAACATAGGGTAGGGAACTTTGGTGGACACCTATCCTATCTTTATGAGACTATTAGTACATGAGATTTTTAACATGAGAAATATCCATACAATGATTTGGAATGATATAAGGTACATAAGAACATCTAAACAATATTAACATTTCATATGTAGTGAAAAAAAATCTCATAAAATATAGAATACTACAAAATGTACAAAAAAGGAAAAATTAGTTTTCACCATAAATATGTTTAGAAATGCAAAAGAATCACTCTCCAATTTGCGGAATCGAAAGTATAATGTTCGTGAGGGAGATATAAAAGTAAACGTTATTTTCAGATCACTTTTTTTTATTGGTGGCACGCACAAAAAAATTGTCGCTTGAAATACAAAGTTCATAATAGGCAATAAGAGTTTCAGGGACAAAAATATTCAAAACGTCACAGAAATAAATCTAGACAAATTTAGTGACAAAAAACAGAAATGCCACATAAGATTTTCATACATAAACATCAACAGATTCAGCGACAGAAAACTAAAACGTCGCAGAAAGTTTCATACGCAAATCTTAACAGTTTAAGTGATAGAAAAGTTTCAACGATAAAACATCGCAGAAGTTTTATACATAAATCCTAACAGATTATGCGGCAGAAAACTAAAACATCACAGTAAGTTTTATACATCAATATAAACAGATTCAACGACGGAAAATCAAAATGTCACAGAAAGTTTTATTCATAAACATAATTTTTTTATTCAATCCAATTTGAGTCATAAATCAAAATGCTCAAAATTCAAGATACAATATAATTTTCATATTTAGACATAAGGATAATCATGTGATCTAAACTAATGCTCTGATACCACAAGTTGGATTTATGTTTAATAAATCAATTAATAGTTTTTAGGGATCAATAATACAATACATGAACATATAAACTGCTATGTAAATAAAGGATCTTAATCTAAATAATTATCACATGTGTACAAAAAAGGGTTGAAAAAACATACCTAAGTCAGCATTAGATTTGACGAATGAAGAGGTTGCCATGGGTGCCTCAAACTTAAGATCCAAAATTGATATGGATTATAGGCTTCTCTCCCCTAGCCTTTCTACATTTTATTGCTTATTATCAGTGCCAAATGATGGAGTTTAGGCCACTATTTATATGTAGGGAGAGGTCCTAAATCCCAAAAGTCATGAGATCTTGACCGTCCATTACGGTTAACTCAAGAGTTTACTTTAATTTATTTTTAAACAATACTTGGTTAATATAATTAACCAAAAAAGAAATTGGCCCTTGGCTAGACTTTGGTGACCTTTTATTTACCCAATATGACTTATTACTTAATTTAATAATGTACCACTTAAATGGGTATTTTATTATTTGATAATTCCAACAACATCTAGTTATGTGCTCCCATAACTGTATCCCGTGTTAATGCAATGGTGGGATCAGGGAGATATATCATGGATGAACATGTCATTAGACAACTGTGAGATGAGCATATCTAATTAATTGTTGGGATTAATGGGGTCTTTCTCAGGCAGAGGGATCTCACGGTTGTTATTTACTATCAAGGATTTGTACATGGTATCTCGTATCTCTATGAGTAAATTGTCCCATCTAGTGGATCGGATGCTCTGATAAATTTCGACACTATAATGTCAGAGTTCTCCCTCACCGTTAAAGAACTGTAAAGCTGGTCTTTATACTGTCTGCAGTGTGACCTCACTTTTTCATGCGGCAGATTCAGTGCACATGCTACTCGAGTTAATCCAGCCCCTCTGTAGTGGCTCTATATATGATCTCAAATTTGTAGTCTCAAATACTAGGGGCTTCTAAAGATGCGGGACCTTGTTAGTGTAACTTGAGACCTTTTCTTAAGGAGTAGTCCCACTGTGCTTTAAGTCGTTCTCTAAGGGATGAATAACCATATGGCTGACTTTCTCTCTCCAGTAAGTGACGAAAAGTCCAACCGCCTCTCCTTCTTCTTGGGTTAGCATTTCCAAATTTTTTCGGGTGATGCCCAGTTCTTAGTTGTACTCGTACTACTTCACGAAAGCACAACATACACCATCCCAGGTCTTGGAAGTCCATTCATGTTTTAGGCCCATATACTAGGTAAGGGATCCTCCGAACAATGTTGAGTAAAAATACTTTCCAATACTCCTAGGTCTATATTTCGAACCTGCATCTGAAGGTGGTAGTTGGATAAGTGAGCAGAAAATTCCTCGTAGGTCGGACAGACTTCTTCCAAGCCAAAGCGGAATACATTGTCTTTAGGGTACCAAAATTGTACTGCCGCCATCAGTATGTTCCACTCTATGGGCCGATTACGCCATAAAGAAATTTGACGCATTTTATAAGCATCGTAGTTGACGTTATAGGAGCACATCGCCTCCAAATTCTCGAGGTAGTTGGAAAACACAACACTACTAGGGAGAGCCATCTCACAAAATAAGAAAGTAGGAATGTGAAGGTGTGAGAAAAACACTCCACTCTTACCCCTCTTTTATACTTAAAACCCCCACAAAAGACATAACTCCTACAAAAATCTGAGGAAATCTTACCCCACAAGGTACCAAAGGCTGAGAGGGTACCAATCAAAGCTTTGAATTGATGGGACTGGACTAACCTGCCAATAGGAAGGACAAGGTTCTTGCCGATCGGCAACCCCCTACTTGTGGATATTTTCCTTTTTCCTCTTTTGTCAAAATTTAGAAAACTCAAAATAAATTGACATTATCAAACAGAATTTCAAAAATCCCCTTTTCATCTTTATATAAATCCTCATTATGAATAACACTTTCTTTAAAGCTTCCAAAAATATTTTACGGTCTCAGTAGCAAAGTAAAAAGTGCATGTGCATTCATTCATTCATCATTAACAGAAGATAATCAAAAAACTTCATTGCATTGCATAGTTATGTTTCTGTGTTACATCATTTTTGCAGGAAAATAAAGAAAAGAAAAAACAATGGGACTCAGCCTGAACCCACATTCTCCCTCTTTCTCTCTCTCACCTAATCTTCACCTCTCTCTCCTAAGAGCTTCCACCCCTGCGACGTGCTCTCTTTCCCCTGCAATGAGATGACATACCATCGCTAATCGAACCAGATTCCTCTACAGATGAGGTAGACGGCACCAAGCGAGAAGGAACAAGAATCGCATCCCGAATATGGGCAGTCGATGAAGATATCCAGTCCTTAATATCCCTCAGCCAAGTGGTGGACACCCGGACGTGCTGCAAGAAAAGGAAATATCAGTATCAAGTAGAAAAGATAAAAAGAAACCAAAGGAGGATAACAGAAAAGATATACCTCAGGATGAAGAACATCCTCTGTCAAGCCCAACTCCTCCGGGTCCATCGCATGAGGACAATGCAGCATAGGCACCATCTCCCCGTCGACCCGCCGAATATTGTATGAAGGGGTATGTAGCCACACAAAGGAGACCTTCGAAGTCACCATCATCACAGAAGTCGAAGGACCGCCATCATTGTGGGAGGACCCCACTGGCTGACTCGAACCCGCATGAGGGAAGGGAAGTGCATCATATATGCTAGGCGCCATCAGCCAACTCGTAACAAAGTCCATACAATCATACGACACATCCGTATCGGTGTACAACATGTAGGACTCGCCAATCATCGTTGTGATCCTCACATCCTTTGGCAGCAGCCGCTCCTACCTCATAGACATAGGGGCCCCGCAGGTGGGACCACCACCTCCTCCTCAGCAATATGTTGAACCACCCTCTCCTAGAGACACCAAGAGTGGACAAACTCGTGCACCAGTAAATGCCTCATCTACTCATTTACTCCCATTAACCCCGTGTTCTGAACAGTCATTCCCCAAGGGTAAAAGGTCACCTGAAAAATTCCCAGCAACATATAAGGAAATATAGAATCAGAACACCCAAAGGTCTTTGACTGAAGAAGAAAAAAGTCTTACCCTATCATTGGTCAGGCCATTCAAGACCTGACGCACCGCCTCCAGAGAGAGAGACCTCCTCGACTGATGATTGGCCTTGCGCCATCGATACAACCGACAAAATTCCCTAATAGTCTCGCCCTTCAAAGCGATCAGTTGGGTATTACACATGATCACCTCATAGAACCATGTCTGCCAAAGACAAAAATTTCACAATTAAAAAGATATGCATAAGGAAAATGCGAATATATGAAAGGAAAATGCTCAAATTAAAATAATACCTTAAGAAGATACATGGCTCCAGTGAAAGTCTACCGATAGAACTGGCTGAATGCATCCAAGGAAAAATAAAGGGTCGCCAAAGGTAGGCTCCCCCAATCATAGAGAGGGATGTTCGAAAACATCCTCAAATATGGTAAAAAAACACAAGTGCACAACATCTCAGCTCGACGCCACCAGAAATCCCCCTAACACCAACAAAATGAACAACCGGGCCATCTGTCTCACATGCATCCCATCCTCCACATCAATCACCCTATCGAATAAAACATCCTTTAGCAGCGACATGCGGATGGAGTCCCCAGACACTATCATCCCCACATCACCAAGCTCCGTGCGCACCACCTCCGGCCTCACCCACAAGGAGCGATCCACCTCTATATGCTCCCCATCGCAATCCAGCCTTAGCAGCTGATGCACATCTATGGGAGTCACAGTCATCTCCCCAAAGACAAAATGAAATGTGTGGGTAGTCCTCTCCTCTAGAGCACATAAGATCATCGTCGAACAAGGCATCTTATCTATTATAGACACCAACCTCCCAAATCCTGCTGAGGATACCACCCAACGCACCACAGGTGGAAGATATCCTTAAGCCCCATCGTCCCGCGAGCACGCGTATTCAATAGAGGAACATAGGGCTGTCAAAAAGAAGAAATCCTTTTCAAAATCCAAGAAAAAAGGAAAATCACCAAGAAAGAATGCCAAAAGTCATTTTACTTACATAACCGCCAAGGTTAACCACCCTCGAAGAGCGATGACGTGATGGATCCCGTAGGAAGGTCTGCTCATCCGCAACTGGCTCGAATGCATCAAAAGATTTCTCGCTCCCTAAAGACAGAGGTGACCTGGATCTCCACTCCACATTTACTAAGTCATCAACAGCCAACCACTCCCTGTGTATTGCAATGCTCACAAAAGCGGCCATTTTTTAGATTACGGAATTCTAGGACGCTTCGCAGAAGAAAATCGCAGAAAGAGAGAAGGAAAGAAGCTGTGAAAAATGAGGGGAATTTGCCCCCTTTATATAGGATGTCAAGGGTTATGTCGATCGGCACTGTACCCCCACCTACAGATCAGCATTGACCCTTTGCCTTCTCGAGGCAACTCAAAAGTCCGTGCCACTATCAAATGGCACCCTCCACACCATGCCGACCAACACCCCCTTAAATTTTTGTACAAAAAACCCTAAAAAATCCTCGAAAAATTCCTAAGAATATCGAAAAGGATTTAGACATTTTCACCAAGAAAGTTTCGCACTCCCCTAAGTGGAATACCTATTTCCCCAGTGGAACTCTCAAAAGCCAAGTGAATCTCCTCTCGACAACGTCCCTGGAGGACCTCTAAGGTGTCCCAAAATTCCTCGAAGGTCTCAAATTTCTTCGAGAAATACGTCCAAACCCTAGACCACCTAATCACTTCCCCAGCATCAAATTGGCTATTTCCCCGGTAAAGCCTCCAAAAGACACGAGGATTTCCCCAGCAATCATCTCCCCAGCTCAAATCAAAATCATGAGGTAATTTTCCCGCCAGAATTCCCCTAGAACATCTCAACATAACCCCGCATAATTGGCTTCGACCCGTAGAATTGGTCATCTCAACTTAAGCCCGCAAAATTGGCTTCGACCCGCAAAATTGGTCATCTCAAACTTAAGTCCGCAGAATTGGCTTCGACTCGCAGAATTGGTCATCTCATCCTTAAGCCCGCGGAATTGGCTTCAACCCGCAGAATTGGTCATCTCATCCTTAAGTCCGTAGAATTGGTTTTGACCCGCAGAATTGGTCATCTCATCCTTAAGCCCATACAATTGGCTTTGACCCGCATAATCGGTCATTTTAAACTTAAGCCCACAAAATTGGCTTCGACTCGCAAAATTCGTCATTTAAAACTTAAGCCCGCAGAATTGGCTTTGACCCACATAATTGGTCATTTCAAACTTAAGTCCACAGAATTGGCTTCGACCCACAAAATCGGTCATTTCAAATTTAAGCCCGCAGAATTGGCTTCGACCCACATAATTGGTCATCTCAAACTTAAGCCCGTAGAATTGGCTTCGACCTGCAGAATTGGTCATCTGAAACTTAAGCCCGTAGAATTGGCTTTGACCCACAGAATTGGCCATCTCATCCTTAAGCCCGCGAAATTGGATTCAACCTGTAGAATTAGTCATCTCATCCTTATGCCCGTAGAATTCACTTTGACTTGTAGAATTGGTCATCTCATCCTTTAGACCATAGAATTAGTTTTGACCCGCAGAATTGTTCATCTCGTCCTTAAGCCCATAGAATTGGCTTCGACCCGCATAATCGGCCATTTTAAACTGAAGCCCATAGAATTGGCCTCGGCCCGTAAAATTCGTTATTTCAAACTTAAACCTGCAGAATTAGCTTCGACCCGCAGAATTGGTCATTTCAAACTTAAGCCCGCAGAATTATCTTCGACCCGCGGAATCGTTCATTTCAAACGTAAGCCCGCAGAATTGGCTTCGATCGACAGAATTGGTCATCTGAAACTTAAGCCCGCAGAATTGGTCATATGAAACTTAAGCCCATAGAATTAGCTTCAACCCGCAGAATTGGTCATTTCAAACTTAAGCCCGTAGAATTCGCTTCGACCGCAGAATTGGTCATCTCATCCTTAAGACAGTGAAATTGGCTTCAACCTACAGAATTGGTAATCTCATCCTTGAGCTCGCCGAATTGGCTTCAACCCACAGAATTGGCTTCGACCCGCAGAATTGGTCATTTCAATCTTAAGCCCGCATAATTGGCTTCGACCCGCAGAATTGGTCATCTCATCCTTAAGCCTATAGAATTGGCTTCGACTCGCAGAATTGGTCATCTCATCCTTAAGCTCGCAGAATTGGCATCGACTCGCAGAATTGGTCATCTCAAACTTAAGCCCGCATAATTGGCTTCGACTCACAGAATTGGTCATCTCAAACTTATGCCCGCAGAATTAGCTTCGACATGCAGAATTGGTCATCTCAATTTAAGCCCGTAGAATCGGCTTTGACCCGCTGAATTGGTCATCTCAAACTTAATCCCACAGAATTGGCTTCGACCCGATGAATTGGTCATCTCAATTTAAGCCCATAGAATTGGCTTCGACCCGCAGAATCGGTTCTCCCTCATCCCAAACTTGGCTTCGACCCGCTTAATCGGTCACCCTCATCCCTAAGCCCTTAGAATTGTCTTCGACCCTTGTGGACATCCCTAATCCTCACCGCGGTGGGGGGGGGGGGGGCATCATGAGAGTGAGGATCCTTATGGTCCCGCGCGTCCCTCTCGGGAGCACTTCGGTCGGCGTCATTTGAGGTGAGGTGAAAAATGTAGAGAGATTAGAGTCGCCAGTCTATTTTACTCAAAACATATAAAAGAAAAGAGTAATCCATCCCTAAGGACAACATCCAAAGACATACTGGTGCATGGGAAACCAAAATGATTCGAGAAGGGTCCAGAGGCTAAGTTACGAAATGGAAAGGTATTAGGCACCCATTCCGCTCTTTCGGTCTCTAATGGATTTTTGTTATTTTTCTTTATTTTCCCCATGATATGTGCGCATGTGTATATATAGTGGAGATAGGAATCATCGACTTGTACCATGGAAGAGGTAAAGCGAGTCATCCGTAGGAAGGTATAAAAGTATTAGAAAATTGGATTTAGGCGATCATCCCTACGTTAATCATTATGAGGGAACGATAATTCATACGGAATAATACGCCCCTAAGAACAAATATATGTATATATATATATATAGTATATGCGAATGGAGTTTAGAGAAAATAGAAAATGAGAGAAAGAGTAAAAAAATAGGACTCGAGCCTCGGGCTTTACCACGAGACACCTACGTAGCCTATAGAGGCATAAAGTCCATGTAGTTCGCATGAAAAATGAGGGGTGGGGTTTATCCCATAAATCCAACCGGGGATTCTCTTATTTGTTTTTTTTTTTTTTGTGTGTGTGTGTGTAGAAAAAGTGTTTTAGTTGTGAAAAAGGTGTAAGAAAACTGTGAGAATTCCCATTTGAATTTTATGAGCACACCCTCTTTTTCTTATTTTTTTGGGTTTTTATTTATATGAAAATAAGAGATGTGCAATAATACTAAATAAAAAGTATATTAGGATGTATGAGATGGGATAATAAAAGTGATAAGTAATAAAACACGATATTGCGAATTTATGAGAATTTAAGGAGAAAATTGAGAAAATTGGATCTTCTTAAAGATCTTGATCTTGAATGTTGGAGAGCAGCCCTTAGACTTGGATGATGATGGAGGGTAGTGAATTCACCACGTTTGGTTAAAAGGATGATGAAAAATGAAGGTTGGAAAGGGATTTGGGTGTGGAAATCACGCTGACTTCGAGAGAGGTTTTCTGGATCCGCTGAGAGTGATATCTATCAGATCTGGGATCTTTTTGCAAGTGAGGTCAGGCCTCCTTTTTATTGGTGAAGGTAATTGTCGATTGGCATAGCCCTGTTCCTACCGTTTGGTAGGTGCGCCTCGTCACACTGCCGATAGGCAGGGTCTGGGACCTGTCGCTTGGCAGTGTCTTTCAGGCCTTTTTGGAAAATCGGCCGCAGAACGCAAACTGTTGATCAGAGTCGCGGAAGGGGTGGACAGTTGGAAAGTTAATTTAGATACCTTCGGAAGTCTTTTCGACCACTCCCGGGTTCGAGAGTTGACTTTGGGTCAAATATGGCTCGAAAGCATTTACCGATCCATTGAACGGGAAAACGTCGGACGCAAACGGATCATTCGTCCGCATAGTAAGTCCAAATCGCACACGGGGTAGACCATTGGAAAGGTTAGGAGATGTACTTTGACATTCCAAAGAGTTTGATCTGGTTTGGGGAGCTGACTTTGGTCAATCGGGCCCTAGAAGCATTCGGTGACCTTTCAGAGTAAAACAGATCGTTCGTCCATACCGTAAGTCGGAATCGCGCACGGAGCAAATCGTTGGAAAGGGGTTTTAGTGCACTTTGAAGATTCATCCAGGATCGATTGAGCTAAAGAGTTAACTTAGGTCAAACGGAGCTCGGGAGCGTCCGGTGGTCTCCTGATTGAATTTCGGGGAAATTGAGTTGTTCATCCTCATGGTAGGTTGGAAACGCGCACGGGATGGAATGTTAGAAAGGGGTTTCAGTTCCCTTTAAAGATTCATTCAGACTCGGTCGAGCTGAAGAATTTGACTTTTGGTCAAATGGAGCCTATGAGTGCTCGATGGCTTCTAGGTAAGTACCTGGGGTATGACCTGGGTTTGTGGTGATGACGGGAGGTGCTAGGGACCTAAGGAGAGTTTAAGGGGTAACAGAATGGGGTGTCTATAGAGCCCCTCGATGGGTGAGTTTGGAACAAATGATAGCAGTTGAATAGACACCGCATGATGCTTTTGAGGGAGGATGACCAATTCATAGGGTCGAGGCCAATTCTGAGGACCTAAAGGATGCGAGGATGACCAAATCAGAGGGTCGATGCCAATTTTGAGGACCTAAAGGATGGTTTGGAGGAAAGGTTTAGGCCAATTCTTGAGGAGGCGCTGGGGATGATCGATTATGTGGGTCGAAGGCAATTCTGAGGGCTTGAAGATGAGGGTAATTGATTCTACGGGTCAAAGCCAATTCTGAGGGGTTAAGGATGAGGTGACCAATTCTACGGGTCGAAGCTAATTCTGCGGGCTTATGGTGATGATCCAAGACCAAGGATGGAGGTTAATTCTGACCTAAGAGAGGTGACAACTGAGGACCGAGGTCCATTTTACCTAACTATCATGACAATCCAAGATCGAGGTCAATTCTGACCTAAAAGATGTGACGATCTAAGACAGAGGTCAATTCTGACCTAAGTAAGGTGACGACCGAGGATCGAGGTCAATTCTGACCTAAGAGAGGTGACGATCCAAGACTGTGGTCAATTCTGACCTAAGAGAGGTGACGACCGAGGATTGAGGTTAATTTTGACCTAAGAGAGGTGACGATCCAAGACCGAGGTCAATTCTGACCTAAGAGAGGTGACGACGGAGGACCGAGGTCAATTCTGATCTAACTATAATGATGATCCAAGATCGAGGTCAATTTTGACCTAAGAGAGGTGACGACTGAGGACTAAGGCCAATTCTAACCTAAGAGAGGTGATGATCCAAGACCGAGGTCAATTCTGACCCGAGAGAGGTGATGATCTAAGACCGAGGTCAATTATGACCTTAGAAAGGTGACGACTGAGGATCGAGGTCAATTATGACCTAAGAGAGGTGACGATCGAGGACCAATGTCAATTCTGACCTAATTATGGTGATGATCTAAGACCGAGGTCAATTCTGACCTAACTATGGTGATGATCAAAGACCGAGGTCAATTCTGACCTAAGAGAGGTGACGACCGAGGTTTGAGGTCAATTCTGACCTAAGAGAGGTGATGATCCAAGACCGAGGCCAATTCTAACCTAAGAGAGATGACGACCAAGGGCCGAGGTCAATTCTAACCTAACTATGGTGACGATCCAAGATCGAGGTCAATTCGTACCTAAGAGAGGTTGCGATCCAAGACCGAGGTCAATTCTGACCTAAGAGAGGATGACGACCGAGGACCGAGGTCAATTCTGACCTAAGAGAGGTGATGATCCAAGACCGAGGTCAACTCTGACCTAAGAGAGGTGACAACCAAGGATCGAGGTCAATTTTGACGTAACTATGGTGACGATCCAAGACCGAGGTCAATTCTGACCTAAGAGAGGTAATGACCGTGGATCGAGGTCAATTTTGACCTAATAGAGGTGACGATCTAAGACCGAAGTCAATTATGACCTAAGAGAGGTGAGGACTGAGGACCGAGGTCAATTTTAACCTAAGAAAGGTGACAATCCATGACCAAAGTCAATTTTGACCTAAGAGAGGTGACGACCAAGGCCCGAGGTCAATTCTGACCTAAGAGAGGTGACGATACAAGACGGAGGTCAATTCTAACCTAAGACAGGTGACGACCGAGGACCGAGGTCAATTTTGACCTAAGAGAGGTGATGATCCAAGACTGAGGTCAATCAATTCTGACCTAAGAGAGGTGAAGACCATGTACCGAGGTCAATTCTGACCTAACTATGTTGACGATCCAAGACCGAGGTCAATTCTGACCTATAAGAGGTGACAATCCCAGATCGAGGTCAATTCTGACCTAAGGGAGGTGACGACCGAGGACCGAGGTCAATTCTGACCTAAGAAAGGTGAAAACCGAGGACCAAGGTCAATTCTTACCTAACAGATATGACAATCTAAGACCAAGGTCAATTCTGACCTAAGAGAGGTGACGATCGAGGACCGAGGTCAATTCTGACATAAATATGGTGATGATCCAACACCGAGGTCAATTCTAACCTAAAAGAGGTGACGATCGAGGCCCGAGGTCAATTCGGACCTAACTATGGTGACGATCTAAGACCGAGGTCAATTCTTACCTAAGAGAGGTGACGACCGAGGACCGAGGTCAATTCTGACCAAATTATGGTGATGATCTGAGATCGAGGTCAATTTTAACGTAAGAGAGATGATGATCAAGGACTGAGGTCAATTCTGACCTAACTATGGTGACGATCCAAGACCGAGGTCAATTATGACCTAAGAGAGGTGACGATCGAGGACCGAGGTTAATTCTGACCTAAGAGAGGTGATGATCTAAGAGCGAGGTCAATTTTAACCTAAAAGAGGTGATGACCGAGGACCGAGGTCAATTCTGACCTAAGCGAGGTGACGATCCAAGACCAAGGTCAATTCTGACCTAAGCAAGGTGATGATCCAAGACCAAGGTCAATTCTGACCTAAGAGAGGTGATGACCGAGTACCGAGGTCAATTCTAACTAAGAGAGGTGACGATTCCAGACCGAGGTCAATTCTGACCTAAGAGAGGTGATGACTAAGGACCGAGGTCAATTCTGAACTAACTATAATGATGATCCAAGACCGATGTCAATTCTGACCTAAGAGAGGTGATGACCAAGGGCTGAGGTCAATTCTGACCTAAGAGAGGTGACGATCCAAGATCGAGATCAATTCGGACCTAAGAGAGGTGACGATCCAAGACCGAGGTCAATTTTGACCTAAGAGAGGTGACGATCCAAGACCAAGGTCAATTCTGACCTAAGAGAGGTGACAACCGAGGATCGAGGTCAATTCTGACCTAACTATGATGATGATCCAAGACCGAGGTCAATTCTAACCTAACAGAGGATGAAGATTGGATTTTTGGTTCCGTTGGGGAATGAGCTGAAGAAAAAGTAGAGTGTCCTGTGGAGACTTTGAAAATGTCTTTCTGGAGTTCCGCTGGGGAAATGGGGGTTCCACTTGAGGGAGTGTGAAATTTTCTTGGTGAAAATGTTCTAAATCTTCTCCGAGATTTTTAGGAATTTTCGGAGGATTTTTTAGGATTTTCAGGTATTTTCTGGGAAGTTTTGTAAGAAATTTTAAGGGGGTGCTGGTCGGCACATTTCAGAGGGTGCCATTCGGCGGTGGCACGGACTTTTGGACTGCCTTGGGAAGGTAAGGGGTCAGTGCCGATCAGTGGGTGCGGAGTCAATGCCGATCGACATGACGCTTAACATCCTATATAAAGGGGGTGAATTCCCCTCATTTTTCATAGCTTCTTGCTTTCTTTCTCTTTGCGATTTTCCTCTACAAATTGTTCTAGCGTTCCGATCTCTAAGAAATGTCCGCCTTTGTGAACACTGCAGCGCATTGGGAATGGTTGACTGTTGACAACTGGGCGAACGTGTAGTGGAGGGCAAGGGATCCTCTTGCTTTGGGGAGTGAGAACTCCTTTTACGCATTCGAGCCGATTGTGAATGAGCGGACCTTGCTACGGGAGTCTTCGTATCATCGCTCCTCGAGGGTGGTGAACCCTGGTGGTTATGTAAGTAACCTAACCTTTGGCGTTCTTCTCTTTTTGGTGATTTTTCTTTCTTTCTTGAATTTTGACAAGGTTTCTTCTTTTGACAGTCTGATATCTCTTTGAAGAACATGCGTGCCCGTGGGACGATGGGGCTTAAGGATGTCTGGGAGCATCTTCCACCTGTGGTGCATTGGGTGGTATCATCAGCGGGTTTGGGGAGGTTGGTGTCTATGCGGGATGATACGCCTCGTTCGATAGCAGTCTTATGCGCTCTGGGGAGAGATGGTGGGATACTACCCACACCTTCCATTTTGGCTTTGGGGAGATGATCGTGACTCCCATAGATGTGCAGTAGCTGCTGGGGATGGATTGCGATGTGTAGCAGATAGAGGTGGATCGCTCTCTGAGGGTGAGGTATGAGGCGATGAGGGCGGCGCTCAGTGATGTGGGGAGGATAGTGTCTGGGTATTCCATCCGATTGTCTTTGCTGAAGGATGTTCTGTGAGTAGGGTGGTTGATGTGGAGGACGGGTTGCAGGTGAGGCAGATGGCCCGATTGTTCATTTTGCTGGTGCTGGGAGGCTTTATGGTGGCGTTGAGCGACGGCGTCATCCATTTGTGGTTCTTGTCGTACTTGAGGATGTTTTCGAACATCCCTCTCTATGATTGGGGGAGCCTGACTTTCGTGACCCTCTATTTTTCTTTGAATGCTTTCAGCCGGTACTGCCAGTAAACTTTTATTGGAGCCACGTATCTCCTCGAGGTATTCTTTAATTTTGTGCATTTTCCTTTAATACATTCGCATTTTCCTTATGAGTTTCTTTTTTATTATGAATTCCTGTCTTTGGCAGATGTGGTTCTGTGAGGTGATTGGGTGCAATACCCAGCTGATCGCCCTGAAGGATGATACCGTTAGGGACTTCTGCCAATTGTATCGATGGCACAAGGCCAATCGACAGTCAAAGGTATCCCTCTCGTTGGAGGCGGTGCGTCAGGTCTTGAATGGCCTGAACAGTGGTAGGGTAAGACTCTTTCCTTTTCAATCTTGGTTTTTGGCATGTTCTGATTTTTTATTGACTTATGCCTGTTTGGGATTTTTAGGTGGCCTTTTACCCCTGGGGGACAGCCATTCAGGATATGGGGGCGGGCGGGGTGAATGCGCAAATGAGGCATTTGCTGGCGGATGAGTTTGGCCATTCTTGGTATCTCAGGAGTGATTGGTTCGGTAGATTACTGAGGAGGAGGTGGTGGTGCCACCTGCGCAACCTCCTATGTCTATGAGGCGGGAGCAGCTGATGCCAGAGGATGCGAGGATTGTGGTGATGATCGGTGAGTCCTACCTGTTGTGTACTGATACGGCCGCACCGTATGACTATATGGAATTTGTGACGAGTTGTTTTATGGCGCCCAACATATATGATGCCTTTCCTTTCCTTCCTGAGGGTTCGAGTCGGGCGGTGGGGTCCTCCCACAACGGCGGTGGTTCGTCGTCGTCTGCGGCGGTGGAGACTTTATAGGTTACCTTTGTGCGATTGCATACCCCTTCACACAACATTCGGTGGGCTAATAGAGGGATGGTGCCTATGTTATTCCGTCCTTACGCGATTGATCCAGAGGAGTTGGGTTTGACATAGGAGGTTCTTCGTTCTGCGGTATACCTTCTTGCTCTTTTTTGGTTCCTTTTCTATTTTGATCCCTATTTTGATACTGATTCTGCCTTTTACTTGCAGCATGTCTGGGTGTCGACCACTTGGCCGAGGGATATTAGAGACTATATCTCTTCGGCCACTGACCACATTCGAGATGCGGTCCCGGTTCCTTCTTGCTTGGTGCCTTCTACTTCGTCCGGGGAGGACTCTGGCTCGGGTAGTGGTGGTGCGTCGTCTCTCCCTAGGGGAAAGAGAGCGTGTCGCAGGGGTGAAAGCTCTTAGAGAGAGGGGTGAAGGGTAGGTGAGAGAGATTGTGGGTTCAGGCTGAGTCTCGTTGTTTTTTGCTTTTTTTATTTCCTGCAAAATTTGATGTAACACAAAAGAATGCAGTGGGATTTTTTTATTATCTTTTGTTAATGGTGAGAGAATGCATGCACATGGGCTTTTTACTTTGCTACTGAGACCGTAAAAAGAGATATTTTTGGGATTTTGAAGGAAAGTTTTAAAAATGAAAACTTATACAGGGGTGAAAGAGGATTTTTGAAATTCTATTTGAGAATATCAATTAATTTTATTAGGTTTTTCTGATTTTGACAAAAGAGGAAAAAGGAAAATTTCCAAAAATAGGGGGTTGTCGATTAGCAAGCACCTTGTCTTGCCTATCGGCAGTCAAGTCCAGTCCCATCAATTCAAATCTTTGATTAGTGCCCTCTCATCTTCTTGTACTTTGTGGGGTAGGATTCCCTCTAATTTCTACAGGGATTGTGTCTCTTGTGAGGGTTCTCAAGTATAAAAAGGGGAAGGGTGGAGTGTTTCCATCACACCTTCACTTATCTACTATTTCTTAGTCTTTATAAGAATGCTCTCCCTGGTAACATTGGGTTTCCTAAATACCTCGAACCCTTGGAAGTGATGTGCTCTTATAACGTCGACTACGATGCTTTCAACATGCGTCGAGACTCTTTGTGACGCAATCGGCCCTTTGAGTGGAACCTGTTGATGGCGACGGTATGATTTTGGTACCCCGAAGACCATGTATTCCGTTTTGGGTTGGATGAAGTTTGTCCTACCTACGAGGAATTTTTTGTCATGTTGGGGGTAAATCCCAGTGTTGCTACGGCTTTACCTGAATTTTACCGTCCTCCTAGGGATTTGCTGGCTGGGCTTCTTCACATTTCGCCTTTGGTGGCTAGATCACTGGTTGCTGGAGGAATGATCTCCCTCCCGGCGGTGTTGCAGTCTGTACATCTGCGAGAAGTAGGCGATGCTGGTTAGGCTGGAGCCGTTGCTCTGGGCTTAGTATCAAAATTGTTGCTAGTGACTGGGGAATTACGGGTGGATCTGCAACTTGCATCCATTACTTCATGGATGTCATACCATCGCAATCCTGCGGCGGTGATACTGGCGGAGACCCTGAACGGTCTGGATGCCTATCTAGGAGGTCGCTCTGACTTCATACGGGGTAGCCCCGTGATATTGTTCATGTGGTTATCTGAAAGACTCCACCTCATGACTCTTCCATAATATCCTTTGTCGGTTGTACCCAACTTCTTTTCGCGTTACTTTTTCAGCATTGGCTTGGATATTGAGAGATGGGAGAATTAGCTTATGGAGCATGGGGCTCAGAATCTTTATTGGTCAATGCCTTGGTGGGGACAGTTACTGCCTGTTCTGGATCAAGTAGAATACCCGTATGTGCGGTTGGTTGGTCTCAGACATACCTCTTTCTATTTCCCTTGGCGACTTCTGTACCAATTTGGCTGGGCACAGGTCGTGCAACCTCGGACACTGAATTTCTTTCCGATAGAGGATTAGATCGAGCGTCTTCGTATGTAGCTTGGCTCTATGTGGGAGAATTGGCGTAC
Source organism: Sambucus nigra (assembly GCA_949130495.1). Lineage (NCBI taxonomy): Eukaryota > Viridiplantae > Streptophyta > Magnoliopsida > Dipsacales > Adoxaceae > Sambucus > Sambucus nigra. Next base: position 394,425,565 of record OX422215.1, read on the forward strand.
ATTGACCCGTCTTTCTTAATTTGTTGGGAGATTTTGGCATATCCCTAGGGATTATATGAAGTGGTTGTGGAGGAGAATAATTAGCAAGATGTTGGCAGTGGAGACAGGACAAAGGTTGCTTGTTTCTTTTGACACCATGAAGGGAGGTGTTGTGATTTATTCGAAGCTGGTTCGAGCTTATCGGTCCAGGAGTGTCTGCGACACTCTATTCAGGCAGGGTAAACTTGGTGACCCCAGGATGTAGATGATGATGAAGGAGCGGGATCCTCTGGTAGCTGTGGGTAGGATGTTTTTTTTATAATGGGGAATAAATGTGGGGATTTTTTTGGCTTTTTTAGGAAGGTAGGGGTAAGGGAGTTATCCATTCCTTTATGTAATTTGTACCAAAATTTCTTATTAGTGAAATAAACAAGTTTCTAATCAACCAGCTGTGCCTTTCGATGAATTTTGTATTGTTTGAATTATATATACCGATCGATAAGGCATACATAATCCTTTTGTTCAAATACATGTTAGAATTAACTACTGTTCTCAGAGATAAGAAAAGAATAGTATTTTGGGAAAAAAAGAAAGGGTCGTGCTCATGTAAGGTGTATGAGCTGCCTACGTACCTCTGGGGTTTTCTAAAAAGTTTTAATTTTGTTTGATTTTTTTTTTGCAGAGGATCAGGCCCACATAGTTCTGGGTAAGGGGAGATTAAGATATTTTTTTTAGAATAGAAGGGAGATGAGAAGAGTCATAGCGCGTCGAGATTTCGGACTAGGGGTAGAATTTCTTGAGATGATCCAGGTTGACTGGATAAGCCATCTCTTCCCCATCTAAGTCGATGAGCATGGCGGCACCACCGGACAAGATCTTCTTGACAATGTAGGGGCCACTCCAATTGGGCTTGAATTTCCCTCTGGGGTCCCAGATGGGTTCTATGATTTCTTTGAGGGCTAGGTCCCTTTCTCGGACACTGCGGCCCTTGACTCTCTTGTTGAATGATCGTGCTATTAGGCGATGGTAGCCTTATATAGTGTATAGAGCTTTTAATCTCCTTTTGTCTAGGAGGTTCAGCTCGTCAAGACGGATTTGGCACCAGTCGTCTTCACTGACCTTGATTTCAAGTATGACGCGTAGTGAGGGTATATCCAACTCCACGGGTAGGACTGATTCCATAACGTAGACTAGAGAGTAAGGGGTAGCTCCAGTAGAGGTTCAAATTGAGGTTCGGTATCCCCAGAGGGCATACGGGATCCGGTCAGCCCAATCCCGACAGTTTTTGATCATCTTACTGATAATGGATTTGAGGTTCTTGTTGGCGGCCTCAACTGCATCATTGGTCTTAGGTCGGTAGGGAGAAGACTTGTGTCTTTGAATCCCATACTCGTTGACCACTTTTATGACTTCTGCCTCAAAATGCAACCAGTTATCTGACACTAACTCGTGCGGGACCCATATCGGCAGATGATGTTTTTTTGATAAATTTGGCCACTTTCTTAGCATTCAGCACTGCGTATGACTCCGCTTTGACCCATTTGGTGAAGTAATCAATGGCAACTAGGATGAACTCATGCCCATTGGAAGCCTTCGGTGTAACCTTCCCTATAATGTAGATGCCCCAAGTGGAGAATGGCCAGGGAGAAGTCATGTTATATAATTCACGTGGAGGCAGATGCTGAAGGTTGGAGAATTATTAGCATTGGGGGCATCTTCAAAAATAGGCGGTGAAATCTTGGGTCATGGTGGTCCAGTAGTAACCTTGTCAGATGATCTTCTTGGAAAGAATGTGACCGTTCATGTGAGGTACTCATTCCCCATTGTGGATCTTCTGCATTATCTTTTTAATCTCAGCCCCTGCGATGCAGTGTGGATGAGTTCCATCAAAGTTTTTTTTAGCAGTGCTTTATGACAGATGATGTACTGGGCAGCTAGTCTTCAGAGGGTTGATCGATCTTTCTTGTTGGAATGCTCGGGATACCTACCATGCTTGAGGAGGTGCCAAATATCTTAGTACCAGCAATTGGCTAGCTCAGGATCTTCTGTGGTGACGAGCTCAATGTGGTAGCAGTGGGTTGGTTTGTCTTGCTTTTGAACTAGAAAGGGGGTCATAGTTATTCCTTCGGGCATGTTGACCATGGAGGCCAAGGTAGAGAGAGAATCGGCTAGGTTATGCTTTGGTCGGGGTAGGTAATGGAAGGTGATATCTTAGAATTAGGAGGCTAGTTCTTCTAAGTGGCCATGGAAGGGTTGGAGTTTCTTATCCTTGACTTTCCACTTTCTGGAAACTTGAATGATGATGAGGGTGAAATCCCCATAGACATCTAGGCATTGAATATCTTTCTGAAGAGAAACCTTAAGGCCTACTGTGCATGGCTCGTATTCAGTCATGATATTGGTGCAAGAGAAATCCAATTTGATGGCGATGGGAGTGTGAGAGTCATCTAGGGCGATCAGAAGTATCCCAATGATGTATCCTTTTTTATTGGCAGTGCCATCAAAGAACATTTTCCATCGAGGGTTGTCCTGAGTGGTGCAAAGGATGTTTTCATCTGGGAATTCGGAGACGCAGACATCAGCTTCTTCTACGGGGTAATCAGCGAGGTAGTCAGAGCTGGCTCTTCCTTTTATGGCTTTCAGCATGACGTATACGATATTGAACATGTCTAGGAGCATCAACCATCGAGCCATTCAGCTGGACAAGGCTGGTTTCTCAAGCAGGTATTTGATGGGGTCTATTCAAGATAAAAGTTTGATGGGGAAGGCGAGCATGTAGTGCTGGAGCTTTTGGGTGACCCAGATAAGTGCAACACATGCCTTTTCCAAAGTAGTGTAGTTAACCTCATACCTAGCCAACTTGTGACTGGCATAATAGATGGATCTTTCTTTGAGGGAATCTTTAAGGTATTAGGCTAGCAAAGCCCCGACTGAAGTGTCGGTTATGGTTAAGTATAGGAGTAAGAGGAAACCAGGTTTTGGTGGCATGAGTACCGGGGGTTGGGTAAGATATTGTTTAATTCGGTCAAAGGCTTCTTGGCATGCATCGTTCCAAGCTTTAGTTGAATCCTTTCAGAGGAGTTTGAAGATAGGTTCACAAATGAAGGTTAGCTGGCTGATGAATCGGCTGATGTATTATAATTTCCCAAGGAAACCTCGAATTTCTTTCTCTGTTCGGGGAGGTGGCATCTCAAGTACGACTTTCATCTTAGTGGGATCTACTTCTGTCCCCTTCTCACTGACCGTGAATCCTAAGAGTTTTCCCTTTGTAACGCCGAAGATGCATTTCTATGGATTGAGTCTCATCTGATACGATCGCAGTCGTTCGAAAAACTTTTGAAGAGTAGGAACATGACCCTCTCAAGTCTTGGATTTGATAATCATATCATCCACATAGACCTCAACTTATTTGTGAATCAGATCGTGCAGGATGGTTGTGGCAGCCCTCTGGTAGGTAGCCCCAGCGTTCTTGAAACCAAATGGCATAACAGTGTAATAAAAGGTTCCCCATGGGGTGATGAATGCGGTTTTTTCTTGGTGGTCTAGGTGCATTTTGATTTGGTTGTATCCGGCAAACCCATCGACGAATGACTTGAGAGCATGACTGGATGTGTTGTCAACGATCATATTGATATTAGGTAACGAATAATCATCCTTTGGAGAGACTTTATTGAAATCCCGATAGTCTACACATATCCAAACTTTTCCTCCTGATTTCATCATGGGCACTATGTTGGCTAGCCACGTGGGATATTCGATCACACGAATGAAGCCTACGTTCAACTATTTGACCACCTCATCTTTGACCTTAAGAGACCATTTGGTGTGGAGTTTTCTCAACTTTTGTTTGACCGGTTTGTAATTTGAGAGAGTGGGAATCTCGTGCTGAGCTATTGAGTGCCAGCTCGAGTGTCTGTAAGTTGAAAGAATCTTCGGAGTCACTTTCCTCAGTCTTTTAGGCATCTTTGATGAGCGGTTATTCATGGTGTTGGGAACCTTTGGCACATGGGTAGTTGTCTTGGAAGAATATCTCCATTCCAGGCTTCATCTTCTTGTCTGTATGGTCATACCATAGTTCAGGAAAGACGCAAAAGGTGAAGTTTTCGCCCTCTTTGATGAATCATCCATTCAAGGAGGCACCTGGGTTAGTCTGGACGCAATCTAGCCTTCTCTTTGGTCGAGACTGGAGGACCATTTTGAGCTCTTGTTGTGATGGTTGATACCCCAAACCACAAGGAGGGAAATCCTTCTTCAGTTCAATCAGCTCGAGTATCCCTTATTGTCTTTGTCCTAACCCCAGTCTGGGCATGAAGTGCATGTTTCTGAACATCTTAATCACATTAACGTTGCCACGAGGGTCGTATTTTGGACAAACCCTTTCTTTTAAGTTGTCCCCTGCCGAGAGTAGAAGTGGTTCAACTCAGAATCCTGATAGGAGCATATCATTTGACCCGTACTGTATCTCAAGGATCGGACTACTGGTACTTACACCCTCAGCATTATCGTCGTCACCCAAGATGGTAATGACCTGTCCTTTGGCGAAGAACATTAATTTTTTATGGAGTGAGGAAGACACGCCCTTGATACTGTAGAGCCAAGGTTGTCCGAGTAACAGGTTGAAACATGTTGGGATGTCACTAACCTGGAATTCAACGACATGGTTTATAGGGCCAGCCCCTATTAAAAGCTTTATGGATCCCATCACCTCCCGACGAGTATTATCGTAGGCACGCACTGCAGCGGAAGTTGGAGAGAGGTCGCTTTCTTTCAGTCCTAAACATTTGAAGGTTCTTAGTGGGCAGACATTCAAGGCGAATCCATTATCGACAAGAGAGAGTGGTACAACCTTCCCCATAACTTCGATGGAGATATTGAGTGCATGATTGTGGTTTGGCCCAATCCTGGGGATTTCCTCTTCGTAAAAGGATAGCATTCAGGTAAAGGTTAAGGATCCGACCAAATTTACTGCTTCTTCTGGTGTGGTAGACGGATGAACTGCGGGTCTAGTGAGCAACTTGATCAAAGCATTTCTGTGTAGATGAGAAGATATGAAAAGCCCCCATAGAGTGATGTTAGCTTAAGTTTTCATTAGTTGATCGAGGATCTTTCTCTCCTCGAGGGTCATCTCTAGCATAGGAAGGTTTTCAAAACCCTTCCCTTTGTCAATGGCTAGTAGTGAGCTGGGAATCTGGTAATGCCTCCCTGATCTGGTCATGTGATTTACTGAAGAAGGAAAAAACATGAATCCCGTTTCCTTGTCGATCTCGGGTTGTTCTACCACCTTGTTTATTTCTCCAAGGAGTTCTTCAAATGATATCATTCCACACATGCCAGCTACCGGGCCAGTTCTTTCTGAAGCTTGCTCTTCATTCAAATCTTCGAATTCTTCCCCCCATCCGGTGGCAACAATTTTATCTTTCCATGCAAAGTTAATGCATTCCACAACTTTGATGGCTTCTTTATACAGGTCATCCCATTATGTGGGGATATGTAAGGGTGAAGGGACCAGGCGCCCCTTTAGCATCGAATAACTCGATGATACTACAAATGTTATTGGTCTGCCTGAAGAATACTGCCATGATCTGGAAGACATCATCCAGACTGACTTCATCGATCGGTACTACCCAACTATCTGACTCTCGGGACCATTTTCGTTCTTCCAAGAATAGCGTACTGAACCTATGGCAATCAATGATCATCTGTGAGGGCAATTTCATCCCGAACTCTAGGAGTTGGTTTAAAACTTCTGATAATACCATACCTTCATTTTCAAAACGAAAACGGACAGCGATGCATACTCTGGTAAGGAGTGACAGTGCCTGATCAGTGAGGCTAGCAGAGTGTAGGAGGAAATATGGGCAAATTTGGAGAGGTTTAGGAGAGTGTATGGGTGTGATTTGAGTTGAGGGATCAAATCCTGGGTTCTCTTCTAAGAAGATGGCATTGGTATGATTTGGAAGTAGGTTGTGAGTAGTGTTTGTCTTAGGATTGTCTGGTGGGGCGATGGTACCCCGGTCAATTAGACCTTGGATCATGTTTCGAAGGTGAAATCATTGGTCGGTGGTATGGCCAGCAGTTTGGTGAAAGGTGCAATGGGCATACGCCTTGAAGTTTCTTGGGAGTGGATGATGCAATGGACGAGGATCCAAAGGTTTGATAAGGTTTCGTCTTAGCATGGATCGATAAACTTTGGAGAGGGGATCATGGAGCTCAGTGTATTCCTTTCGGACTGGGACAGGGTGGATTTTTGGTGCCCATGATGCGGTTGGTTGAGAGATGTTGTTGATGGTTGAGACTGTAGCATAGGTAAGTTTGTCATATTTTCTGGAGGTGAACTGTCTGGACACCTTATTTGGGTCAAATTGTATTTTGGCAAGACCTTCCTTGATCTCTACTCCTGCGTCTCTGAGAGCTCAGAAGTGGGGGTAGTATTGTCCTCCCATCATTGCTCGAATATGGTGTAAGAAGTTCTTCTTCACTATGCTGACTTGTTCTTCCTCGGAAGGCCGATTGGTCATAGTTGCTGCTTTTTCCCTCCATCGGGCGATGAAGTTATTGACTGATTCTCCAGGGTTTTGTTTGAGCAGATCTAAATCACGATGGGTGATCTTAAGCTCTTCATTGTATTTGTACTGTGACACGAATTCCCGAGCTACATCCTCCTAGCTATGAATTCTGGATTCTTCGAGAGATAAAAAGCATCGGAGGGCGCTATCCTTTATAGTTTGCTGAAACAATTGGGCCATCACTTCTTCAGAAGCCCCTAGTAGAGTCATGGAACGGTGATAACTTCGAAGATGAACAATTGGGGGTCCACTTCCTCCGAATTTCTCGATATTTGGCATCTTGAACTTCTCGGGTAATGTCGCTTTAGGATAAGGAGACATATGGGTGTAGTCCATGTAATTTCCCAAGATTCTGACTTGGTAAAACATCTTGGTGAGCATATTGAGGTCCTCTTTGACTTTGTTCAGCTCTTCTTCTTTCAGATCAATGATCATAGGCAAGTTATCCCCATGATGGGCAAGGTTCGACATAGGAAGTTGGGCAGGCGACGACCCATTGACAGGAGGGGCACATGGGGCATGCTGATACTCTTCGGGAACCCAGATGGGCTCGAGCGGATTCATGGCACGAGGGAATAGGGCCTCGGGTTCTTGATGGACGGGAACTTGATTTCGTTGCATTTCTTGGACCTCAATTTGGAGGTTGTCAATCTTGGACACAAGCTGAGCTAGAACTGCCGTCAGATCCAACTGCACAACGGGTACTTGATCTATGTTCTCCATGGAAAGCGAATGGATTTCGGACTCGGAAGAAGTGATAGGGGAATGAACGGAACTCTGGGGTGACTTGATTGAAGACCAAAGACAATAAGGAGCCATGCCAAGGGATTGCGATCGACCTGAGAAGGCGTAAAATGGGATTTATTTTTGAGAAAAAAAGGGGAAAATATTTTTGTCTTTTTTTTCGAGATGGAAAGACAAAATGTTTTTGGATTTTTGATAGGGAAAGGAAATTTTTTTTGGATTTTTGATAAAGAAAAAGGAGAATTTTCCCTTTGGAGACGGTCTCAGCATGATTATTATAATTATTATGTTTTCATTGGAAAAATTGCGTTTGTAATATATGCAAAGCTATGGCTGGACTTGTGACCAGGCTCACGGACAGGGTCCTATTTTAAAAATGCGTAAGAATTCGAGCAGCAGGCCGACCCGGAATTTCGGGAGAGTTTCGGGTTGAAACCGGTAATATAACATGTGTGTCCTAGGCTTGACACCTATATGCGGGTATGCAGTTGGTTGGGTGAATCGGAAAGGGTTCCCCCCTCTGGCGTGACTTCCACGATATACGTCTTGCCCTTGTGGGCAATCGGTATGTGTGGACAAGCAATTTGATATACCTGAGTGTACGTGAATTACCTCACCATATACCTCGTGGGGATGGTACGTGTGAGAGCGAATTCGATATACTCGGCGTACATGAATGAGTTCCCTGCTATATACCTCCCGTCATGACTTTGCTCAAGAGGTACGATACGGGGGAACCGTTCGATATACGTTGAAGGTACTTGGCCAATGGAAGTTAAGAGTCATATCACTTAGGCTAACTGCGCCCTACCGATCCAGCGCCCATCACGAAGTGACCTTCCAGTTACTGGGTAAAAATTTGGCCAATAACAATGCTCTTTGGTGATGTCGTGTGAATCATACATGATCCTCTTATTAGTATCATATGAGAATGTCTTTATTGATTATGCCAAATAGGGAGCAAAGTGAAAGTACCAACGGTACACCAAGTATGAATTGGGAATGCGTGCAACATGTGGATATATGTGACCCTAGGTGCACGTGGTGCGAAGTGTACATGGAGAATTTTCTACAAGTGTGTGAATAGAAGCATAAGCATGGGATACACATGAGTAATAAAGGGGAACGTGAAAATTGGGGGAAAATATAAACAAATATAAAATCCATTTAAATAGAGTCTAGCCCTCAAAATAAACATATTCATCCCCAGCAAAGTCGCCACTGTGGCCATCCTCGATCCTCGCCACAGTGTGTGGGGGGGGGGGGGGGGGGGGGGCACAGCGTGAGAGTGAGGATCCTTATGGTCCCATGCGTCCCTCTCGGGAGCGCTTCGACCAGCGTCATTTGAGGTGAGGTGAAAAATGTAGAGAGATTAGAGTCGTCAGTCTATTTTACTCAAAACAGACAAAAGAAAAGAGGAAGCCATCCCGAAAGGTAGCATCCAAAGACATACTGGTGCATGCGAAACCAAAATGATTCGAGAAGGGTCCAGAGGCTAAGTTACGAAATGGGAAGGTGTTAGGCACCCATTCCGCCCTTTCGGTCTCTCATGTATTTTTGTTATTTTCCTTTATTTTCCCCGTGATATGTTTGCATGTGTATATATAGTGGAGATAGGGATCATCGACTTGTACCGTGGAAGAGGTAAAGCGATTTATCCGTAGGAAGGTATAAAAGTATTAGAAAATAGGACTTAGGGGATCATCCCTACGTTAATCGTTATGGGGGAACGATAACGTATACGAAATAATATGCCCCTAAGAACAAATATATGTATATATATAGTATAAGAGAATGGAGTTTAGAGAAAATAAAAAATGAGAGAAAAAGTAAAAAAAAAAAAGGACTCGAGTCTCGGGTTTTACCCCGAGATGCCTACGTAGCTTATAGAGGCATCAAAGTCCACGTAGTTCGCATGAAAAATGAGGGGTGGGGTTTATCCCATAAATCCAACTGGGGATTCTCTTATTTGTGTGTGTGTGTGTGTGTACAAAAAAAAAATTAGTTGTGAGAAAAGTGTAAGAAAAGTGTGAGAATTCCCGTTTGGAATTCATGAGCAAACCCTCTTTTTCTTATTTTTTGGGGTTTTTATTTATATGAAAATAAGAGATGTGCAATAATACTAAATAAAATGTATATTAGGATTTATGAGATGGGATAATAAAAGTGCTAAGTAATAAAACAAGATATTGAGAATTTATGAGAATTTAAGGAGAAAATTGAGAAAATTGGACCTTCTTGAAGATATTGAGCTTAATCTTGAATGTTGGAGAGAAGCCCTTAGACTTAGATGATGATGAAGGGTAGTGAATTCACCAAGTTTGGTGAAAAGGATAATGAAAAGTGAAGGTTGGAAAGGGATTTTGGTGTGGAAATCACGCTGACTTCGAGAGAGGTTTTCTGGATCTGCTGAGAGTGGTATCTATCAGATCTGGGCTCTTTTTGAAAGTGAGGTCAGGCCTCCTTTTTATAGGTGAAGGTAATTTCCGATTGGCATAGCCCTGTTCCTGTAGTTCGATAGGTGCGCCTTGCCACACTACCGATATGCAGGGTTTGGGACCTGCCGTTTGGTAGTGTCTTTCAGGCCTTTTTGGAAAATCGGACGCGGAACGCAAACCGTTGATCAGAGTCACACAGGGGCAGACCATTGGAAAGGTAATTCAGATACCTTCAAAAGTATTTTCTACCGCTCCTGGGTTCGGGAGTTGACTTTGGGTTAAATATGGCTCAGAAGCATTTGCCGATCCATTGGACGGAAAAACGTCGGACGCAAACGAATCGTTCGTCCGCATGGTATGTCCGAATCGCGCACGGGGTGGACCGTTGGAAAGGTTAGGACATGTATTTCGACATTCCAAAGAGTTTGATCTAGTTCGAGGAATTGACTTTGGCCAACCGAGCCCTGGAAGCATTCGGTGACCTTTCGGAGTAAAATGGATCGTTCGTTCCTACCGTAAGTCAGAATCACGCACGGAGCTGACCGTTGGAAAGGGGTTCCAGTGCCCTTTGAAGATTCATTCAGTCTCGATCAAGTTGAAGATTTGACTTAGGTCAAACGGAGCCCGGGAGCGCTCGGTGGTCTCCTGATTGAGTTTCGGGGAAATTAGGTCGTTCGTCCGCATGGTAGGTCAGAATCGCGCACGGGTTGGAACGTTAGAAAGGGTTTTTAGTTCCCTTCAAATATTCATTCAGCCTCAGTCGAGCTAAAGATTTTAACCTTTGGTCAAATGGAGCTTGGGAGTGCCCGATGGCTTCTAGGTCAGTACCCGGGGTATGATGTAATACCCCACATTTTTTTTATTGAATTAAAATTGAACTAATTGAAGAAAAAATAACTATGGCAGTATATATATTCAAAATGTTTGGAAATGAAAATTTAAAATGAATTAATTGAGATACGAATGTGCGACTTAAATATTAGAAGCGAATTAACGCGTAAAAGGATCGAGAGGGTTAAATTTGGCGCAATGGCATTTTTGTAAATAAACTAACCCTAGGTATAAATAGAAAGGAAGAGAAGAAGTCTTCATTCTTTCATTTGAAATGGGGGCTAGGGTTTGGTAGAGAGAGAGAGAGTAAGAAGAGAAAAAGCTAAGAGGATTTCAATTTCTCCATACAATCCAAGGCAAGTTAATAACCTATATGTGTATATTATGTATCTATAACGAAATTTCACATGAACATGTATTTGGATCCCTAAATTAATATGAAATTAATGTTAAAAATGATATGAAATGTATTAGGATCATCCTCCATGTAGATTCAAATGCGATAACATCATTATAGGGATTGAATTGTTGAACAAACTCTTGAATTTGAGAAATCTATGAAATTAAGTAAATCGTCATATTGAAAATTGTTTTGAGCTGTTTTAATTCTGATAATGTATATTTAGTCCGCAATGCCCAGTAGTAAATCATATTCTGGACACCTTTGTAGTTTTAAGTTTTTTTAAAAACGGATCGAAAAATCCTCGAATATGCGTTTTAAAATTCTGCGCAGAAAATTATCGTGAACAGGTTCGAACTGTATATCTTAGTTTCGGATCTGTTTTATGCAGGCTACGATAGCGTGATTGCGTGTCCTTGTATAAAATAACGTTCCGAACAACTTTGTAGTTTTAAGTTTTTCCAAAAACGGATCGAAAAAGCCTCAAATCGGCTTTTCAAAATTCTGGGCAGAAAGTTGTCGAAAACAGGGGTGAATATTATATGTTAGTTTCGGGTCTGTTTTATGTAGGCTATGGTAACGTGCCCGCGTGTCCTTGTAGAAAATCACGTTCCGAACAACTTTGTAGTTTTAAGTTTTTCAAAAAACGGATCGGAAGAGCCTCGAATCTGCATTTTAAATTCTGGGCAACATGTTGTTGAAATAAGAGTGATAATGTTTTTCATGTTGTTAGTAAGATAATTGTGGTGTTGTGCCTAATATCCTAACTTGATCACATACTTATGGTTATTATGGATATATAACCTTGAAATGATTTGATGTTGAATTAGTAAATTAATGATGTAAATTATGTTATATTGTAAAAAATGACTATTGTACAACTCGAGTAAGAGACTTGACACGATTGTATATATACATAAGCGTGAAATTGTTTTACATGTAAATTGTCGAGTATACACTAGACTAGTCCTCCGGTCGACGTAGGCAAATGTTGAATGCAATTCTTTTTATGATTGATTCGGTTAGGTTCCACTCGAGTGACGTGTCGGAGATAAACCATCGGAACCGGACACATGGTTGTAATGCGGGTCGGATATAAAGACCTTGAAACGCCATGTGATTTAGGACTTAGTATGATTGCCCTTGCCACGTAATATTGGGAAATATTCGTGTGTAGGCCTAGTGTTACGACTTGTTTCCCTGGGTAACGATAGTGACCCGATATGACTTGTGTGAGATATTATGCTTGTGTCTTAATATAATATCCCGAATCGATGCATTTTGATATTATACTTGAAGGAAATATTTTGATACGTTAAATACTGAAATGAGATTAATAATGATTAATCAAGATACTATATGAGACTACACGTTACTCTAGTTTGGGTTGGGTAGTCCCGACATAGGAACATTGGTTGGGTAATTGAACAGTTTAATTACTGGAGACGAGTAATGACTAGTGTGCTTTCATTATAAGTACATCTTATAATCTTAAGCTTGTTTTCTTGCTTTGACGTTCGTCTATCTTGCTTCTTGCTCCTCTCCCATATATATATATATATATATATATATATATATATATATATATATATATATATATATATATATATATATATATGTATATATATATATATATATGTATATATATATGTATGTATTATACAGGTCCTCGCCCCGTTGGACAGTAGATCGTGGAGCTTGATGACCTCGCATCTATTCTTAGGATCTTATAGTGGTGGACGCTGGCCCTTATCCTATTTTGTCACTCTTCCTTAGAGTGTGGTATCAGAGATTTCCCATTGTTAGGGATTTGATAGTGTTGAGAGGTTTACATTACACTCTTTACCTAGTTTATCTTTGGGCATGTATGTTTGGGCATTTTATATTCAGTACTGATATTACTTGTGGATCCTATACTCGCTATGATGTGATTTGGTTACACGTATGGGAGTGTACATGTTTACTTTACTGCATTTATTTAAATTATGTTTCTAATGCCCACATATTGACGCTCCGCTTTAATTTAATTGGGCGTAGCTAACCGAATTAGATATAAAAAGCAGGGTTATCACAATTGGTATCAGAGCACGGTTTTAGAGCCTTTAGGCATATGAGGGCGTCCGTTACGTTTTTCGCGCATCGTTTCTTTGATACTTTGAGCCTTACAACTAGGTTTTGTATTCTATCACTTCGAAAAAAAAATTGAGCCACTGATCCGACACGACCGACTATGAGTGCCCGAGTGTATAGGAGGGGTTCCTTGTTTGGATTTCTCTTGCGAGACACTCCATGCACGAAGATTTACTTTTATCGGGAGTTAGGACTTTTCGCATGATATATCCATCACTTTAAACTGTTGCACCCAATTATATATGTGATATATGTTTTGAACTTTTCCTTCTAGTTCTCATACTCTGTGTTTACTCTCTTCAGATGAGGAGACGCAGCGATAAACTAGCAGGAGCGACAGGACGGGCGGGGGCTCATGAGCAGCCGCCCCCACCCGCACAGGGGACGGTAGGACGTTTGTCCCAGGCCGATTTGACGGCTATAGCACAAGACTTTTCACTCGCAGGTGCGACGACCAGCGATTCAGGGTACGTTTTATGTTTATAGTTCTCATGCGAAAGTACTTTTTGACACTGGTGCATCACACTCGTTCTCCAGTTATGAGTTTGCTAGGACATCGGGGATGATAGACGTTGCAGAGGCGATAGTTGCCCATGTGAGTACACCTTTGAGTGGTACGGACCTTCGCCAACATTTGTAGAGGGGTCGCGATTGAGATCGGGAGGCTTCACTTCTCTATCAACCTTATTTTGATTGATATGTGTACCTACAACGTGATTATAGGGTTTGATTGGTTGTATGCATATCATGCCCAGATTGACTGTCGTGGGAGTGCGATCACATTTTCCATTCTTGGTCAGGAGATGTACCTAATAGCATTACCTAGTCTAGAGGGTGGAGCCAGCACACATCTGTTTTACATCGAGGAGGATTCTCCTCATGGGTGTCCGTTTCTTTGAATACGATCCCTATAGTGAGGGAGTTCGCGAACATCTTTGCTGAGGTTCCTGGTTTACCTCCATCTCGTGAGATAGAGTTTTGCATAGAGTTATCGCCGGGCATGAGACCGATTGCCAGGGCCTCGTACCGTATGGCACCCTTAGAGATGAGGGAGCTTAGGGAGAAGATTCAGTAGCTGTTGGGCCAAGGTTTTATCCGTAGGAGTACCTTGCCTTGGGGAGCTCCAGTGCTCTTTGTGAAGAAAAGGGATGGATCACTTCGATTGTGCGTCGATTATCGAGAGTTGAATAAGGTAACGATTTGGAATAAGTATCCGTTACCTCGTATTGATGATATGTTCGATCAGTTGAGGGATGTTTCATTCTTTTCGAAGATTGATTTGCGTTCCGGTTATCACCAGTTGAGGATTCGGGAGGAGGATGTGCCGAAGACAGCGTTCCTGACTCGATATGGTTCATACGAGTTTCGGGTCTTGCCGTTCGGCTTAACCAATGCACCTGTAGTATTCATGGATCCATACTTGGATCAGTTTATTATCGTGTTCATTGATGATATCCTGATCTATTCACGGTCCGAGGAGGACCATGCCGGACATTTACGATTGGCTCTTAAGACCTAGAGAGAGCATCAGTTTTATGCTAAGCTCTCCAAATGCGGGTTTTGTCTGCGAGAGGTGCAGTTTTTGGGCCACAGTGTGACGGAGGCTGGGATTGTCATCGATCCTAGCAAGGTTACTGATGTTGTTGAGTGGGGGCAACTAACTACGCCGACTGAGATTCGAAGTTTTCTGAGTTTAGCGGGTTACTATCGGAGGTTTATTCAGGGCTTCTCGAAGATTGCGAGTCCTCTTACCCATTTGACAAAGAAGGGTGTTACTTTAGTCTGGAGTTCAGAATGTCAGGAGGCTTTCGAAACTTTAAGGAGAAGCTTATGTCAGCGCCAGTCCTTATATTGTCGAAAGCTAGGGTTGAGTACCGCGTGTACACTGATGCATCATTACAGGGGTTAGGAGTTGTTCTGATGCAAGAGGAGAGACCGATTTCCTATATTTCGAGGAAATTGAGGCCTCATGAGGACCGTTACCCAACTCATGACTTAGAGTTGGCGGCAGTTGTTTTTACATTGTATTCATGGAGACACTACTTGGGGAGAAGTGTACGTTGTTCATCGACCATAAGAGTCTTCAATACTTGTTCTCACAGAAGAACTTGAATATGCGACATAGTAGATGGGTGGAATATGTGAAGGACTACCAGTTTTTCACACAGTACCACCCGGGTAAGGCAAATGTGGTTGCTGATGCTTTGAGCCCGAGACCCGCCACGTCATTGTCCACCTTGGAAGTGGAGGAGAGTGTTAAATTGTCAGGTGTTTGGAAAGCTCAGTGGAAGGAGCTGGGTAGCCTTGATGTTGGCAGAGCATTTATGGGGACTGTATATATATCAGTTTATATGGTTGAACGGGTTGTGAAGGCCCAGTCTTCTGATGACTTTTGTCAGGAGAAGGTGAAGGCATTGATGTCTGGGGGCATTCAGGGTTTCTCGATTAGTTCTGACGGGGGACTTCGTTATCAGGGACGAATTGTTGTGCCGAATGATACCGAGTTTCGGAAGGCCTTATTATCTCAGGCGCATGGATCTAGATTCACTGTTCACCCCGGAGGTGATAGGATGTATCAGGATATGCACCGTATGTATTGGTGTGTTGGGTTAAAGCGTGATGTAGCCGAGTTTGTCTCAAAGTTTGCCACTTGTCAGCTTGTAAAGGTGGAACATCAGAGACCTGGAGGGGATTTGCAGCCGTTGTCCATTCCCGAGTGGAAATGGGAAAGCATCTAAATGGATTTCATTGTTGGGTTGCCAAGATCGCAGCGCGGTCATGATTCGATTTGGGTCATCATCGACAGACTAACAAAGGTGGCTCATTTCCTTCCAGTGAGGACGGATTATATGGCAGCACAATACGCCACGATGTTTATTAATGAGATTGTGAAGTTGCATGGGGTACCGCGTGATATCGTGTCTAACCGTGGCAGTGTCTTCATCTCGCACTTTTGGGGAGGACTTGAGGAGGCGATGGGAGTTCAGTTGAGTTTGAGTACCGCATTCCACCCTCAGTCTGATGGTCAGACTGAGCGGGTGAACCATATTTTGGAGGACATGTTGCGAGTTCGTGTGTTGGACTTCAAAGGTGGTTGGGATATGCATTTGCCACCGGTGGAGTTCGCATACAATAATAGTTATCAACAGACTATTGGCATGGCACCATACGAGGATTTATACGGCAGGCCTTGTCGATCCCCTACATGTTGGTTGGAGTTCAGAGAGCACCGGATGTTGGGTCCGAATATTGTTAGGGAGACCTCAGAGAAGGTTGACTTGATTCCTGCACGGATGAAGTCCACGCAAGATCGTCAGAAGACTTATGCTGACTTAAGGCGGAGGAAGTTAGAGTTCGCCGTTGGGGACCAAGTGATGTTAGGGTCTCACCCATGAGAGGCGTTGTTCGCTTTGGTGCCAAAGGGAAGCTTTCACCGCGATACGTAGGTCCGTTTACAGTGTTGGACAGGGTGGGACCGGTTGCTTACCGTTTAGCCCTACCTGACCATCTCCAGCGGGTACATGATGTTTTTCATGTATCAATGTTGAGGAAGTTCTTACGTCCCGAGGACTCACACCTACATATAGATTTAAATGGGGTTGAGTTGCAGCCCGATGGGAGCTACGAGGAGGGGCCGGTCAGGATCCTAGATCATCGTGAGCAGCAGTTGAGGTCAAAAGTCATTCCTCTTGTTCGTGTTATGTGGAGTAATCATGATGAGTCTGAGGCCACTTGGGAGAGAGAGGATGACTTGCGAATTATTCACCCGTATCTCTTCATGGAAGGTACGTGTGAAACTACCTTACTTGACTTGAATTGATTTATTTTATTTCGAATTTCGAGGATGAAATCTCGTTCGTAGAGCGGGAGAATGTAATACCCCGCATTTTTTTATTGAATTAAAATTGAACTAATTGAAGAAAAAATAACTATGGAAGTATATATATTCGAAATGTTTGGAAATGAAAATTTAAAATGAATTAATTGAGATACGAATGTGCGACTTAAATATTAGAAGTGAATTAACGCGTAAAAGGATCGAGAGGGTTAAATTTGGCGCAATGGCATTTTTGTAAATAAACGAACCCTTGGTATAAATAGAAAGGAAGGGAAGAAGTCTTCATTCTTTCATTTGAAATGGGGGCTAGGGTTTGGGAGAGAGAGAGAAAGAGTAAGAAGAGAAGAAGCTAAGAGGATTTCAATTTCTCCATACAATCCAAGGCAAGTTAATAACCTATATGTGTATATTATGTATCTATAATGAAATTTCACATGAACATATATTTGGATGCCTAAATTAATATGAAATTAATGTTAAAAATGATATGCAATGTATTAGGATCATCCTCCATGTAGATTCAAATGCGATAACGTCATTATAGGGATTGAATTGCTGAACAAACCCTTGAATTTGAGAAATCTATGAAATTGAGTAAATCGTCATATTAAAAATAGTTTTGAGCTATTTTAATTTCGATAATGTATATTTCGTCCACGTTGCCCGATAGTAAATCATATTCTGGACACCTTTGTAGTTTTAAGTTTTTTTAAAAACGGATCGGAAAATCCTCGAATATGCGTTTTAAAATTCTGCGCAGAAAATTGTCGTGAACAGGTCCGAACTGTATATGTTAGTTTCGGGTCTGTTTTAAGTACGCTACGATAGCATGATCACGAGTCCTTGTAGAAAATCACGTTCCGAACAACTTTGTAGTTTTAAGTTTTTCCAAAAACGGATCGAAAAAGCCTCAAATCGGCTTTTAAAAATTCTGGGCAGAAAGTTGTCGAAAACAGGGGTGAATATTATATGTTAGTTTCGGGTCTGTTTTAATGTAGGCTATGGTAACGCGCCCGCGTGTCCTTGTATAAATCACGTTACGAACAACTTTGTAGTTTTAAGTTTTTCGAAAAATGGATCGGAAGAGCCTCGAATCTGCATTTTAAATTCTGGGAAACATGTTGTTGAATAAGAGTGATAATGTTTTTCATGTTGTTAGTAAGATAATTATGGTGCTGTGCCTAATATCCTAACTTGATCGCATACTTATGGTTATTAGGGATATATAACCTTGAAATGATTTGATGTTGAATTAGTAAATTAATGATGTAAATTTTGTTATATTGTAAAAAATGACTATTGTACAACTCGAGTAAGAGACTTGACACGATTGTATATATACATAAGCGTGAAATTATTTTACATGTATATTGTCGAGTATACACTAGACTAGTCATCCGATCGACGTAGGCACATGTTGAATGCAATTTCTTTTATGATTGATCTGGTTAGGTTCCGCTCGAGTGCCGTGTCGGAGATAAACCGCCGGAACCGGACACATGGTTGTAATGCGGGTCGGATATAAAGACCTTGAAACGCCATGTGATTTAGGACTTAGTATGATTGCCCTTGCCACGTAATATTGGGAAATATTCGTGTGTGGGCCTAGTGTTACGACTTGTTTCCCTGGGTAACGATAGTGACCCGAAATGACTTGTATGAGATATTATGCTTGTGTCTTAAAATAATATCCCGAATAGATGCATTTTGATATTATACTTGAAGGAAATATTTTGATACGTTAAATACTGAAATAAGATTAATAATGATTAATCAAGATACGATATGAGACTACACGTTACTCTAGTTTGGGTTGGGTAGTCCCTACATAGGAACATTGGTTGGGTAATTGAACAGTTTAATTACTGGAGACGAGTAATGACTAGTGTGCTTTCATTATAAGTACATCTTATAATCTTAAGCTTGTTTTCTTGCTTTGACGTTCGTCTATCTTGCTTCTTGCTCTACGATATGAGACTACACGTTACTCTAGTTTGGGTTGGGTAGTCCCTACATAGGAACATTGGTTGGGTAATTGAACAGTTTAATTACTGGAAACGAGTAATGACTAGTGTGCTTTCATTATAAGTACATCTTATAATCTTAAGCTTGTTTTCTTGCTTTGACGTTCGTCTATCTTGCTTCTTGCTCCTCTCCCATATATATATATATATATATATATATGTGTGTGTGTGTGTGTGTGTGTGTGTGTGTGTGTGTATTATACAGGTCCTCGCCCCGTTGGACAGTAGATCGTGGAGCTGGATGACCTCGCATATATTCTTAGGATCTTGTAGAGGTGGACGCTGGTCCTTATCCTATTTTGTCACTCTTCCTTAGAGTGTGGTATCAGAGATTTCCCATTGTTAGGGATTTGATAGTGTTGAGAGGTTTACATTACACTCTTTTCCTAGTTTATCTTTGGGCATGTATGTTTGGGCATTTTATATTCAGTACTGATATTACTTGTGGATCCTATACTCGCTATGATGTGATTTGGTTACACGTATGGGAGTGTACATGTTTACTTTACTGCATTTATTTAAATTATGTTTCTAATGCCAACATATTGACGCTCCGCTTTAATTTAATTGGGCGTAGCTAACCGAATTAGATATAAAAAGCAGGGTTATCACAGTTGGTATCAGAGCACGGTTTTAGAGCCTTTAGGGATCTGAGGGCGTCCGTTACATTTTTCGCGCATCGTTTCTTTGATACTTTGAGCCTTACAACTAGGTTTTGTATTTTATCACTTCGAAAAAAAAATTGAGCCACTGATCCGACACGACCGACTATGAGTGCCCGAGTGTATAGGAGGGGTTCCTTGTTTGAATTTCGCTTGCGAGATGCTCCACGCACGAAGATTTACTTTTATCGGGAGTTAGGACTTTTCGCATAATATATCCATCACTTTAAACTGTTGCACCCAATTATATATGTGATATATGTTTTGAACTTTTCCTTCTAGTTCTCATACTCTGTGTTTACTCTCTTCAGATGAGGAGACGCAGCGATAAACTAGCAGGAGCGACAGGACGGGCGGGGGCTCATGAGCAGCAGCCCCCACCCGCATAGGGGACGGTAGGATGTTTGTCCCAGACCGATTTGACGACTATAGCACATGTTGTAGCTACAGCAGTAGCAGCAGCACTTTCGGCACATCCCGCACCCGCACCAGTGCCAGCACCAGCACCAGTACCACATGTTGTCATCGCACCACCTGCAGTGGCTGAGCCGGAGCCACAGGTGCCAGTAGTTGTGCAACCCACTTGGGCATCTGTTGTGAGTGGGTTTAAGAAGAGACGTCCGCCTTCGTTCGCCGGTGACGTGGGTCCGTTGGAGGCGCTTCAGTGGAAGCGAGATATATGCAAACATTTGAGACTAGTTGACTCCACAGAGGTGCACAAACAGATTTTAGCTACCTTTCGTGTGACTGGGGAGGCGTTGTGTTGGTGGGAGTCCATTACTTCTACAGCTCAGTGGGATGTTATGCCTATTGCTGATTTTTGGGCTCGTTTCGAGGCGAAGTTTGTACCTCCCGCACAACATATAGCTTTGAGGAGAAGGTTTGATACCCTTAAGCAGACTAGTTCAGTTATGAGCGAGAATTTACCTCATTGGTAGAGTTTGCTCCCGAGGTGTAGGCAGATGATGCTTTGAAGACTCAGAGGTTTATTGAGGGGCTATCTTGGCCAATTCGAGGATTCTTACTAGCGAATCTACCGTTTGACTGTTATGAGGTAGCGGTGAATGCAGCATTGCATCACTGCAATGATCGTTCTGATCATGTGGTGGGAAAACAAGGGGTGATAGGCCAGTAGGGTAGGCCCCATGAGGTTGTAGTTGCAGGCCAACAGGGCCCACAGGGGGGCCAATAGTCAGGAGGCCATCAGGCCAAGCAGTACAGAGGCCGTCACCATGGGCAGCAGGCCCAGGGCCAGCAGGGTCAGGCCATTCAGGCCAATCCAGTTCAGACCATTCTAGGTCAGGGTCACCCGCAGTAAGGCCAGGGTCAGAGAGGGCAGAGCCAGCAGGGCCAACGGGGTCAGGGTGAGAGAGATTAACACCGGGCCAATAGGCTCAACATTGGAGCTTTGGTGCAGCAGGCACGAGATGGGGATCCTATTGTATGCTTCTAGTGTGGAGAGACTGGACATATGAGGAGGGCTTTTCCCTGAGGACAGGCGCAAGGAGATAGAGCACAGCAGCAGGTACTCCCACCACCACCACCACCATTTTCGGCATTGCCAATGGCAGCAGCACCAATTCATCCACAGTTGTACCATGGGCGTGTATATGATGTTCAGCCTTTTCAGTCGCAGGTGCGATGACCAGCAATTCAGGGTACATTTTATGTTTATAGTTCTCATGCGAAAGTACTTTTTAACACTGGTGCATCACACTCGTTCTCCAGTTATGAGTTTGCTAGGACATCGGGGATGATAGACGTTGCAGAGGCGATAGTTGCCCATGTGAGTACACCTTTGAGTGGTACGGACCTTCTCCACATTTGTAGAGGGGTCGCGATTGAGATCGGGAGGCTTCACTTCTCTGTCAACCTTATTTTGATTGAGATGTGTACCTACAACGTGATTATAGGGTTTGATTGGTTGTATGCATATCATGCCCAGATTGACTGTCGTGGGAGTGCGATCACATTTGCCATTCTTGGTCAGGAGATGTACCTAATAGCATTACCTGGTCTAGAGGGTGGAGCCAGCACACATCTGTTTTACATCGAGGAGGATTCTCCTAATGGGGTGTCCGTTTCTTTGGATACGATCCCTATAGTGAGGGAGTTCGCGAACATCTTTGCCGAGGTTCCTGGTTTACCTCCATCTCGTGAGATAGAGTTTTGCATAGAGTTATCACCGGGCATGAGACCGATTGCCAGGACCCCGTACCGTATGGCACCCTTAGAGATGAGGGAGCTTAGGGAGCAGATTCAGCAGCTGTTGGGCTAAGGTTTTATCCGTAGGAGTACCTTGCCTTGGGGAGCTCCAGTGCTCTTTGTGAAGAAAAAGGATGGATCACTTCGATTGTGCGTCGATTATCGAGAGTTGAACAAGGTAACGATTTGGAATAAGTATTCGTTACCTCATATTAATGATATGTTCGATCAGTTGAGGGATGCTTCATTCTTTTCGAAGATTGATTTGCATTTCGGTTATCACCAGTTGAGGATTCGGGAGGAGGATGTGCCGAAGACAGCGTTCCTGACTCGATATGGTTCATACGAGTTTCGGGTCTTACCGTTCGGCTTAACCAATGCGCCTACAGTATTCATGGATTTTATGAATTGTGTATTCAGGCCATACTTGGATCAGTTTATTATCGTGTTCATTCATGATATCCTAATCTATTCACGGTCCGAGGAGGACCATGCTGGACATTTACGATTGTCTCTTAAGACCTTGAGAGAGCATCAGCTTTATGCTAAGCTCTCCAAATGCGGGTTTTGGCTGCGAGAGGTGCAGTTTTTGGGCCACAGTGTGACGGAGGCTGGGATTGCCGTCGATCCTAGCAAGGTTACTGCTGTTGTTGAGTGGGGGCAACTAACTACGCCGACTGAGATTCGAAGTTTTTTGGGTTTAGCGGGTTACTATCAGAGGTTTATTCAGGGCTTCTCGAAGATTGCGAGTCCTCTTACCCATTTGACAAAGAAGGGTGTTACTTTAGTCTGGAGTTCAGAGTGTCAGGAGGCTTTCGAAACTTTGAAGGAGAAGCTTATGTCAGCGCCAGTCCTTATATTGCCGAAAGCTGGGGTTGAATACCGCGTGTACACTGATGCGTCATTACAGGGGTTAGGAGTTGTTCTGATGCAGGAGGAGAGACCGATTTCCTATATTTCGAGGAAATTGAGGCCTCATGAGGACCATTACCCAACTCATGACTTAGAGTTGGCGGCAATTGTTTTTACATTGTATTCATGGAGACACTACTTACTTGGGGAGAAGTTTACGTTATTTACCGAACATAAGAGTCTTCAGTACTTATTCTCACAGAAGAACTTGAATATGCGACATAGTAGATGGGTGGAATATGTGAAGGACTACCAGTTTTTCATACAGTACCACCCGGGTAAGGCAAATGTGGTTGCTGATGCTTTGAGCCGGAGACCCGCAACGTCATTGTCCACCTTGGAAGTGGAGGAGAGTGTTGAATTGTCAGGTGTTTGGAAAGCTCAGTGGAAGGAGCTGGGTAGCCTTGATGTTGGCAGAGCATTTATGGGGATTGTATATATATCAGTTCATATGGTTGAACGGGTTGTGAAGGCCCAGTCTTCTGATGACTTTTGTCAAGAGAAGGTGAATGGATTGATGTCTAGGGGCATTCAGGGTTTCTCCATTAGTTCTGACAGGGGACTTCGTTATCAGGGAAGAATTGTTTTGCCGAATGATACCGAGTTGCAGAAGGCCTTATTATCTGAGGCGCATGGATCTAGATTCACTGTTCACCCCGGCGGTGATAAGATGTATCAGGATATACACCGTATGTATTGGTGGGTTGGGTTAAAGCGTGATGTAGTCGAGTTTGTCTCAAAGTGTGCCACTTGTCAGCTTCTAAAGGTGGAACATCAGAGACCTAGAGGGGAGTTGCAGTCGTTGTCCATTCCCGAGTGGAAATGGGAAAGCATCTCCATGGATTTCATTATTGGGTTGCCAAGATCGTAGCGCGGTCATGATTCGATTTGGGTCATCATCGACAGACTAACAAAGGTGGCTCATTTCCTTCCAGTGAGGATGGATTATACGGCAGCACAGTACGCCATGATGTTTATTAATGAGATTGTGAAGTTGCATGGGGTACCGCGTGATATCATGTCCGATCGTGGCAGTGTCTTCATCTTGCACTTTTGGGGTGGACTTCAGGAGGCGATGGGAGTTCAGTTGAGTTTGAGTACCGCATTCCACCCTCAGTCTGATGGTCAGACTGAGCGGGTGAACCAGATTTTGGAGGACATGTTGTGAGTTCGTGTGTTGGACTTCAAAGGTGGTTGGGATATGCATTTGCCACTGGTGGAGTTCGCATACAATAATAGTTATCAACAGACTATTGGCATGGCACCATACGAGGCTTTATACGGCAGGCCTTGTCGATCCCCTACATGTTGGTTGGAGTTCGGAGAGCACCGGATGTTGGGTCCGAATATTGTTAGGGAGACCTCAGAGAAGGTTGACTTGATTCGTGCACGGATGAAGACCGCGCAAGATCGTCAGAAGACTTATGCTGACATAAGGCGGAGGAAGTTAGAGTTCGCCGTTGGGGACCAAGTGATGTTTAGGGTCTCACCCATGAGAGGCGTTGTTCGCTTTGGTGCCAAAGGGAAGCTTTCACCGCGATACGTAGGTTCGTTTACAGTGTTGGATAGGGTGGGACCGGTTGCTTACCGTTTAGCCCTACCTGACCATCTCTAGTGGGTACATGATGTTTTTCATGTATCAATGTTGAGGAAGTTCTTACGTCCCGAGGACTCACCTACATATAGATTTAGATGGGGTTGAGTTGCTGCCCGATGGGAGCTACGAGGAGGGGCCGGTCAGGATCCTATATCATCGTGAGCAGCAGTTGAGGTCAAAAGTCATTCCTCTTGTTCGTGTTATGTGGAGTAATCATGATGAGTCTGAGGCCACTTGGGAGAGAGAGGATGACTTGCCAATTATTCACCCATATCTCTTCATGGAAGGTACGTGTAAAACTACCTTACTTGACTTGAATTGATTTATTTTATTTCGAATTTCGAGGACGAAATCTCGTTCGTAGAGGGGGAGAATGTAATACCCCGCATTTTTTTATTGAATTAAAATTGAACTAATTGAAGAAAAAATAACTATGGCAGTATATATATTCGAAATATTTGGAAATGAAAATTTAAAATGAATTAATTGAGATACGAATGTGCGACTTAAATATTAGAAGTGAATTAACGCGTAAAAGGATCGAGAGGGTTAAATTTGGCGCAATGGCATTTTTGTAAATAAACTAACCCTAGGTATAAATAGAAAGGAACAGAAGAAGTCTTCATTCTTTCATTTGAAATGGGGGCTAGGATTTGGGAGAGAGAGAGAGAGTAAGAAGAGAAGAAGCTAAGAGGATTTCAATTTCTCCATACAATCCAAGGCAAGTTAATAACCTACATGTGTATATTATGTATCTATAATGAAATTTCACATGAACATGTATTTGGATCCCTAAATTAATATGAAATTAATGTTAAAAATGATATGCAATGTATTAGGATCATCCTCCATGTAGATTCAAATGAGATAACACAATTATAGGGATTGAATTGTTGAACAAACTCTTGAATTTGAGAAATCTATGAAATTGAGTAAATCGTCATATTAAAAATTGTTTTGAGCTGTTTTAATTCCGATAATGTATATTTCGTCCGCGGTGCCCGGTAGTAAATCATATTCTGGACACCTTTGTAGTTTTGAGTTTTTTTAAAAACGGATCGGAAAATCCTCGAATATGCGTTTTAAAATTCTGCGCAGAAAATTGTCGTGAACAGGTCCGAACTGTATATGTTAGTTTCGGGTCTGTTTTAAGTAGGCTACGATAGCGTGATCGCATGTCCTTGTAGAAAATCACGTTCCGAACCACTTTGTAGTTTTAAGTTTTTCCAAAAACAGATCGAAAAAGCCTCAAATCGGCGTTTTAAAATTCTGGGCAGAAAGTTGTCGAAAACAGGGGTGAATATTATATGTTACTTTCAGGTCTCTTTTATGTAGGCTATGGTAACGTGCTCGTGTATCGTTGTAGAAAGTCACGTTCCGAACAACTTTGAAGTTTTAAGTTTTTCGAAAAACGGATCGGAAGAGCCTCGAATCTGCATTTTAAATTCTGGGCAACATGTTGTTGAAATAAGAGTGATAATGTTTTTCATGTTGTTAGTAAGATAATTGTGGTGTTGTGCCTAATATCCTAACTTGATCACATACTTATGGTTTTTAGGGATATATAACCTTGAAATGATTTGATGTTGAATTAGTAAATTAATGATGTAAATTATGTTATATTGTAAAAAATGACTATTGTACAACTTGAGTAAGAGACTTGACACGATTGTATATATACATAAGCGTGAAATTGTTTTACATGTATATTGTCGAGTATACACTAGACTAGTCCTCCGGTCGACATAGGCACATGTTGAATGCAATTTTTTTTATGATTGATCCGGTTAGGTTCCGCTCGAGTGCCGTGTCGGAGATAAACCACCGGAACCGGACACATGGTTGTAATGCGGGTCGGATAGAAAGACCTTGAAACGTCATGTGATTTAGGACTTAGTATGATTTCCCTTGCCACGTAATATTGGGAAATATTCGTGTGTAGGCCTAGTGTTAAGTCTTGTTTCCCTGGGTAACGATAGTGACCCGATATGACTTGTGTGAGATATTATGCTTGTGTCTTAAAATAATATCCCGAGTCGATGCATTTTGATATTATACTTGATGGAAATATTTTGATACGTTAAATACTGAAATGAGATTAATAATGATTAATCAAGATACGATATGAGACTACACGTTACTCTAGTTTGGGTTGGGTAGTCCCGACATAGGAACATTGGTTGGGTAATTGAACAATTTAATTACTTGAGACGAGTAATGACTAGTGTGCTTTCATTATAAGTACATCTTATAATATTAAGCTTGTTTTCTTGCTTTGACATTCGTCTATCTTGCTTCTTGCTCCTCTCCCACACACATATATATATATATATATTTGTATTATACAGGTCCTTGCCCCATTGGACAGTATATCGTGGAGATGGATGACCTCGCATCTATTCTTAGGATCTTGTAGTGGTGGACGCTGGTCCTTATCCTATTTTGTCACTCTTCCTTAGAGTGTGGTATCAGAGATTTCCCATTGTTAGGGATTTGATAGTGTTGAGAGGTTTACATTACACTCTTTACCTTGTTTATCTTTGGGCCCGTATGTTTGGGCATTTTATATTCAATATTGATATTACTTGTGGATCCTATACTTGCTATGATGTGATTTGGTTACACGTATGGGAGTGTACATATTTACTTTACTGCATTTATTTAAATTATGTGTCTAATGCCAACATATTGACGCTTCGCTTTAATTTAATTGGGCGTAGCTAACCGAATTAGATATAAAAAGCAGGGTTGTCACATATGACCTGGGTTTGTGGTGATGATGGGAGGTGCTAGGGACCTAAGAAGAGTTTAAGGGGTAACAGAATGGGGTGTCTACAACCCTCAGAATCGGTCACCCTCATCCAATTGGCTTCGACCCGCAGAATCGGTCACCCTCATCTTCAAGCCCTCAGAATTGGCCTTGACCTGCAGAATCGGTCATCCTCATCCCCAGGTCCTCTGAATCGGCCTCGACCCTCAGAATTGGTCATCCTCTTTCAAAGGCATCATGTGGTGTCTATTCGACGGCTATCATTCGTTCCAAACTCACACTTCAAGGGGCTCCGTATACACTCCATTTTAATACCCCATAACCTCTCCATATGTCCCTGGCACCTCCATTCATCACTACAAACTTAAGTCGTACCCCGAGTACTGACCTAAAGGCCATCGGGCACTCCCAGGCTCCAGTTGACCAAAAGTCAAACTCTTTAGCTCGAACAAGACTGAATGAATCTTTAAAGGGCACTGAAACCCCTTTCCAACGGTTCGCCCCGTGCGCGATTTGGATCAACGATTTGCGCTCTATGACTCATTTTCTTAAAGAACTTGAAAGAGACTCCAAACGACAGGTTCCAAACCTTGTCTATCGACAGTGTGCCTAAACACACCTGTCGATTGGCAGGACCAGGGCTATGCCGATCGGTAATTTCTTGGGCCAATAAAAAGAAGGGCCTGACCTTATTTCAAAAAAGAGGAAGATCAGAGATCCATCACTCTCAGCAAGCTCATAAAACCCCTCTCGATGTCAGCGTTATTTCCAAATCCAAATCCTTTTCCAACCTTCACCTTTCATCAAACTTGGTGAATTATGTACCCTCAATCATTACCCAAGTGCAAGGGCTGCTCTCCAAATCCAAGATCAAGCTCAAGATCTTTAAGAAGGTTCAACTTTCTCCACTCTCTCCTTAAATTCTCCTAATTCGTATTAGTTTGTTTTGTTACTTAGTACTTTCATTCTCTCATCTCACATATACTAATATACTTTTTATATATTATTATTGCACATATCTTACTTTCATATAAATAAAAACGAAAAAAGAAGAAAAAGAAGATTTCCTCATAAATTCCAAACATGAATTCTCACACTTTTCTCACAACTAAAACACTTTTTTACACACACACACATATATAAGAGAAGTCCCCAATTGGATTTATGGGATAAATCTCACCCCTCGTTTTGCATACGAACTATGCAAACTTTGATGCCTCTATAGGCTACCTAGGCGGATACTATGCAAATATTGCGTATTTATTCCGTCGAACCTACGCATTTTAGCCCCCTTGGGTGCCTTAATCTCTATATTTAAGCCCGTTAACCAGACAACCTCGGTTTATATTGTTAACATGCTATATGAGGTATAATTGGGCTTTTGTAGGTATTTAGGTACTAAGATTGGAATTCGGACGCATTTCGCGCAATTTCCATACGCAACCACACGTTTAAGGGAAATCCGGTCAATTCACAGCTTGGGCACCTGGACCGACATCTACACAAAAGTTATATCTCTCCTCTCTTGCTTTGTGTGGCCATGAACAGTGCGCGATTCCGAGTTCGTATGACGAAGTTACAGTAATTTGAACGGAGATGGAAAGCATGCCAAAATAGGGGAAACTGCAGTCTGCCCTGCTTGATTGATCGATCGAGCCTGGAGGTCGATCGATCGACCCTTCAGAATTTTTCCATGATTTTAACAGTCGATCGATTGACCACAGGGGTTGATCGATCGATCCCTTATTTTTTGCAGATATTTTGTTGGCTTTTCTTTCTTCTTTTCTTTTATTCCAACTTACTACTTAAGATAATTTTTGTCCTAATAAGAAAAAGAAGAGACTCTCATATTCTGATATAGATAGTTAGAGGATACATTTTAGGTTAGCGTTTGGTTTGGAGAGTTCATTTTCTCTTCTTCTTGGATTGACAACCCATGGTTTTTGTAAGATTGAACTATTCATTGTCGTCTCCTTTAATATAGCTTTGTTCTTCATTCTTTCTTTGCTTTGTAATTTAGTTTCCATGCTATCTAACTAGCTTACATGATGTAATTCTTGATTTCCTAGTTTAATTAACATAATTTAATTTAATTCATCATGCACCCTTAAATAAATAGGATTGGGATTTCATTTCCGCCATTTTCGGGCCCCGAGCTCCGAAAATTAGGTTTTGTGTAAAATTGTGTTAATTGAACCTGCATGAATTAAAGACGGATTATTATGCGTTTAACTTTCTATGTCATGCATCGTTAGTGTTTATAGCGATAATCCGAGTTTAATACGCGTGCGACCAATTTTCGGTTAAGTGTTTATTCTCGCAACTTTGGCTTAAATTTCTTATTGTGTGAAGTTTATGTTTAATTAATAATGCTCGATTAAATTTCTTTCGAGACGGAATCTTGATTAGTAGTTATTATGATCCGTATGGTTGGATGATATCCCGATCCTCGCTTTACTTTTATTTAGACTTAACTTATTCTTTTCTTTTATTTACAACCAACCATCACCTTTCTACACTTTTATTCCTGGATTAATAATATGTTACAATCTGCCGAACACTCCCTGTGGATTCGATACCCGACTTACCGATGTACTCACCAGTTGAGTGTAGTCGTAACTTAGGTTTTTGTATTAACGCGGTGAAACGAATTCAACGATCGGCGTACTTACACGCGCTACTTTTCACGCGTAATCAAAATGGCGCCGTTGTCGGGGACTATTTTGTTATAGATTATAATTGTATTATTAGTTCGTAGTAATCTTTTCTTTGTATTTGTATTCTTTCTTTTAACCTTTTTTGCAGGACTTCTACATTTGAGCGCCTAGGAATGCTTGAATTATCCCGCCGCACATCTTCTTTGTGAAAGTCGTCCTCTCGAGATTTTGTTGGGGTAAGCATGTCTTATTCTAACTTTTCTGGTAATCCTAATGATAATTCTCAAAATTGTGGTAAACCTATGACTTTTGGTCAATACTTGCAATCCCACAAAGTTGCAACATCTAAAATGACATTGGGTGAGTATTACGAAAGTCAAAGTTTGGATTACAGCAATTTTGTGCATGATCATTCTGATTTTGGGTCGCAAGATCCTTATGATAAGAATTTTGAAACCAATTGTAATCATTTTCAAAATTCTTATGTTAATGATTTTGAGTGTAGTCCCGATAACAATTTCCAAACCTCCCATTTCCAAGAATCCGCTCCTCGCCCGATGACTTTCGGTGAGGGATTGCATATGCTTGCAAATGAGAGGATTGAAGAATGTTATCGGAAAGAAAATCGTTGTTGGGAACACGAGTTGGATTTACTATTTGAATCCGATGACGACTTTTCTTCGGAGATTGCCGAAGTCGAGGATTATTTTGAACCAAATGAGGACATCGTTCCTACTTTAAAACAAATCATCCTTGACTTGACCCACGGTATAGTAGAAAATGAGAATGAGGATGAAAAAGAAATAGTATCCATTTGAAATGAATTCGTTTCTTCTTTGATTTTCAAAGAAGAAAGTTTCATTGTAAACGATCCTATTTCTTCCGAAATTCAATTTTCAAGCGATGATCACTCATCGCCTGAGATTGAATTTCTTTCATCCCCGTCTTCATTATATACTATCGCACCAATTCGAGTACCCGATGAATCGGTTCAAAACTTTTTAGTTCCAAACCTTTTCACCGACGAGGAGTACTCACTCGAGCCTCTTTCCATAACGGCATTTTCTCCCTCATGTGCGCCGCCTCCTATTCCAACTTTAAAATACTCGGGAGTTGATTCATGTTTTCTTGGCCCGCATGTGTATTTGTTGCCCGTCTTATCCAAATCCCCCATCCTCCCTCCCAAAGTTTCAATTGGGGATGGTTCACTTTTACCGCCTTACACATGCCTTCCATCGTTCGAATGGAATTCCTATTTTCCGGGAGGCATGCATGTTCGGGAGGGTCCACCGTTGATCCGCCAAATTCAAATTGTGTTTTGGATGGACCCTCAAAAGTTTCAACTTTTAGTATATAGTTAATTACACATCCTAAGTGTAGGTTGTATATACTAACTTCTTCATTTTTATTTTTCTTAATATTAGCCTAGTGTAATTAGTTAATCTCTTTTTATTTCTTTTTGTATGCTTGGGTCTAACCCTTTTGTAGGTACAACGCACTTGAATTTGCGGAGACTATGCGCCCCGGCACACATTTGTTTTAAGAAAATAATAATAAAAAAAGTCCCAAAAACATTTTTCTTTATTTTTCACACACTCATTCTCACGCATTTGCATTTGTTTTTGTTTTTTTTTAATTTTATTATTCATTTTGTCGTGACCATGCGTGTGTGTTGCTCATTGTACATATTTTTTTAATTTTTGGTTAGCATAGGCCTATTTGTGTGTATATTTTTGCCTATGTCTATTTAATTTTGTTTTTATTTTTATTTTTATATTTTTATTTCATATTTTTATATATTTATACTTATATATATATATATATATATATATATATATATATATATATATATATATATATATATATATATATATATATATATATATATATAAATACCTAAACCCCCTAATTATCCCAGAATTGCAATATTCCCCCCCCCCCCCCCCCCCATTTAAAACAGAAAGCAGTGTGCTGGTTGCTGCTCAATCAATCGATCGAAGGCCCTGGCTCGATCGATCGATAGAGCAGTATTAGGCCGAGAGCTGCTTTTCTTTTTTCCCCTTTTCCTCATTCTCTCCTCTTCTATTACTCTGTTTCGTGCCCTAGAATCTCCCTCAACACATTTCTTCATTTCTCATCCATTTTCTACACTACAATGGTATAATCCTTCCTACTTTGGCTTATTTTTGTAGATTGTGGTTGATTTTTGTCATGTATTCCATGTTTTATCCCATATTTTGACATATATTGTGTGTGTTGGTTTTCCCCAGATTTGTGTTGTTCCAACCCTTGTTTCTTCTGATTATTGATAAATATCCACTCATGAACACTTGTTTATTGCTGCATTGTTGTTTTGTTCATGAGTGGGGCGATTTGGTTGGTTCAAAACGGTATTTTTCAACCTTGATGCACATTGCGCACACCAAGTGTTCGCTAAAATGCCCCAAACAGTTTTCAATCTCATTTTTGCGCACACTTGGGTGATTTTCACTCCTTGTCGCATTCCGGCATATTTTATCTCAATGTTGCATTTTGTTACCTCGGTTTTGCGCACTTGCACATCCATTTCAACTTGTACATTAACTAACCATTAATTGTGCTTACAATTTTTTTTGTATTGCTTAATTCTTGCTTTATAGGTTGAAATGGCTCAATTAAAAAAATACAAGTATACCAAGTGTTTGCCCACCGGGGGCGTTGATGGGTTTCACTGCGATCAAGAACGAGATTGGTATCGCGCCCATTTTCACACATCTGAGCGTCCACTTGGTTACCATTTTGCGTGGACCATTGATCATATACCGCGGGAGGCGCGTGTTCTTTTGCGCCGTTAGGGATGGGATCCCTTTCTCGCTACCAACGGGCGCATCAATGAAGGCTAGTCCGTATTTTTTATGCGACGTTGGTAGAGGTAATGGGGGATGGGTCGATTACTTATGAGGCTATGGTCCGTGGGGTGATGATGCCTTTCAGCATTTCAGATTTGACAGACTACATGGGTGTGCCAAACCCCGCGGATTCGATCAGTTTTTTGGACGGGAATATCTTCGGCCGTGGGACATTGATAGAGGCCCTTGCACCGGGGGAGGCATGGAAAAATGGTGCTTTTCGCTCGGCGACAATGGAGGACTTACCGAGGTTACTTCACTATATTAATGTCCACTCTTTTATGGTGATGAATAACCGGTCAGAGGTTCGTCACAAGCACGCCGCATTCATCTACGCACTGATTAATGGTTTGGGCAAAATCAGCTTGCCCAATATATTTTTGTACATGATGTGTGCGACTACAAAGGAGATTGCTTGGAGGTATTCTCTTCCATTTACTGCCCTCATTACGAAGATATGTTTATCGCACGTTTGTCCAGAGTTTGATGCTGACCGCAAGTACGAGCCACTCGGGCTTCTCTCCAAGGACAATATCTCAAAGATGCTAAAACACGAGTGGGGGCAACCGGGTAGCAAAAGACAGAGGGCAGAGGTGGCTGATGAGCCCGACGAGGAGGACGAGATTAGGGAGATGGAGATGGGTGAGGGTTCTCACGCGCCACACACTGATTATGATGCCCGCGTAGGATAATCTATCCATTTTGCTGATTAGTCCTTGAATTTGATTACAATTTAGTTACAAAGCATGTTTTTGTTAAAAATTTGAAAATTTTCAAAAAGATTTTCTTTTTTTTCTCCTTTTTTGGGCCTTTTACCCTTGTTTCCGATGATAAATTTTAATAATTGCCCGATCAAATAGACAATTCAACGATGCATGTTCTCGATTTTAGAAGTTATTAGACTTTAGTCCTAAATCATTGATATTATGAATAACTTCATGAATTAAACTTTATCCCGTGAGCACATGCACCATTCTTGTTATATTGATTTGGTTTATGATTTTTATAACTCGGTATGCTTTTGTTGCATTGTATATACTTACACCGAGTGAGATTAGAGACTTATCTTCATTTGTGAGTGTATACACTTTTCTTTCCTCTTTGAAAACATTACAGTCGTTGGTAATCTCTTTATTCTTTCATTGACCGTTAATTAATTGAGTTCATACTTGAAATGTGTTACTTGAGCATGATTTTCATACATTGTTTTGACTTGAGAATTGCGTATACTTTTTGAAATGATCATAGGCCATCTTTGTTATGTCACCCATATGACCTTGACCTCGCCCTTTATATGTTCCCTAGTCAACCCACTTGAGCCTAAATACTAGCCTTTCTTTTCATTACCCAAAATCCCATATCCAACTCCAAATTGGAGCTTTATACCATACATATTACCTTACATACCCTTGTTTGGATTGTTGCTTGGGATTGAATGATATTGTTGTGTATTGTGGTTGCAATTTGAGCATGAAAAGAGTAAGAAGTGAAAAAGAGAAAGTTATAAACAAAAGAAAAAAGAAGAAAAGAAAAAGAGAGAGAAAGTTGTTTATAGTGTTTGTATGTGATTCAATAATCCTTGTTACTCTCTCGATTGTTATATCTAATGCTCGTTTGGAAATCATTTGTCCAATTTTGAAATTGCCCACTTTTTCCCATTTTTTCGAGTTTCATCCCCAAACACTTTGAACCTGTACATACATTCCTTTCATTTCGTACCCTAACCTAGCCTACATTACAACCATATTAAAGTCCTATGTGATCTTAGGTAGATGTAATTCAAAGGTTTAAATAGTTTTGATAATCTGTGAAAATGCATTTCGCCTCTTTTATGTGCGGTATCCTTTCACTGAGATTGCAATTTTTATTTCCTATATAGCGTTCTTCAATTGTGAGATGTGCGCGGCCTAGTTTCCCTTTACATTTACTCTTTATGCCCGCATGTCCCGTGTGTTACCTACCTGTTTCAAGTGAATTCATTTGATGAGTGTAATGCCCGCGAGGATTGACTTTTATGCATGCTTTGATATTTAGTATCCGAGTTATTTAAGTTTTTCGCCAAATCATACTTTGCATATGCTCACTCCCCTCTCACATGTTAAAGTTTCAATTCATTGAGGTGCATTCGATAATGTTAATAACTACGGACTTCTCATGTGAATTCATTTGCTTTGCTAATAACATGTTGAAATCTTGTTCGGATTGTTCAGTTTGTTGCATGCTTGATTGGGCATATTTTGAGGAACCATGTGATGTTTGTGGGTACCATCTCTGAAAACCCTCACGAGACGACACTCGTCCACTAGGGTAACCTAGGGGTTTAACGACTTATTGCATACGATAAATGCAATCGAATCGCCCGTGAAAGTGGCTTTATTGCTTTTATACCGTATTTTTGTACTTATCCTGCTTTTGGTTCTTGTTGTTCTTGTTGCATCCTATTTCATTACTAGGGACTAGCAATGTGTAAGTTAGGGGGTGTGATAATAAGCAAATATTGCGTATTTCATCCGTCGAACCTACGCATTTTAGCCCCCTCGGGTGCCTTAATCTCTATATTTAAGCCCTTTAACCAGACAACCTCGGTTTATATTTTTAACATACCATATGAGGTATAATTGGGCTTTTATAGGTATTTAGGTACTAAGATTGAGATTCAGACGCATGCCGTGCAATTTTTGTACGTAACCGCACGTTCAAGGGCAATCCGGTCATTTCACAGCTTGGGCACCTCAACCGACATCTACACGAAAGTTATATCTCTCCTCTCTTGCCTCGTGTGGCCATGAATAGTGCACGATTCCGAGTCCGTATGATGAAGTTATGGCAATTTGAGCGGAGATGGAAAGCATGCCAAAACCGAGGAAACTGCAGTCTGCCCTGCTTGATTGGTCGATCGAGCCTGGAGGTCAATCGATCGACCCTTCAGAATTTTGCCACGATTTTAACAGTCGATCGATCGATCCCTTATTTTTCTGCAGATCTTTTGTTGGCTTATCTTTCTTCTTTTCTTTTATTCCAACTTACTACTTAAGACAATTTTTGTTCTAATAAGAAAAAGAAGAGACTCTCATATTCTGATATAGATAGTTAGAGGATACATTTTAGGCTAGGGTTTGGTTTGGAGAGTTCATTTTCTCTTCTTCTTGGATTGACAACCCATGGTTTTTGTAAGATTGAACTATTCATTGACATCTCCTTTAATATAGCTTTGTTCTTCATTCTTTCTTTGCTTCGTAATTTAGTTTCCATGCTATCTAACTAGTTTACATGCTTTAATTCTTGCTTTCCTAGTTTAATTAATATAATTTAGTTTAATTCATCATGCACCCTTAGATAAATAGGGTCGGGATTTCATTTCCTCCATTTTCGGGCCCCGAGCTCCTAAAATTAGGTTTTGTGTAAAATTGCATTTAATTGAACTCGCTTGAATAAAAGACGGAGTATTATGCGTTTAACTTTCTATGTCATTCATCATTAATGTTTATAGCGATAATTCGAGTTTAATATGCATGCGACCAATTTTCGGTTAGGTGTTTATTCTCGCAACTTTGGCTTAAATTCCTTATTGTGTGAAGTTTATGTTTAATTGATAATGTTCGATTAAATTGCTTTTGAGACATAATCTTGATTAGTAGTTGTTATGATCCGTATGGTTGGATGATATCCCGATCCTCGCTTTACTTTTATTTAGACTTAACTTATTCTTTTCTTTTATTTACAACCAACCATCACCTTTTTACACTTTTATTTCTGGATTAATAATCTGTTACGATCTGTCAAACACTCCCTGTGGATTCGATACCCGACTTACCGTTGTACTCACCAGTTGAGTGTAGTCGTAACTTAGGTTTTTGTATTAACGCGATGAAATGAATTCAACGAGCGGCGTACTTACATGCGCCTCTTTTCACGCGTAATCATAGGCATTTCTGGGTAAAACCCGAGACTCGAGTCCTTTTCCTACTTTTTCCCTATTTTTCTATATTCTTTAAACTTAACTCACTTAGATCCTATATATTCACATATACTTATAATTGTTCTTAGTAGCGTATTATCCCTCATGAATTATCATTCCCTTATAATGATCGACGCTAGGATAATCGCATAAATCCTATTTTTTAATATTAGTTTTAGAAACATTCCTACAGATGACTCGCTTTATCTCTTCCATGATACAAGTTGATGATTCCTATCTCTGCTACATATACACATGAACACATATCACGGGGAAATAAAAGAAAATAGCAATAACCCATGAGAGACCGTAAGGGCGGAATGGGTGCCTAACACCTTCCCATTTCGTAACTTAGCCTCTTGACCCTTTTCGAATCATTTTGGTTTCGTATGTATTAGTATGTCTTTGGATGATGCCCTTCGAGATGGATCCATTTTTTCTTTTGTATGTTTTGAGTAATATAGACTGGCGACTCTATCTCTCTATATTTTCACCTCATCACCGACGCCGGCTGAAGCACTCCCGAGAGGGATGCGTGGGACCAAGATCCTCCCGAGGCAAAGGGGAGACACCCCCTATTCTTCACCTCTCCCGTCGCGAGGATCGGAAAGGGGATGGACACAATGATAGATAAAGAAAAATTGGAGCTTAATCAAGGAAAAATCCTTCAAGAAGAAAATAGTTGATCCACCATGTATTTTGTCTATTTTTATGAAATTATGAGCTATCGTGTAATATTGATGATGTTACTCAGTACCAATAATGGATCGAGTCTGGTAGGACCTGGGAGAACTTTCAATGATATATCAAGGAAACTCTCTTGGGAATATTTTAGGTAATTGGTTAGGAGGATAGAGATCAAGGCATCGTTAAGGCACGCCAGAACCATTTTAGAGACACCAGGTAAAACACCCAGCTTAGCTCGAGTGGTCATTACTCGAGCAACCATGAGCTTACTTATTTCATAGCGACAGAGTTTTGAGGCCAAAAATAATATTTTTCCATAAAAGATATATGTGGCATCATGCTATATCTAACACATGTCAAATCAAACTTATCTTATTACAGTGTTGAGTTGGTGAGAAGTTAGTCGTAAAGGTGCTGACACACCTATGGTGCCACTAGACACAATGGGTCACTCGAGAATTTCAATCAACATTTAATGCTAATGACATGTTAGGAATGGTAGTCTAATCCAACATATATGCACCTTAGGTTCCTCACGTGCAACATGAGCCTATATATACCCCACTTATATTTTGATAAACCATAAGATCAATTTGAGATAATTATTAAAAAATAGATATTTTATTATCCTCAATTAATACGCTTGTTTAGTTCTTACCAATAACTCAAACATTCATTGAAATTTAAACAATATTCTACCCACATTTAGTGTTTAGTTGACTACTTTGGTTGTATTTATAGTGCTTGCTTCTCTCTCCTATTAACTAACATCCATCACAGGTTCATTTATTATCTAAACAGTTCTATTTACTACCGATCGTTGTAATATACACTTGAGTTTATTCCTTATCATGGAGAGTGCACTTATCACTGTTTTATCACCATTGAAACAAGTTATGCCTCGATTTATATATGAATACCCTAGCGCAAACTACTCTATTATATTGGGTGAATCCATTGGGGGAGGTATCTTTTTGAAATGCCGAATGAGAACATTAAACATACTCATTTTGATGATATTAATCATGGGGAGGAATATATTACTCCCGTTGTTGAGCTTTTTCCAAACACTATTGTCATAAGGAACGCCCATGTGGGACAAAGTTCCATGAGTATTGTGATGGGCCCCAACCAAATGACCAACATTATAGCCAATGTAAGTGTGCTTGCATTCAATGTCCTAACTTATTTAATTAAGTTCAAATTTTTAACCCCAATTTTAATTAAAACCCGAAAACATGCATTTAATTGTGATTGACAGAATATAAATAATTTAGCATGCAAACCAAAACAATCACAAAACAGATTTGGGAAAAAATCCCTAGCAGGGACAAAAACTTTCTATTTCTCCATTAACTATAAATCTTCAACTTACAATTTCATAGTAGAAATACAACATTTTTGACGACGAATACCCTCAGGTGTCGTTTCGAAGTCTTTAGTAAGAGAGCCCGTAAGAGCTCCAATGGTTAGCAATGGAGACAACCTTCTTCTCCATAAGATTTACTCTAAAATGAGTAATATGAGTAATATGGGTTTAATAATGATTCACATATAGTTTTGGGACTTTGTAGTGAATCAAAAAGGGTTTAAAAGACTAAAAGATGAAGTCTCAAAGTGCATCAGATATGCAGAGGTGGAGTTTTAAAATACTTACAAAACCTAACTTCGAAGCAGATATTTATAGGGTGATAAAACTTTAAGGCAATGTGGTCGTTTGAAGTTGCTTGAATGACATTTGCATGTAGTTTGAATGATATCAAATGTCGTTACTAACGACCATGCAATCGACCCTTAAAAATATAAAACAGTACGGGATCGTTTGATGCAAGCTTCCAACAACATTGCATGCCGTTAGAAGCTGTCATTGGAACGACGGAGCAAACATTATTTTTTTTAAAAACCTCGCCTACAGGTCTTTTTTTTTACTTAGAAAAATGCCTCAGTTTGCTAAAAACATTTTATAAAAATATCCCAAATAAATACGTGAACATTAATAACTCTAATTAAACATTTTACCTTTCAGCATAGTGGAGTTAGTGGGTTAGTTGAGACTAGATGAAGGTGCACAATGAACGATGTCAATGATGAGTGTGTGTTGATGATGCTTAATGCTAAGGATTCGGATTATGGACGTTAATGATGAACGTGTGTAGACGTGCTAAAATGTAACGCTATACGACATACTAACTATGATATAGGACAACGCAAAAATTCATAGATTCTAGACGGTCATTTATAAGACATGTCCTTACAAATCTCCCCTTATGTCTATGCCGATACATTCATAAAAAAATATGAATTATGCATCCAAAAAAAATAAGACATACAATCTAATATCCCTCAAAACCCAAAAATGGAAATATTAAAGAACATGTCTTTGTACTTAAAATATTCAACATCTTCAAATATCCAATCCTCCAATAATTCTTTGTCATCATCGGGGTGTACAAAAATCACGATCCTCAATTTGAACCTCACATGAGACAAGAAACAAATACCTCTGATGCGCAAATGTTTGAAAAATAATGATAAGCACGGAGACAATATCAATTAAGCATAAGCAAATCATTAAATCAAACACAATTCCACTCCCACCATAAATAGTTCTCCCCCTTTTTATGATGTCCCCAAATAGACAAATAAGAAGAAGCATAGCAATGCATATGGAGAGCGTCACAAGGTAATAAACATCTCTTTTTTAATTTTTTAAAATTTTTCTTACAAAAAAATATACAACAAAGAATCACACCATGAAAGAACACTAAGATAACCAAGTCAATGATAGCGTAAATGAAGGGGTGTGATCAATTTGATAGGAAAATTAATGCAAACAATCATAAAATATGTGCACTATGAATTCTAGATACTCTTAAAGAATGAACTCAAAGATCGTTCATAAGTGTAAAAGTGGTGAATTTAAATGACACCGACTCAATCTAATCAACAAATTAAAGTCTAAAATGATTTCCACACCAATAAATTCTAAAATTATGAAATGATTTTTCAAGACTATGTCAGGACATGCAAACCCATTGATTTATTTCCAACCAAAGTCCCTCAAATATAAAATAATGATCATTTTTTGGATACAATTTATTTGTAAATAATCATATCAAACTAAACTAGTTTGGCCGTGGCTTCTTTTTACAATGCCACTCTTTTTTCGTCTCTTTTTAAACTCTATGGACCTTGGATACTTTTTACAATGCCCCGCTTTTTTAGGTTCGATTTAAACAGTAGTTTAATCGCAAAGGAGATGTGATCCTTTTGTAGCCCTTCCCCGTGTTCATTCATCATTTTATATATATAAACAAATTCCTCATTCACCACGATTCTTACACGCATTACTTTCATTGTCAAATTTTATCGCATTTGGTTCATTTTAAATACATGATTGAGATGGAAATACTTCGACCAACAAGTGATAGACAAGTACAATAATCAAACAAATCTGTGCATGTGTGCATCAAAGGAGACTAAGAGTCAAACATGTACAAAGATATCACTAATTGCATCTCAATGACTCCATAACATTATAAATCTCATGGATGAAATGGTGTAGAGTCTCAAATCACTATCAAAAAGTCATATGGAATATGGAAATGATGTTGTGACTTTGTCCAACCTAAATGTTCATCCATAAAAGGTGTAAAAAATACAAAAATGTTTTTTTATTTTTTATAAATTTTACAAAAAGAAAATCTTTTTGTCTTTTTGAAAATTTTAACAAAGGAAAATCTTTTTGGTTTTTTCAATTTTTCAAAAAAAATAGAATTTTTTTTGTATTTTTCTGAAAAATATGAAAATAATACACAAAAATGGTACAAAAGATACCGTCTAGCAATAGAAAGCATATGATGTGAGCATGAAAAATGTATCCTATACTAGACGTTGTAATAACCCCTCAGTCAATTGTGAAGGTTCCTAAAGACTTCCTAAGATCGAAGCTACCTCGCTCACAAATTGCGAGGCTACCTCGCTCACAGATTGTATTCCTGCGGGTAAGGTACCCGAAAGTCATCATAGATCGAAGATACCTCGCTCACAGATTGCGAGGAAGCTTTCATGAACTTAAACATCTCCTTATGCATCTCCTTCCTCATCTCCTCCATGGGTGATGCTACTGAGGCAACAACCAATGGGAATATAGGTTGAGTGCCCATTGCACCTGGAGCAATCGTCATAGTTGGAGCCGTTGATACTCCCAAGGTCCCCACTGATGGATTCACAATAGAGGGTATACTTACTGGGACTGTTCACGTTACACCTACACTCGGTGGGGCCGTTGGGGTTGTCCCTGGTGTTACGAAGGAGTTGGCTTCAAATCCTCTCAACACCGTTGAAGCTACCGGAGTTTGCAAAAACTCATAAAATTTATTCATGAGGAGTTCCACCTGAGCTGGTCCCAACCCAGCACTCGTGGAAGCTTGTGTCACCCCTGGAACACCTGTCGTCGCCTGAACTGGAGGTACCTCTATTCAAGGAGCCCCGTCCCTTAGAGCCTTCAGGTCTCTCGTCGCTTGTTCTTAATTGTGTTGGATGTCATCAAAGTTGAGCCTTCGATTAATGTTATCTTGCTCCATACTCCTTGCTTAGGAGAATTCCTCCCCACCAGAGTCGCCAAATGTAAGAGGGTAATTTAGATAAGATGGAGGCATAACCCCTTTTGGGTACAGTAATGATATGTTAACTAGCAAAACCTTGAATTAACTATAGGACACACAAACACAACTCCGTGAAGAGAAAGGTTGAATAAACTCACAAATATCTTGTGTATAACTCAATCAGATAACAGCGAAACCATAAGTAACTCATTTAGAGCGAGGGAGAAGTAAGCACCCTAGATATGCCTTGGCAGGCAGCCAAACACACCAGCCACCCTCAAGAAACTCTGTCAAGTATTAAAAGCTTCGTAATAAATTGACAATGGTGGGTGAGTAAAACTCTCTGGTTTGTAATAACTCTCTCTTGTATGTTTTTTATTCTTTAGCAATAACGTCTGAACTCTCAAAAAGAACATCCTCTCCTCAGAGGTGGTTAGGGTCCTTAAATAGCCTCCCACACCTCCCCCAAGGCAACTCCATTATTAATGCCTGTGAAAGGCCTCCCTCATACTCTATGTCACAAACATTAAATACCCGATGCACTAGTTATCTCTTACGTCATAAACATTAAATGCCAAGACATGCCTTTTGCCTAACCACTCTGTGTCAGGGTTCTGTTGTCATAGAGGTGGATCACCAACTGTCTGACAGCCCTAAATACCACGGTGGTTTACTCAAGTGCATATTTGATATTATTTAGCTGGCTAGTGACATCACCTACAGTAGATGTGACATTAAGTAGAGGGTTGTTTGGTTCATAACTCAACGCCCGATGGAACTTCAAGCTGCTTCGCCCAGGTTCCATGGTAAGGGTCCTTCGATGTTTTACCAGGTGTATCTACGATGGTTAAGACAAGCTATAATGGTGGATCACTTCTCAATCCTCCAAACCAAGTCCCTCAAAAGTTCCTACGGCGAGGTCGTTCGATAGAGCATGAAATCTCTTCCAGGACCTGCCAAGCCTGGCCTCTCGCGAGTACTGTTCAACCTCACACATAATCATTATTCTCGTTACATCATTACAATTGTTATAGCTCATAGTCAAGATAAACAAATATACAATATGACTAACTAACAGAGCAAGTTAAAGTATGAGTTCCCACGCTAAACTGCTACACCAAGCTTCCTTGATTGAGTTGCTTGGCTTGAGCTTCCATGCTTGAGCTGTCATGTCGGGCTGCCTTAATCCCAAACACTTTTGTTAATGGGGGGATTATCCCTAATCTTGGGATTACCTTTAAGCCCCCTCTATATTTACCCCTTCGTGGCGAGATTTGTTATTGGAATAAGAAATGTCTGCACGAAAACGTCTCAATCCGATAAACCTTCTCTGTGTGAAATTTTTTTGGCATCTTTTCCTTCGTTAGAACCACTGCATTAGAATCTCCAAGAAAAAGTAAAATTCTCCCCGATGTACCTGAACCGAAGCTCTGCAGCTTATTAGTGCTTTAGTGAAGGGACATCGCCACTTTTTCCTTACACTGAGCTTCAACCATTCTAACTTTACTATTTGAAAATATCCTGAAAGGCCTGATAACCTTCTCAAATACTCAT
This sequence comes from Sambucus nigra, assembly GCA_949130495.1. Classification (NCBI taxonomy): domain Eukaryota; kingdom Viridiplantae; phylum Streptophyta; class Magnoliopsida; order Dipsacales; family Adoxaceae; genus Sambucus; species Sambucus nigra. The sequence continues at coordinate 394,469,012 of OX422215.1, forward strand.
TTTGACTCTTGGTAAGTGAAATTATCTCGTTTGTACTGGTGTGGATTATAATAGTAGGCGGTGAGTTTGTCGTTAGGACTGCCCCGACCGTTGTGACTTATGAAATTCTCCCTTATAACAAATCACCATGTTAAAAAATGTCGAAATTCTCCCTGATGTAGCTGAGTCACAATTAGACAACGTTTAGACTTGTGGCAAGGGGACATTGTAGCTTTTTTGAACCGTTGAGGTAGTGTCTTTGTTGGGAGTTCGTGGATATGTCTGATAAAAATTTTGGCGCCAAAACTCAAACTTGCCTAAGAAAGCAACCCTTTCCATTCCCCAAGCGTCACTTCATTAATGATGTGATGCTGTCTTTTTCACTGCCAAGATGCTTCTCGGAGTGCCACATATGTCCATTAGAAATGAATATGGGCGGCCTTGCGCGTGTGGTGGTGGCAAACTCAACTGACGGTTTCCTTAAAAGGTTTCAAACATATTTTTTTTCAAAATCCTTCTTTAATCCATCTTCTTTAATCTCCCATCTTCTTTAGAGAGAGAACTTTGTGCAAAAACTCCATTATTGTCGAGCCCTTTACCTAGCTTCTTCCTTCTCTCATCTTTTATGCCACCGCCTGTGGTTGTGCTCCTCCATATGTTTTCCTAGACCTTCTTACCAAGATGTTTTGTTCATCATCACTTACTATGTCTTCTTCAAGTGCCTCAAAGGTTGCTACCACCGCTGCTCAGTCAAGATCCGCTTCTGCCACCTCTGGAACCGCTGTTACCTCTAGCATCAAGATAAATTACGCTTTTACCTTCGGTCTACCATCTTTGGTGAAGCTGATGAATTATCTAATGCATGTAAGACCTGCTATTTCTCAACCAAGTATGACCCTTTACTGTTGGGTGATGAGGATGAGGATTCGTCGAAGTGGGGCTATCTTCCCCTATAGGGGACTCTGCTCTTTCGGTTGGACCGTAGTGACTTCCCCTATTCTCAAATCGATTTCGAGGCACCTTGGGGGTCGCCAACCCATTTTTCTGCCAGGCACACCCATATGCATAGCTCTTATGCTACTGATCTTGCAAAAATTAGTCTTCATCAAGCCTACTGGTTTGGGGAGTTTACTCTTTCTAAGCATAACGATGCGCTCCAATTACTAGTTTCCAGATGGAACATTACAACTCACCCTTCTTTGCTGTGTGGGAAGAGTTCACCATTACGTTAGAGGACGTTTGTGAGCTACTTGGGCTTGAGCCCATGGGTGAGTTTGCACACCATGATGAGGCCCTAGATGCCGAAGAGACTGCTAATCGACCTGAGCTTGATCGAATATACCATAGTTACATTGGGTCTTCAAACAAGGCCACCTTTACTCCCCTGATCAGTTATTTTTTTGAAGCTCTAACTCTGAAGGATGTCACTGCTGCAATGGGCAGAGGTAGAGGTACGTCTCTAGAACTACCAGTCTACATTCTTGTGTTTCTTTCATGCTTCTTTATGACTGGGAAACCTAATGACCAGCCTAGGAGGAGCCTCATCAATATTTTTATTCATTTGGCTAGGGGTTTCAACCTTTCTCTGGCTGCCATTGCCTTGGGGTCTCTCTATACCTGGTTGGATAGAACTCATATCGACAAGGCACGGTCACTGGATCGTTATAACTTGGCCAATTTAGCCAACACCATTATCTTGACGGGCTTCCTTTACACCCGTTTCCTACCATTACCGCTAAGTCTATCTCTCTCCCCATGAGCCAAGGTATTAAGCCCCCACACTTCTTATGTTTTCATAAAAGGGTGAAACTTTCTTTATTTAAAATCAAGTCCATAAAGTTTCATAAAATTATATTTTCTACCCCGAAACTTATTATTTAGCTTAGGATATGCTCTAAGACTTTAATTTAATACACTTTGATGAAAAAGGAGGTTATTTCAAAGTGTTTAAGTCGTTCAAACCAAACTCCCCTTCCAACCAATCAAAATATAACACATGGTGTGGTAATAAGACAAAGTACGACTTAAAGGATGGACATATTTGCCCTTATTTTGTAATTTTGATACAACTTCTTGTTCGCACCTCCGTTTAACAAACTATTTGTTGTGTTAAAAACCTAATTCATATATCTACAACTTTTTAGTTTTTACCTCAAGTCAATTGTTATATTATAATGTTCAAAACTATACTCTAATATGAACATTCCTACCGAAAACTTTAAAATTTTATGTTTGTAACTAATTTGATATTTTATGATTTATGAAGGGAGGATTAGACTAAAAATAATAAATTAACATCATTCATATCACATATGAAATAATATAACACTTAAAACTATATATGAGCATATAAAAATGGGGTCATTACATCCTACCCTCCTTATAAAAGTTTGGTCCCTAAACTTTACTTACGTTAATTTTCAAACAGGTATGGATATCGCTTCTTTATTTAATCTTCCCGCTCCCATGTTTCTTCTTCAACAGTATGATTACTCCATAATACCTCGACCAATTGAATTACCCTGGCTCGTAATATTTGATCTTTATTGTCCAAAATTACTGTTAGATTCTCAATGTAGGTTAAATCTTCTCTAATTTGAAGAGGTTCATGACTTAAGATATGTGTTCGATCTAGGACGTATTTCTTCAACATTGACACGTGAAACACATTATGCACACTAGAGAGATCAGGGGGTAAAGTTATTCTATATGCAACAGCTCCTATCCTTTCAAGGATTTTAAAAGATCATATATATCTCCGACTCAATTTCCCTTTCTTCCCAAATTGGATTACTCCCTTTGCTGGTGATACTCGCACGAACACATAATCTCCTCTTTGGAATTCCAACTATCGGTGGTGATTATCGACATAACTCTTTTAACGACTTTGAGCGATTCGAAGTCGGTCTTGTATCAATTTCACCTTCTCTGTTGTGATCTGGATTAATTCTGGTCCCAGTAATTTTCTTTCTCTAACTTCTACCCAACATGCAGGGGAACGACACCTTCTACCATAAAGTGCCTCATATGGAGCCATTTGAATACTTGCTTAATAACTATTATTAATCACAAATTCCACTAAAGATAAAATGATCATCCTAATTCCCTTTCAAATCAGTACACATGCCCTAAGCATATCCTCTAAGGTTTGAATGGTTCTCTCAGATTCTCCATCCATTTAGGGGTGTAAACCGGTGCTGAAATTCAATTTTGCTCCCATGGCTGCTTATAGGCTTTTCCAGAAGTGAGACACGAATCTAGGGTCACGATCAGAAACAATTAAAACTCGGGTTCCATGAAGCCTAATAATTTCTCGCACGTATAACTTACCTAACTTTTCTAAAGGATGTGTAATCTTAATGGTAAGAAAATGAGCATATTTAGTTAACCTATCAATAATTACCCAAATATAATCATTACCATTTGACCTCCTTAGTAAACCTGTAACAAAATCCATAGTAATATGTTCCCATTTCCACTCAGGGATAGATAGGGGTGGCAGTAATCCTTATGGTTTTTTGATGTTCAGCCTTTACTTGTTGACAAACTAAACAATGAGATATAAATTTTGCTATCTCCCTCTTCAAGTTACTCCACCAAAATACTTCTTGAAGATCCCTATACATTTTTGTTCATCCGGGATAAAATTTGAATCTTGAGTAATGACTTTTCCCCAAAATTTGCCTCTTTAGTTTGGCATCACATGGCACACACACTCTATTTCCAAACCTCAATATATCATCTCGTATCACAAATTCAATTCTCTTATCCTCGATGGCTTCTTCTCTAATCTTCTTCATTTGTGGGTCATTCACTAATGTAATTTTAATCCATTCCATCAACATGGGTTGGACTTGTAAGTTTGCGATTATTCCTCCTTATCTATATATACGTACATCTAATTCCATATTTCTCAAATCCCTTAACAAAGGTTCCTAATTTGTAATGAGACATGCTAAATTTGTTGTAGACTTCCTACTTAAAGCGTCGGCTACTACATTAGCTTTCCCTGGTGATAATGAATATTTAAATCATAATCTTCATTAATTCTAACCACCTCATTTGTCTCATATTCAATTCTTTTTAGGCAAAGATATATTTCAAACTCTTATGATCGGTATAAATCTCACAAGTCTCACCATATAAATAACGTCTCCAAATCTTAAGTGCAAACATTACAGCTGCTAATTCAAGGTCATGGGTTGGATAATTCTGCTCATGTGTTTTTAACTGTCTTGAGGCATAAGCTACTACTTTTCCATTTTGCATAAGTACTCAACTCAACTCAACTCAACAAAGCCTTTTCCCAATTATTTGGGGTCGGCTACATGAATCCTATTTTTCCATTCCATTATGTCTAGTGCAATATCTTCGGTTAAACCACATGATATCATGTCCTTTTTTATAATATCCCACCAAGTTAATTTAGGCCTACCTCTACCCCTAGGGTTACCATCAATACTAACTAAATTAATCTTCCTTAGCATCCATTGGTCTACGCTTGACGTGTCCAAACCATCTAAGTCAATTTTCTCTCAATTTATCTTCTATAGGAGCTACTTTTACCGTTTCACGAATTTTTTCATTTTTAATTTTATCCTTTCGAGTTTTACCACAAATCCATCTTAGCATTCGCATCTCCACCACACTCATTTTTTGCACATTTTGTTTCTTGGTTGCCCAACACTCTGTCCTATATAACATGGCGGGTCTAATGGCTGTCCTATAAAATTTTCCTTTTAACTTCAAAGGTATACACCTATCACACAGAACGCCGGTCGCACTTCTCCACTTAACCCAGCCTGCTCTAATCCTATGCGTAACATCATCACTAATATCTCCATCTTTTTGTATAATCGATCCTAAATAACGAAAATGATCATTTCTAGGTATTTCTTGACCCTCCAATTTCACCACATCTCCATTTGTCCTCCTATTACTACTAAAATTACACTCCACGTATTCTGTTTTAGTTCTGCTTATTTTGCATAAGTACACATCCTAAAACATTTTTAGAAGCATTACTATAAATCATAAATCCCCCTGTCCCAGAAGGAATAGTCAAAATTGGGGCAGTTACTAATCGATTCTTAAGTTCTCAAAAACTATTCTCAACTTCCTCAGACCATTCATATTTCACCTTCTTTGGGGTTAATCTAGATAGAGGTTTGGCAATAATAGAAAATCCTTCAATGAATCTTCGATAATAACCTGCTAATCCAAGAAAATTATGAATCTCCCTCACATTAGTTGGTCTAGGACAATCCAGTATAGCTTTGATCTTTTGAGGGTCAACCGACACTCCCTCATTGGAAATGACATATCCTATAAAAGAGATGCTAGGCAACCAAAACTCACACTTCTTTAATTTGGCATATAATTTTTCATTCCTAAGGATTCGTAACACCGTCTCTAAATGCTTTTCGTGTTCTTTAATACTTTTGTAATAAATAAGGATGTCATAAATGAAAACAACCACACACTGATCCAAATATTTCCTAAACACTCTATTCATCATATCCATAAAAGAGACTGGTGCATTAGTTAGTCCAAATGGCATCACAAGAAATTCATAGTGACCATATCTAGTACTAAAAGCTGATTTCAAAATATCACCCTCCTCAATCTTCAATTGGTGATAGCCTGACCTAAGCTCAATCTTTGAAAATATCTGCGCTCCTTGCAGTTGGTCAAACAAATCATCTATACGAGGTAAGGGGTATTTATTATTAATGGTCACCTTATTTAGTTCACGATAATCTATACATAACCTCATTGTCCCATCCTTCTTTTTAATAAATAATACTGGAGCACCCCAGGGGGATATACTTAGTCTAATAAAACCCCTGTCTAACAGATCTTGTAATTGAACTTTTAACTACCTTAGTTCTAAAGGTGCCATAAAATAAGGTAGTTTTGAGATTGGTAAAGTTCCAGGAATAAGATCAACCGTAAACTCTATTTCTCTACTAGGAGGAAGACTGGGTAAATCATCTGGAAAATGTTAAGCTATCGGAATATCTTCTAAACTAAGCTCTTTTGTTTGCAAATCAATAACACTTACAAGGATTCCTTGACATCCCTTCTTAAGAAAACTACAAGCTTGCATTGTAGAGATAATATGTCTGGGAGATAGGATGCCAATTCCTTCAAAACTAAATTCTGGATGGTTAGGAATTTGGAAAGTAACTCATCTATTAAAACAATCTACCTTAGCATGGTACGCTGCTAACCATCCATTACCAAAATGACTTCAATACGCTGCTAACTCATCTCTTATGTCTAAAATTATCAAATCGGCGAATAGTTTATGACTACTAACATCTATAGGGAAAGACTTATATACTAATGTTCCCATCAATAACTCACCTGAAGGAATAGAAATGTGTATACTATGATTCAAGGATTCAGGAATATTAGGAAAGTGATTAACAAAATGCACAGACACAATTGAATGGTTAGAACTAGGATCAATTAAAACTTGAAAAGGTTGTGCACATATAGAAAGTGTACCTCACACTACTTCATTAGAAGCTTTAGCATCAGAAAGATTAAAAAATCTACCTTGTCTGACATGATCATTATTATCATTAAAAGTCTTTGTCGGCTCCTTTCCTTTATTTGGGAAATCTCTCATTTTATGTCCCTTTTGACCACACCCAAAGCAACTTCCTGTCTCCAGGTAACATGGTTTCCCTCTGTGAATATTACCACACCGTTGGCATCTATCAACATTAAAGGGTTTATTTACAAAAGATCGCTATGTATTGGGTATAATCCTAAAGGGTTTATTATTGGGGTTCCTTCCCCTTTGTTCTCCAAACTTCCTCCTCCCCTCTCTAACCTGATTATATTCTTCACTATCCTTCTTAGCTATTGTTGCTCTAATCACCACGTCATTATATGATGTCAATGTCAATATGGAAATTCGACTACGAATATTCAACCTCAACCCACGTTCAAACTTCTTAGCTTTTAAAATATCGATTATCACAACATGAGGTGCAAAATGGGATAACTCAATAAACTTTGCCACATATTGACTAACCGTCATATTTCCTTGAACCAGACTCATGAACTCAGTTACTTTTTGGTCTTGCACCATTTTGGGAAAGTATTTATCGTAGAAGATCACCAAGAAGTCATTCCAACCTATGGTATTATTCCTTTCCCAATATATTCTCTTAGTCATTCTCCACTAATGTTCGTCTTCACCTTCTAACATGAATGTTCCAAATGAAACCCTTTGTTCATCTCTACACTTAGGAACATCGACCACATCTTTTCCATTTGCACCCAACTTTCTGATTCAGTGGGATTAGGACTACCTTTAAAAGATGGCGAATTCAACTTATTAAACTGTTTAATAGTATAATTACTTAGTTCAAGATTCCTTGGTGCTCCATTATTCACCTTGTGTCCATCCCCTTCCGATCCTCGCGGTGGGAGAGGCAAAGAAGAGGGGGGTGTCTCCCCTTCGTCTCGGGAGGATTTTGGTCCCGCGTATCCCTCTCGGGAGAGCTTCAGTCGGTGTCGGTGATGAGGTAAAAATTTAAAGAGATAGAGTCGCCAGTTTATTTTACTCAAAACAGACAAAAAAAAAGGGAGACATCCCGAAGGACAGCATCCAAAGACACACTGATACATACGAAACCAAAATGATTTGAAAGGGGTCCGGAGGATAAGTTACGAAATGGGAAGGTGTTAGGCACCCATTCCGCCCTTACTGTCTCTCATGGGTTATTATTATTTTCCTTTATTTCCCCGTGATATGTGTGCATATGTATACGTAGCGGAGATAGTAATCATCAACTTGTATCATAGAAGAGATAAAGCGAGTCATCCATAGGAATGTTCCTAAAAGTAATATTAGAAAATAGGATTTATGCAATTATCCTAGCGTCGATCATTATAAGGGAATGACAACACAAACGGGATAATATGCCATCATGAACATATATATATATATAATATATATATATATATATATATATATATATATATATATATATATATATATATAGAGAGAGAGAGAGAGAGAGAGAGAGTTTAATAGAGTTAAGTCTTAAAGAATATATAAAAAAGAAAATAAGAAGAAAAGTAGGAAAAGGACTCGAGTCTCGGGTTTTACCCTGAGACGCCTACGTAGCCTATAGAGGCATCAAAGTCCACGTAGTTCGTATATAAAATGAGGGGGTGGGATTTATCCCATAAATCCAATCGGGGACTTCTCTTATATGTGTGTGTGTGTGTGTGAAAAAGTGTTTTAGTTGTGAGAAAAGTGTGAGAATTCCCGTTTGGAATTTATGAACACACCCTCTTTTTCTTGTTTTAGGGGTTTTATTTATATGAAAATAAGATATGTGCAATAATACTAGATAAAAAGTATATTAGGATATGTGAGATGAGAAAATAAAAATACTAACTAACAAAACAAATTAATACAAATTTAGGAGAATTTTAAGGAGAGAGTGGAGAAAGTTTAACCTTCTTGTAGATCTTGAGCTTGAGCTTGGATGTTGGAGAGATGACCTCGCACTTGGATGATGATTTCACCAAGTTTGATGAAAAAGGTGATGAAAGGTGAAGGTTGGAAAGGGATTTGGATGTGGAAATCAAGCTGACTTCGAGAGGTTTTTTTTGAGCTTGCTGAGAGTGATGGATCTCTGCTCTTGTGTTTTTTTAGAATGAGGTTAGGCCCTCCTTTTTATAGGCCCAGGGAATTTTCGATCAGTATATCCCTAGTCCTGCCAATCGGCAGATGTGTTTAGGCACATTGTCGATAGGCAGGGTTTGGAACCCATCATTTGGCAGTCTCTTTCAGGTTCCTTCGAAAAATAGGTCATAGAGCACAAACCGTTGATCCGAATCCGCACAGGGTGAACCATTGGAAAGGTAATTCAGAGACCTTTGAAAGTATTTAGACTGCTCCCAGGTTTGAGAGTTAACTTTGGGTCAAATATAGCTCGAAAGCATTCGTTGATCCTTTGGACAGGGGATCGTCAGACGCAAACATATCGTTCATTCGCATGGTAAGTCAGAATCACGCACGAGGCAGACCGTTGGAAAGGTTAGGAGATATACTTTGACATTACAAAGAGCTTGACTTGGTTTGGAGAGTTTACTTTGGTCAACTGGAGCCTGGAAGCACTCGGTGACCTTTCGGAGTAAAACAGATCGTTCGTCTGTACTATAAGTCTGAATCGCGCACAGGGTGAATCGTTAGAAAGGGGTTTCAGTTCCCTTTGAATATTCATTCAGTCTCGATTGAGCTGAAGAGTTTACTTTGGTCAAATGGAGCCTGGGAGAATCCGATGACCTCCTAATCATGTTTCGAGTGAAAACGGGTCGTTCGTCCGCACCGTAAGTCGATATCGTGCATGGGGCGGACCGTTAGAAAGGGGATTCAGTGCCCTTAGAAGATTCATTAAGTCTCGATCGAGATGAAGAGTTTTAATTTTGGTCAAAAGGAGCCTTAGAGTGTCTGATGGCCTTTAGGTCAGTACCTGGGGTATGACTTAGGTTTGTAGAGATGAGGGGAGGTGCTAGGGGATCTACGGAGAGGTTAGGGGGTATTAGAATGGAGTGTCTACACACCTTATGCTCCATAATCCTTGCTAGACTTTTAATTTCCTTGTGTGAACCTTCGAGTACTTCCATACTTGAACCACTAGTTCCCGTAGTTGATCTCGTCTTGGTCATTTTCTAGAGTCGTGGCCAAACATAAGATGTATTATACTATCTCAAGATTACAAATTAGAAGAACAATTATATATAAACAATTATATGTAGATTGTAAGATGGTGGATTATCATATAAGTTGGATATTTAATCATATATCCTGTGCATGGAAACTTAAAATCGATAACGTTCGAAACTTATGTTCAGTAGTCTACAGGTTCATAACCTATGCTCTGATACCACCTCTGTCACGACCCCATCCCAAAATAGTAGTGGGAACGAGTGTCTTGACATGCGACCAAGGCAACAAATATTCTGACTTAAATTGTTTCCTTAATTAAAGGCAACGGAAATACAATTACATAGTTATGAATAGTAAAATACTGAAATTAAAGGAATTAGATCATCAGAGTTTTCTAAAAGGAAATTTCATTTATATTACAAGTAACAACGAGTTAGAACTTAAGACGAAATTAAAAAATTATTACAAGAGATCCAAACATGCTCTATATGATATAACAAACGTTTTACTTAAAATAACAAAAATATATCTAAAAGTTGAATCTTCCATATAGTCCTTTTACGTTCCCTACAAGCCTACTTATTTCCTGAAAAATGGTTAGTTATACAACATCAGCTAAAAGCCGAGTGAGGTTCAATCTCCAGACATTCCAAGGTTTTGTTCAGAAAATTGATACCTATTCAAATCCAAAGAGTAGACTTATATATATATGGATAGGAATTTGTTGTATAAAATTTGAGATGACAATATATAGAAATGAATAGCACAGAATAGAACAGATACAACAAATCAATTGCAATATATTTTTCTTTCAATCATATCATTTTAATCGATAAGTACACTCTAATACTGTATTTTTCTACCATATTATTCCCCGGTAGTTGAGGGTCAATCGAACTTGTTCGTCACAATGCCTTATTTAGGGCACACTAGCGATAACCCAACTAGGAAGTTCAGTTAGTAACAGAGGTCCCTTAGGCCGAATCTTATTCCAATATTCAATATCATTTTCAAAACTCATTTTAATCGATATGTCTATATGGACAAATATAAACATATCACAAGGAATCAATCATCGGTATCAGATGAATTTTGAGAATAAAGGAATTTCACAAATATATATAGTTTTCATAATATCATATAATTAAAATGTACAAGGAATGTCAGAGTACTCACCTAAAAAGAGGTTCGAAGTTGTAGGTATCGGGTCTTGGATCACTAAAATGAAATTTCTTCTTAAATTTACCCGTTTTTTCTCTCACTATGTCTCTCTGATATTTTGAATGAATTTCATGTAATAACGATCCTAAAGGCCTTATTTATAGTTTTCCAAAGATATTAGGGTGTTGACAAGTGCTAGCTGGCCAAGCTTTTACAATGGCGAGTCAGCGTTTACGTATCGCATATCAGAGCGACCTTGCAGTCTTAATTCACTGAACTGTGACACGTGTTTTAGCTTTTTCATATGCATGACATGTGTTTTAAGCTTTATTTATATGGGTGACACATGTATAGCAGAGGTGTCAAACCAAGCACGAGGTGGAAATGTATTAGGGGTATAAGGGTCATTTTACACATAAAGGGTATTTGGGTAATTTCACACTATATAATTTCAATATTTCTTAGAGATCCTTGAAAATATTTTATTTACAAAATGATCCTTTTTATATATTCATTTTAGTCCCTAAAACTTTCTTTATTTAAAATCAAGTTCCTAAAGTTTCATACAATTACGTTTTCTACCCCGAAACTTATCATTTAGCTTAGGATATGCTATAAGACTTTGATTTAATCCATTTTGATGAAAAAGGAGGTTATTTCAAAGTGTTTAAGTCGTCCAAACCAGCCTCCCCTTCCAACCAATTAAAATATAACACATGGTGTGGTAATAAGACAAAATACGACTTAAAGGATGGACAGATTTGCCCTTATTTCGTAATTTCAAAATAACTTCTTGCTCGGACCTCCATTTAACACACTGTTTGTTGTGTTACAAACCTAATGCATATATCTACAACTTTTTGGTTTTTACCTCAAGACAATTATTATATTATAATGGTCAAAACTAGTCTCGAATATGAACATTCCTACCGAAGACTTTAATTTTTTTTTTATAACTAATTTGATATTTCATGATTTATGAAGGGAGGATTAGACTAAAAGTAATAAATTAAAATTATTCATATCACATATGACATAATATAACATTTAAAACAATATATGAGCATATAAAAGTGGGTCATTACTCGATCGATCGATCGATTGATCAAGCAGTTACAGCCCAGATTTTTCTGCGTTTTTGGCATGGTTTAATCTCCAATTTTCATTACATGATGCCATATTCTAAAGTAAACGTAATGGATGGTATAACAACCTAAATACATGATTTCTAATGTTCCAAAATTCTTAAGTCATCATGAATCACCCTTTTCTTGAATTAAATCTTTTAATTATCATAAAAACCCTATTTCTCTATTTTCTTCAAGAACATCCTACAACTCCACATAAATTCATAATTATCTATGCATGGATCATGATTTTGTGGCTGATGTATTTCCAGAATTGAGTCTACATACAAATCGTACCTAGATTAATATTTTTGTCTCTAAATTTCATAAATTTTGATTATTATTAAGGTTATTCTCAATTCCTAAACTATCATGGGTAACATATACACTGATTCTTGCGAGTTAAATCACTTGCCTAGAAATAAATATTCTGATCCTATGAAGCAGATGATATGGAAGTGATCCTCTCTTCCCGATCTAACCGGTGGCTGTGATGGTGGTGCAAAGGGTCCAAGGATGGTGGTTCTTCTTTGGAAACTTCCTTCTCTTTCTCTCTAATGGCCGTTTGTGATTTTTGGTTGTGAAAACCCTAGGAGCCCTAAGTGTTAACTGATATAATCAGTCTAAAATTCGTGGGTTACTATTCCTCAAAGAGTCAAAATGACTAAAATACCCTCCCGAGTTGCCGATTAGGCCTAAAATGCCCCGGGACCCAAACTAAACCCCCAGCTAGTATTTTCAGGCTATCTCGACCCTTCCAGACACGTTGGCGCACTCAAAATGACCATACGGATGATATAAAAATAATTTACTTTTAAGTCCATTAAATTGGTTCCTGACACGACTGACACGCGCGTCCCAACTTTATTTCTGAAATTTTCATATTTATAACTCACGACAATTTTAATAAATTCAAGAATCATATATTACCATATTCACTCAGTAATATTCAACATTATTATCATAATCAAATACTAACTCTCGCCTCGCTAGTATTTAAATCCAGATTAATTTCCAATTATTTATCCCATTTAATGCAATTAATCCCAATAAATAAAAATAATTAAAAATACGGGGTATTACATACTTCCCCCCTAATAACGGAATTTCGTCCTCAAATTCAATAATAAAAATATAGCTAACAAGAATAATTATGGATAACGCTCTTGCATCTCATCCTCACGTTCCTAGGTAGACACCTATACATTATTATGCCGCCACTGAGCACGCACTAGCGGTACTATCTTCGACCTTAATTTCCTCTCACTACGGTCTAGGATAGCAACCGGTCCCAACTCATAGGAACTATCAGGATGTAAATTAATCTCCTCTAAAGAAATGTGAGTATGTGTGATACCCCGCCTAATTAATTACCGAGTGATCAGTCCATAATTAATTCATTTCAGAATATCAAGGTGGTTCAGATAATGCATCACTGTCGAAAGCTCAAATTTTAATATAATAAAACTAACCACCTAATATTTAAAAAGGCTGGTGTCAAAATTTTATCTTGTTATTAACCATCAACATCAAATATATAAAGCTATCATCATACATCAAAATAGCATAAAGAAAACTAACAGAATAAAAATAAGGAACTGGAGCAACACATCTAGTCAAATCCCATGCAATAATACAATGACATGAAATTAAAGTCTATTGATGAAATAAAATAACTCTAAATCTCTGAATGTAAATAGGAGGGACGACATGTCCAACTGACTTAGAAACGTCTATTAACAATATCCTGTAGCTTCCACGGCAGCTACAGCTCGGCAAATGAATGGAAACCTCTAAGTCTTGTGTCCCTATGGCTGAGCACCTAAAATAATAGAACAAGAAAAGAGATTTGCAGAAAAATGGGTCAGAGCCCGAGTAGAAAATAGTTTAAATATAGCAAGTGCTTAAAATGATTTAATTAGCACGTATATTATCCATGTTAACTTAGCATACTCACTTGAGATGTTCACCTCTCATCTAATGTGCACACCTAACGAGTCTAACTACCCATACTAGTCTCATTACTCTACCTGACTTTATGTAGGATAATCGCTATGCCTAATGCAATAACTAATAACCCACAACCAATATATTATTATTATTTAAGAATAGGTTTAAGGATATTATAATTCATTCTATTATCATTCTCTTCCCAACTAGTGACCCAATAAGTATATAATTTAATAAAGTATCCAATAAGAAACAAATAATGGAACTTAGTATACGTATATAAAATCTCACTATGTATACATACAACCATATCTATACAACACCCATGGTTAAGAAACCCCTGGTACTAAGCATGCTCGGCTATCTAGTCACATTGCAACGCTCATGCATAAAGGACAACAGGTTCGATCTCTCAAGAACCAATGAAACATATACACATATTGGAGGCAAACATAGTCCCAATCCGATGGGCTACGCACATACCTACGCACCCATACGACCGTCATCACTATCATTCTCACAGATAGCCCGTACCTAGGTTCCATGCTCTAGTGGTACGACTCAAAATCTCTCGAAGGCACACAAGATATGGTCGTCCACAACGCGTTAACCTCCGTTCGATAGCCAGTAGCTAGGTATATCATCACATGATATTCCAAATAATAATCATACACCCAACTTTTACTCATTAATAGGTAATCACATAACCCAAATACTATAATCCGTAAGTACTATTAATACCATTATATATATATATATAGCCTCTCTAGGACTTTCATCCCCTCCTAGGTTTCCACATAAATTCACTACCCTAAGTACCATTACCCTTTAATTCCTTAACACTTTAGAAATTTAAGCCACCCATTACTCACGAAGGTGAATACACTTATATAGATAACCCTAGGAAGGTTTTTAACCCAAACAAACCCTAAAAACCCATTCTGGAATTTCATTAGAAGTTCCAGAATTCTCGTTCGAACGAGGTCCCACTTCAAACGAACTCAATAACTCGTTATAAAGGTCATTGGAAATCTCGTTAGAAGTCTCGTTCGAACGACCTGGGAAGGTCTTCTAACGAAAATTTCGGACAGACCCAGTTCTTCCCCAACTTTGATTTTTCTCAACTTTTAATCCTCAAAACATATGAATACTCATCCAAATTCAAATTAAATGTTCCTACACTAATCCCAATCACCTTAAGACACTTTTTCACACGAATTAAAGGTCAAACTCTTATAAAATCAATAGAAATTAAGCAATCTCTTAAACTTCCAATAATTCTCTTAAATATGAACCCTAAATTTTAATTGCCCAAAGCTCTTAATATAATTCGTGAATAAGACATAAAATTTCCAGATTTTATTAGTCTAATTAAGGGCAAGACCTCTACATGCATACCCATCTCTAATTCATAAGTTTTCTTCGTCATTTAGTCTAATTAAACCCAAGTTTTCATTGTTCCAAATTTATATCATCAAACCTAAATTAACAAGAACAATATATGCTAAAAAGGAGAGAAAGATAAACACTTGCCTCGAAATGAACTTATGATTCTCAGACTAAAATTGGTATGGGGATGATCCTCTTGACCCGATCTATGCACCGGTGTAATTTTTGGAGTGTAAGCTTGAGTTCTTGGCTTAGGGCTCCAATAGAGTCTTCTTCTTCCTTGGGTATCTCTCTCTCTTCTCTTTTTCTCATGTAAGTTGAAACTGACAGACCACTAATCCTAAATGCTTTTAATTAAACTCAATTTTCGTCCATTTAAATAGCCAAAAATTCCAAAAGGCCAAAATACCCTTCTGGGGTGTCGTTTTGGGCTAAAAGGTCCCGAACTCCAATTTAAATACCCGACTAGTGTTTTCTGACTATTTCGACCCTTCTGAACACTCTGACGCACTCAAAATAGTCATCCGAGTTACATAAAAATAATTTACCTTTTAATCCCCCAAATACATACTAGTGGCGCGACTCATACGCGTCCCAAATATTTATAACATAACTGTCGTGTATCTCATCCCCGATCATAATATTATTTCAATAACTACTAACTCTCATCACGCTAGTAATTATTATCATAAAATAAGATAAATTACAATTTAAATTTTCTCCCTTTAATTTAATTAATCCCCATTTTCCATAATTTCAAAAAAAAATATGCGTAAAAATACAGGGTATTACATACTTCCCCCCTAATAACAGAATTTTGTCCTAAAAGTTGGAAAAGAATATATACCTGGCAAGAATAACTCTGGATAATGTTCACGTATGTCATCCTCATGCTCACAGGTGTAATACCCCGTATTTTTATAACTTTTAATTTTGGGGGATTTATTAAATTTAATTAGAGATATTAAATTAATATTAATCCAGAAAATCATTTAAATACTTACTAGCGTGATGAGACTTAGTAATTATTTTGTTATAAGTTACTTTATGGGTAAAGTAAGTGGTGTAATTATGATTAGTAAAATTATCACGAGAATCTAATTTGATAATTTTGGAAATTTATTGGGACGCGCTTGAATCGTGTCGGGATTAAATTTGGACTATTAAAAGTAAATAAATTATAAGTCACCCGTATGGTCATTTTGAGTGCGTCAAAGTGTTCAGAAGGGTAGAGATAGTGAAAATAATGTACCCGGGGGTTTAGTTTGGGTCTCAGGGCGTTTTTAGGCCTAATTAACATCCCGGGAGGGCGTTTTGGACATTTTATATTTTTGGGCATGAAAACACACGAAAATTCTAAGGGTATATCAGATGGAAAGAGTCATCTTCTAGGGTTAGAATCACCATAAACCAAAGACGGCTATAGGAGAGGAAGAGGAGAGGCTTTCCAAGGAGTTCTAGGCCAAGAACTCCACCGTTTGCACCACCGTCGCCGCCAAACGATAAATCGTGCAACGAGGATCACAACCACACCAATATCTCCACAAATCTGAACCAAGAATTCTCAGGAAAGTATCTATCTTTCTCTATTTCAGTTAATGCTCCAATAATATTAGCCTAGGATCGATTAGGTCTAGTTTTTGTGAAAGAAAACCCTATTTGGAGATTTTAATTCGCATGTTGTATGAGTAATATATGTATTCTGGAAACCCAATTCATATGTAGAGATTGAACCACGAAATTACAGTAAATAAAGAGTATGAAATCTGGTAAAAGAATGGGAAGAAACTAAACAAAAGAAATATTAGGGTTCTTGATGTTTTTTTTAAGGATTATGCCCTTTTAATTCATTATTCATGATGAAAATCCGCATGCTTGACGTAGGAAATCACTTATATGAAGTTATAATACTTATAGTATAAATTATTGGGAGTTTGGTAGTCAAATATATCGTTTTGGATGATTTTGGAAGAGGAAACCCGTAACTGGAAATTCTGCAGATTTGTCGTACCTGCTTGATCGATCGATCGACCCTAGAGCATCGATCGATTGATGATTCGATCGATCGAATACCTGCCATCGATCGATCGATCCCTCCTGTATAACTCATAATCCCTTTTTAATAGGTCGTTCTAACTTAAATGATTACACATTCTTGGATATTAATGTGAGAACATTTTGGGACATAAAGAAGACCAGTAGGACTTTAGGAATATATGGGCCCGTTAATATGACACGAGATTAACATTTCACGGGGGGGTGTTTTATATATAATGGACAATGGGAATATGTGTTAAAGGGTGAGACTCGTAAAGAAGTTACGTTGTAAAATAAATGAGTACCTACTGAAATTACACTTGGAGAGATAAGAATCCACGAGTGTTACATAGTAAATTGGAATAATTCCACAAATAAGAATAAGAGACAAACCGTTATACGTGATAGTCTAATAATGAGTAATAAGGATAAATATCCTAATTATGAGTCGTGAGAGTGTACCTAAATTTGATATGGGAATAGTGGTATACATATATGACTGTGTTTATGCATATACTATATACGTGTAAAAATTATGCCCACGCTACTTGCTATCCCGGAGGTTACCGCGCTGTGACAATCTTATCTCGATGGGACCTTTATGAGGGATATTGACTCGTACCTTAGAAAATAGGAATCCTTGGTATAGGCTATCGGATCGATACTCAGACGGTCCTAAGAGACGTGACGGTATGTGTTGACCTCTTAGTGACTTGGAACTATGCTTCGCCTCAATTTGTATGTGTTTTGTGTTAATACTGTTCGAGAATGATTCCGAACTTGTATTTCCCTTAGTACGAGTGTTACGGGGATTGGATATCAGAGTATGCCCGCACAATAAATTTTATATGGGGTGCCCTTAGAATATATATATTATATGAGCATTTAATTATATATTTAAACCTGGAATTTGGGAATTACCTACTGTGACTATGGTAAGTAAGAAATGAATAATTATTTCAACTTGGGAACAAGTGTTTTAAAAGTATGATGCCTTACTGAGAAACCTTATAATTAAATGAGGCTTATGTGAGAACTTTACTGTTTAATAAAATTAACTTCCTTAACAATTGAAACTATCGGCATGAAATCTTATGAGTAACTTAAAATAAGATAAGTTAAACTGTCGGGAGTATTAGTGCGATAGGTGTGCACATTAGAAGAGAGGTGAGAATTTCTCAAGGGAGTGCCGCACTAATATGTTGGTTGCATTAGCCGGTAAGCATTTTAAATACTTGCTAAACAAATTTTAAAATATTTCACAATCGGGCTATGACCCATTTCCTATTTTCTCTTCTCTCTTGTATATATGTATATATTACAGGTGCCCAGCCATAGGGGCGTCTTGCTTAGGATCCTTTGGAAGGAACGCGCTGCAGCTTAGATGGGAGTTGTAGGCCTCTTGCTTAGACGACCTCATTATTGATTCCACTTCTAGCACTATTTTATCCAGTTGGGCATGTGTCGCCCTTTTTCCATTATTCAGTTGTTTTATCAGAGATCGTGATTCGTTTATTTCCAGTATTTACACTTTGGGAATTATTACTGTCAGGATGTTTTCCTTTAAGTTTTAAAGTTGGAATTAATTAGTTGGATGTTTAATTGTTTGGATTTTATGTTCCAGTATAGTTTTTGGGTGATTCCTAAACTATGACTTATGTAAAGTTTTAAATGTTGGTTTTTAAATAAAATTTGGAAATTTATGCCTAAAAATGGTTTTGACACTTAGCTTAATTATTTAGAGTGTTTAATTGGAAAAGTTATTTTTGCAACAGTGATGCTAAGAATGAACAAATCGTTCACCTTGATTATAATTTAATAAAGGTCTGATCACCCGGTATTTAATTAGGAGGGGTGTCACAGGTGGTATCAGAGCATCAGGTTCTAGTGTCCTTTAGTACATGTACGGCTTATTTCGCTTTCAGCTTAGCGTTCTTGCTATAGAGACCTATTTTAGGATTGTTGTATTCTTGCTTTTACGATTATGTCTTCAGATATTTGAGATTTGATAATAACTATAGGCTAATAAATTTCTTTACGTTTTAGATGCCTCCGAGACGCACACCTAAGGATAGACGTGCCCAAGCCGAGCAGCCAGTAGCTCCGGCTCAGGGAACGATGAATGAAACCGAGGTAGCCGCTATCGTTGATTAGGCGGTGAATTCAGCGCTAGCGGTAGTACAACAGGCTCCACCCTAAGTTCAGGCAGTGGTGCTAGTACTGGCACAGCTTCCATCTGCATGGGAGCGAGTCAGGGATGACTTTCAGAAGGCGCATCCCCCAGAGTTTACGGGTAGTTCGGATATCATTGTGGCAAGCTAATGGAAGAAAGATATCCAGAGGCATCTGCGCATGTATGAGTGCACGGACGTGTAGAAATAGCTTTTGGCTTCCTTTAAGCTAGTGGGAGCCGCTTTGCATTGGTGGGAATCCACTACCACCTTGGAGGAGAGGGATACTATTACTATTCAGTCATTTTGGGCGCGGTTTGCCAGCAAATACTTCCCATCCACCGTGCAGACTCAGATGAAAAGGAAGTTACTGAATCTGAAGAAGGAGAATTTGACTGTTGCTGAGTATGAAGAGGAGTTCACAAGACTTCTCACTATAGTGCTAGATGAGGCACCCACTGAGGGAAAGAAGATTCTATTGTTTGTGGACGGGTTGGCTTGGAGGATCCGTCAGCACCTCATAGGCAACCTGTCACTGAGTACCTACCTGGACGTACTCAATGTTGCTTTGTTACACTGCCAGGATCACCGCTTCCATCTGCAGGGAAGCAAGCGAGATGGAGAGTCCGGCCATCAGGGCAGGACAGGGGGTAGTGGTGCTAGTGGAGCACCTACATCTAAGGGGCAGACTCGTCAGCGTGAGCAGAGTTCCCATCAGGGGGACCCTACCAAGCGGTTCCGATCAGGTGATTCCACGAAGGGATTTAGGGGATTTAGGTAGGGTCAGCAGGGCCAGCCTAATCAGTAGGGTCAGCAGGGACAACATCGTCAGCCATAGGGTCAGCAGCAGGGCCATCAGGGCCAACAGCATTTTCAGCAGGGCCAATGGTAGGGTGGTAATGGCTAGAAGGGTCCCAATCAACAGGGACAGAGGGGAGGAAATTTCAGGGGCCGATGCTTCGGGTGTGGTAAAAATGGCCACAGGCGCCAGGATTGTCCAGAGGGTGATAGGGCCCTACAGCAGCAGGGTGCCCGTAATGAGCCACAGAGGCCACTTTTTCCAGCCGCCCTCCCAGCACCTGCTCAGGTAACAGCCCTACCAGCCATTCCAACTGCTCCAGTGCAGCAGGGGCAATTATAGTACGGACGCGTCTATAACGTCCACCAGGTAGCATCTCCATAGGTGCCACCCGCGATTGAGGGTATGTTTTCTATCCATGGTACTATGGGTCGGGTTTTATTTGATACTGAGGCGACACACTATTTTATAGCTACCCATTTTGCGAAGGCCTTAGGGTTATTAGCCACAATAGAGAGCACTGTAACGTGTGTAGACTCACCACTGAGAAATGGATCGTTAATTTTCTTTATATGCCGGGGTGTGGGATAGAGATTGGTATCTTGGTATTATCAGCAGACATGTTAGTCTTAGATATGCATGAGCACGACATCATTATTGGTATGGATTGGCTCGCAGCATACAGAGCCATGATAGATTGTTTCGGTGGGAGTATTGTCTTTTCCATTTCGGGGCAAGAGATGTTTGTAGTGGCGATCCCTCGCCCAAAGGGAGGCTCGACCGCTCATTTGTATTACATAGAGGAGGATACCTCTAAAGAGGTCGTGATTCCCTTAGATTCGATCCCAGTTGTTCGTGAGTATTCTGATGTATTTCAGGAGATACCAGGCCTACCCCCCAATCGAGAGATAGATTTTGTCATAGATTTATTACTGGATACTCGACCTATAGCATGCGCTCCATATCGTATGGCTACGGCGGAGATGCAAGAGTTACGAGATCAGATACAGCAGCTGTTAGGTCAGGGCTTCATTCGCAGGAGTACCTCACCTTGGGGCGCTCCAGTTTTATTTATGAAAAAGAGAGATGGTTCACTGAGGCTATGTGCGGACTACCGGGAGATGAACAAGGTCACGATACGAAACAAATATCCGTTGCCTCGAATCGATGATCTGTTCAACCAGCTGAGGGGAGCAGCTTTCTTTTCGAAGATAGATCTGAGGTCAGGATACCATCAGCTACGTATTAGGGAGCAGGATGTTTCAAAGACTGCTTTCTTGATGAGATATGGATCCTATGAGTTCAGAGTAATGCCATTTGGACTCACAAATGCTCTAGCCATATTCATGGACTTGATGACCCGAGTGTTCAGAGAGTTCTTGGATCAGTTTGTCATCGTCTTCATAGATGACATCCTGATATATTCATACTCTGAGGAAGAGCATGTTGAGCACTTGAGGCAGGTTCTTCAGACTCTACGAGAGCATTAGTTGTATCCTAAGTATGAGAAGTGCGGGTTCTGGTTACGGGAAGTACAGTTCTTGGGGCATGTTGTTTCTGAACAGGGGATAACAGTTGACCCGAGTAAAGTGTCAGCGGTGAGGGAGTGGGGACAGCCCATGACACCGATGGAAGTACGTAGTTTCTTGGGATTAGTCGGATAATACATGAGATTCATTCGAGGGTTCTCCAAAATAGCGGGTCCATTAACGAACCTGACTCACAAGGGGGTACCATACGTTTAGGACGATGCTTGTCAATTGGCTTTTGATGAGCTGAAAGACAAGCTTACTTCAGCATCGGTCCTTGCTTTACCTAAGCCAGGCGTGGAGTATCTGGTTTACACTGACACCTCTTTACGAGGACTTAGGGGAGTACTTCAGCAGGAGGAGAAGGCTATAGATTTTGCCTCCCGCAAGCTTAAGCCGCACGAGAAGAACTACCCCACACACGACCTAGAGTTAGCAGCAGTCGTCTTTGCATTGAGGATATGGAGACACTACTTATTGGGGGAGAAATTTCGCTTGTTCACAGACCACAAGTCACTGCAGTACCTGTTCACTCAGTGAGAGCTGAATATGCGTCAATGCAGGTGGTTAGAGTTTGTGAAGGACTATCAGTTCGACATATAGTACCATCCGGGGAAGGCCAACGTAGTTGCTGATGCATTAAGTCGTAGACCGATAAAAAATGTAGTGGACGTTTGGAAAGAAAAGTGGAAAGAGTTGGGTCACCAGGACGCAGTAGCCCATTCCTTCATATCTGTCATGACAGTGACACCCGAGATTGTTACGAGGGTAATACAGGCACAGATAGCAGATCCATTTTTCCAGGAACAGATTGTACGACTTTTATCTGAGGGTGATAAGTCCTATTCTATTAGTTTCGATGGAGGTTTGAGGTTTAATGGGAGATTGGTGGTTCCCGAAGGAGCAGACTTATGTCATGCAGTGATGACCCAGTCTCACGGGTCCCGATTTACGGTGCATCCTGGGGGAGATAAGATGTACCAGGATATGAGGCGGCAATACTGGTGGAGTGGGATAAAAAAGGACATTGCTAAGTTCGTGTCCAAGTGTTCTACTGCCAGCTATTAAAGGTGGACCACTAGAAACAATCGGGGTTGCTTCAGCCATTGTAAATACTCGCGTGGAGGTGGGAGAGTAGTTCCATGGATTTTATTACTGGGTTGCCTACATCACAGCGGGGCCACGACTCCATATAGGTGATTGTGGGCCGTTTGACCAAGGTGGATCATTTTTTGCCAGTGCGGACAGATTATACCATGGGTTAGTATGCTCAGTTGTTCATTGCTGAGATTACCAGATTACATGGGGTGCCTCTGAATATTGTGTCAGATAGAGACAAGACTTTCGTGTCGTGTTTCTGGGAGAGCTTTCAGGAGGCCATGGGTACGGAGTTGAGGTTGAGTTCAGCTTATCACCCACAGACAGATGGACAAACAGAGCGTACTAATCAGATGTTGGAGGATATGCTACGCATGTGTGTCCTTGATTTTGGAGGAGGTTGGGAGTACATCTTCCACTGGTAGAGTTCGCTTATAATAACTCTTATCAGTTCACAATTGGTATGGCTCCATTTGAGGCTTTGTATGGAAGGCCTTGTCGTTCCCCCAACTTGTTGGCTAGAGGTGGGGGATAACAAGTTTCTCAAACCAGAGGTGATTCAGGAAACCTCCGCTAGGATTGAGATTATCAGGAGTCTCATTCGGGTAGCCCAGGACAGGCAGAAAAGCTACGCCGATACAAAATGGTTCTTCCGAGAGTTTAATGTGGGGGACCAAGTATTACTACGTGTATCTCTTATGAAAGGAGTGATGAGGTTCGAGAAGAAATGGAAATTGTCCCCGAGGTACGTGGGACCATTTCCCGTTATCGAGAGGATTGGGCCGGTAGCATACAGATTAGGACTGCCAGAGCACTTACATCGCATTCACGATGTATTCCACATCTCGTCGTTGAGACGATACCTTCGGAATGACATGGCCCATACCCATATCGTGATTGAGGACATTGACTTACAGCCCAACAGCTCTTACGAAGACAGACCAGTGGTTATCCTAGACCATAGCGAAATGAGATTGAGGTCAAAGGTAGTCCCACTTGTCCGGGTCCAGTGGGAGCATCATAATGTGGAGGAATCCACTTCGAAAAGTGAGGCGGACATGCGTGAGAAGTACCCAGAATTATTCTTATCAGGTACACCTTATTTTTTGAATTTCGGGATGAAATTCCGTTATTAGGGGGAAAGTATGTAATACCCCTTATTTTTATAACTTTTAATTTTGGGGGATTTATTAAATTTAAATAGAGATATTAAATTAATATTAATCCAGAAAATCATTTAAATACTTACTAGCGTGATGAGACTTAGTAATTATTTTGTTATAAGTTACTTTATGGGTAAAGTAAGTGGTGTAATTATGATTAGTAAAATTATCACGAGAATCTAATTTGATAATTTTGGAAATTTATCGGGACGCGCTTGAATCGTGTCGGGATTAAATTTGGACTATTAAAAGTAAATAAATTATAAGTCACCCGTATGGTCATTTTGAGTGCGTCAAAGTGTTCAGAAGGGTAGAGATAGTCAAAATAATGTACCCGAGGATTTAGTTTGTCACAGGGCATTTTTAGGCCTAATTAACACCCCGGGAGGGCGTTTTGGACATTTTACATTTTTGGGCATGAAAACCCACGAAAATTCTAAGGGTATATCAGATGGCAAGAGTCATCTTCTAGGGTTAGAATCACCATAAACCAAAGAAGGCTATAGGAGAGGAAGAGGAGAGGCTTTCCAAGGAGTTCTAGGCCAAGAACTCCACCGTTTGCACCGCCGTCGCCGCCAAAAGATAGATCATGCAACGAGGATCACAACCACACCAATATCTCCACAAATCTGAACCAAGAATTCTCAGGCAAGTATCTATCTTGCTCTATTTCAGTTAATGCTCCAATAATATTAGCCTAGGATTGATTAGGTGTAGTTTTTGTGAAAGAAAAACCTATTTGGAGATTTGAATTCGCATGTTGTATGAGTAATATATGTATTCTGGAAACCCAATTCATATGTAAAGATTGAACCACAAAATTACAGTAAATAAAGAGTATGAAATCTGGTAAAAGAATGGGAAGAAAGTAAACAAAAGAAATATTAGGGTTCTTGATTTTTTTTAGGATTATGCTCTTTTAATTCATTATTCATGATGAAAATCCGCATGCTTGATGTAGCAAAATCACTTATTTGAAGTTATAATACTTGTAGTATAAATTATTGGGAGTTTGTTAGTCAAATATATCGTTTTGGATGATTTTGGAAGAGGAAACCCGTAACTGGAAATTCTGCAGATTTGCCATACCTGCTTGATCGATCGATCGACCCTAGAGCATTAATCGATTGATGATTCGATCGATCGAATACCTGCCATCGATCGATCGAACCCTCCTGTATAACTTATATTCCCTTTTTAATAGGTTGTTCTAACTTAAATGATTAGACATTCTTGGATATTAATGTGAGAACATTTTGGGACATAAAAAAGACCAGTAGGACTTTAGGAATATATGGGCCCGTTAATATGACACGAGATTAACATTTCACGGGGGGGTGTTTTATATATAATGGACAATGGGAATATGTGTTAAAGGGTGAGACTCGTAAAGAAGTTACGTTGTAAAATAAATGAGTACCTACTGAAATTACACTTGGAGAGATAAGAATCCACGAGTGTTACATAGTAAATTGGAATAATTCCACAAATAAGAATAGGAGACAAACCGTTATACGTGATAGTCTAATAATGAGTAATAAGGATAAATATCATAATTATGGGTCGTGAGAGTGTACCTAAATTTGATATGGGAATAATGGTATACATATATGACTGTGTTTATGCATATACTATATACGTGTGAAAATTATGCCCGCGCTACTTGCTATCCGGGAGGTTACCGCGCTGGGACAATCTTATCTCGATGGGACCTTTATGGGGGATATTGACTCGTACCCTAGAACATAGGAATCCTTGGTACAGGCTATCGGATCGATAGTCAGACGGTCCGAAGAGACGTGAGGGTATGTGCTGACCTCTTAGTGACTTGGAACTATGCTTCGCCTCAATTTGTATGTGTTTTGTGTTAATACTGTTCGAGAGTTATTCCGAACTTGTATTTCCCTTAGTACGAGTGATACGGGGATTGGATATCAGAGTATGCCCGCACAATAAATTTTATATGGGGTGCCCTTAGAATATATATATTATATGAGCATTTAATTATATATTTAAACCTGGAATTTGGGAATTACCTACTGTGACTATGGTAAGTAAGAAATGAATAATTATTTCAACTTGGGAACAAGTGTTTTAAAAGTATGATGCCTTACTGAGAAACCTTATAATTAAATGAGGCTTATGTGAGAACTTTACTGTTTAATAAAATTAACTTCCTTAACAATTGAAACTATCGGCATGAAATCTTATGAGTAACTTAAAATAAGATAAGTTAAACTGTCGGGAGTATTAGTGCGATAGGTGTGCACATTAGAAGAGAGGTGAGAATTTCTCAAGGGAGTGCCGCACTAATATGTTGGTTGCATTAGCCGGTAAGCATTTTAAATACTTGCTAAACAAATTTTAAAATATTTCACAATCGGGCTATGACCCATTTCCTATTTTCTCTTCTCTCTTGTATATATGTATATATTACAGGTGCCCAGCCATAGGGGCGTCTTGCTTAGGATCCTTTGGAAGGAACGCGCTGCAGCTTAGATGGGAGTTGTAGGCCTCTTGCTTAGACGACCTCATTATTGATTCCACTTCTAGCACTATTTTATCCAGTTGGGCATGTGTCGCCCTTTTTCCATTATTCAGTTGTTTTATCAGAGATCGTGATTCGTTTATTTCCAGTATTTACACTTTGGGAATTATTACTGTCAGGATGTTTTCCTTTAAGTTTTAAAGTTGGAATTAATTAGTTGGATGTTTAATTGTTTGGATTTTATGTTCCATTATAGTTTTTGGGTGATTCCTAAACTATGAATTATATAAAGTTTTAAATGTTGGTTTTTAAATAAAATTTGGAAATTTATGTCTAAAAATGGTTTTGACACTTAACTTAATTATTTAGGGTGTTTAATTGGAAAAGTTATTTTTGCGACAGTGATGCTAAGAATGAACCAACCGTTCACCTTGATTATAATTTAATAAAGGACTGATCACCCGGTATTTAATTAGGCGGGGTGCCACACCAGGTTGATTCCTCAACATTATTGTGCCCCCAATGAACACGTGCCAGTGGTATTATTTTCGACCTCAAATTCCTCTAGCTACGGTCTAGAATTGCCACCGACCCCTCCTCTTAGGAGTTATCAGGCTGTAAGTCTATATCCTCCAATGCAATGTGTGTGTGGGCCAAATAATCTCGAAGAAATCTACTCAATGAAGAGATATGGACCACGTCATGGACTCTATGCAAGTGCTCCGGTAACCCAAGTATATAAGCAACTGGCCTAATCCTCTTAATAATGGGGAATGGCCCTACATACCTAGGCGACAACTTTCCTTTCTTCTCGAAATGCATAACTCCATTCATAGGAGACACCCGAAGTAACACCTGATCTCCAATGTTGAACTCGTGAAAATATCGTTTGACATCAGCGTAGATCTTCTGTCGATCTTGAGCAACCCGAATACGGCTCCATATCAAATCTATCCTAGCTGAAGTATCCTGAATCGCTTTCGGACGAAGTAACTTGTTGTCCCCCACCTCTATCCAATACGTTGGGGAACGTCAAGGTCTACCGTATAGTGCCTCGAATGGAGCCATACTGATAGTAAACTGGTAGTAGTTATTATAGGCAAACTCCACTAGTGGAAGGTACTGCTCCCAGCCTCCGCCAAAATCAATGATGCACATATGTAATATATCCTCCAACATCTGATTTGTTCGTCCGTCTGACCATCCATCTGCGGGTGATAGGTTGTGCTCAGTCACAACTCCGTACCCAACGCGTCCTAAAAACTCTCCCAAAATTGAGACACAAACACCTTATCTCTGTCAGACACGATATTGAGAGAAACTCTGTGGAGTCTCACTATTTTTGCTATGAATATCTAGGCGTACTATCCCGTGGTGTAGTCTGTCCTGGCTGGCAGAAAGTGGGCTACCTTGGTCAGTCGATCCACTATCACCCATATCGAATCGTGACCCCTCTGTGATGTGGGTAATCCCGTGATGAAGTCAATGGAAATGCTCTCCCATTTCCACATTGGAATATCTAATGGTCGCAGAAGTCCCGTCGGTCTCTGATGATCCACCTTTACTATCTAAAAAGTGGCACATTTTGAAATGAACTTGATAATATCCTTCTTCATCCCGCTCCACTAGTACTGTCTACGCATATCCTAGTACATCTTATCCTCGTCGGGATGTACCGCAAATCGGAAAATGTGTGACTCTAACATCACCTTGTGTCGCAAATCTTCACCCTCAGGAACAACCAATCTCCCATTGAAATGTAGACCCCCGTCTCAACCCATGGTATAAGACTCACCCCCCTTGGCTAGAAGCTTAACTATCTCACTTTGGCTGAACGGATCATCTCGCTGAGCCTGTACTACTCCCGTAATAATCTGGGGCATAACCGTCATCACAGATATAAATGATCAAGCCATTATATCCTGGTTCCCTAACTCTTTCCATTTCACTTTCCACACCTCGGCCACCCCACCGACTGGGCAACAGCTCAACGCGTCTGCTACCACGTTAGCCTTCCCTGGGTGGTATTGGATATCAAATTGATAATCCTTCACAAACTCAAGCCACCAATGTTGATGGATATTTAACTCCTTTTGCGTGAAGAGGTACTGTAATGACTTTTGGTCCCTGAATAAACAAAATTTCTCCCCTAGGAGGTAATGTCTCCAAATTCGAAGTGCAAACACCACCGCCGCCAACTCTAAATTGTGGGTCGGGTAATTCCTCTCGTGAGGCTTAAGCTTACGGGAAGCATAATCTATAGCTTGATCCTCCTGCTGCAGTACACGTCCAAGTCCTAATAAGTACACATCAGTGTAAACTAGATACTCCACTCCCGACTTGGGTAATGCTAACACTGGCGCTAAGGTTAACTTATCTTTCAACTCATCAAAGAATAACTGACATGCGTCACTCCAGATAATCGGCACCCCTTTGCGAGTCAAATGCATCAACGGACCCCCTATCTTTGAAAACCCTCAAATGAACCTCCTGTAGTATCCGAATAAACCCAAGAAACTGCGTATCTCTATCGATGTCGTGGGATGTCCCCACTCCCTCACCGCTGACACTTTCCCCGGGTCCACTGATATCCCTCCGTGATAGATGATATGCCCTAAAAACTGAACCTCCTTCAGCCAAAAACTGCATTTCTCATATTTTGCATACAACTCGTGCTGATGCAGTGTCTACAAAACCTATATCAAGTGCTCGGCATGCTCCACCTCGGTCTGGGAGTAAACCAGAATGTCATCTATGAAGACAATGGCGAACTGGTCTAGGAACTCTCTGAACACCCTGTTCATCAAGTCTATGAACACGGCTGGGGCATTGGTTAGCCCGAAAGGCATATCCTTGAATTCATAGGAACCATATCTTGTCAAGAAAGCAGATTTCGACATGTCCTGCTCCCTGATACATAACTGATGGCACCCCGATCTCAAATCAATCTTAGAAAAGAAATCCGCTGCTCTCAACTGGTAGAATAAGTCATCGATTCGAGGTAATGAATATTTGTTCCGTATCGTGACTTTATTCAACTCCCGGTAATCAATGCATAACCTCAATGATCCATCCCTCTTTTTAATGAACAATACGGGATCATCCCACAGCGAAGTACTCCTACGGATAAACCCCTGCCCCAATAACTGCTCAATCTGGTCACGTAACTCCCTCATCTCTATTGGAGCCATACGATAAGGTACGTGAGCTATCGATTGAGTATCTAGCGCTAAATCAATGACAAAATTAATCTCTTTACTCAATGGTAACCCAGAATCTCCTGAAACACACCGATAAACTCTCGAACGACAGGAATCGAATCAAGTGGTACCAAGACCTCGGTAGAGGTATCCTCCTTTATATAGTATAAATGAGTGGACGATCCTCCCTCATAGTGAGGCATCGCCACTACAAACATCTCCTTACCGGGTATGGCAAAAACTATACTCTTACTAAAACAAGCAATCATGGACCTATACCAGACAAGCCAATCCATACCCACAATCGCGTCATACTCGAACATGTCTAATACGAGCATGTCAGCGGGTAATATAACCTCCCAATCTCTATACCCACTCCCTGATAAATAAAAGAAATAACGAAACCCCTACTCAACGGCGAATCCACACAAGTGATCGTATTCTCTACTGTATCAAATAACCTCGTAGTACGTGCAAACCCCATGGCAATAAAACAGTGCGTGGCTCCCGTGTCAAATAAAATGCGCCATAAAGTCCTTTGGATAGAAAACATACCCTCAATCACTAGCAGGTCCTGCGGGACTACGGCCTTGTGAAGAATATAGACTCATCCATACTGAAGTTTCCCTTACTGAACTGGGGCAGCTGGAATGGGTGGCAGTGCTGCCATCTGTGGAAGTGCTGGAAGAGCTACGGGAAATAAAGGTCTCTGGGGCTCCTGACGAGCACCCTACTGCTGCTGTTGGCCTCTACCCTTCTGAGGGTAGTCCTGGTGTTTGTGTACAGTGTTTCCACATGTGAAGCAACTTCATGGGAAGCGTTCTCCCCTCTGTCCCTGCTGTTCCCGGCCTTAATGGCCATTTACATTCCTCCCTTGGCCATTCTGGCCCTGCTGAACCTACTGCTGGCCCTGCTGACCCTAGTGGCCGTGTTGATCCTATTGGCCATGTTGAAAGCCTCCCTAACCATGTCTAAAACCTCTTGATATGAACCTCTTAGGATCCCCCTACTGGGAACCCTGGTCACTTTGCCTATGATGACCCTGAACTGCCTGTGCCCCACTGGCACCATTCCCTCTTGTCCTGCCCTGCTGGCTGGACTCTCCTACTCGCTTAATCTCTATCACATGAAAACAGTAGTCATGGCAGTTGATTAGTGTTGCATTAAACATGTCTGAATAGGTGGCTAAAGAAATATTTCCTATCAAATGCTGACAGATTATCCATGTCAACCAATCCATAAAACACCGAACCTTCTTCTCCTCAGTCGGGATTTCATCCGGTACAGTATTTAGAAGATTGATAAACTCCGCCTCGTATTCTGCCACTACCTTTCCCTCATGCTTCAAATTTACTAATTTATGTCTCATTTCTGTCTAGACGACTGATGGAAAATACTTGTGATCGAATTGCAACCAAAAGTCTCGAATAGTGAGTGTGTCTCTCTCCTCAGCAGTGGTAATAGACTCCCACCACTGCAATGCTTCTCCCACTAATTTGAACGTGGCCAGTATCTAACTCTGCACCTCCGTGAACTCATGCATCCTCAAATGCCTTTGGATATCCTTCTTCCATTGGCTTGCTACTATAACATCGGAACTCCCTATAAACTCCGGAGGATGTGCCTTCTGGAAGGCATCCCTAACACGTTCCCAAGCAGACGGGAAGGCCTGGGTGTGAACTGGAGACACCACCGGTGCCTGAGGTGGTGCTTACTGCACAACTGCCAATGCCGCATTTACTGCCTGAGCTATAATGGCATCAACTTCAGTGGCATTCATCATGCCCTGAGTTGGTGCTGGTTGAGGTTCAAGTTGGGCATCCTTGGGAACTCTCTATGCACGTCTAGGAGGCAAGTGAAAGAAGAGAAAAGGTTAATAAGTCCACAGTTATTATCTTAAAGTAGTTGAATAATGTAATATTCATAAAGAGTACAACAATCCTAAAATATAGGGCTCTATATCAAAGGACGCTACGTGGAAACACAATAAACCACACAGATCCTAAGGACACTAGAACCTAATGCTCTGATACCATCTGTGACACCCCGCCTAATTAATTACCGGGTGATCAGTCCTTAATTAATTAATTTCATAATATCAAATTGGTTAAGATAATGCATGACTGTCGAAAGCTCAAATATTAATATAATAAAACTAACCACCTAATATTTAAAAAGGTTGGTGTTAAAATTTTATCTTCTTATTAACCATCAACATCAAAGTGAATATATAAAGCCGTCATCATACATCAAAATAGCATAAAGAAAACTAACTGAACATAAATAAGGAACTGGAGCAACACATCTAGTCAAATCCCATGCAATAATCCAATGACATGAAATTAAAGTCTACTGATGAAATAAAACAACTCTAAATCTCTGAATGTAAATAAGAGGGACGACATGTCCAACTGAAATAGAAAACTGATAGATAAGGAGAAATAGACTTAAAAACGTCTACTAGCAATAATTTGTAGATTTCACAGCAGCTAAAACTCGGCAAATGAATGAAAACCTCTAATTCTGGTGTCCCTGTGGCTGAGCACCTAAAATAATAGAACAAGAGAAGAGATTTGCAGAAAAATGGGTCAGAGCCCGAGTAGAAAATAGTTTAAATATAACAAGTGCTTAAATTGATTTAATTAGCACGTATATTATCCATGTTAACTTAGCGTACTCCCTTGAGATGTTCACCTCTCATCTAATGTGCACACCTAGCGAGTCTAACTACCCATACTAGTCTCGTTACTCTACCTGAATTTATGTAGGATAATCATTATGCCTGATGCAATAACAAATAACCCGCAACCAATATATTATTATTATTTAAGAATAGGTTTAAGGATATTATTATTCATTATATTATCATTCTCTTCCTAACTGGTGACCTAATAAGTATATACTTTAATAAAGTATCCAACAACAAACAAAGAATGGAGCTTAGTATACATATATAAAATCTCACTATGTATACATACAACCATATCTACACAACACCCATAGTTAAGAAACCCCTGGTGCTAAGCATACTCGACTATCTAGTCCCATTGCAACGCTCACGCATAAAGGATAACAGGTTCGATCTCTCAAGAACCAATGAAACAAATACACATATTGGAGGCGAACATAGTCCCAAGACGATGGGCTACGCACATACCTACACACCCATACGATCGTCATCACTATCATTTTCACAGATAGCTCATATCTAGGTTCCATGCTCTAGTGGTACGACTCAAAATCTCCCGAAGGCACACAAGATATGGTCGTCCACAATGCGTTAACCCCCGTTCGATAGCCAGTGGCTAGGTATAATATACACATGATATTCCAAGTAATAATCATGCACACAACTTATACTCATTAATAGGTAATCACATAACCCAAATACTATAATCCGTAAGTACTATTAACGCCATTACTCTCCTCAATACCCGTATATACATACATATATATATATATATATATATATATAGCCTCTCTAGGACTTACATCCCATCTTAGGTTTCCACATAAATTCACTACCCCAAGTACCATTACCCTTTAATTCTGTGGGTACCCAAAATTAAGATCATGGGCCTGGACGAGTAGCCCAATTCTGGCGGCCCAAAGTCCAGGTCCCCCCATCTCTTATTTGATTATCCGGTCTCTTCCCACGTCCCCATTAAGGGAGGTTATAGGGAGAGATGGAAGACTTGGGGGAATCCAACACCCCCACTTACCTAAATGTACATGTATATATTGAACCCTAGGTCCGGGGCAAAAGGACAAGTTGTATTCGCTGTAACCACTCTCCGGAGTATATAAAAATAACACCGACTGCACCACCGTGGACGTAGGCACATCTTTGCTGAACCACATACATCCTTTGTTGTGTGATTTTCATTTTACATTCCTTGTTCTTCTTTGGTAATTGCCTCTCCTGTATTTACTTGTGTTGCATAATAATTGCCTTCACAATTGGCGTCGTCTGTGGGAAGCATTCATCTTTCCCTCAGAGGATCCCACACCAAGAAAGGAGTTTAAAATGTCTGGTCACAGTAGCAATGCCCCCCAGGCAGGGGATATTCAAGAACCACCTGCTCCTCGCAGTATTAGGTCTGAAGTTCAACGTTCAGATCAAAGGGCTCTCTTATAAAGGCCAGCCTCAGAAGAAAGCCAAGGACCAGCGAGGTCCACGCAGATATCTAGACTGATTGATGCATACGAGGCAAGGCTCCACGAGCAAAGGGAGTCTTCTCGCAAACACGAGGCTGAGAATGCTCGCCTGAAAAAAAGACTGGAAAGACTGGAGAGAGAGCTTCATCATGATAACAGGAGACGTCCATATCGCACTCCTAGCCCTCAGGCGAGCAAGTCTCGCAGTTGAGGAAGGAGCCCTAGGCGAGGATCTCAAAAGGTTAAGGAAAGTGAATCAGACGATGACCTCCGCGAGCAGCTGCAAAGAGCTCACCATTACCAGAGCCCTACTCGCAGCAATG
The DNA here is from genome assembly GCA_949130495.1 of Sambucus nigra. Lineage (NCBI taxonomy): Eukaryota > Viridiplantae > Streptophyta > Magnoliopsida > Dipsacales > Adoxaceae > Sambucus > Sambucus nigra. The sequence continues at coordinate 394,503,287 of OX422215.1, forward strand.
AGAACATACGAAATCTGGTCCGCAGGGAGATAGACCAACATCCTGCCCATCACGATACCAGATCAACCCGAGAACTTGCTAAAAGAGCTCTCAAAACCCAGATGAAAGCACCTTTCATGAGAGAAATTGAAGAGGAAGAAGCCCCCAAGAAATTTGCAATTCTAAGGTTCAAAATTTATGACGGTAAGACTGATCCCATTGATCATGTCAGACAGTACCGATAGGCCATGACCCTCTGGAACCACCGAAATGCGCTAATGTGCTGAATTTTTCCCTCGAGCTTGCATGACGTTGTGCAAAAATGGTTCGAAAGGCTCCCCTACCGATCCATCAGAAGTTTCAAATCCATGGCCGAACTCTTTACGACCCGCTTCATTACTAGTAGCTCCCATCCCAAAAGGATGGATGCTTTACTGATAATGAAGAAAACGCCTCAAGAGACACTCCAAGACTACGCGAAGAGGTACTGGGAGTTATTCAACGAGGTCGACGATTGCTCAGAACAAGTGGCAGTGGCCTCTTTTAAAATTAGGCTACCCAGCTTTTCCCTTCTTTACCAGTCCCTGACAAAGAAGGAGGCTATGACTATTGACGACCTAATGGATCGCATCAAGAAGTATGCTAAGGTGGAGGATGTCACCCGCCTCAGTACAGGAGAAAACGGTTGAGCTAAACTCACCACCAAGGGTAGTGACAAAGCTGAGAACCAAAAGAAAGGAGGAAAGAACGGGGGAAAAAATGGCTCCAAGAACGGAGGAAATAATGATGTATCGAAAGCATTCCAGGCGATCAATACCGTCTTCAAAGAACCAATTTACAAGATCCTCGAAAAAATCAAAGACGAGCCATTCATCAAATAGCCCAGGAAGATGGGAGGAGATCCCTCGAAGAGGAACAACGCGCTGAGATGCGCTTTTAACAAAGAGGGAGGACATAAGACCGAGCATTACAAAGCTCTTAAATCTCACCTCGAGGAGCTAGCCCAATATGGGCATTTAAACCAGTTTGTGGAGAAAAAGGCAGAGAAGGTGGCTACCAATAGAGAAGCAAGACCTGACAATGTGCTCGAAGATGACGCTGGGCATGAGTTCGCGATAATTCAAGGGGCATCTGATGCCAAGCAGATCCAAGGAAATTCATCTCGAATGGAGATGAAGAAACTTACTGCGGTAATGCAGTATTTTCAGATCGATCCAACAAAGTCGCAGTCAGGAAAGCATCGACGAGCAGATGACGTCAACTATAACAAGCATATTATTTTCACAGATGAAGATCTGGTGGGAGTGAGAACCCCACATCACGATGCTCTGATCATTACCCTCGGGATAGCTAACTGTAACATCGACAAGTTGCTCATCGACCAAGTAAGCTCGTTCGAAGTAATGTATCTCGACCTATTCAGAAAGTTGAAGTTAAGTGTCGCTGACCTAAAGGAAGCTACTATCCCTTTAGTTAGCTTTGCTGGAAAAATAACTATGCCCCTGGAAAGATTGTACTACAGGTGCACGCTGGAAACGTCTCCAAGATGATCGAGTTTTTGGTAGTTGACATCGACTCGCCGTACCAGGCCATCCTCAGTAGGGGATGGCTTCATGCAATGAAGTCATTCTCCTGGACCTACCATCAGAAACTCAAGTATGTAACCGAGCGAGGAGTAATGGAGATCCATGGCGACCAAGCGATGGCAAGAAGGTACTTCATAGTAGCCATCCGACCAAAGCCAGAGAAGAAGGCCGATCAGTCCAGCGAGAAAGTTGAAGAAGGTCTGACACCTTCTAAATAGAAATTAAAGTATGGAAGACCTGGAGTAGAGGAGACCAGGCTTCTCCCCTCCGAGCGGGTCATCGAGGACTTGGTATAAGTTACGGCTAGAGACGACGACAGTAATAGAGTCTTCTTGATTGGAGCATTTCTCACTGGCCAGGAACAGAAGGAATTGACAACTCTACTGAGATGCAACATAGATGTTTTTGCATGGGAATCATACGAGCTACCTGGAATCGATCCTAGTATGGTCTGCCATCAGCTGCACGTCGATCCTACCTTCAAACCAATCATGCAGAAGGCACGGCGAACTGCACCCGAGAAGGCTAAAGCGGTAGAAAAAGAAGTCAAAAAACTGCTGGATGCAGGGTCCATACGGGAAGTACAATTCTCCAAGTGGTTATCCAACCCAGTAGTAGTTCCAAAAAATAACAGGAAGTGGAGAGTTTGCATCGACTTCACTGACCTCAATAAAGCGTGCCCTAAAGATAGTTTCCCCCTCCCAAAAATAAACCAACTAGTGGACGCCACTACATCTCACGAGCGAATGAGTTTTCTGGACGCATATTCAGGGTATCATCAGATCCCCTTGTATGCCCCAGACCAGGACAAGACAGCGTTCATCATGATAGTTGGATTATACTGCTATAAGGTCTTGCCCTTTGGGCTCAAGAATGCAGGGGCAACATATCAGCGGCTGGTCACCAAGATGTTCAAGGACCAGATGGGAAACACCATGGAGGTCTACATCGATGACATGCTCGTTAAAAGTAAAAGAAAGGAAAATCACCTCTCAGACCTGTCAAACACCTTCAAAATCCTCAGGAAGTACCGAATGAAACTTAATGCAAGCAAGTGTTCTTTCGGTGTCCAGTCAGGAAAATCCCTTGGGTACTTAGTCAGTAAGAGAGGCATAGAAGCTAACCCAGACCAGATCGATGCAATTAATAGGGTACAACCTCCTCGAATAATTCAAGACGTACAGAAGCTCACTGGTATGCTCGGTGCCTTAAATCGCTTCATCTCTAAATCCTCCAAGAAGTGCAAGCCTTTCTTTCAGCTTTTAAAAGGGAATAAAATGGTAGAGTGGAGCCCAGATTGCTCGCGAGCATTGGTCAAACTCAAAGCTTACTTAAGCTCTCCACCACTTCTCGTCATACCACGGCAAACAGATTCTTTGTTCCTATACCTCTTCGTTTCCAACCACACTGTCAGCTCTGCATTAATATGCGAGGTTGCAGGAATCCAACACCCTGTTTATTACGCGAGCAAGACCCTACTCGACGCAGAGAAGAGGTACCTACCACTGGAGAAGCTCGCCTTCGCTCTAGTAGTGGCCTCGAGGAAGCTGAAGCACTATTTTGAAGCCCACACTATCATCGTCCTTACATCGCACCCTCTTAAGGCAGTCCTGAGGAAAGCGAATTTGTCAGGCATGTTGTTTAAATGGCCAGTCGAACTTGGGTGATTTGACATCCAATTTCAACCAAGGACCGCGATCAAGGGACAGATCCTTGCTGATTTCATAGCCAAATTCACGGGCGAGGAACCTTCCAACCAACCTCAACCACCAACTCAAAAGGAGAACCAAGCGATAATGGAAACCTGGAGACTGTTTGTTGATGGAGCCTCCAATTTAAAGGGGCCAGGAGTAGGTATTGTCCTCGTTACCCTAGAGAATACAATCCTTGAATAAGGAATCAGGCTTGGATTTGCAGCCTTCAACAACGAAGAAGAATACAAAGCTTTAATAGTCGGCCTCCAAAAGGCACACACTTTGGGAGCAAAGAATTTACAGGTGTTCGGTGATTCCCAATTAGTCTCCAATCAGATAAGTGGAGATTATAATGCAAAAGATAAAAGAATGGCAGCTTACCTCGCCTTAGTGAAAAAACTAATGGCGAGCTTCGAAGAGATCAATGTCCAGCAGTTTCCCAGAGGGCAAAACAGCCATGCCGATGCCCTAGCAGCCCTGAGTTCGGCAGTCGACTCTGATATAAAAAGAACCATCCCCATAGATTTCCTCACTCATTCGAGCATCCATGATAGCAGGATACCAGACGGGAAACAGGTACTCCAGGTGGGATCAGCCCCCAGCTGGATGGACCCCTTAAAGGACTATTTGAAGGATGGCACACTCCCAGATAACAAAAAGACTGCCCACCAGATAAGAGTCAAAGATGCTCGCTTTTACTTATCTCTAGAGGGCAACTTGTATAAGATATCCTTCTCTGGACCCTACCTCCAATGCGTTCACCTGGGGGATGTCGAGCAAGTGCTACATGATCTTCACGAAGGAGTCTGTGGAATCCATGTCGGAGGAAGGTCTCTGGCTTTTCGAGCAATGAAGGAAGGTTATTGGTGGCCATACATGTAAAGGGACTCTGCGATGTATGTCCGCAAGTGCCTTAAATGCCAACTTCACGCTCCTATGGTCCACCAGCCTGCTAGCGACCTAAAATCACTGTCCATCCCATTGCCATTCGCCCAGTGGGGAATTGACATCATGGGACCATTGCCTACCGCCACCGGCAATCGCAAATATCTGTTGGTTTCGACAGACTACTTCACCAAATGGATCGAGGCAGAACCCCTGGCGAACATCCGAGATGCCGATATGATAAGGTTCATATGGAGAAATATAATCACTCGCTTTGGCATCCCCAGAACCGTCATCACCGATAATGGAACACAGTTCAAAAGCGGCACCTTTCAGAATTTCTATAACAGACACGGTATCAGACACCACTTTAGTTCGGTGGCCTACCCTTAGAGCAATGGCCAAGCTGAGGCTTCCAACAAAATTGTGATCGACACTTTAAAGAAGCGATTGGAGCGAGCCAAAGGCACATGGGTAAACCAATTACCACATATTTTATGGGCATACCGAACCACTCCTCGGCGAGCAACAGGAGAAACCCCATTTTTGCTGACATATGGCATGGAAGCAGTCATCCCACTAGAAGATAGTTTGTCGATAATAAGGTGCAACCTCGTCAACCAGGGCCATAATGATGCAGCATTGCTCACTGAACTCGACCTAGCTGACGAGCGCCGAGAGCTAGCCCTAGTAAAACTAGCGAGCTATCAATAACTGCTCGCGAGGCATTACAACAAAAGGGTTAACCCAAGGACATTCTAAGTTGGGGACTACGTTCTAAAGAAGGTCCTGGGCAGTGCAGTAAAACCATCAGACGGCAAGCTAGGACCAAACTAGGAAGGACCCTTTAAGATAACAAGAGACGATCTGCAGGGCGCTTATCACTTGGAAACGATGGAGGGCAGAGAAATACCACGAGCATGGAATGCAGCCAATCTCAAGAGATTCTATTTTTAGATCTTTCTTTTATTCTTTTGTTATGGAACTAGAAGTTCATTTCCCTTGTCATTAATGAAAGTTATTTAAACGGTTCCATTCTAATAAGTAACAGCTATATGAGCTTTATCGCACATCTTTTCCAAATGACAGGCACATTGATCATAGCAGGGGAGTACCCCTCCTCAGGTCATCATCATGAAACACTAAGGACCTTTTAGCATTGCCCCTGGCAATATATGAAGCCCTACAGGGGATTCTTGGGTAATATGGCCAAATTTCATACTGGTCATCAAACCTTCTTTGGTTAAATAAAATTCTGATCGGATGAAGCATCCAACACCAGGTGTGTCCTCGATAATTGCCACACTTAGGCCTAAGGGAGTGTGACGACACAACCTAAAAGGTAAAGTGGTGCACAATAGTATCTCGATATTATACTGGTGATTGGACATAAATATTGTATATTTATTCCCTAATTTCCGTGCATTTGTGAACCCGAGTAATGTAACCTATATGGATTTGATGCACATTCATGCTACTAATCTTCTTTGGCAAGTATTTCGTGTTTCGTGCTTCTCTGATTGGTTTTACAGGTTAATTATGCAAGCAGCGCAAAAGAGAAAGCGAGACAATGAAAGAAAATCTAAGAAGGCAAGTTCAAGGGCATTTTGGTAATTTTTTAGTCAGATCCCGAAGGAGGAGTCAACTGGAAAGTTGAAGATCTCGGAACAACGAGAACACTGGAAGAAATGGCACCCAAATCCGAGCTACGGTTGATGAGTTATGACCAGTTGAAATTGGAGAAAAATCCAAGGAAGAAAGGAAAGAAAGCAAGAAAAATTCTAAGTGTTGAATAAGCACCCCAAACCAGCAAGCATTCGCGAACCCAAGGGCGAACCGGTTTGGGGGGCAAACCGGTTCGGGGTACATGCGAACCGGTTTGGGGGGCAAACCGGTTCGGGGTACATGCGAACCGATTCGAGGGGCCTGATGCGCGAATTTTCTCCTTCATTCTGATTGGCTCAAAAGTTTCCTATTAGGTTAAAAACTCTCCAAAAAGAGTAGAGAACGTAGGTAGTAACTTAGTAACAGCCGTTCTGGATATTTTTTAGTAGTTTTTGATAGAGAAAAAGTGAGGAGAATATCTAGGAACATAATTTTGATTTATTGCTGCAAGATCCATACACTTCCGGGTTTGTTTTCAAGTTGTAATGTTAGCTATATTTTTGTGATTTTCAGTATTCTTGCATGGTAATTTTTCTGCATGGTTTGAATGAATTTCTGCGTTTATAATACTTAACTACGTATATCGATCTAGTGTTATTATGAGTTTGCTCGCATGCAACGTTATTATTTCATGCATCGTTCAGTTTAATATGTCCGACTAGGTTGAAAAGGTTGGGATGCATGAACTCAACCTAATGTGTTAGTGCATGTGTATAAAGTTAATCCGATGAATTCAATGATTGATTTTGATCGTATTAATTGTGGATCTTTATATCTCATTTACCTTTGGGTACTCATGATGATTTAGAGTACAATTTGAGTGTCATTACCGCGATACCGATTTACTCATCCTCAGATTAGGTATGACGCGGGCTTGAACCTCGTATACATAATGCTTGGGAGTACTAAATTCTGGGTCAGATCAACCAGATAAATTTATGATTAACATTATCACCGCACTACACTAGGGTTGGGGGATTGCATTCCCGACCTGTTTCTCTCATCACTTAAAATAAAAAGTTGTTGAAATCATCAGTCATCCTCTATTTCGGTAGAGTAATTTAGTTGCATCTTTGCTCATTTTCATAATCGCATTTAGCTGTAACCAATCTCAAAAACCAAATCATTTTTCCTTTTCTTTTTAGAGTCAAGGTTAGGATTCCTCCATCTTTTCCCGTCATCACAACTCCGTTGTCCTTCTTCCCTGTGGATTTGATACCCGACTTACCGGGATTATTACTTGAGCGACAGGCTTACACTTGAGCCTAGAGTGAACTCACTTCTGAGACACATTTTCAGTCTCGTCAACTGGACTGGGAGGACACTTGTGTAACAACACAAACTTAGAAGATCATAAAGCAGCAAGAATATAAAGAATATAATACACTTGTTTAGTCGGCAAATTCGCCCAAAACACAAACTTTATATTAATTCATCATATTTACAACAATAGTGATACATGTTTAGTCGGCGAGCTCGCCCAAAGCATTTACACTACCAAAAATACAAAAAGTAACAACTGGCCAAATCTCATGGGGGGTGAGGCCTCTGAGTGAGATAATCAGCCTCTCGAGCTCTTCGTCCACCATCGGGAGCAGTAGCTAACTCTTCCTCAACCTCATTCGCATCCGACTCCAATAATTATCGAGGGATGGCATCGATGGGGATCCATCGATCATCCTTTCGGAAGGGGTTAGGCATCAGTGTAGAGGGAGAAATCTCATGGAGATACCAAAGGATAGAGTTCCTCGGGACTTGCAGCTCCCTCAAGGCACTCAGCCACCCCCGGACAAAAGAAAGCTCTTCGAATACTAACAACCTTGTTGGAGCATCTGACCAGCCCTGGTCGTAGCCGTCAGCTCACACTCACCGAGGACCTATTTTAAACAGGTGCCGCAGCTGAGTAACATCCCTTTGAAGCCCAACAGCGATCACATACGCTCGCTGGATGTCACCACAAAGCTCTTCCATCTCCCTCTCTCTAAGCTCTTCCATTTCCCTATCTCGTATCCTGGTGCTCCTGCCAACTCGCGTCGATGAAGAACCTCACAGCACAGGGTGAATATCGCTCGAGCCAGCCCTAGCTTGCATTGATGAAGATCCTCGCAACACTGAAGGAGCGGTGCTTGGCGTGTGTTCCCTAAGTCGCGAGACCTCTTGCCTTAAAGCTTCATTTTCTTGCTGAAGCATCTCACCAACCTGGTTGATCTCGGAAGCATCGAGAAGCTTTGCTCTCAACACATTCACTTCTTCTTGCACTGAAGCACCAACCTCTTCCATCTCCTGGAGCCTGTCCTTAAACTTGGCCACAAGTTCAGATTGATCCTTATACTTCTGATTCCTAGACCTAAGGGATTTGCAAAGCTTAACGAAGGCCTGGCGAATCTCAGGACTCGCATTAGGACCAAGGGTCCTGCCCAATTAAGATATGGCAGGAATATATTCTTCTACATCAACTAACTACAAGACATAAGAAAGCATAAAAAAGATAGACAGAATCAGTGCGCTGGGAAAAAGAAACTTTTTCATTAATAAGAGTTGAAATTACATCGAACAGCAAAAAGAAAGTTTACAGACAGAAAAAGAAAAAATACAAAGTAATCCTAGAAGATGACTAGTTAGCAACCTCAGGTTGCCCAGAGGTCGATGGCTGTTTCCCTTTATCAGCATCAGCGGGAGCATCGCCCCCAACGGGGGTAACCTCTGTCGCCACAATAAGGAAAACGTCAGCAGGGGTCGACTGGGGGATAGAGTCAGCAGCTTTAATAGCGGGGGCAAGGAATTCATCCATGGTTAGCTTTGGACCCGAGTCATGCTCATCGAACAGAGGGGAGTCGATATCAACACCGACAGCCAATAGGACCTTGTTCCAGCCCTTCTTGAAGTTCAGACGGCTAATATAGCCTATCTGAACCTCAGCATCCTCGTATGTTGCAGCCCAGCCATAATTGTATGAGTCCTCCTTGGCAGTGACAACCTCAGACTCCTTCTTCTTCAACTCCTCAGACAGCACTCTGTTCTCTTCCACGATAGTAAGTTTGCTCGAGCAAACCAGGTCGTAGGCCTGTCGCAGATCTTTCAAATCCTTGACTGTTGTGTCCTTCTCTCGGTTGGCTACAATAAGAGCCAGGTCGGATGATATTTGATCAACGTCAACGGCTTTAAAACCAGCCTTGAGCTCTGCATCCTTCAGCTTCAAGGCAACATTCTTTTTCTTCAGCTCGCTATTTTTCCTCACCCGCTCATCGCGTGAACGATATAGCATGGCGAAATCAGTCACAAACTGCAGAAAAAAGAATACATTAGAAGAAGGAAATGATGGAATTCATAAAAACATGGGAGAAAAGGAAAAAATATTACCAAAGCTAGCCTATGGCTAGCCTGAAGGGCCAATTGCTCAGACCCCAGCGCCCTTTGGCGATCAGCAGGGAGAACTACCCTCTCGAGCAGTGCGAGAGCCAGCTGAGGGTAAATTGCGACTGAAGCTCCCTCAGGCAGGGCAGACACCGGGACCAAGGCTTTCCCAGACTTCGTCCTAGCCTCCATCTTCCTCCTCTCTTCCTCTTTTTCCCTCTCCATCCTTATCCTCTCCTCTATCTTTTTCTTTTCCTCCACCTTCTTTCTCTCCTCCTCCTTTTTTCTCTCTCTCTCCCTTACTTGCTCTTCTTCCTTCCTCTTCTTCTCCTGCTCCTGAGCAGAAGACCGAGAACCAGTAGCCACGACCCCAGAGCTAGACTTCTGCTTCTTCGACCTCTGTGCGAGAAGCATTTGGTCTTCATCATCATCAACCCAAATTAAGTTCTTCCTTGGGGGAACCATTTCCTCGCTCGAACTGCTGAAGGTACTCGATGACTCTTGAGCTTCAGAAACCTCCCCACGATCAGAAGAACTGCTACTACTAGAGCTCCTTCCACCCAAATTTCTTGCAGCACCTACGATGTCACTTTCAGAGCTGCTTTCCTCTTCGTCCAACTAGATAGGAATAGCATCAGTCTTTTGGAGGTATCAAACTCTGGGATACTATCCACAGGCCTTGCTATGAAATAGGAGCCAACGTTCTTGTACTCAAGCAGAAAAATAGCAGACCTGGGATGCTCGCCGTCACCCAAAGGCTCCCTGATGTTCCAAGCCTTAACCGGTTCAGAGAAATGAACCTCCCCGAGAGAAGGCTCCAAGTTCTATGACCTCTCTATGGAAGGAAAACAAAGAAGAATCAGAAAAATCACAAATCAACAAAAATTGAAACAACAGAGTAAAGTCTACCTATGTATTCTTCCCCATAAAAGGTAACAGAGAACCTCTCAGACCTCAACCCTTCAAATTGGGGAGAAAACTGCCAGTTTCTAACAAGGAAACCTTCTTGCCAATAGTCTTATGGGAATCAGGTAGATTTACTACCAATACCCAGTCAAGGCTCCTAGCTTTGAGATAGAGGACACCAGAGCTAGTTCGAGAAAAGGAATAGCAAAAATAGACCTTGGCGAGCCCTAACCTAGTACCATATAACTGATTTATTCTATGTACTCCATTAACTATTTTCCACACATTGGGCGAGCATTATGCAAGAATAATATTAAAATAGCCAAAGAAATGCAAGAACAAATCGTTGGGAGGGAAAGTGAGTCCTCCCTGGGAAAGCAACAAAACATGGATCCAGTGGGCGTCATCTATCTCTCTAACATTTCTAGGAGGGGAAGCGCAGCACTCAATATCTACCCACTCAGGGATGTTATAAAACTTCCTAAATTCAGAGACCGGCCTATTCCCAATCTTCGCCATTGGAAAACCCTAGAAAAACTACAAACTCAAAGAGAAAGTACAAAGAAAAGGCATAGGAAACTTACAAAATAGAAGATCGATTCGAACGATGAAGAAGCACGGGCCCAAACAACAAGGAAGTAATGAGAATGGAGATTGAGAGAAGAAGGTACGAAGTGCTAGAGCTCACAGAGAATGGAAGAGTGCTGGAAAGATTGAAATGACGGTAGAACAGTGACTATTCCAAAAAATCTTTAAATTTTGCTAATCATAGTGCAAAAAATACGAAGCGGATGCCACCAAAATTAGCTTCACAACCTTCGGAGAGTTTCACAATGTCCAAAAAAGCCATTATGACTAATCATTTAAATTTGTTGAGCCCAAAACATGGCCCAACAAACTTAGGGGCAATTGTGGGTACCCAAAATTAAGATCATGGGCTTGGACGAGTAGCCCAATTCTGGCGGCCCAAACTTAGGGGCAATATATACATGTACGTTTAGGTAAGTGGGGGTGTTGTATTCCCCCACGTCCCCATTAAAGGAGGTTATAGGGAGAGATGTAAGACGTGGGGGAATACAACACCCCCACTTACCTAAACGTACATGTATATATTGAACCCTAGGTCTGGGGAAAAAGGACAAGTTGTATTCTCTATAACCACTCTCCGGAGTATATAGAAATAACACCGACTGCACCATCGTGGACGTAGGCACATCTTTGCTGAACCACGTACATCCTTTGTTATGTGATTGTTATTTTACATTCCTTATTCTTCCTTGGTAATTGCCTCTCTTGTATTTACTTGTGTTGCATAATAATTGCTTTCACAAATTCCTTAACACTTTAGAAATTTAAGCCACCTTGTTGATACCAAATTTAATCCGCTGACATGGACAAATAATATGAAGACACGTGGCTATCTACATGGCACAACAAACACTTCCGAGGAACCCACGCGCTCCGAGGAACAAGACTACAACGAGGAAGACTAATTCCCCGAGGAACACTGCATCTCCGAGGAACTCACTTGCTCCGAGGAACAATGCCTCTCCGAGGAACTCTTGAGCACCGAGAAGCTTAGGCGGTCCGAGCAACTCAGGCGGTCCGAGCTGTACCTCGAACAACGCATTAATAACTGGATAAGCACCAGTTCAACTGGTTCATTAAATGCTTATTATTCAAACGCACACGCAAAGAGGGCATTAAATGTATTATCCTTTCATATGTACATCATTTAATGTATCACCCTTTCACATGACAGCCCCAGGGCTATAAATACATTGTACAATCCTCATTATAAAGGGACGGAATCCAGAACGGAATTTCTTGTAATCGAGAATTCCCAAATACTCAGCAATAAAACAACAGTGGACGTAGGCCATTCTTATAAGGCTGAACCACTTTAAAATCTTTTATCTCAATTATTTATTTATGATTGAATTATTAGAGTGATCTAATTTTTTACATCAACAGATTGGCGCCGTCTGTGGGAAACGACTGGTAATATCGTTTTCTCACCAATAACAATCCATTACCAATGGCTGATATTCCTGAATCCAGCAATCGAAATGCTAGAACCCCTCCAAATCCGTCTGCTCCACCAATTGTTCCAGATGTGACTGGAATAATGTCAAATCTAGCTCAAAGCCAGACCGTCATGCAAGAAATGCTGCGACAACTCATCCAAACCCTCCATGGCGGTGCGCCAGCCCATTTCGGATCACGAAGCATTCAAAGGAATACCCGTGCGCCTCCTTCGCGTACTAGGCGTACTAATTCATATCGCGATGAGGAATCTGAAGATTTTTCTTATCAACCTGGACGAACTTCGTCAATACAAGCCACAGATACTGAACAACATGTCACCCTCTCCCCAGAAAGGACAAGCGCTTTGGAAAGGTTAAGTAGGGCTTCTCCTTTCGACCGTTTAGGCCCTAGGAGGAACAAAAGTCCTCTTAATGCAGCGTCGAGGAGCTTTCGACGACCATCAGATTTAAGGGAAGGATCTACCCAGTCACGACCAGCTGCACGACAAGATGGATCTTATGACTGACCAGCTGCTCGTCGAGATAAATCCCAGGAAGCCACTTCGACGCGATCAGTTGCTCGAACTAATAGGCCCGAGGAAGGCAATGATGCATGGAAAGGATCTATTCAGAGGTTGGAGGATAGATTAGGGGAAATAGCTAAGGCCAAGAACCCTCTACAACGAACCTTTGTTCGAGGAACACCTTTTGTCCAGGACATTGTTGATTTTCCAACACCATCAAAGTTTAAAGCACCTGTTGTGACTCCCAAGTATGATGGAAAGACTGACCCTGTCCTTCATATAGAACAATACCAAGCTGCAGCCGACATCTATGCTGTCCCAGACGAGATGAGATACAGGGCATTCTCGAGAACTCTTACCGGATCTGCTCAGATATGGTACAATAATCTTCCTCGGGGTAAGATTTCAACTTTTCTTCAACTGGCCGACTTATTCATTGGGAATTTTTTCTTTGGAGCAAAGCCAGTTAAGCGAGTAGCACATTTGTTAAGTGTTAGACAAAAAGTTGGGGAGAGTATCAGAGATTATATAACTCGTTTTAATAACGAGAAACTGGAAGTCATTGATTATGAGGAGAAGACAGCGATTACCGCTTTGATGAGTGGACTGCTTCCAAACAAGTTGTACTATACTTTGGCCAAAGATCCACCTCGAACCATGTCGGACCTGATGGGAAAAGCATCCAAGATTATGAATGCCGAGGAGGCTATGTCTGCGAAGAAGAATATGGACGCCAAAGAAACCAAGGTGGAAGGTGATAAAGCTAAGAAGAAAGAACATAAGAACAATGGTGGTGACAAACATTCCAAAAATAGGTCGTCATGGGAGGTCTTGAGGAAATTTGATAATTACACACCTTTGAAGGCAAATATCAACCACGTCCTGGAAGAAATTAAGAACACCGAAGAGTTAAGCTGACCAAAGAAAATGAAATCAGACCCTGACACGAGGAATAGGGAGAAATATTGCGAGTTCCATAGGGATCATGGCCATATGACCAAAAATTTCATAGCTCTTCAGAACGAGATTGAAACACTCATCCGACGAGGAAAGCTAGCAAAGTATGTTGATTAGGGAGGCGAAAGAAGAAACAATGACCGAACTAGAGAGAGGTCTAGATCTCCTCATCGAGCATAGGAGAACAAGAAGAGAAAACATGAAGTCGATCCAGAGGATGACCCCGATCTTCCCAAGAAACCAAGGCAGCCAGAACGAGAGGTATTTTCAATACGCTTTGCGTCATTTGATTGTAATGTTATTACAGGGGGAGATGCAGGAGGAGGAGACCTTACTGCAGAAGACAAACTTTTGCGTGGAGTCATGAAGATATGCATGGGATAGACCCAAAATTCTTATGTCACGGGCTCAATGTGAATAAGGAAATCAAGCCTGTGAAGCAGAGAAGAAGAGTATGCAGTCCCGAGAAGAATCAAGCTATACAGGAGGAAGTCGAGAAGATCCAGAAAGCTTGTTTCATTGAAGATGTTAAATATCTAGATTGGTTAGCTAATGTGGTGATGGTAAAGAAGAAGAATAACAACTGGAGGATGTGTGTAGATTTCACCGATCTCAACAGAGCATGCCCAAAGGATCACTTTCCACTGCCCCGAATTGAACAACTGGTGGATGCTACCTCGGGACACGAGTTGCTAAGATTCATGGATGCTTACTCTAGTTACAATCAGATTAAAATGAAACCTGAAGACAGGGAAAGTACTTCTTTTATTACCCCTAGGGGAACTTATTGCTATAATGTTATGCCTTTTGCTTTGAAAAATGCAGGTGCGACATATCAGAGGCTGATGAACAAGGTCTTTGCTGAACAAATCAATGATAATATGGAAGTCTATGTTGATGATATGCTGAAGAAAAGCAAGAAAGCTGCCGATCATCTAGTTGACTTAAGTCAGACTTTTGATCAACTAGATAAATATCAAATGAAGCTGAACCCGACGAAGTGCATATTTGGAGTACGAGAAGGCATGTTCCTCGGGTACATTATCAATCAATGAGGCATTGAATCAAATCCTGAAAAGATCAAAGCTCTATTAGGGCTGCGATCTCCAACGACGAAGAAGGAAGTACAGAGTCTTACAGGACGAGTAGCGGCACTCAACATATTTGTGTCGCGAGCAACTGATAGATGTCTCCCATTTTTCAAGACACTCAGAAAGACTTTTGAGTGGAATGATGAATGTGAGAAGGCTTTTCAAGACTTGAAGAAATACTTGGGAGCACCCCACTGTTGTCCAGGCCGGTGATGGGAGAAAAATTGTACCTGTACCTAGCAATGTCCGAAAATGCAGTTAGCTCGGCGTTGATCCGAGTGGAGAATGAAGTACAAAAGCCAATTTACTACACAAGTAAGGCCTTTCGAGGAGCAGAAATCAGATATCCAAGGCTGGAGAAATTGGCACTGGCATTGATTGAGGCGAGTAGGAGAATGAGGCCATACTTCCAGGCTCATACCATAGTAGTATATACCGATATGCCATTGAGACAAGCCCTTCATAAGCCAGAAAAATAAGGAAGATTGATGTACTGGGCAATAGAACTCGGTGAATATGATATAATTTATGAACCCAGATCATCACTAAAAGGGCAGGCTGCAGCAGATTTCATCGCGGAGTTCACCTATCCTGATACCCCCGAGGAGCAAAAGTTGCTCGCTGAACAACCTGTGGATGTTACAGGGTCAACAAACACAAGCTCAGACCAATTCCGATTGGTAAAAGGGCGTGTGGATGTTACAGGATGTGATGCAGAGATAGTTGTGAGAACTCTGGACGAGGAACAAGAGTTGCTCGCTGATAAACCTGTGGATGTTACAGGATCGACAAACACTAGCTCAGACCAACTCCGGTTGGTAAAAGGGCAAGTGGATGTTACAAAATCATTAAATTCGAGCCCATACCAACTCCGGTTGGTAAAAGGGCAAGAAAAAATGATCGACGAGGAGCGATAAAAATCCGGGGAGGATGAAAAGAAGCAGCAAATATTTCACCGAGGAACTCTGACTGATCAGAAATTTGATGACGAGTTACCTATATGGAGGCTATATGTAGATGTCTCATCTTGCACTGCAGGATGTGGTGCGGGGATAGTTTTGAGCACTCCGGACGAGGTCGACATGGAATACGCCTTGCGTTTCCAATTCAAAGCTTCCAACAATGAGGCTGAATATGAGGCCATGGTTGCAGGGCTTAATTTGGCAAAAGTTATGGAGGCGCAGCAAGTTATGATCTTCAGTGACTCTCAACTGATTATAAACCAAATGATGGGAGTATATGCAGTTAGAGGAGAATTAATGATCAAATATCATGCAAAGGCAAAGGAGCTGGTGTAAGAATTTGCCGCTATTCAGATGGTCAGAATACCAAGAATGGAGAATACGAGAGCAAACGCCCTAGCTCGACTAGCGTCAACAACTCGCACCGAGCTGTGACAAACAATCCCAATTGAAGTGTTAGCTGGTCGGAGTATAGATGAATATCTGACGATGAACTTTATCACCCTTGATTTAGGTCCATCTTGGATGGATCCCATCAGGGCGTATATCGAGGAGGGAGAATTGCCAATTGATAAGCCCACTGCCAAAAAATTGAAGTTTAAAGCTGCTCGGTATGTATTAACTAATGGTGTTTTATATAGACGAGGAATTATGGCAGGTTTGCAGAGATGCGTACATCCCTCCGAGGTGAAAGAATTAATTGAAGAGATCCACGAAGGGTCTTGTGGGGCACATGTAGCAGGTCGGACGCTTTTGCAAAGGGTGATGACACAGGAATACTACTGGCCGACGATGAGGGCTGATTGCATAGCCTATGCCAAGAAGTGTGACAAGTGCCAGCGCTTTTCCTCCATCCGAAGAACTCCACAAGCATTGTTGATACCCATAACTTCCCCTTGGCCATTTTCCATGTGGGGAATTGACCTAGTTGGACCACTGCCAACGACCCGAGGAAGGTTCAAGTACCTTGTCGTCGTGGTGGATTATTTTACTAAGTGGGTAGAAGCTGAGCCACTCATTGACATGACGTACGAGAAGGTATACCAATTTGTTTGGAAGAATATCATTTGTCGATATGGTCTTCCTCATGCTTTCATCACAGACCATGGGACGCAATTTGATAACGAGGAGTTTGCCGCCTATTGTCATCAATCAAATATTTTGAAGGTCCACTCAGCACCAGGCCATCCTCAAAGCAATGGACAAACTGAAGTGACAAACAGAACGCTGCTGAACGGTTTGAAGAAAAGATTGGATGATGCTAAAGCAAACTGGATCAACGAGTTACAATCAGTACTCTGGGCTTACCGAACTACTCCCCGAGTAGCAACTGGAGAATCACCATACATGTTGGCGTTTGGAAGTGAAGCTGTCATACCTGCTGAGTTGGGCCTCCCAACACACAGGGTACTGAATTTCAATTCCCTTGTCAGCGACTTAATGAGAAGACTAGATTTAGACATGCTCGAGGAAGTCAGAGAGGAAGCATCCATTAGAAATGCTGCTTACCAGCAGCGAACATCTTTGTTTTACAACAAGAGGGTGAAGAAGTGCGACCTGAAAGAAGGAGACTATGTGATGAAGAAAGTAATTCAAAAGCATAACAAACTGGAGGCAAACTGGCATGGACCATACCGAGTTACAGAAGTTGTTCGACCAGGAACTTACCGAATAGCAACTCTAGAAGGCGAGGAGTTTAAGAATGCATGGAACGCAGAGCACCTGCGCAAGTATTAGTAGTGATGTCTATGTAACGCAGTTCCATCATTATGAATAAAATAAAAATATTCTGCAAGTCTCTCTGTTTATTGAAAAAATTTCGGGGAATACTAGTGCTACGCACTACTCGGCACAGCTCGACAGACTAGACTACTTAAGAAAATATTCCAAACTGTACCAACATAGTTGGTCGACGAGGAGAAAATATTCCAAACTGTACCAACTTAGTTGGTCGACGAGGAGAAAATATTCCAAACTGTTCCAACATAGTTGGTCGACGAGGAGAAAATATTCCAAACTGTACCAACTTAGTTGGTCGACGAGGAGAAAATATTCCAAACTGTACCAACATAGTTGGTCGACGAGGAGAAAATATTCCAAACTGTACCAACATAGTTGGTCGACGAGGAGAAAATATTCCAAACTGTACCAACATAGTTGGTCGACGAGGAGAAAATATTCCAAACTGTACCAAGTATGGTTGGTCGAGGATAAAAACCCACTAACTACATTTGGTCGACGAGGAGAATTTATTGACCTTGGTTGGTCAGACACATTTTATGAAAAAGACAAAAATTTACCAAGTATGGTTAGTCGGGGATAAACTCTCACTAACTATAATTGGTCGACGAGCACAATTTAACAACCTTGGTTGGTTGGAAAAATTTTAAACATTTTTATACTCATTACTTTATTATTAAGTGATCGAGCAACATTACTGACACTTGTAACTTTTTTACTAAGTTGGTCGATGAACAACACTATTATTATCTTTTTAACAAATATGCATAAATGTAAAGTGTTTGATATTTACAAGACAATAGAAAATAAGATTTCCAAGCAATAATGAAAGTCTTTCATTAAATTTAAAATAAATTACAAGTTACATTGATAATAAAATGAAAATTACATTGATATGTATACTAACTGAAAATTCCTATTCTATTGGCCTTTTCCCCTCAGCTTTCGATACAGGTTCCTCGCCAACTGGCGGATCATTTAAACACTGAGGAGAATTGATGAAGTTCAAATCCTTCAGCATCCTGACGTTCATCACAGAAGGTCGATCTAGAAGATGCTCGGGACGAGATACCTCAATTTGAGAATGTAAATTGTAGTCACCGAGGTATTTTGAAATTAAGCTCTGAGGAATGGCATGAGCTAGGATCCATTCCATGTCCAAATTGTACGGTGGCACAGGCAAGTCGAGCAACCCGGGATCATGGTAGTCCCATAGATAGTGTCCTTGTTCGAGCTTTAGCACACCTAAGACATTCAGCCAGCCTTGTTTGTAGCCCTCATTGTTGGCATTCTGGATACGATCGTCCAATTGGAATAGTGCTTCGTTGTATCCAGCCATCCAGAACTCCCTGGGCTGTTTGTGGAACTGATATGTTAGCCTTTCTAGCTGCTCGTGGAGATTCTTGATGAAAAGCTCCTTATTCTCCAAAACTGATTTTTGCGCAGAGAGTTGTTTCTCCAAGTCCCTTATCTTCTTTGACATGTCAGACAAAGCCTGGTTCTTAGCCATTAATTGGAAGGCTTGGTTCTCTAAGGCAGACGATGTCCTCTGTTCCTCGACAAGAACCTGAGCTGCTCTTGCTCGTCCCCGAGGAGCTCTTACTCGACCACGAGAAGATGTCAAGGTACCAGAACTCCTCAAAGTCTCCAACTCTTCCCTCAATTTGGCATTCTCAACTTCTAAGAATGAAAATCCCTCGTCAGTCACTGGGATTAGGGCTGTTGAAGAAGAGGCTACAGACTTCAACTGTGATAGCTCTTTCTGCAAGTTGTTGTTTTCCTTTTCCAGCAGCTCGGCAATCTGTCTACATTCTTCAACTTCACCCCTTAGGGTTCTTTCCCTGACATCGTACCCAGCAAGAAGCTTCTCGTAGCCCTTGTCAGCCATGATCAGCTTGTACTTCTTTTCATATCCCTCATGTAGCAGGGCAGTGGAGTCTTTGTATTGGAGCTGAAGGTCTTCGAGGGTGCCTTAGAGATCTTCGATCATCTCATAGTAAGCCACATTATTGGCTACCGCATCAAGAAGACACTTCAAGTATTGATATGCTTCCACTGCCTTCTCTGAAGCATCTTGTCCAAGGATATCGACAATCTGTGCTTCACTTAGGTCTGTGTGACCAGCCTTAAAGTAATCATTACATTGCCTCAGCAGCACAGTGTCATGGGCAGATAGCAGTTCCATCCTGGCCATAAACTAGCAGAGAAAGAAAAGGCAATCATCAATAAGAAGATCAAGACAGAGTACAAATAGAAAAGAGACAACTGTCTGGAAGAAAGAGTTCAAATTTTATTAGATCATAGTTCAAGAGTACAAATTATGGGTTACATTTGTCAAAAAAGAAAAATAGAAAGGTAAACCGAACAACATTACACCTTTTCCTTATCTCCCAAAACCTTCTCGGAAGGTTGGGAGGAGGAAGCAGATTGCTCGGAGGGAACTGTGGGTTGTTCGGAAAGCACCAGCTGTTGCTCAGAAGAAGAAACGATTTTCTCGGTAGCAGGCTGGTTGGTTAGGGTATGTTCTCCCATTACCATTGAAGACTCCTCAGAGGTAGCTTCGTCCTCTTCTAATTCTTCTGGAGTAGGAGGGGGACCAGGGATGTGTCTCTGGAAGAGCTCGGATGACTCGTCGACCTTCATTTCCTGAAGGGAAGCAACCCATCCATCCCTAAAATACTTTAGACTGCCATAGTCCACTTGAGAGACCATGGCAGCACACCCCTTATCCCACCCCTTGTCCCAGCCAGAGCTAAAGGACTTCTTCAGAGCATCTTTCCTTTTGGCCTTCTCCAAGGCAAGCTTCTCGGACAGCAAATCATCAGCAGCTTTCAGTTTTTGTTCAGCTTCCTCTTTCTGCCGAGTTATTTCCTGGAGCTGGTCCAACCTCTCATCAGCAATTTTGAGTTTATTTTCTAGCTCTCCAGCGGCTTTGAGCTTTTCCTCAAGCTCTTTATTTAACTTCTCCAAGGCATTCTTTTTCTTCTCCAACTCCTTGGAGGCATCAGCAACTCGAGCTTTTTCTTGCTCAGAGGAGGAAAATTTTTTCTCCCAGATAGCCTTATCAGTGGCATACTTCTGGCGGGAGTCTTCCAAAGATTTGATAGCCTCTTCCATAGCTCCCTCCACACTGGACGAGGAGTATGAGGCTTTAATGGCTTCATCCTTTTTCAGGATTATATTAAAGCAGCTCGTTAACTGTGAACAGAAAAAGAAAGCAAGTTAGAAACAAGAAATGACAAAGGAGAATATGAAAAGTTCAAAGTGAATAGACTTATTGAAGCAAGATGACGAGCAGCTAAAGAAGTAACCATGTCTTGAGTGAGGTTATCTTCAGTACCTTGGACCTCGGGAATGGTCAAGGACTTTATCGAGCTCATGTCAGAGCTCGGGGGAACAAAATTGGGAACTCCGGTGCCAGCAGCTGGGGGCTGAGTAGTGGGGACAACCAAATTGACCGAGGAGCTCTTCTTCAGCCTCCTCGAGGGGACAGGTACAGCCAAGGAAGAATCCTTGGTCGGTGATATCACAATCACCTCTCCAGGAGCAGCAGACCTGCTCGGAGCCACTGCGGGCTTCTCGGCAATTTTTGCGGGAGCAGCTGGAGGAGCTGCAGTAGTTTTCTTTATCCCCTCCCTTGGGACATCAATCCTACTCCTCTTTGCCTCACCAGAACCGGAGGAATTCTTATCAAACAAGGTGGGAGGTCTTCTCTTCTTCATCCTTTCGCTCAAAGGAATGTGGGATTCAGGCGATGAACTTGCAGAGGCTGGTACTGGCTCTGCTTCACTGATTACTGGACGAGCAGTGAAGGAAGTTTAGTAGCTCTTGTATTGGAGCAGATATGAGGCCGACCTGATATGCTCGTCGGCAACACGTTGATGCAGACTCCAGATAACTCCCAAATGCCTTATATTGACATCTGCTTCTCTTGGGCACCTTCTCTTACTATCAACTGCAAATAAACAAACATTGTTATCAGTGACACATTTTATCAAACACAAAACAAACATGATTTCAAAATAAAATAAATAAAATAAAAATAACCTATCCCATTGCCATAAGGAGGGCATCTGGGACCCTGGTAAACTTCATCTCCAGTCAATGGAGGGTGTTTTTTATGACAACCCCATGTTCAAAATAATCCCTATTGGCATCAGGGAGATTAACTACTAAGGCTCTGTTTAAAAATCTAGTTTTTAAATAATAAATATTTTCATTGACTGCCCATCTATAGCAGTACATGATTTCTGGGATTCCTATACGAGTTCCATGCACTTGATTTAATCTATGCACCCCATTAACTATTCTCCATGTGTTGGGGGCTATTCGTGCAGGAACAACATCTAAATACTGACAGAATTCCAGACACAAGGAATTGGGTGGAAAAGAAAATCCACACTCAGCGACAAAGAGACTGGGGAACCAATGTCCCTCAGCCAAATTAAAATAATCAAAAGGCTCAGAAAGCTCTTCCAAGACAACCTAGGGAGGAATGGAAAAATCAGATCGAAGTTTGTCAAGAGACTCAATAGAGTAAACCATGATGATGAATAAAAGAAATGAAGAAGAAAGAAGAAGATCTTATAGGAAAAGAGTAGAGCTGATGACGACAGACGATGGAAAAGATGAACGCACAAGAGAGTAGGAAGAGACGACGTAAAACTCGAAGATGAAAATTAGAAAAGGTAGAAGGCGATGGGAGCGTCTGTGAAGTTTAAATACCTTGCCTTGGGAAATGGTGAAGTAATGATTACAAAAAAAGGATGATTACGTTACCGGCGGCTAAAAAGATGAAAAATAGGCGCGGGAATCAAAGCGGACAACAGCGGCTAAAAAGATGAAAAGTAACGCAGGAATCGAAGCACGCAGAAAAGTCCAAAAAAGCATGATTCTGCGAATTGGGAAGGAGAAATAAATACAAGGGAAACGCTCCTAAAAATCAGGGAGACTATTTAAAGCTACCATATTCCGAGAAAGAATGTTCCATACTCCTCAAATTTCGAACTATGAAACATTGGGGGCTTCTGTTGATACCAAATTTAATCCGCTGACATGGACAAATAATATGAAGACACGTGGCTATCTACATGGCACAACAAACACTTCCGAGGAACCCATGCGCTCCGAGGAACAAGACTACAACGAGGAAGACTAATTCCCCGAGGAACACTGCATCTCCGAGGAACTCACCTGCTCCGAGTAACAATGTCTCTCCGAGGAACTCTTGAGCACCGAGAAGCTTAGGCGGTCCGAGCTGTACCTCGAACAACGCATTAATAACTGGATAACCAACAGTTCAATTGGTTAATTAAATGCTTATCATTCAGACGCACACGCAAAGAGGGCATTAAATGTATTACCCTTTCATATGTACATCATTTAATGTATCACCCTTTCACATGATAGCCCCAGGGCTATAAATACATTGGACAATCCTCATTGTAAAGGGACGGAATCCAGAACGGAATTTCTTGTAATCGAGAATTCTCAAATACTCAGCAATAAAACAACAGTGGACGTAAGCCATTCTTATAAGGCTGAACCACTTTAAAATCTTTTGTCTCAATTATTTATCTGTGATTGAATTATTAGAGTGATCTAATTTTTTACATCAACACACCCATTACTCACGAATGTGAATACACTTATATAGATAACCCTAGGAAGGTTTCTAACCAAAACAAACCCTAAAAATCCATTCTGGAATTTCGTTAAAAGTTCCAGTATTCTCGTTCGAACGAGGTCGTTCGAACGAGGTCATTCGAACGAGTTTATTTGAATGAAGTTCCCACTTCGAACGAACTCTGCAACTCGTTAGAAAAGTCATTGGAAATCTCGTTAGAAGTCTCGTTCGAACGATCTGGGCAGGTCTTCTAACGAAAATTCCGGACAAACCCAGTTCTTCCTCAACTTTGATTTTTCTCAACTTTTAGTCCTGAAAACATATGAATACTCATCCGAATCCAAATCAAATTTTCCTACACTAATCCCAATCACCTTCAGACACTTTTTAACATGAATTAAAGGTCAAGTCCTTTTAAAATCAATCGAAATTAAGCAATCTCTTAAACTTCCAATAATTCTCTTAAATATGAACCTAAAATTTTAATTGCCCAAAACTCTTAATATAGTTCGTGAATAAGACATAAAATTTTCATATTTTATTAGTCTAATCATGGGCAAGACCTCTACATGCATACTCATCTCCAATTCATAATTTTTCTTCATCATTTAGTCTAATTACACCCAAGTTTTCATTGTTCCAAATTTATATCATCAAACCTAAATTAACAAGAATAATATATGCTAAAAAGGAGAACAAGATAAACACTTGCCTCGAAATGAACTTCTGATTCTTGGACTAAAATTGGTAGGGGGCGATCCTCTTGACTCGATCTACGCGTCGGTGTAATTTTGGGAGTGTAAGCTTGAGTTCTTGACTTAGGGATCCAATGGAGTCTTCTTCTTCCTTGGGTATCTCTCTCTTTTCTCTCTTTCTTGCGTAAGTTGAAACTAACAGACCACTAACCCTCAATGCTTTTAATTAAACTCAATTTTCGTCCATTTAATTACTCAAAATTCCAAAAAGACAATATACCCCTCTGGGGTGTCGTTTTGGGCTAAAATGTCCTGGACTCCAATTTAAATACCCGAGTAGTGTTTTCTGACTATTTCGACCCTTCTGAACACTCTGGAGTGCTCAAAATAGTCATCCGAGTTATATAAAAATAATTTTACCTTTTAAACCCCCAAATACATACTAGTGATGCAACTTATACGTGTACCAAATATTTATAACATAAGTTCCGTGTATCTCATCCCCAGTCATAATATTATTTCAATAACTACTAACTCTCATCACGCTAGTAATTATTATCTTAAAATCGGATAAATTACGATTTAAATTTTCTCCCTTTAATTTAATTAATCCCCCCTTTCCATAATTTTATGAAAATAAATATGCGTAAAAATATGGGGTATTACAGTATGGGCCAAATCATCTCAAAGATATCGTCTCAGTGAGGAAATTTAGAACATGTCTTGGATCCTATGCAAGTATTCTGGTAGCTTACGCCTATACGCAACTGGCCCAATCCGCTCGATGATAGGGAATGTCCCCACATACCCTTGCGCCAACTTCCCCTTCTTACCAAAACGCATTATCCCCTTCATGGGAGACACTCGTAGCATCACTTGGTCCCCCACATTGAGCTCTCGAAAGAACCTCTTGGCATCGGAATAACTCTTTTGTGGGTCTGAGTAACCCGAATACGGCTCCGTATCATCTTTATCCTCGTTGAAGTATCATGAATCACCTCTAGCCTAAGTATCTTATTGTCCCCCACCTCTAGCCAACATGATGGGGAACGACAAGGCCTACCGTACAATGCCTCAAAAGGAGCCATAACGATAGTAAATTGGTAAGTCATTGTAGGATAACTCTACCAGTGGAAGATACTGCTCCCAACCTCTGCCAAAGTCAAGGATGCACATATGCAACATGTCCTCTAACATTTGATTCGTCCACTCAGTCTGCCCATTTGTCTATGGGTGATAGGCTATACTCAATCGCAACTCCGTACCCATAGCTTCCTGAAAACTCTCTCAAAACCGAGACACAAATATCTTATCCCTATCAGAATAGATATTGAGAGGCACCCCGTGGAGTCTCATTATCTCAGCTATGTAGAACTGGGTGTATTGTCCCAGAGTGTATTCTGTCCGGGCTAGAAAAAAGTGAGCAACCTTGGTCAACCGATCCATAATCACCCATATGGAATCGTTACCCCTCTGTGATGTAGGTAATCCCATGATGAAGTTCATGGAAATGCTCCCCCATTTCCACATAGGAACCTCTAATGGCTGTAGAAGTACTGTCGGTATCTGATGGTCCACCTTTACTAGATGACAAGTGGCACATTTGAAACAAACTTGACAATATCCTTCTTCATCCCGCTCCACCAGTACTGTCGCCTCATATCCTAGTACATCTTATCCCCACCAGGATGTACCATGAATCGTGAACTGTGCGACTCTGTCATCACCTCGTGTCACAAGTATTCTCCCTCATGAATGACCAATCTCCCATTGAAGCATAAGCCCCCATCTGAACCAAAAGTACAAGACTCGGCCCCCTCTGCTAGTAACTATACTATCCTCTCCTGACATAACGGGTCTGCTGCCTGAGCCTGAGCCTGTACTACTCTCATAACGATCTGGGGCGTAACTGTCATCACGTACATTAATGATTGGGCCACTGCATCCTAGTGTTCCAACTCCTTCTACTTTACGTTCCACACCGCGGCCACCTCACCTACTAGCCTACGGCTCAATGCTTCTTCTACCACATTAGCCTTCCCTGGGTGGTATTATATATCAAACTGATAATCCTTCACAAACTTGAGCCATTGACGTTGATGCATATTCAGATCCTTCTGTGTGAAGAGGTACTGTAGGAACTTGTGGTCTGTGAATAAGCGAAATTTATTCCCATGAGATAGTGTCTCCAAATTCGAAGTGCAAATACGACTGTTGCTAACTCCAAGTCATGGGTGGGGTAATTCCTCTCGTGAGACTTAAGCTTACAGGAAGAATAAGCTATAGCCTGACTCTCCTGCTGCAGTACACCCCCAAGTCCTAGTAAAGATGCATCAGTGTAGACTAGATACTCCACTCTCGGCCTGGGCAATGCTAACACTGGTGTTGAGGTCAGCATGTCCTTCAACTCATCAAAAGCCATCTGGCAGGCATCACTCGAAATAAATGGTACCCTTTTGCGAGTCAGATGTGTCAATGGACCCTTTATCTTTGAAAACCCCTGAATAAAACTCATGTGGAATCCTACTAGGCCTAAGAAACTACGTATTTCTGTCGGTGTCATGGGTTGTCCCCAATCCCTCACCACTAATACCTTCCCCGGATCTACAGATATCCCCCAGTCAGAAATAATGTGCCCCCCAAACTGAACCTCCTTCATCTAAAAACTATATTTCTCATATTTTGCATACAGCTCGTGCTGATGCAGTGTCTGCAAAACCTGCCTCAAGTGCTAGGCATGCTCCACCTCGGTCTGGGAGTAAACCATAATGTCATCTATGAAGACAATGGCGAAATGGTCAAGGAACTCTCTGAACACCCTATTCATAAAGTCCATAAACACGGTTGGCGCGTTGGTCAGACCAAAAGGCATAACCCTGAACTCGTAGGAACCATATCTCATCAAAAAGGCAGTCTTCGAGACATCCTGCTCCCTGATAAGCAACTGATGGTATCCCAATCTCAAGTAAATCTTTGAGCAGAAGGCAGCTCCTCTCAACTGATCAAATAAGTCATCGATTCGGGGCAACAGATACTTATTTCGTTTTATGACTTTATTCAACTCTCGGTAACCGACACACGACCTCAAAGATCCATCCCTCTTCTTAACAAACAACACAAGAGAAACCCACAGAAAATTACTTCTACGGATAAACCCCTGACCCAATAGCTACTCTATCTGATCCCGTAGCTCCTTCATCTCTGTTGGAGCCATACAGTAAGGTGTGCGGGCTATTAGTTTAGTGCCCGATGCCAAATCTATAACAAATTTTATCTCTCTACTAGTAGGCAATCCCAAAATATCCTAGAACACATCAGTGAACTCCCTAACAATTGGAATCGAATTAAGTGGTATCACCACCTCCTTAGAGGTCTCCTCCTCTATGTAGTATAAATGAGTGGATGATCCTCCCTCAGGATGAGGCATTGCCACTAGGAACATCTCCTGACGGGGTATAGCAAAAATAATACCCCTACTAAAATAATAGATCATGGCTCTATACGTAACCAGCCAATCCATACCTATAATTTCATCATTATCAGACATATCTAATACGAGCATGTCAGCAGGTAAAGTAAATCTACCAATCTCTACAACCACGCCTCTATATATAAAGGAAATCACAGAACCTCTACTCAATGGCGAATCTACACAAGTGACAGTTCTCTCCATGGTATCTAATAATCCTATTAGACATATCTAATCCGTGCAAATCTCATGGAAATAAAATAGTGTGTGGCCCCCGTGCCAAATAAAATACGCCCCATAGTCCCCTGAATAGAAAACATACCCTCAATCGCGGGTGGGTCCTGCGGGACTGGGGCCTGATGAAGGTTATAAACCAGACAATACTGAAGCTACCCTTACTAAACTAGGAGTGTTGGAATAGGTGGTAGTACTGGCATCTTTGGTGGTGCTGGGAGGGCGGCGGGAAACATCGATCTCTGGGGCTCCTGTCGAGTACCCTGTTGTTGTTGTTATGGGGACTTGCCCCTCTCAAGACATGCATTTGTGGCTAATCTTACCATATATGAATTATTTCCCTATAAAGTTTCCCCCTCTATGACCCTACAGTCGTGATGACCGTTACCACCTCTACCTTGGCCATGCAGGCCCTACTAAAAATGCTACTAGCCCTGATGGCCCTGATGGTCGTGCTGACCCTGATGGCCATGCCTAAAACCTCCTGGCCATGTTGAAAACCTCCTGATCTGAATCTCTTAGAATCCCCTACTGGGAACTCTGATCACCCTGCCTATGATGACCCTGAGCTGGTTGTGCCCCAGTGGCACCATTACCTCCTGTCCTACCCTATTGGTTGGACTCTCCTACACGCTTACCCTCTAACATATGAAAGAAGTGGTCCTGGAAGTGAAGTAGGGCTGCGTTAACCACATCTGAATAGGTGGCCAATGAGAGATTCCCTAGTAGGTGCTAGCAAATCCTCCACGTCAACCCATCCATGAACTTATGGATCTTCTTCTCTTCAGTTGGGATCTCATGAGGTACTATGTTCATAAGATTGGTGAACTCGGCCTCATACTCCTCCACTATCCTCCCTTACTCGTTAAGATTCATTAACTTCCGCCTCATATCTCTCTGAACTGTAGAGCATAAATATTTTTGGTCGAACCGAACCCAGAACTCCTGATAGCAAAGATATCTCTCTCCTCGGCGATGGTAATGGACTCCCACCACTATAATCCTGCTCCTACCAGCTTAAACGTAGCCAGTATCTGCCTCTGTACATTTGTGCACTCATACATCCTCAAGTGCCTTTAGATGTCCTTCTTCTATTGGCTCGCCACTACGACATCGGAGCTCCCTGTAAACTCCGGAGGATTTTCCTTCTGAAAGGCATCATGAACACGTTCCCAAGCAGAAGGGAATGCATGAGCCTGGACTGGGGATACCATCGGTGCTTGAGGTGGTGTCTTTTGCACTACTGCTAACACTGCATTCACTGCCTGGGCAACAATGGCGACAACTACAGTAGCATTTATAGAACCCTGAACTGGTGTAGGCTGAGGCTTGGGCTGGGCATCCCTGGGAACTTGCTTCACACATCGAGGAGGCATCTAAAATGAGAGAGAAGTTTTATAAGTACACATTTAATATCTCAAAATAGCTAAAGAACATTAGATATACACAAGAGTATAACAATCCTAAAATATAGGGCTCTATATCAAAGGACACTACGCAGAAACATAACAAGCTGTCCAGATCCTAAGGACTCTAGAACCTGATGCTCTGATACCACCTGTGAAACCCCGACTAATTAAATACCGAGTAGCTACTCCTTTATTTATATTTATACAAAATGTCAAGTTGGTTCAGTTCATAGCATCACTATCGAAAACATTTAATTAATTACTAACCACTTAATATTTAAAACAGTGAAGTGCTAAATTTTAATATTTAATTTAACCATCAACTACACAATTTAAATCATCATCCAACAACCACATGAATGATCTCTTAAGGTAAACAACATTATGAAATAACTGATGCCTGGAGTAAACACTCCAATAAAGTAGCAGCAATGTAAATAATCAAAATATAATAGTCTGAATAAATAAAATCAGACTGAAATAAAATGAAAGTCTAAAACTACTTCCTCTGAATAAGGATGGGAAACAGACCCTAACTGGAATAAATGACTCCAAAAGAAGCAAGGATAGATGTGGAGGCATCTAATAACGAGATCATGTAACTTCCACAGCATCTACCGCACGTCAATGGAATGGAACTCCTAAGCTTGGCATCCCTGTGGTTGGGCACCTAAAATGTTTTTATAAAAAGATAGATTTGGAAGCAAACGGGTCATAGCCGGAGGTGAAAATAGGTTAAAATATAGCAAGTGTTTAATTTCATTAAACAGTAATTATTATAAACATGTTAGTTGCGTGCTCTCACATGAGTTTCTCACCCCTCAAGTAATGTGCACACCTAATGTATACCCTTAACCCATCCTAGTTATGCCACTAACTAACTAGTCTGTACTAACTCTTGTCTTCACATTATAATATATGGTGTCTATTCGTATTACTCAAATATGTCATACGTATAACTCACATTTACATTAATCAAATTACTTAACTCAACTATTGTACAAATTCTCACATTTTTAACCCATTTAAATATCTCAATAGATCGCATCTACCAAGCAATAGTGAACTAGTCACAAGTACATATATATAACAATCTCATTACATATATACATATATGTCACCCCTAGTCTAAGTTATGGTTCACGCATACTCTGCTATCGAATCCCAGTACATCACGTACTTAAGGATCACGCATTTTGAAATGCTCAGGAACCGTTTTAATAAAAATCACACATATTGGAGGCGAACATGATTCACATACCCATGGGTCACGCACATACCTACCCTCCCATGGTCAGCTGACTTATTAACTCATAAATAAGTCATTCATAGTCCTATGTCCTTAAGGTACCTATCTAAATCCCCCTGAAGGCACACAGAGATAAGATGAGTATGGTAGGTATGTCATACACATAACAATCCATATACTAAGTATTCACACAACTTAGGTAATCATCATATTAATATAGGTATATTCCATCCCTATATCATAAGTCTCACACATATAATATTATCATCCCAATTATTCTACATAATAGGTTTAGCGCGATAATTCTCGTCATATAATTTTGAGTACATACCCTATCCCAAAAAGGTTACTAAGTCTCCACTTGTCCCTAAGATGAATTCAATAATTTAAGGTCCCTGTTTCTGCCTCTCTCCTTAAGTTATCACTTATGCAAATTGCATTCATGTCCTCACAACTTCTAATAGTAACTCACTTGTCATACATTCCTAAGTTTAACACTAAGTCATAAATAAATTCTAATATGTTTTGGCTTCAAATACACCCCTACTAGTCTTCCCTAAGTTTCAATATGTTCACATAGTCCCCACCAATAACTTTCATGATTTGAAATTAATTAAATCCTAAAAAGGAAAAAAATCACACGTGCAGGGGGAGGGGGAGTCGATTGGTCGACTCAAAAATATCAATCGATCGATCCAGTTAATCGATCGATCTATGAATGTCGATCGATTGATCAAGCAGTTACAACCAAGATTTTTTCTTCATTTTTGGCATGGTTTAATCTCCAATTTTCATTACATGATGCCATATTCTAAAGTAAACGTAATGGATGGTATAACAACCTAAATACATGATTTCTAACGTTCCAAAATTCTTAAGTCGTCATGAATCACCCTTTTCTTGAATTAAATCATCTGATTATCATAAAAACCCAATTTCTCTATTTTCTTCAAGAACATCATACTACTAAACATAAATTCATAATTATTTATGCACAAATCATGATTTCGTGGCTGATGTATTTCTAGAATTGAGTCTACATAAAAATCCTACCCCGGTTAATATTTTTGTCACCAAATTTCACAAATTTTGAATATTATTAAGGTTATTCTCAATTCCTAAACTATGATGGGTAACATACACACTGATTATTGCAAGTTAAATCACTTTCCTGGAAATAAAGATTATGATCCTTTGAAGCAGATGATATGGAAGTGATCCTCTCTTCCCGATCTAACCGACGGTGGCGATTGTGGTGCAAAGGGTCCAAGGATAGTGGTTCTTCTTTGGAAACTTCATTATCTTCCTATCTAATGGACGTTTGTGATTTTTGGTTGTGAAAACCCTATGAGCCCTAAGTGTTGGCTGATATAATCAGTTTAAAATTCGTGGGTTACTATTCTTCAAAATGACTAATATGCCCTATCGACTTGCTGCTTAGGCCTAAAATGCCCCGGGACCCAAACTAAACCCCCGACAAGTGTTTTCTGACTATCTCGACCCTTTTGGACACGTTGGTGCATTCAAAATGACCATACAGATGATATAAAAATAATTTACTTTTAAATCCATTAAATTGGTTCCTGACATGACTGACACGCACGTTCCAACTTTATTTCTGAAATTTTCGTATTTTTAACTCGCGACAATATTAATAAATTCAATAATCATATATTACCATATTCACTCACTAATATTCAACATTATTATCATAATCAAATACTAATTCTCGTCTCACTAGTATTTAAATCCGGATTAAATTCCAATTATTTATCCCATTTAATTCAATTAATCCCAATAAATAAAAATCAATAAAAATACGGGTATTACATCACACTAGTCGGATGACTCAGTCTTATAATGTTTATCCATGTCATGATCAACTTCCATTGCTTGAACAGGCTCATGAACTACAGGATAGGCCACTTGAAGTGCTTGAGGATGGTCATTCTTTATCTAAGGCGATAAAATAGAGAGTGTAAAAGAGTTGATAAAACAAGATTTTTTTTTTACCAAGTAGGAAGCACTATAAAAACTTGGCAAGTATGAAGCCAAGTAACCAAGTAGGGCTATTTTTCAGATAAACCATACCCAAGCAGGGTAAATCAATAAACATGTGTATGTTTAGAAAAACCATACCCAATTTGGGTACATCCCCAAGCATGTGACAAAACATAACTTTTTGAGAACACTACTCAATAAGATAGAGTAAATAACCATGCATATGATATTTTTCGCTAAGTTATATCCAAGCAGGGTATAAAAAACAAGAAAAAATGTTCATACACAAAAATCATTATGATAACTAACAAAGTTGCATAAAAAAGATAAGTGTGGAGTTTTACGTCATCAACAACTACAACATTTTCCAAAGGTAAGTGATACGATGGAAATATAGCGTATTTCACCCGTTAACCTACGCGTTATTAGCCCCCTCAGGTATCTTAATACCTATACTTTTGATCATTAACCAGAGAACCTCTTATTTCTATATATACATGCTTGCAAAGGTTAATCGAGCTTTTGTCGGTATTTGGATGCTTAGTATGAAGTTCGAACGCTTTCCAAAAAAGTTTCGTCGACTTTTGAAGCTTTGGGGGCATTTTAGTAATTTTAAAATTTGGTTCTGAATCCAGAACTCTTCAAGGAATTTGAATCCCTTTGATTTCACTTCGTGTGGTCACCGACAGTGCATGATTCCGATGTATAATGAGGGAGTTATGGCATTTTTAGGATGGTTTTTACGTCAAATTCACACTCAAGGACACATTCAATGGTATTTCAGTCATTTATTATTTTAGTTTTTTGGCCTAATGTCTTCTTCGATGTTGTATTCCTCTGAGTTATCTTCGCATAGCCTCCAACCATTCCTAATTTCGAGTTATAATGAAAGGGTTACGACATTTTTCGTAAAGTTAGGCAAAGCTGCAGGAACCAGACCTGTAGGTACAAATCGATCCGGCTGAAAGTCCACAAAATTTCATTTTTTAAGTTGGTTTTTAGTTGGGTATATGTATAAAAACATTGTGTTATGTTGAAAAAATGGCTATCTATCATTTTATGTTAGTTTTGAGGTTAGATAGGGGTGATTTTGGGTGGAGCTTCCATGTCCTAGGGTTTGATCCCATTTCGGTCTTGTAAGTACTATTTATTATCTCTTCCATTTAATCTAAGTTTATTTTTTGTTGTTTAAGATTTTATTAGTTAATTTACTTGCTTTGTAGTTAGTTATTATTTATGAATTAGTTATTTCTTTGTTAATTCTTATTTTTCATTAGATTAATTGTTGTTTAAGTAGTTTAATCCATGCATTGTGCTTAGTATAAGGGACGGGGTCATTTATCTGCCATTAATGGGCGTTGAACTCCGAAAGTTAGGTTTTGGGTAAGATTGCATTTAATTTAAACCTCGGTATCAAAGTCGGATTATTACGAGTTTAACTTTCTTTGTCACGCAACGTTAGTGTTTATAGCGATAACTCAAATTTAGGACGCATGTGACCATTTTTGATTAAATATTTTATCTCACATTTTTGGGTTAAACTCCCTTCATGTGTCATCTTTATGATTAACTGAAAATGCTCGGTTAAATGTTTTTGAACCAAAATTATAATTATTAGTTGTTCACCCCATGGCGGGGACGCGATCCTGACTCTCATTTTAATTAGTTGTAATTTAGTTTTAATTTATTTCCTTTTTCCTTTTTCACCAATTCCAACCTATCACCTTTTACATTTTTATTTTTAAAGTTCTAAAGCAATTAAAATATAAAATTCAATCACTCCTGTGGATTCTCGATACCCGACTTACCACTGTGCTTGCTTGTCAAGTGTAGTTGTAATTTAGGTTTTTTGCATTGAGTCGTCGAACCGACAACAGCGATTTACACATTATACGACGCACGGTTCGCGCCCGATCAAAATGGCATCGTTTTCAGGGTGTGTATTTTAGATTGTAATTATTTTATTATTTTGTAGTATTTTTTCTTTTGTATTTGTATTCTTTGTTTTAACGTTTTTTTTGCAAGATTTGCATAATTGAGCGCTAAGAAACTTTGATTCGCGATTGATCACTTTCTTGCTTGGATTCTCCATCTACAAACAATTAAGTAATCATGTCCTACTATTATAGTTATTACGGTCATTCTAATGATTCTTACTTTGGGGATAGTTTTCAAGTTTTCTATTTTGAAGATTTTCTTGAGATTGAAAGACTTGAAAAACAATTATCGGAATGAAAATCGTTATTGGGAGCATGAGTTGGATTCATTATTAGAATCGAATGACGATTCTTACTCCCATGCTTTCGAAGATGAGTTTCAACCAAATGAGTAATCCGAGGCTCTTGAGTTGAGGAATCCTACTTTGGAAGAAATGTTTCTTCTTTACTCCCAAGGTTTGGAAAGCCTAAATGGTGTTGGAATGAGACTTAGATCACTTTGCAATGAGATGAATTCTTATGCATAAAGCAACAAGGAGGTGGAAACCTATATTTCACCTTAATTTTTCAAAGAATTTCTCATCGAATGTTAATATTTATCTCCCGAAATTCAATCTCCTTCCAATGATATGCTAACTGAGATTCAATTTATTTCATTACCATAGACGTTTTCCATCATTGAACCATTAGAATTACTGGTTGATTCCTATGAGTTGGTAGAAACTTGTAAAACATCTACACTTTTTGCAGATGAGAACTCTTTACCGGACTTGTTTTCGATGGATGTTATCCCCATGTATGCACCATCTCCCATTCCTATTGAAAAACCTTTGGGAGATGAGTCAATTTTTCTTAGACCTCAAGTGTATCTTTTCCCCTTGTTATCCAAACCCCCATCGTTCCACAAATATTTATAATTGGCGATGCTTCATTTCTTACGCCTTACACATGCCTTCCGTTGTTCAAACAGAATTCCTATTTTTTGGGAGGCATGCATTCTAGGGAGGGTCCATCGTCGATCCTCCAAAGTCAAATTGTAGTTTGGGTGGATCCTCAACTATTTAGACTTCTAGTGTATAGTTAGTGTGAGGCCTAAATCGTATGTTGTAAATAGTTAGCTTATTTTCTTTCTTTCTTTTTTTTCTTTCCTTTTAATTTAGTCTAGTGTAATTAGTTAACTTTTTGTTATTTGTTTTTTCTATTCTCGGTACTAACTTGTTTTGTAGATTTCTTTGGACTCGTACTCAACGGAGATCGGTCCAATTTTGGGTAATATTGTTATTTCCTATCTTTGTGTTGTGTTCTTAATGCGTATTGAGGACAATGCAACATTTTAGTTAGGGGTGTAGGATATTCTGTCCATTTCTTATGTAGTCCATTGATTTGCTTACTGTTTTGTTACTAGGTATAACTTTTTGTCAAAAATTTCAAAAATATTTTCTTTCTTTTTTTCTCATTTGTTAGGCATTTTTCCTTTGTTTCCAATGATAAATTTCAACAATTGCCCGATCCAGTAGACAACTTAACGATGCATGTTCTTGATTTTAAAAGTTATTAGACTTTAGTCCTCAAATAATTTATATTATGAATAACTTCATGAATTAAACTTTAACGCCTGAGAACATGATCTTTTCTTGTTCCATTGACTTGGTTTAAGTTTTTTATAACTTGGTAATCTTTTGTTGCATTGTATATACTTACACCGAGTGAGCTTTGTACCTTCAATCGTTTGTGAGTGTATACACTATTCTTTCCTCATTGAAAATGTTACTTTCATCGATAATGTCACTATTCTTTCATTTGATCATTCATTAATTGAGTTTATATCTTGAAATGTGTTGATCGTTCACTAATTGAGTTTATATCTTGGAATGTGTTACTTGAGCATGATTTTTAAAATTATTTTGACTCAAGAATTGCGTAAACTTTATGAAATGATCATAGGCAATCTTTGTTATATCACATATATTATCCTTGACTTCACCTTATATATTTTCCTAGTCAACCCCTTTGAACCTTAATATTAGCCTTTCATTTCATAACCCCATAATCCCATAACCAACTCCACATTGGAGTTATAAACAATGCATATTAACTTTCTTGCCTTTTTTTGGAATGTTGCTTGGGATTGAATGATGTTATGTTGCGTGGTTGCAATTTAAGCATATGAAAAGAGTGAGGAAAGAAGAAAGTGTAGTGAAAAAAAAAAAGAAAAAGCAAAAAGCAAAAGAAAAGAAAAGAAAACATGAGAAAAAGAATAAAAGAAAAGAAAGAGAAGGTTATATATATGATTTGTATATATGATGTATATAGTTCAATAAGCTTTGATTACTCTCCCATTGTCATATTTAATGCTTGTTATGGAAATCATATATCAATTTTGATATTGCCCACTATTTTCCATTATCCCGAGTTTTCATCATCGATCACTTTGGATCCGTACATACATTCCTTTCATTTCATAACCAAGCCTAGACTACATTACAACCCTATACAAGTCCTATGTGATCTTAGGGTGAGTTCAATTTAAAAGTCATAATAGTTTTGATAATCTGTGAAACTGCATTTCGCCTCTTTTAATGAGCGGTATCTTTCATTGAGATTACAAGTCTTTATTTCCTATATAGCATTCTTCATTTGTGGCATGTGTGCGACCTAGTTTCCATTTACATTTACTCTTTGTGCCCGCATGTCCGTGTATTACCTCCCCTTTCATAGTGATTTCATTTGATGAGTGTAATGCCCATGAGGATTGATATATGCATGTTTTTATGTTTATCCGGTTTATTTAATTTTTGGCCAAATCATACTATGCATGTGCTTGCCCCCCTCCCACTTTTAAAGTTTCAATTATATGAGTTTCATTCTATAATGTTTAATGAAATGGACTTTCATTTGAATTCGTTCACTGTGCAAATAATGCGTATGAAATCCTTTTCGATATTGTTGAGTTTGTCTCATGTTGGATTGGGCATATTTTGAGGAAACCATATGATGTTTGTGGGTTCCATCCCTGAAAACCCTCACGAGACAACAGTCATCCACCAGGGTAACCTAGGGGTTTAACGGTTTATTGCACATCCTAAATGCAAGCGTTCGCCCGCGAAAGTGGCTTTATTCTTTATTATCTTATTTTTATTCTTGTATCTTGTTTTTGGTTTACTTGTAGTTCTTGTTGTTTCCTATTTCATTGCTAGGTACTATCAATGTGTAAGTTAGAGGGTGTGATACGACGCAAATATTGCGTATTTCACCCGTTAACCTACGCGTTATTAGCCCTCTCAGGTATCTTAATCCCTATACTTATGCTCATTAACTAGAAAACCTTGAATTCTATATATATACTTGCTTTGCAGGGGTTAATTGAGCTTTTGTAGGTATTTGGAGGCTTAGTATGAAGTTCGGACGCTTTCTGGAAAAATTTCGTCAACTTTTGAAGCTTCGGAGGCATTTTAGTAATTTCAACATTCGGGTTTGAATCCCGGACTCTTCAAGAAAGTTTAAGCCTTTTGATTTTTGTTCGTGCGTCCACTGACGGTGCATGATTCCGATGAATAATGAGGGAGTTATAGTATTTTTAGGATGGTTTTTACTTCAAATTCACACTCAAGAACACATTCAAGGGAATTTTAGTCATTTCTTATTTTAGTTTTTTGGCCTAATGTCTACTTGGATTTGTAGTACTCTAAGTTATCTTCACGTAGCTTCCAACCGTTCCTAATTCCGAGTTATAACGAAGAAGTTACGACATTTTTCGTAAAGCTGGGCAAAGTTGCAGCAACCAGACCTGTAGGTGCGAATCGATTCGGCTGAAAGTCCGCCAAATTTCATTTTTTAAGTTGTTTTTTGGTTGGGAATATGTATAA
The DNA here is from genome assembly GCA_949130495.1 of Sambucus nigra. Lineage (NCBI taxonomy): Eukaryota > Viridiplantae > Streptophyta > Magnoliopsida > Dipsacales > Adoxaceae > Sambucus > Sambucus nigra. The sequence goes on from OX422215.1 coordinate 394,541,143, forward strand.
AAACATTTTTTTATGTTGAAAAAATGACTATCTATCATTTTATGTTAATTTTTAGGATAGAGAGGGGTGATTTTGGGTGGAGCTTCCATGTCCTAGGGTTGGATCCCATTTGGGTCTTGTAAGTACTATTCATTGTCTCTTCCATTTAATCTAAGTTCATTTTTTGTTGTTTAAGCTTTGATTAGTTAATTTACTTGCTTTTTAGTTACTTATTGTTTGTGAATTAGTTATTGATTTGTTTATTCTTGTTTTTCATTAGATTAATTGTTGTTTAAGTAGTTTAATCCATGCATTGTGCTCAGTATAAGGGTTGGGGTCATTTCTCCGCCATTAATAGGTGTTGAACTTCGAAAGTTAAGTTTTGGGTAAAATTGCATTTAATTTAAACCTCGGTATCAAAGTCGGATTATTACGAGTTTAACTTTCTTTGTCACGCAACGTTAGTGTTTATAGCGATAACTCAAATTTAGGACGCATGTGACCATTTTTGATTAAATATTTTATCTCACATTTTTGTGTTAAAATCCTTTCTGTGACATCCCGCTAATTAAAATAAGAGGTGGCCAGCCCGATACTCTAATAATCACAGGAATCATAGATGGTCCATTCTTAGCATCACTGTCATTGAAATAATAATACGAGATAACCACTAAGTATTTTAGAAAACAAACTGTCAAATTTAATTTTCTAAGTTAAAAGAAAAGCATCTAGACAATCCAATTTGAAAAGAAGGTGGATATAAAAACCAACGAGGAATAGTATGGCAATGATGCATAAAGTAATAACCGAGTATTAAAATTTAAATATCACATTACATTAAATAAATACAAAACTTGGGTAACACACCCGAATATGTAAACTGATCGTAACTAGAGTACAAACGGTAGAAGCGTCTATAACAAATATCCTACAACATTCCCAAAATGCTATAGCTCCAGGACAACTGGAATGGAGAGGTCAATACGGGCGTCCTTGTGGAGGAGCACCTGGACGAACAATGAATTCATGAAAAACAAAGAGATATAGATGGGTCAGGGTCCGGTTTGATATGATCACCATGTGAATAAAATGCATGACAGTTATGAATATTTTATCATCAATCATAAATTTAACTCGCTCTCACAAATATGATAGAAATTCTCACCTCTCAATCTAAAAACAACCAAGCGAAATATCAATGACACTACACAATGTTCATATACGCATGAGAGAAATATCTAAGTTTCACTTTATTGAGATTTCATTTCCGTTTTACACAACTTGAATGTACATTTCCTTTTTCTCTTTAGGAATAACATATATAGCAATTTATTTCACAAAATGTTCCACCAATTTAGTTTTACATCTCATAACTTCCCATTTCCCTTTTTCTCTCAAGGAAATGTATTTAAAGCAAATTTTTTTCTTAAATTTCTTTAACATCAATAATGTCCCGCATTATTTTGAATAGTTATATTTCACATCATATAACGATTCTAAGACCGTCCTTCCGAGTTTCCCCACTGGATGCGTCCCTAAATGGATATCATCTTCCAGGGCCTATCAAACAAGGCAACATGGGCATACTACTTCGCGAGACATCGGGAAGCGACCATATATCTGCGACAGTGAGTCATAACCACACCTGGAATTACCTCACTCCGCAAAATAATCACATAATATATAATAACAGGTCCTATGGCCGAGGACTATATTCACCCTGCATTTACTAGCCAGGGGACTTCACCTCATGCGCGTAACTTCCCCTATGATAGTAATGCAGAAGGTGTAGTACATCCGCACAGATTCCTAAGGACACTAGAACCTGATGCTCTGAAACCATCTGTGACAACCCGCTAATTAAAATAAGAGGTGGCCAGCCCGATACTCCAATAATCACAGGAATCATAGATGGTCCATTCTTAGCATCACTGTCATTAAAATAATAATACGAGATAACCACCAATTATCTTAGAAAACGGACTGTCAAATTTAATTTTGTAAGTTAAAAGAAAAGCATCTAGACAATCCAATTTGAAAAGAAGGTGGATATAAAAACCAATGAGGAATAGTATGACAATAGTGCAAAAAGTAATAACCGAGTATTAAAATTTAAATATCACATTACATTAAATAAATACAAAACTTGGGTAACACACCCGAATATGTAAACTGATCGTAACTAGAGTACAAACGGTAGAAGCGTCTATAACAAATATCCTACAACATCCACAAAATGCTATAGCTCCAGGACAACTGGAATGGAGAGGTCAATACGGGCGTCCTTGTGGGGGAGCACCTGGACGAACAATGAATTCATGCAAAACAACGAGATATAGACGGGTCAGGTCCCGGCTTGATATGATCACCATGTGACTAAAATGCATGACAGTTATGAATATTTTATCATCAATCATAAACTTAACTCTCTCTCACAAATATGATAGAAATTCTCAACTCTCAATCTAAAAACAACCAAGCGAAATATCAATGACACTACACAATGTTCATATATGCATGAGAGAAATATCTAAGTTTTACTTTATTGAGATTTCATTTCCATTTTACACAACTTGAATGTACATTTCCTTTTTCTCTTTAGGCAAAACATATATAGCAATTTATTTCAAAAAATGTTCCACCAATTTAGTTTTACGTCTCATAACTTCCCATTTCCCTTTTTCTCTCTAGGAAATGTATTTAAGGAAATTTTATTTCTTAAATTTCTTTAACATCAATAATTTCCCACATTATTATGAATAGTTATATTTCACATCATATAACGATTCTAAGACCGTCCTTCCGAGTTTCCCCACTGGATGTGCCCCTAAATGGCTATCATCTTCCAGGGCCTATCAAATAAGGCAACTTGGGCATCCTACTTCGCGAGACGTCGGGAAGCGGCCATATACCTGCGATAGTGAGTCATAACCACACCCGAAATTACCTCACTCCACAAAATAATCACATAATATATAATAACCGGTCCTATGGCTGAGGACTATATTCACCCTGTATTCACGAGCCAGGGGACTTCACCTCATGCGCGTAACTTCCCCTATGATAGAGATTTAGAGAGGTGTGTATATGTAAATTATCATTTACTAATTATTTTCCCATTTGAAAATATTCACTTTTTACATTCTCAAAACCATTTATACTTAACCATTAAGTACCAATTTTAGAATATGCATTTCTTATTCTCCAAGTCATATTTTATAAATGACCTAGGACCCGAGGTGCGATTATCCTTACACTAGTCTCCAACAGTCCAAAGTAATACCATAGTTCATCAAAAGTAATTTCCCTTCATACTAGTCTCCCAAAAGTCCCAAGCATTGCCATTCTATGTCCCATTACTTCTAGGCTAACTTCCTATCTCAAACAAAACCTTTACCTCTATGAACTAACCCTTGAGATAATCCCAATTACCCCCATGCTAACATAGGATTTTTTTTATCTACTTAATACAAACATCTTAAACTCTTTATTACTTCCCAAGAGAAGGTTCCTAAGCCTTGAACCTAAAAGAAAAGGGCTAAAAATAAAGCTAGAAAAATCCCATAAAAATAGGGTTTCCGAATCGATTCGCTTAGGGCCGAATCGATTCGCCCTTTACTGCAAATCGATTTGCCCAAAAACGAATCGATTCGACTAAGAAAATAGACCTACTGTCTCAGCCTGAATCGATTCGGCCCTTACCCGAATCGATTCTGTTTTCCAGACCTGTAGCCTCCCATATAGGTGAATCGATTCGCTTGGGGGGCGAATCGATTCGGCCAGGCAGAAATGCCCAATTTGGACTACGGGTTATATGAACCCTAAAATCTCCAAAACCCAAATCTTCAATTTTCTCCAACCTCAACAACAATAAATTCTACCAAATCATTTCTACACAACTACTAACTAATATATTCTCCTCGAATCAAATTTAAATCAAAGATCAAGGGATTAAACACCAAAACCCCCCCAAAACCCATAAATGGAAAAAAAACCCCAAAAACACAACCATAAATGAAATTTATCCACATTAAATCATACTCTAGCAAGTAAGAAACTTGCCTCAAGTTTGTAGTCTCAGATTCTCTTCCATTAGCAAAGATTTCTAGCTCCAATCTTCAATTTCTCTCTCTTTACTCCCATTTTCTCCCAACTCTCTTCTCTCTCTCTCTCTCTCTCTCTCTCTCTCTAAGCTTATAACATGAAATGAGAAATAAATGGGGTTTGGAAGACTTAAACGGGGACTAAACATTAATTCTCATCTTTTAAATGTTAATACACCATTAAAATGACTCGTAACTACATAATTGAGTCATAACCTGTCAAAAGTGCCCGGAACTCAAAAATACAACTTGGCACTTATTTCGACTATCTCGACTATTTCAAAACTAACCGCAACCTCTAAATTGGCATCCGGAGTAACGTATAATATTTTATGTTCCAACATCATTTTAATTCATTAAAAATGCTCAATTTTGAATATAAGTCATAACCGTCGCTTAAAGCACAACGACGCAATAAAGTACAACATAATGCTATTTACATCCACATAACAGTAAATAGGCAAAACATGGTAAATATTATCTCTTAACTCACTTAAAATAATATTTACTCTAACTTTCTCCATTTTATCTATTTAACCCATCGGGTAAATTTAATATAAAATAATCACTCAAAAGTCTGGGTTGTTACATACTCCCCCCCGTACAAGGGAATTTTTCCCTCAAAATTTAGGCGTAACTCATAAAAAGACTAGGGGGAACATTTCACAATTATTATTCTCTCATTCCCAAGTACATTGTCTATACTCTCCAGGATCTAAAGTTAATAATCGCTTGTTCCTCACATGAACCATCGAGCCTAATTTTAACAACGGAGAAGTCTACCTAACACGGCGCAAGTTCGTCTATCATCCCAAATTGCGCTATACCCTTCATCAAAAATACCCGTCTTTAATTTGATTCTCTACCTCAATTCTTACAAGACTTCTATTCGCGTCAGTATAGCCCTCCGGACAAGTTGGGCAATTCATAAGTGGTTTTGAATGAACCCAGTATTTAAAAACATGTATTGGTTCCTTTTTAGGTCTAAGAGATTATTGTCCTTTTTCTCCCAAGCAAAAAGTGTGATCTACTCGTCTTACTATACGACGTTCCCTACGATACCATACGCACTATGGATTACAGATCTAACCAAAAGAATATTTTGCTCTCATCCACTCGAAAATAGACATGTACATCGAAAGTATATCCTCCTACATGCGTTGTTTCTCCCCTTTTTGACCAATTATTTTCTAGTTGTAGAAGGTAATTAACCTTAACCGGTCCCTATTATTTCCTAGAAACTTCTTCAGAAACGGGACACAAAACCTTGTCTCGGTCCGACACTACATTAATAGACACCCCTTACATCTTCAAAGACTCCATATTATCCTCCAACCATACTCATGTACGCTTTACAACATTTATAATCCAGTGATAAAATCCATGGATACACTCTCCCATTCTCGTACCGATATCTCTAATGGTTGCATCAGCCCAATCGTTCTTCAGTAGTCCACATTCACCAATTAACAAGTGGTGCATAGGGAGACAAACTCATAATGTCCTTTCCTTGTTTTTCCATGACTCTAAACTTTCTAGCAGGCGTAACGGCCAATCCCTAATATAAACATCCTTGAAACAACACATTCCTAATTAATCTTCCTTCACTTGGCTTCCCATGCCATCGCTAGTTTCCCCCTGAAATTTTCTACTCAATATCAGCTATCACCTCAAGTTAATAGTCTCTTAGGAAATCTAACCATCGATTTTGTCGCACAATTTGATCTTTCCATAAGAACAACCTTGTAGCGACTTGTAGTTCATAACAAAAACTTAAGTTCCCTCCCAAAAGGAAATGCCTCCCCATCTTTAAGGCAAACATTAGTTCGGTATGCTCTTTGTCTTGCATGGGATAGTTCCCGCCTCATTCTTGCGGAGATGCGTCTATAATAACCAAATAGTCCACTCCCGAACTTGGTAATTCTAATCTAAGAGTAGGAGTCAAAAGCTAATCAAAAGTTAAAGTCGTAAACGTAACAGTTTCCCTAAGGATGGGCCTCACATTTTTCTCGGGTTGGTATTCCTTCCTGGAAACCCAATCCTTCTAGAAATTTACCCACTAATCTTCTCGTGGTTAACTCACTACATCATTACTAAAACAATACTATATGCCCCATTTGCTTTACATCCTAATAATCTTAAGGTTGATGCGTTATACTAGCCACTAGAAATAATTACTATACTAACTATGTCCCTAGTGCCCAAGACCTTTCTCAAATTCTGACATTCGCTCGGTTTAATGCGTGGGACGTCTCGCAAAGCGAAATCCAGACAAGGAACCCTCCTGTTACACTACTATCTCGCATTGTCGGTCATCAAGATAATGGCCTAAGGCACCAAATCGGGACCACTAAGAATCTGAACTCGCAACTCTACTAACACCCTTCTACTTCTAAGTCCTACCATTCCAGCGAAATAAAATAATTAAATAAAATGAAATAAAATATAATAAACTAACTAATTGGGTACCTACTTTCTACAAAGAATTACGAATCCTCTGCCCAATTATATATACATATATCACTTTGATTTGCCTTCTAATCACGGCCTGGCTATAAGCCTTAATCTGACTTTCTTACCTTTGTCTCGCCCACATCTATCAGGTGAGAGAACAATTTACAGTTCTTATATACCGCACATTAAATTTTTATTATCCCTTTAATCACTCAATCACATGACTTTTGACTAATTCAACTAAAACCAACATCCGAACCTAAAGTAACATCTCTCCACTCCCAACGTCGTTAAGGTTCATGCGTGGAGTGTCTGGCAAGCGAAATCCAGACAAGGAACCCCTCCGATACACTACTACTTAACTTTGTTGGTCGTGGAGATATGGTAGCATAAAACAAGTAAAATAAAAATTCATACATACTTTAAACCATCTTTATATAGTATCAACCCGTATCCAGGAGAGATATTATAGAATAACTAGTTCCACCCTAGAACCGCACATATGATAGTCTCACAATCATAAGTCTGATATATCTCAAATCAGAATATTATATACTCGTATATTACAAAAAGAACGAGTAGTACAAACTAAACAGAATTTCCAAATATCATCGCACACTTACAATGAATGCAAGGAAATAGAACCTCACCACCACGGAAAACATATAGATATAATCTCTATATTAATATCAACACTACCACAAGGCTCGAATTACACACCCGAGTCTAAGGTTAATAAAATACTGAGGCTAAATCTTGCCACACAGAACACACTTCCCCTATTCGATATGAAATTCATAACAATGTTCTTGCCAATTACCCTAGCTTGTCCACAGAGTTCCCAGATACATTACCCTAGTTCTATCTATACTAAAACTACTTCAATCAAAGTCTTGTCTAGGCGCCCTACCCTTGTCCTTTAACTCCCTCCGGACAATATCAAAATAAATGGTTCTACATTCCTCATCACTATCATTCCCCATAGTTCCCTAACTCTCTCAGTGAAGGAAAATATACAACCGGCATCAACTGCCTTATTTCCACGAATATCTTTGGGTGGAATTTCATCATTGAGATTTCACTAACACGACTTCTCAATAAGTGTTAGCAACATTTACTAATGATCCCATCACTTCATTAAAGGACTCTTTCTTCCTTGTACCTACCTTAATTTGGTGCAAGGTTTCCTTAACCATGTACCTTTTTTTTACTGTCGGCCTCTAACCGACCCTCACGGTAACCCTTGAAAAGTTACATTCCCTTTAGCCCGGACAAATCAAAAGAACTAACTGTTAGAACCGTCCATAAGGTTCCTCTCCAAGCAAAACATCATGCTCCTTCAATTATGGGGACTACCGTTCCTACCATTTCAACATTTCTCCAATCGGTGGAAAAAAAATTCTCAAATTTTCTCATCTGGGTATTTCCATACCCTTCTCTAAACCAAAGATTCTTAACCTTATACTTCCACTGAATAAGACTACACTGCCTCCTCATGACTTAACTTCAACGTATGGTCCTTATCAAGGAAATTTCAAACATCTTCCCAAATTTAACTTTGTTAACTAATCCAAGTTTAGTGCCACTCTCTTTTGTAGCGGTACTTAGGAAACTATAGCTATCATATCCTTGTAGTCATTATAGAAATCTAAGAAAATGCCACGAAGGGGGTGACCTCTATTGCGGTCCTCATCCCCAATTTCAGTTTACAGTTCTGACTACGCCCTATCTCTTGGCGCCCTCATAACGACCTTCCCAGGTCTCCTTTCATCAATCAACACACGAATCTCGAACAAGAATGTAAAAGATTTCCTAAAATCTTACATTATGGCAGGAGAACGAAATCTCACAAGAGAAATCAACGATCTTAATCCTAAGGCTCTACATTAATTCAGAAGCAATGCAGAAGGTACATCCGCACAGATTCCTAAGGACACTAGAACCTGATGCTCTGAAACCATCTGTGACAACCCGCTAATTAAAATAAGAGGTGGCCAGCCCGATACTCCAATAATCACAGGAATCATAGATGGTCCATTCTTAGCATCACTGTCGTTAAAATAATAATACGAGATAACCACCAATTATCTTAGAAAACGGACTGTCAAATTTAATTTTGTAAGTTAAAAGAAAAGCATCTAGACAATCCAATTTGAAAAGAAGGTGGATATAAAAACCAATGAGGAATAGTATGACAATAGTGCAAAAAGTAATAACCGAGTATTAAAATTTAAATATCACATTACATTAAATAAATACAAAACTTGGGTAACACACCCGAATATGTAAACTGATCGTAACTAGAGTACAAACGGTAGAAGCGTCTATAACAAATATCCTACAACATCCACAAAATGCTATAGCTCCAGGACAACTGGAATGGAGAGGTCAATACGGGCGTCCTTGTGGGGGAGCACCTGGACGAACAATGAATTCATGCAAAACAACGAGATATAGACGGGTCAGGTCCCGGTTTGATATGATCACCATGTGACTAAAATGCATGACAGTTATGAATATTTTATCATCAATCATAAACTTAACTCTCTCTCACAAATATGATAGAAATTCTCAACTCTCAATCTAAAAACAACCAAGCGAAATATCAATGACACTACACAATGTTCATATATGCATGAGAGAAATATCTAAGTTTTACTTTATTGAGATTTCATTTCCATTTTACACAACTTGAATGTACATTTCCTTTTTCTCTTTAGGCAAAACATATATAGCAATTTATTTCAAAAATGTTCCACCAATTTAGTTTTACGTCTCATAACTTCCCATTTCACTTTTTCTCTCTAGGAAATGTATTTAAGGAAATTTTATTTCTTAAATTTCTTTAACATCAATAATTTCCCACATTATTATGAATAGTTATATTTCACATCATATAACGATTCTAAGATCGTCCTTCCGAGTTTCCCCACTGGATGTGCCCCTAAATGGCTATCATCTTCCAGGGCCTATCAAATAAGGCAACTTGGGCATCCTACTTCGCGAGACGTCGGGAAGCGGCCATATACCTGCGATAGTGAGTCATAACCACACCCGAAATTACCTCACTCCACAAAATAATCACATAATATATAATAACCGGTCCTATGGTTGAGGACTATATTCACCCTGTATTCACTAGCCAGGGGACTTCACCTCATGCGCGTAACTTCCCCTATGATAGAGATTTAGAGAGGTGTGTATATGTAAATTATCATTTACTAATTATTTTCCCATTTGAAAATATTCACTTTTTACATTCTCAAAACCATTTATACTTAACCATTAAGTACCAATTTTAGAATATGCATTTCGTATTCTCGAAGTCATATTTTATTAATGATTTAGGACCCGAGGTGCGATTCTCCTTACACTAGTCTCCAATAGTCCAAAGTAATACCATAGTTCATCAAAAATAATTTCCCTTAATACTAGTCTCCCAAAAGTCCCAAGCATTTCCATTCTATGTCCAGTTAGTTCTAGGCTAACTTCCTATCTCAAACGAAACCTTTACCTATATGAACTAACCCTTGAGATAAGCCCAATTACCCCCATGCTAACATAGGATTTTTTTATCTACTTAATACAAACCTCTAAAGCTCTTTATTACTTCCCAAGAGAAGGTTCCTAAGCCTTGAACCTAAAAGAAAAGGGCAAAAACTAAATCTAGAAAAATCCCACAAAAATAGAGTTTCCGAATCGATTCGCTTAGGGCCGAATCGATTCGCCCTTGATCGCGAATCGATTTGCCTAAAAATGAATCGATTCGACTAAGAAAGCAGACCTACTGTCTCAGGCCGAATCGATTCGGCCCTAACCCGAATCGATTCAGTTTCCCCGACCTGTATCCTCTCTTATAGGCGAATCGATTCACTTGGGGGCAAATCGATTCGGCCAGGCATAAATGCCCAATTTGGGCTACGGGTTATATGAACCCTAAAATCCATAAATCTTCAATTTTCTCCAACCTCAATAACAATAAATTCTACCAAATCATTTCTACACAACTACTAACCAATATATTCTCCTCAAATCAAATTTAAATCAAAGATTAAGGGATTAAACACCATAAATGAAATTTATCCACATTAAATCATACTCTAGCAAGTAAGAAACTTGCCTCAAGTTTGTAGTCTCGAATTCTCTTCCATTAGCAACGATTTCCAGCTCCAATCTTCAATTTCTCTCTCTTTTCTCCCATTTTCTCCCAACTCTCTTCTCTCTCTCTCTCTCTCTCTCTCTAAGCTTATAACATGAAATGAGAAATAAAAGGGGTTTGGAAGACTTAAACGGGGACTAAACATTAATTCTTATCTTTTAAATGTTGATACACCATTAAAATGACTCGTAACTACATAATTGAGTCATAACCTGTCAAAAGTGCCCGGAACTCAAAAATACAACTTGGCACTTATTTTGACTATCTCGACTATTTCAAAACTAACCACATCCTCTAAATTGGAATCCGGAGTAACGTATAATATTTTACGTTCCATCGTCATTTTAATTCATTAAAAATGCTCAATTTTGAATATAAGTCATAACCGTCGCTTAAAGCACAACGACGCAATAAAGTACAACATAATGCTATTTACATCCACATAACAGTAAATAGGCAAAACTTGGTAAATATTATCTCTTAACTCACTTAAAATAATATTTACTCTAACTTTCTCCATTTTATCTATTTAACCCATCGGGTAAATTTAATATAAAATAATCACTCAAAAGTCTGGGTTATTACACTTTCATGTGTGATTTTTACGCTTCACTAAAAATGCTCGGTTAAATGTTTTTGAATCAAAACTATAATTATTAGTTGTTCATCCCATGGCGTGGACGCGATCCCGACTCTCATTTTAATTAGTTGTAATTTAGTTCTAACTTCTTTTCTTTTTCCTTTTACACCATTTCCAACCTATCACCTTTTACATTTTTATTTTTGAAGTTCTAAAGCAATTAAAATCTAAAATTCAACCACTCCTTGTGGATTCTCGATACCCGACTTACCGCTGTGCTTTCTTGTCAAGTGTAGTTGTAATTTTTGTTTTTCGCATTGAGTCGTCGAACCAATAACAACGATTTACCTATTACACGACGCACGGTTTGCACTCGATCAGTAAGGGTGTGACAACCCGGATATTATTATGATGTATCATGTTTAAATCATTATTATCTTATGGGATGGGGATAATGTGTTATTTGTGTATATAACATTAATTTATTATGTTTAGTCTAATCTTACCTTCATAACTTATGAGGTATCGAATTAGTTATAAACACAAATTTTTGAAGTTTTTGGTAGGAATGTGCAAGTTGGATACTAGTTTTGACCCTTATAATATAATAATTGACTTGAGGTGAAAACTACATAGTTGTATATATATGAGTTAAGTTTGTAACACAATAAACGGTGTGTAAAATAGAGGCTCGAGTAAGGATTTATGATGAAATTACGAAACAAGGGCAAATCTGGGCATTTGTTTAAATGATATTTTGTCTTTTATGTACAACAAATGTCTTAAATTGATTGGTTGGAAGGTGGGTGAAAGATTGGCCGACTTAAACACTTTTAGATAACCTCCTCCTTCAGCTAAATGAATACATTAAAGAGTTTGGCCTGAAGAGAGATAACCGGAAGGCATAGGAAGAGAAGGACAAGAAGAAGTTGGAGAAAATTCCTTAGAAAACTATGTAAACGTCCCTTAGGTAATTTTGTCCATAAATCTTGTTTATTTTTTTATATTACTGATTTAACGGATATAAATCATCAATTTTTTATTAAAATTTCATGCCTTTGTGGGTATTCATGGATGAATACACATTTAAAGAAAGTCGAAGGTGTAAATCATTTATATGGCCTTCTTTAGAACCCTTATGTGTTCAAACTTCTACATGTTTTTGTATGTTTGTTGGAATTGAATAATTCCCATTGGAAATGAAAATAGATCATATATGTATAACATATCCAAAAATTATGTAAAAATACAAAGAAATGAATCTTTGGTGATAGTTTGAAGTTCAGGTATAAAATCTGCCCCAAACGTCTAAGTATGCACACCATGTGTTCGATATTTTGCTTGACATAGCAAATGAACCTTAAAAATTATGAAATTTTAACTTTGTATTTTTTTAATACGTTTATTGATGTTGGGTGAAATATCATAGAAAATTATGATACAAAAAAATTATGAAAATTCCTGGAAGTTGACTGAACGAGAGAGGAGCCTATAAGGTAGATTTTCTATGTAGCAAAGAAATGGGCATATCTTGCTATAGGAAACTTGAAATGATATGTCGTCTTTTGGATTCGGAACCCAATATGTTAAGGATGAAACTACTAAGAAGAAATTAAAATATATTTGGCCATGATTGGGGTATGGTAAATATCTTACCATGAAGTTAGATTGGACTTCATTTACGATATATGATTTGAATGGGATTATATGATGCTTATGAATTGAGTTATTATATGATGCTTATGAATTGAGTTAAGTTTAAGTTATTTTTTGGATTATTAATATCCTTATGATGATACAAATATTGTAAGAATTTATATGTGAAAGGGAAGAAAAACCAGTTGAACAAGTGCCAAACAAAGGTAAGGGAAAACACATGGAGTGGGCAAGGTGAGTGTACTCACTGGAAAGATATGTATTATACATGATTATTGATATGATCTGAACATCACTCACTGGTAAGATGTATTATACATGGTTATGGATATGATATGAATATTACTTATTGGTAAGACATAGTATACATGGTTACGGATATGATCAGAATAATATTGAATATGAATTTATTCATTTCAGTTTACCGAAATGGGAGGTTACTCCCCGACCCAGAATGGGGTAGATTTGTCTGTTAAAGATAAGGGGTTACTCCTCGACCAGGAATGGGGGAGAATTGTCTATTTCAGACAAGATATGTGAATCGTGATTCGGATAAGTTGGTCATTCTTTATGAATGAGCCGGATAAGTATATAATTGGTCCTTATTTATGAATGAGTCGGATAAGTATAAAATTGATCATTCTTTATGAATGAGTCGGATAAGTATATAATTGGTAAGTCTTTATGAATGAGCCAGATAAGTATATAATTGGTAATTCTTTATGAACGGGACATATAAGTATGCATATATCATCACGGGGATATGATTTATTGCATTTAATTTTATGAAATAGTGTAGTAGTGATGCATTTTCTGAGCTATTTTGCTCATGATTCCTATGTTAATGTTTTTCAGGTATTGTGATATCACTGCCAAATCTAGGAGGTTAGTGGGGTTAGAAAGGGATGCATAAAACCATTATTTGGTCAAACGTAAATGGGGTAATTTAAGCCTACTTATCATTTCAGTAAGTTTGAATAAGCATAATTACCTTAAAATTGTGAAAGGCTTTTAATTTTATTGATTCATGTTAATAACTAAAAAAAAGGGTACTCATGTTTATGGTTTGGTTAATGTAATTATGATTTGACTCACTCTGACTTTCAAACTTAATAAAAAGTAACTCGATTGGGGTGTGTCAAAGGGAATGTCCATATTCCTAGATTTAGTTTGAGCTTGAGCTGCTGGAGCATCCTCAAGAGACAAAATAATAGGCTCTATAGAATAAGGACCAACCTCCATAGAAGAAGGAGCAACCTCCATTAAGGGTAGATTAACCTCTAATAGAGAAGTTGTCTTCTCCCTTTCTTCGTTAATGACAAGTGGAAACACCAAAAACAAAGGACACTTAGCATAAATGTGCATATAATAAAGCACAGTAAAAGATATAAAGATTTCCTTTTTATAAGGAATGTACCTCAACAGTAGCTGGACAAACGTGGGCAAAGATATACAGAGATACTATAGATGCAGGTATCACAACTGGAAGGTCCAAATTTATAACCAGCCTCACATGACTACGAGGAAGGATTTCCTCATTAATATACTTTATGAGGGCCATCACATCCATAGAGGGAGAAAATTGTCGAATGTCTTCAGTTACCTACATATTCAAAATATAACTAAGTCTCAAAAATGACAAACGTTGAGAATAACTAGGTGATTAAGTCAAAGTTCAATTCAAAATTTCTCGAGTTAAAGGAATGAAGGGGATAACGACCTCAGGTGTAACTGAAGGAGTAATTGGATTTTCCATTTCCAAATTTTTAGCTGAGTCACCCACAACTTCTTTATTCATTGGAAATTTTCTTTCCAAAGATGAAATATGCCCAGAAGGAGCACACTGGGAAGAAGCTCTCCTAGTTTTTAAAGTTAGGGGCAATGGAGAAGTTGTAACAATGTATACTTTAACCATTGATACCGAGGAACCTCCCCTAGGATGAGTGCCATCTAGAATAAACACAACTTCCACATTGTGGGGAAAGGAACCATAATGAAAGAACAAAGGTGCTAAAGTATAACATAAACAACTCAACAATTTGAGAAATTTCAACTCGTAAGGAAATAAAAGGGTCACCTATTGTGTTTCGCAAGAAGTCAAAATGGATAAACTTGGGTGGAGACCCCCATCACATCATCATTTGACCTATCCCCCAAAGTTTTCACTGAGGAAACTGAGGGCATGGTACTTGGAATCACACACTTTCTACTAAATTTCTTCCTCAAAATATTTTTGCATTAGGTAGGTTCACCACTTGGATACACCTGCTCCACTCAACCTTCTTGCTCAACACAAGGAACCTTCTTGTGAGGAACTCGCTAAATAACAAAGTCATTAATTGGGTGATGCCTCTCGTAGCCAACTAATACATCATATGCAATAATAAGTCTAGATTCTATCCTAGAGAGAACATTAGATACCAAGGTGACTACGTAGTCTACTATTGAAGGATTAAGTGGTGGGGCACTCACAGGTTTAAAAGATTCCTTGGGGGGCATTATTTTCTTGGCATCCTATGAGACAACGTCTCCTTTTGAGTAACCTATAGATGGTGAAGCTTTTTGTTTAATGACACCAACTGCAATGGCACCTTTCTTCTTGTCCTTTTCAAAATCCTGAGGAACTTGGAGACAAAGGAGGAATTTTTTTAGAATAGGCCTTTCTGTGGTACTCAAATCAAACTCATTACCATCAGTGGAGTTATTCTTAAGACCAAGTTCTAAGGGCCCAAATCATTCCACCACGGGATACCAAGGCTATATTATATTAAGTTCCTTGAAGGTCTTAATTTACGTCAATCAACAATGGAAGAACCAACCTAAAGGAACGTCACCCACCCTCTTTCTCTCAGGAATTACCATTCGATCATGATTTTCTACATAATAAACCCCCACACTATGACAGGTGAACTCAAGACAAGCAAAGTAAAATGAATCATCAACCCTAATACTTCTACAAACTAGTTGGGAGATGCCAAGGTTATAGAAAAATTTCCAAGCACGCCAATGAGGGTTATGGACCTCACTCTCTAAATCTTACTCTATAAATGACGGAATACGACTTGATGTGAGTAGAAGCACTATAACTAAATAGGGATCATTCTTAACAGCCTATTCCCCTGAAAGGATCTACATCGTATAAGCTTCATCTTTAAAGAAATGCCAAGTTTAAGCATTAGTCTCCCCAGAATAAGGACAATCGTAAAAAGCATTATAATCACCAATCAAAGGCAAAAATGCCTTTTTGATTTGCTTCTTATTCTAGTGTATTAAGCGTGGACATTTGGTGGGGAAGAATAATGTTTGCAAATTAGATACATCCTGATGTCTAACAGAGCACTCCATGTTAAAATGAGTTCAATATAGCCAGGTATATAGAGATCTATGAGTGAGGGAAAAAGGGGGAATGTTTAGTCCATGAACCAACCTGACTGAATTATTTAGCAAGTCCCTACGGGGTTGATCATTGGGCTTTCTAGGCAGAAAGAAATGAGAAAGCATGCTCAAAATGTAAGATGTAACTCTGAGGTTTGTCCACTATGAGGGCCAAGAGATTCATCTGGCATAATGCCTTGGTCCTTATGTTCCTTGGTAGGTTTCACATAGGTCTTGCAAAAGTACTTAAGGAATTCGCCAAATGTGGCCTTGGTAGAATCATCAACTCATTCACGAACTAGATTGTCGAAATCAGTTTGCTTTGTAATTTCATCTTAATTAATAGGTATGTCATCATATGAGAGAGAACCACAAAGCTCTAGACCCAATACGTCTTTTAAGGAAATAGTAAATTCACTCTAAGATGCCTCGAAAGTGTGGGAAATCACACTCTATCTAGAGATTGAGAATTGAAGAGCGTGGTTATTTTTTATAAGGTGAAGTCCCCAAACCAGCGGGAAGCATGATCCAGACCAACCTGGAAGAGAGTATCATCATATTTCTTATTGATGTAGCTTAACCAAGCTACAAAAACATATGGGGAACCTGGTTCTCCCTCGAAGTCAACATGAGAATAAGGGAGGTTCCCACAATCTAACCTAAACCTTAACACACCAAAAGAGGAAAGACAACCTCCCTGGGTGTGTTATTTTGGCTCCTCAACTATTAACAAAAGGATCATAATTTCCTTTCAAAGTTAGGAAAATACCTTAGCCTGAGTCCAAAATTCATCACCATCTCCAAAGAACGGAGCAAGGTGATAAAATTCATACAAATCCTCATGTTATGCCATCTCCAATGCCATAGCCTTGTCTAAGCTCTTCTAGGTTTTTCATGAAGAGACCATAATGAGTTTACGAAATTTTTAATGGTGGGAATGAATTAAAAATGGTATGGAAATGATTCCAACATAAAATAACTTGTGAAAATGGGTTCAAATAGAGTTTTC
Organism: Sambucus nigra; assembly: GCA_949130495.1. NCBI lineage: Eukaryota > Viridiplantae > Streptophyta > Magnoliopsida > Dipsacales > Adoxaceae > Sambucus > Sambucus nigra. Next base: position 394,558,458 of record OX422215.1, read on the forward strand.
AAGTATGAAGTAATAAAAAAGACTTTATCTCTCTAAAAATCTCCGAGTTCCTTAATAGCAAAAATGGTAAGAAGTTTCAAATTAATGGATGAAAATAAATTTAAAGAGTTGGGAAAATAGTCGTTGAGGCTTCTCGACGGTTCATTATCCCATGTATATTGTATATTTACAGAATCGGGGGCAAAATGATGGTTGCGTGAATTAAGGTAGTTCAGAGTTCACCCTAAGGTGCCATGTGTAAAAAAAACATCGTTAGAAGGTGACAAGACATCAACATTTAAAGCTAGAGATATACAAAGATTTGGATGACATATAGAATCGAGTTGTTTTGATTTGAGATGTTTCGGCCAAAGGTGATTCAAATAATGATGTGTCGGGTAAAGGTGTTTTGTACAGAATCTACTTATTTAATACAATAACTTTCTCTACAAGGGGGAAATATAGGAGGGTATCAAAGATAATCCTCCTCAATTAGAGATAAACTTCCTTATTTAGAGATTAATGATAGATCAAGATAAAGTGAAGCTCAATAAAGGACTAAGGAAGCCTTCCAGAAGAAGTTAGTTGATCTATCATATATTTTGTCTATTTTTATGTAAATTATGAGTTGTGTTGTAATATTGATGAGGCTACTCGGTACCAGCGATGGTCCCAGTCTTGCAAGACCTAGGAGAGCTTTCATGCTCTATTGAGGAAACTCACTTGGGAACATTTGACGAAATTGGTTTGTAGTATAGAGAGCAATGAATCGTTAAGGAATTACCTTAACATTTTAGAAACACTAGGTAGAACACCATCTTAGCTCGAATGAGCATTACTCGAGTAACCGTGAGCTTACTTATTTCTCATCCATAGAGATTTAGCGCAAAAAATAGTATATTTCCATAAAAGATTTGTGTGATGTAATGCTAAACCTAACATATGTTAAATCAAACTTGCCTCAGTACAGTGTTGAATTGGTGAAAAGTTGACCTTAAAGGTGTTGACATACTTGTGGTGTCACCTGACACAACAGTTGGTCGCTAGAGAATTTCAATCAACATTTAATGTTAATGACATGTTAGGTATGATAGTCTGACCTAGGATTTAAAGCACCTGAAGTTCTTCACATGATGTCTGAGCCTATATATACCCCATTTATCCTTTGATAAACCATCAGATATTTGAGCCATAAGATCACTTTGAGATATTTATTACAAACTAGAGCTTTTACTCTCCTCCATTAATACGCTTGTCCAATTCGTACCAATAACTCAAGCATCTATTGAACTTTAAACACTATTCTACCCACATTTGGTTTTTATCTCCCCATTTTGGGTGTATTTAGAGTTCTTTCTTCTCTCTCCCTCTAACATCCATCATAGGTTCCTTTATTATCTAAAAGGTTGCATTTATTACCCATCGTTGTAATATACACTTGGGTTTATTCCTTATCATTAAGAGTACAATAAGAACTGTTTTATCACCATTGAAATGAGTTATATCTCAGGTTATCTATAAACACCCTAGCCCAAAAAACTCACCTATATAGGAAAAAGGCCGTATGCGCCTTTCACTATTTTTAGTTAGCACCGTAAAATATAGGTGGACGCATGATTGATTGACCCTCTGTAAATAGGCGATGCGCCGTGTGAGACATCGGTTCAATAAAATGAGAAAATTCTAATCACAAACTTATTTAATTAAAGTCAATTTTAAATCAATTTAATTCATCCCTTTAACAAATATCTACATGTGTGCGTGTGCCAAACCAATAAACACAAATATGTTAACTCACAGATTTCAGGAAAAATTTCCTCAGCAAAAAATCTTTTATTTCACTATAATTAAATCGCAATTTACAATTACAGTGAAATATGCAATAAGTTTACCTTATCAAATCTACATAGATGTACAGTATAGAGTTAGCAATGGATCCCATGCAACGAACCCAAATGAACCGCAACCCAATTCTCAACAAAGATCCACACGCAACGAACCTCAATGACCTTAGTCTTTCGATGTAGATATGCATTCCACAAAGGTTGAAAAATAACAAAGTATGTTCTTGGGTTCCAAAACAATTCACCTAAACATTATGATTTTTGTGAATTGAAAAACAAGGGTTTAAAGCCCTAAATGAAGAAGCCAAAAGTGTTCTTCCAAATTTCACTATTTACAAAATGAAAAACGAAAAGACTTCTTGAGAAAAATGCCTCGTTTAATGCGCTATTTATAAAAACATTAAGGCAGCAGGTCGTTTGAACTAAATAGCATGTCGTTCGAACCAGAATCTCTGTCGTTTGAGCGACTTCGTACGAGACCTGATGTCGTTTGAACGATATAGGTTGTCGCTCGAACGAGCCATTAAAAATTATTTTTTTATTTTTATTTTTCCAGAAAATGCAGCGCTTTTGAAAAATATTTTTTATGGAAAACTTTAAAACTCCTCTCCAACAGTTAGAAAAATTTTGATGAAAAATATCCCAATATTCTAAGTGAAATGATAAGGGATAAAAACATGACCTTTACCAAATTCATCTCGCTGAGGCTTGATTGTTAAAGAAATTTGATATTCGGATCCGTCTTGTTGCATATGTGAACTTGAACATTCTTCGACAGTGGTAGTGATATACGACATACTAATTGGTAACAGACATTTATTAACCTATGTCATTAAAAATCTCCCCCTATGTCTATGCTGGTACAAAATAAAAACATTCTAATTATCAAAACAAAATGCCTATACAAATATAATACCCTCATGAACCCAAAAATGAAAAGGTAGTAAACATGTAGGTATCAAAACTTTTCTTCAAAGTCTTCAACATCAAATCTTCAAACCTTAAAGATTTTCTCATCAGGGTGTGTAGCATATAATCTTTATTATTGTACCTACACACGTGAGACAAAGAAAATACCTCGTGACGCATCGAGTTTGAAATGATATAAAAAATACATCAATCATAACAATCAAATCTCCCCCATAATTCGTTCCCCCCTTTTTATTTGTCCAAAATAGACAATAAAATGAATAAACAAAATAAACATGGAGCTGTCACGATAAACGGCAATTAAACATATTTCACAAACTATTTTTGATTTTTTTAATTTTTCATACAAAAACAAAATAACACACCATGAATTTACACTAAGACAACCAAATCATGGAAACGGAATGAATGGGTGGGAACATATTCAATAGGCAAATCAACGCAATCAATCATAACATATGTGCATGATTAATATGTGTACTCCTATCAAATGAATCTCAAAATTATCCTTAGGTGATAAAAGTGTTGAATTCAAATGACATCGACTCAATCCATCAACACATGAAAGTCAAAAGTGATTCCCTATAACTTCTAAAACTATGAATGCTTTTTCATGACGTTGTCAGGACGTTTTTCATTTATTTCCATCCGAACTCCCTCATAAATAAAAATAATTATATTTTTCTATTGAGGTGGACCTTTTGGCATATTTATCTTTTTATTGCCTTTAAAAAAAATCAGGCTCTTTTAAATGGTGGCTTCACGATGAGTTAATTTTGAACTCTTGTAGCCCTTTCCCGTGATTCACTCATCATATTTTATTGCAATTAAATTCCTCACGGTAAACGGTTTACATGAACTACTTCCATTGTCAAGTTTTATCGCATATGGTTCATTTTATAGACAGAATTAAAATGACAACACTCCGACCAATATGTGATAAACAAGTACAATAATCAAACAAATCCATGCGAGTGTGCATTAAAGGCAAATATGAGTCAAACATGTAGGTAGTAACATTAAATTCCATCTCAATGACTCCAAATATTGTAAAACTAAAAAATGAAATGATGACGCATATCAAAACACTATAAAATCATCACGTGGATGTGGAATGAAATTGTGACTCGGTCATCCTAAATGTCCATTCATATAAAGTGTAAAACAAAATACAAAACTCTTTTTATCGTTTTCAAAAATTTTAACAAAATAAAATCTTTTTGTATATTTCAAATTTTTTTCAAAAGCAAAAATCTAATACAAAAAATACATACTAGCAATAGGCAAAGGTAATATCATCATACAAAATGACCTACGCTAGAAAATAAGTCTATACCTCAACCGGTAGGTGCGGTGGAGTTTTCCAAAGGTGGTGACATCCTACGAAAAGCCTCCATCAAGTTATGTGAAGTCTTGACCAAAAATAGTACTTGCTCCCTAATATGTGCAAACTCTCTCGTGTAATCATCCAGAGCGTCAGGTGTGGGTGCGTGTGTGAACACGTGTAGTAGAAAAACGTGACACATGACCCAACTTAAAACAAAACTCTCTAAGGCGTCCTCTCTTCTTTCAGTGTGTGCAAACATAAACATGCCTAGGTACACCTCTCTCAAAACATATCCTATGCGCTCTCCTAATAGGTACGAGATGCCTTGATGGGTTAGGTTGAGAGCAATGTGAATCAAACACTAAAGCGGGAACCAGCTCGGGTGCAATATGTGAAGTGGATGCACCGTCATGACTTATTCCTAAACTCTCACCACTACCAAAAATGGGATTGAGAACCATCTTTCCAACCTTCTTAGACGCGTTCTCTAAAGTGACTTTAACCTCTATGGCATGCTTAAGATATTTATCTAATTATAATACGTGGGTTATAAGTTCACTCTTTTTCTAGCCTAAATCTATCAACTGTTCACTTAATGAAACATTCACCTTCTCAGATTGACTCGCTTTTGCCTCAAACTACCTCGAAACTTCCAAATCTCTCTCCAAATCTGTCACCCTAAGACTTAACCCCTTCTTCAATTTTTAAGTCTTTAAAGTCTCAGCGTACAAACCTCTAAAAGCGATTTAGATCTCATTAGCATACTCACTCTCAGACTCGCTAGAAACACTCAAATCATCCTCAGGGGGTCTCACATGAACAAGTATCTTCATCGTCATGGGAAAAATTCGGTGTTCTCATGTGACTAGCAGAAAAGGCAACAAACTTTCCTTGTGAATACTCATCCCGGGAATCTTTCACATCATCCTCACTATCACTAAGGGTTACTGGCGTAGCAACTTTCTTTCCCTCTCTCCTATGTCTAGTGAAACACTCAAACGACTTATGCCCTTTTCCCTCACACTCAAAACATGTCACTTTTTCTAAATCTTCCTCACCCTCTTTCTCTTTCTCACCAATTTTTTTTAGCCTTGCCTTTCTTTTTCTCAAAAAGATTTTTATTGGAAGAAGTTTGTTTTGAAAACTTGAGAAACTTTTGAAAATTCTTTGCAAGCATGGCCATATCAAAATCAAACTCGGACTAACAGAAACTCACTCTCTTTTTCTTCTTAGACTGGGCTTTAGGTTCTATCCCTCTATCTTTAGGCTTGACAGTGTCGGGGAATATGTCAATTTCATACGTGTGTAGGTATCCTACCAACTCTTCTAATTTCAGACTACTCAAATTTCCTAAGGTGTTCAAAACATTTACTTTTGGGATAAAATGTTTAGGTAGCGATCCTAAATTTTTTTTAACAACTCGTGCATCAGGTATTGGCTCACTAAGATTAAAACTAGTGTTCATAATATCGGACAAACATGCATAAAAGTTGTCAAAATACTCAGTCTCTAGCATGGTGATAGTCTCAAATTTAGTGGTCAAATTTTGAATTTTAGACTCTTTGACCGCGTTAGTGCCCTCGTGGGTGAGTTGTAAAATATACCACGCTTCTTTAGACGTGGTGCACATCATAATACGTCGAAACTCGTTGGGGGTGACGTGTCCGAAAATTGCACTAAGCCCACGTCAATTAAAAGTGTTCCACCTAAACTCATCCTTAGTCCATTCTGATACAGGTTTTAAATTTGTAATATTATTAGCGGTGACAGTGGGAGGAGCCCAGCCTCTCTCACAAATGACCCAAAATCCTTCATCGATTGCTTTTAAATGGGACTTTATTCGGGCTTTCCAGTAAGCATAATTAGACCCGTCAAAAATTGGCAACCGATTATATAAGTTTTCACTTGGAAACATTGCGACAATTTTTTTAAAATATGATTTTTCAAAAAAAATCAATATCGCACTATTTTGCAAAAAAAATGGAATACACAATAAATTAGTGTAACCTCCTCTGATACCAATTTGTAAAATAGACGATGCGCTGTGTGTGATAACAATTCGATTAAATGCACAAATTCCAATCACAAACTTATTTAATTAGAGTCAATTTTTAAATCAACTTAATTCAGCCCTTTAAAAAATATCTACGTGTGTGCTTGTGTCAAACCAATAAACACAAATATGCTAACTCATATATTTCACGAAAAAACCCCTCAGGGGAAAACCTTTTATTTCACTATAAATAAATTGCAATTTACAATTACAGTGAAATATGCAATAAGTTTACCTCAGTAAACCTACATAGATGTGCAGTCTAGAGTCAGCAATGGATCCCACGCAGCGAACCCACATGAACCGCAGTCCAATTCTCAGCAAAGATCCATACGCAGTGTGCCTCAATGACCTTACTCTTTTGGTGTAGAGACACATTCCACAAAGGTTTAACAATAGCAAATTATGTTCTTGGGTTCCAAAACAATTCACCTAAACATTGGGATTTTTGTGAATTGAAAAACAAGGGTTTAAAGCCCTACATGAAGAAGCCAAAAGTGTTCTGCCAAATTGCACTGTTTGCAGAATGAAAAACGAAACGACTTCTTGAGAAAAATGCCTCATTTAATGCGCTATTTATAAAAACATTAAGGTACCAGGTCGTTTGAACGAGACATCATGCCGTTTGAACCCGAATCTCTGTCGTTTGAACGACTTCGCGCGAGACATGATGTCATTTGAATGACATAGGTTGTCGCTCGAACGAGCCATTAAAAAATATTTTTTTTATTTTTCTTTTCCTAGAAAATGCAACGCCTTAAAATTTTGAAAAGTAATTTTGACAAAAAAATTTAAAACTCCGCTCCAACACTTAGAAAATTTTTGATGAAAAATATCCCAATATTCTAAGTGAAATGCTAAGGGATAAAAACATGACCTTTAACAAATTCATCTCGCGGAGGCTTGATTATTGAAGAAACTTGATATTCGGATCCATCTTGTTGCATATGTGAACTTTAACATTCTTCGGCGGTTTTAGCGGTATACGACATACTAATTGATAACGGACATTTATAAACTTATGTCCTTATACCCTTAATAGACATACACCCGATATTCATATTTACATACATCTCTGATAGTAGTTTGTATGTGACTTTTGGATCTAGTCGAATTATTTAATTTATTAATTAAGTATGCATCTTAACATCAAATCCTTATTAATTAAACCTATCTTAATTTTACCAAATTAAATTAATTAGTTGAAACTGCATGCAAGTGATCATGTAAATAAATGTGGAAGCTAAATGATCACACACAGTGTATAATGAATTTAGAATGGAAACTCTTGCAAAAAATACACCGTCGCACTCTATAAAAAAAATACATTAGTATTAACATTGTTCACAAGTATTACATAGAGACAATTTCGAATTAAATATAATGCTACGATAATCGACATGAATTCGTAACCCTTGCATTTTGCTCCGATGCCTCTGCCCGTACTAGTAATCAGTTGTTCCACGCTAGGAATGAACTTTCACTGTCCTCAAACCTCGGTATCCATCGATATGTACTGGTACATGATATTCCCATATCATGCCTTCTGATATGTCATCCAACATGATCAGTCATGCTAGTATCTTCTTATGAATATTGTCAATCTGAACCACAACTCCAACTCCCTGTCTCACCATTCTCTGATAGACTCACTTTAGAATCCACTAAACCCTCAAACCATAGTCAAATCATATGTCTATGACTTAAACTTACTGTTGTGTGTTCATATGATAAATGATTGGGAATGATCTCTCATGAACACTAAAAGAAAAACTCAAAAACTCTATCTCTAGGGTTTTGAAAAGTTATAAAACCAAAGAGGTTATTCTAGACCAAAATATACTCCCATTTATAGTTTCTAAGTAAAAATACATCAAAAAATAAATTTCTTTAAAGTTAACCCTCATTCCAACTAGGTCAATCTCATTTGAATGAGCCCTCATTCGAACCGAGGATTTTTTGTACAAAATTCTACATCGCACGAGGGTTTCTTCCTCAAAACTATTTTGTGCAAAACTTTTGACTCGGGTGTCAAAATGATGCACGGTTTTATACGTTTTAATGATACTTAACTCTAAATTTTATATTTTAAAAAGTTATGAAATTTAAACATTTAAAATTCCTAAAATACACTCAAAGTTATTAAAAATATTTTTTGTGACTTAAAAACTTTTCAAAACAAATTTTTTTTTCCTCAATTTATATCAATCATGCTAAATAAAATCAAATGAATAAACATCATAAAACAAAATAAAAACTTACCAATCAGACCAATACCTCAAGTTGTATACACGCCAAAATGATATTGTCCCATATGATGATACAGGTAGGCACCACTACGCCAAAATGGCTAAAGTGGCACAGTTTTGCACAAAAAGGGTTGTCACAATTTTGAAATCTAAAGTATTTCAAAGCAAAGGATTTTGTATGATAACAACACAATTGATATATGATTATATTTTACTATCTTCTCTCTAATGTACTTGAGATAAAAAAAACACTCAATACATGATAGAAACAACATAAGAATCATATCATCCATGCAACTAAAATACCTAAAGATCACAAGCATTGCCAAAGGAGATACAAGCCATAGAAAGCCACTACAAGTTCAATCAATCCAACACCATGACATGAGTTTATAAACAAAAAAAAAGAAAAAGATGTGAAGATGAAGATCAAAGAAACCTTCCCAATCCATGTAAAGAATAATCAAATAGTTCCATGATCCAAAGAAGTAATAAGACCATAATCAAACCAAAGTAGCCTAAATTATCATTCCAAGAAGCATCACTTAAATCCAAATAATCAAGAGATTCAAGAAAATTTCTTACCAAGATTTAAAGGTTTATGAGTTTTTGTAAATAAGTAAAGAATATCACGAAAGCAAGTACAAACCTCAAACTAACTTCCAAAAATCTCCCTAAATCTAAGGATCATTTTGACCAAAAATGACCTATATAGATTCGAATCCATAAGAGGATATAGTCGACTCGATATGTGGGTAGAGACGACTCTAGACGCAACTATTTTAGGCCAAACGGAACTGCCCTTTTTACTTAGGCCAAAAATCAAAATAGAAAATTTCAAATTTATTTCCCTTCATATAGAGTCGACATGTATATCTTGAGTCCACTCCAAGGGTAGTTTGGTCAGTCTTTTTCAACAACTCTACGTTAAATTTCAAATCTTCAAACTCTCTGAATTTACCAAACTACCCTCTAATGACTAGTTTTTTAAAATGTCACTAAAAATCCCAAGATTTAAAGTTATATTAGCAAGCTTGAGTCTTACATATTTGAGTTTTTAGTGAGAGAAACTAAGTCCCAAGCCCATTTGGAGGTTTTAGACAAAAAAATCATTAAATTCAAAGCTTCAAGAAAATCCATTGGAGAAAAGTTCCAACCCAAATCCCCTATTTAATAAAATTCAAATCCCTAACTTGTGCTAAAGATCCAAAAGCTTAACCCCTGAAACATTATACTTGTAATTTTTTGAAAGTTTACTTTTTATAGAGAGAAAATAAAAAACGATTTCACCATTGTTGTTTATTTAAGAAAAGTTTGTTTTACCCTTTGGTTATAATACTTATTGTTAATACTATGGTTGAACTTCATTATATCTTTACGGGCGATAGTGTCGTAGCTACGGGGTCTCAAGGTGGAACTAGACTTCCGATTCTTGCGTGTGTTCTTGGGTAAGGGCTAGGTTAACATCTCATGGTTTGCAAGGTGTGATAAGTCCCTGTGAGGTTGTTAGTGCTACCTTAATGAATCGTAAATAGTGAAGTTTCTCAATTACCATCTCGAGCGTGGATGCAAGAATCGCCGAACACCATCAAAATCTTGATTGCAAAGTATCTTTAAACTCTCTCTTTAATATTGCTATTATTTTTTTAGCTATATTTCTCATTATTTGATTAATTGCTTTATTATTAATTGAATCATCCCATTGCAATTAATCTTTTAGAAGGTAATGTTGAAATTTTTTAAATTACCATTTAATTTATAATAACCAATTCACCCCCTCTTGGGTGTGTTTCCAAGCCAATAATTGGTATTAGAGCCTAGCTCATAGATATTTATTTTAAAAAGTATATTTTCAATTTACAGATTGAAAACAATGGCAAGTATTTCACAAATTATTTGGGGAAGATATAATATATTTATTTTTGATAAAAAGGGCTTTAAAATATGGAAAACCAAAACTTCTTGGAATACTCAATCCGTTGATTATTATATTTTGAAAATAGTTTGTGATTTATGATAAGAAATCGCTACCACTAGACAGATTAATCCCTAAAAGGAGACTTGAATTAAACAGTGAACCGAAGATAGTTCTTCAATCTTCTCTAGATAATGTTGTTAAAGGTGAAGTAGCACATTTCACGTAAGCTAGTGAAATCTGGGATATCCTAATAGAAGAATAATTTAATTGAACTTACCCAATAAACAAAGAAGAAGTTATGATGAATACATCAAATATCCAAAACACCAATTTTAAAGAAGAAGATGAAAAATAAATAATCTTCTCTAAATCTGACAAAGAAGAAGTAGTTAAAAAGTCATCCGAACAGAAGAAAGTTGAAACTCCATGTACCTACGTAAATCATGAAGAAGTTCTAGTACAATATTGCTCAAGATTATCATTAAATCAAGAATAGAAAGGCAATCACTTATCACAACGGAGTTCTAGAAACGATGAAACTGAATGTTTAACATCCACCTCAAAAAAAGAAACTGGATCACCTAAAAATCAAAAAGTTAGATCTTCCTCATCCGAACCATACATTCCGAGTTATACTTCAAAGAGAAATAATTAAGGAAGTAGATAATCTAAAATATTTTATGAAAGAACCATTGATGCATATAAGAAATCAATCGATATACAATGGAAGATGCAAGACAAAAAAAAAATTATATAAAAAAAGGAGAAATACCTTGAGGAAAATAATAATCTTAAAAAATTAAAAATTAAAGATAAAAGGAAGAAAATGAGAAGTTAGCATCAAATGATAATGGGACGCAACAGAAAAATCTCAAATTAAAAGAAGAAGTTAAACGTTTAAAACAAACCTTTAAGAAATTTAAATCAAGCAGTGACAGTTGAAACCTACTTCTTAAGAAGCAAAGATCTGAGTCCTATAAGGGAGGTCAAGGATACACAAAAGAAATATCGAACTCAAAATCATAGAGAACTTCTGTGAAAAAAAAAAAGGAAGGATTGATTTTGGAGAAGAAAATGGAAGAACCAAAAAAGGAATATCACAAAATCCCAAAACATCAATCATGATGTCCATTGCACTTTTTGAAAAAAGAGAAACCAAACTTTTGAAAAATATCTTATTCGTCTAAAAATGAAAAAGAATCATTTTTCCATTATTTGCAAAAAGAATAATCATATGTTTGATGTTTATCACACAAGGAAAAGAAATATTCACGATTATCGAGAAAGTAGATCATCATACTCCTTAACTAATAAAAAAGGACCCAAGACTCAATGGGTATCTAAAAGGAATGTTAATTTTTTCATATTTTGTATACACTCAAATAATGCTTAAAAGAACTTATGTTCCTCTACATTTTGAAGATATGCAAGTAAGGTAATAAATCTCTTTGAATGAAGACACATGTACTGTATGGAGAAGAGACACACATGATGAATGATAAAAAAGGCAAATGATGATGAAACATAAAAGATTTGAAAATGTTTTAAGGATATAAAGGAATCTTGAAATAGGTGTCATCTAACCTTAATGTCTCCCTCGTAACTAAAACTAAAGCATGTGATAACATGCATGATTAAAAGATATTTGAAGCATTCACACCAAGAATATTGATAACAACCTAAAAATTGAAATATGAATTAAATCACTCAAATTGGAACAAAGGATGTTGATCAGGGGATATATGATGTTTGAAAAAGTAAAATATGTTGTGAGTGTAAATTTGTTAGAATGATTTATTGTAGAATAGATGTCAAAAATTGCTGAAGATTCTTGTCTTCGAAAAGATTTGAGTTTGTAAACACCTTGAAGAAGTAGAAAAAATTCTAAAAGAATGAAAAATAATTCTTAAAAAATGTGTGTAAAGAAAATAGTCTAAAATATCCAGAAATATACATCTTGATGTATTTCATTTGAGTTCATATGCATTGTCTCAAAATTTCTCATATCGCTCACATTATCCACACACACATTAGAAACTAAATAAAGATGTTGGTATACCTATTTAGTCCCACATGACTTATGTATAATAACTACTATGTGATTTACATTCTAATCACAACGAAAATGACCTTAAAATTCACAACACTTAAAGTATGGCTTCACGAAAGACATTTTAAACTCATACTTTTCATAAAGTCACAATTATGTGAAAACTAAAAGTTAAAAAGAAAATAATTTTTGGAAAGATGATTTAAACTTCCCTTACCACAAAACGTTATGGCCGATACATAGAAAGGAAAATATTAATAGTGTGCCTTCTATGAATCAAAGGGAATATAAAATTTATGAAAATGAGTTATTGTTTAGAACAAAACATGAAAATTTATGAACTTTGAAAATATAATTTGCACTTAAAATGAAATATGTAATCTTACACTCTTGTGGATAATAAACACCCCAACATTAGAACTCCCATAAATTTATAAAAACTTGGTTTCACATAAATTCCTAATACATTCACAAGTTATGATGATTTTTATTGGAAATATATAATTTCATAAAAAGTCTCAAGTAAGCCACAAACGAAACAAAAGTAAATGGCACACACTTGATCTAATCACAATAAATAGAGTTACAATATGAAAAGTAATTAACAATACCCCTTGTGAAATTTGGATATAAAGGAAACAAAACATTGGGTATTTCAAAGCTTTGGGTGGAAATGTTATATTCAAAATGGTTAAAAAAAATTATCAAATCGATCCTAAATCCAACGAAGGAATCATTTTGGAGTACTTACAAATAGTCAAGACTATAAAAATTCTACATAAGAACCCGTGTCATCTAAGAATCCATACATACCACATTTGATGAAAATAACATTTATTTCCTTCAATGAAAAGCTGGTAATAAAGAGGATTACAGCCAAGTGAGAAAATAATTAGAAACCCCTTATATAGAACCAACCAACAACACACGAACCCTAGTTGAAAAAAATTAACCCACCAAGATCTACCAAAAAGTTGTCAATTTATTAATGATCAACCCAAAACCACAAAGGCAATAAATGGATCTTTTTTTCAATATTTGCTTATCAAAAATTCAATTTTATGTGATAATACAAGTTTGATTTCTATAACCAAAAATCCGGTGCAACATTATCAAACCAAACATATTAACATTAAACATCACTTTTTAAGGGATCATATAAAAAAAATTGGATATAAAACTCCAGTTTATCTATAGCGCACACAACCTTGTCGATATCTTAACCAAATTCACCCGAAGATAGATTTTTTTTTATCCATCGTAAATTTGGCATGAAAAGCCTACTCAAAATTATTTGAATTAATATTCCCATATATGTTGTACTAAATGTCTTTTAAGAAAGTACGCTTCCACGCATACACATGCCAACTACCCGTGCTATCTTTAAAATACCCCTTCCAAAACCCTGACTTTTGCTAATGGCAAAGGGGGAAGAAAATAAATTTTTGAGGAAAAAGAATAGAAAGTAAATATATACAATAAGGGGGGGGGGGGGTATACAACAAAGGGGGAGTACCATGTTCAATGAAATCATTTTTCTCAAACCATATCAATCGTATTGTCCTCATAAAAGGGGTGTATTGTGAAATCTAAAGTATTTCAATGAAAATGATTTTGCATGATTACAAAATAATTGATATATGATCATATTCACTATCTTCTCTCTAATGTACTTATAATAAAAAGTATCACTTAATACATGATGAGATACAACACAAGGATCGTATCATTCATTTAACTAAGAGACCTCAAGATCACACACATTTTAAAAGAAGATATAAGTCATGTAAAGCCAATATAAGTTCAACCAAGCCAACATCATTCATTTCTAGTATATGCAAAGAAAAGGCAAACAGTTACATGATCCAAAGAAGAAAGTTAACCAAGAGGCATGATTATGATCAAACCAAATCAAGGTCAAGTTCCATTCCACGAAGCATATGTCAAATTAAAATGATCAAGAGATTCAAGAAAAGTTCTTCCCAAGATTCAAAGGTTTCGATTGTTAGTAAAGAAGTAAGCAATCTCAAAACTCAAGTACAAACCTCAAACCAAATTCCCAAAACCTCCACAAGACCAAATATCACTTTGACCTAAAATGACCCATATAGAGTCGAATCCATAAGAGGATAGAGTTAAATCTATACCTAGGTAGAGTCAACTCGAGATCCAAGTATTTTAGGCCAAATAGAACCAACTTTGTTACATAGGACAAAAATTAAAAGAGAAAATTTCTAATTGATTTCCCTTCATATAGAGTCAACTCCAAGGGTAGTTTGGTCAATGTTTTTTAATAATTCTATTTGAATTTCAAATTCCCTAAGTCCATGAATTTACCAAACTACCCTCCAATAACTCATTCTTTGAATGCCTATAAAAACCCCATATGGCTTCCATTACAAACACACGAGTTTTTACAACATTATACCAATATTGAAATTTACATCAGTAAGCTTGTGTCTTCCATCTTTGAGTTTCTATAGAGAGAAACTAAGTCCCGATCCTAGATGTTTTAGACCCACAAACTCAATTAAAGCCAAAGTTTTAAGAAAATCCACTTGATCAAAGTTCCACCCCATATTCCCTCTTTAGAAAATATCCAAATACCTTACTCACTTATGCTAAGGATCCATAATGTTAACACTTGAAAGATTGTTCTTTTGATTGTTTAAGAGTTTATTTTCTAGGGAGAGAAATTAACAACCCATTTCACCATTGTATCTTATTAAAGAAAAGTTTGTTTTGCAGTTTGCTTATGATACTTATTATTGATAATATGATTGAACTTCATTAAATCTTTACAAATGATAGTGTCGTAGTTACTGATAGTCAAGGTGGGATTAGACCTTTGACTTTTGTGTGTGTTTCGATTGGGCAAGGACGAGGTTAGTGTATTATTGTTTGCATTTTGAAAGCTGGATAAGAACTTGTGAGGTTATTGGTTCAACCTTAGTGAACCGGAGATAGTGAAGTTCCTCGAGTACTATCTCAAGCGTGGTTATAGGCAAGGCCGAACCAGGTTAAAATCTCAATTTGAGAAGAATCTTTAAACCAATTAATTAGCACATAAAACCATGAAAAAAAATAATTAAGAGATATGTGTAGATACAAATAAATGAAAAAAGAAATAAAAAAGGACTCAAAGTTCCTTTCCATCGTGGCCTAAACTTCTTCCTTAATAAGACTCCTTAAAGAATAAGATATTTTTTAAGAAAAGCCATTGCTGGAAAAGAATTATTGAAGAAAAAGAGTCCAAATCACCAAAAAAAGGAACTCAAACGGCTACTAGTCACCTGTCGCCGCAACCCACGATCGCGACTATTAACCCGGCGATCGCAGTGTAGCCCAACCCTATCGCGACTTTGACCACCACTATATACATCATTGTTTTATTCATTTTTTTTCTTTCTTTCTTCTTCCTTCCTCATTTTTTTATTCTTCAATTTCTTGTAAACCTTCATTTGAGCCCTCTAACCTTATTAAAACTCCATGAACCCACAATCGACACATCGCCATACTCAATTAAAACCTATACCACTACAAAAAAAAAACTTTAAATCCAATAACAACAACACCACAATCCAAATCATGAACAATAGGACCACCTACTATCAAACCACCTAAAAAATGGCACATCACCATCCAATCACCAAAACTATACAAAACCTCCTTCTGGTGGCAAACACTAATAAACCTTTGAACCCATCATAATCAAATTCATGATAAAACCTAACCTAGTATTGCCACAATCTAAATCCTAATAATTATGTGAGCATAATCCCACTTTAGTGTGGTTATACACCCCTCCATGTATGCATTACTTTTTCCAGGTCAAATAAAAAAGGCGCTATTAGTTTTTCACTGTGACACCCCGTCGAATAAAATACCGGGTGATCAGTCCTATATTAAATTAAAACAGGAGTCTTATTTGGTTCATTCTTAGCATCACTATCGAAAACTTTTTAAAACTTACTAACCACCTAGTATTAAAAAAGCTAGTGCCAAATTTTATCTTTATTAATCCAAACAAAATAAGTGCGGAAATAAAAATAATACATCCAATGCTGAAAGAATCAATAATCACATAGATTAATAAAAGTCTTGCCGAATAAACCATCGGCGAAAACCAAGAT
Organism: Sambucus nigra; assembly: GCA_949130495.1. Taxonomy (NCBI): domain Eukaryota; kingdom Viridiplantae; phylum Streptophyta; class Magnoliopsida; order Dipsacales; family Adoxaceae; genus Sambucus; species Sambucus nigra. The sequence continues at coordinate 394,574,941 of OX422215.1, forward strand.
AAACCAAACTAACAGAGTAATAAATCCCATACAATCTGAAATGATGTAACTGAATAAACTGTGAGCGACATGCTCGAGATAGACTGGAATCATACTCCTATAGTAGAAATAGAATGAGAGAAGCATCTATCCAAATCCTGCAACATCCACATATGCTGCATCAGCGAATCCCTGGAATGAAATCAAGTCTGGTGTCCCTGTGGCTGGACACCTTAAAGGTTTTTAAAATATTTGATAACAAGGGTTAGAACCCAAAATGTTTTGAAAATATTTAGCAAGTGATAAACATAACAGCAATTAAAAATGCATTAATGTGCTTCATATTTAAGTTAGTGTCGCACTTTCTTGAGGACATACTCACCCCTCAACTAATGTGCACACCTTACGCTTTCTTATCTCCCACCTAGTCCTTTAACCCTAAACTAAAAACTTGATATAACTCTTGTCAACCTCCCTACTCAATCCCGATTGTTTTTAACGCATGATATATAAGTTATTTATCACCTTAACTTAATAAATCACTAGTTATATAATTAATACAATTTCCTCCATTTATTAAATTTTTCGTATATAATTATTTATCCCATTATATACGTAAAACCATGTAAAAGTTGTGATCGCTTAAATAAGCTCTGATACCGATTTGTAAAACGTATGACTGTGTGATAATTGATTAAATTCATAATTTCTACTTTGGCACACTTATTTAATCAGAGTTTATCTTTAAAAAAAATTAATTTAGCACCTAAACATGCAACTACGTGTGTGTGTGTGTCAACCCATAAATAAATAAAGCATGCGACACAAATTTGAGGAAAAAATCCCCGTAGGGCAAAACCTTTTATTTCATTATAATTTGTAAATAGCAACTTACATGAATTATAATGAAATAGGGTGGTGACACACGAATACCCGCGGGTGTCGGTCGGCGTCGTCGGCAATGGAACAATCGCAGCTACTCCACAAGAACATGCAGTTCTATCTTCAACAATAAATACACACGCAGCGAATCCACATGGATAGGTAGTCTAATCTTCATAGAGACTCCATCCATAATAGCACGCAACTCTCCGATTGTAGAGTTCTACCCAGAAAGAATGATCAAAAGAAAAGTATGTTCTTGAATACCAAAACAATTCACCAAAGCATATGGGATTTTTGTGAATTGAAAACAAATAGGTATTAAACCCTAAAAGAAGAAGTCAAAAGGATTCTGCAGTTTTGTAGTTTTCGGTATTTCAAAATGCTAGGACTTCTTAATGAAAACGAAACCATTTGATGAGTATTTATAGAAAAATGCGCTGCCTCAGTCGCTCGAACGAAATAGGGATCTCGCTCGAATGAAGGACACGTGTCATTTGAACGACATCACGCGACATCACCATGTCGCTCGAATCAGATGAGATCTCTCTTAAACGACCTAGGCGTCAATATCAAGGTACGCTACTGGACTTAGAAAAATTACTCATTCTCAAATTTTGACAAAAAAGTTCGCTCCAACACTTAGAAAATATTTTGAAATTTTTTCCCAAAGCTCTAAGTGCAAAGTTAAGGTATTTAAAACATAACCTTACCAAAGTAAACTTTGCGGAGTCTTTTTGATGAAGAAACTTGATATATTCGGATCTGTATTGATGTAGATTTCCCTTGAACTTCTTCGACAGTTGTAACGGTATACGACATAATTAATTGATAAAGGACTTATAAAATATGAACTTACAAATCTCCCCCTATGTCTATGCCGGAACATACATAAAAACATATGAATTATCAAATACAAAATGCCTATACAAATCTACCCTCCCATGAATAAATTTGCAAGATCTCAAACTTTTTTCAAAAATCTTCATCAAATCTCAAAGCTTTTCTCATCAGGTTGTGCAACATAATGATCTTCATTCTTTGTACCTACACACATGAGATAAAGCAAAAACCTTTGTGACGCATTGAGTTATAAATGATATAAGAATAAATCAATAATAAATCAAATCTTCCCCATAATCCAAAAACTCCCCCATACATGATAATTTTATCTCCCCCTTTTTATGATGTCCCCAAATAGACAAATAAGAAGAAATAATCAAAACATGGAGTGTCACAAAAAAATACATAGCAAACATGGATCAAACTACGCGCATGCAAAGGTATATCTCAATAACATCCACAAACTATTTTAAGATTTTTCAATTTTTAAAGCAAAAATAAGATACAAAAACCACACACCATGGATTTATAATAAAACAACCAAGTCAAGGAAATGGAATGTATGGGTGTAAAAATTGTTGAATTTAGATGACATTGTCTTATTCAAATCAACAAATCAAAGTCAAAGTGATTTCCACACCAATAACGTCCAAAACTATTTAACGTTTTTTCAAGACTTTAAAGGACGTGCAAACCCGTTTTAATTCTTCATCCAAACTCCCTCATGCATATTTTCTTTTAGAGGTAATCTAAATTCTCAAACATTGGAGAATTGGTGCAAAAACCTAATGGCCTCTTTTTGGCATTGCCATTAATTTTTTTCGGGTTCTTTCAAACCTCTTAGGGCCCCGGATAATAAAATTCCTTAATTTTTGAGGTCCAATTTAAACATTGGCTTAATCGCAAAGGATAGATGAGTACCTTTTGCAGCCCTTTACCGTTTTCAAATAAAGCACACAATGACACACCCCAACCCAGTTACTTATAATTAAGTTTGAAAGTAAAAGTGAGTCAAACCATGATTAATTTAACCAAATCATAAACACGAGTGTTAATTTCAGAGTCATCATTGCGAATCCATATAACTAAAAACTTTTTTACAACATCAGAGTAGTCATGCCCATAAAAACTTACTTGAAGGATAAGTTAACTTAATTATATCATTTACATTAAACCAAATGTTTATTTCTCCCATTCCTAGCTAACCTAACCCGACCTCCTAGATTTGGAAATGACATCGCGTTACTTTAAAAAAATGTGAAAATAGGAACCGTGAGAAAAATAGCCCAGTGAATGCATCACTACTATACTACTGCATGAATTTAAATGCAATAAATCATGTCCATATAATTATGTATTAACTTATCCGTCTCATTCATAATGAATGACCAACTTTTTCAAATCATGATTCACATATCCTGTCTAAATAGATAATTCTCCCTCATTCCCGGTCAAGGAGTAACCCCTTGTCAATAATAGACAAATATCCCCCATTTCGGGTCGGGGAGTAACCTCCCATTTTAGTGAATTGAAATAAATAATTTTATATTCATTATATTCTGATCATATCAATAACACAATACAAATATCTCTTTCCAGTGAGTACACTGGCCTTGGGTTGTCAACTATGTATTTATGTTTCCTTCGGGTGGAGCTGAACTGGGTTGATTAGACCTTACACCTGTCAATCCAACTAAATCAGTAGTGAATATCAATCATAAGTATTATCCTAACATAATTATGTAACTTTCCATGACTTTACAACAACAATATAATTTCACTTAAGTCACATTCCATGAAACATGAGTAAAGATAACACAATTGTACACATGTTGATAAAGTTATGAACATTCAACCGTAGGTAATACGTCATAAGGAACTTATGAAGTAAATATGAAAACATACTTCTCAATGTATATGAACATGAAACATGTACTCAAAATACTCTTTGGAAAGAGGAGATAACGATATTCTTTCATGGGGTATCCAGTATGGCCTCAAATTATTGTCTTCTATACTCAACCATCATATATTCCTAAATTGTATAAATACAGTTGTCCAAGATGGTGTAATTTTTCAAGCTTCCTAGAGCAAGTTATGACCATTTCTTCACAACACAAGAAATCTGCCCTATAAGCTCCTCTATTGTTCCTTCGATTTCCAAAAAATTTCATATTTTTTCTACAGCATAACTTTCTATGATTTTCAACCCGTTTTCAGTATACATACTGAATAGTACAGAATCAAAGTTTCATAATTTTTTGACTTCATTTTCTATGTCAAAATCTTGACCAAACACAGGGCATACCGAAATGAAATATACAAACAACAACTATGTACTGACTTGAACTCATCATTAAGGCCAAACCAAAAGGAGATAAATTCTAGTTTTAGGATATGATCATATTATATGAGTCTACTCGCATATCCAATTGTAATTTCTCAATTCTAGGAAGGACACAAAAATATATTCAAGTTTGAATGCAAGGGGTTTCAATACAAAACAATTTTAACCATACATATATATAAAGGGCTGAAATTTTAGTAAACAAATTATTATTTATATCATAGAAATCAGTACTCTAAGAAAAATAACAAGATTCGTGATTAGGATTACCTTCGGGACTATTAAGTAATTTCTACAGATTTTTCTACACTTTTTCTTCCTAAACTCCCTAATTCTCTTTCCTCGAGGTAAACATCTTTCATGGCTGCTTTTGGATGAAGGATAAGGTTATTTCAAAGGTATAAGGACGTCCAAACCAGCCTACACCTCCAACCAATCACTTTAAGACACTTGTTGGGTATAAAGGACAAATTACCACTTAAACGGGTGGATAGATTTTCCCCTGGTTTGTAATTTCGGTATAACTTCTTACTCGGACCTCCGTTTCACACACCGTTTGTTAGTTTACAACCCTAATTAACATGTATACAACTATCTAGTTTTCACCTCAAGTCAATTGATATTTCATAAAGGTCAAAACTAGTCTTAAACATGAGCATTCCTACCGAAACTTCAAAATTTTATATTTGTAACTGATTCAATATTTCATGCTTTATGAAGGTAGGATTAAACTAAATATGATGACTTAACATTATATATACTCATAAAATATTACCCATATCACATAATTTAATCATGATTTAAACATAATTCATCATAATTATATTCGGGTTGTCACAACTCACCCCCCTTAGAAAATTTCATCCCCGAAATTTAATATAAAGGTCACTTACCAAACAATTGGGGATATTATTTCTTCATGCTATCCTTCATTTCCCAAGTTGCTTCTTTAACTCCATGGCTCATCCACATAACTTTAACTAAGGGAATAACTTTATTACTTAATACTTGCTCCTTATGATCAATAATTTCCACCGGTTCTTTGATGTATGACAAGTCTTCCTTCAATTCAATAGGTTGTGTTTTCAATTGATGAGATGGATCTGCCAAATACTTACGAAGCATCGATACGTGAAACACATCATGTAAACAGGATAAATCTGGGGGTAAAGAGAATCTATATGCCAGGGTCCCAATTCTTTCCAGAACTTCATATGGTCCAATGTATCTTGGACTTAGTTTCCCCTTTTTCCCAAATCTCATGACGCCTTTCCATGGTGAAATACGTAGGATTAAAAATCTCCCTTCTGAAATTCTAATGGATACTTCCTTTTATCTGCATAAAATTTATGCCTGCTTTGTGCTATCTTTATCCGTTCCCGAATCATTTTAATCTTTTCTGTTGTCATATCTATCAACTTAGTAACCAAAAGTTTCCTTTCACCTACATCATCCCAACACAAAGGCGTTATACATATCCTCCCATACAAAGCTTCATACGGAGCCATACCAATGGTGGACTGATAACTATTATTATACGAGAATTCCATTAATGGAAAATGATCAACCCAACTACCTTTGAAGTCAAATACACAAGATCGTAACATGTCTTCTAATATTTGAATTGCCCTTTCTGATTACCCATCAGTTTGTGGATGAAATACAGTGATGAACTTCAAACTTGTGCCCATGGCATTCTATAGACGAGGCCAAAACTTAGAAGTGAACGTTAGATCTCTATTTGATATAATTGACACTGGTGCCCCATGTAAATAGATAATCTCATCAATGTACATACGTGCATACTTGTCAACAATGTAGGTGGCCTTAACTGGTAGAAAATGGGTTGACTTCGTCAATCGGTCTACAATCACCCAAATAGAATCATTCCCCTTTGATGACCGGGATAATCCTGTAACAAAGTTTATCATTATATGCTCCCACTTCCATTCTGGATTAGGCAATGGCTGCAATAATCTTGTCGGCTTCTGATGCTCTGATTTCACTTGCTGACATACTAAATATTTAGCTACAAATTCTGCAATCACACATTTTATATTGTTCCATTAGTAATACTCTTTCAAATCTCTGTACATTTTGGTACTTCCTGGATGCATAGAATAAATATACCTATGTGCCTCTTCTAATATATCCTTATTTAAGGATGGATCATTCGGTACATAAATCCTATTATTGTAGCACAATGATTCATCGGTCTTAATCTTAAAATCACTCTCTTTCCCATCCTGAACTTCTTGTTTCTTCTTCTCAAGGAATGGATCACTGATCTGCAAATTTCGTATGCGTTCTGCCAATAAAGGTCTCACTGTGACATGTGCTAACAATCCTCCCCTTTTCGAAAAACTTAATTCAATACCCATTGATGCCAAGTCAAGAATATTTCCAACACATGCACATTGTATGCAACCCAGAATCCCTGATGATTTTTGACTCAAAGCATCTGCTACTACATTGGCCTTCCCAGGATGATGATGGATGGTACAATCATAGTCTTTAATCATCTCTATCCAATGCCTCTATCTCAAATTCAGTTCTTTTTATGTAAACAAGTATTTCAACCTTTGATGATCCATATATATCTCACAAGTCTCTCCATACAAGTAATGTCTCCATAACTTCAAAGCAAAAACAGTAGCTGCTAACTCCAAATCATCATGTGGCTTTAATTGTCTAGAAGCATATGGTATTACCTTCCCATTCTGCATAAGAACACATCCTAACCCTTGAAATGAAGCGTCTGTATAGATCACAACAGACTCATTCCCACATGGAATAGTAAGTATAGGGACTGAAACCAACCGATTCTTTAATTCTTTAAAAATCCTCTCGCATTCTTCATCCCGTACAAACTTTACTTCTTTACGAGTCAACTTTGTAAATGGTAATGCTATTGCTAAAAATCCCTTAATGAATCTGTGATAGTAACCTACCAATCCTAGGAAACTCTTAATTTCTGTCACATTCCTAGGACTCTCCCATTCAATGATCTCTTCTACCTTTTTTGGATCAACATATATCCCATTTCTTGAGACAACGTGACCTAAAAACACAATTTCATTCAACCAAAACTCACACTCGTTGATTTAGCAAATAATTTCTTCTCTCTCAAAATCTGCAATACAAATCTCAAATGTTTCTTATGTTCCTCCATGCTACGCGAGTAAATCAACGCATCATCTATGAATACAATCACAAATAAATCAATGAAAGGGTGGAATACCCGGTTCATCAAGTCCATAAAAACTGCTAGAGCATTAGTCAATCCAAATGACATTAACAAAAACTCATAGTGCCCATATCGAGATCGAAAAGCTATTTTGGAAATACCATTGTCCTTTACTTTCAATTGGTGGTAACCCGATCTCAAATCAATCTTCAAAAATATTGTGGCCCCTATAATTGGTCAAACAAATCATCGATAAGAGGTAGAGGGTACTTGTTTCCAATGGTCACCTTATTTAATTACCGATAATCAATACATAATCGCATTGTCCCATCTTTCTTTTTCATAAATAACATTGGGGCTCCCCATGGCGAAACACTAGGCCGAATGAAGCGTCTTCTTATCATATCTTGTAATTGCACTATCAATTCTTTCAACTATGTTGGTCCCATTCTATATGGAGCAAGGGAAACTGGACCAGTACTTGGAATTAATTCAATGGAAAACTCTACTTCCCTATCGGGTGGCAATCCTGGCAATTCCTCTGGGAAGACATCAGAAAATTCTCTAACCACTAGCATATCTTGAATTTTAAGTGCCTCTTTACTAGTATCAACCACATAAGCTAAATACCATGTACAACCTTTACTCAATAATCTCCTGCTCTTAATTGCCGATATAAGACAATTAGGAACAACATTCCTTTCCCCTATAAACTAGAACTCGGGTTCACTGGGCAGATGAAATGTAACTTCTTTTCGAAAGAAGTCAATGGAAGCATGATACGATGATAACCAATCCATCCCCAATATAATATCAAAATCCCGAATGGCCAATGGTATCAAGTCAACATAGAAATCTCGCTCACTCATTCGTAAGACGCAATCTTTATAAACATGCTCAACCAAAATCACACTTTCCATTGGGGTAGAAATATATAAGGTAAAATTGAGAAATGAACATGGTCTACCCAAATATGAAACAATATATAATGCTATGACTGAATGTGTAGATCCAAGATCAATGAGTGCATATAAATCTTTATTTGCAATAGAGAGTTTACATGTAACCACTTCTGGTGTATCATGGGTATCTTGCAGTGTCATCAAAAACACTCTACCTCCTACCCTCGATCCAATTGCTGGTTATGTACCTCTTCCCCTGGTTGCATTCACTGGAGAGGATCCTTTATGAGGCCCTACGCTACTAACTAAAATTGTTCTGGCTAACATAGGATAATCCTTTCTCAGATGACCCTTCTGGTGACAGTTAAGACATTCTATATTCAGTAACTTTGGGCAATTTCTCTTTATATGACCCGATGTCCCATAAAAGAAATAAGCATTTGGATTCCCTTGTGCTGAATTCCCTGAACCTCTTCCACCACTAGCTTCACCCCTTTGCAAACTACTTGCACCTCTACGATGTTGGAATTTCTGCCCTCCAAACCTTGAATATTCGGTATCACTACCATTTTGATAGTTTGGATCGAATCTACTTCTCTTTGCACTTCGTTCTCATTTTCCTCCTGCTTCATTCATATCCTTTTCTACTAGCATAGCTTTATTCACCAAGGTTGAATAGTTAACAGTCTCTAAAGCCGATAACCTTGATTTCATAACTAACTCTAGTCCATCGAGAAATTAGCTGCATATATCTTTCGCATTCTGTATAAACCTCGAAGCAAACCGAGATAAGGTTGTAAGCTTAGCTTCATATTATCTAAGTGCCAGGATTCCCAGATTCAACATGAAATATTCCTTCTTGTTTTATTTTAGATACATTGGGGAAAAATACTTATCATACAAGGCTTTAACAAAAGCATCCCATGAGATCACATTCCCGCCTCCTGGATTAATCAACAAATGTTTTGTGGCATCCCACCAATATTTAGCTTCTCCGTTCAGCATATACGTCGCCAAGGTCACTCATTGATTTTCAGGCATTCTCATTAACCCAAAAATAAGTTCAAATCTCTTTAACCTATACTTTTGCATATGCTGGATCAACTGCTCCTTCAAATGAGGGTGGAATCATTTTAATAAATTTCTCATGTGAAGTACTCCTTTCTTCCTGGTGCATCACCTCCTCAGTCCTAGCCAATGCTTATGACCTAGTTGCCTGCCTTGTTGATCGTCCATCTGAGCCATAAACCTAGCTTTCTGCTCTGCCATCAAAGTCATAGCACGTGCCATTTTTTTCATATATGTCAGTTGTTCTGGCTCGGGTTCCACATTTATTTGAACAGGTTGCTCAACCTCCACTTCTGCTGGAATATTCGAGGCCTCATATTCTATTCTCAAATTTATATTCCCTTGTTCCATTATTTTATATCTAAAATGAATCAAAGATATAACAACATACATATATACATATTTTTCCTAACATAATTCTTAGTATTAGACAAAACATATTTCTAACATTCACTGCCAAATCTAGACTCTTCCAACTCCAGAACCTCTAAAACCTAGGTTCTGATACCAAAACTTGACACACCCCAACCCATTTACTTATAATTAAGTTTGAAAGTCAAAGTGAGTCAAACCATGATTAATTTAACCAAACCATAAACACGAGTTTTAATTTCAGAGTCATCATTATGAATCCATATAACTAAAAACCTTTTTACAACATCAGAGTAGTCATGCCCATAAAAACTTACTTAAAGGATAAGTTAACTTAATTACATCATTTACATTAAACCAAATATTTTTTCTCCCGTTCCTGGCTAACCCAACCCGACCTACTAGATTTGGCAGTGACATCGCCTTACCTGGAAAAAATGTGAACATAGGAACCGTGAGAAAAATAGCCCAGTGAATGCATCACTACTATACTACTGCATGAATTTAAATGCAATAAATCATGTCCATATAATTATGTATTAACTTATCCGGCTCATTCATAATGAATGACCAACTTTTCTGAATCATGATTCACATATCCTGTCTAAATAGACAATTCTCCCCCATTCCTAGTCGAGGAGTAACCCATTGTCATTAATAGACAAATCTCACCCATTCTGGGTTGGGGAGTAACCTCCCATTTTGGTAAATTGAAATAAACAATTTTATATTCATTATATTAGGATCATATCAATAACACGATACAAATATCTTTTTCCAGTGAGTACACTCACCTTGTGTTGTCAACTATGTATTTATGTTTCCTTCGAGTGGCGCTGAACTGGGTTGATTAGACCTTACACCTGTCAATCCAACTAAATCATTACTGAATCTCAATCATAAGTATTATCTTAACATAATTATGTAACTTTCCATGACTATACAACAACAATATAATTCCACTTAAGTCATACTCCACGAAACATGAGTAAAGACAAAACAATGGTACACATGTTGATAAAGTTATAAACATTCAATCGTAGGAAATACCTCATGAGGGATTTATAACTAAACCCAAGTAAATATAAAAACATACTTCTTAATGTATATACACATGAAACATGTACTCAAAATACTCTTTGCAAATAGGAGATAACAATATTCTTTCATGGGGTATCCAGTATGGCCTCAAATTATTGTCTTCTATACTCAACCATCCTATATTCCTAAACTGTATAAATACAGGTGTCCAACCTTATCAATATGAAAACATATATGAATATACTTTCGAGTAGAAGTGACAATGTAATTTATCAAGCTTCCTACAGCAAGTTATGACCATTTCTTTACAACACAAGAAATCTGCCCTATAAGCTCCTCAATTGTTCCTTCGACTTCCAAGAATTTTCATAATTTTTATACAATATAACTGTAACACCCCACGATTTTGGGACTCAGAAATTTAATTTTGGGAGAAATAAAATTTATTTAAATAGGAGAATTTTAAATTTTGGAGATTGAAGTCCAAAAATAGAGGACGTTTCAAAGTATTACGGACGATGATTTTGAGTGTACCATCGATCCCAGGTGGGTTGAGATAGTCAATATGATTGTCATTAGGTTTTATTTCATCTCCGAAATATTTTTAAGTTAGTTTGACTCGAATTGGAGTAAACGAGTCATTTAAAGTGTGTATTAACATTTAAAACTGGGATTGTTATTTTAAAGGCTAAGAGGCTTACGGATCAAGCCATCTCATTTAGAGAAAGAGAGAAAGATAAAATAAAAGAGTAAGAAGAAGAAAGGAAGAGAGAGAGAGAGAGGGAAAATCTTGGAGATTTCCGGCCCAACCACGATCACGAGGACGATTCAACCTCTACAAATCTAAGGCAAGTGTTTAATCTTGCTAAATATTTCATTTGTGTATTTCATTTCATAATTTGTGGATAAAAGAAATGGATTTTGGGTATTAATATCAAAACCTAGATTTTGGGTTTAATCTTGAAATTGATGATTAAATATGGGTTTGATGGTGCAAAATGGTTGGGACCAACTTTGGGTTGATTCATTGGCTTAGATTCATGATATGAAGAAGGTATAGGGGTTAGAAGTGGAAATTTTAGGGTTTAAAATTCGTGGGTTTAATGAAGAAGAAGAGAGCTTTAGGGTTCTGCAGACCCGAATTGATTCGCCCCTTAAGTGAATCGATTCGGCTTAGGTAGAAGTGGCAGGTCTGCATAACCGAATTGATTCGCCTTGAGACAGGGTCCCAGGTCCTTTAGACCAAATCGATTCACAGTTGGAGCGAATCGATTCGTCCTTGAGACCGAATCGATTCGAAAATATGGTTATTTTGTGGAATTTTTCTAGAATAATTTCTAACCCTTTTTGGTTGGGTTTATTGATTCGAGACCTTCTTTTATGATGTAAGAGATATGTTTTAGGAGACATATAAGGGGTTTCTCACATGTTATGATTATGGGGATTTCTTGAAATAATTTTGGAAAATATATATACATGTATGCATTGGAGTTGTGTATAGAGATAGTGAGAAACCTCATTAGGGATGGGAATCCCAATTATAGATCAAAAGTGAGCCTAGTTAAGATGTAAGGTTTAAGGTCCCTTTGAGAGAGTTGTGAGGGCACGACATGGGATAGTAGGCTAAAAATTGTGTTGAATCCTTATAGTGATAGGGTTCCACTTAAAATTGATTGGGGACCGACGAGAGAGAGTGGTCGCGTATCCTTAATAATGTTAACCTCGGGAATAGATTGCAAGAACAATAAGATTTAGGGATTTATAGGAGTAGTTGAACCGTAGTCGGGATAGTGATTGTATATCAGTGTGGTATTTACCTAAATGATGGGATAATGGGATGAATTTAAAATTCAGCTTGAGGTTTATAGACTATTACCTATGTGTATACCAATGATAGAAATTAGTAGTAGATATATTGATGTACTTTCGGATACAGATGTGATGTGTAGTGATTGTTACCTACACTAAACTTTGGGCGATAACCTTAATGTTGGAGATATATCTATGTTGGAAGATTATTTATATCCTAGGAGAAATGGATGAATATGCTTCAAGTGAGAGATCGTATTCATATAACAAATTAAGCTATTATGATTGGATTTATGGCTAGTATATTAAGGATTTGGATGCTAATAGTCGAGTTTATAAGCTTTAAACATACAATGAGAGATAGTATGTATATATGTGTGTATATATATTTGTATAGATATGAATATATGTGTATACTCATGGCATGAATATCTAAACTGTTTATGAAGGCTTAGATATATGATGTAATTATATTGATGTATATATATTATGCATGTGAATGATATATATACTTGTATGGTTAAGCATACCCCGCTCATGCTATCATTGGGAAGTTGCACGATGAGGGTGAGCACCCTGGCTCGATGAGCACACTGTGGATATTCCCCAAGTTATAGTCGACCATTATTTTATTATGTGATTTACATTTCTTTTGGGTCAGACGTGGTGGGTATGTTTCGTCTCATTGACCGGTTAGGAGCTATGACTGCTTCCCGGGACGTCCTGTGTGTGTTGATCACGAGGTAGGTGTCATTTATTCCTACAGGTGGTCCCCAATATGCTAAGTGGGTCGGGCACTGGAAGATGATAGCATGGTGCAGTATATTGGCGATATATAGCCAGTTATATTATGTGTATGGCCATTGTACATTATATATGATATGTACACTTGGCTATGGGAATGAATGGTTGTATATATATATGTTTAGAGTAAATATATATATATATATATATTATATCCTGTAGGTGAAAGGATATGAAATTCCTATGGTGTACATCTTGGATGATTACGGTGTACCAGATTATTGGGAGTTGATGTATCGCACTTAAGGAATATTTCGGTTATATCGACCAAAGGATATTTTTGGAGATTTTGGGATTACTCTTAGTTAGTAATCCATATAGTAGTAGCATGTTTTGTGTAGATGACATAATGCTTTGCCCTGCGATCAACATGGTCAAGTAGTAGTGTATCGGGGGGGTTCCTTGTTTGGATTTCGATTTGATAGACGCCCCACGCACAAAACGCAGTGCCATCTTGAGAGTAGAGAGACGTTTTGTCCTTCGTAGTTGTAGATATCAGTAGTAGATCTGTGTAGATGACATGATGGATCCCTATAATCGACATTGTCGAGGAGTAGTGTATCGTGAGGGTTCCTTGTTTGGATTTCGCTTTGCGAGACGCCCCACGCACGAAACGCAGTGCAATTGTTGAGAGTAGTGAGAAGTCCTGTCTTTTGTATGTATATGTAATTATAGTAGTAGAATTGTATGTATGACATAATGGATCTCTAGGATCGACATTGCCAAGGAGTAGTGTATCAGGGGGGTTCCTTGTTTGGATTTCACTTTGCGAGACGCCCCACGCACGCACACAGTGCAATGTTGAGAGTAGAGAGAAGTTTTGCCCTCATTAAATTGTGCATGTTATTTAGAGAATAAACTCTTAATTTGATGCTTAAAATTAATCTGTGAAGTAATAAAAATGGATAACTGATTAAGTTATAAATTGGAATCAATAAAAACCTAGTATGGCATATATGTGTAAATTTATTTAAGTGTGATTAGACTGGGAAGGATTATTGGGTTACGTTAGAATGGAAGGTCTTGTGGGTATAGACCGTGCCTATGGTAAGATAGGTTGTCCTTATGGGCGGGGTAACTTAATTAAGATTCCGGGACGCGAATAGGTTCGCGCTGTTAGATGAGAGGTGAGTTTGGGGTTTCACGAGAGTGCGACTCCACTTTAAGTTATGAAATAAGTGCATTTATATTTATTATGCACGGTTAACACACTTGCTAAACATTTTTACAACTCGGGATCTGACCTGTTTATATTTCTCTTCTTTTATATATATATTACTACAGGTGTCCTACCGCAGGGATGCCGGATGCCCTTCTATCCTGAGTTGTGGGAGCCGTAACAGGTGCAGACTGTTGCGGGACTTAGATTGTAGTCGCCCTCTATTTCTTTGTAAATCTAGATAGGATTCATTTTGTACATCGGGATTATACTTTAGAGTTATTTATATTTGTTTATATTTCTTCACCATGGATGTTGTGCTGTCTGTAATTCGACATCTTATTCGGGTATTTTCATTTGTATGTACGCATTCCACGTTATACTAGCACTTTCTTTCATCATCATACTTGTGCATTCTACCTTTGTTAGTAGTTGTACATAGTTAGTTTGATTCCCATTGTATGTTTTATTTGGTTTTTGGCATCCGCTTTTAATAGTTTCGGGTAGTTAGCCTTATATTATCTAGTATTGTCAGTTGATGTTGAGACTGAGCCATCTGAGATACTTGATTTATGTAGTATAGGGATGGCCACCCGTTATTATTTTAAGCAGCTTGCCACATATGGTATCAGAGCATCAGGTTCTAGAGTCATTAAGATCTGTGCGGGTTTTTTGTGTTCTTCCGTTGATGTTCTTGATATAGAACCCTACTATCAGGATTGTTGTGTTCATTACCTTATCTTCTTCCGCAAGATGCACTCACTTGAATGAAGTTCTGACACAGTTGTTTCGTCTCAGACGTCACCGATAATAAGTTGGTTAGGAATGGGCAAGATGAGAGATGTAATGCCCATAACAGATTCTTGGGTACACTTTGGTTTGAGGTATTTCTTTCCGTGATTCGGGCAGAGATAAGAAGGAAAGTTTCGTGATCGATAAGGTAGGTACTGATGAGGAGAGAATAGGAAGCCCTTAGGAGGTTTAGATTGAGAAATTCTTCAACAGTTATTAGGAAACCTGGGGTTGGTTACCCTTACCGATGTGAGGTGGGTGGAGTTATCACAATATTGGGAGTATTGCCTTCTGGGAAGAGGGAGTGAGGAAGTGTGGTCTTGGTGCGGCACCCTTTGGGATATTAAACCGTCTTGTGATGAGCTAGTAGAGAGTTACTCTAGTGATTTTTGGGAGTGTGAATTGATAAGGTGATTATTTTCTACATAGGCTGGGACAGGAAATTTTAGTGTTCCAATGAGGGAAGAACTTGTCTTGTGAAAATGTGTTGATGTAATATAAAGGAAATGTATAATTGAGAGGTTCAGAGTTTAGTAGATTTATTTTGAGCGAAGAATTTAGCTCATAGTTGTGATAGTTTTGAGAACTAGGTATTGGTTAAAGTATTGTAATTGTTAAGGCCTTGTGTCTTGGACATAAGGTATTTGTTTGGCATGTCGAAAGACATGGAATTATTTTATATGATATTGTTATATAGTCCTTCGAGAAATATCTAATGTGAAAATCTTTTATAAAACCTTAACCCTGGTTCAACTGATCTCAATCCCCGACATAGCTACACAGTAGTGTATTTGGAGGGTTTCTTGTTTGGATTTCTCTTGCGAGACCTCCCCCGCATGAAGGTAGATAGTGTCAGGAATTGAGAAGAGTTCAACCATTGGGAATTTCAAACTTTTATATATTTAATATGTTGCTATAGATTATATTGTTGAGAGTTATATTACAATTTGAGTCTAGTGGAGCCGGGTTATTATTTTACGAGTTCAGCTCGGATACGGGGTGTATGGGCGCCCTGGGTAGCTAGTTTGATTCTAAAATTTATACGGTTCGATGTGAGAACTGGGAGAGATCAATATAGTGATCTAGAGGGTAGATTTAAGGACTATATGAGATTAAAGTCCTAGGCATATCTTAAATTTCATGGGCGAAATTCTTGTAAGGGGGGAAGAGTGTAACACCCCACGATTTTGGGACTGAGAAATTTAATTTTGGGAGAAATAAAATTTATTTAAATTGGAGAATTTTAAAATTTAGAGATTGAAGTCCAAAAATTGAGGACGTTTCAAAGTATTCCGGACGATGATTTTGAGTGTACCATCGATCCCAGATGGGTCGAGATAGTCAAAATGACTGTCATTGGGTTTTATTTCAGCTCCGGAATATTTTTAAGTTAGTTTGACTCGAATTGGAGTAAACGAGTCATTTAAAGTGTGTATTAACATTTAAAACTGGGATTTCTATTTTAAAGGCTTAAGAGGCTTACGGATCAAGACATCTCATTTAGAGAAAGAGAGAAAGATAAAAGAAAAAGAGGAAGAAGAAGAAGAAGAAAGGAAGAGAGAGAGAGGGAAAATCTTGGAGATTTCCGGCCCAATCGCGATCACGAGGACGATTAAACCTCTACAAATCTGAGGCAAGTGTTTAATCTTGCAAAATATTTCATTTGTGTATTTCATTTCATAATTTGTGGATAAAAGAAATGGATTTTGGGTATTAATATCAAAACCTAGATTTTGGGTTTAATCTTGAAATTGATGACTAAATATGGGTTTGATGGTGCAAAATGGTTGGGACCAACTTTGGGTTGATTCATTGGCATAGATTCATGATATGAAGAAGGTTTAGGGGTTAGAAGTGGAAATTTTAGGGTTTAAAATTCGTGGGTTTAATGAAGAAGAAGAAGAGAGCTTTAGGGTTCTGCAGACCCGAATCGATTCGCCCCTTAAGTGAATCGATTCGGCTTAGGTAGAAGTGGCAGGTCTGCATAACCGAATTGATTCGGACCCAAGGCAAATTGATTCGCCTTGAGACAGGGTCCCAGGTCCTTTAGACCAAATCGATTCACAGTTGGAGCGAATCGATTTGTCCTTGAGACCGAATCGATTCGAAAATATGGTTGTTTTGTGGAATTTTTCTAGAATAATTTCTAACCCTTTTTGGTTGGGTTTTTGATTCGGGACCTTCTTTTATGATGTAAGAGATATGTTTTAGGAGACATATAAGGGGTTTCTCACATGTTATGATTATGGGGATTTCTTGAAATAATTTTGGAAAATATATATACATGTATGCATTGGAGTTATGTATAGAGATAATGAGAAACCTCATTAGGGATGGGAATCCTAATTATAGATCAAAAGTGAGCCTAGTTAAGATGTAAGGTTTAAGGTCCCTTTGAGAGAGTTATGAGGGCACGACATGGGATAGTAGGCTAAAAATTGTGTTGAATCCTTATAGTGATAGGGTTCCACTTAAAATTGATTGGGGACCGACCAGAGAGAGTGGTCGCGTATCCTTAATAATGTAAACCTCGGGAATAGATTGCAAGAACAATAAGATTTAGGGATTCATTAGAGTAGTTGAACCGTAGTCGGGATAGTGATTGTATATCAGTGTGGTATTTCCCTAAATGATGGAATCATGGGATGAATTTAAAATTGAGCTTGAGGTTTATAGACTATTAGCTATGTGTATACCAATGATAGAAATTAGTACTAGAGATATTGATGTACTTTCGGATACAGATGTGATGTGTAGTGATTGTTACCTACACTAAACTTTGGGCAATAACCTTAATGTTGGATATATATCTATGTTGGAAGATTATTTATATCCTAGGAGAAATGGATGAATATGCTTCAAGTGAGAGATCGTATTCATATAACGAATTAAGCTATTATGATTGGATTAATGGCTAGTATATTGAGGATTTGGATGCTAATAGTCGAGTTTGTAAGCTTTGTAAATACAATGAGAGATAGTATGTATATATGTATGTATATATATTTGTATAGATATGAATATATGTGTATACTCATGGCATGAATATCTAAACCGTATATGAAGGCTTAGATATATGATGTTATTATATTGATGTATATAATTGTGCATGTGAATGATATATATACTTGTATGGTTAAGCATACCGCGCTCATGCTATCATTGGGAAGTTGTGTGATGAGGGTGAGCACCCTAGCTCGATGAGCAGAGTTTGAATATTTCCTAGGTCTTAGTCGTCCATTGTGTTATTATGTGATTTACATTTCTTTTGGGGTGTGACGTGGTGGGTATGTTTCGTCTCATTGACCGGTTAGGAGCCATGACCGCTTCCCTGGACATCATGTGTGTGTGTTGATGACGAGGTAGGTGTCCTTTAGTCCTACAGGTGGTCCCCAGTATGCTCCGTGGGTCGGGCACTGGAAGATGATAGCATGGTGCAGTATATTGGCGATATATAGCCGGTTATATAATGTGTATGGCCATTGTAAATTATATATGATATGTACACTTGGCTACGGGAATGAATGGTTGTATATATATATATATGTTTAGAGTAAATATATATATATATATATATATTTATTTATTTATTATATCCTGTGGGTGAAAGGATATGAAATTCCTATGGTGTACATCTTGGATGATTACGGTGTACCAGATTATTGGGGGTTGATGTATCGCACTTAAGGAATATTTCGGTTATATCGACCCAAGGATATTTATTGGAGATTTTGGGATTACTCTTAGTTAGTAATCCATATAGTAGTAGGATGTTTTGTGTAGATGACATAATTGATCTCTAAGATCAACATGGTCAAGGAGTAGTGTATCGGGGGGGTTCCATGTTTGAATTTCACTTTGCGAGACGCCCCACAAACGAAACGCAGTGCCATCTTGAGAGTAGAGAGAAATTTTGTCCTTTGTAGTTGTAGATATCAGTAGTAGATCTGTGTAGATGACATGATGGATCCCTACAATCGACATTGTCTAGGAGTAGTGTATCGGGGGGTTCCTTGTTTGGATTTCTCTTTGCGAGATGCCCCACGCACGAAACGCAGTGCAATTGTTGAGAGTAGTGAGAAATCCTGTCTTTTGTACTTATATGTAATTATAGTAGTAGAATTGTATGTATGACATAATGGATCTCTAGGATAGACATTTCCAAGGAGTAGTGTATCGGGGGGGTTCCTTTTTTGGATTTCACTTTGCGAGACGCCCCACGCACGAACACAGTGCAATGTTGAGAGTAGGGAGAAGTTTTGTCCTTATTAAATTGTGCATGTTATTTAGAGAATAAACTCTTAATTTGAAGTTTAATATTAATATGTGAAGTAATAAAAATGGATAACTTATTAAGTTATAAATTAGAATCAATAAAAAGCTAGTATGGCATAAATGTGTAAATTTATTGAAGTGTGATTAGAATTGGAAGGATTTTTGGGTTATGTTAGAATGGCAGGTCTTGCAGGTATAGATCGTGCCTATGGTAAGATAGGTTGTCCTTATGGGCGGGGTAACTTAATTAAGATTCCGGAACGCGAATAGGTGTGCGCTGTTAGATGAGAGGTGAGTTTGGGATTTCACGAGAGTGCGACTCCACTTTAAGTTATGAAATAAGTGCATTTATATTTATTATGCACGGTTAACACACTTGCTAAACATTTTTACAACTCGGGCTCTGACCTGTTTATATTTCTCTTCTCCTATATATATATATATATATATATATATATATATATATATATATATATATATATATATATATATATATATATATATTACTACAGGTGTCCTACCATTGGGATGTCGGATGCCCTTCTATCTAGAGTTGTGGGAGCCATAACAGGTGCAGACTCTTGCGGGACTTAGATTGTAGTCGCCCTCTATTTCTTTGTAAATCTAGATAGGATTCATTGTGTACATCGGGATTATACTTTAGAGTTATTTATATTTGTTTATATTTCTTCACCATGGATGTTGTACTGTCCGTGACCCGACAGCTTATTCGGGTATTTTCATTTGTATATACGCATTTCGCATTATACTAGCACTTTCTTTCATCATCATACTTGTGCATTCTACCTTTGTTAGTAGCTGTACATAGTTAGTTTGATTTCCATTGTATGTTTTATTTGGTTTTTGGCATCCGCTTTTAATAGTTTAAGGTAGTTAGCCTTATATTATCTAGTATTGTCAGTTGATGTTGAGACTGAGCCATCTGAGATACCTGATTTATGTAGTACAGGGCAGGCCACCCGTTATTATTTTAAGAGGTTTATCACAATAACTTTCAATGATTTTCAACCCGTTTTCAGTAACCATACAGAATAGTAAATAATTAAAGTTTCATAATTTTTTGACTTCATTTTCTATGTCAAAATCTTGACCAAGCTCAGGGCATACCGAAATGAAATATACAAACAGCAACTATGTACCAACTTGAAATCATCATTAAGGCCTAACCACAAAGAGATAAATTATAATTTTAGGATATGATCATAATATATGAGTCTAATTTCATATCCAATTGTGAGATGGACTGAAGAGGTTTATGTTGTGTTATGGGCCTACTGAACAATGGCTAGGACACCAACGGGGGAAACCCAATTTATGTTAACACATGGCTTAGAAGCCGTCATACCAACGGAGGTAGGACTGCCCACTCACAGGGTTTAGACCTATGACCCTAAGAAGAATGGGGAGGAGATAAGATTTGACTTAGATTTGATTGAGGAAATAAGGTAAGACGCTGAGATCAGACAGGCAGCTTACCAATAGAGAATAGTAAAATTCTATAATCAAAGTGTGAAATCAAGACCTATAGCCGTAGGAGACCTAGTGCTGAAGAAGACGTTTCAAAAGGCAAACAATCTTCACCCAAATTTGCATGGCCCTTACAAAGTGGTTGAGGAGGTTGTACCCGGGACCTAGAGGTTGGAAAACCTTGAAGGGGAACCTTTCTCCAATCTAGGGAATGTTGATCATCTGAAAAAATATTACATATTATGTTGCAATGATTCCTATGTAAATGTATCATCTTATGAAGAGATTATTAATGAGAAGACCAGTTCCTGTGTCAATTCTTGGTTCATTATACTTTAATGGTGAAAAATTTACGGTGGTAACATCTTAGTTGATAACCTCAGACCTTAAAACATCATAATTTGGTGATAAGGTCTGAGGTGAACATCATACTTGGATAACCTCAGACCTTAAACATCATTAATTTGGTGAAAATTTTATGGGGGTAACATCTTAGTTGATGACCTCAGACCTTAAAACATCATAATTTGGTGACAAGGTCTGAGGTGAACATCATACTTGGATAACCTCAGACCTTAAACATCATTAATTTGGTGAAAAATTTATGGGGGTAACATCTTAGTTGATGACCTTAGACCTTAAAACATCATAATTTGGTGACAAGGTCTGAGGTGAACATCATACTAGGATAACCTCAGACCTTAAACATCATTAATTTGGTGAAAAAATTATGGGAGTAACATCTTAGTTGATGACCTCAGACCTTAAAACATCATAATTTGGTGACAAGATCTGAGGTGAACATCATACTTGGAAGAGCTCAGACCTTAAAACATCATAATTTGGTGACAAGGTCTGAGGTGAACATCGTACTTGGATAACCTCAGACCTTTAACATCATTAATTTGGTGAAAAATTTATGGGAGTAACATCTTAGTTGATGACCTCACACCTTAAAACATCATAATTTGGTTACAAGGTCTGAGGTGAACATCATACTTGGATGACCTCAGACCTTAAAACATCATAATTTGGTGACAAGGTCTGAGGTGAACATCATACTTGGATGACCTCGAACCTTAAACATCATTAATTTGGTGAAAAATTTATGGGGGTAACATCTTAGTTGATGACCTCAAACATAATAAACAGTAATTTGGTAAAATGTTACATGGATAACATCATAGTTTAGCGATGAAGACACTGATGCATGACACATAAAAACATTCGAAGGCAAGAAGAAGGAAAGTTCTCCTTAGAGAATGGTATAACACAAAGAAGTTAGAATTACAAGTCAAAAGTTAATAGAAAATGTTATCAGAGGTTACAGAACGATATAAATCAGAAACAAAAATTACAAATAAGAGCTTCACAAAATAAGTCCTAAGTGTCTGCAGTTTCAGGGTTAGTGGCCATGCCCCCACTTCCTTGGACGATATTAGTCACTTCTACCCCATTATCCTGAGGATTAACGTCTTCAGTCTTTGTATCTTCTGGTTGAGCAGTCTCGGAAGGTGCAGCACCTCCTTCTTCCTCGACCTCTTGTAAGGCCTGAGCAAATCGAGGATCAGCATAGCCCAGAACAACGAAGTCCGAGGCTACCTGTAACAACCCGCGTAATTTTGGGCAATTTTAATTAATTTCTAGAAAATAGAGGAAAACAAAGTTTTTGATAAAATTATTTTTATTGCTCAAATATGTTGGTTATTATTTTTAAAGGCGAGAATTTCAAACGGCTTCGAAAATGGAGTTAAAACGGATTTTAAAATGATTTTTAAATGTTTTTAACTCTTGGAGTTGTTTTGACTTCCAACTCTTCATTTCTTTGCCTTATTTAAAGGAGTCTTTTGGATTCCAACTCTTCATTTCTTTGAATTATAAAAGGAAGTCATGGGAAAACCTTTTTAAACTATTTTTGGCACAACTTTTGGCAGCAAATATATTTTATATTCCTCTCCTTTTTAATTATACTTTGGCCCTTGAGATTTGTGAGTTCCAACATTAGATTAGAGGTGGTCTTGGGGCTATTTTGTTGGAGGTTATTGGAGAAGCTTTTGTAGATCTTTTGAGTTGATCTTGAGGATGTGATCATTGGTTTCTCATCATGGTTTGAGGTATGGGGTTGTGGGTACCCTGAAATTAGTACTATAGGCCTGGACGAGTAGCCCAGCCCTAGCAGCCCAAAGTCCAGGCCCCTCATCTTTTGTATTGATCCAATCTTCCCCACGACCCCATGAAGGGAAGTTATAGGGGAGCACAATCCCATGAAGGGAAGTTATAGGGAAGATGGCTAATATGGAGGAACCCATCATCTCCACTAACTAACATACACATGCATAAATTAAACCCTAGGTCCGGGGCAAAGGAAAAGTTGTATTCTCTGTACTCATTCTCCAGAATATTGAGAAATAATACTGACTGCACCACCGTGGATGTAGGCACATCTTTGCTGAACCACGTACATTCGTTGTTGTGTGATTGGCATTTTATTTTCTTTGTTCTTTCTTGGTCATTACTTCTCTCATATTTATTTGTGTTGCACAATCATTGTCACCGCAATTGGCGCCATCTGTGGGAAGCGTTCATCTTTCCCTGAGAAGAGCCCACGCCAAGAAAATAATCTAAGATGTCTGGTCACAGCAGCAACGCTCCTCAAGCAGGAGATATTCAAGAGCCACCTACTCCTCGCAGGATTAGGTCTAAAGTCCGACGTTCAGATCGTGTGGCTCGCTTGGAAAGGCCAGCCTCAGAAGAAAGTCAAGGACCAGCAAGGTCCACGCAGATATCCAGATTGATTGATGCATACGAGGCAAGGCTCCACGAGCAGAGGGAGTCTTCCCGCAGATACGAGGCTGAGAATGCTCGCTTGAAAAGCAGACTGGAAAGACTAGAGAAGGAACTACGTCCTGATACCAGGAGACACCCCTATCGCACTCCTAGACCTCAGGCGAGCAAATCTCATAGCCGAGGAAGGAGCCCTAGGCGGGAATATCAAAGGGTCAAAGGTGGCGACTCAGACGATGACCTCCGCGAATAACTAAGAAGAGCTTGTCGCGACCAGAGCCCTGCTCGCAGCGACGAAAACATACGGAACCTGGTCCGCGGAGAAATGGACCAACATCCAGCTCATCGCGGAACCAGGTCGACCAGAGAACTCACCAGGAGAGCCCTCAAGACCCAGATGAAGTCACCCTTCACGAGGAAAATTGAAGAGGAAGAGTATCCCAAGAAATTTACCATTCCAAGGTTCAAGATTTACGACCGAAAGACTGATCCCATTGATCATGTCAGGTAGTACCAGCAGGCCATGACCCTCTGGAATCACCGGGATGCACTGATGTGCCGTATTTTCCCCTCGAGTCTCCATGATGTGGCCCAGAAATGGTTTGAAAAACTCCTTCACCGATCCATCAGAAATTTCAAATCCCTGGCCGAGCTCTTTACGACCCGGTTCATCACCAGCAACTCCCATCCCAAAAGGATGGATGCTCTATTAACAATGAAGAAAACACCTCAACAAACGCTCCGAGACTATGCGAAGAGGTACTGGGAGTTATTCAACGAGGTCGAGGACTGCGCGGAAGAGGTGGCAGTGGCTTCCTTCAAAATTGGGCTACCTAGCTCTTCCCTCCTTTACCAGTCCTTGACGAAGAAGGAAGCTATAACCATTGACGACCTGATGTCCCGGATTGAGAAATACGCAAAGATGGAAGATGTCACCCGCCTTAATGTAGGAGAAAACGGTCGAGCCAAGCTCACTACCAAGGGAAGTGAGAAAGTTGATAACCAGAAGAAAGGAGGAAAGAGTGGGGGCAAGAATGGCTCCAAAAACAGAGGGAACCCTGACGTAACAAAATCGTTCCAGGCGGTCAACACCGTCTTCAAAGAGCCAATTTACAAAATTCTCGCGAAGATCAAGGATGTGTCGTTCATCAAATGGCCCCGAAAAATGGGAGGAGACCCCTCGAAAAGAAATAATGCATTAAGGTGCGCTTTCCACAAAGAGGGAGGGTATAAGACCGAGCACTGCAAGGCTCTTAAGTCCCACCTCGAGGAGTTGGCCCAGTTCGGACATTTGAATGACTTTGTGGAAAAGAAGGTAGAGAAAGTGGCTGCCCACAGAGAGGTGAAACCCGACAACGTGCTGGAGGATGATGCCGGACACGAATTCCCAGTAATCCACGGAGTATCTAACGTCAAGAAAATACAAGGGAACTTAGCTCGAATGGAGGTAAAGAAACTGACAGCGGTAATGCAAGCTTTTCAGATTGATCCAGCAAAATCACAGTCAGGAAAACGTCGGCGAGCAGAGGACATCAACTACAACAAGCATATTGTTTTCACGGATGAAGACCAAGTGGGAGTAAGGACCCCACATCATGATGCCTTGGTCATTACACTTAGGATAGCCAACTTTGACATCGACAGGCTGCTCGTCGATCAAGGAAGCTCATCCGAAGTAATGTACATCGACCTGTTCAGGAAATTGAAGTTGAGCGTCACCGACCTAAAGGGAGCTACTGTCCCTCTGGTCGGCTTCGCTAGAAAAATAACCATGCCCCTGGGCAAAATAGTACTGCCAGTGCGCGCTGGAAATGTTTCCAAGATGATCGAGTTTTTGGTGGTCGACATTGATTCACCGTATCAGGCCATCCTCGGCAGGGGATGGCTTCATGCGATGAAGGCAGTCTCCTAGACCTACCATCAGAAGCTAAAATATGTTACCGAGCGAGGAGTAATGGAGATACACGGTGACCAGGCGATGGCAAGGAAGTGCTTCATAGCGGCCATCCGACCAAAGCCAGAGAAAAAATCCGATCAATCCAGTGAGAAAGTGGAGGAAGGTGCAATTCCTTCCAAATAGCAATTAAAATACGGAAGGCCTGGGGTAGAAGAGACCAGGCTCCTCCCCTCCGAGCATGTCATCGAGGACCTGGTAGAAGTGGCGGCTAGGGAAGGCGACAATAGCAGAGTCTTCCTGATCGGAGCGTCACTCACCGACCAAGAGCAAAAAGAGTTGTCAACCTTACTCAGAAGCAACATAGATGTTTTCGCTTGGGAACCTTATGAGCTGCCAGGAATCGATCCCAATATGGTCTGCCACCAGTTGCACGTTGATCCCCAATTCAAGCTGATAACGCAGAAGGTACGGCGAACTGCTCCCGAGAAGGCTAGAGCAATAGAAAAAGAAGTCGAAAAACTGCTGGATACAGGATCCATACGGGAAGTGCAATTCCCCAAATGGTTATCCAACCCAGTGGTAGTTCCGAAAAGTAACGGAAAGTGGAGAGTTTGCATAGACTTCACTGACCTCAACAAATCCTGCCCCAAGGATAGCTTCCCTCTTCCAAAAATAGACCAACTAGTAGACGCCACCGCAGCTCATGAACGAATGAGTTTCCTGGATGCGTACTCATGATATCACCAGATTCCCTTGTATGCCCCAGATCAGGACAAAACGGCATTTATCACGACGGTTGGTTTGTATTGTTACAAGGTCATGCCTTTTGGACATCAACTACAACAAGCATATTGTTTTCATGGATGAAGACCTAGTGGGAGTAAGGACCCCACATCATGATGCCTTGGTCATTACACTTAGGATAGCCAACTTTGACATCGACAGGCTGCTCGTCGATCAAGGAAGCTCATCCGAAGTAATGTACATTGACCTGTTCAGGAAATTGAAGTTGAGCGTCGCCGACCTAAAGGGAGCTACTGTCCCTCTGGTCGGCTTCGCTAGAAAAATAACCATGCCCCTGGGCAAAATAGTACTGTCAGTGCGCGCTGGAAATGTTTCCAAGATGATCGAGTTTTTGGTGGTCGACATTGATTCACCGTATCAGGCCATCCTCGGCAGGGGATGGCTTCATGCGATGAAGGCAGTCTCCTCGACCTACCATCAGAAGCTAAAATATGTTACCGAGCGAGGAGTAATGGAGATACATGGCGACCAGGCGATGGCAAGGAAGTGCTTCATAGCGGCCATCCGACCAAAGCCAGAGAAAAAATCCGATCAATCCAGTGAGAAAGTTGAGGAAGGTGCAATTCCTTCCAAATAGCAATTAAAATACGGAAGGCCTGGGGTAGAAGAGATCAGGCTCCTCCCCTCCGAGCGTGTCATCGAGGACCTGGTAGAAGTGGCGGCTAGGGAAGGCGACAATAGCAGAGTCTTCCTGATCGGAGCATCACTCACCGACCAAGAGCAAAAGGAGTTGTCAACCTTACTCAGAAGCAACATAGATGTTTTCTCTTGGGAACCTTATGAGCTGCCAGGAATCGATCCTAATATGGTCTGCCACCAGTTGCACGTCGATCCCCAATTCAAGCTGATAACGCAGAAGGCACGGCGAACTGCTCCCGAGAAGGCTAGAGCAATAGAAAAAGAAGTCGAAAAACTGCAGGATACAGGATCCATACGGGAAGTGCAATTCCCCAAATGGTTATCCAACCCAGTGGTAGTTCCGAAAAGCAACGGAAAGTGGAGAGTTTTCATAGACTTCACTGACCTCAACAAATCCTGCCCCAAGGATAGCTTCCCTCTTCCAAAAATAGACCAACTAGTAGACGCCACCGCAGCTCACGAACGAATGAGTTTCCTGGACGCGTACTCAGGATATCACCAGATTCCCTTGTATGCCCCAGATCAGGACAAACCGGCATTTATCACGACGGTTGGTTTGTATTGTTACAAGGTCATGCCTTTTGGGCTCAAAAATGCAGGGGCAACCTATCAGCGGCTAGTTACTAAAATGTTCAAGAATCAAATGGGAGACACAATGGAGGTCTACATCGACGACATGCTCGTCAAGAGCAAGGAGAAGGAGAATCACCTCTCGGACCTGTCAAGTACCTTCGAAATCCTCAGGAAGTACCGAATGAAACTTAATGCGAGCAAGTGTTCCTTCGGTGTCCAGTCAGGGAAGTTTCTTGGGTATTTGGTCAGCAAGCGAGGCATAGAGGCTAATCCGGACCAGATTGATGCAATCAACAGAGTGCAACCTCCTCGCACAATCTGGGATGTACAGAAGCTCACTGGAATGCTCGCTGCTCTAAATCGTTTCATTTCTAAATCCTCTGAGAGATGCAAGCCTTTCTTCCAACTCTTAAAGGGCAGCAAAATAGTAGAGTGGAGCCCAGATTGCTCGCGAGCATTGGACGAGCTCAAGTCCTACCTAAGCACTCCACCACTGCTTGTCATACCACAGCAAATGGACTCTTTGTACCTCTACCTCTCTGTATCCAGTCATACTGTCAGCTCGGCGCTAATGTGTGAAGTTACAGGAATCTAACATCCCATCTATTACACGAGCAAAACCTTATTAGATGCCGAGCAGCGCTACCTACCATTGGAAAAACTCGCATTCGCCCTAGTAATAGCCTCGAGAAAGCTGAAGCATTACTTTGAAGCTCATACGATCATCGTCCTTACATCGCACCCCCTCAAGGCTGTCCTAAGGAAGGCGGATTTGTCAGGTAGACTGTCTAAATGGTCAGTCGAGCTCGGTCGGTTTGACATCCAATTTTAACCAAGGACAGATATCAAGGGTCAAATCCTTGTTGATTTCATAGCTGAATTCACAGGCGAAGGACCCTCCGACCAGCCTAAGCCAACAGAGCAAAACAACTAAGCTACAGTGGAAAGCTGGAAACTATTAGTTGATGGAGCCTCCAACTCAAAGGGGGCAGGCGTAGGAATTGTTCTCATCACTCCAAAAAACACAGTCCTTGAGCAAGGAATCAGGCTGGGATTTGCAGCCTCCAATAACGAAGCAGAATACGAAGCCCTAATAGCAGGTCTCCAAAAAGCGCAAACTCTGGGAGAAAAGCGTTTCTAGGTATTCGACGATTTGCAACTAGTTTCCAACCAGATAAGTGGAGACTATAACGCGAAGGATGAAAGAATGGCAGCCTACCTCTCCTTGGTGAAAAACTTAATGACGAGCTTTGAAGAGATCAACATCCAGCAGTTTCCCAGGGGGCAAAATAGCCACGCTGATGCGTTAGCAGCCCTGAGCTCGGCAGTTGATTCTAGCCTTAAAAGGGTTATCCCTATCGATTTCCTCAGTTTCCCAAGCATTTACCCCAACTGCGAGCTGACAAATGCGGAACCAATACTCCAATTGGAATCAACACCCAGCTGGATGGATCCCTTGAAGGACTATTTAAAGGACGGAACGCTTCCAGAGGACACGAGAACTGCCCACCAGATAAGGGTCAAAGCTGCTCGCTTTCACTTATCCACAAGAGGCAACTTGTATAAAAGATCTTTCTTCGGTCCCTACCTTAGATGTGTCCACCCAGGCGATGTCAAGGCAGTGCTTCACGACCTTCACGAAGGAATCTGTGGAAGTCATGTCGGAGGAAGGTCTCTAGCCTTCCGAGCAATGAAGGAAGGCTATTGGTGGCCATACATGCAAAAAGACTCCGCAGTATATGTCCGCAAATGCCTGAAATGCCAACTTCACGCTCCTATGGTCCACCAGCCCGCCAACGAATTAAAATCCCTGACCAGCCCCTGGCCTTTCGCCCAATGGGGAATGGACATCGTGGGACCACTGTCCACCGCTGCCGGCAATCACAAATACCTGTTGGTTGCAACTGACTACTTTACCAAGTGGATCGAGGCAGAACCACTGGCAAACATCCGAGATGCTGACATGATAAGGTTCGTATGGAGGAATATAATCACTCAATTCAGAATCCCCAGAACCATCATCACTGACAATGGAACACAGTTCGATAGTGGCCCTTTTCAGGACTTCTGTAACGAACATGGGATCAGGCACCACTTCAGCTCAGTGGCCTACCCTCAAAGAAACGGACAAGCTGAAGCATCCAACAAAACAGTGATCGCTGGATTAAAGAAGCGGTTAGAGTGAGCTAAAGGCGCATGGGCAACCGAGCTACCGCATATCCTATGGGCATACAGAACGACTCCTAGGCGAGGAACAGGAGAAACGCCATTCTCACTAACATATGGTATGGAGGCAATCATCCCACTAGAAGCGGGATTGCCAACAATGAGATCCGGCCTTGTCGAACAAGGCCAGAACGATGAGGCTTTGCTCGCTGAACTCGACCTGGCCGACGAGCGCAGGGAACTTGCCCTAGTGAAACTAGCGAGCTATCAGCAACAGCTCGCAAAGCACTACAGCAAAAGGGTCAACCCGAGGAGATTCAACGTTGGGGACTATGTTCTAAGAAAGGTCCTGGGCAATACAGTGAAGCCATCAGACGGTAAGCTGGGCCCAAACTGGGAAGGACCTTATAAGATAATTAGAGACGACCTGCAAGGTGCCTATCATTTGGAAACAATGGAGGGAAGGGAGATACCACGAGCTTGGAACGCAGCTAATCTCAAGAAATTCTATTTTTAGGAGTTCTATTATTAAATCTTTTATTGTATTCATTATGTGAAAGGACAGTTCATTTCCCATTTCACTAATGAAAATATCTCAGTTGATCACTCCCTAATTAGTAATAGTTATATTTTATTACACATCCCTTCCAAATCACAGGCATAATGGTCGACGTAGCAGGGGAACATCCCTCCTCAGGTCATCGTCATGAAGCACGACAGACCTCTTAGCATTGCCCCTGGCAATATATGAAGCCCTACAGAGTATTCTTAGGCATCAAACCTACTTTGGTTAAACAAAATCCTGATCGAATGAAGACATCCAATACCAGGTGTGTCCTCGCCAATTGCCCTACTTAGGCCTAAGGGAGCGTGACGACACAACCTAAAAGGTAAAGTGAGGGAATAATGGTATTCTTGCATTATACTGGACTGGGGGGACACTCGCATGACAAAATAAAAAAGATTATGAAGCAGCAAAAATATAAAAAGATTGGATGAACACGTTTAGTCAGAAAAATTTCCCAAAACGCGAACTTTTCATTAATCCTTTAT
Organism: Sambucus nigra; assembly: GCA_949130495.1. NCBI lineage: Eukaryota > Viridiplantae > Streptophyta > Magnoliopsida > Dipsacales > Adoxaceae > Sambucus > Sambucus nigra. The sequence continues at coordinate 394,605,805 of OX422215.1, forward strand.
ATTTACAAACAATGATAATACATGTTTAGTCGGCGAAGCTCGCCCAAAGCATTTACATTATCAAAAAGAAAAAGAATAACAAAATCTCAAGGAAGTGGAAGCCTCCGAGCAAGATAATCAGCAACTTTAGCTCTCCTTCCATCATCAGGAGCGGGGGCTAGCTCTTCCATGACCTCATTTGCGTCCAACTCCAATAGTTGCCGGGGAATAGCATCAATGGGGATCCATCGATCATCCCTCCTGAATGGATTGGGAATCAGAGTGGAGGAAGACATCTCGTGTCGATACCATAACACCGAGTTCCTCGGGACCTGCAGCTCTCTCAGGGCGCTCAACCACCCTCTAATGAAAGAAAGTTCTTCGAACTCTGATAATATCGTGGGAGCATCCAGCCAGCCCTGATCGTAGCCATCAGACCACACTTGGCGAGGGCCCTTCTTGAATAGATGTCGCAGTCGGGAAACGTCCCTCTGGAGCCCAGCAGCAATTACATAAGCTCATCGAACATCATCGCGCAGCTCCCCAATCTCCCGTTGTTCGACGGCTTCCCTGTTCCTACCCCTGGCACTCCTGCCAGCACGCGGAAGGGGAGGCCGAGCAGCTCGCAATGAAGAAGAGCCTTGCAGGACTGCCGAAACGGTGCTTGGCGAATGCTCCTTGAGCTTTAGGACCTCCCTCCTCAAGTCTTCATTCTCCTGCTGCAGGAACTCCCCAACCTGGTTAATCTCGGTGGCCTCCAGTAACCTTGCTCTCAGTGCACTGACTTCTTCTTGTACTGAGGCACCGATTTCTTCCATCTCCTGGAGCCTGTCCTTCAGCTTGGGCACCATCTCGGACTGATCCTTATATTTTTTGTTCCTTGACTTAGCAAACTTGCAAAGTCTAGCAAAGGCCTGGCGAATTTTAGGGCTTGCATTAGGACCAAGAGTCCTACCCAGTTGGGAGGTAACAGGAATATAGTCATCAACATCAACCAACTACAAGTAAAAGAAAGAGAAGAAAAAGAGATAAGCGTAAACAAAAATGAAGTCTTTTCATTAATAAGGAACGAGGTTACATCAGATTGAAAAAGAAAAAATTACAAAGCAGCCCTATCAATTAGCAACCTCGGGTGGCCCAGAGGTGGATGGTCTCTTGTCCTTATTAGCATCAGCAGGGGCATTACCCTTTGTAGGGGTGTCCTCTGTCCTCTCAACCAAAGGAGCGTCAACAGGAGTCGCCTGAGAGACAGGATCAGTGCCTTCAGTAGTTGGGGCAGGGTCCTCATCTACGACTGGCTTCGGCCCTGGATCGTGCTCGTCAAAGAGTGGGGATGCAACGTCCACCCCAGCAGCCACGAGAGCCTTATTACACCCTTTCTTGAAGTTCAGACGGCTGATATAGCCTATCTGAACTCCAGCGTCCTCATACGCAGCAGCCCAGCCAGAGTTATACGAGTCCTCCTTAAGGGTGGCTGCCTGGGATTTCTTCGCCTCCAGTTGCTCGGCCAGAACCCTGTTCTTCTCTGCAAGGTACAGCTTGCTCGTGCACACCAGATCATAAGCCTTCCTCATCTCGCACAGCTCCCTGACCGCATCATCTCTCTCGCGAGCAGAATTGATAAGGGCCAGGTCAGATGAAACTCGAGCTGCATCAGCAGCTTTCAGGTCGGCCTCCAGTTGAGAGCCCCTAGCTTCCAGAGTAGATTTTTGCTGTTCCAGCTCACCATTCCTCCTCATCAACTCGTCGCGAGAGCGATATAGCATAGCGAAGTCGGTCACAAACTGCAAAGAATAAAGAAGAAATCAAGAAGAAGAAACCATCAAGACTTGTTAAAATAAATTGAGAATTAGAAGAGAACTTTACCAAGGCAAGCCTCTGGATAGCTTGCAGAGCCAGTTGATCGGACCCCAACGCCCTCTGGCGATCCGCAGGAAGGACTGCTCTCTCTAGCAGCGCAGGGGCTAGCTGAGGAGAAATGGCCACCGAAGCCCCCCCAGGCAAAGCAGATACTGGGACCAGGGCTTGACCTGTTTTGGTCCTCGATTCCATCTTCCTCCTCTCCTCCTCTTTTTCTCTCTCCCTTCTCTTTCTCTCCTCCACTTTCTTCTTCTCCTCCACCTTCCTCCTCTCCTCCTCCTTTTTCCTCTCCCTCTCTCTCACCTGCTCCTCCTCTCTCCTCTTCTTCTCTTGCTCCTGAGAAGAAGGCCGAGAACCAGTAGCTATGACCCCAGATGCAGACTTCAGTTTCTTAGACCTCTGTGCAAGGATCACGTCATCATCTCTGATCAAATTCTTCCTGGGAGGCATCTCTTCACCAGAACTGTTGGAAGTGCTCGACGATCCTTGAGCTTCAGAGTTCTCCTCAGAATTAGAAGAACTTCTACTGACAGAGCTCCCTCCACCAAGATTATCGACAGGCTCACTTTCAGAGCTCCTCTCCTCTTCGTCCAACTGGATTAGCTCGACAGTAGTCTCTTCGAAGGAAGCAAACTCTGGAACACTGTCCACAGGTCGTGCTATGAAGCTAGAGCCTACGTTCTTATACTCTAACAAAAAAGCGACAGATCTGGGATGCTCGTCGTCACCCAAAGGCTCTCTGATGTTCCAAGCTTTAACCAACTCAGAAATTCGGACCTCGCTAAGAGAAGGCTCCAAGTTCCTTGACTTCGCTGTAAAAGAAAATGCCGAATGGAGTTAGAAAAGTCATAAATCAGCAGAGATTGAAGCAGCAGTACAAATATCTACCTATATATTCTTCCCCATAAAAGGGAACAGTGAATCTTTCAGACCTTGACCTTTCAGATTGGGGAGAGAACTACCAATTCCTAACAAGAAAACCTTCCTGCCAGTAGTCCTTATGGGAATCAAGTAGATTTACTACCAATACCCTATCAGGGCTCCTAGCTTTGAGGTACAGGACACCTGAACTAGTTCGAGAGAAGGAGTAACAAAAGCATACCTCGGCAATCCCTAACCTTGTGCCATACAATTTATTTATCCTATGCACGTCGTTCACTATTTTCCATACATTGGGCGAACATTGTGCAGGTACAATACTAAAATAGCTAAAAAAATGCAAAAACAGATCATTAGGGGGAAAAGTAAGTCCCCCCTAGGAAAGCAACAAAGCATGAATCCAGTGGGCATCCTCTATATCCCTAACGTTCCTAGGAGGTGAGGCACAACACTCAATCTCCACCCACTCAGGAATGTTGTAGAATTTTCTAAATTCCGAGATTGACCTATTTCCAATCTTCGCCATTGGAAAATACAAGAAAAGCTACAAACCAAAGAGAAAATGCAAAGGGCACGAGAGACTTACAAGACAGAAGATCAGGTCAAATGACGAAGAAGTAACGAGAATGGAGATCGAAAGTAGAAGGTACGAAGCGCAAGAGTTCTCAGAAGATAGAAGAGTGCTGGAAAAGCTGAAACAACGAAAAGAAAGAAGCCTTATTCCAACAAACCTTCAAAATCTAATCATATCGCACAGTAAGTGAAGCGGCTGCCACCAGAAATCGACTCTACAGCTCCCGAGGAATTGCAACACGGCTATTATGGCTAATCATTTAAATTTGTTGGGCCCACATGCATGGCACAACAAATTTAGGGGCAATTGTGGGTACCCAGAAATTAGTACTATAGGCCTGGACGAGTAGCCCAGCCCTAGCGGCCCAAAGTCCAGGCCCCTTATCTTTTGTATTGATCCAATCTCCCCCACGACCCCATGAAGGGAAGTTATAGGGGAGCACGATCCCATGAAGGGAAGTTATAGGGAAGATGGCTAATATGGAGGAACCCATCATCTCCACTAACTAACATACACATGCATAAATTAAACCCTAGGTCTGGGGCAAAGGACAAGTTGTATTCTCTGTACTCATTCTCCAGAATATTGAGAAATAATACTGACTGCACCACCGTGGACGTAGGCACATCTTTGCTGAACCACGTACATCCGTTATTGTGTGATTGGCATTTTATTTTCTTTGTTCTTTCTTGGTCATTACTTCTCTCATATTTATTTGTGTTGCACAATCATTGTCACCACAGGGGTTTTACACAATATGCTCCTTAAATCTCACGAGTGTCATTCTCTTTGAATTCTTGTTAATTGAACTCATATTTGAATTGTTAAATTCATTGAAATCTAGAAAATAACTGTTCAAATTATTTTGATTCATATGGTATCATTATATTGTTGTTGAGCACGTTGTCATGAGATTTTAATATGGCACGGATGTTGTGCACCCGCCAAAATTCCTATTTCCCGGGATATGGCTTGATAAAGCATATACGGATGTGGTGAGGCCTGGTGACCCGGTTAAAGTGTTGTTGAGAAATTTATTGATAAAATGCTATTGAGATTTACATTTTGATTTGAATATTCATACTCGTGTTGTTAGGTTTTATTCATCGCTAACACATATTTGTTGAGCATATTTCTTGTCGTATTGTGTACTTCCCCATATTTTCTTTTAGTGGCAGGTTAGCACGGATTTTGGGGCGCTATGGAGATTGATTTTAGCGAGGATTGTTTGGGAAAGATTTGTATTATTTTGATGTATAGAGCTTTGGAGATTTGTATTTTATTTTCGAGTTAGTTGTTGTATATAATTCGAGAGATTTGGTATTTAATTTGAAGAGATTGAGATTTGTAGTTTCTCTTTTGTTGTTGTGGGACTTAGATGCTCTATACCTTGTCACTTGTGGATTTGGATTTATCGGATTAGCGCTCCGTTCGCTCTCCCCGGGCGGGCGGGGTGTTACACTACCAAGCACCCCGATTCCTTCTCTTTTATTGCAGCCCATTTTACAGTGGCCTTAACACCCCTTTCGAGGTATTCAAAGCCAAAGATGACGAATTCATCAGAGACCTTGTAGTCCTCCAATATCTTCTCTGAGGAATCATCCGGAGTAGCCTTCACAGCGACATCAACCTTGTGTTGGAGAGAGTCATCCTGGGTCTTTAGAGCAAAGCTATGATCCTTCTTAAGCTTATCCATGTCCTTCTCCATCCGCTTAATGTTAGCTTCAGACTTCTCTAAGGAATCCTTCAGACGCTCCACTTCAGCACTCAGAGTGGCCTCTGTCTTCTGGACATCTCTTCCCTTCTCAATCAGAGAGAGCTTCCTCAGGGTCCAGTCAAGGAACTGGTGCATAGTGAGGAGACCCTGCAAAATATGTTCAGGAGTATCAGTTGAAGATTTTAGAAGATTCAAAGTCGATATTGCACTTCAACATAAATAACAAAAGTCTTGCCTTGATAGACCGGTGGAGAGCGAACTCGACCAGCAGAGGAGTGTCCAAAGAATGATAAAATAGCTTTTCAACGTCGGTTATTACGGAGTCGGTGGAATCCAAGGCCTTTAAACTCTGGACAATAAGGCTGTCACCGATCTTCAACTGCTCCAGGCGAGCAACTAACGCATCCTCAAAAGAGATGTGGATCGTACGATTTCCCTTGGAGGTTTTCTTCTTCTGCCTATGATCCTCAGGGGCAGGGTCATTGGACTTCCTTTTCTTTGAGGCATCGGCCCTTGAAATGGTAGGGGGAGGAGGAGGCGCATTCTGGCCTTCTTTCTTCACTAGTTTTATAAGGCTAGAGGCTGCCATTTTCCAAATGACGTCTAATATTCCTTCTGGGCGCTTTGCAAAAAGAAAGATCTGAGTTAAAAGATCAGGGACGTAGAAAAATTAGAGGTTTAACTTGTTGAAAAAAATAAAGTAACTTACGAAGCTCGGTCAGGGGACTCCCCCCAAGGCCAGTCTCAGAGAGGTAGTAGGGGGTCATCAAATGATCGTACTTGATCAGCAGACCATGCTCCCCCTGATCTTGAAGGTCTTTGACCTTCTGAAAGTTATTCTGGCTTAATCCAAGGTCAGCCCTGGCAGCTATTGACACCTTTCCCCACCTCAGAGGTATTCTCGTCTCTAAAGATGAAGAGGGGACACAGGCACCAAATTCCCATGACCTTGAGGTAAAGAAGTACCGTGGTTTCCAGTTAGGGTTTGATGTCTGGGTAACCAGCAAGATCTTCTTATTAGATTTCTGAGCTAGAAAGTGGTAGTAACTCGGATGATTCCTAGCAGAGTAGGGTACGTATCACCCTATGAAGACCTGGACCAGAAGGTCCAAATGATGGACTGCCCTCCATAAGATGATAGCTCCAATCATCACCCTCCAAGCGTTGGGGGACAATTGGGAGGGAGCCAAGATAATATGAGACAATATAGCCCTTATTATTGGATGAATGGGGAGACGAAATCCTAACTTGAACATCTGTTCATATAGGCATACCTCACCATCTCGGCCTCCAAAGGCCCTCTCATCCCTTAGAGGCCTCCTAATTTTTATGAAGGGACCTATGGAATAAAGATGCCTGAAAGTTAGGAGGTCAAGTTCATTGATAGTGCTCTCTATCTCAGCTGCCTTCGAGGTGTAAACATCACTTTTGCCACCATCATCCTCATCCCTGGCAACGTCGACTTGGGCAGGGGTAGGAGCACCATCAGGGAACCTCTGAGCGAACTCAGCCCCCGTGGCGGACGACAAGGGAACAGCATCAAATATTGGAGGAATATCCACACTAGTTCCTACAATTTCGATATCAGAGGAAGAGTGCGAAGTGATAGAACTCTTATTATACGAGGCACAGTTGGAAACCTTGGCTTGGTCAGGGGCTTAATCTATCCTGATGGAATAATCCATGGCTTCTTGAAAAGAATCAATAGACATAGGGTCTGAGGTTGACGACTCAGACTCAGACATCGGAAAGGGTTCTACTGGGACCTCTGCTGGCGCAAATGGCTCAGGATATATCACTTTCAGAGGGGGTGGAAATATAGGTCTGAGGGTGAAGGCCTCAGCCCTACGAGCTTCCTCTTGAGTTCTCTCTATCTGCCTAATCTTTTCTAAGGTCTTCTCCCTAAGAGTGGGGAAATCTTCTAAAAGATGGTATAAAGGTCTGAGCATATAAGGACGAGATTACACTTGAGAATCAAAGCCACAAATAAACAACTGGGCATGACTTAACTAAAGGATCAAACCTAAATTTTGAGGAATTCCAGAGCAAAAAAAATATCACCGAAAAAAAGGCGATATCACCGGAAAACCAATAAAACCCTAACTGGAAACCTAAATATTCACCGAAAAAAGCAGAAAATGTCTATTAAAAACTGGAGATGAAGATATAAAGAGAAGATGATACCTGCTTAAGTATGAAATGAATAAGAGGTGGATCTGAAACAAAGGAATCCCAAATCTATCAGCAAAGCTCTTGGAAGAGAAATGGCAGAAAGAGAAAACTCTGGCGGGAGAAATAAAGAAGATAGAGGAAATGGGAGGTTTTTAAACCCACAATCATTTTGGCGTGTTTCCCAAGGCTCATTATTGCCTTAGTAACCCTAAGGTACAAACCAGGAATGCACGCTAATCACTTAAGCAAAGGACATGTGTTAAGATAGTATTGGCACACAAGAAAACTTAGCCTCGACCTTACAAATACCCCTCAATCACCTACTCATATAGGTAATTAAGGGCTAGGGGTGATTGATATGCCCTAAATGTACCTGACAACTCGAAGACACCAACCTCGGCCAAGAAGACGACCGAGGTAATAAGGGCTCCAGATTGGCAACCAGCGATCTCATCCAACATAAGGTTGGCTATAGCCGACGTTACTATGTACCCTCATAGTCAGAGTCGAGGTCTTCACCACCCATAGGGTCAGTAATCCATTAGGTCATTCGGAACCGACATCACGCCTACTTCATACATCAACCTCGACCGAGTTTAAGTCGAGGCAGCAAGAACTATCACCATGATCATAATCAACATCAGCTGAGAATCAGCCGACATTCCAACTACTCTTACATAACCCCGGACCAAGCTGACGTTACAACTCCGACTGTCACACCTTAGCTTATATACTGGGTCGAGATCATCATGAATAACCTCAGATAATGTCACAGTCAGACTTCACCAACCTCGTACCCATACAGGCCGAGGTTGCACCTATCAGGGATAAGGCCAAGCATTAACAAGCATATGTAAGGGGAGGAACACGTGGACAAAATCAGTTGTAACCAAATAAATCCCCTCACATGGGGGAATATTTCATCATCATTCTCTACATGTGATAGTGACAGGTGTCTTCATTGGATTGGCTAGATCAACACACACATGCTCATTATATGCATGGGGGGTATATTACACCCCTCATGCACTATATATACTGGCCTTCTCCCACCTTGAGAAGGATCGATAATTAACAACCCTAGTTGAAACCCGGTCCAATTGTACAGTAGAGAGAGAAAGCTTGAGTGATTGTATCCATGGCCGTTGGTGCCTTATTCTGGTGACCTTACTTGCTCACTTGCACAGTGGACGTAGGCCTAATTAGCTGAACCACTTAAACACATGTGTTCATCCTCTTCTACTCATCTCTATCTCTTATACTTGTATATACTTGAGTTTCCATTGTTATCACTAATTTGAGCTTACGAACACCTCGAAGGGTGGTGTTGTTTCCAGCATCATCAATCATCGCTGAAGGAATCATTATAAGGGTGGTCGAACTACCTCTTGGTGGTCGGCGACAACTGTATGAGGACGAGTAGTCTAAAAGAAGGCTATCGGACCAACTTTTTTTCTCGGCGGAAGCTATGCGAATAGCACCTGAGTTCAGTCAATCACGAAGCTCTCATCGAAATTATGGTCGGTGATAGCTCTCTCCTCAAATTTCTCCTCCGACCCGAATGGTCGCGGTACCATCACCACCCTCCGTTAACCCATATTTTTACAAATTTCATCTCAAATTAAAATTTGTAACACTACATTGAATCGTAAAAATCATTTCAGCAGATCCTTATATCAGGACCCATTTAGGGTGGAAGCTATATGTAGCCACCGCACCAACTCTTGAAGGTCGGTGGAGGCTATGTGTAGCCACAAGAAAGTGGATTAATGGGCAATATTATATATGTTATATGTGTTTTTCCTACGCAACATAGTGTAGCGATAGCCCGGTATCGTAACTTTAGTTCAATCCTTTCAAATTGGTACCGACGAATGGTCGGCGTGATAATTTTATATGTATTGAGAGTGGCGCAGACGGATGCTCAAGCACGATCGCCTTAATGGGCATGAAATTTATTTATTGTCTAGATTTAACAAAGCGCCAGTGCGGGATCATTCGTAACACTTATTCAATACTATGAATTTTTCCTCGACGGATGGTCGAGAATATGGATTAATTAGTGTGATATATTTTTCAGTATCACTAATGTTGCCCGACGAATTCTTAAGCATGTTAATTATCAGTCATTCGATATTGTGATTTTAGCCTCGATGGACGCTTAAACGTTGATATTCTTTAATTTCATTATTGATTGTTCGACTCTATAGTTCTTAACCTGACAAATGGTCAGGCATATTCAGGATTTAGCCCGATGGATGGTCGACAAAATATTTATTATCATATATTTCAAACTTTGTCCTGAAGGACGATCGGCGTAATATCTACCATAACAGTTTCATTTTATCCCCAATAAATGGTTGGCCAAGATAATTCTTATTTATATCCAGTCCCAGCATATGGTCAGTGTCGTCGATTATTAGTCGACACTATATTTAATATTGTCATTCAGCTCTAATGGATGGTCTGGAAATTTATTTATCTCTAACAATGCAAGATCATTCGTAATATTTATTTGGTCCTTTGAATTTTTCCTTGACGAATGCTCGGGAATCATCTTATTTTATGAGAAATATTATTAATGCTCTGATAAATGGTAGACAATTATATTAGTTCTCTGGATTTCTTATTATCTTCGATGAATAGTCGACGCAATGTATATTATGTGATCATTGCAATTTAGCCCCAATGAATGGTTTGGGAATATAATTCTTATTTAATTCAACCTCGGCTAATGATTGCGTGGTCATTCATTACTCAGCGTTATATTTATTATTGTAATTCAGTTCATATGGCCGGACATGTATTGATTATTGAACCTCATTTACTAAGCCCCTATGGGTAGTTGGGAAAGATAAATCTTATTTGTATTTAGCTCGCCAGTTGATTGGCGCGATATTTTTCATTACAACAAAGCCCGATGGACGATCGAACGCGCATAATATTTGATCTTCTTGTTTGAGTTTCTTCAGATAATAGACATTATTTTTATATTACAATAAAGTCCTGATAGATAATTGGGAGTTATCATTAATTGGCCTTCTCATATTGTCCCCGATGGATGGTCGAGCATGATGATCATTGGATCTTCTCATTTTAACACCCGACAAATGGTCAATATGACTCACAATAAAATACCGGTGGATGGTCGGCCATCATTATTACTCAGTCTTCTCTTTATAGACCCGATTAAGGGCTCCATGGAAAGGTTGACATGTGAACAAACTCACCGCAATGCTAGTCAAGCAAGAGAGTAAATTAGACATCAAACTGAAAAACCATAAGATTGTTTCCCCGTGATGAGTGGATTTGAAATGTCCTAACTAATAACAGGCATTTGAGAAAGCTCTGGCATATGAGTGATTAATAGGCATGTGGTCGGCATGTCTAATTGGACCATACAAAAATCCTAATACAGGAAGATAGCCTAGACTAAGTGCATACTTGAGCAAGCCTCGGTGAATGGGTGTTAATAGGCCTATGATCGGCCTCTCCAATTAGACCATACAAAATCATAATACACGGAGATACCCTAGACAAGGTGCACACCCAAGCAAGCCTCGACGCATGAGTGCTTAATAGGCCTATGGTCGACCTCTCTAATTGAATCATATAAAAATCCTAATACAGGGAGATACCCTAGACTAAGTGCACGCCCGAGTAAGCCTCGGCGCATGAGTTATTAATGGCATGTGGTCAACCTCTCTTGTTGGACCATATAAAAATCCTAATATAGGAAGATGCCCTAGACTAGGAGAATGCCCGAGCAAGTTTTAGTGAATGAGTTCTTAATTGAATATGGTCAGCCTATCCAATTGGACCATACAATAATACACAAAAACGATTTACGAGTGACCTGATCCCACTAGGGTACGTGGGCAACTCAACACACTCGAGTTCGGTTCACATATCGATTGAACATATCTCCACTAAAGTAAATCATTCCTCTAAGAGCTTACATAGGTAAGAGGATCAACCAAAGTAGACATAAAAGTTGTATGACAATTCAAGGTACACCAGACCAGTTTACATTCTTGACTACACATGTTTAAAAAGATACTCCAAGCTCATCTCGAAATAAACATAAATGAACTATGACACAGGGGGCGACTATGGGGTATAAATTATATCTCCAATAATATCATGACATGTGGCAATCAATTCGATCAAGATGGCAATCCGTACCCGATCTACCAAGATAAGAACGACTAGAGTCCTTGATAAAGTAGAAGACAAGCTGAACCAAGAAGCAATATTTTATTATAACTCAAAATCTGCGAGGATATGACTTATTTAATTGTAACTCCTAACTCTATATAAAGGGGACACCCCTCATTATGAAAGAAGGGCTCATTGGCTAGAGAAACACTCTCATGTAAATCCTCTTAAGTTTATAGTAATGGTTAAACCAAGTAAATCTTTGTCTCTCTCTCATTTTCTTTTATACTTTCATCATGATTGTTGGGCACCCTCTTCAGGTGAATTTTTTACGCCATAATTTAATTGATAAATTAAAACTTAATCTCACTGAAATGCATTAGTATGGTTTGATGTTGAATCCTATGGATATAACCTTGAACTATGAATGAAATTGGTATGTTCTAAATCAGATTAATGAATCGTATAAAATCCCTCTTATTTATTCGAAATTAATATAAATCTGAGATGATTTGGGTAAATTTATGAACCTAGGGCTCTATAACTCCTAATGTAAAATGGATGCTTAAAAATCCTTATTTAAATCATGTAAAACTAGTAGTTATAGTTTGGTCGTTGATCAAATAGTGTGGGTGTTCTTTAGGTGTTTGGACCTTAGGTTAGGTAGTTAATGATGGTCTATGGTTTCTAAGTTCGTAACTTTGGGTTTGGGGAAGATGAATTCTGATTTTGGAGGTTTAGATAGACACATCGTGCACATAGTTAATAACACCCATGCAAAGGGTAGCATGCTCGCAAAGAGGATTAGACCCATGTGAAAGGCAACATGTTCACGATTAGGATTAGCCCCGTGCTCATGGTTTTGGCTGGGAGTTTGATTTATTGGGTTTTCTTGCAGAGGGTTTATGGAAAATCCTAAGTGGATATTATGAGGTTGTTTCGATCCAATGTGTTGTGTTTTGGGTTCAATTGTATTTTGTAAATTTTGGAGAATAGCTCTTAATTAATCATAGTTAATTAATTTAGAACATAAGACACTTTTAGGAATCTGTGAGTAGTTGAGATTTTTGAGTAATTGATTGAGGACCTTGAGTATAGGGTCGGTTATTGGGATAGTTTAAGAGAACGAGATATGTTTAGTGATTGTGTACATCATACATTAATTTATAATGTTTTATGACCCATCGAGTAAGGTAGTTATTATTTTTAAGATAATTCTTGTAAAAGTTAGGTGTGAGGTGATGACTAGATTTTGAGAGTCTTGGAAATTTAGGTTAATATTATATATAACCGATTTTTAGTTAACGTGCATATAAACTAATAATAAAATAGACATTATGTGTAACCTAGTTGCGTAGGGTTTGTACTTGTTTGTTGACTTGGTTGCGTGGGGTCGTGTTTGTTTACTTTATTTATATGTTATCACACTGAGATTATGGGTGTGCTCGTGGGGGACGTATTAAGGGGTTTGATGGGTGCGCACACGCTGACCGCTTGCATTATTCCCGATTATGTGATGGGATCTGCCCATGTCCGATTTACCCCGATCCTATGTAATGAAAGTTCCTATCTCCTGAGTGAAACTAATGAAAGGATTCTCTCGTATAATCTTGGGTATAGGGATCATACGTTTGATGTGAAGGCGTAGTGATTTCCCTTACGCTGATGTTCTGAGGTTATAGGGTTGGTATGCCTCATAACTATACATAGTACGCATAAGTGATCCCCGAATGAAATAGGATAAGCCTTCGTTCTTTTATTTGCGTGCTCAAGTGTATCCCATGAGAGATTTGATGTGGGTTGTGTACGCTCACGGATATTCTCTATTATGTGACTCTGTGTTGCATTACTTTGGATGGTCGCACCAATTTATATTTTATACTAGAGATGTATAGCGATAACTCATAACTCAATAATAATGTAAGGAATATGTACAACAATCAATGGCATGTGATTATTTGAGACTGGTAGACTTGAGATATTATTTTAGAATCATAACTAGATATTGTTATCGATATTATTATTAGTTAGCGAGTTGTTATTAAGGTAAGAGAGTACCGTAGAATAAATTATTCTTAATACAAGAGATGAATTTAAGATTGAAGAAGTAAAGAATACTTAAATAAGAGATTGCACATATATCACATGGGATACATTTGGGTTTAGAAATAAAACGCATGTTTTATATAGGTTATTTGGGTTGGATAACTTAAATGAGTTAAAATATACTTTAAATGGGAGGAAGACGAATTATTATTATTATTATTATTGTGGCCCAACTTTTGTTAAATCCTTACTCTTTGTAGACTTGTTAGGTTTAATCCTCGTTGTTGAAATGGTTTTCTATAGGTGTTAGCAGTAGTGACTCCCATTGACTTGAGCTACTAATTGGAGGAGTTTCTATATCATTTGTTTCATGTAGTCATTTCTAGGATGCATGCGTCGAGCAATACGGCTCCTTTACATCTTGTTTTTATTTACATTTCAGTTCAGGCATTTGTATGTATTTCAGAGATTTCCCAAGTCAGAGATTGTATGTGATGTACTTTTATTCAAGATGGTTATTGGATTATTGAGATTGTATATTATAGAGTTGGAGTTTATTTCTTATATTAGTATAATGGTATCAGATATGTTTTATTTGATTCAACATTTTATATTCATGTATTGTATTTACTTATTTGCTTTAGTTAATTCGTTATGCTGAGAATGTTACCAAATATTTTTTATTCCCGTGATTTTGTACTAGACTTGATCAATATATTTGTGAATTTTACGGGGTGTCACAAAGAGAGAGGGGGGAGAGGAAAGAAGATTTATTTAAGTGACTTCAATGGAGACTAAAGAAATCGTAAGCGGTATTCTCGCATTAATTTTTTCCCATCAAGACTAAGTCGCATCCTACCCGATAAAAGGATGATTGTTTTTAATAGTGGTTTAGTTTGACCAATTAAGTTTTGAACTTCACAAGAAAGTAGTATTGAATTACTAAAACGGAAAAAAGTCTACTACAGCTAAGATTTTTGACCGGATATGTAAATCAACTGACGTAGAACATAAAAAGGCATTAAAAAGGGTAAGAAGGCAACAATTAGTTGTCACTTCAAAAAGGAAAATAATGTGGGTCGAAGTTAGATTCTTGACCATCCCTCATTTAACATACCTAAAGGACATAACTCCAATTCTTAGGAGTAAATGACTTTTTTATGAATTAAGTGAAGGTGATCCCCTCATCATGGAGACCATGTCTATCAAATTTCATAAGAACTAGGGGTGGTCTTTCAAGTTAGTTGTGTCATTTTCGGATTTTGTTGTTTTTTTAGTGCAAGTTTTGATTACTCTAAAACCTACATAAGTTAATCGGATCATATCGGGTTATTACCATAAACGGGCTATTGTGTAAAAAATTATCAGTCCTGATAAAAACATTCAACCATTTAGTAGATTAAATGAAAGTTGGATATATATATATATATATGTGTGTGTGTGTGTGTGTGTGTGTGTGTGTGTGTGTGTGTGTGTATATATATGTGTGTGTGTGTGTGAGAGAGAGAGAGAGAGAGAGAGAGAGTGTGTGTGTGTGTGTGTGAGAGAGAGAGAGAGAGTACACGCGCGTACGCAAGTGCCTTTCGATCGTTTATGGATCATCATCTCACCCACTATATGGTTGATTTATTTTATGAAATTAAAGGAGATATACTACGTCATTCAAATTACGTTAATATTAAGTTAATAAACCATACAATGAATGAAACTATGAGAGATAATGACATAACATAGATTGAGACTGGAAACAAAATCTGAGAATCACCTTGGGATTATACCGAGGAGGTCAATAATGGAAGCAATATATTTATTAAGAAGATTATTGGAAAAAAAATAGGGTGGAAAATAAATATCTTCGTATAGTTCTTATAGATTTGGATGACGCGTATGATATATATATATATATATATATATATATATATACAGAGAGAGAGAGAGACAGAGAGGCTCCCTCCTGTAATGACTCCTTATGGTGCAGACTCCGGTACATACCATTTTTTCAAAATAGTAAAAAAATGAATTTTTTTTATGAAACTCCATGGTGAGAAGATCATCTCCGATTTTTTTCAGCAAAAAATTCAATAAAAAAATCGTTGAGATGAGGTGATATGTAAAAAAATGATATAAATATGCATTTTCGACCGTGAAACGTTGACGATCATCTCACAAGATATTTGATTTAATTTTTTGATGAAACTTCATGGATATGATCTCGGCAGTGAGAAGATCATATCCATGAAGTTTCATCAAAAAGTTCAATCAATATAGTGGCTGGCACCAACCCAACATTTCAACGGTTGAAAATGAATATTTATACCATTTTTTTACATATCACCTCATCTCAATAGTTTTTTTATTGAATTTTTTGATGAAAAAAATTGGAGATGGTCATCTAACCATGGACATCATATCCGTGAAGTTTCATCAAAAAATTAATATTTTACCATTTTAAAAAAATGGTATGTATCGGGGTCTTCACTATAAGGAATCCTTACATGAGACTTTATGTATATATATGTGTGTTGATTCTTCATGAATGTTGATGTAAAAAACTAGATTCGATCTAATTAATTAATCACAGACAAAAAGGAATAAAGAAAATAAGATAATAGATTTTTAAAGTGGTTCAGCCCAATGAGAATGGCCTACGTCCACTGTTATTGTATTGCCAATGTGTGCCTTAATCTCTATGACGATTACAAGAGATAAAAATTACCCGCTTATGGGGAGTGTTACAATGTATTTATAGCCATGGGGCTATTAGTATGAATAGACAAGATGTTGTTGTTTAATTGATATATACATCTGTACAATAAGAATGTTCATTACACCCAATATTCAATGAATGTGCAGTCGTCGCTTGATCTTCCTGTCCAGATGCTCGGCACGCTGAATAGCTCGACAGGCCATGTAGCTCGGCATGCCTTGTAGCTCGGCGTGCTTTGTATCTCGGCGTTCCCTATAGCTCGGCATGACTTGTATCTCAGGGAGCTTATATGAAAAATGCGTTACTAAAGCCGTTTATTGAAAATAAACTATTTAAGTAACTCCGAGTTGTTTTTTGAAGAAACTCTTTTCTTAAATCAAAAAGGATTAATCACAAGAAGTGTTTAATAAAAGTATGTACGAGATCTATTCAAGATTTGGGCAACAAGTTTAAAAGATAGATTAAACAAGTTTTAAACACAGCACAACCAAGAATGAGATGAGAAAATGTAGAAAGATTATGTTCACATTTTTTTACGTGGTAAAACCTCACCAATTGAGGAAACATCCACGACTCCCTCTACGGAGTAAAAGGAAAAATCCACTAAAATAAATTTATGAGTTACAAACTATATAACAAACATGCATACAATTCAGACCTATATAAGTTAAGGAATGTACCCTCTGGTGTCCTTATAACTTCTCTGCAGTTCTGATTGTAGATGTAGTTCTCCAAGTTTGTCAACTTCTGATTTGTTCCAGCACTTTACGTCGACTTATGTTCACAAGATCTTATTACCAACACTTTTCGTATTGTAGGGTGAAAGTGTTTGTGGAAGTGCTTTCTAACACATGCATGCACACACACACACTTATTAAGTACAAACAGTCCTAACAAATTACAATAACACTATATGCTGTGATCTTTTCTTTTCTTTCTTCTTACAAAAATTTTCACCTTGTTTGACCTTTAAATCATTCCCAGAATCCACGGATACCTTGCTAGGAAGACAGACAAGGTCTTAATCAATCTCTGTGTAGAAAATATTTTCGAGATTGAAAACCTCCAAGTGAGATTCCAAACTAGGTCAAAGGTTTAGTTTTACAAGATCAAGAAACATAAAGCATTTATTGTTGATTTCAATGTAAGAAAACATTTTAGAGGAAATAATCAACAATATATTTCTCAAGATGAGAAATAAAGATGAAACTAAGTGTAATGTAACATGAATAACTCAGATCTGAGATTTCTATGGAATCAGAAACTAGATCTAAGACAAAGTTTAAGCTGGAAACAAGATCTCACGAACACAAGGTTACAGCAACAAAAATAACTCAACTCAAACTCTCAAACACTCAAGAACACACAGGATGGTGTTTTTTGATATGGAGTTTTTTAAGAAGTGTTTGGGTTTGGTTTGAAGAGGATTTAGACGAATGAAGTTAGGGTTTCTAACTTTCTCTCTCTCTCTGGTTTCTCTCTTCTCTCTTCTCTCTCTACTCTCTCTTCTCTCAGAAATAATGAAATGGCAAAAGTCTTCGAAGTCTGAGAATAGAGGTCCTTTTATAGGGTGAGGAGAAGGTTCGAGATGCTGGTTCAAAACCAAGGGCTAGGATTGAGTCAATTTGAATTGACTTGAATCCAAGGGCTCACACAAGGCGGTGGTTAAATGAAACGTGATAGGTTTAGAAGGTTACACAGGGATCCATCAAGACGACATGCAGACCGTTGATAAGCAATGATCTAAGGGTTGATAACACACGCGTTGTTATCTCAGTAAAGAAACACACTTCCAACCAATCAGAGGTAGACAGATGTAGGGAAAATACGGGATCTGAAACGCGCGTCTAAAATAATTAAAACCATACCCTCATGTTTATGCCGCTTTCGGTTTCTACCCGAGGTAACATTAGGCCATAATACACAACAAATTATATTTAGAGTTTGCCCCCAAAAACTTATAAATCAAGTTTTAATTAATAAAACATGGTTTTAAAATTGTTTAAAAAATCCCAAAAAATTATTAAAAATCAAACTTAGGGATTTAAACACATTCAACACATGTACACACATTATTATGCAGTATGACATGCATGAACTGAATTCTACTGTGTGTGAGAGTTGGCAATAGTCTCTTGATCACTACAAGTAAGAGAGATGAATAGGCAATCCAACTTCTGAGGCTCTTTGGTTTCTAGGATGGACATAATTTTGTCACAATTTCCAAACTAGATGAGCACTTATACAATGTAAACTCAAGTGAGTCAAAGGTATAAGGGCTTCAATCTCCCCCTTTGGAAATATGAGACAAAATCTCCTTTGAGTCAACTAGGACTCGTAGGGCAATAACAAAAAAGGAAAAACTTAGTCCTATCAAAATTCTATCTACCCAATTCCTAGAAATCCTAAAGTACATAACTCAACTATTAACAATTTAATACCCTAATACAACTGATGAGAAGAACTGTACAAAAAATACCAGCAATAAATCACTAAGATCAAGCTGTTTAGTACATAAGAGATTAATAGACTCAAATTTCTCCCCCATTTTGTCTCAAATGGACAAAGGGAAAAAACTTGGACAAGCAACAAAGGTATTACTCAGCACAAACCATACCAATAGATTTACGTAATGAAATGAATCTATTATAGTCTAGAGGTTTGGTAAACATATCTGCGAGTTGTAGATCAGTAGGAAGGTAATTAATTTCTAATTCCTTAGATTCAACCAATTCGCGTATAAAATGATGTCTGATTTTTATATGTTTTGTTCGCGAGTGTTGAACAGGGTTTTTAGAAATATTAATCGCACTTTGATTATCACAATAGAGATGAAATTGGTTTTCTTGAATACCATAATCACTTAGCATTTGTTTAAGCCACAATAATTGAGCACAACAGCTACCAGCGGCTATGTATTCAGATTCAGCTGTTGAGAGTGATGTGCAGTTCTGTTTTTTACTACTCCATCCTACCAAGTTATTACCAATATAATAACATGCTCCTGATGTGCTTTTACTATCATCAGTACACCCAGCCCAGTCAGCATTAGTGTACCCAATTATAGTGCTTGGTGTGTCATTAGTGTACCAAAGTCCTAGATTCAGAGTGCCTTTTACATATTTAATTATACGTTTAACAGAATTCAAATGGCTCTCTTTAGGGTTGTTTTGATAACGAGCACATACACACACAGCATACATGATATCAGGACGCGAGGCAGTAAGATATAGTAATGTTCCTATCATACTACGATATAGAGTAGGATCTACAGATTTTCCATTTTCATCTTTTGATAATTTTACCGTAGTACTCATAGGTGTTTTAGCATCTTTATCACTCTCGAGGCCGAATTTCTTAACGATCTCTAAAGCGTAATTAGATTGCGAAACAAATAATCCTTCTGGATTTTGTTTGACTTGGAGACCTAGGAAGAACTGTAACTCCCCCATAAGGGACATCTAAAATTCCTTACTCATAATTTCAGAAAAGGATTTTACTTCTGAGGAAGAAGTTGATCCAAATATAATATCGTCTACATATACTTGAGCAATAGTAATGTGTTTGTCAAAATGTTTGACAAAGAGAGTTTGGTCATTTCCACCTCTTTTGAAACCTTTATCCAAAAGAAAACTGGAAAGACGCTCATACCAAGCTCTAGGAGCTTGTTTAAGATCATATAAAGCCTTTTTCAGACGAAATACATGATTTGGATATTTAGGGTCAATGAACCCTTTAGGTTGTTCTACATAGGTTTCCTCAGCCAGTATTCCATTAAGGAACGCAGATTGGACATCCATTTGGTATAATGTAAAATGCATGTGACAAGCTATAGAAAAAAGTAGACGAACTGATTCTAAACGAGTAACAGGGGCAAAGGTCTCATTAAAATTAATTCCTTCTATTTGGGAGTATCCTTGAGCAACTAATCTAGCTTTATTTCTAATTATTATCCCATTTTCATGTGTTTTATTTTTGAAAATCCAACGAGTACCAACAACCTTTTTGTGATCAGGACGTGGAACAAGATACCATACATCATGAATGACAAATTGTAAAAGTTCTTCCTGCATAGCAGAAATCCAGTGAGAGTCATTAAATGCCTCATTTACATTCTTTGGTTCCACAAGGGAAACAAAACATGCATAATGTGCATAATTTCTAAGTTAGGATCTTGTACGGACTGGCTCACTAGAGTTGCCAACTACGTTGTTTATGGGATGATCTTTAGAAACCCAGTTAGGTACTTCAGGTGTCTCAATAGGTAATGAATTATCTATTTTAGAAGAATCATTTTCTAAAATATTTGAAGACTCTTCTTCAATAGGTAATTCACCAGTCCTGCTTTCTACAGTAGTGTCACTAATAATTACATTTATGGATTCCATCATGGTTTTAGTGCGAAGATTATACACTCGATAAGCTCTACTGTTAGGCGAGTATACTAGAAATATGGCTTTATCTCCCCGGCTCTCAAATTTAGATAAGTGTTCCCTATCTTTGCATACATAACACGTACTGCCAAAGGTTCTAAGATATTTGAGATTAGGCTTTTTATTGTACCAAAGTTCATAAGGGGTTTGTTTGGAATTATTTCTAAGATAGACCCTATTAATGATGTGACACGCAGTACAAATAGATTCTACCCAAAAATATTTAGGTAAATTCTTGGAATGTAACATGACACGTGCCATCTCTTGTAAGGTACGATTCTTTCTCTCGGCGATTCCATTCTGTTGAGGAGTCTTAGGAGCACTGAACTCGTGTTTGTAACCATTATAGTCACAGTATTCTATAATACCAGTGTCTTTGAATTCACCACCTCTATCACTAAGGATTCTATTTACTTGAGTGTCCTTTTCATTTTCAATCCTAAGAAGAATTTTTAGGAAGGTTTGAAAAGTGTCAGACTTTTGTTTTAAAAAGGCTACCTAAGTAAATCTGGTGAAGTCATCAACCATAACTAAGATATAACTGTGTCCACAAAGGCTAACAGTTTTGGAAGGACCCATTAGGTCCATATGGATGAGTTCTAAGGGATTAGAGGTGAGAATATCTTTGACTTTATTATGAGGGGCCTTAACAATTTTACCTTCTTGACAGGAACCACAAACAATATTATGAATGGGTTTAATTTTTGGAATTCCTCTTACTATGTCGTGAGTAGACAATTTACTAAGATTATCGTAATTTATGTGACCCATTCTGTTATGCCATATCTCGTTGTCATCCATTCTGGAAACATTACAAATTTCAGAATTGTTCTTGACAGTGTAGAAGTTGTCAGGAGTTCTGAATCCAGTAATTATGCATTCACCTTTTTCATTTAAAATCTTGCAATTGTTCTTTGAAAAGGTAACAGTATGGTCTGAGTCACAAAATTGCGAAATACTAAGTAAGTTGGCCTTTAGACCTTTAACTAGAAGAACATCTTTAAGAATAGGAAGCCCATATTCTTGGAGAGTTCCTTTGCCTATGATTTGAGATGAAACTCCATCACCAAAAATGACTTTACCACCAGCAAATCTGGTTTTGTTTAAAAGTTTAGATTCATCTCCAGTCATGTGCTTAGAACATCCAGAGTCTAAATACCAACCCGATGATGTGTGTTCAGCTTTTAAAGCAGTAACAACAATATTACACTTCATCTGAGGTAATAGATCATCTTTTCTAACCCAAATTTGCTTAGTTTTCATCTTGCGCTTATTAGCTCTCAATTGTAAAATTTGCGAGCATTAGATTTTTGCTGAAAAATATTTTGCGCATGATTTTGAATTTTGTGAAAGACTTGAGCATTTGGTTTAGGAAAGTGCTTAGGATTCCTTCTAGGAAATGTTCTTTTAGGTTTGGTCTTTCTCTTTCTATAATTAGAGTTTTTATCTGGCTGTCTAGGAAGTATATAATTATTTTGACTCCTCCTAGAATAGTTAAAGTTCTGGTAAGTACGAGGATTATAGATAGGTTTAACAAGTGTCCTAGCATAGCAACCATCGAAAGAGTGACCATATATGTCACAGTAGGAGCAATAAAGATTGCTCAGGATGGGGGTCTCCTTAGGAAAGTCTCTAAACAAAGGTTTTGAAAAGTTTTGAGGCTAAACTTTATTCCTAGGAAGTACAAGTTCGAAAGTAGGTTCACTCTTTCTGATAAAGGGGCAGACGTATTTAGCCTTAGGTGAACTTTCATGCTTAGAACAACTTGATTCCCCAATGTTGAAGTTTTGATGTTTCAAATCAAACTCAGTTTTTAATGAATGAAAATCTGGGCATGTTTCAATAGGTCTTTTGCCTCCTGACACAAATTTGATAGGTTCAAAAAGTTTTGTTTGTGTCTTCAAATTGGAGCAAAACCTTATACCAGTTGATCATCAGAATTGGTTTTAGATTCAGCAACAAATTCATCAAAACAGTTAGAATTATTTTCAAATTTTGTAATTTTTTTTAAAACAGTTGCTGTCTTTTCTTTGGTTTGTTCCAATTCTAACAATGTCCCTTTGTACTTTTTCTCCAGAATTTCATTTGTTTCAGTCAAATTTTTCAGTTTTTCATCAAAAACTTTAATTTCACTTTCATGAGTTAAACATTGGGTAGTGTACTCTTCAGCATTCAGTTTAACCATCAGGCTTAGATCTTTCAATTTCTTAGTAAGATCTTTAACAGTCTTTTCTAGTCTAGCGCTTTTCTTGAGAGTCTTAGTGTAAAGTGTGTGAATGTCTGGGAGGTCTTCATTGTCCGAGTCACTAAGTGTAGTGTGTGAAGTGACCCCTAAGGCTTCATTCTTAGAACTCACACACCCATTGACATCGTCATTATCGTTTTCCCTTTGACTCACCCACCCCGAGGTAGAACATGCAACATTCTCAGTAATCAAAGCATCTAAACCAGTAATAACCATATTCGAAGTATCAGTCATAGAATTATTTGGTTCATCCTCATTAACAAACATAGGCATGTCATCATTATAAATAATCTTGGCAAATAAAGACATGCAAGGATAAAAAACATCTGATGACTCAGGTTCTTCATTTTCAGAGTCACTTGAATCAACCCATGTTTTGCAGATGTTAGCTCTAGTATGTTTGTTTTGAGTGTTCAAGTTAACTCTACAGTCTTGAGCAATGTGTCCCAGTTTACCACATCTATAGCATTCAGTCTTCTTAAGGTCTCTGTTAGGTCTAATATGGGAGTCCTTGTGATTTTTGTCATGGTTTTAATCATGAGGTCTATGACTAGAAGGAGTTGGATAATTTGACTTGCCTTGTTTATTTGCCACTTTGTTTCTAAACTTAATGATTTTCTTGAACTGTTTTGTCATTAAGGCAATCTGATTGTCCAAACTCTGTATATCGCAGTCCTCATCAAAATCATCATTGGAAGTATTAAACTCAGGCTTAATCAATTTAGAAGAGAAGCTTAGATTGGAACTAGTCTGTTTCCTATGGGATTGGGTTAATTGTTTCTTAAATTCCAGTTCCATTTCCACAGTTCTTAATTTACTACTGAGTAATTCAGGAGTGAGATTTATATCACACATTTCCTTAATAGAATATCTTTTGTTATCAAACTTCTGTGGTAATGATCTCAGAATTTTAGATACAATTTCTTGTCTATCATAGGTTATCCCATTAGCATGCAGTTTGGTCACAATATCAGTCAAGTTCATATAGAAGTCATCAAATGACTCAGTCTCAGACATAATTAAGGAGTTATATTGCTGAATAAGCATTTGGGTTTTAGCAGCCTTAACTCTAGTGTCTCCTTCATGAGCAGTGACTAAGGTGTCCCAAGCTTCCTTAGAAGTGGTACAGGATGAGATTCTTTTGAACTCATGTTCATTTATGGACATAAATATGGCATTCTTTCCTTTATTATTATTTCGAGAAACTTATTTCTCTTCTTGAGTGAACTCACTTAAAGCTTTCTTAACTCTCTCATTACTTCCTTCGTTGGCTGGTTTAGTAGGAAAATTATAACCATTTTCAACAATGTCCCAAACATCATCTCCCAGAGTTCCTTGAATAAAAGCAATCATCCTTACTTTCCAGTAAGCAAAATTGGTTCCATCAAAGATTGGAGGTCTGGTCAAGTTACCACATCTTTCATTTTTCTCGTCCATATTTGATTTTCAGAAAACAATTTCAGAAACACAGGATCTCTATAAAAGCAGTTTTACCAAGCTCTGATACCAATTGAAAAATGTGTTACTAAAGCCATTTATTGAAAATAAACTATTTAAGTAACTCCGAGTTGTTTTTTGAAGAAATTCTTTTCTTAAATAAAAAAGGACTAATCACAAGAAGTGTTTAATAAAAGTATGTATGAGATCTATTCAAGATTTGGGCAACAAGTTTAAAAGATAGTTTAAACAAGTTTTAAACACAGCACAACCAGGAATGAGATGAGAAAATGTAGAAAGATTCTATTCACAATTTTTTACGTGGTAAAACCTCACCAATTGAGGAAACATCCACGACTCCCTCTACGGAGTAAATGAAAAATCCATTAAAATAAATTTATGAGTTACAAACTATATAACTAACATGCATACAATTCAGACCTATATAAGTTTAGGAATGTACCCTCTGGTGTCCTTATAACTTCTCTGCAGTTCTGATTGTAGATGTAGTTCTCCCAGTTTGTCAACTTCTGATTTGTTCCAGCACTTTACGTCAACTTATGTTCACAAGATCTTATTACCAACACTTTTCGTGTTGTAGGGTGAAAGTGTTTGTGGAGGTGCTTTCTAACACATCAATGCACACACACACACACACTTATTAAGTACAAACAGTCCTAACAAATTACAATAACACTATATGCTGTGATCTTTTCTTTTCTTTCTTCTTACAAAACTTTTCACCTTGTTTGACCTTTAAATCATTCCCAGAATCCACGGATGCCTTGCTAGGAAGACAGACAAGGTCTTAATCAATCTCTGTGTAGAAAATATTTTCGAGATTGAAAACCTCCAAGTGAGATTCCAAACTAGGTCAAAGGTTTAGTTTTACAAGATCAAGAAACATAAAGCATTTATTGTTGATTTCAATGTAAGAAAACATTTTAGAGGAAATAATCAACAATATATTTCTCAAGATGAGAAATAAAGATGAAACTAAGTGTAATGTAACATGAATAACTCAGATCTGAGATTTCTATGGAATCAGAAACTAGATCTAAGACAAAGTTTAAGTTGGAAATATGATCTCACGAACACAAGGTTACAGCAACAAAAATAACTCAACTCAAACTCTCAAACACTCAAGAACACACAGGATGGTGTTTTTGGATATGGAGTTTTTTA
Organism: Sambucus nigra; assembly: GCA_949130495.1. Taxonomy (NCBI): domain Eukaryota; kingdom Viridiplantae; phylum Streptophyta; class Magnoliopsida; order Dipsacales; family Adoxaceae; genus Sambucus; species Sambucus nigra. The sequence goes on from OX422215.1 coordinate 394,631,197, forward strand.
AGAAGTGTTTGGGTTTGGTTTGAAGAGGATTTAGACGAATGAAGTTTGGGTTTCTAACTTTCTCTCTCTCTCTGGTTTCTCTCTTCTCTCTTCTCTCTCTACTCTCTCTTCTCTCAGAAACAATGAAATGGCAAAAGTCTTCGAAGTCTGAGAATAGAGGTCCTTTTATAGGGTGAGGAGAAGGTTCGAGATGCTGGTTCAAAACCAAGGGCTAAAATTGAGTCAATTTGAATTGACTTGAGTCCAAGGGCTCACACAAGGCGGTGGTTAAATGAAACGTGATAGGTTTAGAAGGTTACACGGGGATCCATCAAGACGACACGCAGACCGTTGATAAGCAATGATCCAAGGGTTGATAACACACGCGTTGTTATCTCAGTAAAGAAACACACTTCCAACCAATCAGAGGTAGACAGATGTAGGGCAAATACAGGATCTGAAACGCGTGTCTAAAATAATTATAATCATACCCTCATGTTTATGCCGCTTTCGGTTTCTACCCGAGGTAACATTAGGCCATAATACACAACAAAGTATATTTATAGTTTGGCCCCAAAAACTTATAAATCAAGTTTTAATTAATAAAACATGGTTTTAAAATTGTTTAAAAAATCCCAAAAAATTATTAAAAATCAAACTTAGGGATTTAAACACACTCAACACATGTACACACATTATTATGAAGTATGACATGCATGAACTGAATTCTACTGTGTGTGAGAGTTGGCAATAGTCTCTTAATCACTACAAGTAAGAGAGATGAATAGGCAATCCAACTTCTGAGGCTCTTTTGTTTTTAGGATGGACATAATTTTGTCACAATTTCCAAACTAGATGAGCACTTATACAATGTAGACTCAAGTGAGTCAAAGGCATAAGGGCTTCATTATATATTCACCACGTAATGCACTATGTGTTTTTATATGGCTAATCCACGTCAGCTGTCTAATTTTCGTATCAATAGAAGCCCCCAATGTTTCATAGTCGAGTTTTGATATGAGAGTGTGGAATATTTTATTCGGAAGTTGCTCGAACACCTTTGTATGCATTGATTACTTACAAATCTCCAACATTTAGGATATTTTCCTCTAATCTCATCATTTGAGCGTGAAATGGCAAATTTGTTAATATTTTGAATTTGCACCAGGCGCTTGGGTATTGGCGTCATCATTTAGCCACCGGAAACGCAATCGTCTTTTCTAGTAATCGTTTCTTTTCCTACTTCCCGATGCAAGTCATTTAAAAGCGATAGGAAAAGAATCGTCATCTACTTTTCACTCCCAAATTTCTAAACTCTGTGTTTTCTCACTCCATTTTCATATTATCGTTCCGTCCATTGTCCCCCTTAGCAGATTTCTAAATTCTCTATAAGAATTTCTTCCTTGTTCTTTCTTTGCTTTAGTCATCATGGTTTATCTTGTCGAATCTTTGGATATATTTCGAGCCAATTTTGCAATTCCCTCTTGGGTCATTCTAGAAGAACCTCCTTATCCATCTGATTTATTTTCTCTGGCTGAGGGGCACTGGTTTCCCTCACTTTTCATAGCTGAATGTGGCTTTTCTTTTCGGCCTAATCCCCTGTGTTTAGAATTTTGCCAATATTTTGATATTGTGCCTGCAAGAGTAGCTCCAAATACATGGAGGGTAGTTAATGGCGTACATAGGTTAAACCAGATTCACGGGATTTGTTTAGGGATTCCTGAAATTATGTTTTGTTATAAATGGGTTACCAGTGATACCACATTTTATTTAAAAACTAGGTTTTCCAATAGAGCTTTAGTAGTCAATCTTCCCAATGCTAATAGGGACTATTTTGACCATGGGGTTGTGATGAAAAATTGTAAATACCCTCCATTAAAAGGAAATTATACGTACCAAGGTCACAGGTATCCACTTTATGGCAATGGGATAGGTTGTTTTTAATGATTTGATTTAGCTTTGTTTATGTGTTTGATAAAATGCGTCACTGATATTTATATTTACTTTTATAGTTAATAACAAAAGAAAGCCCCTAAAATAGAGCGATATTAATATAAAGGCTTTGAAACTCATATGGGGTTTGCATCAATCAGTTAACGGGGAGCACGTTAGAGTTGCTTCTTATTTGCTGAGATACAAAAATACCACCTCTTCTTTCATTGCTAATTCTCTTTCCCCTCCTGTGGTAATCGATCTTGATCAAGTACCAGCATCTCAAGCAAGTGACAAATAGCCTTCTTCTGATTTAGGTGCATCCATTACTGATTTGATGACGAGGAAGAGGAGAATGCTTGCATTCTTCGCCAAGGATGCTCCTGATACTGAAGGGGTGAAGAAGAGCAAAGGGGATGTTCCTGTTGAAGGGACAAAGAAAGTGGATGGTATATACTCGAAAGGAACAACTTCCCCTATCATGGAAGTCAACATGAAGCCTCCTACAGTCCCAAAAGAGGCAGGACCTTTGATTAAAGGTGCCGCTATTGCGCAAGAAGAGGCAGCATCTTTGATTGAAGAAACCCCTCTGAGGAGATTAAGGAGAGGTCTTGCAGAGAGACCTATAGAAACTGTTGCTCGACCTTTTGATGTTGTAGGTCCTTCCTCAGGGACTAGCACTCCAGCTAGTATTACCCCGAGTTCGGCCAGGGGTTTGATTAAGTCTTGGACCATTCCAGATTATTGAGCTACTGGAGGTTCCCTTTCAGGGGAGAAGGTCGTTGATTTTGCGGCCCAACATATCGCGTTAGTAAGTATCATTATTCCCAACACTTCTTCCCATATACAGTATTCACATTCTAATTTTAGCTTCGTTTCTTATTTCCAGTTTGACATGCTTTAATAGGATCCTAGAGAGAGATGAGGTCATTAAGGCTGCAACCTCGTCCAGCGGAATTAAATAAGCTTTTGCTGGGTTATCTTAAGCCTTGAAGGATGCTCAGAAGAAGTACGGTGAAGATAAAGTTACCTGGAATAAGAAACTTCTATCTGCAGAATCAGCTCATGATCAAGATGTAAATGCCTCTAAGGAGTTGGAGGAAAAATTGAAGATTGTTGTTTCTATCCAGAAAGAAATTGATGGTAAGCTTGAAGAGGCTGAACGACGTAAGAAAGACCTTGAGGAGAAGGTAAATCTTGTTGAGGAACGTGCCTCTTCTGAGAAGACGAAGAGAAAAGCCGTAATAAAGAAATCGTTCAGCTCTGGTTAGGATAAGGGGTGGAATAGAGCCTTGACCTCGATTACTTGTCAGATGGAATATGCGAGTTTAAAGTACTTCAGGGATGGATGGTTTGTAGAATTAAGAGAGTTGAATGTTGTGGATGATTCAGAGCTATTCCAAAAACACACTCATGGCCCTCCTACTACTATTGACGAAGAAGAAGAAGATGAAGTTGCATCTGATGAGTCTTCTTTGATGCCCTCCGAGCAAGTTCATCAAGCATCAAATTCTACCGAGCAACATCAAATGCCTCCTGAGCAACCAACTTCTTCGACCAAACCTGTGGATGATGTTATAGGAAATAAGGAGAAGGTGTAGTGTTGCTCGGCTCTTTATTTATGCTGTTCTTCTACTTTTCTTCTCTTTCTTGTAACTTTGGTTGTAATCTCTCTTATTATGATGAATAAAATGGGTTATTGTCATCTAATTTGAATATCACCCTAACTTGTTCTTGTTTGTATCATTGTTGATATGTTTTTATTTGTCTTTGCTAGTTTATTACCAGGATGGAACTCTTATCAGCTCATGACACTGAGTTGATGAAAAAATGTAATGATTACTTCAAAGCGGGTCATGAAGATTTTACTAAGGCTTAAATAATTAATATCCTTGGACTTGATGCTTCTGAGCAAGCAGTTGATTCATACCAATACTTGAAGTGTCTGCTTGATCGTGTTGTGGCTAATAACGTGGCTTATTATGAAATGATAGAAGACCTTCGAGGCATGATTGAAGAACTTTAACTTCAACACAAAAGAACCACTGTGCTTTTACATGAAGGTTGTGAGAAAAAATACCAACAGTTGAGTGCTGATAGGGGCTATGACAATTTCATCTCTACCCATGAGAAAAAAGGAAAGCGTGCTGAAGCTTGAGATCGAAGAGCATAGGAATATTGCCAAGATGCTAGAGCAAGAAAATATTGCGTTGCAAGAGAAAGTGAAACAACTCAGATCTGCTGCCTTATCTTCTTCGGGAGCCTTGGTTCCAGTTAATAATGAAGGCTTTTCCTTTTTAGACACCAAAAATGCTGCCTTGAGAGAGGAGTTGGAGATTTTGAAATGAACCGGATCTACCCATTCTACTCATGGCAGAGCAAGGCCTTCTACCCGTGGACGAGCAAGGGGTGGTCGGATCAATATTTAAGAGACGAGGACCCAACTGGCTTTGGAAAATCAAGTCGTTCAATTGATGATGAAAAATCAAGTCTTGGCATAAATGTCTAAAAAAATTCAGAGTCTTACTGACCAACTCTCCAACCAGAGCTCTGCCCTGGAGAGTAAATAAATGTTGGTGAAGAAGATCCATGAGCAACTTGAGAGATTGACGTATCAATTTCACAAACAGCCTAGGGAGTTCTGGATGGCGGGATACAAGGAAGCTTTATGCCACCTAGATGCTCGGTTGCAACAATCCAACAATGAGGGATAAAAATAGGGATGGTTGAATGCCTTATGTGTAATGAAAATTGATCGAGGACTATCCTTGTGGGATTGGTGTGAGCCTAGATTACTTGACTTGCCGGTTCCTCCCTTTAAACTCGATGTCAGCTGGATTCTAGCTCGTGCCATTCCTCGATGTTTGATCTCTAGGTATCTTGGTGATTACCAGCTTAATTCAGAGTTTGAGATATCTCATCCTCAACATTTGCTTGATCGACCATATCCTAGCAACGTCAGAATGCTACAAGATATGAACTTTATCAATTCTCCCTATGCGTTAGATGACCCTCCAGTCGAGATGGAACCTGTGGAAAAATCAAAGGGAAAGAAACCCATAGAATAGGAAATTTATATTCAATGAAACAAAATTCATGTTTATGTGGTCTGATTATGGTTAATAAAAATTAGTTTTTTTGTCCTTGAAAATACTTTGTGAGATAGGTTTATCATTTTTGTTGATGAATGCATATATGGAGATATATATATAGCGGGACAATTTGTCCTGTTTTGCCTAGATAATGGAGCTTGCCCCATTTGCTACCTAGTTGTAGTGACTTATCACGTATTAGTGCCTAAGCAATGGGGTGATTTTCCTCCCATATTCCTGTTTACTTGTAGTAATCGCGTTGGGATTACCTTGGTTCCTAGACAGTAGATGCCCATGAGGTCACCCATCTTTTTGCTTAGTTTGGGATATCTCTTAAGATCATCCGTGATCAAATAGGCTTTGCCTTGTATGATTGTTATGCCAACTTTATTGGTTAAATTTATTGGTGCTGACCAACCGGAGTTGGTGGTTGTTGATGTTGATCAACCGGAATTGATGTAGTGTGTAGCACTAGTGTTCCAACAAAAATTAAACAAAAAGAAGAAATATGGAAAAATCAACACTTTTATTCATGTAAGGAGAAATGTGTACATGTAAATCTTTATTACTGGTAATACTTGCGCAAATGCTCGGCATTCCATGCATTTTTAAATTCTTCCCCCTCTAACGTTTCTATTTTGTAAGTCCCAGGACGAACAACTTTAGTTACTCGGTATAGCCCATGCCTGTTAGCCTCTAGCTTGTTATGCTTCTGAATCACCTTCTTGAGCACATAATCTCCCTCCTTAAGTTCACATTTCTTCACTCTTTTGTTGTAGAACATGGTTGTTCTCTATTGGTAGGTTGCGCTCCTGATTGCCGCATCCTCTTGAACTTCCTCGAGCATGTCCATGTCTAAGGGTCTCATCAAATCGCTTATAGGAGAGTTGAAATTAAGTACGCGGTGTATAGGCAAGCCGAATTCAACTGGGATAACGGCTTCGCTTCCAAAGGCTAGCATGTAGGGTGATTCCCCAGTGGCTGCTCGGGGTGTTGTGTGATATGCCCATAGTACAGAGTGTAGCTTGTTAATCTAATTTCCTTTTTCTTCATCCAGTTATTTCTTCCAGCCATTCAGCAGAATCCTGTTCGTCACTTCAGTTTTTCCATTGCTCTGTGGGTGGCCGGGCGCAGAATGGATTTTCTGAACATTGGATTGACGACAATATGTAGCGAATTCCTCATTATCAAATTGGGTTCCACGGTCTATTATAAAGGCATGTGGCAATCCAGACCTGCAAATAATATTCTTCCATATAAATTGGTAAACCCTTTCATACGACATATCAATGAGAGGTTCGGCCTCGACCCACTTGGTGAAATAGTCAACAACGACTACTAGATATTTGAACCTTCCTTTGGTGGTCGGTAGAGGTCTGACCAAGTCCATACCCCACATATAAAATGTCCAAGGGGATGTAATAGGCGTTAATAATGCCTAGGGGGTTCTTCGGATAGAAGAGAAACGCTGGCACTTATTGCATTTCTTCGCATAGGCTGTGCAGTCAGCTCTCATCGTTGGCCAATAATATCCCTGCATCGTTATCCTTTGTAGGAGAGTCCATCCTGCCACATGAGCTCCACAAGAGACTTCATGAACCTCTTCAATCAGGTTTTTAACTTCCGAGGGATGTACACATCTCTGTAAACCTGTGATGATACCTCTTCGATACAAAACACCATTATTGAGTACATATCGAGCAGCTTTAAACTTCAGCCTCTTGGCTTCAAGTTGGTCAATTGGTGCAACCCCTTCTTTGATGTATGCCCTGATAGGATCCATCCAGGATGGCCCCATATCTAGGGTAATGAATTTCACTCTTACATTTTCATCTATGCTCTGTTCTACCAGTATCTCGATACGAATTGTTCTTTGTAGATCGGTGCTAGTTGCTGAGGCTAATAGAGCTAATGCGTCAGCCCTGGCATTCTCCAATCTTGGCATCCTGACCAACCGAACTGCAGTGAAGGTGGACACAATCTCCCTAGCTCTGTAGTATTTTGACATCAAGTCTCCATTCGCTGCGTACAACCCTAGAATCTGATGTACAATTAACTATGAGTCACTAAACACGATTACTTATTTTGCCTGCAATATTTTTGACAAACTGAGTCCCACGATCATGGCTTCATATTCGACCTCATTATTGGAGGCTTTAAGTTGAAAGCGTAGAGCGTATTCGACATCCAATCCATCAGGGCTATTAAGAATTATTCCAGCTCCACTTCATGTTGCACAGGAGGAGCCATCAATATACAAGTTTCACACAGGTATCTCATTATCAAACTCTTGGTCGGATAAGGTTCCCTGATGGAATATTTGGTACTTCCTTTCATTGTTCTCCACTACTGGACCGTTACCCGATGACGGTTGTTGCTCGTTATTCATCTTTTCTGATGAATCTTCCAACATTAGTTGATGGGGTACTGCCCTTGATGATCCCGTAACATCCATGGGTTGTTCTGCATTAGGCTGTTTTTGGTCGGGAGTATCTGTGTAAGTGAATTCTGCGATGAAATCGGCCACCGCCTGCCCTTTAAGTGAGGATCTTGGCTCATAAACAATATCATACTCGCCCAGTTCGATCGCCTAGTACATTAGTCTTCTGAACTTTTCTAGCTTGTGCAAGGCCTGTCTAAGTGGCATATCAGTGTACACCACTATGGTATGGGCCTGGAAATAAGGTTTTATCCTCCTACTCGCCTCTATTAGAGCTAATGCTATCTTTTCTAACTTTGGATATCTAATTTCTTCTCCTAGGAATGCTTTGTTGGTGTAGTACACGGGTTTTTGCACTCTATCCTCCACTCTTATTAATGCCGAACTGACTGTGCTCTCTGAGGCAGCCAGGTACAAGTATAATCTTTCGCCCCTAACCGGCCTAGATAACAGTGGAGGTGCCCCCAAATATTTCTTCAATTCTTGAAATGCTTGCTCGCATTCATCGTTCCATTCAAAAGTTATCCTAAGAGTCTTGAAGAATGGGAGACATATATCCGTTGCTCTCGATACAAACCTGTTAAGAGCTGTGACGCGACCTGTGAGGCTTTGCACTTCCTTCTTCGTAGCTGGAGATCGTAATTTCAGCAGAGTTTTGATCTTGTCTAGATTTGCCTCGATGCCTCGCTGATTCACAATATACCCGAGGAACATGCCCTCTCGTACACCGAATATGCATTTCGTCGGGTTCAACTTCATCCTATATTTGTCCAATTAATCAAAGGTTTGGATGAGGTCAGCTAGATGGTCGGTAACTTTCTTGATTTTAGTTAGCATATCGTCGATGTAAACCTCCATGTTTTTGTCAATTTGCTCTGTGAAGACTTTATTCATCAACCTCTGGTACGTAGCACCTGCATTTTTAAGCTCGAATGGCATGACATTATAGTAGTATGTTCCCCTTATGGTAATAAAGGAAGTACTCTCCCTGTCTTCTGGTTTCATCTTAATTTGGTTATAGCCGGAGTAAGCATCTATGAATCTTAATAACTCGTGCCCCGAGGTATCGTCCACCAGCTAATCAATTTGGGGCAAGGGAAAATGATCTTTTGGGCAAGTTTTATTGAGATCTGTGAAATCTACACACATCCTCCACTTGTTATTCTTCCTTTTTACCATAACAACATTGGCTAGCCAGTCGGGGTATTTGACATCTTCGATGAAGGAGGCCTTTTGTAGCTTCTCGACTTCTTTTTGGATTTCCTGATTCTTCTCCAGGCTAAATACCCTTCTTCGCTGCTTCACCGGCTTGACCTCCTTGTTAACATTGAGTTTGTGGCATAGGAAAGTCGAATCTATCCCTGGCATGTCTTCGTGGCTCCATGCGAAAGCTTGCTTTCTATGCCGTAGGAATGCCACTAGCTCCTATTTTATACACGGATCCAGTAAAGCGCTGATTTGAGTTATTTGTTCTGGTCATTCATCATCCAGAATGATGTTCTCTGTAGTTTCGATGACTTGGCCCTTCACAAGTTGAGACTCATCTCTAGGGTCCAAAGTCTCGATCTCCGCCTCTTTTAACTTATCCACCTGGTAGGTGGTGGATTTCTTCCTCGCCTCCTCCAGTTCTTCCTGCTTGATAGATGAATAGTAACATTCTCGAGCTACTTTCTAGTCGCCTTTCACAACTCCAACTCCGAAATCGGTCGAAAACTTCAAGCACTGGTGTACCATGGATGGTACGGCCTTAAACTTCTTCAAGCCTACTCTTCCCATGATTATGTTATAGGCTGATTGGATATTCTTATCCATTACGAAAAAGGGTACTTTTTTTGTTCTGCAGGTAGGCCGGGTGCCCATGAGCATGTCCAACTTGATCGTCCCAAGTGGAAAAACCTTCTCTCCTATAAAACTGAGGAGGGGCCTATGATATGGCTCCAACTGGGCTAACTTCAAATTCAAACTATCAAAATAGGGGTAGAACATGATGTCTGCAGAGCTACCATTGTCCACTAATACACGTGAAATCACTACATCCTTCATTCTCATCTTGACCACTAAAGGGTCATCGTGAGGATATAGTACACCAATGAGATCATTTTTGGAAAATCCGATAACCAGTTTATCTCTATTCACCTTCCTCGAATGATCGTCTTCAGTCAAATTTATGAGTTATGTGTAAGAACAAGTTTGAGCCTCATTGAGGTAAGCTTTTCATTCAGCCGTATGATCTCCTCCTCCTGCATCGCCACCTGTAATCACATTACACGCAAATGATCCGAAATGGATGGAAAATACCTCTCATTACGGTTGCCTTGGTTTTTTAGGGAGGTTGGGATCGTCTTCTGGGTTATCTTCATGGTTCCTCTTGTTATCATCTCGCGGTCGGGGAGGAGATTTGGACCTTTATCTTCCTCTTTCGCTAGTCTTTCCATCATTCTGATGATCAATGAACTTACTCGATTTTTCGCACCTAATGAGTGTTTCGATCTCGTTCTGGAGGCCTATGCAACGTTTGGTCGTGTGGCCGTGATCTCTATGTAACTCATAATATTTGGACTTATCCCTCTTATCGGGGTCTGTCCTCATTTTCTCCAGCCAATTTAGCTCCTCGTTGTTCTTGATCTCTTCAAGAATATGGTTTATATCCACCTTCAAAGGCTAATTCCCATACTTCTTCAACTGCTCGAATGCTTCCTTTCCTTTTGGTCGCTTGTCATTCCCATTACGCTTTTGGTCCTTCTTCTCTGATGTACCTTCATCCTTGGTCTCTACTTTAGTGCCAGGGTTCTTCTACGCAGCCATGGCCTCTTCGGCGTTCATGATCTTGGCTGCTTTTGCCATCAGTTCTGCCATGGATTTAGGGGGATCTTTGGCCAATGTATAATATAACTTATCCCGTAATAGACCACTCATTAGAGCTATTATTTCTATTTTCTCTTCGTAGTCAATCACTTCTATCTTCTCGTTATTAAAATGAGTGATGTAATCCCTGGTGCTTTCTCCTGCTTTCTGCCTCACACTCAGTAGGTGTGCTACTCTCTTAACTGGCTTTGCTCCAAAGCAGAAGTTTCCTATTAATATCTCTGCCAGTTGATGGAAAGTAGTAATCTTTCCTCGAGGAAGGTTGTTGTACCATATCTGGGCTGATCCGGTGATGGTTCCTGAGAATGCCCTATACCTCATCTCGTCTGGAACTGCATAGATATCTGCAGCGGCCTGGTACTACACTATGTGGAGGATGGGATCAGTTTTTCCATCATATTTGGGTGTCACTACCGGGGCTTTAAACTTTGATGGTGTGGGAAAATCCACTACCGTCTGCATGAAAGGTGACCCTTGGACAAAAGTTCTTTGGAGAGGATTCTTGGCCTTAGCCATTTCCCCTAGTCGATGTTCCAATCTCTGAATGGAGCCCTTCCACGCATCATTCCAACTGTGGGCCTATTTGCCCAAGCAATAGAATGCGCTGAATTCTCCTCTTGGGATCTTTTATTGCGGGTTACTGGGTGTGATTGGGAAGAACCTTCCCTTAGATCGATTGGTCGTTGAGGATTCCTTGACGCAATCCTAGGGGGATTTAGATTCCTCTTAGGGCCCAAATAGTCAAAAGGGGAGACTCTTCTCAACCTTTCCAAAGCGCTTATTCGCTCAGGAGTTAAAGTGACATTGGGTCTATAATTTGTAGCTCTGATAGATGAAGTTCGTCCAGGTTGATATGAGGGATTATTGGACCTCCCAGTATGATGAGAGTCATTACGCCATGGCTGAGAAACATTTAGGTTTAATGTACGTCTAGTTCTTGAGGATGGCATATGGGTATTTCTCTGAGCGCTTCGTAGTCCTGACTGGGTAGGTGATCCGTTACGAACAGTCTGAATGAGTTGTCGCATGGTTTCTTGCATAGCCACTTTCCCTTGGGCCAAGTTGGCTACTATTCCTGTAAGTTGATCGATAGTTGGAGGAGCAGAGGGATTTGGAGGGCCCCCGGTATTGTTTCGGGCACTAGATTCTGGGATCTTAGTCATTAGTAATAAGTTTTTGGTAAAAAATGCTACATATAGTCATTTCCCACAGACGGCGCCAATCTGTTAATGTAAAAAACTAGATTCGATCTAATTAATTAATCACAGATAAAAAGGAATAAATAAAATAAGATAATATATTTTTAAAGTGGTTCAGCCCAATTAGAATGGCCTACGTCCACTGTTCTTGTATTGCCAATGTGTGCCTTAATCTCGATGACGATTACAAGATAGGGATGGCAACGGGTCGGTTCGGGGTCGAGGAAAGCATCCCCATCCCCATCCCCATTAGAAATATTACTCCTTGTCCCTGCCTCGTTCCCCGTTATAACGGGTTTGGGGATCCCCGTCCCCGTTTAAAACGGGTATCGGTTTCCCCACGAGGAACCCATTTTATTTATTTATTTCTCTAAGCACCTGAGTAAACTTTATTAAATTATCTGTTAAATCTAAAAAAAAAAACAATCAACAGCAACAATCGACAATAGAGAGGATGACAACAATTGGTTCAAAATACCATTTTCTAATAACAATAGAAGTGAAAATCAACAATCACAGACAACAATTAACCATCAACAACAACAATCATAACAGTAAAGAGGATGGCAACAATTGGTACAAAATAAATATTGATGGTTGCTCCGAACTAAACCCTGATTTGAGTTATGGGGTAGGTATTATCAAAAACAATGAGAGGAATCTAAATAAATGGGCTAGTGAACTTGTTAGCCAGCCAGTGGTATTTTTTGTCAATATACCAGTGGTATTTCGGCTGCTTTAGAGAACTCGTTAGCCAACCAACGAACTTGTTATGCTCCTAAGAAAATCAACAATAATAATAACAATAGCTTACAAGATGGTAACAACTGAGTCGTGAGGTCAAGGAGATGAGTCGTGAGCGGCGCTAATCGGAGTCATGAGCTCTAAGCGATGATAATTTGAGTCGTGGATATGCTTATATGATAACAGTTCTAGGGCTTAGATGAGAAGACGAGGGAGATAGAGGAGGGATGGCGCTAGGGCTTATAAGACCCTTATATGTATAAAAGTCTTTTATACTTATATATTTATTATAATATAAACATATATAATTTATTATGTATTAATAATTCGGGTATCCCCGTGGAGACTCGAGGGTATACCCGAAACTGACCCGGAATTTTTCAGGGATTTTTTTTACTCCTTGAACCCGCCCCGATCCTCGAATTTCTGGGGAGTTTTTGGGGATTTTTTCGCGGGTATCCGCGGGGAACCGAATTTTTGGGGAAAATTTCCATCCCTATTACAAGAGATAAAAATTACCCGCTTATGGGGAGTGTTACAATGTATTTATAGCCATGGGGTATCAGTATGAATAGACAAGATGTCGTTGTTTAATTGACATATACATATGTACAATAAGAATATTCATTACACCCAATGTTCAATGAATGTGCAGTCATCGCTTGATCTTCCTGTCCAGATGCTCGGCACGCTGAATAGCTCGACAAGCCATGTAGCTCGGCATGCCTTATATCTCGGCGTGACCTGTAGCTCGGGGAACTTATATATTCGCCACGTAATGTGCTACATGTCTTTATATGGCTAATCCATGTTAGCTGTCTAATTTTCGTATCAACAATGAATATTGCATTTTTAAACCCTTATAATTGCACATTCTAGCATTTTCGTATGCATTTATCTCATTACTTATGCTCATTTATTGTATAACCTCTATTTTCATTATATATCTTATGCAAGGTTTATTTAACCTTTTATAGGTATTGAAAAGGCTAGGTGTGAAGCTTGGTTGAATTTCGGGAATGTTCCGTCTCAAATCATAACTTTGGGGGCATTTCAGTCATTTCAGCATTTGGTCTGCGAACCCGAATTATTATGGAAGTTATATCTCTACAAGTAAGCTTTGTGTAGCCATCAACGTTGTAACATTCCGATTCATAACAAAGACATTACAACGATTTTCATGCGATGATCCATGTGAAAATTAAGGCAGCAGGCTACAAAATCCATCTCCTAGGTCCCGAATCAATTCGTCCCTGATCCAAATCAATTTAGATGAAGGTAGTTTCAAATTCTTTCTTACCCGAATTGATTCGTCTCTACTCCGAATCGATTCGGCCCCTGCTCCATTGAAAGTGACACGTTTGCCATTTCCCCATATGCATATGGTTTTTTTCCTCTTTCCTTTTGGAGATATAGTTAGTTTTATTCATGAGAAGATATGTACTAAGCATTTACTCCTTTCTTTCTCCTAGGTTTACAATGAAATCTTTTCTTTTCATCTCTCTTCTTCCATTAAATAGGTACATACGTATTACTTAGTTGGCTATAAAAGTTTAGTTTTACATTTATTGAAGAATTTTTTGTTCATATCCTCTTTTGAATGGTGTCTTATATTTTGTTATTGCTTGGCTTCATCATTTATGTTATGTTTTCCATGAGTAGTTAATTCTTATAAGTTAGGGATTATAAACCCAATATGGATGCTTGAACTCCAAAGGTAGGGTTTGGTTTCAATCCATTTTAATTTAAGCTTGTGTGTTGAAATTAGAGTATCATAACTTCTTAACTTCCCTTGTCATGCAATGGTAGTGTTTGAAGCTTTACTACAAACCCAACACATTAGTCACCATAACTAATTAAACTTTAATCTTTCAATTATCGCCACAACTAATTAAACTTTAATCTTTCATTGTTGAATTTGACCTTTAAATGGTTGATGTTTAGTTTCAATTGGGTATAATCGTTTAGAATTGAGTTTAACTATATCCCTTAATTTATTTAACAAGTCCAAGGTGAGGAAATGATCCCTAATCTTTATTCTATTTTTTAATCTCTCGCTAATTTAGTTATCCCAGTGACTGTAATTCATAAAGTCTCGCACATGCTAGAATAGTTGTAGTTGTTATTCACACACCCACTCTTAGTATGTTTTACACTTTATTTTGTGACATATAATAACTTTATATAACCTGAATGAGTTGTTTTCTAAAAGAGTCCAATCTCTAAGGAAATCAATCTCGAACTTATCCAGTTATTACTTATTTCGATTGATTTGTACTTGAATCAAACATAGTTTTCAAAGCACCATATATATATGGGGGCGCTCTCACGTAGACCTAAAAATAGGTCAACACCATACAAATCTTTTTCTCTAAATACAACAAAAATTGTAGTTAATTTTTTGGTGGGTTTTAATAATTCCAGTGAAAACCTAAAAACATATGCTCAAAATGATTTTTTTGGCTATTTTAAAAAAGTGAGTCAATGTTTGACAGGTTACCTATCAAACATTGACCCATTTTTTAAGGGTCCCCTGAAATGTTTAAACGCCCCAAAAAAATTCAACCCAAATGTTTTTAGTATTTAAAATAAATCCATTAGGTGCGAACCTATTTTTACATTCGCAGGAGAGGCCATTTTAAAAGCTGCAAAAGTTTGACCGATGTTTTTTTAAAATAGCAAAAAAAGGTTGATATAACACCACGCGCTCCTGAAAAGACACGCGACGTGCTACTGCGATAAAAACTAAAATAAATCCATCAATAATAAGTATAGACCATCTAATTTCCACTATTTAAATATAACAAAACCGCAATTCTTCTATTTCCACAATAATAATTTACAATAATGTTTCTTCCAAAATACACAATTCTCGAACAAAAATTATACCACTAATTTATACAACAAAAATAAATCTTCCAATCCAAGCTCTAAAATAATTCTCCAAAATACTCCATAGTGTCCCAACCCACGCTGACCTGCTACTAAAAGAAAGTACGGGGAAGTATATAATATGACAGGAATAGATGCTCAAAAATAATTAGCATGATGAACAAATCGCAACAATACGAATCGCATATACAAATCAAATGCATTACTCAAGCATTTATCAATACTAATTTCTCAACAATACATCAATGGATCAACAGTCCTCACCTCACCTCCCCTAGGCATCCCAAAGCCATATATCGGTTTTTGGACTATTGGCGGGTGTCCATTCTTCATGCCATATTAAAATCTCATGAAACTGTACTAAAATTAACAATATAATATAACTCAATCAAATAATAGATTCCAACAAATTTTCAGGATTCCAATGAATATCACAATTCAACATGAGTGCAATTGACACAAAAAAATAAACGAAATACTCTCGAGAGAATTTTGGAGCATATTGTGTAAGTCCCGTAACTCAAAATCATCACATGAATCATCACATAAACTTCAGCCTCAAAATCTAATCGCACCATCACGTACCTCTCGCGAAAATAATCAAAACTCGTTCTAAGCCAAACTCGAGAAAACACCAAATAAGACTTCAAATATTGAGTCAAACACTTGATTAAATTTGGGGCTAAATTTGTAGATGAAAGGGAATAACTTTGGAGAGGTCTTCATATTGAAAAGTTGAGGAAAAAGTGATTTGAAAAGCCAAGCCAAGAATTTGTAGTGATATATAAAGGATTAAGAGTTTGATTGAGAAAAGAGTTCTAATCATATACAAAAATAAAATAAAAACAATTCGGACGATCGGGCCATTGGAATTGGCTGAAATTTAAGGGAATAGTAGCTAAATACGAGAGAAAAGTGCACAAAAAATTTCAGGTCGATCGGAGGGTCGAAAATTTTTATATATATATTTTTTCTAGATAGTTTTATATTTTAAGGACTCTTAGAGAGTTTTCTATTTTGAGTACTCTTTTAAACATCCCAAGACTTATATATACTCATATTAGGAGTCTTGTAATCTAGCTTTTCGAATTTCGAATATAAAAACTAATATATTTAATTAAAAATAATTAAATCCAAAATTTTAGTTTTCTCCTATTTCTAAAAGTAGTTTAAAAATACCCATTAAAAAAATCCGGATTGTTACATACTTCCCCACTAACAAGGAATTTTTCCCTCGAAACTCGACGAAATCCAACGATCGAAATAAAATACTACTCGATTCTATTTTCCAAAAATTACAATACTAAAGTCTTCTAATTAATTCTAAACATCCTCACCACGATACCTAACACGTCTTCAAAAAAATTCTATTTCTAAAGAAAACTCGTCTAACGCACATGATAGACCCAAAACTCAAGACCCGAGGGTTGTCGTATACCTAAGCTCTGATACCATCTATAACACCCCGCCCCCCCGAAAAGACACGCGGCGTGCTACTGCGATAAAAACTAAACTAAATTCATCAACAATAAGTATAGACCATCCAATTTCCACGATTTAAATATAACAAAACCTCAATTCTTCTATTTCCACAATAATGATTTACAATAACATTTCCCCCAAAATACACAGTTCTCCAACAAAAATTACACCAAAAATAAATCTTCCAATTCAAGCTCTAAAATAATTCTCCAAAATAGTCCATAGCGTCCCAATCCACGTTAACCTACCACTAAAAGAAAGTACGGGAAGTACACAATATGACAGGAATAGATGCTCAAAAACTAATTAGCACGATGAATAAATCGCAACAATATGAATCGCATATACAAATCAAATGCATTATATCAATATTAATTTCTCAACAACGCATCAATGGGTCACCAGGCCTCATCTCAACTCCCATAGGCATCTCAAAGCCATATATCGATTTTTGGACTATTGGCAGGTGTCCATTCTCCGTGCCATATTAAAATCTGATGACAGTATGCTAAAATCAACAATATAATATAACTCACTGAATCAAATAATAGATTCCAACAATTTTTCAGGATTCCAATGAATATCACAATTCAACATGAGTGCAATTGACACAGAAAACAAACGAAATACTCTCGAGAGAATTTAGGAGAATATTGTGTAAGTCCCGTACTTCAAAATCATCACATGAATCGTCACATAAATTTCAGCCTCAAAATCTAATCGCATCATCACGTACCTCTTGCGAAACTAATCAAAACTCGTTCTAGCCCAAACTCGAGAAAACACCCAATAAGCCTTCAAATATTGAGTCAAACACTTGATTAATTTTGGGGCTAAAGTTTGTAGACGAAAGGGAATAATTTTGGAGAGGTCTTCTGGTTAAAAAGTTGATGAAAAAGTGATTTGAAAAGCCAAGCCACAAATTTATTGTGATATGATACTTCATTTTTTGTGTGACTTGTTTTCCCGATTCTTCAGACGTTGCGGTCAAACTTCGAGTATCAAAATTCCCTTGAAATAGCCTACAAAACTTGTTAAAAATTCAGTATCGTGGTAAATTCGGATATCAATCCAATTTCAAGTGTCGAACCCGTTATCCTGAAAATTTGCAATTTGAATTTTTATAAAAATAATCTTTTTGTGCTTTTATTTTTTTTAGTTTTATAATTAAAAATAATTTTAAGGGAGGAAACAAAAATTTATGCAATTAAAATGACTACGAAAAATTAAAAAAAAAATAATCTAGTTTAGATTTTATGAGCCGAAACAAGAGGTGGGATTATACCGCGTAGTCAATTTAATTTAATGTCCTAATTATTCAATTGAATAGTTTGAAATAATATCGAATTTAAAACTTAACTCTCGTTACAATCCTAAATTCAATTTTATCTTTTTCAGCAATTAAATCAGGAATTGTCACCATATATAAAAAGATTAAGATTCATACTTGTTATTACAAATTATCCGCTAAGATCAATTCATAAAAATTTGTACGGATCTTTGAATTACACACAAAGAGTTAATACTTGAATTTAAGAATAGGACCTATCTCTAAGTCAAATCCAAAAATCAAATATCAATTTTCAACATTAATTTATTTACTCTCGTTACATAAATTAATGTGTGATTTTTTCCAATTTAATTAGCCTAGAACATATCAATGAAAAATTAATTCATCAATTTAAATCTCCCTACGCGTTTCATCCCACCCCTTGAATGGGGTGTTTATCCAGACACGATTAAAATTTCAGCTCAAACACAATTAACAAACAAGAAACTAAAGAGAAGATAAAGAAATACGATACACAATAATTTCTCATGTCAATTGTGTGCATGAACACGTGTCCCAAACTCGTCACAGAAACTCAACTGGATTACAAAAATAAAATAAAAGACTGTACCTAAATTTTTTTTTCTAATCCTAAACTATTTTTTTTCCTGACTTTTTTTGTACCCTCTGTGGTCTCCTTTTTTCTTTTCTGTCTCTAGTTCTCCTCTCTATGTGAGAGTCCTTTCTTCCTTTTTATATGAGATGCCTTGCTTTTGTTTTAGAGTCCCACGATTGTTTACTAGAGATTTTTTTGGGATTTCAATTGGCTTGAATATTTGTTATTATTTTAAAGGGATTGGGTTTGACAGATAGAAGGTTGATGGCAGCGGGGAGTTCTTGGGTTTAATGGGTCCAGGCTTTGAGGGTCGGTTTCGAATTGATTTCGGGTAGAGGGATAAGGCAGCGTGCGTTGCAGGTCCGAGCTTTCGGGTTATGGGGTTTGTTGGTCCGGGTTTCCGGGTTTCGGTACCGGTGGTTTGCATGACTGCCGGAGATGGGTGAGGTGGCCGGGTCTGGCGGATCGGGGCTGTAAGGGCTGTAGCAATATGGTTCAGAGTTTTGGGTCTATGGTGGTATGGATCGCAAGTGGGATAGATTTCGGGTTGTGTAGTGGGTTTGAGTTCATAGGTCTTGGTTATGGGGGTTAATGGTGGATGAGAGATGAGAGAGAATGAGGGTAATAGGTTGAAGATGAAGGGGGTGTTAGTGTGTGGGAGAGGTGTAGGAATGTTAGGGTGTGTGTGTGTCATTTGGATCTTTAAAAGAAATAAAAATTAAAATTAAAAAAAAATCATAAATAAATAAAAAATAAAAACCAAAGACCTAATAAAATAATCTAATAAAACAATAATGAAGTCTCCTAAAAAATCCTAATAAAATTAAATTAAAATTAAAAATTAAAAACTAATAATAAGAAAATAAAATCAAAATAAAGAAATAGAAATAGAAAAATAGAAAATAAATTCTAAATTTTTTTAAATAAATCTAAAATAAATCCTAAAAATAAAACGACTCAAAATAAAAATAATGAAATAATGAAAACATAAACTAAACACACACGAGGCTCGGGGTATGGACTGGGCTTGGTGTAGGCTTAGGTTTGGCCTGGGGATAGGGTTTGGGACATCGGAACTCATCGGTGCAAGGTCAAACTTTGACTGCTGACTTCACGAACGCTTTGAAATTCTTCATTTAACACTTTTGACCACTATTGAGTCACAATTGACTTGATTTAGCATTATTTGATGTTGAGATTGTTGTTTGACCTGAAAAATAATAAAATACGCCATAAGGCCAATTTTAATTAAAACGAGTGACTAAAATTCATCTATTCGGGGTATAAAATAGACACTTTTGGGTACTTATCACACCACCCTCAAACAGAACATTGCTAGTCCTCGAGCAAAAACAGAGAGAAAACAAAGATAAGTAACCAAAAGTGTGTCACTTTCGCAGGCACTGGCGATTGCACTTAGCATGTGCAACAAGCCGTTAAACCTATAGGTTGCCCTACAGGACAAGTGGTGTCTCGTGAGGGTTCGCAGTGAATATACCCACAAAATTAAAAATTTATTAAAATGCATTCTCTTATTTGGACGATGAAATTCTATACAACCCAACTAAAAAGGACGTCAAGGAATACCATATTAAACTATCAAAATAAGATATAAAATTACTTAATACCGAAAAGCGTAATCCTTCCTAAAACTCATCGTGTGTTAGTGTGAGACAATCTTAAGTATCATTAGAGTAATTCTTATATCTCCTTTATAGAATCAAATCTTTGACTTCAATTCTCACTGGATATATCTCTCTGAATCGAACTCTCTGAGAATTGGGTAAGTGTAGCTCTCTAGTGTGTGAGGAACAAGTTCAAACGTTTCATACACTTTATAAAAAAAGGACGAATACATGAAAAAAATCTGATCTCATGAAGGAACGTTAAGCACTACGTCGAGAATATCGAGTTATTCACCATATAGTCTTCTCATTTGCCCGAACACGTCACCAACGGTGAAAATGGGGTTTATGTAAGGCATAAGGGGAAAATGAAGATGATGTAGGGTTTTTAAGAAGAGTGAAACACACTTTGAATAACTAATGTCTTCATTTTTTAAATCTATGGTCGCATGATTTCTCTTACTTCTTTTTTCTCTTTCTTTTTTTTGGTTTTTTTTTCTATTTTTTCTCTTTTTTATTGCAATGCATTTTTTTTCTTTTCATAACAAAAGTGAAGATAATTTTCATTGATAATTTTAAACACACTTTTTCTCAAAACGATGGTCATGATGGGAAATGACATATGATTGGTATCTGGCACATATATGGGTAAGGCAAACATGGAATGATAATAGGTGGAGTGAAGGGTAAAAATGGTAAGTGTATGATAAAATCGGTTTAGTTCTTGGGAAAAACTACAAGACACGTGTTTCTTACAACTCGAAAGTGATGCAATTCTCATTGATTATGCCAAAATTGAAAAAATAATGAGACCAAGCAACGACTTAATATTGTACCCAATGAGAGTTGAGTCAACTTGTGACTCGGAGATACGTTAAAACCCTTAAAATGGTGAAACGCTCAAATCTCACGGGTTTAAGTCGCCACTAGTGATCTTTTAAGGCTCTTTTGAGAATGTTGTTACTCTTCAACTTTTGATTGTAAACGTGATAGTGCAAATTTCTGAGTTTAGGAATTTATGGTACAAGTACGCTTTAAGAGGTCTTAATTAATTTAATTTAAGGTTAAAAGCGAAATTTTTGGGTCAAACACATGTATTCAGAGATTTCTAAAAAAGGGATGATAGACAATTCATATCATAAAAATTTAAATTTAATTGCACAAAATATTTAAGATCACTTGTTTCTGAATTTTTTTTAAAAGAGGCACGATTTTGATAAATTTTCCACCCCCAAACAAAAGAGAACATCATCCTCGATGTTTTAAAACTATATATAAAAATAAAAAGCACAAGGGAGTAAAGGTATTACAATAATGAACCGCTAATAAAAATGTACCGCGTGATGGAGCAGAGATAAAACCTAAAGAACAAATGTGACACAAAAATATATACAAGTCTATAAAGCATGTGAAAATCAGTGGGTGATATGAAACACCGTCCCCAAATAGGATAAGATGCATAGTCAGAAATAATGAACGATGGGCTGCCTCCCAGTAGCACTAAGTTTAACGTCTTCAGCCAGACCGATCGAAAACTCACCCAATAGATAAGAGCTATGAAAGCGAGGGGTGGCAGAAAATTGGAGTGATTATAATCACCCCCAAACAAGACTGAACAATCAGTCTTCATAAATGGGGTCAACAAGGTCAATTTCTTCAATGTGAGAGGGGCCTAGCTCTAAGAAATGCTTTAATCATTGACCGTTGACCTGAAAGAGGCTACTATCCTTAGGATTTTGTACTATGATGGCACCATAGGGAGTAACAGATTCAACAACAAAGGGTCTAGACCACCTGGTTTTTAACTTCTCGGGAAAGAAATGAAGACATGCGTTATATAACAAAACTTTCTAACCAGGGTGGAATTCTTTGCATAAAATTCTTTGGTCATGGATCCACTTCGTTTTGTCCTTGCACTTCTTAGACAAATCATAGGCATCATTCTGTATCTCCTCTAATTCATTAAGTTGGAGCTTTCGATGGATGCCAGCCTCGTCGATATCAAAATTAAGGGCTTTGACGGCCCAATAGGCATGAAGTTCAAGCTCGACGGGTAAGTGGCATGGTTTACCAAAGACCCAGGGATAAGGAGGCACTCCAATCGGAGTCTTAAAAGATGTACGATATGACCACAAAGCATCGCTTAATCGTAAGGACCAATCTTTCCTAGTAGGATTAACTGTTTTTCTAAGATTTGCTTGGTTTCACGGTTGGAAATTTCAACTTGACCACTAGTCTGGGGTGGTAAGGGAGACCAACTTTGTGGGTAACACCATACTTTTTCACGAGATGTTCAAAGACTCGATTACAAAAATATTTACCCCCATCACTAATGATAGCTTTGGGAGTTCCAAAACGTGTGAAGATATACTTGATAATACGCAATTATTGCGTATTTCATCCGTTGAACCTACGCATTTTAGCCCCCTCGGGTGCCTTAATCTTTATATTTAAGCCCGTTAACCATACAACCTCAGTTTATATTGTTAACATACTATATGAGGTATAATTGGGCTTTTGTAGGTATTTAGGTACTAAGAATGGAGTTCGGACGATTCCACTCAAGTTCCGTATGCATCCGCATGTTCAAGGGCAATTTAGTCATTTCACAGTTTTAGCACCTGGCCTGACATCTCATGAAAGTTGTATCCCTCCTCGCTAGCTTTACGTGGCCGTGAACGGTGCACGAATTTGATTCATAACGAAGAAGTTACGTCATTTTTGGAGGAAGGAATGACATTGAAACCAAAAGAAGGAGAAGAGAAGAAGAAACTGCAATGCAGTGTGCTACTTGGCTGAACCCTACTTGATCGATCGATCGATCGATCCTTCAGATATTTGCCGCAATTTCAATGATCGATCGATCGACCAAAGGGGTCGATCGATCGATCCCCTGTTTTCTGCAGATATTTTTCTTTCTTTTCTTTCTTCTTTTCTTTTCTCCCAACTTACTATATAAGCCAATTTTGTTGTAATATCAGAGATACTTAGTTTTAGAATACATTTTAGGTTAGGGTTTGGTTTGGAGAGCTCATTTTCTTTTATTCTTGGGGTGACAACCAATTGGTTTTGTAAGATTGAACTTTCCATCTGATTTACCATTAATATAGCTTTGTTCTTCATTTTTCTTTGCTTTGTAAATTAGTTTCATGCTTTGTTAATTATTTTACTTGCTTTAATTCTTTCTTTCCTAGTTTAATTAATATAATTTAGTTTAATTCATGTATTGCCCCTAGATAAATAGGGTTGGGATTTCGTTCCACCATTTTCAGGCCCCGAGCTCCGAAAAGGAGGTTTTGTGCGAAATTCCGTTTAATTGAACCCGCGCGAATTAAAGTCGGATTATTATGCGTTTAAATTTCTATGTTATGCATTGTTAGTGTTTATAGCGATAATTCGAATTTAATTTGCGTGCGACCAATTTTCGGTTAAGTGTTTATTATCGCAACTTTTGCTTAAATTCCTTATTGTGTGAAGTTTATGTTTAATTGATAATGCTTGGTTAAATTTCTTTCGAATCGGAATCTTGATTAGTAATTGTTTCAATCCGTATGGTTGGATGATATCCCGATCCTCGCTTTTATTTTATTTAGACTTAACTTTTCTTTTATTTTATTTACATTTACACATCACCCTTTTACACTGTTATTCCTGAATTAATAATCCAATTAGGATCTATTAAACACTCTCTGTGGATTCGATACCCGATTTACCGCTATACTTGTATCGCAAGTGTAGTCGTAACTTAGGTTTGTTTGTATTGAGGCGGTGAAACTAAAACAACGATTAGCGTCTTTACACGTGCTACTTTTCGCCCTCATATCAAAACGGCGCTGTTGTCGGGGAGTGTTTTGATTTAGATCGTAATTGTCTTATTAGTTCGTAGTATTCTTTCTTTGGTATTTGTATTCTTTCTTTTGACCTTTTTTGCAGGACTTCTACACGTGAGCGCCTAAAAATGCTTGAATTTTTTCGTGTGCACATTGCTTTGTGGAATTATCTGTCTCGAGCCTTTCTCTGGGGTAAGCATGTCTTATTCCAATCATTTCGGTAATCATTATGATAATTCTCAAAATCTTCGTACTCCTATGACTTTTGGTCAATACTTAGAATCCCAAAAAATTGCAAAATCAAAAATGACTTTGGGTGAGTATTACAAAAGTCAAGCTTTGAAGTGCGTGTATTTTGATGACGATGATAATGATTTTGGGCCTTTACCTCCTTATAATAGGAGTTTTGAAACGAATTGCAATAGTTTTAAAACTCCAATAATAATGAGTTTCACTTTAGTGCCGATAATGATTTTCAAACCCCTCATTTTCAAGCATCCGCACCTCGGCCTATGACTTTCGACGAGGGTTTGCTTATGCTTGAGAACGAGAGGAATGAAGAACGTTATCGGAAAGAACATCGTTGTTGGGAGCAAGACTTGTATTTATTATTCGAAACCGACGACGATTTCTCTTCTGAGACTTTTGAAGTCTATGAATGTTTTGAACCAAATGAGGACTTTGTGCCTACTTTGGAACAAACCATTCGTCACATGGCCCATCTTGTAATTGAGAATGAAAGCGAGGATAAAATGGATGTAGTATCTATTTGCAATGAGATGATTTCTTCTTTGGATCCCAAAGAAGAAAGTTTCAATGAAAATTATCATATCTCCTTTGAAATTCCAACTTTGAGCGATGATAACTCATCTCTTGAGTTTGAATTTCTTTCCTCCCCATTTTCATTCTCTGTTACCACACAGTCACAAGTACCCGATGAATCGGTGCCGAACTTTAAAACGTTCAACCCTTTCACCGACGAGGAGTACTTGCTCGATTTGCTTTCCATAAAGGCATCTTTGCCCTCATGTGCGCAACCTCCCATTCCGCTTGCTAAATCTTTGGGAGGAAATTCAGTTTTTTTTTGTCCCCTTATGTATTTGTCACCCGTCCTATCCAAATCCCTCATCCTCCCACCCAAAGTTTTAATTGGGGATGATTAACCTTTTCCACCACCCACATGCCTTCCGTCGTTTGAACAGAATTCCTATTTTCTGGGAGGCATGCATGAAAGGGAGGGTCCACCGTTGATCCTCCAAACTCAAATTGTTCTTATGGTGGACCCTCAGCTTTTTAGACTTCTAGTGTACAATTAGTGTGAAGTCTAAATAGTAGGTTGTATATAGTTAGCTTTTTATTATTTCTTTCTTTAGTTTTTCTTTCCTTTTTAATTTAGTCTAGTGTAATTAGTTCACTTTTTATTATTTGTTCTTGCTATGCTCGGTACTAACTTGTTTTGTAGATTCTTTGGACTTGTTTGTATGGGGATCGCTCCAATTTTGGGTAATATCGCTCTTTTCCTTTCTTTGACTTGGTTCTTAATTTACATTGAGGACAATGTCAAGTTTTAAGTTAAGGGGTGTGGGATATTCTATCCATTTCATTTGTTAGTCCATGTTTTTGCTCACATGTTAGTTAGTATGCTTTTCTTAGAAAATTGAAAATTTTCAAAAAGATTTTCTTTCTTTTTTTCTCCTTTTTTGGGCATTTTGCCTTTGTTTTCGATGATAAATTTTAATAATTGCCCGATCCAATAGACAACCCAATGATGCATGTTCTCGATTTTTGAAGTTATTAGATTTTAGTCTCCATTATTGATATTGTGAATAACTTCATGAATTAAACTTTAATCCCATGAGCACATGCACTTTTATTACCTAATTGATTTGGTTTAAGATTTTTATAACCCGGTAATCTTTTGTTGCATTGTATATACTTTCACCGAGTAAGCTTTGTACCTTTCATCGTTTATGAGTGTATACACTATTCTTTCCTCTTTGAAAACGTCGAATTCGTCAGTAACTCCTTTATTCTTTCATTGACCATTCATTAATTGAGTTCATACTTGAAATGTGTTACTTGATCATGATTTTCATATATTGTTTTAACTCAAGAATTGTGTAAACTTTTTGAAATGATCATAGGCATTCTTTGTTATATCACCCATATTAGCCTTGACCTAACCCTTATATGTTTACCCTCGTTAACCCCTTTGAGCCTAAATACTAGCCTTTCTTTTCATTACCCAAAATCCCATAACCAACTCCAAATTGGAGTTTTATACCATACATATTACCTTACATACCCTTGTTTGGATTGTTATTTGGGATTGAATGATATTGTTGTGTTTTGTGGTTGCAATTTGAGCATGAAAAGAGTGAGAAAAGAAGAAAGTGTAGCGAAAAAGAGAAGAAAAAGAGAAAGTTGAAAACAAAAGAAAACAAAAGAAAAAAGTGAGAAAAAGAAGAAAAGAAAAAGAAAGTGAAAGTTGTATATATTGTTTGTAGTGGTTCAATCAGCTTTGATTACTCTCGATTGTTATATTTAATGCTTGTTTGGAAATCATTTGTCCAATTTTGAAATTGCCCACTTTTTCCCATTATCCCGAGTTTCATCCCCAAACACCTTTGAATCCGTATATACATCCCTTTCATTTCTTACCCTAGCCTAGCCTACATTACAACCCTAATAAAGTCCTATGTGATCTTAAGTAAATGTAATTCAATGGTTTAAATAGTTTTGATAATCTGTGAAAATGCAATTCGCCTATTTTTTATGTGCAGTATCCTTTCACTGAGATTACAGTTTTTATTTTCTATATAGCGTTCTTCATTTGTGACATGTGTGCGGCCTAGTTTCCATTTACATTTACTCTTTATGCCCGCATGTCCCGTGTGTTACCTCCCTATTTCAAGTGAATTCATTTGATGATGTTATGCCCGTGAGGATTGACTTTTATGCATGCTTTGATATTTAGTTTCCGAGTTATTTAAGTTTTTGCCAAATCATATTTTGCGTGTGCTCACTCCCCTCCCACGTGTTAAAGTTTCAATTCATTGAGGTGCATTCGATAATGTTAATAAATACGTACTTTTCACATGAATTCGTTTGCTATGCTAATAACATGTTGAAATCTTGTCCATATTGTTGAGTTTGTCGCATCTGATTGGGCATATTTTGAGGAAACTTTATGATGTTTGTGGGTATCATCCCTGAAAACCCTCACGAGACGACACTCGTCCACTAGGGTAACTTAGGGGTTTAACGACTTATTGCATATGCTAAATGCAATCGAATCACCCGTGAAAGTGGCCTTATGCGTTTATACCATATTTTTGTACTTATCCTGCTTTTGTTTTACTTTTTCTTCTTGTTGCATCCTATTTCATTGCTAGGGACTAGCAATGTGTAAGTTAGGGGGTGTGATAATACGCAATTATTGCGTATTTCATCCGTCGAATCTACACATTTTAGCCCCCTCGGGTGCCTTAATATCTATATTTAAGCTCATTAACCATAAAACCTCGGTTTATATTGTTAACATGCTATATGAGATATAATTGGGCTTTTGTAGGTATTTAGGTACTAAGAATGGAGTTCGGACGCATTTCGCTCAAGTTTCGTACGCATCCGCACGTTTAAGGGCAATTTAGTCATTTCACAGTTTGGTCACCTGGCCTAACATCTCACGAAAGTTGTATCCCTCCTCGTTATATTTGCGTGGCCACGAACGGTGCACTAATTCGATTCATAACGAAGAAGTTACGTCATTTTTGGCGGAAGGAATGACATTGAAACCAAAAGAAGGAGAAGATAAGGAGAAACTGCAATGCAGTGTGCTGCTTGGCTGAACCCTGATTGATCGATCGATCGATCAAAAGGATTGATTGATCGATCGATCGACCAAAGGGGTCGATCGATCGATCCCCTATTTTCTGCATATATTTTGCTTTCTTTTCTTTCTTCTTTTCTTTTCTCCCAACTTACTATATAAGCCAATTTTGTTGTAATATCAGAGATACTTAGTTTTAGAATACATTTAGGTTAGGGTTTGGTTTGGAGATCTCATTTTCTTTTCTTCTTGGGGTGACAACCAATTGGTTTTGTAAGATTGAACTTTCCATCTCATTTACCATTAATATAGCTTTGTTCTTCATTTTTCTTTGCTTTGTTAATTAGTTTACTTGCTTTAATTCTTACTTTCCTAGTTTAATTAATATAATTTAGTTTAATTCATGTATTGCCCCTAGATAAATAGAGTCGGAATTTCGTTCCGCCATTTTCGAGGCCCGAGCTTCGAAAATGGGGTTTTGTGCAAAATTGCGTTTAATTGAACCCGCGCGAATTAAAGTCGGATTATTATGCATTTAACTTTCTATATCATGCATCGTTAGTGTTTATACGATAATCCGAATTTAATTCGCGTGCAACCAATTTTCGGTTAAGTGTTTATTCTCGCAACTTTGGCTTAAATTCATTATTGTGTGAAGTTTATGCTTAATTGATAATGCTCGATTAAATTTCTCTTGAGCCGGAATCTTGATTAGTAGTTGTTTCGATCCACATGGTTGGAGGATATCCCTATCCTTGCTTTTACTTTATTTAGACTTAACTTCTCTTTTCTTTTATTTACATTTACACATCACCCTTTTACACTTTTATTCCTGAATTAATAATCCAATTAGGATATATCAAACACTCTCTGTGGATTCGATACCCGACTCACCGCTATACTTGTATCGCAAGTGTAGTCGTAACTTAGGTTTGTTTGTATTGAGGCGGTGAAACTAAAACAATAATTAGCGTCTTTACACGCACTACTTTTCACCCTCATATCAATACTCCTTAAGAAAACTAACCATAATGCAATGGTCATTGGTGAAGCAAGCGATGGATTATATACATTTGGAAACATAATCAACTGCAACGAGAATATATTGCAAACCATAAGATGAGGGAAAAGGACCTACGAAATCAATGCCCCACACATCAAAGATTTCGACGATGAGAATGGGTGTGAGGGGCATCATGTGACAACGAGAGATATGCCCAGATTGTTGGCATTTAGCACAAGTCTGGCAGTAGTGGTGGGCATCCTGAAAAAGAGCGGGCCAGTAGAAACCACTTTGGAAAATTTTAGAGGTGGTTTTCTAGGAGCTAAAGTGTCCACCACATGCACCATCATGACAAAAGGAGAGAATACTTGACTGTTCATGGTCAGGAACACATCGGCGAATGACTTGATCAGGGCAATACTTAAAAAGGAATAGATCATCCCAAGAGTAAAACTTCATTTGGGCCATAAACTTAGAATGATCGTGTTTCGACCAATGATTGGGCAGTTGGTTGGTAACAAGGAAATTAACGATATCAGCATACCAAGGAGAGGTGGAGATAGAAAAAAATTGCTCATTGGGAAATGCTTCAGATATAGGGATGGGATCAGATTTAGACGTAACAGTTAGACGGGAGAAATGGTCTGCAACCAAATTTTCGTACCCTTTCTTATCGCGAATTTCGAGGTCAAACTCTTAAAGCAAGAGAATCCACCGTATCAATCGTGGCTTAGAATCCTTCTTCTGAAGAAGGTGCCTCAGGGCGGCATGGTTAGTGTAAACGATGATAGGGGAACCGATGAAATAGGACCGAAACTTATCGAGTGCGAATACGACAACTAGAAACTCCTTTTAGGTGGTCGTGTAATGAAGTTGAGCGTCATTGAGGGTTTTGCTAGCATAATAAATGACGTGCTGGCGCTTGTCAACCCTCTGACTAAGTACAGCATCGAGAGAAAAATCAGAGGCGTCAGACATGAGCTCAAAAGGTAAAGACTAATTAGGAGGCTGAATGATACAAACATAAGTGAGCTCGGCCTTATGGCGCTCAAAAAAAGAGACACACGCGTCGTCAAAGACAAAGGGAACATCTTTGGATAAAAGGGTTGTTAAAGGTTGAGCAATTTTAGAAAAGTCCTTGATGAAACGATGATAGAATCCCGCATGTCCTTAGAAGGAGCGACTCCTTAACAGATATAGGAATGGGAAGCGTGGAAATTAAGTCGACTTTTGCTTCATCTACTTCAATACCGTCGCGAGAGACTACGTGACCTTGAACAATCCCCTTTTTTACCATGAAGTGGCATTTTTCTCAATTGAGGACCAATTTCTTTTCTTGACAATGTTTGAGGACCATAGTCAGGTGATAAAGGCATTGCTCGAAGGAAAAACCAAACACAGAAAAATCATCCATAAATATTTTGAGAAAACGTTCTACCATGTCACTAAAAATTCTAATCATACACCATTGAAAAGTTACGGGTGCATTGCAAAAGCCAAATGGCATGAGAGGGTAGGAAAAAGTGTCGAAGGGACATGTGAAGGTAGTTTTCTCTTGGTCTTCAGGGGAAATTAGAATTTGGTTATATCCTGAATATCCGTCAAGGAAGAAGTAATACTCATGGCCAACTAAACATTCGAGCATTTGGTCAATATAGGGAAGAGGAAAATCGTCCTTGCGAGTGACAGCATTTAGCTTTCGATAGTCAATACAAACACGCCAGTCCGTTTGCATATGGGTGGGCACAAGCTCATTATCACTATTTTTACGATGGTAACACCAAACGTTTTCAATACAACGTGAATGGGACTAACCCACTGAATATTTGATATAAGGTAAATAATACCAGCATCGAGAAATTCAAAATCTTAGTGCGCACGACTTCTTTTATAGCAGACTTAAGTCGACGCTGGGGTTCACGAAAAGTCTTAGCGTTCTCCTCCAAATGAATGCGATGACTAAAAACATTAGGGTTCACACCATGAAATTTTGAAATGGTCCATCCTATAGCAGTGCTATGCTGAGTAAGAGTGTGGACTAATTGCTCTTCTTGCTCAGGGGTCAAGTCGGAAGCAATGATGACAGGGTGATGGTTATTGGGGCCTAAGAAAGTATATATCAACTCGGGAGGTAAGGGATTAAGCTTCAAACTAGTAGGTGGAGCAGGAGTGACACTGGACTCAGACGTAAAAATAGAGTCCAGAGAACTAACAGTGTATAAAGTGGAGGAGTCTGATGTGGCAGTGATTTCATAAGGTGGAACGGGGTGATCCACAGGGTGAAGAGTATCAACATAGAGGGGCTCTAAAGGAGGATCTCAAGAGTAATTATCCATCAAGGGAGTGGATTCTAACATGTCATTTAGTTCAGATATGGAGGAATCAATGTCAAAGTCGGATACAAAATGAGCCAAACATTATAGGAGAGGATCGGCAGGGTAAGCTTGATCAAACATTTCGTTAACTAAGGAGTCAATCACATATCTCATCAATAGAATCGACATTAGCCTATTGTTGCATAAGGTGGAAGATATTGACTTCTACAGTCATGTTTCCAAAAGATAGATTCATGGACCCATCACGATAATTGATGATGGAAATATAATAGGAGTATTGGTTGGGTCAGACGCAGCAGTGTCTAAGATGATAAAATCCATAGGATAGTAAAAGTCCAAAATTTTCACCAAAACAT
The DNA here is from genome assembly GCA_949130495.1 of Sambucus nigra. NCBI lineage: Eukaryota > Viridiplantae > Streptophyta > Magnoliopsida > Dipsacales > Adoxaceae > Sambucus > Sambucus nigra. The sequence goes on from OX422215.1 coordinate 394,662,690, forward strand.
CTTCAATGATTCTGTTAGGTACTTTCACGGAACGATCAGCAAGTTGAAGAGTAACCCATGTAGGTTTCATGTTTTGTAGACCTAACTCAAGGTAGAGGGAGTAAGGTAACAGATTAAGACTAGCCCCAAGATCAAGTAAAGAACTAGTAGTGAACTTGTCGCCTAACATGCAAGAGATAGTTGGACGACCAGGGTCTTTGTACTTCACAACGCCGTTATCATGGATAAGGGACGTAGATTTCTCAGTGAGGAAAGCATCACGAGGAACATTGGTCCTACGCTTAACAGTGCACAACTCCTTTAAAAATTTGGCATATGAAGGGACTTATTGAATCGCGGTGAGGAAGGGAATGTTAATGTGAACATTTTGAAATACTTTCTCTATCTCATCAAATTGTTGGGCTTCTTTAGTGGGAGCCAACTGATGAGGGAAGGGTGCTTTGGGCACAAAAACAGGGGTGGGCTCAGGAGGCTTGGACTCAGTGTGAGATGTGGATTTAGATGGTGGGGAAACTTTAGGGATAGGCTCTAAAGACTACATGGGTGGGTGTGGGACATCACTGGGAGCATGAACACCATTATCAGCTTGTTTCCCCGAGAGAAGAGTAGACACTGCTTTCATATCCACATGGTAATTGGGTGAAGTGGAAGTGGAACCAACCTCGTAGGTTGAGTCTTTGTTGTTCCCCTTAGGGATAGCAATGGGTTGACTGGGGAAACAACCTTTCTCTCGCTCAGACTCGAATTGGTTGAAAAGTTTCTCAAGCTGTTGGAGGGCTTGACTCTGAGTGGTCATAAACTGAGTGAGGAGATTCTCGAGAGAAGAGGTGGATAAATTGGGCGGATGGGCATAAGATGGTTGGGGTACCAACTCGCGCTAAGAATTAAGTGGTTGTGAATACTCATATGAAGGAGGGGAACATCAACAAGCTGATTATTGTTGTTTTAATGTCTTCCGTGGGGGACAAAGGAAGATGGAAATTGTGATTGATGGTAAGAAGCGGACTGATGCGGGACAGGAGGGCGAGGTTGCCTTCGTGGGTTGTGTGGAAACCCAGGGGGACCACCAACATGTTGATGTGGTTGGGAAGGAGCGGAGTTTTGGTCGTACTTATAAGAGAAATAGGGGTAATTCCTATTGTTAGGATTGTAAGTAAACGACAGGGTAACGAGTTTCCTAGTGGTATCAAAGGCACGTGCTTGGGCCATGGTGGGTTTGGGATCATCTTGAAGGAGAGGGCACACATGAGCTAAATGATCTTGACTTAAGCAAACACTGCAAGAAGAAGGAGTAGAATCGTTGACAGTCATCGCTTGTTTAAAAAGTGAAATATTTTGTTGCATAGTACGGTTAAGGGCGTTAACGGTTTTAGTCAATGAGTGTAAGCTTTGTAGCAAAGTTTTAAAATCAGGATCATTTTTTATCTCAAAAGTTTTCCCTACACGTGGATGGTCGGATCGCGAAAACACATTGGTGCCCTCCCAATCTTGGGAGTCATCGCCTAATCCAAGGAGAAAATTATAGGAGGCAGTGGGAGTTAAATGCATGAACTTCCCTTTATGCATGGATTCAATCAGGGTGCGAGAAGAATGGATAAGACCATTGTAAAAACTATGGACTAAGCGACTTTTCTCGAGACTGTGATGTGGACAACTATTAATATAGTCTTGAAAACGGCCCCATGCTTCACAAAACTGTTCAGAAGGATTTTGTCTAAAATCCTGAATTGCTTGGCGCATTTAATTTGTTTTGCTAATGGGATAGAACTTAGACATGAACTTCTTGAGTTGTTCCCAAGTTTTGATAGAATCCTGGGGCAAGGAATGGAGCCACATGGATGCATTATCGTGGAGAGAAAAAGGAAATAACCGAAGACGAATATTCTCTTCATCTAAGTTTTGATTTTTAAAAGTAGCGCACACAGTGAGAAATTTCCACAAGTGAGTATAAGGAGACTCGCGTTCAAGGCCATGAAAACTGGGAAACATAGAAATAGTCATGGGGAGAATTTTAAATTGCACCGTCGAAATGATACATGAAGGCGGAGTGGCCATAATCGGGGCAAAGTAGTTCCTTGAAGCGCGTTCGTCGGCCATGATGGGTGGGGTAACGGAACCAGGGGAAGTGGGAGAACTAGGAGTCTCCGATGAAGAAGAACACGGATCGGGGAGATAAGGAGGAAAATCAACAAGAAGAGTAAGGTCACCTAAGAGGGAATTTAGATATGGAGCACTAGGAGAACGTGTTAATCGATGATCAATTTAGTGCCAGTTTGACATAAAAACAACGAAAAATATTTTTGGGTTTTTTGAAAAAGGAAAAAGGGAAAATTTTGTTGGATTTTTGTAAATCTAAAAAGGAGAAATGAAAAATATTTTTGGTGTTTGGAAGAAAAAAGAGAAGAATGAGGCGGAAGAAAAATGGAAAATATTTTTGTAGTTTTAATTTTTGTAAAAAAATAATTCAGAAAAAGCGAGAAAAAGGAGCGATGGAATTTCGTTGGAAAAACAGATAGATGGAGCGAAAAATTGACTACCTAAGGAACAATTTAGACACGTACACAAAGGGAACAAGTCTGAACCAGCACATAGCCAAATTATTATCTTCAAGTTAAGTGAGTGGGTAGTCAATATTAATTAGTCCGCGGGTGAGAAAAACACGGAAGCTTAGGCCTCGCTAGTAAAAGTGTGCTCCTACTTTCTTCCCGAGATACAAGAGGCTTACTAGTTAAGGCTCACCACATTAGCTACTTGTGACACCCCGACTAATTAAATACCGGGTAGCTACTCCTTTATTCAATTTAATACAAAATGTCAAGTTGGTTCAGTTCATAGCATCACTGTCGAAAATATTTTAACAATTACTAGCCACCTAATATTTAAAAAGTGAGTTGTCAATTTTATCTGAATTAAATTAACATACAACCAAACTAAATTATGAAATATTAGTACCAAAACTACAATACAGTCGCAATATAAAACAATATAATAAACTGAATCTGGAGGAATACTCCTCACAACAATCCGAATACTGACATAAATCAAATACAAATCCTGAATTATTAATTAGTTACATCCAAAACTGAAATAAAATTGCATAAGTAAATTATCTCTAAGAAAAGGGGCGACATCCCCTACAGATAAACAAGTCTGAACTGGAATCAAGGTAGAAAGTGGAGGCGTCTATAATCGAGGTCTTGTAACTTCCACAGCAGCTACAGCACGTCACTGGAATGGAACTCCTAAGTCTGGTGTCCTTGTGGCTAGGCACCTAAAAGGTTTTTACAAGAAAATAGATTTGAAAGCAAACGGGTCAGAGCCCGAGTGTGAAAACAGTTTAAAATATAGCAAAAGATTAATATCATTAAACAGTGAATATAAAATACATGATAGTGTGTGCGCTCACACGAGTTCCTCACCTCTCAACTAATAGTGCACGCCTAATATACCCGTACCCGTTCTAGTCATTTCACTATCTAACTAGTCCAATTCACCACCCAAACTATTAAGGTTAAATTCTCGACATCTTAATATAAAAATAAGTTTTACTCTTTATTTCACAGAATTTATCATAATACTTACTAAAATGTTCCATCTTTAACTCTACTAAAAATGTTACGATCATTCACACTTACATTTATAACAATATTTCATTACAATTATCAGTATATTAGTCCCATCATAAATATACAATACTGGCACCCCGAGACTAAGCTGCAGTGCACACATACTCTGCTATCAAATCCCGGTACATCACGTACATTAGGACCACGTATTCCAAATCACTCAGGAACCGTCTCAATAAGTAACAATCGCACACAATGGAGGCGAACATAGCTCACATCACATGGGTCACGCACATACCTACGCTCCCATGATCAGCTGACCTATTAACTCCCCAATAAGCCATTCTCTGACCTATGTTCTCGAGGTACCAATCTAAATCCCCCCCGTAGGCACACAAAGATTAGATGGTCCTGATCGAATGCTGACCTCCCGTGATAGCAAGTATAGTAGGTATGTTATACACAGATAAACACATATACTAAGCATTCACATATCTTAGATATCTAATAATATTAATAGAGGCATATGTCACATTCCTATACCGTCATTAAATGTTTCACGTTTACAAGTCCCCGAATAATATACATTAAAGTTGTCAACTCTTCTTACGTCGCAAATTCAAGTACTTACAACCTAACCCGTAGAAGTCACCCGGTCTATTATATAATTCCAAGTTTTTAATCCTCAACGGACTCCAATCTCACAACTATACCCACTAATCACAAGGGAAGGATTATACTCAATAAAATAAGCCTACGAAAAACTCGAAACCAAAATCAGGCCTAAAAAGACCATTATGTGAACTCGTTAGAAGTCCCAGAAATCTCATTCGAACGAGGTCGTTCGAACGAGTGTCGTTCGAATGAATGTCTTGAATGAACTCTGAACTCGTTAGAAGGGACACTAGCATCTCGTTAGAAGCTCGTTCGAACGACCTGGGTTGGTGTTCTAACGAGATGGCAGGGAACGCCTAGGATTTTTCCCATTTCATTTTTCATCATTTTTCTCTTCTCTAAACCCATCCTAAGATCATCCCAATTACGTTTTAATGTTTTTAAACTATTCTAAGTCACCCTAGGTCACTCCTTCACATATTTTTGGGGTCAAACCTTACTAATCAACATGCAATAATCATAAATCCCCAATTCTTGCCCCAAACCCTATGAACATGAACCCAGAATTTAATTGAGTACAAAGACTCCTTATTAATCCGTTTTCAAATCATCAAAAGTTATGTTTTTTGTATTGAATTCGTCCATAAATATTCTACATGCAATTCCTATCCCAAAATCATAAGTTTCACAATAATCCCATTGGTTTTCATCAAAACTTTCAAGGCAAATACAGTTTCCACACTAAACATGGAAGAAATATTCATTGAACTTAATAATATCAAATCACTTGCCTTAAATTCGACGTTCTGATTCGTTGTTGACGATAAAGGTTGGTTCTTTCTTCTTTCCAGTCACAAATTCCTTTTAAAATGACGGTGGGGAGATGGTTTGGTTTAGATCCTCCTTTAACCTCTCTTCTAACTTCTCTCAAAAAGCTCCGTAGCCCACTCTCTCACTTTTGGCTGATAATGGCCTTAGTGGCCCTTTTAATAATATCTAAATTACCTCTAAAATTCGTGGGTTTTAATCCCTTAATTTTTAAAATTACCAAAATACCCTTCTTGGTTGTCGGTTTGGCCTAAAAATACCCCGGGACCCAAACTAAACTCCCGGCTAGTGTTTTTTGACTATTTCGACCCTTCCGGACACGTTGGCGCACTCAAAATAACCATTCGGTTGATAAAAATATAATTTATTTTTTAATCTAAATAAATTCATTCCTGACGCGACTGACACGCGCGTCCCAACTATATTACCGAAACTGTCGTATTTTCAACTCACGACATTTTTAGTAAATTCAATAATCACATATTACCATAATCACTTAGTAATATTCAATGACATATAAATGACCAATTACTAACTCTCATCTCGCTAGCATTTAAATCCGAATTAATTTTAATACATCCCAAATTAATTTAATAAATCCCAGAATTAAAAGCAATTCCATTTAATTACCCTCATGATTAAAAGCCATAAAAATACGGGTTATTACACACTTTCCCCCTAATAAGGAATTTCGTCCCAAATTCGGAAAGTAAGGCACACCTGGAAAATTAGGTATCCTCAAGTATTCAGAACAAGATATAAAGAAAGGCCCAATCACTAAAACCCTCTCTTCACAAAAAGCTTGTTTAACAGACTTGATACTTTATCAGAATACACTTTAATAAATGCACCTCACGTTGTGCTCTTATTAAACAACATTCGAATAAAAGTAGCCTATACATCATTAGCCGCATTATTTTAATATTATTGTGAGTCTGCACCTCACTACGCATTAACTCCCGCGTTTATCAAAACACCAAACTCCCATCCTAACACATCTGACTACTCTTGCCCATTCTTTGAATTTCAGTTCCCGACGTTGTGACTTTTACATAAGGGAAAACACTTCAGCCGGTTGGTGTTACACAAACATTTGTAAGCACCTTGTCCATTATAAATAGATACGGGTGTTTTCCCCCAATTCTACCATTAGGTAATATCTTCTCCCCATTACTACAATATACCTCACTTACTAGTTATACCCGATTTGGAATTTAAAAGGTCGCAATGATTCCAAAATTTCATTCATACAATCCATCATTCGTTAATCACCTTGCGCCTACACCTCGGGCTATAGGTGATACAACCATCAGAACGAATCGTTATCTCCCACTACTTCTTGCTACCCCACATTGAATGTGGATTTCGGGGAGCTCATCCCAGTTCTAAATAATACTTCGTGGTAACACGTACCGTCGTGATCACTATCTAATAGTGTAAATCCCCCAAGTATATAACAATTTCTCTCCTTCTGGATAACCTGTTCCACGTATTCAAAGGAACTCGTTACTTATCTATAAGTTGACGACCCCTAAAGGAAATTTACCAACTTGACTTTTCCATCCCTGGAATCATCGGCTCGATACAAAATTATCTGGTTGAACATCTAACCCCAACCATTCTATTTCTTACTACACCCCTTTCAATGTCGACCTTCACGTATAATTCTTCCCGTTAAGTGATACTTAATGATCTTCTTCTTCTCTCGGTGTATACTAAAAGTTTCGATCCTTCCACTTTTCACCACGTTGTGCACATCAGGACTATTTTTTACCTTATTGACATCCTCATTCTATTTACTCTTGAGTCACCCTCGACACTCGATTGGTCTGAACTCTACTCCAAATTTCCCATAATAATTAAATATTTGCCTTCTCAAGAGGTATCCCTTTATTAAATGGCATTCCTCTGCCCTTTTCACCAAATTTGGACGTGCTACACTGATTAAACACGAGAATACTTATTAACAACTTCTCTTACGATGATTAATTCCATAAGTAATAATTTCACCCATCTATATCCCTTCTTCCGACGATTACTACATTAGTAAACCAAGATGCCTACACCCTCTGACACCCCTTATAACCCAATCATACTGTTTTAAACATCATATACGCTTCATACGTATTCCAAACTCTTTATTGCCGCTAAATTTACAATGTGGCTATACCACTTGGGCGTTCTAAATCATCTCTGAATTTGAAATCCTAAATCATTCTTAACCTCAATGCGTCCTTCAACCCGTCATAACAAAACCAACATTATCAGTACTTCTTTACTAACCACTGGCTCTACTGGCCTTACATCGCAATTTACCCCTTGTTAACTTCCAGTCATAACTACTTACTTCCATAATGATCGAGGTATCCAATTTATGGACAAATGGTCAAACATATCCCTACTACCTACTTTACGCTAAGTTTCATGCGTGGGAGGTCTCGCAAAGGAAATCCAAACAAGGAACCCCCCCCCGATACACTACTACCTAACATTGTCGGTCATCGGGATCCACTAACCCTCAGTCCATAACATGTACCCCTATATTCCCGTCTCTTAACAACAAAGTTACATTTCCTTCCATAATTACACTTAAACAAGGAACTCTTCTCGAAAGACACTTTCTCTGGACATTGATGGTAGTCACATTCCATATACACCATGGAAATAAAATCGGGGATCTCAAAATTCCGTCCCCCGACATACAACTATGAGTATAAACTCCCAAATCTCTAAAGGGTGATAAAAATAATGCACTCTTCTTATTACGACATCCTGAGCATTAATATAATAACCAGCTAAGCCTTTTCGCTGACTAGTAAACCAATTGCTTACGAATCATAACAATTTAAATCCCTACACATGCTGGGATTAAATATCCGAGACTATTATACCTTTTTGCAGTCACAACAATATATATAAATATATACATATATACAAAAGTACAATTGCGAGCCCGTCCCTCTCACAGATGGGACCTCGCCAGAATCAAAACATTCTACCCCAAGGTAGTAACTCCGATAAACTTGTAATACCAGCACACTATCGGTATAAGTATATTATAAAACCATAATTAGGATAATATCATACTCGTATAACACAACACATAAAACGATTAATTTCAATAAAGTATATACCACTATCAATATAGTCATTCATCCTCCACGGATGAAAATCAATTTAACCCCACACTATCAGGGAAAAATATTCACATAAATAAATAAAATTGTCGATACTCACTAAACCCGACTCTCAAGTAAAAATATAACAATAATAACAATTGTAGCAACTTGTTCATTCCACAAACAACATGCAACATCATGTGAGGATATAACTCCTACTTTTATCCTAACAAGCGTCCTGCTGCTCAAATGGTTCCAGGACTTAACACACCTGTCCATACCAAATCGAATATTCCAATAACTGTTGCCCTTGCCAAGCACAATACCTTTATCCCTACACTTGCTTCGGGAAACATTTATAACGCACGGGTTTCACTTCCCACAAAATACCTCTACACCTACTCCACTTATCTTCGTCACACTGGCCATGTCAAGGTGGTCCTTCTCTTGGACGTTGGCAGTCTCGGTTCTGACGACTACCTCCATTGTTTCCTTAGCTTGATGGACCTAAGGAACACGCTACTAGTTCCCACCTCTCTTACTGAAATCACCATGGCTCGGTAATAATTTAGCTATCTGAATCACTTGAACGGGTTCCCCATTGAGTCTTCCCCTTGTGATGCTTCTCTAACACCACTTTCCCAGTCTTACTCTATAAATATCCTCGATTCTTGCACCTCCCCACACAAGGAAACGTTTACCTCCAAATTAACACTACGCGACATTAATACCATCTGCATTGACCGTCCAAGCAGAATTCCCCAGAAGAGCTAATAATTCTTCTTGTATATAAATTATCCCTTTCATATCCTATTCTCCATTTTACCTACTTCACCCGGTGTAAGGTTCGCTAAATAATTAAACTTCTCCTCACAAAGTGATCTTTTTCCGGCCCTCTTGTGTGAGTTCAGAATAACATTCTCCTTTCACCCTAAACATCTAATTAAGGAACTTATGGTCAAACCATACGTGTACGCCTTCTCTTGACATCACAATCCACTTCTAAGTGTGGTGATTGTCTCTCACCATTGAAACTCCGCTCTCACGAGCCCAGAAAGAAAAAAAAAATTACCCCAAATTCTCACTCCCAATGGGCCATACCCCGACATATGTCCAAGTCTTTGGATATATTACGTTAATTTGGATAGCACACGCCATCTCCACACTTCGAGTATTTTCACTGTTGGTTATCTTTAATGTTTCACCTAACTATTTCTCTCCCATTCCAACCTTGTTGGGTGAGTCTAATTTGACTCCATTCCTGCTATAGTTGTACCTGGGAGTCACAAATCGCGCCTTGGCCGTCTATACCGTCCTGGACTTCTGTGCCATAATACGGGTGACTTCAACTACGGTCATCCTTCTTTAATAAATTCAAATAACCTCGCTAATCTTTTGCCTCCTGTTGTTCGCCCAATTGTCTTTGCCTGACATACTACATTGTTTGGCACACGAACACACCCGATTGAAAATAAGGTTCACTATCATATAGATCGAAGAAGGAGAACGAAATCTCACCAAAGAAATCAACGATACTAAACATAGGGCTCTACATCAAAGAAAGCTACGCTGGAAGCATAATAAGTCGCACAGATCCTAAAGTACACTAGAACCTGATGCTCTGATACCACCTGTGACACTCCGACTAATTAAATATCAGGTAGCTACTCCTTTATTCAATTTAATACAAAATGTCAAGTTGGTTCAGTTCATAGCATCACTGTCGAAATATTTTAACAATTACTAGCCACCTAATATTTAAAAAGTGAGTTGTCAATTTTATCTGAATTAAATTAACATACAACCAAACTAAATTATGCAATATTAGTACCACAACTACAATACAGTCGCAATATAAAACGATATAATAAACTGAATCTGGAGGAATACTCATCACAATAATCCGAATACTGACATAAACCAAATACAAAGCCTGAATTATTAATTAGTTACATCCAAAACTGAAATAAAACTGCATAAGTAAATTGTCTCTAAGAAAAGGGGCGACATCCCCTACAGATAAACAAGTCTGAACTGGAATCAAGGTAGAAAGTGGAGGCGTCTATAATCGAGGTCCTGTAACTTCCACAGCAGCTACAGCACGTCACTGGAATGGAACTCCTAAGTCTGGTGTCCTTGTGGCTGGGCACCTAAAAGGTTTTTACAAGAAAATAGATTTGAAAGCAAACGGGTCAGAGCCCGATTGTGAAAACAGTTTAAAATATAGCAAGTGTTTAATATCATTAAACAGTGAATATAAAATACATGATAGTGCGTGCGCTCACACGAGTTCCTCACCTCTCAACTAATAGTGCACGCCTAACGTACCCGTACCCGTTCTAGTCATTTCACTATCTAACTAGTCCAATTCACCACCCAAACTATTAAGGTTCAATTCTCGACATCTTAATATAAAAATAAAGTTTTACTCTTTATTTCATAGAATTTATCATAATACTTACTAAAATGTTCCATCTTTAACTCTACTAAAAATGTTACGATCATTCACACTTACATTTATAACAATATTTCATTACAATTATCAGTATATTAGTCCCATCATAAATATACAATACTGGCACCCCGAGACTAAGCTGCGGTGCACACATACTCTGCTATCAAATCCCGGTACATCACGTACATTAGGACCACGTATTCCAAATCACTCAGGAACCGTCTCAACAAGTAACAATCGCACACAATGGAGGCGAGCATAGCGAACATCATATGGGTCACGCACATACCTACGCTCTCATGATCAGCTGACTTATTAACTCCCCATTAAGCCATTCTTTGACCTATGTTCTCGAGGTACCAATCTAAATCCTCCCCCCCCCCCCCCCCCCCCCGTAGGCACACAAAGATTAGATGGTCCTGAATGAATGCTGACCTCCCGTGATAGCAAGTATGGTAGGTATGTTATACACAGATAAACGCATATAATAAGCATTCACATATCTTAGATATCTAATAATATTAATAGAGGCATATGTCACATTTCTATACCGTCATTAAATGTTTCACGTTTACAAGTCCCCGAATAATATACATTAAAGTTGTCAACTCTTCTCACGTCGCAAATTCAAGTACTTACAACCTAACCCGTAGAAGTCACCCGGTCTATTATATAATTCCAAGTTTTTAATCCTCAACGTACTCCACTATCACAACTATACCCACTAATCACAAGGGAAGGATAATACTCAATAAAATAAGCCTACAAAAAACTCGAAACCAAAATCAGGCCTAAAAAGACCATTTTGTGAACTCGTTAGAAGTCCTAGAAATCTCGTTCGAACGCGGTCGTTCGAACGAATGTCTCGAATGAACTCTGAACTCGTTAGAAGGGACACTGGCATCTCATTAGAAGCTCGTTCGAACGAGGTCGTTTGAACGACCTGGGTTGGTCTTCTAACGAGATTGTAGGGAATGCCCAGAATTTTTCCCATTTCATTTTTCATCATTTTTCTCTTCTCTAAACCCATCCTAAGATCATCCCAATTACGTTTTAATGTTTTTAAACTATTCTAAGTCACCCTAGGTCACTCCTTCACATATTTTTGGGGTCAAACCTTACTAATCAACATGCAATAATCATAAATCCCCAATTCTTGCCCCAACCCTATGAACATGAATCCAGAATTTAATTGAGTACAAAGACTCCTTATTAATCCGTTTTCAAATCATCAAAAGTTATGTTTTGTGTATTGAATTCGTCCATAAATATTCTACATGCAATCCCTATCACAAAATCATAAGTTTCACAACAATCCCATTGGTTTTCATCAAAACTTTCAAGGCAAATACAGTTTCTACACTAAACATGGAAGAAATATTCATTGAACTTAATAATATCAAATCACTTGCCTTAAATCCGATGTTCTGATTCGTTGTTGACGATCAAGGTTGGTTCTTTATTCTTTCCAGTCACAAATTCCTTTCAAAATAACGGTGGGGAGATGGTTTGGTTTAGATCCTCCTTTAACCTCTCTTCTAACTTCTCTCAAAAACCTCCGTAGCCCACTCTCTCACTTTTGGCTGATAATGGCCTTAGTGGCCCTTTTAATAATATCTAAATTACCTCTAAAATTCGTGAGTTTTAATCCTTTAATTTTTAAAATTACCAAAATACCCTTCTAGGTTATTAGTTTGGCCTAAAAATGCCCCGGGACCCAAATTAAACTCCCGGCTAGTGTTTTCTGACTATTTCGACCCTTCCGGACACGTTGGCGCACTCAAAATGACCATTCGGTTGATAAAAATATAATTTATTTTTTAATCTAAATAAATTCATTCCTGACGCAACTGACATGCGCGTCCCAACTATATTACCGAAACTGCCGTATTTTCAACTCACGACATTTTTAATAACTTCAATAATCACATACTACCATAATCACTTAGTAATATTCAATGACATATAAATGACCAAATACTAACTCTCGTCTCGCTAGCATTTAAATCCGAATTAATTTTAATACATACCAAATTAATTTAATAAATCCTAGAATTAAAAGCAATTCCATTTAATTACCCTCATGATTAAAAGCCATAAAAATACGGGGTATTACACTACTACAACAAACAACTATCTGGTACCACGTTGGGGAAAGCACAAACCCATTTTACTGGGCCGCCTCACTCAAAACCCAGTTTTCCTAGACAAAAGTCTTATGATAGTTGAATGAAGATTTGCTGGAGTGGAAAGGACTCACTAGAGTATCCTACGAGGGTCTCGTTCCGAAAGAGTCCTAATGAACACCGTTCCTACTTGGCTTGCTAGTTGATTGATTATAATTTAAGTGAGAGCAAGGGTAACAAGAAAATGGAGATGTGATTGAGTGGGTGATGAAATCCCAACTCATTGCAATCATCGGGTATAGGTCTTAGGTAAATTTATTCATCAAACCATCCAATTTAAATGCGATATAGAAATAAAAAGCACATAGGAGCAAGTAGCACACAAAAATTGACTCACTTGGAGAAGATTCGTTAGTGATAAAGAGTTTACCTCCCACGGTCTTTACACGCGTGGGGTGAAGACCGAGTTGAGTCAATCGGAGGGAAGTACGCTTACTTCAGTCGTCCCCGAGAGTCCTACCGACCCTAAGTAGAGAGGCTTAAAAAATTCTCGCATTTGGACGCCCTCTCTCTACCTTGTTCGGTTTCCCTTTCACTTTTTTGAATGTTTGAATAATTATTACAAAAAATAAAATGGTGTTAAAGTGCACCCAAATTAATTAAAAAATCTCAATAATCCTAAACAACCAGTCTAAGGAGGGAGAGGAAGCAATAACTACACTAAAAATAAAAAATAAAAACCAAAGACCTAATAAAATAATCTAATAAAACTAAAAATAAAACTCCTAAAAAAAATCCTAATAAAATTAAATTAAAACTAAAAACTAGTAATAAAAAAATAAAATCAAAATAAAGAAATAGAAAAATAGAAAATAAATTCTAGAAAAATTCTAAATAAATCTAAAATAAATCCTAAAAATAAAACGACTCAAAATAAAAATAATGAAAACACAAACTAAACATACACGAGGCTTGGGGTATGGAATGAGCTTGGTGTAGGCTTAGGTTTGGTCCGGGGATAGGGTTTGGGACATCGGAACTCATCGGTGCAAGGTCAAACTTTGACTGTTGACTTCACGACCGCTTTGAATTTCTTCATTTAATGCTTTTGACCGCTATTGAGTCGCAATTGACTTGATTTAGCATTATTTGATGTTGCGATTGCTGTTTGACTTGAAAAATAATAAAATACGACATAAGGAGTGACTGAAATGCATCTATTCGGGATATAAAATAGACACTTTTGGGTGCTGATCATGATATATAAATGATTAAGAGTTTGATTAAGAAAAGAGTTATAATCAGATACAAACACAAAAAAAATATTTTGGACAATCGGACTGTTGGAATTGGGTGAAATTTAAGGAAGTAGTAGCTGAAGACGAGAGGAAGCTGCATAAAAAATTTCAGCTCGATCGGACGGTCGAATATTTTTATATATTTTTTTCTAGAGAGTTTTATATTTTGAGTACTCTTCTAAACACCCCACTCATATTAGGAATCTTGTAATCTAGCTTTTCGAATTTCGAATATAAAAACTAATATATTTGATTAAAAATAATTAAATCCAAAATTTTAGTTTTCTCCTATTTCTAAAAGTAGTATAAAAATACCCATTAAAAAAATCCGGGTTATTACATACTTCTCCACTAACAAGGAATTTCGCCGACGAAACCCAACGCTCGAAATAAAATACTACCCGATTATATTTTCCAAAAATTACAATATTAAAGTCTTCTAATCAATTCTAAATATCCTCACCACGATACCCAATACGTCTTTAAAAAAATTCTATTTCTAAAGAAAACTCGTCTAACGCACATGCTAGACCCAAAACCTAAGACCCGAGGATTGTCATATACCTAAGCTCTGATACCATCTATAATACTCCGCGCTCCCGAAAAGATACGCGGCGTGCTACTGCGATAAAAACTAAACTAAATCAATCAACAATAAGTATAGACAATCTAATTTCCACGATTTAAATATAACAAAACCACAATTTTTCTATTTCCACAATAATGATTTACAATAATGTTTCTCCCAAAATACACAATTCTCCTACAAAAATTACACCACTAATTTATACATAAAAAATAAATCTTCCAATCCAAGCTCTAAAATAATTCTTCAAAATAGTCTATAGCATCCCAATCCACGTTAACCTGCTACTAAAAGAAAGAACGGAGAAGTACACAATATGACAGGAATAGATGCTCAAAAATAATTATTACGATGAATAAATCGCAACAATACGAATCGCATATACAAATTAAATGCATTACTCAAACATTATATTAATATTAATTTCTCAACAACACATCAATGGGTCACCAGGCCCCACCTCACCTCCCCTATGCATCCCAAAGCCATATATCGGTTTTAGGACTATTTACGAGTACCCATTCTCCGTACCATATTAAAATCTCATGACATTATGCTAAAATCAACAATAGAATATAACTCAATGAATCAAATAATAGATTCCAACAATTTTTCAGGATTCCAATGAATATCACAATTCAACATGAGTGCAATTGACACAGAAAACAAATACTCATGAGAGAATTTAGGAGCATATTGTGTAAGTCTCGTACCTCAAAATTATCACATCAATCGTCACATAAATTTCAGCTTCAAAATCTAATCGCACCATCACGCACCTCTCGCGAAAATAATCAAAACTCGTTCTAAGCCAAACTCGAGAAAACACCAAATAAGCCTTAAAATATTGAGTCAAACACTAGATTAAGTTTGGGGCTGAAGTTTGTAAATGAAAGGGAATAATTTTGGAGAGGTCTTCTGGTTGAAAAATTGATGAAAAAGTGATTTCAAAAGCCAAGCTACGTATTTGTTGTGATATATAAAGGATTAAGAGTTTGATTAAGAAAAGAGTTCTAATTAGATACAAACACAAAAAAAAACATTCCCGATGATCGGACCGTTGGAATTGGCTAAAATTTAAGGGAATAGTAGCTGAGGAAGAGAGGAAGCTGCACAAAAAAAATCAGCTCGATCGGACGGTCGAATATTTTTATATATTATTTTTCTAGAGAGTTTTATGTTTTGAGGACTCTACTAAACACCCCAAGACTTATATATACTCATATTAGGAGTCTTGTAATCTAGCTTTTGGAATTCCGAATATAAAAAATAATATATTTAATTAAAAATAATTAAATCCAAAATTTTAGTTTTCTCCGATTTCCAAAATTAGTTTAAAAATACCCATTAAAAAAATTCGGGTTGTTAGAGTTATTTTGAGCTAATTTCTTTTATATGGGTCTCCTGAAATATTTAAACGTCATATAAAAAAATTAAGCCGAAATATATTTTTTTACTATTTTAAATAATTATGTATGTATACTTGGTATGTATACATATCGATTTTTTTTAAATAGTAAAAAAATTATTTTTGAGTTGAGTTTTTTTATGTGGTATTTAAACATTTCAAGTGACGCATACAAAATCTGCTCATAATAACATTTTTGCTATTTTAAAAAAATCGGTCGAACTTTCACATATTTTAAAGCACTTTAAAAGCTGTGAAAGTTTTATCGAATTTTTTAAAATAACAAAAAAGTTATTTGTAGTTGATTTTTTTTATATGGATCCTTGAAATGTTTAAATACCACAAAAAAATTCAAACTCAAAAATATTTTCTTTATTTTAGAAAAATAGGTTTACAACATAAAGTATGTAGACTTGGTATGTATGAGATGTGTGTGTGTATGTGTGTGTGTGTGTGAGAAGATCATATACATAAACTTTCATAAAAAAATTTGATCAATCAAGTGACTGGCACCGACTCAACATTTCAACGGTTGAAAATATAAATTTATACCATTTTTTTACATATCACCTCATCTCAATGGGTTTTTTTATTGAATTTTTTGATGAAAAAAATTGGAGATGATCTTCTCACCGTAGTGATTATATCCATGAAATTTTAGAAAAATAAAATCATTTTTTTACTATTTTAAAAAAAATGTATGTACCGGGTTCTGCATCATAAGGAGTCCAGGAGGGGACTTCTATATCTATATACACATTGATGTGATTAAGAATGTGTATGATGAAGCCATGAGTAGTAAGAACAACCACCAAAAAAAGTATTGAATTTCTAGTAGGTTTGTACTAAAGTTCAACACTTTAAGTCCTAATATTTTTGCTCTTGTTATGGATGAATTGACTAAACAAATACAAGATGAGGTGTTGCGGTGTATATTACTTGCAAATGATATTGTCCTAATGGATGAAACTAAGATCTGCATTGATGCTAAATTGGAATTGTGAAGAGAAACTCTAAAAACAAGAGGGTTTATAATAAGTAGGATTAAAACCGAGTATATGAAGTGTTATTTGAGTACTTGTACAAGGATAAATAGGGATGTGGAGAAACATGAGGATTAAAAGGTAACTAAAAGTGATCATTTCCATTATTTTGGTTCGATTAACCATCAATGTTTATATTTGAAGTTTGTTCTTTAAGATGACCATTAGACTTGTTATATTATACAGGATAGAGTGTTGGGTAACAAAGAAACGAAATGTGCACGAAATGAACATGACGATAATGCGGGTGCTAAAAACTTGAGAAAAATTTGTGGTAAAATTCTAAATGATCCAATTAAAAATTAACATATTTGTGAAATAATAGAAGAGCTCCTATAGAATATATATTGAGAAAAAATCGATTTAAATGATTTGGACAAGTTAAACGTAAACTAATTTGTGTCCCGATAAGGAAGTGATTTGTTGGAATATTGTAAAAATGATATAATATCATGTGGTTTAACCGAGAATATTACGATCAATAGAACGAAAATAGGATTCATGTAGCCAAACTCAAATAATTAGGAAAAAAAAAAGGCTTTTGTCAAAATTAATCTGTATAGATGATCTTGCTACAAGGAGAACATCTATAATTATATAATAAAAATAATTCATTCACATCCCCTATTAAGTCCTTATGTTAAATGAGATAGGTTGGAAAGTCATATTAAATACGCTGATTTTACATATAAGTGTGTGTGTATATATATATACAGAAAGTATCCTATAAGGACTCCCTATAGTGGAAACCTCGGTACATACCATTTTTTTTAAATAGTAAAAAAATGAGTTTTTTTTATGAAACTCCATGGATATGATCTCCATGGTGAGAAGATCATCTCCAATTTTTTTCGTCAAAAAATTCAATAAAAAATACGTTGAGATGAGCTTATATGTAAAAAAATGGTATCAATATGCATTTTCAACCGTTGAAATGTTGGGTCGGCGCCCAGCCACTTTATTGATTGAATTTTTTGATGAAACTTAATGGATATGATATTTTCACTATCGAGATCATATACATGAAGTTTCATAAAAAAATTCAATCAAAAAGTGGGTGAGATGATCGCCAACATTTCAACGGTCGAAAATGCATATTTATACCCCTTTTTTACGTATCATCTCATCTCAACGATTTTTTTATTGAATATTTTGATGAAAAAAATTGGAAATGATCTTCTCACCGTGGAGATCATATCCATGAAGTTTCATCAAAAAATTCATTTTTTTATTATTTTAAAAAAATGGTATGTACGGGGGCTGCATCAAAAGGAGTCCTTACAGGAAAGGGTCTCTCGAGAGAGAGAGAGAGAGAGGATGATGCGCCCACTACATGTGGGTGCAAGAAGTTGTAGTCGGTTGCAACAAAATGAGAGTTGTAATTGTTAAGCGATGTTAATCATTTCAAGATAATGGAGGATAGTATTGGAAAGTTTAAAATTTGGCAGGCTTCAAAAAGAGGAATCACCAAAGAGCTTATTCCTTTTTATATGATAGTAGATATCTTCTTCCTGAGATTTTTCAAAGGAAAAGAAGATTACAATCTCCACAAGGACTTCCAATACAAAAATCACATTAAAATGAATATTTTTCTCCCCAAAAAATTCTCATCACGTGCTCGAGCGTTGTCCCACGTTCATTCACTCACTCAAATGTCAAACTACCAAATGTTTTAACTTTAAACTGTGTGGCTTACCCTCTCTGAGGTGTGCCCTTTGACTTGGATCGACTTAAGCCAACCCTTTTATTCGACGAAGATCATTCTTACTGCCAGCAGCCTCTTTGGACTCGCTTCTCGTGAACCTTACACTTGAGGTGTCTGTTTGGACACAGACTGTGACTTTTCAATCCAGAAACGAGTTCTGCATTCTTCTTGTTTTTGCTTCTAATCATCACATCATTATCTGAATACCAATAACCAATATGTTTTCAGCAACTATCATGAGAATATTGTAAATTCTGATTACTCTAAAGTGTACATTCACAGGAGATTAAGAATCCAGCATGCCCAGCGTAAATGCATATAAACCGACAATCTTCTTGTGTTGTGAAGGCCACAACGTTGTGAGAATTTGAATCACCAAAAGCCTTTTAGTAGTCGCAACTAAATTTATGGTGATTTTGACAGTCACTCCTACCTTCGAGTTAGACCTCTATTTATTTCAAAAATTCTAATGTCTTATGATACTTTCAAGAACTCAACGCGTCACTAAAAATAAAACTCATGTCACAAGACACTTTCAAAAGGTAATGATTTATGGGATTTAGTAACACTTTTGGGGTTGTTTATCAAATTTTGTAATAAGGGATGTAGTACAAAAGTTGGACAAAACTGGGATGAATGTCAAAATGACCCTAAACATTTAGCACTTAATTCCCCCCTCTTGTCAACCCTTTCCTGTATATTTTAAAGGATAACTACAGTGACTTCCTGTCTTTTGGTCTTATTACACTCTCCCCTTGTCTTTTGAGAAATTGAAGCGATTATAGTAATTTTTCCAATTTTTTTCGTAAGAAACATGCCCTCCTTTGTCTATAAATTGAAGGCATCATATTACAATAACATCCTCCAAAACCTTATTCACTGTAAGGTACAATCTTCCTTGTTTTATATTTGTCATATTATCTTCAACATGAACAGTCCCAAGCACCAATAGGAGGTTGGATAAGGTTGAAAACTAGAGTAGTATTACTCAAATACATATGGACAAGAATGCAATAAGCAACACATAATTTGGTCTACAACCAAATAGATAGACATAAATCTACTTCATGATGCAGTAGTGAAAAACTCTTCATATATACATTGTTCCATCAAACTATCAAGGGTAAAGTGCAAAAGAACTTTGAACCAAGAAATTTTTGCAAGAGACTGCGGATTGTTATGCTAGAAACCCCTTTGAACTATGTATTATGTTACAAAGACGCACCTAAGTGTCATTATTAAACGTCATTAAAGAGTCCCTAGAAGGGTTTGTTTGCATCAAAATGTCAAAGTTTCTTTTTTCTTTTGGAAAAAATTGTTTAGGGGAACTTATTGGAAAAACTGCACTGTTCAGTGGGATTTTCTGCACTTTTCCTCGCTATATATGAATCCTAGTTGCACTAACTTTATTGTATGAAACAGAGCGTTCTTTCTTGTGTGGGTGGGGTGGTTGGTGAGTATGCATATATGAAAATTTATATTATGGGGAGTACTGAAGTACCTGGACTAGACAAGACAGCACGCGGTCGTGGGATTGAACTAGCTCTGATATTTGGTTTTTCTTCCTCTACCTCTACAGCCTTTTTGTTGATGTTCTTTGCTGCTCCTGTTGATCAAAAGTGAAACCGAAGTCAATAAAAACAATTATAATTTTGGGTCTAGAATAATACTGAAGTAAATATTGAACCTTTGGATACAGGAACCGTAGGCATGTCTGACTTCGAGACGTAAGATGTAGGAATTCTCACAATGGGTGGTGGGAAATCATCTTCAAATTCCTTAACTGTAAATAAACAAAAATCTTAAAAGGAGTATATAGGCTTATTTTTTTTTAAATGCTTAAACAAAATATAATTCTAATCTAGAGCTATATTTTGTTTTAAAAAAAACATTTTATTTAAAGAAAGAAGATGAACTACACAAATGAGGTATCATACCAATTTAAATTTAGTGGATTTAGTTAAATCATTTTTCTCCCATAATGTAATTGTGTACTCTGAGCCCACTGGTTTCAGCATGATCTTCTGTTTCTCTTCTATTTTCAGGAGTAAATGGATTTTAGAACAAGTGGTAGAGACAAACAGTCATTGAGAGGGAAATTTCCCACTTGTCCTTTAATAAATTTTCTTCTAAAAAGTATTAAATATAATTTAGTATAAGGTAGAGTTTTGGCCTTCTACTTTTGGAAAGAAAAAAAAAACTTTACCCCCTTATCATATATTGTCATAATTTTGATCCACTTAAAATTGAATCATGTCTTTGCCCTGGCACCTAATGACTTTCTTGTAAAGTTGTATCATGTTTTCCCTCTTCATGTAGTTTGTTTGTAAAGTGGAAGGGAGTGGTATTTAATGCATGCGTGTGGTGGGAGATTGGAGTGGCTTGGAGTGATATTGGGATATTTGGTACGAGTGTGACTCAGCCCAGCTTACACAGTACTCAGCTCGGCCTCCGAGATAATCTGAACTAAAATCTAGAATAATACATTGAAAGTAACATCGGCCTAGCTTCCACATGGACACCAGACCTAAAGAAGTATGAGTGCTCTGTTATACAGGTGACAAGCCAGTTATCATCTTGGCCTCATTCACTCTCGGCTCGGCCTAAGAGTCGTTTAAGCAGCTTAATCCATTCTCTAGGGGTATTTGGGGGCATCACAGATTTGGATAACTGATATTTCAGGACCACTCCACCCACATGAAGGATATTCAAGCCTTCATTACATAGACACATGTCATCCTAGTATTAACTTCGCCTAAAGGAGGCGTGTTCCTCATGAGGGGGTTCGCATTGCACCTCCCTCATGGTATATATAGCATCCTCTTCTACCTTGTAAACTAACTAATACTTTATGCTACTTTTATTCTGCCCGATTGTAGAGAGGGGGCTTGTATAAACTCATTCATGGTGATTACACCATTATATAGCAGAAACAATACTTTTTAAAGTGGACGTGGGCCTAATTGGCTACCACTTACATCTGTTCGTATTCTAATCATCTCTCATCTCTTCTTTTGCATTTAGTGTTCATCAATTATCGTTCTACTGCACACGATCATCTAGCCCTAATTGAACCTTACCAAAATACCATCATTAAGGAATTATGATGAATATATACTACATATTCTAGTCATGACAATGTTAACTGGAGTTGGTTTGCATGAAATGGAATATATTGTAATGTCGAGTGCAAGTGGTCATAACTATAGCCAAGTCGAAATGAAAGTTTTAGTTTCTAGTGTCAAGATCACTTCAATATTGAAGTATTTTCTACAAAAAGTCTAGCATCAAAATTAAAGTTCTCATAGTCTAAGATGGACTGAGCACCACAATCTAGGGTGCTTTCTATGCAACTTCAAAGAAGTACGGTTTTTTTATGACCACACCGCACATAATCATGACATTACTTGGACGTGGCTAGTGTAAGCTTTGTAATGAACTTATTTGGAAGATATAATATTGAAACTCTTTTTTTGACTTATTCATAATTATATTAGGATTAGTAATTAGTTATAGGCCTCATAATTTGCCTGTAGCTGAATAAACAAATATTTAGTTTTTGCTAACAAAAAATAAAAATAAAAAGATGAATATTCATATATTTTCATATTAATAAATTTCAAAACTATTGAACTTATTGGTGTTTCAAATTGTTGATTGCTTTTGCAATTCACATCACCTGATGTCGGTTACAAGAAATGGACTTGGAACTTGAACTACCCTACATTGAGATTAAATGAAAAATAAGGAAGATAAATATCTGACCAGATAACTAAGGACATTACTTATCAGGGAAGAATAATCTTACCCTCTTTACAGAGGACACCTAATAATGTTGCCAATGCATCAGGTGGTGGCCGATATTGAGGAGTTAATGGAATAAGGATGTGCAAGCTAAGCCACTTTTGAGTCCACCTTGGTCTTGTTTAAATCTCATACCCTCTTCTCCCTTCCAATTTTATACCGAAATCCAGTATGTTTTCTATTGCTAAAACCATAAGACCCCTCGTTTAAACTTGATGCTTCCACGTTAGCCCTATCTTGTCCAAGCATTGCTGACGCTTGTATCACAGTTGAATTTCTCAAAGCCTATCATGATTCAGTTTTAGATTATGGGCAGTGTGTGGGGATTGAGATTAAAGAGTTTTGGCAGAGGGTGAAATGTGAGAATCTCCGAATTCTGCATAATTCCAAGCAAGGTCATGACGTAGACCAATACACGCACCTGGCCCTTCCTAAACACCACATGCATATGCGAAATGCTCTATCAAATACTCCCTCTGTCCCAAACTAATAATTGTGGTTTCTTTTTTAGTCCGTCCCAAATTAATAAGTTTCTAATTATATAAAATCAGGTGAGATTACAAAGTTATCAATCCGAACAATGCATATAAGAAAACAATATTCCAAATGAATTTCTTGCATTCGAAGGTGTTCAACATTTTTAGGAGGATAAATTTGGAAAATAAAAACATTTCTACAAAAGTTTTTGACTTTGAAATGGCGACTATTAATTTGGGAGAGTGGGAGCATTCTAAAAAAGTTTTTGACTTTGAAAAGATCAATCAAGTTGAAAAACACACTCACTCCTCATTTAGCCACTGCCCCAAAAATCCCTCTTGAATTGATGCTCAAATTCCGAAGCATTCTCGTTTGAATTCTCATGATTCTTTTCTTGTAATAAGTAAGCCATTGCTAAGTCCTGTGATTCAGTTTCAGATCCTTCCACTACTCAAGGCAGGCCAAATTGGACCCTTCTGATTGAAGGGTAAGTTGTGATTTGTAAGGGAAGCCGAGAAATTTCTTGCAACTGATTTAGAAGGTTTGCTACAGACATAGATAGCGCCATGGGTTTTATGAGTTGACAAAATATTATTTTGGTCAACTTGAGGTTAGTATGGAACCCACTTGTCTTTCAAAATAGTTCGAAGTGATAACGCATTCTCCTCCGTGAGGGGAGTATAACGTGGTATACTCACATGTGTAAAACCATAAATTAATGAATGACAAATTGTTATTCGAAGTGCCCATTTGGAACATGAAATTTGGTTGAAGTGTGTTGTTAAAGTCGAAGTTCCACATAGATAATATATGAGAAATGGGGGTAGTATATTATAACCCATTGTGGCATTTAGACTTGGTGATCATGGGGTACTCTTTGAAGGAAGGAGGACCGACATGGGCTTGCATTGACTTCCAAAACCACCGCCACCCGCTCGGCTCGTGCATGGTTTTAATAGTTTTTTTATCTGTCTTTTATTCTTTTATTTATTTATGAGTTCAATTTTTTGGTGTCTTTTATTTATTTCTGGCCCAATGTTTACTCCGTCTTTTAACAGCTAATTCTATTCCAACTGTTGTGACAGTTAGGAATGGTTTTAACTGTTTTTTAACCACCATTTATTTTAGTATAAATTCGTTGTTTGGTAGCTTTTTTCCGAGTGATTTTCGGAATGGTATTTTCTGTGAGTTAGTCTCATTTTCATGTTCATAATAAAGAGAGTTCTTCCATTGTTGGTTCACTGTTACTTGAGATTTGGAGTGCTACTATTGCTCCCGGGCGACGATTGCCATTGAGTCCGTGGAGCACCGTTACGAGATAAATCTTGAATTAAGGACAAAGTGTTGAACACTTGCCCCAATAAATTAATTCTGCATTATTGTCACTCTAAGTTTGTTTGTGTTTATTTTTTATTATTATACATGTATTTATTACTATATTCTGTAAATTTATTAAAAATCATTTTGGATAACAGTGGCAACTAGAGATACTTGTGCACCTTTCAGCAACTCTCATAAATTTTCAAAACGCATTGATTTTAGAGAGTTCCAATTCCATGCTTTGGAATTGAAATTTGAGCAAAATTACCTTGAATTTTCAACCAAATTTGTTCCAAATCCAAATTATGGAATTGGAGCTCCAAACACGCCCTAAGATAGATCAGATCTTTGGTACTGCTACAGAAGAATATAAACTTTATATACAGAAAAAAATACAAAAGGATATTCAAACGCCTATATAGATATTCGACAGCCCGCCGGATTATGTAAATTTACAATATTTTCATTTGCTTTGTTACCTTTAACCGTTTGAAGTAATTTCTTTTGAGCTATCATTAGAACCAATGTTCTAAAAGGCGCGCATAGGGGCGTCTATGCGTGATGCTTTTTAGAAACGCACGCATAAGGGTTATGAGTGGGAAAAGGCGTGGTCAACGCTATTTTAAGGCGGTCAACGAGGTGATGCACGCATAGGCGTGCAATGTGGGCATAAGGCGAGCTTTTTTTTATTTATTTTTTTAATTTTTTTTATTGCTGAAATCATTTTTTTCTTATGTTCGAGTAAAAATGATGTTGTTTGGGATAAAAAGCATACAAAAGTTTTTTTTTGTTTCTTGTCTACTATACTAATCTAAACCTAACATAACAAACTACCCCCCCCCCCCCAACACACACACAAGAAAACCCCAATCAGACAAGAAAAAAATTTAAAAAAAAAACAAAAACCGTAACTTCTCCCACCGGCCATCAACCTTAACTCTTTGATGCCGATAGACCTTCCCCTCCTTCTCTGTAAGTTTTTTTCCCTTTTAATTTTTGTAGAAATTTGTTGTCATTTGTCTCCAAATTTGTTGTCTCCACATTTTTTATCATGCTATTTGTGTCTTTCCACATTCTTTTTTGTTTGTTCAACTAAAAATGTTTTGCAAGTTATATACAATTATTCATTCGGAAACAAGATGGACTATAATGTAGTGATGGAGACATATTTTGGGGAGACATTCATATTATATTTTAGTAACGGAAATAAAAAAATTCTTTCCACCAACAGTTGGCAGTATCTAGTTTAACTGCTGCAATTTTTTTTTTTGTTATAAAATAACTGCTGTAATTTTTGACTTATTCCAATATTTATAAAATAACTGTTGTCCAATATTTCTGACTTATTCCAAAAGTTCTCCTCTAGAAATTTCAAAAAGAGTTTTTGCTGTTATAAAATAACTGCTGTAATTTTTTTTTTATATAAGTATTGTTGTAAATTTTTTTACGAATATAATTTCAAATTTCAAGGTATGTTTTATTTTATTAGTAATTTTGATTGCATGTTTATGATTATGTTTTTTTATGTAAGTTTTGCTTATATTTCTGCTTTTATTATTTTAGAAACCTGGGTATAATTAAAAAATATTTTAAAAAAAGGCAAAACGCCTTTTCACGCATAGGCTTCGCCTAATGCTTGATGCTTGACCTCCACGCATCGCGCCTTTTAGAACCTTGATTAGAACAAAGAACCAGTGAGCAAATTCAATTTTTGCAAAAAGCAATACTATCATATATGTTAGTGTATATATATTTATATTATCTTATATCTTGTTCACTCTATTTATAGTGGTCTCTTGTACACATCTTATCACACATCAATATAACATTTTTCCCTCTCTCTAGTTCAACATGGCATCAAAGCCATTATCATAAGCCTCATCTATTCCTCTTCCGTCGGCAGGTGACTGTCATGTCACACGCTGGACTACTCGCCAACTACCACATCATCACTAAAACTGTTGTATGTAAAAATTACTCTCTTAAATGAATCAATGAAAAGTAGACACCTATCCTCCTACGTGGTCATTCAGCTATCTTGGTCGGCTTCAGAGATACCTAGTCGGTTAGCATGCCGACCAACTCCAAGAGCGTGAACCATCATGAATAGCAAAAGTTACTCGGATGGAATAGCGACCAACACTGAATATCAAGAGTCTCATTTATTGCGTACAGATGTAAATGCCTTAAAATATGAAGGCATTCCATCTTTTGGGTTCCTAACCAGTATCAATGCATATCCTCCCTTAGCTCAAAGGGACGATTTAAGCAAGCACAAGCATACTCCTTACTGAGCTATTGTAATCACTGGAAATAATACCAACAGTGAACGTAGACTCTTCTTATAGCTGAACCACTTTAAAAATATTGTTTCTTGTGTATTTATCTGGCTTGCTTATCTGTATTTATCTGTGAGTATAAATTTGGATCCCATCTATTTTTAGACATTAACAGATTGGCGTCGTCTCTTGGAACGACTGCTTGTCATCATTCTCTACCTCTTTTATTCTTTTTTGTTCATTTTTGAATTAAAAAAAATGACCATTGTTCCTGAGAGCAACCTTGCTGTTGTAGGTAATAATCCAGATCCATCTGCTCCCTCTAGTGTGGCAGATCTTCAGAGAATTTTGCTCAACCTGGCTAAGGGACAGGAAGCCATGCAGGAATCAGTTAGGCAATTGGCTCGTACATTGCAAGACACGTCTACCAATGAACCTTCCAGGAGGGACATGCCACCTCCACCAGCGAGGAATGAGAGAAGTCATCGCTCTAGGCCTTCTCATGACAGATCATACCGTGCAAGGTCATTATTCCGATCAACGGATTATTATGATGGTCGGTGTTTCTCCAACGGGCGACCGAGCATATTGGAGCGGCTGAGTAAGGAATCTGCCTTCAATCGTTTGGGTCCCCGAGAAACAGAGGTTACCACAGGGAGCAAGATCATCCCCGCGAGCGCAGAGAGGGATCCGTGAGATCTAGGGCTAGCATGAGAGGCTTTGTGCACGCCGAGCAGACTTCTCAATAAGAAAGCTCAGCGCATGTGCATAGTAAAGCCACAAAAGCTACTTCAACCAAGTCTAAATCAGAGGAACATTCCTGAAAAGGATCTATGCAACGATTAAAAGACCGTCTGGGAGATATGGTCAAAACTAAGAATCCTTTGCACAGAAGTTTTGTAAAAGGATCACCTTTTATTCAGGCTATTATGGACTGCCCCCCACGCCTTCTAAATTCAAACCACCAATTGTTACTCCCAAGTATAATGGAAAAACTGATCATGTTTTCCATATTGAGCAATATCAGGCTGCTGCTGATATCTATTCTGTCCCCGATGAGATGAGGTGCAAGGCTTTCTCTAGTTCCATCACAGGTCCAGCCCAGATATGGCACAACAATCTTTCCAAAGGTATAACCTCCAACAACACTACAACTGCACCAAAACGAAAACCTCCAACAACACCACGCACCCACCAAAACCCTCTCCCAATACCCATCTGCCACGCACAGTGCCTCACCCACTTCATTTCCAATGTATACCCCTTTTCTGACCAAACGATTGTTCCAACTCAACTCCGGCATCCTCCAGCTCGTCAAACTCAACTTTCTAGCTGCCTAAACATCTCTCTAACTCTAAGATGGCTCTTGAAGCTCTAAATTCCCCAACAACCACGGTTCTTCACTATGATGAAACCGAGTCGACCAAGCAAAAATGCTCAAAGCGTCCTCATAGCGAAAACCCAATAACCAAAGTGCAGTGTTTACCACAAATCAGCTCCACCTTACCATGCCCTTAGCGATCACAAAACTAGAAATCCACCAAGATATTACAACCCACCGAAAGTTTGAAAGGTCCAGATCCAGTCAAAATTAAAACCGACCGGAAATTCTCAGATCTACTCGCTAGCACCGATCCACCGCCGCGATTCAGATCTACTCAGGCCACCTCTCTCAACCGTCACTTTTCAAACCTTTGTCTATATTTTTTTAACAAAGGCTCTGCAGAATCCATATTCGGACTCGGTGAATGCACTCAAAAATGGGTTTTTAGGTGAACACTTCCCATCTCTTCACTTCAGTTCCGTCATCATCAACCTTGGCATATCTGGTCTCTTAGCGCACTCCATTGACAAACAAAACCCTCATCTCCCCAGATTTTTTTATCTAGTTGGACGACATATTTTGCTTGGTTGAAGGACACATTGAGAAAGTTGCCCACTCTCAGACTACTTTTGGTCCCCACCCATTTAATGACTACTTTCCTTCTGTTAAAGTTGATTACCTGTGAATCACTTGAATTAAAAAAAATCTATTATCTCAAATCAGCTCTGTATTTCCCGAATTCCTAATTTTTCCCCCAAACGATTTAAAAATTATTTAAAACCCCTCCCAACCCCTAGAATTTATGTTTCAGCCCCTGAAATTTCAAATTTTCATAAATCAGGCCCTAAAAAATATGGAAATTATTTTTCAGTCCCAGAACTTTCTAAAAATTTACACATCCACATTCTCTCTTTTGATTTGAACTTCACTCCCCCGCATGTAAATTCACATCGTTACTCTTTCTTGTTACAAACTCAAGTCGGTTCACAATCAACTTGAGTTTTGTGTGGGTGGGTGGGTGGGTGTGTGGGTGGGGGGGGGGGGGAAGGAATAGGGACAAGACCTAATCTCCCATCTCGTACCTACAATATCATCCCAAACCATCTCCTCGGAACCATTCTCGATCGGATCCCATCTCTCACGTACACCATTTTTTTTTATTGCACCTACTATTCATACGCTTATACCATTGCTATATTCACTCTATTAGTCCACTCAAAGACTCTACATTCATCTCTCTCAAACTCTCGTAGTGTTGAAGGCACTCTATCTCATGAGTGCTTTGTGCACTCTTATTAGTGCCTCGTGCGCTCTCTTATTAGCGCATTGTGCGCTTCTCATCAGAGCTTTATGCACTCTTTCTTTCACTAGTGCTTTGGTCACTCTCTCATTAGTGCTATACGCACTCTCATTAGTGCCTCATGCACTCATTCATTAGTGCTCATTAGTGCTTCATGCACTCTATCATTAGTGCTTCGTGCACTCTATCATTAGTGCTTCGTGCAATCCTACGGATCCATTCATGCACTGTGGATCTTCTATTGTGCTCCGGCATCTTCTCAGAATACCACGCGTCGTCTCTAGCGTTGCTCATATTAGACTGTTGATATCGTCACCAAAATTCATCAAACCTGCCACTTTCAAGACTTGATTACCAAACTCAAGATTGGTCAATACTTTACAATCTTGAGTTTGAGGGGGGTGTTAGTGTATATATACTTATATTATCTTGTATCTTATTCACTCTAATAATAGCGGTCTCTTGTACACATCTTAACACACATCAATATAACATTTCTCTCTTTCTCTCTCTAGTTATAAATGTTAAACAACCCAAATTCCTAATAATTCTAACTTATGGTTGTTAAAAAAAAACTATGACAAGCATATTAGGTATGTTTTAACTTGGAAAGTTGTAAACCACAAATAATAATAATAATAATAATAATAATAATAATAATAATAATAATAATAATAATAATAATAATAATAATAAGGGTCAATTATTAAATAGTCCCTACTATAAATATATATTTTTTAAAAATGACACATATTTTTAGTTTAACCCATTTAGTCCCTCAAGCACTCAATATCCTCTTATTTTTAGAGGTCCGCGCCAGCGGCACTCCCTCTCCAAAATATGTGGCGAAGGACTTTTTGAGGCAAAATAAAAAAGTTTGGACTAAATGGGTATTGAAAAATGTCCGAGGGACTATTTGGTATATGTCCCTAATAATAATAATAATAATAATAATAATAATAATCATAGATAGGGGAGAAAATGAGGAAGAATTTAGGCGTACCTGGAGTGAGAAAGTGAAAATCCTGAAAAGTTCTTTCATAAGCATGTTGATCGTCGTATTCTTCTTCCCTCACCTTCACCTTCGGGTACACTTGGAATATTCAAATTTCAAAACAAGAACACATTACCCAAAGGAAAGAAGCAATAGCTTGTATAGAAATGGGATAAGAAAAAACACAGAAAAGAAAAAAAACAAGAACCTACTTGTCTGTTTGTATATAGCAGAAGCAGAAGCAGAAGCAGAAGCAGAAGCAGAAGCAGATGATTGAGGTGTTAAAAGCGATGATATGGGTTGTGGGTCATAGATCATAGAAACCCATTACAGATTACAGTAGAAGCATCAATAAAATGTGTTAGGAGGCATGATTACAAATTAGAACCAGAAAGTGGGAACGAACAAGTTGTTCGTCTCTTTTACGACTTTGAATACGTGAAGAGTCAAATTTCTGTTTTGCTAAGGGAGCGGCCACTTGGCAACAGTGGGCCCTCCTAAAACGCACTTTCGCCAGCTCTGGACCTCAACCGTTTCGTTGCCTTTAGCTACCTTCTTTTTCCACTTCTCCCACCGCCCAAAAATGGCTCTTCACACATTATAAAAGCATACTGCAATCTTAAGCCATTAAACGAACTGAGTTCATCATTTCTGCAATTGTGATTGTTAAGAGGGTTGTGCATCCGAATTTGGGACGATAAATGGATGGATACGGATCGAATACCATACTTTTTTTATTTTTATTCTCTATTTGGATTCACTATTCATATTCTTATTCGTATCCTTTCGGAGACCTCGGATTCGGATAATATATGTATTCGTTTACATTGTTTATCATCATAAAAAATAACTATTAAAAATAAAATCCAATATATAACAAAATTACTACTTCCTAACATCAACAATTATGACTTCCATAATAATAATAGCATTCCATAATGATAATATATTTTAAAGTCATCCATACTTTACAACCATATAAGTTTAGCGCCATAAAAAAAAATAACAGTAGCATTCGCACCTTTTAGATTAAATCAAATTTATTGAGAATGAGAATCCCATAAACCTTTTAGTCTTCAAAACATACTGATATTTTTATTTTAGTAAGTATACATTTTTATTTTGTATATAATATACATGTTGTTAACTTCAGTTTTCATCACAATCAAAATTATCTTTTTACTTTTTTTTCTCCTACATTTATTTATAATTAAGGAAACTAATGAACAACCACATGAACAATATATAAATACAATTATATATTTTATTTTTGTTTTATATGTACATGTTGTTGCTAACTTTTTATTGCAAGAGGAGGGGATGCGCAGTGGCGGAGCGACGAATTTGATGCGCAACGGAGGGGTTGATGAGAAGCGGTGACGGGATTGATGAGTAGTGGATGAATGAGGATTTTTTGTGGAGTGAAATGAGGGTTTCTATTCTCTTATTTTGTACGAAAGAGAAATGAAATGAAATGAAATTAAGGTGTTTTTGTTTTCAGTGGACTATATGTTTTTAGTGGATGTATGTCGTGTGTCATAGAGTGTATTGTAACTTTAGTGTAACTCCATGATAATATGCCCAATAAAATAATAATACATGGCATTTTATAATATACCCAATAAAATAATAACTTTAGGTATTTTTGTTTTGAGTGGAGTATGTGTTTGTTTTGTTTTAGAGAATAAATGATTAATGTTTTTTTAATATTACTTTATTAGTAATACTTATACTAATATTATTATTAATATTTTAACAATACGTTTGACGGATATGAATATCCGGTAAAATGGATACTCCACATCGAATACGGATTCTCTGTGTCGGATACTAGTATTATCCCTACCCGTATCCATTTTCTCAAATATTTTTTATAGAGTATCCATATTCGTATCCGTTTTCATTTTTTTGGATAAATATTCGCAAATTTGGATTCAGATATCGTACGGATGCGGATTTTTGAATATTCGTTTACAGCCTTAATCTGAATTCAAAAACTCTGATAAATTGAACGGGGGCATTGAGTTGGATTAGTTTGATTTTTTTTTCTCCACGATTTGGTTTCAGTTTCAAAAATTACAGAACTGGTTTCTTCGATTCGTCTCCCGGTTTCACCACCAATATAAATCGAACCAAGCCATAATCCGATTCGATTCAAAACCGAACCAAGAACCTACACCAAACTAAAATTAGTATGATCCTAACATATTTATTTTACACTTTATATGTATGAAAAAATGTTGATTTCTCTTTAATTCAAAGGTTTTAAATTAATTTTGACTTTTTTAATTTGGAGTAAATCTACAATGTTTACTTAGAGTGTATTTTTTTAAAGTTATATTTGAGGAAAAATTATAATACACCGTTATTTTTTATGATTAATAAATTAATAGTTATTTAATTAATTAAAAAACACCTGAATTAATTTTGAGAAATTTAAAGTTATTTATGTGAAAATATGTTAAAATAAATTAATGTAACAAATGTATAAGGTTAAAAGAAATCTATTTGATATTTTAATGCCCCTCGAATTAATTATTAAAGTTTTAGGGCTTTAACTTGTATTATAGAAAAGTTTAAGTTGGAAAGAAAAATTTTATTTACTATTATGAACTTGTCTTTAGCTTTTTGGTCACTATAAAATAACTTTTGCTTAGGATTTTGGTATAAAAATAGGAGGTTGATTTTTTTTAACTGGGAGGGAATTGCAACATTAAATAAAGAGAGGGTTGGCTATGCTTTAGGAGGAGTTAAAATGCTAAAAAGGGATAAGAGTTTGGCGGTTGAGTGGTGAAGTCAAAAAGGGAAATAACGGATAGGTATAAGGAGGTTTATGGGAGGGTTTCAAAAAAACATTTGGGGCGCTAGATTTCTTTTTAAAATAGAATATCGGTTGTAGGGTTACTATAAAAGTTGGAGGATGTTGTAGAGTTATAGCAAGGGGCTTTTACGGTCTAGTCCTTTTACCGGAATTTTTAGACACTATGCCCCAATAATATGCCCCAATAAAACAAACTTTGAGCACTGAGGTTCCTCAATAATACGCGCATGTTGGTAAATAGTTTCCCTTTCCAATTATACCCCCACTCGCTTCTTTTTAACTTAGAAACGAGAACGATCAAAACCCCACTTCATCCTATCACTTGATTCCGTATTCAAATCCTTGTAATCATTTTTCAATTCAAACTTCGATGGACATTATCAGGTATTTATTCCATTCTAATGTATTTTAATTCGTGTTTGTATACTTTTTCGCTATTTTCGCTATTTTTGGGTTTATAAGTAATATAAACCCTAAATCGGTCAATAGATTTCTTGCATTTTCACTTCATTTTCTACTCAAATGGAAAGCACAAAAGTACACATGCGATTCCATGGGGATAGTGTGTATTTTATGGTGTATTGCATGTACAATTTTTTGTGTTCTTGGGTTTATATTCTCTCTCATTTTCCTATGCTTGCATTTTCAAACTTTTGTTGTCTACTTTGCGTTATATTTCATATAGGTTCGTGTCAGCGGCATAATTTAGGAATTTTAACTTTTTAAACCTTAAATTTATCAACTGATTTTTTGCATTTTCACTTGAGTTTCTACTCAGATGGAAAGCACCACCGTACACAAGCATAAATGCATTTTCTTGCATTTATTGTGTATTGCATGTACTATTTTTTGTGTTTTTTGGTTTATATCACTTGTTACCCTTTATTATGTGTATTTTGTGTTCTTAGATTTATATCTCCTATCACCTGTTTGTGCTTATATTTTGAGGGTTATATTGTGTAATTTGTGTTATATTTCATATACATATATGCTTATATGGTTGAGATCCACGCCAGTTTCATAATTTCGGAATTGTAATTGATTTGTATGTTTAGTTATGTGTAGTTTCTTGTTATTGTTTATGTGGTTATGTTGATATGTATTTACTCTATTTTGTCATTTTGAGTGAATATACATTGTTTTGTGATGTGTGTAATTTGTATAATTATTTAGGAACAAATCATGAAGCATGCTCAACTACAAAACTAGCGGATGCTTCTTGGAAGATCTTAAAAAAACAAACCATTCACTGAAAAATGTGCAGAGTGGTCCGGTTATATGATCAGCAGTAGAATTCATAAATAATGTCACAAAAAAGCCAAGTTCAATTTTAATCCAATTTTATCTTGATCAATTAGGTGAAACTAAGCATGCAATATAATGAACCTACATCAAACAACCAAACAATCACACAAAATATGAGGGAAAAAAAACTTTCGAAAAAAAATAGTTTTCAAGACTATTTCAACTAAGGTATTACAGTCGACAAATACAAACTTACAGACTTAGACTCCACTAAGTATCGCAGTTCGGTCTCCTTCCTTGTTAATAACAGAAAGCGGTGCAATTTCATCAATGCCCCACAGCAAGCTCCACTTGCCTCGGTGTCCACCGACTAGCCTCAGGAAACTTCTTTCCTATCTTCGGTAGTGAAGAATTAACTCCATAAGGATTTGAGCAAATGATATGTTCTTATAAGTTTTTGATAAAGTGATCACAAAATATCCAAGGGCTTTAGATTTGGAACACCAAAGTGGTTGATTACAAAATAGGTGAAAAAAGGCTTGCAAAGAAGTACAAGCTCGTACCCCTTTTATAGGTTAAAAACTGTTAAAGAGATAAGCTTGAAAAGATTGAGTTTGAAACCAACTAAAAGTCAAAATCCACGTTGGTTTGTTCGAAGGACCAATACAAACTCATTCGAATGAGAGATCGAACGACTCCATAACGACGAGGAAAAATGCTCGTTTGGAGTTCATTTGAACAACTATCCTACGAGTTGTATAAACTCGTTCGAACGACCCTCGATCTCGTTCTAACGAGAAGCATACAAAATGGTTTTTATTTCATAAATTATTTTGGAAAATATTTTTGTTTCAAACACTTGTAAAATACCCCCTGAACATAATGTTTACACAAAATTAACCTCGCATACCTTCTTCGATGATTGTATTGATGATATCAACTCTTCATTCTTTTATTGATGCGTTCGGTCACCAACTTATCTTCGATTGAAGATTTTAGAGAATGTACATGATAGTGTAACAGTGTAACGGAATATACCAAACTATAAACATAATGATCAAATCATAAATTGTTCTCTTACATTCACATTAACAGTGAATAGGAGTTATGATGACACTATTCATTTTCTTATTCGAATCAATGATAGAGCTAAATAATTACTAGGTTTCCACCACTACCATAAAGACATCAAGTATACTTTTTATGGGCAGAAGTTTAAAATCAATATAGCAGAAGCCAAGGATTTAGCAAAAGGAATTGAACACTATTACTTAAGAGGTTTTGAAAATGTCGACGTGTTCATCATGGATCTACTATATCAATATTTTTATGATTGTGTTAAAAAAGTCATTCTTGGTTCCTATGTTGTAGGACGACAAGGATTGGGTATTACCATTAAATAGACATAAAGAGATTGAATATCGAACTTAGGTACATGACTGAAAACGTGACTTGAAATACTGTACTTGCAACAATGGATTATATAATAGAACAATTTATCAAGTTGTTTATTATTAAATGTTAAAAAAATTGTGTATGTACTTTTCTATTTTGTTCATGTACTTTTTAGTTTTGTGCGTATATTTTTTTGTTTTGTGGATGTACTTATTCTATTATGCATGTACTTTGTTGTATAATGATGGTGATTTTTCTATTTTGTGTGTACTTTGTTGTTTTCTACATATACACTATTATTACAAAATGTTGTTTATTGTGTTATGCATGTACTTTTGTTTATTGATGCGTGTATTTGATACATTATAGTGGTAGTCATTTTTGTAGCAACAAGTTCTAATAGATAGCAATGATGTTAAAAAGGAGAGCCTAAAGGGGTAAAAGTACACTTGTTGTGATAGTCCCAATATATGTTAAAAGTACACATGATGTGAGATCCAAAAGTGATAAAATGGCCAAATCAACCTGAGCAGCAAATGAGAAGATATAACATTAGCAGCCTACACCTAATGCTAAATCAACTCGGGAAGCAATCCGGGAAGCAAGTGAGAAGACGAAACATTGTCAGCCTACACCTGATGTTAAATCCACTCGGGAATCAAATGAGAAGATAAAGCATTCCAAGCCTACACATGTTGCTAAATCAACCCAGGTAGCAAGTGAAAAGATGAAACATTGTTGGACTGTCAATAAGTGTGATCGGTTCATTTTAAATATTATTTCTTTCACTACACCAAAAATAGCAATTTGGCACACCCATATATTAAAAATTTGGCATGGTTTAAAACCGTGCCAAATTCTGGCACGGTTTAATAACAACTTGGCACACTTTAAAATATTGCCAAAATTTAGCACTGTTTTAAAGTATGTCAAAATTGAGTAAACTTCACTAAAATATAAAATACCCTAAAAAATCATTATCCTAATATTTTGGTATCTCGCTCTCTTATTCCCCCTCACCCTCTCATCCTCTCTCTCTGCTTCAATTTTTCTCGGCCCAACTCTCTCTCTCTCTCTCTCCACTCATCCCAATCAGGTAATTTTTAAAAGCATTTGTATTTTTTTTAACCTAGGTCTTTACAAAGACAATATGTGTTTGTTGAATAAAGCCTCTAAGTTTCTTTAATGTTAATGTGTGTTTGTTGAATAAATGAATTGTTGTTGGTAGGGAAAATATGGCGCAATGTTGGTTTCTTGGCTTCTTGGAATTGGGTGCCTCTTTTCATGGAACAGTATGCTGAAAATTGAAGTTTATTATGCTTTATTAGTCCTAGTAATGTTTTAATAAATAATTTTGGTCAATTTTTTATTATTATGAGTATTTGTAGTTCAGGAATATGTGTAAAATTTTCAATTTTATTTAAGAATTTAAACAAATACAATTTTATTTTGTAAACTCCAACTTCATGGGAACTAGATTATAGAAAATCATAGAAGGTTAAAACAAAACATACTAGTACTTAAATATGCCCCATTGAACTGCTCACGAAAAAATATGACTTAATTTGATTAATTTTGGAGAAAATTAAAAGTTCTTTTAACTTTTAACAATTTGGAAATAGCCCCTGTATGTTCAAATAACCCCCTAAACAGTATTTTGCTGAAAATAATTCAGGACTTTTTAGCGACACGTAGGGGTTTTCGTTACAAAAAGCAGAGTATCACGATGGACAAGGTTTTACCGCGGTGTCGCGTCACCGACGCCGGTCATTTATTATATTCGGCTCACCAACTCTATACAAAAACCTAAACTATGACTACACTCTTTTAAAGGAGTATAGCGGCTAGTCCGGGTATCGAATCCACAAAGACACGTTGCTAGAATTTAATTGGTTTGATATTCCTAAAATAAAAGTGTAAAATATAATTTCTAAAAAAATAAAAGATAAATAAAGGAAAAGATTATACTAGACGAGTGTATTTAAACTAAAATTAACAACGCGAATAAAAACTATAGGTTGCATCGAATATCCCTCACCTGGAGTTAATTAGTATAAAATGGTTACATGGGTCGACGAGTTATTAAGATTGAGTCTCGTTTTGACAGTTAATTAAACCCAGAGTTGTCACACCTCTAAATTTGCATAAAAGTCTAATAAGGGTTTTAGCGTCAACAAATACCCCGGAAATTACGCACGCAAGGTCATAAATACGGAGCATACATGATATACCTAGTTAAATCTCCTAAGCGTAATGACTAGAAAAACCCAAAATAGACCCGTAAAACTCCATCACAAAAGCAAAGCAACCCATCAACCCATAGGTGAGTTCAATCCAACACAACCTATACTAAATTAGCTAGAAAGCATGGTGAAAGACATGTATTTAAAGCAAGGAAGTAAATTAAAAAAAGTAAAACTAATTATCAAAGCTTGTAAACTAGTTAACAACACAAGGAAATAAACAATGGAAGATTTATTAAAGAGGAAGAAGATGGATAGTAGCAACTTACATACAAAATGGGATGGAACCCTAGGAGAGAGAATCTCTCAAAAATATCACTTAAAAACTAACCTAAATGAATTATATCTCTCAAATAAAACCCTACAACATTCTATTAATACCCCAAAACAAACCCCCAGCAAAACTAATTTAAAAAAACCAAAATAAATCATTTTTCGTCCAAATTTGATGGGATCGATCGACCTCATGTTTGGACCGGTCGACCGCATGTTGGGATTTTACCTTGGGCTATTGACAACCCACTTTTCTCTCCGATCCAATTTTGACTCGTCGCACGGAAACGGCTATAACTCCCTTATATGGAATCTAAATGATGCGTGGTGAGAACCGACGTGAAGCTAATTCAATTCTATACATGATTCTATTTTAAAACCCTCCAAATTATGCAGTATTAAATTACCAAAATGCCCTTGAAGGTTCCTTTTGAGACAAAATAATCCCGAAATGCATCCAACTTCACACTATGCATCCATAATACCTACAAAAGCTCAAATATACCTCATAAAATATATAAACATATAAAACAAAGGTTATTCAATATATGAGCTTAAATATAGGAATTAATTGACACGAGAATGCTAGAATGTGCAAGAATAAAGGGTACTAAATGTAATATTCACGACTTATCACACCTCCTAACTTACACTTTGCTAGTCCCTAGCAATAAAGATGAATGAAAAAGAAAAAAAGAGGTAGACCAACCAGAATATAAAAATATACATGTCCAACCAGAATATATATATATATATATATATATCATAAAGAGCCACTTTCGTAGGGAGCACGATTGCATTTAGTATATGCAATAAGCCGTTAAACCCCTAGGTTTCCCTAGTGGAGGAGTGTCGTCTCGTGAGGGTTTTCAGGGATGAAACCCATAAACATCATATGGTTTCCTCAAAATAATGCTCAACCCAACATGCGACAAACTCAACAACAACGAACAAGATTTCAATATGTTATTAGAGAAGTGAAAGAATTCACACACAAGTCTGTATTACTAACATTATAGAATGAACCTCGTTAAATTAAAACTTTAAAAAGTGGGAGGGGAGCGAGCACATGCAACGGTATGATTTGGCAAAAACTTATGTAAACCAGATAATAAACAAAGCGGGCATATAAGTTAATCCTTATCGGGCATTACACTCAACATATGAAATCACTATGAAACGGGAGGTAATACACGGGACATGCGGGCATAAAGAGTAAATGGAAATGGAAACTAGACCGCGCACATATCACAAATGAAGAACGCTATATATAAAATGAAAAATTGTAATCTCAATGAAAGATACCGCTCATTAAAGGAAGCAAAATGCATTTTCACAGATTATCAAAACTATTATGACTTTTAAATTAAATGCACCCTAAGATCACATAGGAATTGTATAGAGTTGTAATGTAGGTTAGGCTAGGGTACGAAATGAAAGGTATATGTACGGATTCAAAGTGTTCGGGATGAAAACTCAGGATAATGGAAAAATGCGGGCAATATCTAAAATTGAAAAATAAATTCCATAAAAGGCACTAGATATAACAATGGGGGAGAGTAATCAAAGTTGTTGAACACTATAAACAACATATACATATTTTCTCTTTTCTTTTCTTTTCACTTTTTCTTTTGTTTTCTTCTTTCTCTTTTTCTTATCTTTTCACTTCTTTCTTTTCTTTACTTTTCACACTCTCACATGACTAAATTGCAACCACAAGACAATAACATCATTCAATCCCAACTAACATTCCAAACAAAGGTATGGAAAGTAATATGTATGGTTTATAACTTCAATGTGGAGTAGGTTATGGGATTTGGGGGTTATGAAATGAATGGCTAATATTTAGGCTCAAAGGGGTTGATGAGGGGAAACATTTAGGGTAATGTTAAGGTCATATGGGTGATATAACAAAGATTGCCTACGATCATTTCCTAAAGTTTACGCAATTCTCGAGTAAAAAAAAACTTTGAAAATCATGCTCAAGTAGTACATTTAAAGATATAAACTCAATTAATGAACGATCAATGAAAGAATAGTGAGATTACCAACGAATTCAACATTTTTAAAGAGGAAAGAATAGTGTATAACACTCACAAACGAAGGAAGGTACAAAGCTTACTCGGTTTAAGTATATACAATGCAACAAAAGATTACTAAGTTATAAAAAATTTAAACCAAATCAATAGAACAAGAAAAGCGATGTGCTCATGGGATTAAAGTTTAATTCATGAAGTTATTCATAATATCAATAATTGAGGACTAAAGCCTAATAACTTCTAAAATCGAGAACATGCATCATTGAGTTATCTATTGGATCGAACAATTATTGAAATTTATCATCGGAAACAAAGGCAAAATTCCCAACAAAGGAGAAAAAAAAGGAAAATCTTTTTGAAATTTTTAAATTTTTCTAAGAAAAGCATACTTGGAAATAACATGTAATCAATCAAATAAACTATCAATGAATGGATAGAATATCCCACACCCCCTAACTTAAAACCTAACGTTGTCCTCAATGTAAATTAAGAACCAAGTTAAAGAGAGGAAAATAGTGATATTACCCACAATGGAGCGATATCCGAAAAGTACGAGTCCAGAGATTCTATAAAACAAGTTAGTACCAAAGCATAACAAAAAGAAGACATAAAACTTTAACTAATCACACTAAACAAAAAGTAAGAAAAAATAAAAATAAGGAAAATAAAACTAAATATGTACAACCTATAATTTTAACTTCTAACTAACCATACACTAGAAGTTGAAATTTGTTAGTGTCCACCCAAAACATGATTTGACTTTGAAAGATCCATGGGGGACCCTCCCTTTCATGCATGCCTCCCAAAAAATAGGAATTCCGTTTGAACAACGAAAGGCACGTGTAAGGCGGAAGAAATGAACCATCCCCAATTAAAATTTTTGGTGGGAGGATGGGGGATTTGGATAAGACGGGTGACAAATACACAAGGGGACCAAAAAAATTGAATTTTCTCCCAAGTATTTTGAAATTGGAATGGGAGGGGGCGCACATGAAGGCAAAGATGCGATCGTGGAAGGCGACTCGAGCAAGTACTCCTCATCGGTGAAAAGGTTTAACACTTTAAAGTTTAAAACCGAATCATCAGGTACTTGTGACGATGCGATAACGAAGAATGAAAAGGGAGAGGAAAGAAATTAAAACTCAAGAGATGAGTCATCATTGTTTGAAGATTGAGTTTCAAAGGAAATAAGATCATTTTCAGTGGAATATTCTTCTTTGGGGGCCAAAGAAGAAATCGTTTCATTGCAAATGGATACTACGTCCATTTCATCCTCACTTTCATTCTCAATTAAGCCATGAGCCAAGTGAAGAATGGTTTGTTCCAAAGTAGGCACAAAGTCCTCATTTGGTTCAAAACATTCCTCGACACCAAAAGTCTCGAAAGAAAAATCGTCATCGGATTCAAATAATAAATCCAATTCATGCTCCCACAAACGATTTTCTTCCCGATAACGATTTTCCATTTTTTTATTTTCAAGCATGCGCAAACCCTCGCCGAAAGTCATAGGCCAAGGAGATGATTCTTGAAAATGAGAACTTTAAAAATTACCATCGGAACCATACCCAAAGTCATTATTATAAGAATTTTGAAAGCTATTGCAATTTGTTTCAAAATTCCTATTATAAGGAACTAGAGGCCCAAAATCGTTATCATCATCCTCAAAATACACGCACTCCAGAGCATGACTTTTTTAATACTCACTCAAAGTCATTTTAGAATTTGTAATTTTTTGGGACTCTAAGTATTGACCAAAAGTCATAGGTTTACGGGAATTTTGAGAATTATCATAATGATTACCGAAAGGATTGAAATAAGACATGCTTACCCCAAAGATGGCTCAAAGTGGCGAATTCCCCAAAGTGATGTGCGTGCGAAAAATTCAAGCGTTTCTTAGTGCTCAAATGTAGAAGTCCAGCAAAAATGTTAGAAAAAAAATGAAAATAGAAAAAAAATACTACGAAATACTAAATCAAATAAATTCTAAAACAAGCACATCCCCGACAACGACGCCATTTTGATTAAGAAAGTTGTCGGGATCAAAGCACTAAACCAATTAAGATTCAAAGCAAATCTTCCTCGGCAACGGCGCTATTTGATAGACAGGGCTTTACCACGATGTCGTGTCACCGACGCCGATCTTTTTTTATATTCGTCTACACAACTCTATACAAAAATCTAAACTATGACTACACTCTTTTAAGGGAGTATAGTGGTCAGTCCATGTATCGAATCCACAAAGACAAGTTGCTAGAATTTAATTGGTTTAATATTCCTAAAATAAAAGTGTAAAAGATAATTACTAACAAAATAAAAGATAAATAACGGAAAATATTATACTAGGCAAGTGTATTTAAACTAAACTTAACAACGCGAATAAAAACTATAGGTTGCGTCAGATATCCCTCACCTAGAGTTAATTAGTACAAAATGGTTACATGGGTCGACGAGTTATTAAGATTGAGTCTAGTTTTGACAGTTAATTAAACCCAGAGTTATCACATCCCTAAATTTACATAAAAGTCTAATAAGATTTTGGCGTCAAGAAATACCCTAGAAATTACGCTCGCAAGGTCGTAAATACGGAGCATACATGATATACCTCGTTAAATCTCCTAGGAGTAATGACTAGGAAAACCCGCTCGAAATCGACCTATAAAACTCCATCACCAAAGCAAAGAAACCCGTCAACCCATAGGTGAGTTCAATCCAACTCAAACTAGACTAAATTAGCTAGAAAGCATGGTGAAAGACATGTATTTAAAGCAATGAAGTAAATTAAAACAAGTAAAACTAATTATCAAAGCTTGTAAACTAGTTAACAATACAAGAAATAAAGAATGGAAGCTTTATTAAAGAGGAAGAAGATGAATAGTAGCAACTTACATACAAAATGGGATGGAACCCTAGGAGAGAGAAGCTCTAAAAAATATCACCTAAAAACTAACCTAAATGAATTATATCTCTCAAATAAAACCCTACAACATTCTATTAATACCCTAAAACAAACCCCCAACAAAACCAAGTAAAAAAACACAAAATAAGTCATTTTTCGTCCAAATCTGATGGGACCGGTCGACCTCATGTTTGGACCAGTTGACCACATGTTGGAATTTTGCCTTTTGACGCGTCGCACAAAAACGGCTATAACTCCCTCATTCGGAATCGAAATGATGCGTGGTCAGAATCGACGCAAAGCTAATTCAATTATTTACATGATTCTGTTTTGAAACCCTCCAAATTATGCAATATGGAATTACCAAAATTCCCTTAAAAGCTCCTTTTGCAACGAAACAATCCTGAAATGCATCCAACTTCACACTATGCATCCATAATACC
The DNA here is from genome assembly GCA_949130495.1 of Sambucus nigra. Lineage (NCBI taxonomy): Eukaryota > Viridiplantae > Streptophyta > Magnoliopsida > Dipsacales > Adoxaceae > Sambucus > Sambucus nigra. The sequence goes on from OX422215.1 coordinate 394,706,292, forward strand.
TACAAAAGCTCAAATATACTTCATAAAACATATAAACATATAGAACAAAGGTTATTCAATATATGAGCTTAAATATAGGAATTAATGGACACGAGAATGCTAGAATGTGCATGAATAAAGGGTACTAAATGCAATAGTCACGACTTATCATATCACTCCAACTCATTTTCCATATAATTTCCTTAATTGTACAAAGGTACGACCCCTCAAGGGTCTTTACTCTTTTATATCAACCATTCGCACTAGGAACACTAGCAATTCTGACATACAAAGAGGCAACAATCAATACTATATGACGAAATCTCTTTGGATGTGCTCTTTTCTTCATAAGTACCCTTTTGGTACTAGTTATAAGTGCCACTCATTTTGGATCTTTCAATTTCAATGTGTATCACTCACTACACCAAAAAGGCTAAATTGTCACGGTCTTTGATCGCGACATAATCGTGACAAAAATAGTTGTCTCGCTCAGAATTGTCACGGTCATTGACCTTGACAAGTCCAACCTGTCAAGGTCAATGACCGTGATAATTAGGCAGATTTGGTGTATTGACTCAAAAGTTCAATGTTTTACTAATCCATTTCAATTCACATTTTAATTGTATCTGCCATAGTTGGATCTAACTACATCTGGGAAAGGAGGAATTGGAACTTATATTGGAATATGTGCCATTAGAGGTTCTTTTGGAGTTGCAAATGCTCATGTTCAGGGTGGAATGGTTGGCGATCTCCCATTAATGCTGCGTGAGTTCATTCAAGTAAAGTCCCCAAGGTTTCTCTTCAGAAATAAGTCTATTGTTAAATGTTTGAATGTATTCGCTCGTTCATTTTAAATATGGACTAGATACTTTATTTAATACATAGATACCATACCATACTTTTAGTCTGCGAATATCTGGAAATCTATGTGGACAACATCCTAATAGCTAAAACTTGTTTCCCCAGGGGCCTAATTCTAAAAGACCTTTCTTTTTGCCCCCTTTGCATATTTTATATGATTTTAAAATACTAAGATCATTTTGTTCATTGTGTTTTTCTATCTTTCCTGGCTCATTTGGCCGCATCAGGGGCTCTAGCCTCTAGTTTAAGGTTGATTACAAAAGAAGTATTTGAGAATTCAGAGAATGGGCTTAAAAGGGAGCTAGTAAGTTCATAACCCCGTTTATTTTTTACTTTATAATTTTTCTATACTATGAAACAAAAAACTGAAGAATAACTGTTGTTTTGGTATATAAACTGAACAACTACAGTTCTCTTACTAATTTGGTCTCACTGCCCACTACAGTTCTCTTACGAATCTAGTCTCACAACCTAGACAAGAAGTAATTCTCTTCCTCATTTCATAATTCATATGAAATAATTTTGATAAGAACCAACATTTAATATTTTTCAGGTATTAATGTAGGTTGAGGAAGATCCTAAACAACTGGATAGATTACTAGTACTCAATCGAATAAATGGTTTCAAGCAGAAGCAGTTCTTCACATCAACTTGGGAAATTTCTTATTTTTTGTAATACTTGCCCTTATAATTATTGGTGCGAAGGATCAAAATGACAAACGTGATTCCTGGCACCAGGGTGGATGGACTGCTAAGATTGTGATTTGGGTTTTGCTTATCATCCTAATGTTTTTCCTCCCAAATGTTGTCATTTCGATATACGGTCAGCTTTACCCAAAATTCATTGAAGTTTTTATCTCATCTTTTATGTTTTTTTATTTTTTTTTTATCTATCTTGCATTTTTTTAACAAGTGCTAATTATCAAAATTTCTACTATGACACTTTGATTGGTGGGGTCCATCAAATGATTAGTCATGTTAGACTCCACGTGCCGCTTGCGTTCTTTCAAGGTGTATAGCTTCTTCTCATCGTTGGACATAATGCCATCATGATTATTATGATTTTTTAAAAGTGTTTATGCTTGTTCCTTTTATTCAACTCTTAGCTATGCAATTATCTTCTTGTTATTCACAAAATACATGGATTGATTGTTCCCAGCCTCCCTTATCTGCATGAACTCTATCAAAATTTGAAACTGTTTTTTTTTTATTGGCCCAGGTGATTATATTATTAGATGCTACACACTCATGGAATGATTTGCCAAAGATGAACAAAAATGGTTGGTTCAAATTGTTATCTCTAATTATTGTCTTAAAAGCGGGTTTTTTTTCACCTTTTATCCCTTTCGTTTTCAAAACGGGGATTTTCCAGGTATATTGCTTTAATTGTTATATCAGTGGCATGCTACCTTGCTGCATTTATATTTTTGGGGATTCTGTTTATTTGGTTCAATCCTTCTAGCCATGATTGTGGTCTCAACATCTTCATCATCGTCATGACCATGATTCTTGCATTTTCATTTGGTGTTATCTCATTGCATCCCAAGGTGAACAACTCTTTTCTATTGTTCTTCGTTTCTTTAGGCTCCGTTTTGTTTAGGTGAAATCTATTTCACTAAGGTAAAATGTAAAATCGCTCGAAGTATTTTCACATATACTAAATTTTGGAGTCATATTTCGTCCATTATCTTTCCATTATGTCATGAGTATAGAGTTTACACGCATGTTAAAATACTTTTCACTAATATAAAAGTGACACATAACCAAATGCTGCCTTAATTTCTTCGTCTTATCATCCACCAATGTTTTTCTTACTCTTTATGTTAAAGGAACAAGTTAGTTGAAAATGAACAGAATAACTCAACTAGTCTTTATCATCAACTATTGCATTATTTGCGCATAAATTATGCAGATTATTACATCTTGTAGACCTACCTTATCACTAGGGAGAATACAAAAGAATGAGTGTAAAAAACTAATGGGAAAAATTGACAATCCCACCGATGAATTGGCCATATTGCTCTTATTAGTTATTCCCCCAGAAGATGGCCTGTGAGTCACGCGAGTATTCTCTTTAATATAAAAATTACATGTGTTCATATGTTATGTATTAAATCAACAGTAGAGTAAGTATGGAAATAAACGACGGAGTGATCAACTCAAGAGTAGGTGACACACACTCCTCATGAGGCGCGGGGTGATCCTCAAGGGCACTCGCAGGAGGAAGTGTGGAAACAAATGACTGAGTAATCAACTTATCCACCATTATGTCACCATCCGAGGTGGTTGGAAAATCAAACGAGACATCCAAATTCGAGAAAGAAGAATCAACAGTAATGTATGACTCAAATTGAGTCAAGCATGGTGGAACATGATCCATATCCGGAGAAGTAAAAACCATATACGATTCAATCTCGAGAAAATAGTGAGCACTCATATCCGAAGCTAACCTAGGATGTAGTGGTTCCTCGGGAACACACACGGTGGGCTCAATAGGTGTAGACTTGGGAATTTTTTAGATTCGACGGGAAAGGTAATGTGAACCTCAATGATGGGTTACTTTGGATAATGCAAGATTGGATCAGTCTCATAATCTTTGGATAAATCAACATAATTGGCAACTTAAGGCCTGAACCATAGGATGGTCTCAATGTTGAGATTCTCGGTATGGGAGGGTTGGTCACACTCAAAATTAATGGCACAAAACGACTCATCATCGTTCCACGTGGGTGTAATAATGGGTTGACTTGAGGGGAACTCCAACTCGTTCGCACACTTAATTTCATTTAATCTTTGTTCTAGCCGTTGGAAGGATTCATTTTGAAATTGAGTGGATTGCTCTTGCTCGAGGATGAACTTTTGCAAGAGGCTTTTGAGAGCGGAGGTGGATGATGGTGGTGGAGTGACGAGTGGTGGCAGTGGTTAAGGTGGACACAACTCACTATTATCATGACTATATGGAGAATACTCAAAGGAAGTGTGTGGAACGGGGTCAAGTGTGTCATATACGGGAGAAGCATCTCCGTGAGAGACAAATGGTTGATAATCATGGGGGGCATAGTGAGGGAACTGATCGGGATAAAGTGCGCAAGGTTGCCATGATGACTGTTGGAACGTGTGAGGATCCACAACATCGAGTTGGGATTCATATTGCCTGGAAGGGTGATTAGGCCTCCACGAATAACTTGGGTGCTCACACCACTCGAGATTGGATATATCATGACAATAGATCGAGGTGGGTTCCGGAATAGTGTCATATGGATACACATGTTCCATGGTGGGTTCGTAGGGATATGAAAAGTAAGGGCACTCATGGAACATGTGATCGGCATAAGAACAATGGGTGCACAACAAAGTATGCGACACGTCGATACTTGACACCGAGGGTGATGGAATAGGAGGTGCGTGCATAGATGGTGCAAGAATATCAACGATACTCGTGAGAGAGCTGAGACTACTAAGTATATCATAAAGAGACGGCTCGGGATCACTCTCACATGTGTCGCGTGTCAAAGGAAAATGACCAAAGTAGTCCCGTAAGGGACGTTCTTCGGCCAAGTGGAGAGAAATATTTTTTTTGGAGTTTTTAAATTTTTTAAAAGGAAAGAAAATATTTTTGGATTTTTCTAAAAATGAAAGAAAGAAAATATTTTTGGATTTTCTAAAAAAAAGGAAGAAAATTTTTTTGGATTTTTTTCGAAAAATAAATGAAGAAAATATTTTTGGATTTTTTGGAAGAAAAGAGTGGGAAAAATATTTGAATTCTTTGAATTTTGAATGAACTCACTAAAACCCGACTACCGAAAGAATTGAATTGGACACACACAAGTTAAGGATAAATCTTAACTAACACATAGCCAATTTTTATCTTTAAATTTAGTGAAAGGGTATTCAAATTTTAATTAAGTCTGCAGGGCGATAAAAAATTACGGAATTATCTGAGTGATCACCTTTGCAAAAATATTCTCCTAGCGGGCTACCTAGTTGATTGATTTTAAATTTAATGATGGCTAGGGTAGCACACAAATGGTAAGTGAGTGAGTCGGGTGATGAAATCCCTCCTCATGAATGACCGGGTGTAGGTCTTAATTGATTAATTCATCACACACATTCGAAAATAAATGCGAGAATAAAATCACACAAGAGCATGTAGTCACACCCAAAAATTGACTCACTGACAGGAGAGGTGCGAGGGTTTAGAAAGGTACCTCCCACAATTTTTACGCCGTGGGGTGATGAACAATTTGAGTCAACCGGGTGGAGATCACGCCTATCTCAATCGGCCCCGGGAGTCCTACCTACCCAAGGTAGAGAGGCTTCTAAATCCTCGCCTTTGGATGCCCTCTCTCTACCTTGTTCGATTTTCCTATCACGCTTTTCTTCGCAATTAAGTATTACAAATTTAAATAAAAAATAAGTGGTGTCTCAAAGCACTGCAGTACAAGCCATGATAATAAAGTCCTAATACAAGCCTTTTAAAAAAAATGAAAAATGGTACGAAAAAAATAAAAATAAATGGAATAGAAATGAATCACAAAATGGAAAATCCTCTCAAGTGTTTCAAGCTCCAAAGATTGGCAATGACGCCATTTGATAGAGAAAAAATTTTATATCCCCGACAACGGCGCCATTTGATAGAGAAAACTTTTCGTTATTTGTCGTTGCTTAAAGCTCCTCTAATAAAAACCTTTCATACCTACAAAAATATATCAATACTAGAGTGTTGCGGTAAGTAAGGGAATCAATCCAAATCTAAGGGTGAAACAAGCAAGAGAGGAAATATGTAATCCATTTGTTTTTATTTTCTTTTTGGACTTTTTACATTTTCTAATTTTTTTTATGCTTTTTCAATATTAAAACAATTTTTTGAGGATGTGAATTTAAAACTACAAAATCAAAGATGTAAATAATAGTAAGTGAAGACACTAAGTAAATCTAACTAAATAAAAATATAAAATATAAGATGGGTGAGGAAATAAAAATGAGGACTAAGAAGGGATAGGATGACACCATATATTCTAGTTAATTAAAATTAATTAGTTCATTAAAATTAATTATCCCAAGTTGGTCTCAAAATCACAAATCAACTCTCGTTGCAAATGTAATTTTGACAATAACATTTTAAAAAATTAAATTTAACACTCCTATAACTCTTGAATGTAAATCCAAACATCATCTAACAAATCACTCACTAGGATCGATCGATTAAACTAGTTTAAATCATAAAAGTAAGCCTAGAGTTAAAATTAAAGGAATAATACCACACTTGAGAAACCCTTATCTCTAGTTCAAATCTAAATGGGTATTATAACTAGAATTTTGATTTTTTCTCGAAAATCATTTACCCTCTCTCGAGGCGTAAATAGAAAGTAAGAGTGTAAAGTTAATTATCAAAGGAAATTTTAATGTAAATAAACTAATTAAAATGGATTAACATCAAATAATGGGATTATCCCACCCCTTGAAAGGGGATTTAGCCTAACATGATATTAGACATGATGAAAAAATAATCAAAGGCATATAAAATAAAAAGTAGAGAAAGGGAACAAATCTTCAACAAGTCTCCTTGAAATTGGCAATTTGAACTCTATCATCTTCAATACAAATCAAATCACTCACAATCAACTCTCACCAATTCTCTAAAAAAATAAAAAATAAAAATAAAACTATTTACAAAATATTTTTCTTCCTAATTTATTTTCTACTCTAAACTATCTCTCTTATTCTCCAAGTCTCTCCTCTTTCACAAATGGGTCTTCTCATGATTTTATAGTAGCAAATGGAACTAAGGGGTATTTTGGTAAGGTTAATGGTATAAGATAAAATGGGGAGAGGTTTTGGAATTTAGGTGGGGGTAATTTGGTAATGCACATGAGTGCATGTGGATTGAGAGTGTGTCATGTGGGAAGTGGGGATGTTAGGAATAAGTTGAGGGTAAAATGGAAATTGGGCTAAAAGGGATTTTAAAAGATGTTGGTTATATGGGTTTTATTTTGCATTTAGTTTATTGGTTTTGGCAGGTGAGAAATCGATTTAGAAGAATGGGTTTTTGGCGTTTGAAAAGGAAAATGGGGTTGTCATGGGTTACAGGAGCTCGGGTTTGGGGCATTCTGGATCAGGCAGGTGGTCTCAAGTTGCACAGGGGTTGCCATGGGTTATGGTGGTGAGGGTTTCTAGTTAGTTGAGAATCGGGTCGTGTATCAAGAGGTCGCCGGCGACGGTTTTGATTCTGGGTAGGTAACGGGATAAGGGTTCGTGGGCCGCGCCGACGGGTTTGGGAAGGTAGGTCCGACAAGTGCTAGTTGTGGGTTTCGGGTTCTTCTTAGAGGTTCGGTCACAGGGGTCGGGTTAGCAGGTTGGTGGATCTAGTTATGGGGGGTGTTGGCTGAGCTAGTTAGGTTTGGTAATGACGAAGGCAATGGTTTTGTGTAGAGATCGATGCAAGGTGGATGGAGGTGGGAGAGAAATGGTTAAAGGTGGTGGTGTGAGTTGTGGTGTTGGAGTTTTAATGGAGTAGGAGAGAGAGAAGTGGGTGTGAGGTTGAAGAAGAAGTAGGGGGTGATAGTGTGGGTGAGGGTATAGGGGAATAGTGTGTGGGTGAGTGAGTATTTGGGTGTATGTGAGTATGTTAGTTTTGTGTGTGTGTGTTTAACATTGTACCCAATTAAATAAAACTAACTAACTAAAAAATAAAATTAAAAATTAAAATCTACTAAAAAATAAAATCCTAATCTATATATAAAAGACATAAATTAAAAATGAAACTAAAAAGAAATGAAAATAAAAATAAAAATCTATTAAAACTGAAAACTAAAATCTAGAAAAAATGTAAAATCTAATAAAACTAAAAATAAATGAATTCCTAAAAGAAACTAATACTAATACAATGAAATAAAATAAAATAAAATAAAATAAAATAAAGATTAAAAACTAATAAAAATAAAAAATAAATAAATAGAAAAATAGAAAATAAATCCTAGAGAATTCTAAATAAATCTAAAATAAATCCTAAAAATAAAAACGACTTTAATTAAAAATCTACAAAGCACAAACTAAACACACATGGGGTTCGGGGTAGGTTTAAGATCGATTTAGGTTCGAGTAAGGTACGGGGCATGGGAATTAGCTCCATAAATTGAACATTTGCCTTGAAATAAGCATTTGAACTCCGCAAACTGTGATCAAGCCTGCACATTAAACATTTACACATATATGTCGAGAATTAGCAACTAAATGCGTCTATTCAGGGTATAAAATGTACACTTTTGGGTGCTTATCATGTTCATATGATTATGTATCAAATCAAGTGTTGATATTAGTCCTTCCACGCCCTTAAGAACAATACTTGAGGGTTCCTCCTCTTTTCACTGTCAGAGGAAATGGATTTTAATACAAAATCCATCTTTTTAGTGTCAGAGCAAATGGATATTAGGACTTCGGACGGAGACACATCCAATGCCCCAGATGCTTGCTCCTGCAATTGGTCCCATAGACTGGAATGAAGCCCTGGATATCATTACATATGGCTCTCCTGAGCAGGTTTAATTTTACCTTCTCTAGTTTATAATGGATCAAATTCTTTTTTATCGTGTTTGCATTTTGACATACAGGTCTGTATCGACAACAGTTGTTATAGGTGTTATAAAAGCATTATAACCACTGTTATAGCTGTTGTAATGCTATTATAGCAGCTATATATATAGCTATTATAATAGTTGTTGCCTATATATATATATATAGTTGCTGCTATAATCGTTATATAAACTTTATATAACAACTTATATAATAATTTATATAACAGTTATATAAACATTTATATAAAAATACTTATAAAAAATGGTCCATTTAACTTATGAATCATCGAAATTCAGTAGTTTAGTTTCATCTAATACTGACTAATACATTACTCATTAGTAAAGATGGCTTCTGGCCTAAAAGTAAATTTTCTTAATAGCTATCTTTAATTTTTCAGTGCATACTTGGTTGAGTTTTGTACTTCTGTTGGTTATTCTAAATAGTTTACCTATTTAAGCTTAGGCAATCTTTTAAAAAGTTTACCTATCAAATTTCAAAGTTTGAAGACTATGTTCTAATTTCAAACTGCAATTTCAAGTTTTTTGAGAATTTAACTAATATAAGTTTTTATGAATTAACTTGAATTTATGAATTTTTTAATTTGTTCATTCGTGCAACCAAATGATAATAATAATTCATGAATGGTCCAACTTGCAATTTGGAGATCATAAAATTGGGCCGAAAGAAAAATATATTACAACAATTCCTTTATTGATCAAATATAAGTATATCAGTCGTTTTATATATATATATATATATATATATATATATATATATATATATATATATATATATATATATATATATATATATATAAACGACTGATATACTTATATTTGAACAATAAAGGAATATATATATACTTGATGTTACTAATGAAAGAAAAATATATTACAACAATTCCTTTATTGTTCAAATATAAGTATATCAGTCGTTTATATATATATATATATATATATATATATATATATATATATATATATATATATATATATATGTCTGTGATGTACTTTTGGTTCCAGGAGCTTGAGGACGACATGGTTAAGTATGGTTTATGTATTGGAAGTCATGAAGAGAGACTGAAAATGCTTCGCGTCCAGTAGTTGGCAATTTAGCAAGACATGTCTACGTTGCAAGTTTTTTACTTCCTAAATCCTTTTATCACTTGATCTCTTGATTAAAAGATTTTAAAATTTTGTATATTCTCCATTCATCATAATTGAACCTAACACTCGATTTGCAGTCATCATTCCATCATAACTTGAGATTGCTCCATGCTTGTTAGTGTATATGAGTAGATCTCGATCGTTAGTATAAGTAGCAGTTTGGGCTTTTTATCTGACAAGGATGAAATAATGGAGAGTATTGAATGCAGTAAGGATGACTCAGCTACAACTGTTATTTACAAACTCATGCAAATGCCAAGTAATAAATTTGGGGAACAAGTACTTGGTGTGGTTGCCCTTCTCGGAACAGTTAAAATAAATGAGCTTAACAGGTATTCTTTCTCATTCTTCTTTTATATTGGACTTTCACAAATAAGAAAGTTCGTAGGTACTCTGTCCAGGAAGACTATTGGAGACGTAAATGAGCTCCACTTTAGTTGGCTGAAATCCTATTGGTGAAGTTCCATTTTGTATTTTCTTAAGTCTTTTGTGTATCTTTTACATTAAAAATCATTAGGCTCTACGTTTCCTTCTTAAAATTTATTAGTTATGTTCATGTCTAAAGATGAAGATGGTTCTAATTGATATATGTATGATCAAAGAAAATTGAACTTTATTCATCGCTACATTTTTTTCATACATCTATAACACATCATCATTTTTATTTTTCATTACATTTTTTCATTTAGTCTTTCTCTTTGTAAATAACGGGCCTTGAACCTCTGTTCTTTATCCACAACTTGCATTGATGTTATCTTCTTTGTTGAGCTGCATTGTGCTGATGTTCTACTCTTTGCTGATCATTTTCATTATTTCAAACAAGTATATGAGAATGTGTTAATTCCATATACTCTCCCGATATTCAATCTTGTCAAATGATAAGAATTAATTAATCTTTTTTGTTTATCTGTTTTATAGGTTGGAAATCATTAGAAGTTCGATGGTTGTACATATAGAGGTGAACCAGTGATGCTTGATAAATGAGGAGTTAAACATGTTAGTGATGTTGAAGAGAAAATAGTGAAATTTGAGATGAATTTCATATCTATTGACATGAATTGAGATAAATTCAAATTTCCTCATGTATTGAGATGAATTTCATATGTATTGACATGAATTTTCTATTAATGGAATTTGAGCCATTAATTTTTAGTGGGCTTATTTTCTGGATGTGTATTAGTGTTGTTGCGAACTATTTGTATTTTTGCTGTACTATTTTTGCCATGCTGGTTTTATATTATTATTGAATTTTTGTTATTCTAAAGCAGATACGAAAAATAACGAAAATGTTGTTGATTTGTTTGGGTAATATTATTTATAATTAATTTTTTCCTTTGATCACAGTTCAAAACCGTGCCAAAAGTGTATCAAATTTGGACATGGTTTTGAACTGTCCCAAAAGTGTACCAAAATGTACTCAATCTGGCAGAGTTATAAAGTGTGCCAGAAATATCAAATTCTGGCACAGTTTAAAAGTGTGCCAGAAGTGTTCTTATTTGGCCAAATCTGTCACAGTTTTAAACCATGCTAGAAAAAAATGGCCATTTTGGAACACCTGATTCTGGCACACTTTAAAATCGTGCCAGATTTGATCTAGCACAATTTTAAACCGTGCCAGATTGTTGTTTTTGGTGTAATGTTTCTACTATGTTTATGTTGGCATTAGTGGGAAAGTAAATAATTAGCATGGGGACTTCTAAAGAAAACCCCTTTTAGGGAGTTTTTCAATGATTACTACAATAATGAGGTTGTTAAAGCGCAACACACAAAATGGGATAGAAACATCCTTGAGATTGTAAAGCTTTAGAAAAAGGAGACAAAGAGTTTTGCATTGAAGAACCCTGCCAAGATCTCACCAAATGACATAAGTAATATTTTTAGGTTTCCAAGAGAGGAGGGTCAAAAGTGCATTAACTTGAAGAAGAGAGTAAAGGCAAATGATAAGCCTGAATTCCTCAGCCGATACTTCACTCAAAATAAAAAAAATCCACAAGACGGAGATTGAGGCTGGCTCGAAAAAATCTATTGATGTGCACTTAAATGAGCGCATGTATGACTTTGTACGCTTTGTTTCTCTATATTCATTGACAATGCTTCTCTTCTACAACTCTTCCTTCAGAATAGGTGAGTTTATACTCCAAATATCAATAATGTTAATGAAATTAAGTCATATGACCGGGTTATTACAGTACACCACTTCCTTATCAGCTCCTTTGATAAAACAACACAGTATAAGCCAAGCAAAACTACTGGATGTGTCATATCTCTCTTGGTAAGAAAATAAATTCATTTCTCCACGTGTATTTGTCATTTCAATGAATCAATTTATAAATATATTTTGATTTTTTATTCATAATACTAGCTATGTGAGAAGGGGCATGCCATAGAATCGGTGGAATGGAAAGATATCAAGACCCCTAAATTCCTCCGATGGAGTTTGCCTCGTTTGAGAGAATGGATGTGTGATGGAGACTTATCAAAAGTTGATGTAATTAACACAAACATTGTTCATCAGATTACTTGCTCAACATTGTACTTTAACTTTGACACTTGAGAATTTTAATTATGTAGGTGAAAAAGGTGGAAGTGAAAAGGAAGAAAAATAAAGCAAGCAAGATGGATGCCATGCCGAGTTTATCTTTAAGCATTTCCCAACTCACCACTAAAGAATAAGGGCAACATCAACAACCCACTCCTGATTAAGAGGCAAACATCAGTGACTAAGAACTGGATATGCTAGTGAGCGACATTGGAAAGTGTAGGAGGGTAGTGTGACGGGGGTCTGATAAGATACTAAAATAAGTGAGGTGTGACCCACTTCAATGGACTCTGCCTCTAAGGTCTTCAAAAGTTTCAAAGTAGCACTTGGTAAAACCTCCTATTTCTAGAAATGGTGGCAAAACTAGAACCACTCCCCGTAAGAAGATAAATTTCACAAATAATGATAGTAAATTGAAGAATAAGAACCTCATGATAATTATGGTTGTAATGATGGGAGTGAATAGATAAGAATTCGGTACTTAGAGAGAGAGAAAGGAGAGAATACTAGGTGGTCTGGTATGATTTTGACAGAGTAACAGTAGGACTTGAGTTTCTAATATGTATGACCTTTCCCAAGGAACTTATTTATACTTGGGAACTAGGGTTGAGTCAGTATCTTTAAGCGCCAAAAATGAGAGGAAAACTTATAGGGACAAGGTATGCAATGTACTTTTTGTCCCTACTAGATCTGTAGCCGCCTGCCCCTTCAGACAAACGACACCTGGTGCAAACAAAAGTCAAAAGGCAAATGTGTCTACGCTATATGATAAAATATTTAATTTATTAAATTATATTTCAAATGGTAACTTGTTGTACAAACTTTATGAAACTTGAGGGTGTCCTTGAGGACCTCCCTCTCTAAAATCATTTTGTAAAAGTGTTTTTTCTTTGTGAGCAGCCCTTTGACCACCCACTTCTTTTTACAACTAAGTGTAGGTTGTGTAAGTGCTTGAGTGACTCCTAGGGGTCACTCTACTAATATTATCTTCATCTTGAAGTGCTAAGTGGTTGAGTATTTCTCAACAAACCTTGTTTCTCAGCCACCAAGCCAAAACTCCCAGAATATCCCAACTAGTATTCTCTTAATCTTAAAGTCCTAAGTGTTGGGTAAACCAAATGGTTTTGTTACGAAACAATCACTTCATCTTATGATACAAAAGTTTATTTCCATTACATCACTACACTATTTGACTTGGAATGGCTGAGGGATCCCTCGTGGTGGAATTCCGCGCCATAAAATAACTTTTTGTTGTGATATGGGTAGAAGAGTCCCTCGTGGTGGACTCCCTCGCCCAAGTCGTACCTTTATTATCCTTTGGTTGTGGTCTTGTATAGGGGTTCCTCGTAGTGGAATACCTTACCACAAATTACTTTTTATTGTGGGGTACTATCCTTCTACAATAGTCCCCTCGTGCAAAGTCTTTTGCATTGGGAAGAACAAAAGGCTTTGTACACAATCATTAGTTTCTTCAATATCGAGGGACCCTAGGGCTGCTTTGCCAATGACCCCTACAACTGTTGGGGCCCCTGCTGCTACTAGTTCTTGTAGCAGCACCGCCACAGTGCCCCTCTCGATATCTTTTTCAATAAGTACATTTTTATGACTTGTCTATATTTCTCACTTCAGTATGCAAGTGTTTTATTAACACTTATTTCTTTCCTCATTTTCAGGTTGGTACTGATGAGACCTTTTCGCCTATGATCCTTGCTGCGAGTCTTATGAAGGCGACCCCACGAGTACTATACATTCCTACACAAGAGGCACTTTCTTCCATGTGCCATCCTTTTGCTAACATTTCTCTATTTTTATTTTCTTTCAGGTCAGTGTAGATGAGGTCCCATAATTTGCAGGAGTTGTTGTGAGTTCCGTGGTAGTGACTTCCCGATAATTGTTTGTAGTATGAGTTCATTTTCCTTACACTTTTTTCCGTTTACTTTATGCACGAGAATCTTTAGGTATTTCTGACATACTTGTAATTGTGACCCCTCTATCTGTGGGACTTTCATCTTGATTCTCAGGTTAGCACTGCACCAGTTTCTTCACATGTAAGACCTTCAGATAGCATCCCGAAGGGGACTACCTTGGTATGTTTGGCATACTATACTTTTGACTTGCATTTTTTTATGTAAGGGTTTGCTAACACCTTCCTTTCTTATTACTTTCATGTCAGTGCTGTAGTTATCCTCATCATTATGGGACCTCTAACTAGTTTCTCAGATAAGACTATCCAGGTAAACACATGGTATTTTATACCTTTTAAACTTTCTTTTACTGTGCAAGTGTTCATTAACACTTACATGTTTCCTTATTTTCACGTTAGTGCTGCAGCTGTTCCTCAAGCTGTGGAACATCTTGGGGAAGCAACTGTGAGAGAGGTATTATATTGTCATACCCTTTTCTCCTTTCGACTTCCCCTTTTCTTCTTGCTTTTGATATGCAAGTGTGCTCTCCATCACACCCCTGTTTACTTGTTTTCAAGTAAGTGAGGCGGTTGTTACGATAGCTGTGGAACATCTTGGGGAAGCGGCTATGAGATAGGTATTATACAATCATATTCTTTTTTCCTTTCCACTTCCCATTTTCTTCTTGCTTTTACCGTCCAAGTGTGCTCATCATCACACCCTTGTTTCCTTATTTTCAGGTTAGTGAGGCGATTGTTCCTAGTTATGTGGGACATGTTGAGAGTGTTATACTACGCACTTCTCAGGTATTAAACTGTCATACATGATTTACTTTTAGCTATTTCTTATAAATTTTCATTTCTAACTGTAGAAAAGTACACCGAGGCTATCTTTGCCTTTGTGTTGCGTTGACGTATGTTAACTGTGAGCATTTTGTCAATTAGAATTGCCCCATATTCTGTGGGGTACTTGCATGAGATATAAGCAAGTTATCATTTCTGAAGATACCCCTTTAACTGCGGGGTACTTGCATATTGTGACACCCCGCTTAAAATAATAACCGGTGGCCAGCCCTATACTAAAATAAATCAAGAATCTCAAGTGGATCATTCTCAGCATCTACTGTCGATACTAAAATCAACATAGCTAACTACCCAATACTATGATAAACGGATGCCAAAAATTAAAACATACAATGAACATCATACCAACAATATAATAACTACTGAACAAGATAAAATGTACGCGCGTACCATGATAAAAGAAAGTACTCAAATAAAAATGTAATAGGTACAACAAAATAAAATACCCAAATATGCTGTCGGGTCACAGTCAGTGCAACATTCTGGGAAATGAAATATGTAAAAGTGATACAATGAGCCCTTGGGTATAAATCCGATATACAAATGAGTCATTAACTATATTTACAAAAGATAGGAAGCGACTATAATAAAACCCAAAACAGTCCGCATCTGCTACAGCTCCTAGGACACTGGATAGAAAAACATCAATGGCGTCCTTGCGGTGGGACACCTATAATATATTACAATATACGTATAGCAAGAGAGAAATATAAATGAGTCAGAGCCTGAGGTGTGAAAACATTTATAGCAAGTGCATTAAAATGCATAATAATTTTAAATGCCCAATTCCATAATTAAAGTGGAGTCGCACTCTCGTGAAACTCAAACTCACCCCTCGCTTAAAGCACTTACCTAAACGTATGCACATGAACCTTAATTAAACTACTCATCACATTTTAGGGACAATGCCATCTCAATCTACACATAGTTTACACCCGCGTAACCCACTATCTCAAATATATGACCATTATCTTCTCATTCTAACATGTCCTAAGTTTACGCCTGAACTTATACATTAATATCAATGTATACATACATAAATCTTACTAGAATTTATCCATTTCTAGTTATTAACTTAAACACGTTATTCGCCTCAGAATAGTCACACATCATCTTTATATATACTTATAAAGCATTGTTGCTATAACACAAAAATCCGAATACTAAGGACTAAACTTCTCCCCACTCCCAACATTGCGCTACGTTTTGTGCTTGGAACGTCTCGCAAAGCTAAATCTAGACAAGGAACCCCCCCGATACACTAATCCTTGACAATGTTGGTCATTGAGATCCATTATGCCCTCAGCACACGACACATATAACATCAGCTACCTATTATGAGCAACTATCTCTAATTACACAAATAAGATATCACACAATACCTATAGGGTCTATATAACTTTATTTTAATAATAAATAGGACCATTCAACCCTAACAAACACGTATGCACAACACACATAACGCGTATTTAAAACACCCAGAGCACATTCACTCATAGGACGCATATAACATTCACTTATGGGATATATATATATATATATATATATATATATATATATATATATATATATATATATATATAACATTCACTTATAATATATACACATATATCCACATCACAACGCTATCATCTTCCAGGAATTACTCACTTTATCCCGGGTTACTAGCCACCGGACTATTATCACATCACCCTGGTAATCAAACAAATCACAATGTATGGGAAGCGGTAATAGTTCACGCCAAGGTATTTACATTTACGCCACACACACACACACACACACACACACACACACATATATATATATATATATATATGCCTACTATCTCACGTCCGTATGTATAAAAGTACTGAACTCGGCTATATGTATATAATCTCATTATGCTAACCGACACTATAATGCATACTCTCCCAATTCATTGCATAATACGGTCCCTCAATTGAAACTCACTCATCCATCACACCTATGATATGACGAGTCTCCCAATTCGATCAACATTACGGATACAATCCCATAACCGAATATATATAACAATCATCCTTCACACACCATCTATATCCGCATGCACACCGATATACAATAATCATCCCGGATATAAGTATGAAAACAACTTATTATAGTTGATAATACATTTAATCATTCTCAATTTAGATTACGGTTCAGTTGCTCATATGTGTCAACCCGGGTTTTTGAGCGGCTATTTTATATTATTTTGCCCGATGGGCTAATTTTATAAAATAGGGGAAGCTGGAGTAAATATTATTTCCCGTGATATTTAGGGATAACATTTACTACGTTTTGTCTATTTACCGTTATGAGAAGGTAAATAGCATTATATTGTGATATATTGCGTCGTTATATGTAAAACGACGGTTATGGCCCATATTTAAATTGTGGTATAATTAATGAAATAAAATAAAATTGGAACATAAAAGTTGTTCACATTTTTTCGAATGCCAAAATAGGGGGTGCGGTTGTTTTTAGAATAGTCGAGATAGTCGAAATAAGTACCAAGTTGTATTTTGGAGCTTCGGGCACTTGTAACGCGTTATGACTCAATTAAGTGGTTACGAGTCATTTTAATGGTGTATTAGAAATTAAAAGAGGGCATTTGTGATTTAAGACCCGTTTAAGTCCCCCACCCCTTTTTCTTTCTGCATTTGTGAGAAAAGCCAAAGGAGAGAGAGAGAGAAGAGAAAGTTGGGAGAAATAGAGAGAAAAGAGAGAAAATGGAAGATTGAAGCCGAAAATCGTTGCTACCGGAAGGGAATCCGAGACTACGAACCTCGAGGCAAGTTTCTTACTTGCTAGACGTGATTTAATGTGATAAATTGCATGTGTAGTTAAGTTTTGGAGATTTAAACCCTAAATGGGTTCTTTGTTGATTTTGAGGATTTAACCCTTAAATCTTAGTTTTGATTTGATTTGAGGATAAATTATGTGTTATAAATTGTGTAGAAACAATTTGGGAGAATTAGTTGTTGTTGATGTTGGCTAAAATGGAAGATGTGAGATTTTGGGGTTTTAGGGTTCAAACAACCCGTAGCCCAACTTGGGATTTTTGCAGGACCGAATCGATTCGGCCCTAGGGGCGAATCGATTCGGATAAGGGATAGCCTACAGGTCTGGGCAAACCGAATCGATTCGGATTGGGACCAAATCGTTTCGGGTATTACAGGAAGTCAGGTTTGCTCACCGAATCGATTCGGCCTTTTAGGCGAATCGATTCGCAAGGGCAAATCGATTCGGCCCAAGGGGCGAATCGATTCGGGTTCCCCTATTTTTGTGAGTTTTTCCTAGTTTGGTTTTTAGCTCTTTTTCTTTTAGGTCCAAGGTTTAGGGACATTCCTTTGGGAAGTAATGGGGAGTCCTAGAGGGATGTTTTGGGTAGACTAATGTCCTAGGATAAAACGGGATACTTGGGCTTACCCCGAGGGCTAATTCGTGTAGGTTAATATCCGAAAGATATAAGAAATTAACCTAAAGATAAATTGGAGATAAAGTTTTAATGATGAGACTTTTGGGAGTTACTCCTTGAGGGAGACTCACTTTCAGGGTTTATGAAATTGTAAGAACTCTTGGGGACTAGTTTGAGATTTATGGCACGTCGGGTCTTAGGTCATTAATAAAATATGACACTAAGAATAAGAAAGACATATACTAATATGTAGTACTAAATGAATAACTACAAATGATTTTGAGAATTGTAAAAGTGGATGTTTTCAAAATGGAAAAAGTAATGACTTTCATAAATGTTAATTTATGATTACACACCTCCCTAAATCGCTATCATAAGGGAAGTTGCGCGCTCGTGGTGAAGCCCATTGGCTAATGAATGCAGGGTGGATATAGTCCCTAGGCCATATGTCATTTATTATACTGCGCTGGTTAGGGGATTCTGGGTGTGGTCTTGACTTTCTCGCAGGTATATGGCCGCTTCTCGACGTTTGTTAGGTTCCCAAGTTGTCTTGTTTGATGGGCCCTGGAAGATGATAGCCATTTAGGGACGCGTCCAGTGGGTAAACTCGGAGGGGCGGTCTTAGATTTTGTTAAAGAATTTTATGATAATAAAATGGATTTAATTACATTTCCCGAATGGAAGAAGGGAAATGGGATATATGGTTTGGCTTCGGTTAAATTTCCCGGATGGAAGAAGGGAGATGGAAGCATATGGTATACAAAAGTATTTTTATGATAGTAAAAATGACTTTTGGTTACACTTCCTGGATGGAAGAAGGGAAGTGGGATTTTATGAAAAAGGTAAAGCATTTTTATGATAATAAAACTTGCTTTAAAAATGTATTTTTCCTGGATGGAATAAAGGAAATAAAATTGGTAAAGAAATTGTTGAAATGAGATCAATTTGGTAAACATTTGATAAAATGTTGTACCATTTATGTATATTCCTAAAGAAAGAAATAGGAATTATGCTTTTAGATGGTGAATAGATTTATTTATGTTTCCTTGAGTAGCTGTAGATGATTTTCCACATATGTATATATATTAGTTATGTGCTGAGGGTCGATTTGGATCTCGACGATCAACCTTGCCTAAGTAGTAGTGTATCGGGGGGGCTCCTTGTTTGGATTTCGCATTGCGAGACACCCCACGGACGAATAAGGCAAAGTGTTGAGACTGGGGAGAAGCTTAGCCCTTAGCGCTATGTTAAAAGAAATTAAAAATTTGATGATTATATACATCAATATTGTACTTAGGGTCTAATGGATCTCGACGATCAACCTTGCCTAAATAGTAGTGTATCGAGGGGGTTCCTTGTTTGGATTTTGCTTTGCGAGACACCCCACGCACGAATAGGGCATAGTGTTGAGAATGGGGAGAAGTTAGTCCCTAGTACTTGGGTTAACTAGAGCATCATCATGATATTGCTCTTGGTTGCTTTTAGACGGAGAGGTGAGAAATATATTGTTAATTGCGAGAGATTTACGCACTTTACTGTCATGCATTTTAGTCACATGGGAATCATATTAAACCGGGCCCTGACCCATCTATATTTCTTTGTTTCTGCATATAATCCTTGTCGTATAGGTGCTCTACCGCATGGAAACCAGTATTTACATTTCCATTCCGGTTGTCATGGATCTACAACATTTTGCGGATGTTGTAGGTTATTCGTATTAGACGCTTCCTTCTATTGTACTCTAGTTATGTTCAGTTTATTTATTCGGTCGTGTGGCCCAAAAGCATTTCACTTATTTATTATATTGTAATATTTAATGTGTAATACTCGGTGTAACTAATTGTATTGGTCTGTTCACCGAAATCTTATTCGGTGATTATTTATTTATTGTCACATTTTATCCGTTGGTTTTTGATATCCACCATTTTTGCAAATGGGATTGTCTAAGTGTTTTTCTTTTACTTTCAAAATTTTAAATTTGACAGTCCATTTTCTAAAATGATTGGTGGTTATCTCGTACTATTATTTTAATCGACAGTGATGCTTAGAATGGACCATCTATGATTCCTGTAATTATTAGAGTATTGGGCTGGCCACCTATTATTTTAGTAGGCGGGTTGTCACAGATGCTATCAGAGCATCAGGTTCTAGAGTCCTTAGGAATCTGTACGGATGTATTACGCTTTCAGCATTACTTCTGATTTGATGTAGAGCCCTAAGATTAAGATCATTGATCTCTCTTGTGAGATTTCGTTCTCCTGCTATAATAAGAGAACCCCGAAAATCTTTTGCGCGTTCGTGTGAGACTAATAAGTCATCAGATGATGGGCATCAAGGGAGGCCGTTGTGAAGGCGTAACGAGATGGGATTACTAAGAGCTGTAAGTGGTAGTCGGGGATGAGGGCCACTTTAGAGGTCACTCCCTTTGTAGCATTGTCTTACATTCACTACACCAAAAACAGGAATCTGGCACGGTTTAAAACTGTGCCAGATCAAATATGGCACGGTTTTGAACTGTGCCAGAATCAGGTGTTCCAAAATGACCATTTTTTTCTGGCACGGCTCAAAAGTGTGCCAGATTTGGCCAAACAGGAACACTGCTGTCACACTTTTAAACCGTGCCAGAATTTGATATTTCTGACACACTTTTGGCACAGTTTTTAACTGTGCCAGATTCAGCACAGTTTAAAAAAAATTGGCACAGTTCAAAACCGTGCCAAAATATGATACACTTTTACCACGATTTTGAACTGTGCCAAATTTTTTTATAAAAAGAAAAAAAAATTAATTCAAAGCACAAAAATTCACAAATTAAAAAAATTTCACGTTGTTGATAAACTAATGTACATACAAACTTCAAAATATTACAAGTCTTTAATAGTTCACAGGCCAAAAAAAAATTGGGCAGAATTTCCTCTATTTTCTGGACATTCCAAAACCTGCTAATACAAAACCTGCCTAACATAAAGCCCGCACGGCCACAAAATATAACAATTAACTTACAAAAGCCCGCACGACCATAAACGTTAACAATAAAACTACAAAGGCCCTCACGGCCATAACGCAAAAAAATGAAATCATGAATAAACCCCTTGTTGTAAACCATTGAGTTATTTGTGTGTTTCACGTGAATAAATGCCAACATTAAACTGTTATCCTGCAAAAAAAAATAGGATACAAAAAATACGATATTAGTAACCTAATAATTTACAAAAATTTTTTTACTCAAAACTAAAAAAATTACATATAGGATTGGAAATTATTGTCATATTCTCAAATCGGTAGACCCGGGACTACGCGGTCAGTTCCAATAAGTTACATTGGTCCCGTGCGAGGTGTTCGTGCCTCCTACGGGGTTGTTTGTGGGTTAATTTGGGTTTTCACCCTTTAATGGCTTGTTTTTAAGTCTAAGTGTGATTTTTGCAAATTATCATCATATTCTCAAACCGGGAGACCCGGGACTACGCGGTCAGTTCCAAAAAGTTACATTGGTCCCGTGCGAGGTGTTCGTGCCTCCTACGGGGTCGTTTGGGGGCTGGTTTGGGTTTTCACCCTTTAACGGCTTATTTTTAAGTCTAAGTGTAATTTTTGAAAATTATCGTCGTATTATCAAACCGAGAGACCCGAGAATACGCGGTCAGTTCAAACAAGTTACATTGGTCCCGTGCGAGGTGTTCGTTCTTCCTACGGGATCGTTTGGGGGCTGGTTTGGGTTTTCACCCTTTAACGACTTATTTTTAAGTCTAAGTGATTTTTGTAAATTATCATCATATTCTCAAACCGAAAGACCCGAGACTACGCGGGCAGTTCCAACAAGTTACATTGGTCCCGTGCGAGGTGTTCGTGCCTTCTACGGGGTCGTTTGGAGGCTGGTTTGGGTTTTCACCCTTTAACGGCTTGTTTTTTAAGTCTAAGTGTTGATTTTTGCAAATTATCGTCGTATTCTCAGACCGGGAGACCCGGGACTATGCGATCAATTCCTACAAGTTACATTGGTCCCGTGCGAGGTGTTCGTGCCTCCTACGGGGTCGTTTGGGGGCTGGTTTGGGTTTTCACCCTTTAACGGCTTGTTTTTAAGTCTAAGTGTGATTTTTTCAAATTATCGTCGTATTCTCAAGCCGGGAGACCCGGGACTACGCGGTCAGTTCCAACAAGTTACATTTATCCCGTGAGAGGTGTTCGTGCCTCCTACGGGGCCGTTTAGGGGCTGGTTTGGGTTTTCACCCTGTAACGGATTGTTTTTAAGTCTAAGTGTTGATTTTTGCAAATTATCGTCGTATTCTCAAACCGGGAGACCCGGGGCTATGCGGTCAGTTCCTACAAGTTACATTAGTCCCGTGCGAGGTGTTCGTGCGTCCTACGAGGTCGTTTGGGGGCTAGTTTGGGCTTTCACCCTTTAACGGCTTGTTTTTAAGTCTAAGTGTGATTTTTGCAAATTATCATCGTATTCTGAAGCCGGGAGACTCGGAACTACGCGGTCAGTTCCAACAAGTTACATTGGTCCCGTGCGAGGTGTTCGTGCCTCCTACGGGGTCGTTTAGAGGTTAGTTTGGGTTTTCTCCCTGTAACGGCTTATTTTTAAGTCTAAGTGTTGATTTTTGCAAATTATCGTCATATTCTCAAACTACGCGGTCAGTACCTATAAGTTACATTGCTCCCGTGCGAGGTGTTCATGCCTCTTATGGGGTTGTTTGGGGGCTGGTTTGGGTTTTCACCATTTAACGGCTTGTTTTTAAGTCTAAGTGTGATATTTGCAAATTATCATCATATTCTCAAATCGGGAGACCCGAGACTACGCGGTCAGTTCCAACAAGTTACATTGGTCCCGTGCGAGGTGTTCGTGCCTCCTACGGGGTCATTTGGTGGCTGGTTTGGGTTTTCACCCATTAACGTCTTCTTTTTAAGTCTAAGTGTTGATTTTTGCAAATTATCATCGTATTCTCAAATCGGGAGACCCGGGAATACGCGGTCAGTTCCTACAAGTTACATTGGTCCCGTGCGAGGTGTTCGTGCCTCCTACGGGGTCGTTTGGGGGCTAGTTTGGGTCTTCACCCTTTAACGGCTTATTTTTAAGTGTAAGTGTGATATTTGCAAATTATCGTCACATTCTCAGACCGGGAGACTCGCGACTACGCGGTCAGTTCGTACAAGTTACATTGGTCCTGTGTGAGGTGTTCGTGCCTTTACGGGGTCGTTTGGGGGTTGGTTTGGGTTTTCACCCTCAAATGGCTTGTTTTCAAGCCTAATCTACATATTTTGAAATTATCGTCATTATCTCAAACCGGGAGTCCCGCGACTACGCGGTCAGTTCGTACAAGTTATATTGGTCCCGTGCGAGGTGTTCGTGCCTCTTACGGGGCCATTTGGGGGCTGGTTTGGGTTTCACCCTCAAACGGCTTGTTTTCAAGCCTAATCTACATATTTTGAAATTATCGTCATTATGTTAAACCGGGAGGCCCGCAACTACGCAGTCAGTTCCTACATGTTACATTGGTCCCGTACAAGGTGTTCGTGGCTCTTACGGGGCCGTTTGGGAGCTAGTTTGGGTTTTCACCCTCAAACAGCTTGTTTTTAAGCCTAATCTAGATATTTTTAAATTATCATCATATTTTTAAACTGGGAGACCCGTGACTACGTGGTTAGTTCCTATAATCTACATTGATCCCGTGCGAGGTGTTCTTACCTCTTATGGGACCATTTGGGAGTTGGTTTGGGTTTTCACCTTCAAACGACTTGTTTTTAATATTTGAAATAAATAACATGAAAGAAGCCAAATGATGCTAATATTTGAGGTAAAGATGTGAATTGACAAAAGTAATCCAAAAGCACTGATCATATGTATACCTCAATGACCACATGCATTCCAGTTCGATACCTCGCATCGTGAATGTCACTTATGCCTTCCAGATTCTGAAAATATAAAAGATAAAAATCAATAATAGCAAGTGCAAATTGTATCAACAAAATAGAGAAGTATGAATATGATTATCAATAAAATTCAAATTTAAAGATAAAACAGAATCAGAGAGAATGACCTCAACTAGAAGAATGATTAACAATAGTTGTGTTTGTATGTGTAACTTTACTTGAACTAATAGTAAGTTAAAATGTTTCTTACATAAGAAATAATATAGTATCGAAAGTTTAAATGTTTGAATCTATATACGTAGAGGCTAGTCAATGAAAGGTGGGCACTAGGTTCTCGATGTAAAAATATATATATTACACTACATAGTAAAACAAATACTTGAAAATTTGGGTGGGGCACATGCCCTGCTCCAACATAGATCAAATTAAGCGACATGGACACACACACACGCATAAATAGTCTAAATATATTGCTCAACTTACAGTTCCATATAGGGGATTTGCAGCTGCCCATACATTGCATCGAGCATTCAATGATGCGTGGATACCAGCGTTGGTAATTGTTAAATTCTACTGCTCCATGACTTCATGTATTTCATACAGTGTATATATATAACAGATATCTGTTATAATCTGTTTATATATGCATACAGGTATATATATATATATATATATATATAGTGTATAAAGTGCATATATAGAAGAAAACAGGTTCTACAGTAACAATTCCAGCATGAGATTCAAAATCTAGGAAGGTCTGCAGATGAGGTTTCTCCAGGATTACGCCTCTCAACCTCTTCGAACCTTTCTATCACTGCAGAATTAATCATCAACAATAATTTTCTTAAGAAAATTAGTTATCATACATCAAACAGAGATAAAGTACAGGAACAAAATACACGAGATACAACAAAAAAATTACTTCTCAAGCACACAACTGGCAACTCGCGGGGGGGGGGGGGGGGGGGGGGGGTAGGGGTGGGGGAGGGGGTGGAGGAACACCTTATTCGATTATCTCCTCCACGCACATGTATATTAATTGGACAATAAATTAATTGGAGAACATCGATACCGAGAGTAAGGAGACAGAATCCCAAGAGGGCATCGGTGCAACTATCAATTATCGAGAAAGGCAACATCGAGAAGGGAGCATCAGATATGATCTCCTTCCCCTATTGCTTTAAGGTCCTGAGATTCTAACTCTCAAGTTCAGTCAGAAGAATTCAAGGGGGCCAGGTGGCACAAGCGAGATCGCCGGGGTCATTTGAGAGCTTCGAAGGTTCTGCTTGAACAGCAAGGGTCCGTTAGCTATCATAATCCAACTACCTTGCAAGCTGCAGGAAGGGCACCATTGTCAAAACGAGACCTAAATCCCTCTTTGAGAACCTTTCCACCCCAGTTTGTAGCTCGTAAACACAATTATCAACAGCCTTCACGAGATTGGACCACTCTAGCACTCGAGCACTTATCTGACTGCTGATTAACAGTCCAGATGAACTTCAAAACCACTAAACAGATGCCTTCATCATTCCCAACTGCCTAAAACATTCAGAGAATAACCATAGTTTTCACAAACTCCAGCAACCAAGAACTTTCTCCTATCTCACCGAGCTATCTCGCCTATACCCTATTATACCGGGATTTCATCTCCAACTTATTTTCTCTCTCTCTCTCTCTCTCTATATATATATATATATACACACACACACACACACACACACACACACACACACATTGAAATTCTTTGTTCACAGACAACCTCCGGACTACTCTGAGAAGTCAGATAGATAAATATAAATTAAAACGAAATCATAATAACTTGTAATACCTCTCATGGCGAAGTATAGCTTTGACACCTTCCTAGGAAGAGATCTCCATGGTATTGCAACTGCTTCCTGCATAATAAGGTATAGGATCAGATGCAATTAGAATAAGAAATAACAAAATTAAATCGGCACCAAAATTTAATAACCAGCAAATTTATTGAATTTATCGTCATTTCAGAAAAGCAGATGCAAATAGGTGCACTAGTGATCGGTCTATTACACTAAAAACAACAATTCCATAGATAGGCCTACAAAACTGCACTGAGTTTTTAGCCAGAATTAATAGGAGACATGTCATATGGATCATATGATTTAATAATTTCAGCATCCCTTGAAAGAACAATTTTAAGTATACAAAGCAACCTTTATGACTATCCGTACCAAAGAATTCAAGAACCATATCGAGGACTTGCTCAGAAGAATTCTAATGATGCATACTAGAGAACAATCTCAGAAATAGGCAACGAGAATTACCAAAACAACAATCAAGAACCTATCAAAGTTATCATCAATCAAGATACCCAAGTTCAAGATAAAAAAGAATTCACAGATTTGAATTAAGAAAGCAGGCCATAAAAAGTCTCAATAAAAAAGTCCTAATAGATTTGATCATAGAAAGAAAATCTCTCAAGAAGTCTTGCAAGCTCATATAGACAAAATTAAATCAGTAGACATTGAATACGAAGATACTAGAATAATTCAATTATTAAATCTTCCTCATGAAACCACGGAATCACCAGAAAAAAGAAGGCAATGGCATATGAAACAATGGATTAACATAATAACAAATATCAGTCAGACAGCGAAACCAACAATTTTGGAGGAACTCCATTCTTGGAAGAACTCATTCTATTCTCAAAAAATAATATAATTGCAAAAATAATAAGGGCAATTTGGAATTAAATTTTATTAAATTCAACAGATTTAGCATTAATCAGTAGGCTTGTCTCATACCTACTTGTCTCTTAATGCGGAAAGATGAATTTCAACTCTCATTCAAGAAAAAAAAGTAGATGACAGGAAAGCCTTACCAGAAATTTAAGTCCATAACAAGCACACTGTACTGAACTATGCTAGGGACATCTACAATAGGAGGTGGAAGGGGATGATCCATAAAACAAATCCTAAAATTTCTAATTCTCAAGTCTTGGACAATACATACAAAACACGAACAACCAAGATAAAAATTCTCTTCATATTCAAGTATTTTTTTCCTCTTACAAGGATATACATAAGGGTCAAGTGAGTTGGTCTCCAAAGATCATTCGGGAACATCCCTAGGTCGGATTTCGAATTAGGAGGTTATAGATAGGGGAATAACACAATCACCGGTTATTACTCATAGTTTGTTAAAAGGATGGGATATTGGCGATAGAATTTTAATAGGGCTAATATGAATATTCTTGAGTTTGAATATATTATTATTTGTTTGCGAATATAGTGTTATTTTGATATATTGAAATTTTTTATACGTCTTATTATATATACATTCTAAAAATATCTGGAAACCACCTGCGCATCGCGCGGGGTCGACAACTAGTTTCACACGCTATTATCATTCAAAACATGGAAAACTAGAAAGAAATTACAGAGCAAATAACTGCATAACGACTACTCAATGAAAGAAACGAGTAATATATACACCTAAAAAGTAATCAACCACATAACTTTGATTATCAGGTTGGAAATAGTTTTTTTTCTCTCCTTCCTTAACATGTCAGAGGCTGATTCAAAGGCTATGATTTGGTACCAAACGAAAATAATGGAACTTGAGATTTTAATTGGGAAAATTAATAACTCAATGCGTTAACCATATAATATGTATATACCTACCTCATAAATCTTGCAAAGTATATATAAGTTGTGAAATCATGCACATGAAACATACGCTAAAATATTAAAAAGGCGCAAACAAGATTGGTTTTACCTCGATGCCTACCAACGAGAAAAAATAGGGTTTTGTGATTCGAAAACATGTTTATAAAGAGCGCAAGTCCCCGAGATTGGCATCAATATTTAATGCAGCATACAAGCCAAAACCACATTCCCTCTGATAAACATGTTTCTTTACTTCTAAATAATGTGAACACTCATATTCAACAATTTGGCAAAGATTAAAACATGACAACTTGCACTGATTTGTGTTTATCAACCTACCAAGTTGTAATTGAACACTAATGACAAAGTAATGAAAATAGCTAACAATAATGCCCAAGTGAAACATGAAAATATGCAAACTAAACAAAAATGACTATTTATCATGATTTCAAGAATCTTATAGCTAAAGAAAGGGATGCTCCAACCAAGATCGACGAGGACACAGTGATTTCTCTTAGGTTACCTAGGTACCTTTTGGGGTATTTGTGTCTCTATTCGCGCTACATCATTGTTGTTTTCAATTTTCACCCCAAAAGCCCAGTTTAAACCTCAAAATGAACGTTTACTACTCAATATCGTAAATCGGGAGTTAGATGAGGACACGAATAGTTCCTACAAGTTAATTTTTACCTCTGCGGATGTTTGTGCCTCTATTTGGGACACTTTTTGAAATTTTGAGTTTTCACCCCTAAAACCCAATTTTAAGCCTAAAATGATAGTATACTAATCAATTTCCAAATTCAGGAGTCTGATTTGGACAGGTCACTTCCCTTAAATTAGTTTCGCATCGAACAATAAACTCACACAAACAAGTATAGACAATAAATAATTCTAACTTGAATCGCATAAACTACTGGCAAATGACATGAATTAATTAACACAAACAAACATATCAATAATTCTAACTAAAATTCACCCAGATAAGTATACAAATATTCGCATAAATTAATCTTAAAACTATACTACAACAACCAAATGACAATCCGGGTTTTCAATTGGCTCACCCTCAACCTCCTATCACCACTACAAACCAATTCAGTACAAAAACTAATGATAATAATCAATAACCAATAATTAAAATTACCTTATCCTTCAAAGCATTCAACTTTGCAAAACAAAGTCGGATTTCTACCCTTGTCCTTCAAGTCAGAGCCGGATTTATACCTTGCTACAATCCAAAAAACAATCAAACAAGGTACTGAATAAATAATTGGGATCATGTGTGATTTATATGAAGTGGTGTGAGAGAGAAGAATTTATTTAAAGCTACCGTACTTAGTGTCAGACTTATTTTGAATTCAACATATAATAAACTAAGAATGGAAATTAGGTCACGTTTCTTTTCTCTATTTTATTAATTAAGTCTCTTCAACAAATAATTCCCTAACCATTACACTAAATTCCTCCCCCCCTATGCAGGCCTACCACCAGAATACTAAGTCGCACGATGACTTAATATACAATTCTCATTTTGTATTGGAGTTTTATAACATAGGTGAAGAGAAGTGTATGTTTTCAGAAACAATATAACAAATAATTTGTCTGATTTAACTTAAATATTGAATCAATATCTCATTTATTCTACCACATGCCACCACCATTACCTACCATCACTCATACACTGCCACCAATTGTCAGTTTCACCTCATAACACTAACTCCGCCATAATCAATTACTTCCACTACCTACCACCATCTACGACTAGCCTCCAACACTACCACCATAAACATATAGAAAAAGAAACCTAAAATTTTAAATAGAAGAAAAAATCAAACCCAATAATGTAAACAAAATTAAGTTAAAAAAAAAACCTATTGATCTCCCAAATTGAAATTTAATACCATTAAACCTAAATGAAATAAAATGATTTTAAAACAAAATTGAATGCCTGAAGTATAGAATCTCAAATTAAAATACCAAATGAAAAATAAATAGAAATGAAATAAGCCATACATGACATACATGACATATACAAAACCTCCCTCAAATAGAGATGATCAAATCCATTTCAAATGAAGCCCACCTATAAAATCTGTCAATTTCCCCAATTAAGCCCCCCACACAGATAAATGCATAACAGCAGCACAAATCAGTTCACTCTCTTCTATTACCTGTTGCAAAACATATAGACTCACACCTAGTGGGCAACAACGAAAAAGTGTGCATCAATCATATGTAGTGTGCATCAATCGTGTGCTATTTAGAGAAAAATTTCCTTTCTTTTGACATTTTAGCAAATACTTAGTGCGCAACAACGAAAAAGTCTTTTAGATATGATATTGATGTGTTCAATATGAAATTCATTACATTCTTGGAAAATAAAAACAAAGAAAATAAATAAATAGAAATCAGAGCTTATGTTGCAAAAAATTGTGTTCGGTACCAAATTTATTAGATTCTTAAAAAACAAAAACTAATATCATAAAACATATTACAAGAAGAAAATGACAAAGATTAAACATCATGAAAACCTAGAAATAAAGTTTATTGAATGAAATGAAAAATGGAACATGTAAACCTCGTAATTACTTACGTGGATGAACTCACCTTTGAGTTGAAACAGAGATTCGTACAGGAAAATTTTAGATGAAAATGAGGGTATAAAATATCTGAAATGAAATCGTATACTAATTGTATTCGGTACTAATTAGAAACTAAAATAAAGTACCTGGTTTTGTGGATGATGGAGGCGCCGAAGGTAGCAACGAGAGATAGAGAGCTGGCCGGAGAGAGAGAGCTGAGCGGAGAGGTCAAAGTAGAGAGAGGGATGAACGGGGGTGAGCGGGAAGAGAGAGCGAGATACTAAAGTGGAGTATAGTGAATTTTTTTAGGGTGTTATATATTTTAGTCAAGTGTACTCAATTTTGGCCCACTTTAAAACAGTGCCAAATTTTGGCACTGTTTTAAAGTGTGCCAAATTGTCAATAAACCGTGCCAGAATTTGGCACAGTTTAAAACTGTGCCAAAATTTTAATATCAGGGTGTGCCAAATCACTGTTTTGGGTGTAGTGATTGCTACCGTGACTACTAAGTACAGTAGGTATAGTTTTCCATGTACCGCTGCCAGTAGAGAGTGGTGCTAAGCTTAGGGGTTCCAAGCGACGTTAAATTGTAGTTGAGAGGTTCTTAACAAGGACCACATATTGAAGTTTGGTTGGATAGAGGAAGTATAATCTCATTAGGTGAGAACATATGGCCCAGGAGTTTTGGCCTAGAAAAGGGTATAGAAGTGCCCAGGTGTAAAGATTGGAGGAAAATATTTCACCCGTTGGAGTAAGACTGAAATGGAGGATATGGTAGCAGCCTTATTTTAGTGGAACGGGAGGTCTCGCTAATAGAGAAACTCGACTGTGAATAAAGGGTGTTACGATTAAGGAAGCTGTGCACCGAAATAAGATTGGTACAAGGTAGAAGGAGCCTTTCAAGGGAAATGATAGGCTCATAAGTAAGTGTTGCTAACACTTCTAGAATAGTAATGTTCGTGAGACCCCATTGGTGGACATCCACCCGGGGAAGACTCATTGAACTAAGGCCCGGAAGGCTAATAGAAGGTTCTCTTTGCTAAGGAAGTTAAGGGAACTACTCGTTTTGATCTTGTCGATTGAAGATAACCGGCAGGGATGGGATGCCTAGTTGGGGCATGGATGGAAGTAGTTTGGTTCGGAAGACTAGAATAATGTGTCTTGGAACCATTAGTTGTGGCCAAGGAGGCTGGCAAGTATTTTTGCAGGAATCCCACCTTAGTTAAGGGTGGTGTATTCCTTATAATAAGATGGTGTAGTATTATATTTACCCTAGATTCAGGTGTGTATATCGATCTTGTGGTAGTGTCGATATTATAATAGTAAGTATACTTATATGACTTCCATGAGAGGGAAGTTCTATATTTTCTTTCACTCGTTATTGGGAGAGTGATGATATGTGTGGTATGCGCTACTTGTATTATATGTAATATACGAGTAGAGATATTTCTAGTTGGTTGGGGCGATAGCAAGCAAATAAATTGCGAGGCTATCCTATTTCTAGTTCTAGAAAGGACTAGTTGTTCTATAATATCTCACCTAAGATACAGGTTGAGACTTTATGGAGGTGGTTTACGGTATGTAGGTAGTTTTCATTTTTATTTGTTTTTCTTTGTTTGTTTTGTTTTATTATTTGCTGCTTTGCTTGTGTATGATATTGCCTTTCTCCACGACCGACAAGTTAACAGGATTGTGTCAGAGGGGTTCATTGTTTGGATTTTGCTTTGCGAGACACTCCGCGCATGAACCTTAACGACATTGGGAGTGGAGAGATGTTGCATTTTCCTTTTCCTTCCTTTCTTTTTCCTGTCGTGTGAGTGTTGGGTTGGAAGGTTTAGCAAAGAATCACGTAAATGAGTGGTTAAAGGGCTAAGTTGATGTGCGAGATATGAGCACTGTGATAGTTTTTCCTCTGATCGATGTGGGGACGACTAAGATATGAAAGTCAAATAGATACTTATGATTATGCCTTAATGAGAAGGCCATTTATAAAGATGTGTATATGTGTACATCGGGATAAAGTGTTTGTGGCATCTTACAGAAAGTAAATGCCTCAGTTGATTAATATGGTAAAACTTAAAAGTAGAGGTGCATTAGTAGAGTTACGAGTTAGGACTTTAGTGGTCCCGATCATGTGTCCTCAATCGTTGCTTCTCGAGGACCGACGATGCGAGGTAGTAGTGTAACGGGAGGGTTCCTTGTTTGGATTTCGCCTTGGCGAGACGTCCCACGTATGAAACCAAGCTAATGTTGGAAGTCGGGAAAGTTCTTGGACACTAGGGACATAATTAATATAATACTTATACCACTAGATTAGGGTGTAAATCGACTTTAGGGTTTTTAGGACGAAAGGCCCTTTAGGGCATGCGATATTTATTTTAGGAAGGTGGTAGGGAGTTGACCACAATAGGTTTGTGGGTTAACTCTAAGTGAGATTAGGTCCCTAGAATGAAGATGTATAGGATCTCGAGTGATTCGGAATATCAGGCCGTAGATAGTGGGGCCTCTCATAGACAGCGCGTTACGTGGGTAACCTATCTTTCAGGGAGTTAAAAGAAAGAGTTGACTTTTACTCCTGCACTCGTGTGTTAAGATCGAGAGTGGATTTAACAAACGAGTCTTTGCCAGGAACGGGAAGTATTAATGCGGGAGCATGAACCCATTGTTTATGCATCTCACAGACTTAACCTTCGTGAGAAGTGTTATCCCCCACTTGATTTTGAGTCCATAGCGGTAGTATTTGCCTTAAAGAATGAAGGCACTATTTCCTGGGCAGGAATTTAGTCTTTTAATGAGCAAGAAGTTGGAGTTCATGAAGGACTATCAATTGGATATTCCCTTTCGCTAAGGGGATGCGAATGGGAATAGTGGATTTTATGGATAGAACTCCGTACAATTGTTCAGATTGTTTTCAATAAGTATGGGGCCGTGGGTTTGGCCTAGTGTAGTGGTTGTGTGCCTTACCTGTTCGTTGGAATGGAACCAGGGGATGGTATATTTCTTGGACTTGGAGTGGTCCGGGAACATTTCCTTAATAATTAGGCTCATTGAGCCGTATACTTTCAAGGGCTCCGCCAATGCGAATAGGAGTAAGTAGTGTTGGGGTGAGCGATTATAAGTTAGCGTAGTCATCCCCTAGTAAGGGTGTAATGTATTTCGGGAAGTAAGGCAATTTGTGCTGAGATATGTAGGTATCTCCTTCCGTAGTAGAACGGTAGGATCGATAGTTCGTAAGGAACGATTTAGTACTATGTTAAAGCACGATGTTGTGGACTAAGATCGAATAGTAATGACCTTAGTCTGAGTCCTATGTGGACGCCACACTGCCGAGGGATTAGCTAGAATGATAGAACGATAGTTTATTATAGTATACCTTTATAAGGTTATGCTGTATGCCTGAATTTTGAGGGCAAAATTCCCTTCTAAGGGGGGGAGTATGTAACAACCCGGGTTTTTGAGCGGCTATTTTATATTATTTTGCCCGATGGGCTAATTTTATAAAATAGGGGAAGCTGGAGTAAATATTATTTCCCGTGAGATTTAGGGATAACATTTACTATGTTTTGTCTTTTTACCGTTATGAGAAGGTAAATAACATTATATTGTGATATATTGCGTCGTTATATGTAAAACGACGGTTATGACCCATATTTAAATTGTAGTATAATTTATGAAATAAAATAAAATTGGAACATAAAAGTTGTTCACATTTTCCCGAATGCCCAAATAGGGGGTGCGGTTGTTTTTAGAATAGTCGAGATAGTCAAAATAAGTGCCAAGTTTTATTTTGGAGTTTCGGGCACTTATAACGCGTTATGACTCAATTAAGTGGTTACGAGTCATTTTAATGGTGTATTATCAATTAAAAGAGGGCATTTGTGATTTAAGACCCGTTTAAGTCCTCCACCCCTTTTTCTTTCTGCATTTGTGAGAAAAGCCAAAGGAGAGAGAGCGAAGAGAAAGTTGGGAGAAATAGAGAGAAAATAGAGAAAATGGAAGATTGAGGCCGAAAATCGTTGCTACCGGAAGGGAATCCGAGACTACGAACCTCGAGGCAAGTTTCTTACTTGCTAGATGTGATTTAATGTGATAAATTGCATGTGTAGTTATGTTTTGGAGATTTAAACTCTAAATGGGTTCTTTGTTGATTTTGAGGATTTAACCCTTAAATCTTCGTTTTGATTTGATTTGAGGATAAATTATGTGTTATAAATTGTGTAGAAACAATTTGGGAGAATTAGTTGTTGTTGATGTTGGCTAAAATTGAAGATTTTAGATTTTGGGGTTTTAGGGTTCAAACAACCCGTAGCCCAACTTGGGATTTTTGCAGGACCGAATCGATTCGGCCCTAAGGGCGAATCGATTCGGATAAGGGATAGCCTACAGGTCTGGGCAAACCGAATCGATTCGGATTGGGACCGAATCGATTCGAGTATTACAGGAAGTCAGGTTTTGCTCACCGAATCGATTCGGCCTTTTAGGCGAATCGATTCGCAAGGGCGAATCGATTCGGCCCAAGGGGAGAATCGATTCGGGTTCCCCTGTTTTTATGAGTTTTTCCTAGTTTGGTTTTTAGCTCTTTTTCTTTTAGGTCCAAGGTTTAGGGACCTTCCTTTGGGAAGTAATGGGGAGTCCTAGAGGGATGTTTTGGGGTAGACTAATGTCCTAGGATAAAACGGGATATTTGGGCTTACCCCGAGGGCTAATTCATGTAGGTTAATATCCAAAAGATATAGGAAGTTAACCTAAAGATAAATTGGAGATAAAATGTTAATGATGAGACTTTTGGGAGTTACTCCTTGAGGGAGACTCACTTTGAGGGTTTATGAAATTTTATGAACTCTTGGGGACTAGTTGAGATTTATGGAACGTCGGGTCTTAGGTCATTAATAAAATATGACACTAAGAATAAGAAAGACATATGCTAATATGTAGTACTAAATGAATAAGTACAAATGATTTTGAGAATTGTAAAAGTGGATGTTTTCAAAATGGAAAAAGTAATGACTTTCATAAATGTTAATTTATGATTACACACCTCCCTAAATCGCTATCATAAGGGAAGTTGCGCGCGCGTGGTGAAGCTCCTTGGCTAATGAATGCAGGGTGGATATAGTCCCTAAGCGATATGGCGTTTATTATACTGCGCTGGTTAGGGGATTCTGGGTGTGGTCTTGACTTTCCCGCAGGTATATGGCCGCTTCCCGACGTTTGTTAGGTTCCCAGGTTGTCTTGTTTGATGGACCCTGGAAGATGATAGCCATTTAGGGGCGCGTCTAGTGGGAAAACTCGGAGGGCGGTCTTATATTTTGTTAAAGCATTTTATGATAATAAAATGGATTTAATTACATTTCCCGAATGGAAGAAGGGAAATGGGATATATGGTTTGTCTTCGGTTACATTTCCCGGATGGAAGAAGGGAGATGGAACCATATGGTATACAAAAGTATTTTTATAATAATAAAAATGACTTTTGGTTACACTTCCTGGATGGAAGAAGGGAAGTGGGATTTTATGAAAAAGGTAAAGCATTTTTATGATAATAAAACTTTCTTTAAAAATGTATTTTTCCTGGATGGAAGAAAGGAAATAAAATTGGTAAAGAAATTGTTGAAATGAGATCAATTGGTAAACATTTGATAAAATGTTGTACCATTTATGTATATTCCTAAAGAAAGAAATAGGAATTATGCTTTTAGATGGTGAATAGATTTATTTATGTTTCCTTGAGTAGCTGTAGATGATTTTCCACATATGTATATATATTAGTTATGTGCTGAGGGTCGATTTGGATCTCGACGATCAACCTTGCCTAAGTAGTAGTGTATCGGGGGAGTTCCTTGTTTGGATTTCGCATTACGAGATACCCCACGCACGAATAAGGCATAGTGTTGAGACTGGGAAGAAGCTTAGCCCTTAGCGTTATGTTAAAAGAAATTAAAATTTTGATGATTATATACATCAATATTGTACTTAGGGTCTAATGGATCTCAACGATCAACCTCGCCTAAGTAGTATTATATCGGGGGGGCTCCTTGTTTTGATTTTGCTTTACGAGACACCCCACGCACGAATAGGGCATAGTGTTGAGAATGGGGAGAAGTTAGTCCTTAGTACTTGGGTTAACTAGAGCATCATCATGATATGGCGCTAGGTTGATTTTAGACGGAGAGGTGAGAAATATATTGTTAATTACGAGAGATTTACGCACTTAACTGTAATGCATTTTAGTCACATGGGAATCATATCAAACCGGGCCCTGACCCGCTCTATATTTCTTTATTTCTGCATATACTCCTCGCCGTACAGGTGCTCTACCGCATGGACACCCGTATTTACATTTCCATTCAGGTTGTCATGGAGCTACAGCATTTTGCGGATGTTGTAGGTTATTCGTATTAGACGCTTCCTTCTATTGTACTCTAGTTATGTTCAGTTTATTTATTCGGGCGTGTGGCCCAAAAGCATTGCACTCATTTATTATATTGTAATATTTAATGTGTAATACTCGGTGTAACTAATTGTATTGGTCTGTTCACCGACAACTTATTCAGTGATTATTTATTTATTGTTACATTTTATCCGTTGGTTTTTGATATCCACCATTTTTTCAAATGGGATTGTCTAAGTGTTTTTCTTTTACTTTCAAAATTTTAAATTCGACAGTCCATTTTCTAAAATGATTGGTGGTTATCTCGTACTATTATTTTAATCGACAGTGATGCTGAGAATGGACCATCTATGATTCTTGTAATTATTAGAGTATTGGGCTGGCCACCTATTATTTTAGTAGGCGGGTTTTCACAATATGAACCCTTGACAATATCGTATTTATTATTAAATCTATAATTTTAACGTCACTAAGGATACACGACCTCTCTCTCATTGGTCCCCAATCATATCTTAACAAAATCCTGTCACTAGGGGGATTCGACACAAAGTCAGCACAACAATTCCAAGTCATACCTTCACAACCACCTCGAAGAGTTTCCCCGACATCATATCCTATAATAACTTACTTCTAATCTCCAAGTAAGATTCCCGTCGCGAATATGATTCCCCACTAAGTCGATGCGACAACTTCAATTTGTACTCTCTCGAAATAATACGACCCCGATATTTCATCATATATGAAACTCCCTAAAAATCTTCAAAATGTACTTCCCATACCATATTAGAATGTTCCTAATCAATAAACCCAATCGAAACAGAGTAAAACTCACTCTAGAAAACTTCGTAAAGTAGTTATGTTTCCGAAGGACTTGTAAGTCTGTCTTAGGCCGAATTGATTCCCTTTGGATCCGAATCGATTCGGTCACACATACTTGACACTTTTGCCTTAAACCGAATCAATTTGCTTAGGGTGCAAATCAATTCGAGTCTACAAAATTGAAAGTTCTAACTTCTGTACAAAACCCATGAATTATAAACCCTAAAATCTTCAACTCTAACCATCAATCTTCAACCCAAACATGTTTCTAACATCAAAACTCAATATATATTAAGCCAACTAATTATACAACCTCAAATCCCTATATACACCCCAAATGCAAGATTTTAACCAAAATCTAGGTTTTGACATATTAACCCAAAATCCATAATTTTTTTATCCACAAATCATGAAATAAATTACACACTAAGATTATTTAGCAAGTTTAATCACTTGCCTCAAAGTTGTAGAGGTTGAATATTCCTCGGAATCATTGATTGTCCGAAATCTCCAAGATTTTCTCCTCTTTCTCTTCTTCCTCTCCTCTTCCCTCTCTCTCTCTAAGGCTTTCTAAATCTCAAAATAATGATATTTTTATCTCATTGTTGATGTAAAAAATTAGATCACTCTAATTATTCAATCACAGATAAATAAATGAGACAAAAGATTTTTAAAGTGGTTCAGCCTTATAAGAATGACCTACGTCCACTGTTTTGGTATTGCTGTTTGTACGGGAATTCTCGATTACAAGTTATCTCAAGAAATTCCGACCAGAGGGGCCCTGGATTCCCTCCAATATGGATTGTACAATGTATTTATAGCCCTGAGGCTGTTATGTGAAAGGGTGATACATTAAATGATGTACATATGAAAGGGTGATGCATTCAATGCCCCTTGTACGTGTGTGTCTAAATGATAAGCATTTAATGAACCAGTTGAACTGTTGGTTATCCAACTATTAATGCCTTGTTCGAGGTGCAGCTCGGACCGTCTGAGTTGCTCGGACCGCCTAGGCTTCTCGGTACTCAAGAGTTCCTCGGAAAGGTATTATTCCTCGGAGCGGGTGAGTTCCTCGGGGAAGCAGTGTTACTCGGGGAACTAGTCTTTCTCGTTATAGTCTTGTTCCTCGAAGTGCGTAGGTTCCTCGGAAGTGTTTGTTGTTGCCATGTAGATAGCCACGTGTCTTCATATGATTGGTCCATGTCAGCAGATTAAATTTGGTATCAACAGAAGCCCCCAATGTTTCATAGTTCGAAATTTGAGGAGTATGGAACATTCTTTCTCGAAATATGGTAGCTTTAAATAGTCTTCCTGATTTTTAGGAGCATTTCCCTTGTATTTATTTCTCCTTCCCAATTCGTAGAATCATACTTTTTTGGACTTTTCTGCGTGCT
The DNA here is from genome assembly GCA_949130495.1 of Sambucus nigra. NCBI lineage: Eukaryota > Viridiplantae > Streptophyta > Magnoliopsida > Dipsacales > Adoxaceae > Sambucus > Sambucus nigra. Next base: position 394,745,295 of record OX422215.1, read on the forward strand.
TCGATTCCCGCGTTACTTTTTGTCTTTTTAGCCGCCGATAACGTAATCATCCTTTTTTGTAATCATTACTTCACCATTTCCCAAGGCAAGGCATTTAAACTTTACAGACACTCCCATCGTCTTCTACCTTTTCAAATTTTTATCTTCGAGTTTTACGTCGTCTCTTCCTACTCTCTTGTGCGTTCATCTTTTCCGTCGTTCGTTGTCAGCAGATCCATTCTTTTCCTGTAAGATCTTCTTCTTTCTTCTTCATTTCTTTATTCACCATGGTTTACCCTGTTGAGTCTCTTGAGAAGCTTCGCTCTGATTTTTCCATTCCCTATTGGGTTGTCTTGGAAGAGCTTTCTGAGCCTTCTGATTATTTTAATTTGGCTGAGGGACATTGGTTCCCCAGTCTCTTTTTTGCTGAGTGTGGATTTTCTTTTCAACCAAATCCCTTGTGTCTGGAATTCTGTCAATACTTTGACGTTGTTCCTGCACGAATAACCCCCAACACATGGAGAATAGTTAATGGGGTGCATAGATTAAATCAAGTGCATGGAACTCGTATAGGAATTCCAGAAATCATGTACTGCTATAGATGGGAAGTTAATGATAATATTTTTTATTTAAAAACTAGATTTTTAAATAGAGCCTTAGTAGTCAATCTTCCTGATGCCAATAGGGATTATTTTGAACACGGGGTTGTCATAAAAAATTGGCAACACCCTCCATTAACTGGAGATGAGGTTTACCAGGGTCCCAGATGCCCTCCTTATGGCAATGGGATAGGTTATTTTTATTTCATTTTATTTATTTTGAAATCATGTTTCTTTTGTGTTTGATAAAATGCGCCACTGATAACAATGTTTATTTATTTGCAGTTGATAGCAAGAGAAAGTGCCCAAAAGATGCAGATGTCAATATAAGGCATTTGAAACTTATCTGGAGTCTGCATGAAAGTGTTGCCGACGAGCACATTAGGTCAGCTTCGTATCTGCTTCAATATAAGAGCTACACCACTTCTTTCACTGCTCGTCCAGTGATAAGTGAATCAGAGCCAGTACCAGCTTCCACAAGCTCATCGTCTGAATCCCATATTCCTTTAAGTGAAAGGATGAAGAAGAGAAGACCTCCTATCCTGTTTGAAAAAACTGCCTCCGGTTCTAGGGAGGCAAAGAGGAGTAGGATTGATGTCCCAAGGGAGGGGACGAAAAAGAATGATGCACCTTCTTCAGTTGCTGCAGTTGTGAAGGTTGCTGAGAAGCCCGCAGTGGCTCCGATCAGGTCTGCTGCTCCTGGAGAGGTGATTGTGATATCACCGACCAAGGGTTCTTCCTTGGTTGAATCTGTACCTGTTCCCCCGAGGAGTCTGAAGAAGGGCTCTCGGTCAATTTGTTTGATACCATCACTCAGCCCCCAGTTACTGGAACTGGGGTTCCAACTTTTGTTCCCCCAAGCTCTGCCATGAGCTCGGTAAAGTCCTGGATCATTCCCGAGGTCCAAGGTACTGAAGAAAACCTTACTCGGGACATGGTCACCTCACTAGCTGCTCGTCACCTTGCTTCTATAAGTCTTCTTACTTTCAACTTTTCATATTTCCTTTGTTATTTCTGTTTCTAACTTGCTTTCTTTTTCTGTTCACAGTTGACGAGCTGCTTCAATATAATCTTAAAGAAGGATGAAGCGATTAAGGCTTCGTGCTCCTCGTCCAGTGTGGAGGGAGCTCTGGAAGAAGCTACCAAGTCTCTGGCAGATTCTCGCCAAAAATATGCTGATGAAAAAGCTGTCTGGGAGAAGAAGCTTTCCTCCGCCGAGCAAGAAAAGCTCGAGCTGCTGATGCCTCCAAGGAGTTGGAGAAAATAATTAATGCATTGGAGAAGGCAAATAAGGAGCTTGAAGAGAAGCTCAAAACTGCAGGAGAGTTTGAAGATAAACTCAAGGATGCCGAGGAGGAGTTGGCTCAACTTCGGGAAGTAAGTCGGCAGAAGGAGGAAGCTGAGCAAAAACTGAAAGCAGCTGATGACTTGCTGTCTGAAAAGCTTGCCTTGGAGAAGACCAAGAGGAAGATGGATGTGAAGAAGTCCTTCAGCTCTGGCTGGGAAAAGGGGTGGAACAAGGGGTTGGCTGCCATGGTGTCGCAAGTGGACTATGGCAATCTTAAATACTTTAGGGATGAATGGGTTGCTGCCCTTCAGGAGATGAAGGTCGACGAGTCTTCCGAGCTCTTCCAGAGACATATCCCTGGTCCCCCTCTAACTTCAGAAGAATTAGAAGAGGACGAAGATACCTCTAAAGAGTCTTCGATGGTAATGGTAGATCATGCCCTAGCCATCCAACCTGCTGCTTAGGAAAATCAGCAAGTCATTTCTTCCTCCGAGCAACTGCCTACTCTCCCCGAGCAACTATCCCTTCCCTCCGAGCAACCTACCTCTTCATCCAAACCTCCCGAGAAGGTTTTGGGAGATAAGGAAAAGGTGTAGTGTTTGTTCAGGTTTCTCTTTATTTTGTTTCTCTTTATCAAATATAACCCATAAGATGTAACTCTGAACTATGATCTAATAAAACTTGAACTTTTTTGCATACTGTTGTCTATCTTTCATTCATACTCTGCTTATTCTTCTTATTGATGATTGCTCTTCTTTCTCTGCTAGTTTCTGGCTAGGATGGAACTGTTATCTGCCCATGATACAAAGTTACTGCGACAATGTAATGAGTACTTTAAGGCTGGTCACACAGACCTGAGTGCTGCACAAGTTATCGACATACTTGGTCAGGAAGCTTCAGAACAGGCAGTTGAAGCATATCAATATCTGAAGTGTCTACTCGATCGAGCAGTGGCTAATAACGTTGCCTATTATGAAATGATCGAGGATCTTCAAAGCACCATCGAAGACCTTCAACTTCAATACAAAGAATCCACTGCCTTATTTCATGAAGGGTACGAGAAGAAGTACCAACAGATTATTGCCGATAAGGGCTACGAGAAGCTTTTTACTGGGTATGATGTAAGGGAGAGAACCTTGAGAGGTGAGGTTGAAGAATGCAGACAGATTGCTGTGTTGCTGGAACAAGAAAACATCAACCTGCAAAAAGAGCTGTCACAATTGAAGTTTGCAGCTTCCACTTCTAGTGCCTTGATCCCAGTGATCGACGAGGGATTCTCGTTCTTAGAGGTTGAGAATGCCAAGTTGAGGGACGAGTTGGAGACTTTGAAAAGTTATGGCACTTCTACATCTTTTCGTGGTCGAGCAAGAGCTCCTCGGGGACGAGCAAGAGAAGCTCAGGTTCTTATCGAGGAACAAGGACTCAGTCTGCCTTAGAGAACCAGGCCTTCCAACTAATGGCGAAGAACCAGGCGTTGTCTGATATGTCAAAGAAGATTAGGGACCTGGAAAAATAGCTCTCCGCGCAGAAGTCAGTCTTGGAGAATAAGGAGCTTTTCATCAAGAATCTCCACGAGAAGCTAGAAAGGCTAACATATCAATTCCACAAACAGCCCAGGGAGTTCTGGATGGCTGGATACAACGAAGCACTATTCCACTTGGACGATCGTATCCAGAATGCCAACAATGAGGGCTACAAGCAAGGCTGGCTGAATGCCTCAGGTGTGTTAAAGCTCGAACAAGGTCATTATCTGTGGGACTATCATGATCCCGGGTTGCTCGACTTGCCTGTGCCACCATACAATTTGGACATGGATTGGATCCCTGCTCGGGCCATTCCTCGGAGCTTAATTTCAAAGTATCTCAGTGACTACAATTTACATTCTCAAATCGAGGTATCTCGTCCCGAGCATCTTTTAGATCGACCATCCGTGATGAATACAAGGATGTTGAAAGATCTTAATTTCATCAATTCTCCTATGTCTTTAAATGATCCGCCTGCTGGCGAGGAACCTGTGTCAAAAGCAGAGGGGAAGAGACCAGTAGAATATGAATTTTTGATGTAATAGTTAGTATACATTTCGATATCAATGTACTTGTAATTTGTTTATCAATGTAATCTATTTTAAATTCAATGAAAGGCTTTCATTTTTGTTTGCAAATCTTGATTGCTATTGTCTTGTAGTTATCAAACACTTTATATTTGCGTATATCTGTTAAAAAGATAACAATATTGTGTTGTTTGTCAACCAACTCAGTAATAATTAAAAAAATTACAAGTATCAGTATTGTTGCTCGATCACTTAATAATAAAGTAATGAGTATAAAAATGTTGTTTAAAATTTTTCCAACCAACCAAGGTCGTTAAATTATGCTTGCCGACCAACTACAGTTAGTGGGTTTTTATCCCCGACCAGCCATACTTGGTAGATTTTTCATAAAATGTGTCCGACCAACCAAGGTCGATAAATTCTTCTTGTCGACCAACTACAGTTAGTGGGTTTTTATCCCCGACCAGCCATACTTGGTAATTTTTGCACTTTCTGGAATAATCTTACCTCTCGACCAATATAAGTTGGCATTTTCGAGAATATATGTACCTCCCGACCAACATAAGTTGGTATTTACAAGAATATTTTGTTTCCTAGCCAAACAGGTTGGCATTTTTAGGAATATTTCGTTTCCTAGCCAAACAGGTTGGCATTTTTAGGAATATTTCGTTTCCTAGCCAAACAGGTTGGCCTTTTTAGGAATATTTTGTTTCCTAACCAACCGAAGTTGGCCTTTTTAGGAATATTTTGTTTCCTAACCAACCGAGGTTCGCATTTTTAGGAATATTTTGCTTCCTAGCCAAACAGGTTGGCATTTTTAGGAATATTTTGTTTCCTAACCAACCGAAGTTGGCATTTTTAGGAATATTTTGTTTCCTAACCAACCGAAGTTGACATTTTTAGGAATATTTTGCTGAGCAGTCTGGAGCTTTGCCGAGTTTTGCCGAGTAGTGTGTAGCACTAGTATTCCCCGAAAAATTCTCAATAAAAGGAGAGACTTTAGCAGAATATCTTCATTTTATTCATACTGATGGAATTATGTTACATATACATCACTGATAATACTTGCGCAGGTGCTCTGCATTCCATGCGTTCTTAAACTCCTCCCCCTCTAGAGTTTCTATTCGGTAAGTTCCTGGTCGAACAACTTCTGTAACTCGATATGGTCCATGCTAATTTGCCTTCAATTTGTTGTGCTTTTGGATTACTTTCTTCAGCACATAGTCTCCTTCTTTCAGGTCGCACTTCTTCACCCTCTTATTGTAGAATAGAGCTGTTCGTTGTTGGTATGCAGCATTTCTGATGGCTGCTTCTTCTCTGACTTCCTCGAGCATGTTTAAATCCAGCCTTCTCATTAAGTCACTGACAGGGGAATTGAAATTCAGTACCCTGTGTGTTGGGAGGCCCAACTCGGCAGGTATGACAGCTTCACTTCCAAACGCCAACATATATGGTGATTCTCCAGTTGCTACTCGGGGAGTAGTTCGGTAAGCCCAAAGTACTGATTGTAACTCGTTGATCCAGTTTGCTTTCGCATCATCCAATCTTTTCTTCAAACCATTCAGCAGCGTTCTGTTTGTCACTTCAGTTTGTCCATTGCTTTGAGGATGGCCTGATGCTGAGTGGACCTTCAAAATGTTTGACTGATGACAATAGGCGACAAACTCCTCGTTATTAAATTGTGTTCCATGGTCTGTGATGAAGGCATGAGGGAGACCATATCGGCAGATGATGTTCTTCCAAACAAATTGGTACACCTTCTCGTACGTCATGTCAATGAGTGGTTCAGCTTCTACCCACTTAGTAAAATAATCCACTGCGACGACGAGATACTTGAACCTTCCTCGGGTCGTTGGTAGTGGCCCAACCAAATCAATTCCCCACATGGGAAATGGCCAAGGGGAAATTATGGGTGTCAATAATGCTTGTGGAGTTCTTAGGATGGAGGAGAAGCGCTGGCACTTGTCACATTTCTTTGCATATGCTATACAATCAGCCCTCATCGTCGGCCAGTAGTATCCCTGCATCATCACCCTTTGCAAAAGCGTCCGACCTGCTACATGTGCTCCACAGGACCCTTCATGGATCTCTTCAATTAATTATTTCACCTCGGAGGGGTGTACACATCTCTGCAAACCTGACATAATTCCTCGTCTATATAAAACACCATTAGTTAATACATACCGAACAACTTTAAACTTCAATTTTTTAGCAGCGAGCTTGTCAATTGGCAATTTTCTTCCTCGATATACGCTCTGATGGAATCCATCCAAGATGGTCCTAAATCAATGGTGATAAAGTTCATCATCAGATCTTCATCTATGCTCCGACCAGCTAACACTTCAATTGGGATCGTTCGTCGTAGCTCGGTGCGAGTAGCTGATGCTAGTCGAGCTAGGGCGTCTGCTCTCGCATTCTCCATTCTTGGTATTCTGACCAGCTGAATAACGGCAAATTCTTACACCAGCTCCTTTGCCTTTGCATGATATCTGATCATTAATTCTCCTCTAACTGCATATACTCCCATCATTTGGTTTACTATTAATTGAGAGTCACTGAAGATCACAACCTGCTGAGCCTCCATAATTTTTGCCAAGTTAAGCCCTGCAATCATGGCCTCATATTCAGCCTCATTGTTGGAAGCTTTGAATTGGAAACGCAAGGCGTATTCCATGTCGACCTCGTCCGGAGTGCTCAAAACTATCCCCGCCCCACATCCTGCAGTGCAAGATGAGCCATCTACATATAGCCTCCATATAGGTAACTCGTCATCAAATTTCTGATCAGTCAGAGTTCCTCGGTGAAATATTTGTTGCTTCCTTTCATCCTCCCCTGGTATTTCTTGCTCCTTGTCGATCATCTTTTCTAGCCCTTTTACCAACCGGAGTTGGTCTGAGCTCGAATTTGATGATCCTGTAACATCCACTTGCTCTTTTACCAACCGGAGTTGGTCTGAGCTAATGTCTGTTGATCCTATAACATCCACAGGTTGATCAGCGAGAAACTTTGGTTCCTCGGGGGTATCATCTGTCAGAGTTCCTTGGTGAAATATTTGTTGCTTCTTTTCATCCTTCCCTGGTATTTCTTGCTCCTCGTCGATCATCTTTTCTCGCCCTTTTACCAACCGGAGTTGGTCTGAGCTCGAATTCAATGATCCTGTAACATCCACTTGCCCTTTTACCAACCGGAGTTGGTCTGAGCTAGTGTTTGTTAATCCTGTAACATCCACAGGTTGATCAGCGAGAAACTTTTGCTCCTCGGGGGAATCAGGGTAGGTGAACTCTGCTATAAAATCTGCCACAGCTTGCCCTTTTAGCGATGATCTGGGTTCATAGACTATATCATATTCACCAAGCTTTATTGCCCAGTACATCAATCTCCCTGATTTTTTGGGTTTATGAAGGGCTTGCCTCAATGGCATATCAGTATATACTACTATGGTATGAGCTTGAAAGTATGGCCTCATTCTCCTACTCGCTTCAATCAACGCCAGTGCTAACTTTTCCAGCCTTGGATATCTGATCTCTGCTCCTCGGAAGGCCTTACTTGTGTAGTAAATTGGTTTTTGCACTCCATTCTCCACTCTGATCAACGCTGAGCTAACTGCATTCTCGGACACTACAAGGTACAAATACAATTTTTCTCCCATAACTGGCCTGGATAACAGTGGGGGTGCTCCCAAGTATTTCTTCAAGTCTTGAAAAGCCTTCTCACATTCATCATTCCACTCAAAAGTCTTTCTGAGTGTCTTGAAGAATGGGAGACATCTATCAGTTGCTCGTGACACAAATCTGTTGAGTGCTGGTACTCGTCCTATAAGACTTTGCACTTCTTTCTTCGTCATTGGAGATCGCAGCCCTAATAGAGCTTTGATCTTTTCAGGATTTGCCTCAATGCCTCGTTGATTAACAATGTACCCGAGATACATGCCTTCTCGTACTCCAAAGATGCACTTCGTCGGGTTCAGCTTCATTTGATATTTATCTAGTTGATCAAAAGTCTGACTTAAGTCAACTAGATGATCGACAGCTTTCTTGCTTTTCGTCAGCATATCGTCAACATAGACTTCCATATTGTCACTGATTTGTTCAGCAAAGACCTTGTTCATCAGCCGCTGATATGTCGCACCTGCATTTTTCAAACCAAAAGGCATAACATTATAACAATAAGTTCCCTTAGGGGTAATGAAAGAAGTACTCTCCCTGTCTTCAGGTTTCATTTTGATCTGATTGTAGCCAGAATAAGCATCCATAAAGCTCCGTAACTCGTGTCCCGACGTAGCATCCACCAGTTGATCAATTAGAGGTAATGGAAAGTGATCCTTTGGGCATGCTTTGTTGAGGTCGGTGAAGTCTACACACATCCTCCATTTGTTGTTCTTCTTCTTTACCATCACCACGTTGGCTAACCAATCTGGATATTTAACATCTTCAATGAAGCAAGCTTTCTAGAGCTTCTCGACTTCCTCCTGTATAGCTTGATTCTTCTCGGGACTGAATACTCTTCTTCTCTACTTTACAGGGTTGATCTCCTTATTCACATTGAGCTCGTGACATAAAAAGTTTGGGTCTATCCCAGGCATATCTTCATGACTCCATGCAAAAGTTTGTCTTCTGCTTCTAAGGAACGTTATCAATTCCTGTTTCAATGAGGCTTCCAATGATGAACCTATTTGAGTAGTTCGTTTAGGGTGCTCGTCGTCCAGAATGATATTTTCAGTAGCTTCCACCATTTGACCCTTCACGAGTTGCGACTCATCTCTAGGATCCAATGTTTTAATTTCCGTACCTTCATCCACTTGATAGGTAGTAGTCTTTTTCTTTGATTCTTCCAATTCTTCTTACTCGGCGGATGAATAATAGCATTCCCGAGCTACTTTCTGATCACCTTTCACAACTCCAACTCCAAAGTTTATTGGAAATTTTAAGCACTGATGCACTGTAGATGGTACAGCCTCGAACTTTTTCAATCCTACTCTTCCCATGATGATATTGTACGATGATTGGACATTCTTATCCATCACGAAGAAACGTATTCTTTTTGTCCGACAAGCAGGCCACGTACCAATGAAAATATCTAACTTGATCGTCCCAAGTGGAAATACTTTCTCGCCAGCAAAACCGATGAGGGGTCTGTGGTAAGGCTCCAGTTGAGATAGCTTTAGATTTAAACTATCGAAACACGAGTAGAACATGATGTCTGCCGAACTACCATTGTTGACCAGTACTCTTGAAATCATTACCTCCTTCATTCTCATCTTGATCACCAATGGATCATCATGAGGATATAAAACACCTGCAAGGTCATTTTTTGAAAAACCGATGACCAATTTCTCCTTGTTCACCTTTCTCGGGCGATCTTCCTCAGCTAGATTTATTCGCTGAATGTACGAGCAAGCTTGAGCCTCACCGAGGTAAGATTTTCTTTCTGCAGTAAGGTCTCCTCCTCCTGCATCTCCTCCTATAATAACATTACAATCAAATGATCCAAAGCGTATTGAAAATACCGCTCGTTCTGGCTGCCTTGGTTTCTTGGGAAGATCGGGGTCATCCTCTAGATCAACTTCATGGTTTCTCTTCTTATTCTCCTCTGCTCGACGAGGAGATCTAGACCTCTCTCTAGTTCGTTTGTTGTTTCTTCTTTCGCCTCCCCAATCAACATACTTTGCTAGCTTTCCTCGTCGGATGAGTGTTTCAATCTCATTCTGAAGAGCTATGCAATTTTTGGTCATATGGCCATGATCCTTGTGGAACTCGCAATATTTTTTCCTATTCCTCGTGTCAGGGTTTGCCTTCATTTTCTTTGGCCAGTTTAACTCCTCTCTGTTCTTAATTTCTTCTAGGACGTGGTTGATATTTGCCTTCAAAGGTGTGTAATTATCAAATTTCCTCAAGACCTCCCATGACGACCTATTTTTGGATTGTTTGTCACCACCATTGTTCTTATGTTCTTTCTTTTTAGCTTTATCACCTTACACCTTGGTTTCTTTGGCGTCCATATTCTTCTTCGCAGATATAGCCTCCTTGGCATTCATAATCTTGGACGCTTTTCCCATCAGGTCCGACATGGTTCGAGGTGGATCTTTGGCCAAAGTGTAGTACAACTTGTTCAGCCGTAGTCCACTCATCAAAGCAGTAATTGCTGTTTTCTCCTCATAATCAATGACTTCGAGTTTCTCGTTATTAAAACGAGTTATATAATCTCTGATACTCTCACCAGCTTTTTGTCTAACACTTAACAAATGTGCTACTCGTTTAACTGGCTTTGCTCCAAAGCAGAAATTCCCAATGAATAACTCGGCCAGTTGAAAAAAAGTTGAAATCTTACCCTGAGGAAGATTATTATACCATATTTGAGCAGATCCGGTAAGTGTTCCTGAGAATGCTCTGCATCTCATCTCATCTGGGACAGCATAGATGTCGGCTGCAGCTTGGTATTGTTCTATATGAAGGACAGGGTCAGTCTTCCCATCATACTTGGGAGTCATAACAGGTGCTTTGAACTTTGATGGTGTTGGAAAATCAACAATGTCCTGGACAAAAGGTGTTCCTCGAACAAAGGTTCGTTGTAGAGGGTTCTTGGCCTTAGCCATTTCCCCTAATCTATCCTCCAGCCTCTGAATAGATCCTTTCCATGCATCATTTCCTTCCTCAGGCCTATTGGTTCGAGCAACTGATCACGTTGAAATGGCTTCCTGGGATTTATCTTGACGAGTAGCTGGTCGGTCATAGGATCTATCTTGACGAGCAGCTGGTCATGACTGAGCAGATCCTTACCTTAAATCTGATGGTCGTCGAAATCTCCTCGATGCTGCATTAAGAGGACTTTTGTTCCTCCTAGGGCCTAATCGATCGAAAGGAGAAACCCTACTTAATCTTTCCAATGCGCTGGTCCTTTCTGGGGAGAGGGTGACACGTTGTTCAGTATCTGTGGCTCGTACTGACGAAGTTCGTCCAGGTTGATAAGAAAAATCTTCAGACTCCTCATTGCGATATGAATTAGTACGCCTAGTACGCAAAGAAGGCGCACGAGTATTTCTTTGAATGCTTCGTGGTCCGGAATGGGCTGATGCACCGCCATGGAGGGTTTGGATGAGTTTTCGCATTATTTCTTGCATGACGGTCTGGCCCTGAGCCAGATTTGCCATGATTCCAGTCAGATCTGGAATAATTGGTGGAGCAGATGGATTTGGAGGGGTTCCAGCATTTCGATTGCTGGATTCATGAATATCAGCCATTTGTAATGGATTGTTTTTGATGCAAAATGATATTATCAGTCGTTTTCCACAGATGGCGCCAATCTGTAGATGTAAAAAATTAGATCACTCTAATTATTCAATCACAGATAAATAAATTAGACACAAGATTTTTAAAGTGGTTCAGCCTTATAAGAATGGCCTACGTCCACTGTTTTGGTATTGCTGTTTGTATGGGAATTCTCGATTACAAGTTATCTCAAGAAATTCCGGTCAGGGGGCCCTGGATTCCCTCCAATATGGATTGCACAATGTATTTATAGCCCTGAGGCTGTTATGTGAAAGGGTGATACATTAAATGATGTACATATGAAAGGGTGATGCATTCAATGCCCCTTGTACGTGTGCGTCTGAATGATAAGCATTTAATGAACCAGTTGAACTGTTGGTTATCCAGCTATTAATGCCTTGTTCGAGGTGCAACTCGGACCATCTGAGTTGCTCGGACCGTCTAGGCTTCTCGGTACTCAAGAGTTCCTCGGAGAGGTATTGTTCCTCGGAGCGGGTGAGTTCCTCGGGGAAGCAGTGTTCCTCGGGGAACTAGTCTTTCTCGTTATAGTCTTGTTCCTCGGAGTGCGTGGGTTCCTCGGAAGTGTTTGTTATTGCCATGTAGATAGCCACGTGTCTTCATATGATTGGTCCATGTCAGCAGATTAAATTTGGTATCAACACTCACGTAGGCCTTATAAGCCTTATCTCCAAAATACCCAACTTTAAATGATAATACACACTTTAAATGACTCGTTTACTCCAATTCGAGTCAAACTAACTTAAAATATTCTGGAACTGAAATAAAACCCAAGGACAGTGGTTTTGACTATCTAGACCCATCTCAGATCAACTGCGCACTCAGAATTATCATCCGAAATACTTTATAACATCCTCGAATTTTGACCTCAATTGCCAAATTTAAAATTCCAAGTCTTCAAAATTACAGGGTATTACATACTTCCCCCTTACAAGAAATTTCGTCCTCAAAATTAAGTTAAGCCTAGTACTCCAAACCTCAACTAGCTCCTAAGACACACACCCTCAAGGTCACTCTACCTATCTCTCCCACTTCTAGTCGTGAATCATCTTAGTTTAAAATCAAATTAGTTAACCAGGGCGCCCATACACCCTATACCCGAACTCAACTTGTATAAACATCACCCAGCTCCACTTATCGTCAATTTATAATACAACTCTCAACAAATCGATCAATTATAAAGTACCAAGTTTATAAAATTTTGAAATGTCCGAAAATTCAACTCTTCTTAATTCCTAACATTCGCTATTTTCGTGCGGGGGAGGTCTTGCAAGCGAAATCCAAACAAGGAACCCTCCCAATGCACTACTGTGTAGCTCTGCTGGGAATTAAGATCAGTTAGAGCAGGATTAAGGTTTTTAAAATATTTTTAAACTATATTGATATTGCCCGAAGGACTATAAAATAATGTACTATAAAATAGTTTTATGTCTTTCAACACACAAATCAAATACCTTATGCTCAGCACAAGACATCAATAAATACAATACTCTTACCAATATCTAATACTCAACACGCACACAACCACGAGCTAAAATAATTCCTCGCTCAACAATGAACCCGCTAAACCCTAAATCTCCTTAGTAATAAAAATATCCTATATATCATAACTAAACATCGCCATAAGGTAGGCCCTTCCATAACTGGAACATTACAAATACATGCATCTAGCCTAACTATAAACTGATAGCCTTACTGTTACTTCTCAACAAACTTTAGCAGTTCCTATTTCCGAAACAGAACCGTAACTCTCTACTAACACATCATAAAACAATCTATTCTCCTGAAAGATATCGTCTAAGTGCTCCACTTGCTCACTCTGCTCTTCCAGGTAACTCTATACACAACATGGTTGTAATAGATAACCACTAACTAAAATCCTACACGCGATACTCCCAATATCACCCAAAGCATGACCTAAGCACAAGGGAAAATAATTTACATATTACGTCCATACTCCAACTGCCTCACTCCATCAATGGGTTCGTGTTCAAAGTTCTCTTGCCCAAATTGGCCTATGAACTTTTGTAGGGGTTGCACGTCCAAAACTTCCTCAAAAAGTTACCCTCTACCTCTTTCCGACAATCCCTCTTCCTATGGCCTATTTCTCCACAAAAGATACATCTCCTAGCAAATTCTTCCTGTCCATCCTGAGTGACAAAATGCGGTTGCGGCTCTTGATAATCCTGCCTATACCCTCTTGCCCCATTGGCATCAACTCCTTCTACCCTACTTGATGAACCCGAGTCTCCAAATTCCTTACTCCCTTTAAAAATAAAGATGATACTCCTGACAGTGTTATAATGTTGCGTTCATCACATCGGTAAAAGTCTGTAATGCTGGATTCCCTAACAAATGCTGTCGAATTCTCCATTCTAAACCACCCAAGAACTTAACTATTCGCTTCTCCTACGTATTTACCTCATAAGGCATATAATTCACCAATCGAGTAAATTCTTCTTCGTACTCAGCCGCCGTGCAATCACCTTGAGCTACATCTAAAATCTCCTCCTCATTCCCGTCTGAATATGCGGAAGGAAAATACCTCCGGTCAAAGCGTACCCAAAATTTACTATGGGCATTGCATCTCTCTCTTCCAATGTGGTGACTGATTCCCACCATTGGAGGGCAGCGCCCGTTAATTAAAAGGTGGCGAGCATGTGTTTCTGCACCTCACTGCATTCAACTATTCAAAGGTGCCTTAGCATATCCCGCTTCCACTGATTTGCAACTATTGCATCAACTCCCCCCAAAAATTCTGGAGGATGTCCTTACCTAAAGGCTTCTCGTACTCTTTCCCACGCAGATGGTCCTGGGTGGTCTTGAGCTATCGGAACTGTAGGATGATGTGCCATCGCAGCAATGGTAGCATCTACTGCTTGTGCCACCATATTGGCAACTGCGGCTTCAGTCAAAGTCCCTTGAGGCATTTGGGGTTCCATATTCTCAGCCCCTCTAATTACCCTGCCTGGACGACCTCTTCTCGGTGGAATCTGAAACAAGAGCAAAAAATGATGCTTTAAAACCTTCAAGCTTCAACTATGGTGTTTTACTCAACTTTGAGAAATCCAAAATCTAATTGGATGTAAGACTGATTGATGCTCTAAATATTATGTTTGAAACAAGTGTAAATAAATCACAACAAGTAATATCTGGCTATGTTTGGGGTCGATTTCCACGGGGATTGGACTCTTTTGAGAATAACACATTTAGGTTTTATGGAGTTACCATGTCACAAAAGTAAAGTGAAAAAGATGATAATAGTGGGAGAGATGAACTACAACTAAGAAATATCTTAGCATGTGCTAAAATAAGTGTGAATTATTAAAGGACGATGATTATGACAAAACGGAACTAGAAAACTTGCGATTTAAAATATAGAAAAGAGATTAGGCATCATTCTCCTACCTTGGACTAGCTATATAAATGATGGAGTTTGATTTAATTAAATTTTAATCGATTATGTACAATTAAGATCAAACATATCCCATGTGGAGATAAAACTCAACAATGAAAGATTATGGATTAATTAGTTATGGTGACAAATGGGTTGAGTTTTTAGTAAAGTTTCAAACATGACCATTGCATGACAAGGGAAGTTAAGAGACTATGATATTCCAATTTTAACACGAATTTCAATCAAAATGAATCTAAATTAAACCCTAACTATGAATTTCAATCATTCATGGTGGTATTATAATCCCTAATCTATAAGAATTATCCACTAATGGTAAATATGACGTATACAATGAAAGTAAGCATCAACAATAAAGAATCCATTATTTAAAAGAGATATCAACCCAAGATTTTTCAATAAATGTAAGTTCCAACTTTAATACAAACTAAGTCAAGAGTAAAAAGTTTACAACAACATTTATACGACAACTTTTATTTATTTAATGGAAGAAAAAAGAGACAAATCAAACTTTCAATGTTAACCTAGGAGTGAGAAATGATTAAACTAAGTCTCCAATATTATATTCTCAAAATAAAACTAAGTCTCCAATAAAATGAAAGGGAGAAATGGAAAACTTGTGATTAAAAGAAGATTCAAAGAATTAGGGCCCGAATCAATTCGGATCAGATTCGAATCGATTCAGATAAAAACGATTTCAAGACTAACAAGACCAAAATGATTAAAAAATGACCCAAATCGATTCGGCACCTGAAGGTGAGTGAGAAGCCCTTGTTGCCTTAATTTTTACATTAGTTATCGTACGAAAACCTCTATAACTTCTTCGTTTAGAATCAAAATCACACACTGTCAGCATCTATGTGAAAATAACTCAGAGATCTATAACTTTTATGTGGGCCTTATGAAAATTTTAAAATCCGACGCTTTGATAAAATAAGGGATCCCGAATGGAATGATTTTGACTACTGATTCATTAGTAAAAAGCCTTTTTTAACTTTTGAATTATCAAAGCAAGAACTTTATATGAGAGTCGAAGCCCCAAAAGGAGAATTGGGAAGAGATCAGACCCAAAGCCCAAGTGATGAATTTTCTAAAATTCCACCGAAGTGACATTTTTTTATGGACATTTCCCGAAATTCAACCAAACTTTATGCCTGGCATTACCAACACCTATAAAATCTCAAATAAACATTGCAAAAGATATATACAATGATAATAGAGGTTATCCAGTAAGAGAGCATAAGTCTCGGTATTAATGCGCACAGGAATGCTAGAATGCGTAAAGTTAAGGGATTTTAAATGTAATATTAGTGACTAATCATACCCCCTAACTTACACATTGCTACTCCCTAGAAATAAAGAGTAAAGAAAAAAGATTCACATGTAGCACCACAAGTAGGACATATGTACAATGGATAAAAGCCACGTTCACTATCGAACAATTGCATTTAGCATATGCAATAAGTCGTTAAATATATTGGTGGTCCTAGAGGACACGTTTTATCTTGTGAGGGTTTTCAGGGATGATACCCACAAATATCAAGTCACCTCATACTATTATTGCCAAAATTCTAATGCGAAAGCTCATCAATAACAAAGATAGCACAACTTATCAGTATAGAGAATGAAAATCCACCAAAAGTCCTAAATTATTATCACTATTAGAGAAACTTCATCATAATTAAAACCTTAAATGTGTGATATGAGTGAGAGTCAGTGAAATTTTAGATTTGATATCAACTTTTATAACCTGGACAAAATTTAAAGCATTTATAAACTCAATCCTCTCTGATGATTACGCTCAACAAATGAAAGCACTCAGAAAAGGGTGTAACACACATGGGAGATGCAGGAATAATATGTAATTGTAAATGGAAACTAGGATGCACACGTCATAAATGAAGAATGGTATATAAAGGTGAAAAACGTAATCTCATGAATGGATATCATTCATTAACCGAGGTGAAAAGAACTCTAATAGATTATCGCAAATGTTTGACTTTAAAATCAATTTCACCTTAGGATCAAATAGGACTTTTTAGGAACATAATGTAGGTTATGATAGGGATATGAAAAGAATGTATAGTTTAAAGGGATTCGGGAAGAACATGCGGGATAATGGTAAGAGTGGGAAATTTCAAAATTGGAATTCAAGCTCCGTAAGCACAAATGTTCAATTGGAGTATGACTTCTTTATTCTTTCACACAAGCATGGGATTCAAACATTTTCGGAACTCTTTATTTTTTTCTTTTCTTTTTCTTTCTTTCTTTTCTTTTATTTCTTTGAAGTCAACTCATCGCTTGATTGCAACCACACAAAACAATGTCATAAATTCCCAAGTTCATTCCCAAATAGTGGTGAGGATGGTGTATGTAGGGTGAAACACCGTGTGATATCGATTCGATTCGTAAATTAATAAGATGGCACACTTATTTAATTAGAGTCTATTAAAACAGCCCCTACACATGCATCTAACCAAGATAAATCATTCAAGCCATGCATGATAAAATAAAGACGAGCAATTGAGGAAAAAACCCCTTCGGGGTAAAAACCTTTTATAACACTTTGAAAAGTTAACAAGACCTTTGACTTACATACAATCCTGATAATCGCCCACAAGACTATACTGCACGGTGCCTTCAGAAAATCTTCAAAGATACGAGAGACAGCGAAAGTACCCTCCAGGTGTCGGTTCGTCGTCTTCGGCTCGTCCACACGTAGAATGACTACGCTCGGTATCCACCGATCAAAGTATGGAGATACCTTCTCCACTGAGGCTAAAAAAATACACAAGATGTGTTATTGGGTTACAAAAGGATTCACAAAGATATGGCAATGATATGTGAATCAAAACATGAGTTTGGGAACTCAAAAATATGAAGACTTGAGGTATTAGGACTCTCAAATTCGTCTATCAAAGTCTTGCAAAACAGCTCCCCCGAAGTTGGTATTTATAGGAAAAACAGATGAAGAGTTCCGCTTTTTTAAAACTCTAAAAATCTTATCAGCGTACAAGTACACCGAACCCGTTCTGGGGTACACCGAACCGGTTTGGTGGTACCATTCTGGTATGGGATTAAAAAACACCATTCTTCAAGGAATTTTCTCCAACTTTAAAAGGTTATAACTTCTTCATCGTAGCTCGGATTGAGGTGCCGTTTCTTCCAGTATCTTCGTTGCGGCGAGCTCTTCAACTTTCCAGTTGACCAGACCTCCGAACTATGGATGTGAAATTACGAAAATGCCCTTGAACTTCCCTATCAAGCCTTGTTTCACTGTTTTGACTTCCCTTGCGTATCACTTGCATTAAGTCCCTAAAATCTTGGAACGTGAAGTCGTTGAGGCAGATGTGGGACACATTAATGGAGATGTTGAATGCTTGATTCCCGAAATTCGGATAGGGGCCGTCATGTGAGATCGTGAGGTGATGTGCCAAATGTAGCGGCGTACGACATACACAAATGTAACATGTTGGACATGAGAAAAATGTCCTTACAAATCTCCCCCTATGTCTATGCCGGTACATACATAAAAAATCCGAATTATCAAATATGAAATTGCCTATACAAATCTACCCTCCCATAAACCCAAAATTGGAAAAGGTACAAATGAATAGTCTTCATCGTTTGTTCTACAAATCTTCAGGAATCTCAAATCTTTTCTCATCAGGGTGTGCAATTCAGAGATCATCAATGTAGTACCTACACACATGAGATAAAGAAAAAATATCAAGTGATGTATCGAGTTTGTAATGAGATAAACATAGATACCAATATATGATAAGCATAAGTCAAATCTCAAAAACTCCCCCAAAATTCAAACTCCCCCAAAATAAGATAATTCTTTCTCCCCCTTTTTATGATGTCCCCAAATAGACAAATGAGAAGAATGAATCAAATAAGCAAAATTGGGGTGTCACGGTATACAAAAAAAATACAAACTATTTTTGATTTTTCAAATTTTTCATACAAAGATAGGATACCAATATGAACAAATATGATACAAAAATCACACCATGGATTTAGACTCAAACAACCAAGTCATGGAAACAAAATGAATGGGTGTGAACACATTCGATAAGTAAATCAACTCAATCAATCATATGTGCACGATGCATACGCGTACTCCTAACGAATGAACATCAAAGGTATCCTTAGGTGTAAAAGTTTGTTGAATATAGATGACATCGTCTTATGCAAATCAACAAATCAAAGTCAAATGATTTCCACACCAATAACGTCCAAAACTATAAAGCGCATTTTCAAGCATATCAAGGACGTGAAAACCCGTTTTAAATTCTCCAACCAAACTCCCTCGAATATATTATATTTTAGAGGTAATCTAAATTCTCAAACTTTGGAGAATTGGAGCAAAAACCTAAATGGACCATATTTGGCATGAATATCTTTTTATTGCCTTTCAATTTTTTCGGGCTCTTTTAACCTCTTTGGACCTCGGATAATAAAATTCCTCAATTTTTTCGGTCCTTTTTAACGGTGACTTTTGCGCAAAGGATAGATGATTACCTTTCGCAGCCCCTCCCCGTTATCAAACAAATCACACAAACTCACAAAACGGTTTTTATGTACACAATTTCCTTATAAAAATTTATCGCGCTTGATTCGTTTTAAGGACAGGATTGAAGTGAAAACACCCAACCAACATGTGATAAGACAAGCACAATAATCAAACAAATTCGTGCATGTGTGCAATAAAGGAAATATGAGTCAAACATGTAGGAAGTAACACTTAATTACATCTTAATGACTCCAAACATTATAAAGCACATGGATGAATAGACCTATTGTCTCAAAACACTATCAAATAGTCACATGAAAAAAATGGAATGATGTTGTGACTCGATCATCCAAAGTGTTCATCCATAAACGGTGCAACAAAAAAAATCTTTTTGTATTTTTCAAAATTTTTCAAAAAAATATATACAAAAGTACATGTCACAATGCTAGCAAAAATATATCAAAAAGCATAACTAGCGTATGACAAACATGCAAACACAATCATCTATATGATATGGCAAGAGAAGAATCATGTGCAAGCAAACGGGAATCAACTTGTCTAAAATCTAGTTCCTCCAAAAGTGATTTCCTAACCCAAATGGATGAAACACGTCGACAAGGGGTTTTGGGAACCAACAAAATACTAGACTTCGAATTCCAAGGACCTCTTCCAAGATCAAAACAATATGAGCATGTGTAAACGGGTGGGATGACACCGAAAGTGTGATCTTTTCTAGCGTCCTTGGAATTAGTTGACCCTCTAAAACAAATAATGATTTTGGCTTTAGCATTAGAAGCATGAGAACACGATGAGCCATTACCATCACTATCAAACCTACTTGAGTCTGTCAAATCATTTTTTAACTTCAAAATTTTTGACTCAAGCAAAGAATTAGACTCTTTCAAATTAAGGGACGCCTTTTTCAAGTTTTCAATAATTCCTAAAAGCGTATCTCTCTCTCCCTCAATTAAAGAAAACTTTTTCCTAAGAGTCTTTTCGCGTGCCGTAAAATCATCGATTAATTTTTTATCCTCGACGGCACAAACGGGAACCCTAGAATTTTTTAAGTCCTCCAATTCCTTCTCTAAAACTAGGACTCTCTCATCACTCTTCTTTTTGGCAATTTTTAAAGAATCAAAATCAGTACACAAATTACCAAAGTGCTCACGACAAATATCACTTTGAGTTTGAAACTCTTGCAAATATTCAATCTTACTTTTAAAGAGAGAATTTTCTTTTTCCAAAACTTTAATTCTTTTGCAAAGTTTCAAATTCAAACTTTTTAATTTTTCAGCACGGTCGTGAAATTTTTCAAAAATAGGCTCCTCATTAAATGGGCGTTCCATTGAAAAATTGCGATTTTTCATAAAACTGATTTTAAAAAAAAATCAATATCACACAATTTTGCGAAAAATAGGAATACGCGATAAATTTGCGCAACCTGCTCTGATACCAATTTGAGAACGCCGTGTGATATCGATTCGATTCGCAAATTAATAAGATGGCACACTTATTTAATTAGAGTCTATTAAAACAACCCCTACACATGCATCTAACCAAGGTAAATCATTCAAGCCATGCATGATAAAATAAAGACGAGCAATTGAGAAAAAAACCCCTTCGGGGTAAAAACCTTTTATAACACTTTGAAAAGTTAACAAGACCTTTGACTTACATACAATCTTGATAATCGCCCACAAGACTATACTGCACGGTGCCTTCAGAAAACCTTCAAAGATATGAGAGACAGCGAAAGTACCCTCCAGGTGTCGGTTCGTCGTCTTCGGCTCGTCCACACGTAGAATGACTACGCTCGGTATCCACCGATCAAAGTATGGAGATGCCTTCTCCACTAAGGCTAAACAAATACACAAGATGTGTTCTTGGGTTACAAAAGGATTCACAAAGATATGGCAATGATATGTGAATCAAAACATGAGTTTGGGAACTCAAAAATATGAAGACTTGAGGTATTAGGACTCTCAAATTCGTCTATCAAAGTCTTGCAAAACAGCTCCCCCGAAGTTGGTATTTATAGGAAAAACAGATGAAGAGTTCCGATTTTTTAAAACTCTAAAAATCTTATCAACGTACAGGTACACCGAACCCGTTCTGGGGTACACCGAACCGGTTTGGTGGTACCATTCTGGTATGGGATTAAAAAACAACATTCTTCAAGGAATTTTCTCCAACTTCAAAAGGTCATAACTTCTTCACCGTAGCTCGGATTGAGGTGCCGTTTATTCCAGTATCTTCGTTGCGGCGAGCTCTTCAACTTTCCAGTTGACCAGACCTCCAAACTATGGATGTGAAATTACGAAAATGCCCTTGAACTTCCCTATCAAGCCTTGTTTCACTGTTTTGACTTCCCTTGCGTATCACTTGTATTAAGTCCCTAAAATCTTGGAACGTGAAGTCGTTGAGGCAGATGTGGGACACATTAATGGAGATGTTGAATGCTTGATTCCCGGAATTCGAATAGAGGCCGTCATGTGAGATCGTGAGGTGACATGCCAAATGTAGCCGCGTACGACATACACAAATGAACATGTTGGACATGAGAAAAATGTCCTTACATAGGGTTTAAAAATCCAATGTGGAGTTGGTTAAGGGATTTGTGTATGAAACCAAGGGCTACATTTAGGCTCAAAGGGTTGAGTAGGGATAATAAAGTAGGTAAGGTTAAGGTCGATGTGGCTGTAATACAAAGAGGGCCTATGATCATTTCCTAGGGTTTCATGTGAGTATTGGGACTTAATAATATTGAAAATCATTCTAGAATGTCAGTTTTCATGATGAACTCAATTAATAAATAATCAATGAAAGAATAATGAGATTATCGATAAAATTATGTTTTTCAAGAAAGGGATAGATAGACTAATTGTATAACACTCACAAATGAAGGTAAGGCTCAAAGCTCACTTGGTGTAAGTGTATACAATGTATCATATGATCACCGAGTTATAATAGCCTTAAACTGAATCGCAAACATGTATTTGTGCATGTGCTCCTAGGTTTCAATGTTTAATTTTTGATGTTTTTCATAACATTAAGAATTTTAGGAATAAAGGCAAATAATTCATAAAATCTATACATGCATAATTTCTATACAATTAGATATGGAGATCATTTAAGTGATCATTGGAAACATAGGCTAGATGCATAAGAAAGAGAAAAGGAAAAAATAAAGAAAATTTTTGCAATTTTTAATTTTTGATTTTTTTAAAGTATATATAAATAAATAAATATATTGATTAATATAAACATGGTATGCGGTTCCTAAAAGAATGAAATGATTAAATCACACCCTGTAACTTGAAATAAGCATTCTTCTCAATGTTTTTAAGGACAAAAATGGAAATGATGGTGAGAAACACATCACCTCATTAACGCGATCCATGATAAGTGTAATGGCAAACCTGCAAAACATGTTAGTATCAAAAAATGAATATACACAACCGGAATAAATAAGAGATATAAGAATGAAATAAGATATGGAAATTTAATTATGTCACTAACATCAAAAGTAGCAATACGTAGGGTTGAAATTAAAAAAAGTAGATTAGAATGATCCTTACCACCCTAAATTGCACTAACACCATCCTATAACATAAATAAAACCAACTACAAACATTGATAAATGAACGGGGGAATGCTAATGACTACTAGAGGTCCCAGGAGCATCAGGATCGCTCGTCACATAGGGGTCGTAGAAATATGGTGGTAATGGTAGGCCAACCCCATGCTGATGGTGTTGCATGTCCATCTGAAGTCGGGTGATCATGATAATATCCCAACGGTAGTCACCCTGAAAAGAAGTAAAGTTGGCCTTTAGAGCATCCATTAAGCATCCCATGGCCCGCATGTCATAGGCATTCCCCCTTGGTGGTGCATCCCAATCGACATGTATCCTCGCCGCCTTTTCTTCCTCATCTGACTACTCGAAATCCTCCTCTTTCGTATGCCACTCAAGTCGCCTATTCTTCCTTTGCTCCAAGTAACACCCACCCAATCACTTATTGATCGATGTATCATCCAATATCTTGGGTAGCTTGGTAGTTTTGTCGTTATCCTAGACTACACATCGCTTCGTAATATAAATCCTCATGACTAAATAAGTGTATGGGAGCGTTGTTGTGGCCAATCTGTCAAATACGGCGGCCATTATTTCCTTTAGCACCAAGGCGAGTAAGGTAATCCGTGTATCCTCCTTTTAAAGACTGTAAAGGAACAACCCATGCTTATATTGAATGGTGGATTTGTTCTTTTTTAACAAAAGATAATTCACGCTTATGAGTTGTAGAAGGCGATGGATGTCGTACATGTGGGCTGATTGGAAAGTATCGAACATCCAAGTTGCCCCCGAAGTCAGACGCTCCGCCAGAGTATCATATGGAACCCTGACTGTATCATCATCAAAAGGGTAGTTATAGGGATCGAGTTTAGCCGCCCCGTCCAAAAGCCCAACAAGGATGGTAGTGTAGATATTGATGATGCGTTCATACACAAAGGCCTCATAGATACCATCCGTCTTCAGGATTAGGGTGGCATAAAATTAGCGCACCAAGTCTTCATTCACCACCCTTGTTTTAGTTAAGTGGTTCTCCTATCCAAATTCTACAAAAATAACTTCGTACGCCGTTAGGAAAGTCCTCAAATTTTAAGGCCCGTTCCATATAAATTAAGCGACTTAATTTAAAACTCACCTTAAACCAATCACGTTCCACTTTTGAGTGAAATCATTCGAAATCTTTATTTCCTTGGACTTAAAGAGAGTTAGGCTTGTTTTCCATTTTTGACTTATAATACAATAATTTAATATAAAACACCATTAGTGCAATGCAAAATTTAAACTAGCAATGAGAAATTTGGTCAAATATTTGTGAGGGTGGAAAATGTGGAAATTGGTCGATCAACGAGTGACTGACATGAACCACAACAAAATTGATGTGACGGTATGAAAGTGAGAGATAATTGTGCAAGAATGTGACATTTTATGAATGCACATCCCATTGGGGAATTTTATCAAATACCTTGTGAGGAAAGTGTTCAAATAGGGTGGGGAGAACCATTGATTCAACATTTATACCCAACAAATTAACACAACAACAATCAATATAAGGGATAGGTTGCATTTGAAGGAAATAATTGCATGAATTAAGCAATTGTATGAACAATAATCATGTTGAATCAATAACCTAACCAAACATATATAAGCCCTAGTAAAAACACATAAACAATACAAATCACATGATGAAACCAAGAGGATGAAAGAGTTCATGCCTAAAAAATTAAGGTTTTTATACCTTGGAAATGATTTGGGGAGAGAGGATGAGGTTTGGGTATGCTAGAGCTTAAGGAAGTCTCGAGAGAAATGGGAGAGTTTAGGAGAAATGGTAAAAAATGATGGGGGTGTAACTTAAAAGCATAAAATTTTCTCACATATTGGTTCTGAACGGATTTGGAAATTGACTTAATCGATTCACACATCCTAAATTGCATATTGTCGTAGTCCGAATCGATTCAAAATGGCCCGAATAGATTTGACACTTGTTTGCTTTAGCACTGCCTCCCATTTTAGTAGAAATGGGAGAATTATTGGATTTTGTGTTATGAATTACTCTAGAATACTTATAAATGACCCAAAACATGAAAAAATTGTAACCCCAATAAATGTCGAGGGTTGTTCGGCAACAAAAATAGGCTCGGTAGAGCCTATCAGACCCCGTAAACATGATCATCTAACATAATTGATTTCGTACATGGGTCAAAATACTAAATTAATGGTCTAAGTCATTGGTTGTTCACCTTAAACTTGTTTCCATCCATGGGATTCTCAACATCGATAGCATCGTGAGGAAATACAATCTTTACGACATATGGACCGATCCATCTTAACCTCATTTCCCGAAAACAAATGCAATTGTGAGATATACAAGATCATATTTTGAGAAGGGTGAAACAACTTTCCAGATATGTATTGGTCATGCTTGTTTTTCACTCGTGCCTTATAAATTCGTGCATTCTCATATACATCATTTCAAATTTCTTCCAACTCATTGAGTTAGAGAAACTGCTTCTTCCCGGCATTGTCCAATTATAAATTCAATAGGCCTTGTGCTCAATCTCCACAAGGAGATTGTAAGGTTTTCCATAATTAATTCTATAGGGGCATATCGAGGGAAGTTTTTTAATTTGTGAGATAGGCTCATAGCACATCAATTAGCCGTAAAGACCAATCTTTACGATCGGTATTGACCATCTTCTCTAGGATATGTTTGATCTCACGATTAGCTAACTCATCTTGGTTATGCATCTGAGGGTGGTAGGTTACTCCAGTCTTATAAAAAATGACATACTTACTCATGATATGGGCAAAGTAACCATTGTAGAAATGGGTTCAATTATATGTAATGATCGCCTTCAGATTGCCAAAGTGAGAAACTACGTGTTACTATTATAACTTTAAAACTACCC
The DNA here is from genome assembly GCA_949130495.1 of Sambucus nigra. Taxonomy (NCBI): domain Eukaryota; kingdom Viridiplantae; phylum Streptophyta; class Magnoliopsida; order Dipsacales; family Adoxaceae; genus Sambucus; species Sambucus nigra. The sequence goes on from OX422215.1 coordinate 394,770,905, forward strand.
TATGATCATTCTTCCATGAATTTATCACTTCCACCCATTTGGAAACACAGTTAACCGCGACAAGGATGTACAGGTTACCAAAAGATTGGGGAAATAGGCCCATGAAATCAATGACCCAATAATAAAAAACCTTGACTTTTAGTGTGAGAGACATGAGCATCATGTTCCGTTAAGTAATAGTGCCCAACTTTTGGCAATGCTCACATGACTTGCAGAACTTATGCGCATCCTTAAAAGTGTGGGCCAATAGAGTCCACATTGAAGAATATTTTCGGCTAATTTCTAGGAGGAAAGTGACCTCTACGCACTTTCGGATGAGAAAATCGAATGCACTCTTTATTTCGACATCTGTGACACATTTCTGGATGATTTGGTTTGCATAATATTTAAAAAAGTATGGATCATCAAAGAAAAAACATGCTCACCCAAATGAAGAACTTCCTCTTTTCTTGAGAAGTCCAATGTGAGGGGATAGATACTATCACAAGGTAGTTCATGATGTCCACAGACCAAGGAAGATAGGAAGTGGAAAATAGTTTAAAATCCGAAAAGAACTCATCGATGGGGAGCTGATCTTTAGGCGCCTCGAATACCAACTAAGACAAGTGGTCGGCTATGATGTTCTCTACTCCTTTTATTTTTTTATCGTGAGATTGAATTCTTAGTAAGGCCCATCTAATTAAACAAGTCTTATCATCCTTCTTAGAAATGAAGTATTTTAGCTCCGCGTGGTCGGTAAAACAAATTATGGTAATCCCACCAAATGTGCTCAAAATTTATCCAGAGTAAAAACTACCGCTAACAACTTTTTATTAGTGGAGGAATAGTTCAATTGTTCAATATTAAAAGTTCAACTAGTGTATTATATGATGTGGGGATTCTTGTCATTTCTTTTCCCCAAAATAGCCCCGACCGTAAAATCATTTACATCACACATGAATTCAAACGGCAATGTCCAATCTGGGCCTTGAATAATGGGGGTGGTAATAAGAGCCCTTATTAACTTCTCAACAGCCAATCAGAATGCCTCGCTCCATTCAAATGGGGTCTCTTTTGATAGGAGATTACACAAGGGCCCAGCTATGGAGATAAAGTCCTTGATAAATCTTTGATAAAATCCCACATGGCCGAGAAAAGACCTCACTTCTTTAAATGATTTTAGGGCAGACAAATGAGAAATAACCTTGATTTTTTCCTTACCCACCTCTATGCCTTCGAATGAGATAACATGCTTGAGAAAAATCTCTTGTTAACCATAAGATGGAATTTTTTTCCAATTTAGGAGAAGATTTTTCTTGACGCACCTAGACAAGACTTTTTCAAAAATGGAGAGGCAATGGTCAAAGGAGTTTCCAAATACACTAAAATCCTCCATGAACACCTCTAAATCTCTCTTAATGATGTCTCTAAACATACTTAACATGCACCTTTGAAATGGGGTTGGTGCATTGAGCAAATCGAAGGACATTTTTTAGTAGGCTAAAGTTCCAAAAGGGCATATGAAAGTAGTTTTTTCTTGGTCTTGGATATCTAACTCAATTTGGTTACATCGGTAATAACCATTAAGAAAGAAATAAAATAGGTGGCCTCACATGCGCTCGAGCATTTGGTCTGTAAATGAAAGGGGGAAATGATCCTTTCGAGTCACGACATTAATATTTTGGTAGTCAATGCACACGGGCCACCCAGTGGTGGTGCGTTTCGATATTAAATCTCCCATGGCATTCTCAACAATGGTGATTCCCGATTTATTGGGAACCACTTGAATCGAACTCATCCACTTGCTATATGATATTAACATCCAAGAGCTTAGTAACCTGGGACTTAATAACCTCTTTCATGACGGGATTAAACCTGTGTTTTATTTCTTGAGGGGTTAGGCTTCCTTCTCGAGGTGTATTTCGGTGTACAAATTAAAGGGCTTATTCCCTTTAGGCCCGTAATCATCCACCCAAAGAAAACTTTAATCCTTTTTAACAAGTTCATCAACTTCCACTTTTGTCCCTTGTCGAGGTGGGATAAGACAACAACGGAATATGACTCAACCTCACCGAAATAAACATATTTGAGATCAGATGGGAATTGCTTAAGATCAAGCTTTGGAAATCACACATTCAAGGTTACTTCGTAAGAATCACGTGGGGGTAAATTCTCAAAATTTTAATACCACCACATTTACTCCAATGTTCCATAGCATCCAACAACGAAATCACAAGGTTGACTGGGAGATCATAAGGTGAATAATCAGTTTCAAAATCAATTGAGTTTACTAAGCTTGCCTTAAGAGGTTCCTCACTATAAGTTACGTCAAAGTGCTCTTAGACAACCTCCTCAATGAGGTCAACCTCATGGACATCATCATCATTACCCATTTGCTTAGCAACATTGAAAATGTTAAACTCTAAAGTCATGTTCCTAAAAGTGATATTCATTTGTCCATATATAGCATTGATTAAGTCATTTTAGGTATCTAGAAAAGGGAAACAAAGGATAATGGGGATATGGATGCTATTTGGAGCAATGGGCTGAGTTTTAAAAACTACAAAGTCCATCAGAAAGTAGAATTTTTCAACTTGAATGATGACATCTTCTACTGGGACCTTAATGGAGCGATCCACTATTTGAAGAGTGTTTTTAGTGGGCTTAATCTCACCTAAGATGAGTTGTTCATACATAGAGTACGGTAACAAATTGACACTCACACCTAAATCAAGATAAGTTTAATCAATTTGAACTTCCCAATCATGGTGGAACTTTTGGGTCCCTTATACTTTGGAGGCAACTTGAATTGGATAATTAAGCTCACATTTTGATCCAAACATGCCTTCCCTCACATAGAGTTTTTTTTATCGTGGTTAAGTCCTTGAGGAACTTGGTATAGGTGATATCTTGCATTATTCCATTGAGGAGAGGTATGTTTATATCAACTTGTTTGAAAATCTCCAATATATCGGAATTATTGGCATCATTTAAGAGTAAGGCATGAAAATGGGACAATTCACAACTACCTCCGACTCGACTCGGGGCTCCTTACCACTCTATTTTTGGGAAGCGTCTTCAACCTCTGTTGGTTTAGGTAAGACTTCCTTACCATTTGTAGGTGGGGGTGGGATAGTCTTATCAATGACTTTTCCACTCCTTAGAGTGGTGACAACCTTTTCTTGATCTTATGAGGGAACTGAGCCTACGGTACTAACATTATTTTTCCTAGTAGTCCTTTGAGGTTATGAGGGAAATTTACCCTTCTCTTCAACACTCAATTAAGTAATCAACTTAGAAAGTGAAGATTTTATTTATGCAAATTTTTATCTATTTTGATTATTCACATTCAGTTGAGTATTCATAAAATCTTGAAGAGTTTCGTCATGACTTTTCCTATGTTGGGGGGGGGGGGGGGTAGGGAGGTTGAATCGTAAGAGGAGGTAACGTTGGAGGAGTCTGTAAATAAGGTGGTTGATAATTTGGTGGTGGGGGTGGTCCTTTATAAATTGGAGGTGGAGGATTTTGAGCTTGTTAAGGATGCCCATAATGGAACCAGGATGGTTTATCCAAGAAAGATTTTACCCCTTAACAAGAGGAGTCATATGTGTCTTCTTATAAGTAGCCATACGTGAAGAATAACCTTATGGGTAAATATTTAGTAGGGTGATCATCAATGTAGCAAATGGAATAAGACTCATCAATTGGAGATTGAGTTGGAACGGCAGAATCCTGACTCTTTAAATTCGTTGCCTCAATTCTCTTTATTAGTTGAGAAAATCTCATTGACATATCATCTCCATCGGCAAGGTAATACATACCATGCTTTGTTTGCACTCAATGTGTCCCATTCTCAAGTGGTCTTGGCACAATATTTAAAGTGTGCCTAGGCATCTTCTGGGTCCAGGCCAAAAAATTCTCCGAAGCTCGTGGTCTCCACTATTTGTTTGGAGTTGAGTGTAAGCCCATTATGAAAAACCATGGTGGGGGGACTTACTCAAGATATAATTAAATTTCTCTAAACATATCTCAAAGGTCTCATTTTTCCTTGGGCAAAGGTTTGAATTTTTCCTTTGAGTGTGTTGGTTCGGTGGGTGAGGAATTTAATTTAAGAATTGGACTTGCATATCACGCCAACCCCCAATGGAATTTGGGGATAAGGACAAAAGCTAAGTTTTATCCTTGTCCTTGAGAGAAAATAGGAAGAGTTCCGGTGTGTTACATCGAGTGGACAATTTTGGTCGCTAAATATAGTGCACACATCCTAAAACTCATGCACATGTAAGTACGGTTGTTCACTTTCCATGCCATGAAAAGTTGGCAATAATTGTATCGTGACATTCCAAAAATGGAATTGCATGCTATTGTATGGAATTACTATACATCACAAAAGTAATTGTGTGCTATTTCACATGTGTTGGTCTCTTTGACAAGAACACATTCACGTTATATGGAGTTACTATATGTCACAAAAGTACCGTGAAAAAGATGATAATAGTGGGAGTGGTGAACTACAACTAACAAATATCCTAGCATGCACTAAAATAAGTGTGAATTTGTAAAAGATGATGATGTATGATAAAAACAAACTAAGAAACTTGGATTTAAAACAGAGAAAAGAGATTAGGGATCATTCTCCCACTTTGGACTAGCTATATAAAAGATGGAGTTTGATTTAATTAATTTCTAATAGATCATATCCAATTAAGTCCAAACATCAACCATGTAGAGATAAAAGTCAATAATGAAAGATTATGGATTATTTAGCTATGGTGACAAATGGGTTGAGTTTCTAATAAACACAACCATTGCATAACAAAGGAAGTTAAGAGACTATGATACTCCAATTTTAACATATGAGTTTCAATAAAAATGAATCTAAATCAAACCCCAACTATGGATTTAAATCATCCATGGTGGCATGATGATCCCTAACCTATGAGAATTATCCACTCATGGTAAATATGACATATATAATGAAATTAATCATCAACAATTAAGAAGACATCATTTAAGAGAGATATCAACCAAAGCTTTTTCAAAAAATGCAAGTTCCAACTTTAATACCAACCAAGTCAAGAGTAACAAGCTTACAACATCAATTATATAACTTTTATCTATTTAATGGAAGAAAAGAGAGATAAAACAAATTTTCAATGTTAACCTAGGAGATAGAAAGGAGTAAATGCTTCTTCAATATTGTCTTTTTAAAATAAAACTAAGCCCCTAAAAAAATGAAAGGGGAAACAATATATACAATTAGAAAAATGGTCATCATAAGGAAACTTTCGTAAATTCTTCATTTTGAATCTTAATCATGCACCAGCAACGTCCATGAAAAGATAACACATAGAACTATAGCTTCGGTGTAGAGCTCAAAACATGTGCTAAATTCACTAAAATGCCCCCGAAGTTGCATTATCGATGAAACTTTCCCTGAATTCAACCAAACTTCACGCGTAGCATTTCCAATACCTTTAAAATATCAAATAACCCTTGCACAAGAAATATACAATGAAAATATACGTTATCCAGTAAATGATCATAAGTCTCAGGATTAATGCACACAGGAATGCTAGGATTCAAACCAATTCACCTCCTAGAGCCGAATCGATTCGGCGGGTCGAATTGATTCAATTTTAGGAAGTAGCCCAAATCTGCTATATTTTTCCTATTTGGGTTTTCCCTAACTATCCGATATCTCTGTTAAAATACTATGAAGTATTTTATAGGATGTTCTTGTCAAAGTGGGAAACTTTGTGTATCCGATCAATTTTATTGTGCTAGGCACACAACCGTTGACAAACATACCATAATTTTTTGTTGTTCATTCCTTGCTACTATAGATGTTATCATTTATGTTAGGAATGAAGTAATGATGATTTCCTTTGGACATACACCCTTAACATAAATATATTCTCCATACATAAACAACCTAACCTGGAAGAGGATGATATTCGAGAAGTTTATTTGGTGGACACTATCGTCCAAAAATATTTTGACACTAGCTTTTAAGCTGACTCATTAGAATACTTCTTGGCTAACTTAATTCACAAAATTGAAGAATAACATTTAAAGAACACAAGATTAATCAGGTATGTGCCATATTAGAACCTATCTATGAACTAATAGAGGAGGCTATGTTGGCTAACTATTTTGAAAAGTTACTGCCACATAACTCAATACCCATGCCTTCTGATATACAAGTACCCGCGCTTGAGTTAAAGAATTTTCCTAAAGAAATCAAGTATGCTTTTTGGGAGAGGGAGATAGGTTCCCTATTATTGTGTTGTCTAAATTAAGTGCGGGTGAAGAGAACGACGCAAAAAAAAATCACTAGGGTGGACTATAGGCGACCTTAAAGGTATTAACGCGACAATTACAAAGGAGGATACATCCTAACAAGAAAGAAAGGGTGAGAGGTGAAGTCCTTAAGTATTTAGATGTGTGCAATTATCTACCCTATATCCAACAGCCAATGGGTGAGTCCAACCCAAGTTGTTCCAAAAAAAGGCAGGCATAACATTTGTACCAAATGCTAATGGAGAATTATTACCCACTTATGTTGCTACTGGGTGGCACATGTGCAATAACTTTAGTAAACTCAAGGCGGTGAACATAAGGACCACTTCCCTTTACCTTTCATGGACCAATTATTAGAGAGGGTATCCGATAATAAGTATTATTTCTTCCTCGATGGATATAGTTAGTGGGTATATCCAAATAGAGATCATGCCTGAAGACCAAGATAAGATGACATTCACGTGCCCATTTGTCACATTCAAGACTGCCTTTTGGATTGTGCGATGAACCTGCTACATTCCAAAGGTGTATAATAAGTATATTTAGTTATATGGTCGAGCATATCTTAGAAGTATTCATGTGTGACTTCTCTGTATTCGGCATTTCATTTTTCCATTTCCTCGATAATATACAAAAGGTCCTAGTTAGGTGCTAAGAAATTCGTCTAGTTTTGAACAGGGAGAAATGTCATTTTATGGTGACCAAGGGAATAGTCTTACGTCACGTAATTTCTACGGATGGAATTCATGTGGACAAGGAAAATATTAAACTAATTTCAAATCTTCCCATCTATAAATTGGCTAAAACTGTGCGCTCATTTTTAGGTCATGTAGGTTTATAACAAATTTTTTAAAGACTTTAGCATAACCACACGACATTTATGTCAATTTATTTCCAAAGACACACCCTTTGAGTGGTCTAAGGAATCCAAGAAACATTTGAAAAGATTAAAAGTATCAGCACATTAGCACATATCATGAGAGCCCCGATTCGAGCCTACCCTTTGCATATGTGTGATGTGAGCGATTACACCATAGGGGTTATTTTAGGCAAAGAAAATATAAGAAGCCTAATGTTATTTACCATGCTAGTAGGATGATAAATAGTACAAAAATGAATTATGCCACTACTAAAAAAGATATCCAAGCCATAGTATTATCACTAAATAAATTTAGGTCATACTTAGTATGTTCTCCAATCGTGTGCTTCGTAAACAACTCCGCGTTAAAATATTTGTTATCCAAGAAGGATTTGAAATGGAGATTGATCTGATGGATTCTACTACTACAAGAATGTGACTTATCCATTAAAGATAACAAAGGAATTTAAAATGTCATAGCCGGCCACTTATCCCGACTAACATTCAAATATAACTCACAAGAAATATGGCCGATAAAAGACTGATTCCCATATAAACAACACTTTCTAATGTTTATTATACCCTAGTATGATGATATTTTTAATTGTATTATCATAGGATAAATTCATATCCACTCGTTAACCCAATATAAAAAGAGACTCGTGACATTGACACATACTTTCTTCTTTGATGATCTGTATTTATTTAAGTATTATGTCAGGCATATTATGAGGATATGTGGGCCCAATGATGAAATCCATAGTGTTTTCTCTAAGTGGAACTTTGAGGAATGTGGAGGTCATTTCTCTACAAAGAAGACCAGCCAAAAGTTTATCGTAAGCAGTCTCTACTCGTTTTCCCTATTTAAAGACACTCGCGCATATTGTAAAGAACGTCCTAGACGAAAAATGTTAAGTACAATGACTAAACGTAACAAGATGCCATTGAATCTTATCCTCACTATAAAAATATTTTATTGTTAGCGTATTGACTTCATGGGACCCTTTCACGATAATTTGGCTACCTTTATATATTGTTAGTTGTAGAGTACTTCTCAAAATGGTAATAAGCGATACTGGTGCAAAATATTGACCATAAAATGGCCATTCAATTTTTAAAGACTAACTTCCTATCATGATTTGGAAGACCGAAGGCTACGATTAGTGACCAAGGGACACACTTTTACAATAGACCAATGAAAACCCTAATGAAGAAATATGGGGTTATTCCCAAAGTTTCACTAAAATATCACCCACTAATTAATGGGAAAGCAGAACTTGTCAATAGGGAGGTCAAATTAATCCTAAAAAAAACGGTAAACGTAAACCATAAAGATTGGTCACTTTGGTTGACTGATGCATTATGGACTTACCGCACTACCTAAAAATCTACTTTAGGCAGTCTCCTTACCTTCTAGTGTACTAAAAACCATGTAATATTCCCTTTGAGTTGGAACACAATGTGCAATAGGAACATGTGCACTAAATTTTGATCTTAAAGTTGGTGTTACCTTGAGAAAGTTAAAACTCAATGAACTTGAGGATATAAGGAAAGATGCTTATGATAATGCAAAAATCTACGAAGAGAGGAAAAAAATTCTACTACAATCTAACCATCCTAAGAAAGAATCTCGAGCCTTCACAAAATTCCTCCTCTATAAGTCTAGGCTACACTTATTCCCAGGTAACTTGATGTCACATTGGACCGGCCCCTATAACGGAGAACATATTTTTCCACACGAGGCCGTGAAATTGAGAATCCCAATGATGGTAAAACTTTCAAAATTAGTGCAAATCCCCTGAAGCCATTCCTTTAGGGGTTTAAACCTGAGTTGGAGGTCAGCAAATTGGAAGACACTAACTACGAGGCAACGGACTGAACATAGTCAAAACAACGAGCGTGTTTATTAGTGCAGTATATTTATTTATTATTTATTATTTTTACTATCTTTCATTATTTATTTTTCATATTTTAGTAGGTTAATTAATTAGATACTCGATTAAACATTAGAGATAATAATATTTATTATTTTGAACTAATTTCCAATATACTATTTCATTCTTTTGCATTTAAATCAATATAGTGCATTATGGCTGCCAACTATAATAACAACGATACCCAATTTGATAGTGAGTTCGACCTCATCACGTTTGAGATAGGTTATTTCCACTCATCCATATATTGGTCAAAGTCAGATTATGACAAATCTACCGGGACAAACATTGGAGTAGATGCACTACCAGGAAAGATAAGTATTAGATGAAGTGACTAAGATGATCCGAATCAATACCATTCGAACGATGAAGCTACACTACTAAAGTTGATGAGAGGCATTAATGCCACCCCCCACAAAGGATATCACCACAACGTTTCCCTAACTATTTGTTTCTCATCTTCGAGGAAGACTTCGAGGTTATCTACCAGTGGCATGAGCCCTGGATACTCTTGATCATATACCTAGACGGAACCATTATATGGTTCAATCCATCTATATTTCAAGATATTTTAGTTGAGGGTCGGGCGATAGAGCCTTAGATGTCTAGATACGAGAGAATATATTGTGCAATTTTATGCAGTCATTAGTGAAATAGTGGATTGCTTGTTAGGTAGTTTGAGCCACTCATTTATTTTAATAGTCATTTTATTGGATGAAACCTAAAAATTTCGTTGGTTAATAAAAGAAGCACCGCTCTTCCATTCATCTTACATCTAACTTATTATTCATTAATTGCCTACCTAAACTCATTGTTTTGTTTTTAGTTTGTTTCTTATTTACTATGCAATATGTTTACTCAAAATTACGACTTCGAGTATATCTTCAGTCCCTTTTCTATTGTGCTTGCATTTTAATTTTATATTGAGGACAATATAGGATTTTAGTTGGGTGAGGGTGAACATGTGCATATATATTTTTACACTTTTATTTCCAAAATATAAAAAAAAACATAAATTTTGAAAAATATTTAAGTCCATTTGTTGAATTTTAGGAGTTTTTCTAGCAAAAATCATATTAATGATGAAGAATATTTTTTCTATAAGACAAAACTCTCACGTGTTAATATATTCTTATGCTTTGATTTACATCATTAGTTAAGTTTCTAAGGTATTTTCATGAAAACCCGAGTCATGGAAACATTTGAACACGAATAACTAATTAATTGTGGTCTGAGTTTGAAAGGTAAATACGGTAAATAGACTAGGAAGAATCATTAGTGGAGACTTAACCCTATGAGTTTTTTAGCCATTCATATTTTCCTGAGGAGAATACATAAACTCTCAGTTACGAGTTTCCTTTGAAACCCACATAAAAACTTTTAAAATATCTCATTATTGTCTTGAACAGAGATTGAGAACAAAATAAAAATTTGAATTCTAACTTCAAAAAATTTTGCGATATTTAATCAAAACGAAAATTAATTATGAAAAGTTTAGGATATGATTTAAGCTATCCTTGTTAGACAATTAAGTTGTATCCAACCTAAATTAAAAATATTCCCTTGGTCAATCCATTCAATCCTTATTATAAGCCTTTAATGTAAATCTAGTAACCATACCCTTACTCCACTCTAGAGTTAAAAATAATATATTTAGCCATACCCTAATTTTAGAAATTCATACGGTAGGAATTATGTAAAGGAAGGGAAAAAAAAAGATGACATGTAAAGAAAAATAGCAATATGAGTTCAAAAGGCATAATAAAATTAAAGGAAGGAAACTAAAAAAGAATGGATTAATGGTGCGCAGTCTAATCTTAAAAGAAATCACAATGTGTTGGTGAATTCTCAAAGTTCTTTGAATTCACTTCCTTCATTTGTAACCTTAACTCGAGCCAAATTGCAACCCAAAGAAAAATCCATATTGATCATAAGCATATCATGATTTAAATAGTGGAGAGGTGATTTGGATAATCTATGAGATAATTTAAATGTTCTCAATACGTAGATGTATACCATTTACAAGATATTCGTCTACAAAAGTTCGATTTTTATTTAAAATCTTATGTTTGTATATTTTCTTCCTATGTATTTACACCTGATCCCACATAAATCGAGTGAACTAAGCCTAATTTTGAGAGTTTTCATTGTGACTGAATGTCCCGTGAGATATTGAAGTAGAGGTAAAATGCCATTCAAAAGGAAATCGAAGTTTTTTTTATGTAAAACCCCGTAATTTTAAAATATTTTTAATAAATTAAAATAATTAATTTTGATTTTTTGGGAGATTTTTAAAAAATTATTTTAAGTGAAAAACTAGAATTTTATAAATTTTTGAGTGACAAATAAAGTTTTATAAAAAGTTATGAAGATTATTTAGAATGAATCAAAATTTTGGGTTTTATTTGGTAAAAGAAGGAAAATACAGTGTTTAATTATAATTTGATTTAAACAAGAATTTTAAATTAGTATTTGGAAACTAAATAAGTAATTAGTTGGATGGATGAGTGTAATAAGGTAATTGAAGCATACTTGGAGAGAAAGTTAGGTTACTTGGAGAGAAATCTAGGCTTAAGGATAAAAAAGGAAAAACATAAGAAGGAGATAATTAGTATTAAATCCTAAATAAAACCCTACTACCTCTAAACCCACAATCAAATATCCAAACTTCACACAAAATACATAATTCCAATCGACAAATTATTCCATTTCATTCTAACCAAAAAATTTACAATTCTAAAATTGGTTTTAGGAAAACATCTACCCATTTAGAAAGATAAAAGACTTTGCGGGACATTTTGGTAGAACAATTCAACTATTTCTCAAAAGGGTATTTTGTGAATCATTGGAATCCTCTTTACAACAACTGAAAATTTGTTAAAGAACAATTACAAGAGTTTTGAAAGAATTCTTTTTTTCTTTCTTTTAGGAAATTTTATTCATCATTTAAGGCAAGATAATTCTCCTCTCTCCTCTCATGACATAAATAATAATTTCTACCTAAATAAGGTTTTATAAGTTTTAAAAATTTTGTAGAAATAATTCGAGTTATTTGATGTTTTGAAAAATGATGATTTTTGTAAATAAATTAATGGATCCCATTGCTTAAAATTCTATGTTTAGTTTAAATTAGTTTTATTGAATTGAGTTAGAGAATTGTATGTTCTTATTATATATTCCTATTTAAATAGAATCATGTGGATGACTACTTCTTTACATGTATCTAGATATTTTCGTTCAAATTTTAATGTAGAAATTGGGTATGAAATTATATATTGAAATCTCACAATTTAATTTGGGGAATTGAGATTTTTGGGTAAGAATGAACTTTACTAAATATCGTAGACTATATTTAGGGGTATTGGGATATGGAACTTCATTTTAGGAAGAAAATGGTGATTCTGAGTTTTGGGGTTGTGGCAGAGGATGTAGGTTCAAGAAAGATATGTTTCTGAACAATTTTAGTTATGCGCACCATTCAAATGGCTATGTTTTTTACCGTGCAAACGGTTGTCGTGCGAATGGCTATGTTTTTACCGTGTGAACGGTGGAGTGCACAGGACTAAGATTTTGTACCGTGTGCATGGGTTCAATGGATATGATAATTTTAGAAGTGCACCCTTACTCAATAAACTCTGTTTATATGGGAAATGATGGGGTTTTAAAATATATTGAATGAAAATAGTAATACTCTAAATGTTCTAGACGTAAATGAAATATTGAGTTAGACTTTTTGGATAGTATATGCTTTATTAACCTTATGCGTAAGGGGGTGTATAATCATTAATGGATTAAAGAAATCATTTGGATACTTTTAGGCTACACACTATGGGCTTATTATGAATTAGTAATTAAGATTATATTTCTCGACTTCGAGACATGGGTTTAGTATACTTGATATAGACAAATAGAAGGATGTACTAGTATATGTATAAATAGTAGATTTATATGTATAAGAGTTAATCTAATGTTTTTAGATCTTATTATTTGTACTCATGATTGATAGTTTTACTTCTTGAGTGCGTAGCTACTATCTTTTTGATGTGGGATTGATCCTTCGCATTATTGCAAGTGCACCAGTGTACCCAGTATATTAACCCTACTTAAGCACTCGGTCTTTTTTTCCAGCCACCCCCAAGTTTTGAAGACGTGGATGTTAGGTATACTTTTAAGTTTTAATTAATGTTGAGAGGCGTGAAGTTTTCGTTAATCATAGCAGTTGTATTCAATTTTGATAATTGATGGCTTTGGTATGTACTGGTTATTGGCAAACAAATGTTAGTGTAATTAATGGTGGTTGACTTTTATATATCGGTATTTGAGATTTCTCATATCGTTCTTCACTTTGATTTATTTTCATTCATTGGCTCTTGTTACATTCTAAGGATGATATATAATTATTTATACAACCTGTGTAATTTTAATAAATAGACTAGATATGCCTAATAATTAAAATATATGGGGTGTCGTAGTTGGTATCAAAGTATGGTCCTATGTTTCGAGGGTTATAGGTTTATGTTAGTTTTCCGCATACCGTTTTATGATAAAATTTTGTGAATTTGTACTCTCTTTAGACTTAAAGTCTAATGCATGTTTTGTTCATATTTTTTGCAATGGTATATACTAGGATAAAAGAAGATAGGAGAGCCCTGGAGGCTAATGCGACAATGGGTTTTGTAGGCTAGATAGGACAAGGTCAGTTTATTTTAAGAGACGAGGAATTGGCAACAATCATTCGAGAGGCCATAGCAGTCAGGGGTTAGATAGGAATGAAAAAAGATAGAGCCCAAATGGTGAACCCATAATAAATTCCCATATCATCTTGGGACAAGAATAGGGAAAGTTTTCACAAGGGTAATCCACCCACGTTCTTAGGGGGATTTGATGGTTGAGAGGCTTGGAGAGACATCTTAGGCTGGTGGAATGCATGAAAGTGTAGAAACAAATGTTGGCTACCTTAAAGTTAACTGATAAGGCTTTACAGTGGACGAAGAGTGTGATCAAACCCGAGGAGAAGGATCATATAACTTATGAAGAATTTATGGCAAGATTTAATGACAAGTATCTTCCGTATGATATCAGATTTGATAAGAAGTGGGAATAACTCGCTTTAAAATAAGATTCACGTACCATGGTCGAATATGAACAAGTGTTCACAAATATATCTATAGGTATCCCAGAATAGGTGAACATTGAGGAAAAGAAGAATAATTATTTCATCGGAGGTCTGACTTGGTCGATTAAGAAATAAGGGAACCTAACTTTCTCCACTTATACTCAAGAAGTGCATGCCATTTTTATGATTTGGCAAGATTGGATGAACTATCGAAAGAGTGTGGCAAAGTGGGACGAAATAAATGTTCTAAATATGACCAAGATTGGGGCAAGTGATGCCAGGGTTTAATTTTTGGATCATAAGGACCCTTATAAGGAACATTATGGCAAGAGGGCCTGAGTAGAGCATAATCAGAGGCAAGGCGATAGAGGCCTCTAGTTTGCTTAAGTTCAAGATCAACAATCCTAGTAAGGATATCGAGTGTACGTTATGAGACTAGGATAATTTAGAGGTAATTGTTATGCATGTGGAGAAAAAGGGCACCGAACTACGAGATATCCCAAGAATTAGACTCATAATGACCAGACATTCACAGTTTAGGACGTACTGGAGGATGTAATACTGCTTGCAATTAAAATGGGACCATTTCTCTTAGGGACTAGACGTGACTAGTTGTGTATAGCTTTCTTAAGTTCACCATTTTATTATGGGTGGATGCTATTATTTATGAATACAGGTAGGTAAATGTTGTATTTTTGTTTTGTTTATACGGGCACTCGGGTTATGGTATATTGTTAGGGATAAATGTGAATATAACTTTTTGATACATTAATCATTATACGATCACTATAAAAGTTGTGGCACATTTAATAGGGAATTTACCTAAATGAATTAGATATTGACTAAACATATATGTTAATTTTTTTTAGAAAAAATTATAAATATAATTAGTTCAAGAAAAACCTTGTCCCCATGTTGTTATTTATTTACATTAAAATTTAAAATCCCTGAAAAATAATAAAGCCTAAGAAAAGAGTATATAAGGTAAATTGTATAAAACTCGTAATGTTATGATGAGTTTCATCTTAATTTTTCCAAGAATTTAAAAAAAGTTCCTTATAATTCTTTTTAAAAGTGAAGGGTGAAATATGAATGGGATTAGTCCCGTGAGATTTTGATACAAATTACTTATGATTATACTGGGATAAATTTAGTTGTTGGGCAATTCATATGAATCTCATTTTTTTATGCGTATTCTTGAACTCAGATTCAATACACGGATAAATAGAGAACTCCTTTTCTCATGGTATATTTGGACATTATGTTGTGAATTTTTGAGTAAATTAAAGTACTCATCATGTGAGAAAATGGTATGGTGGGGATCTGACCCTAGTATCAATCAAAAATTGAAATGAACAAATGGGTTTGATGGGTCCAAAATGGAAATTTTTTTGTTGAATCCTTTTGGTGTATTAGTGAAAGGTTGTTAGTATTAAGAAATGTTAAGTGTCTCTTGGTATAGTTTCATTATTCAGAAATTCACACGAATCTCACTTGAATAAGAATCAATTAACGTATTACAAAACCTTACGTGGAACTTTAAAAATTTGTCTTATACACATATGATTAGAAATCACAAAATTAATGAATGAAATAAAACATTCCTTAAGAATAGAAATTTGTATGTAAACTTATGGCGGTTCTAAACTTATGTTGTTGGAATTGGAAGTTAGGAGTTTATTGGTTGATATTATTGGGAAGTTTGTGCTGGAAATTTTAATTTTTTAGCCTATGTCGTATGAGTGGAAACCGATTTTGATAATAGATGGAAAAATTATTGGATATTTAGCGTCGGTGAATGATAAATGATTATGAATCGTGATAAATATAGACACTAT
The DNA here is from genome assembly GCA_949130495.1 of Sambucus nigra. Lineage (NCBI taxonomy): Eukaryota > Viridiplantae > Streptophyta > Magnoliopsida > Dipsacales > Adoxaceae > Sambucus > Sambucus nigra. The sequence continues at coordinate 394,786,934 of OX422215.1, forward strand.
GGTTGGGTGAATAACTACGCATTTTACTAATGAAGTTATCTTTGGTGTTTATTATCGATGGGACTAAATTTGTTGAATGATAATATTGGGATTTTGACTTTATGCATTTAGCTAAAGGATATTGGGATTATATATAAATTATGTAAATTTCCTTCACTAGATAATGATAAGGGTAGGTTTAGGCTATGTTATTGACTTATAATATCTACAATGGGAATTTCGATGATTGAGATTTGACAACGGTGCATTTGGAGTTATGAGCAATGGGATACATACTTGCAAGATTGGAATAAAAGAAATAGTGCACCGAGAATAATTTTATTAACATAAAGAGTAGCACTAAGATATTTTTATATAATCTTTATCCAGTGAGATTGATGAAACTGTAGATGTTACAGGAAAAATAAGGTTGTAGTAAATGAGAATTTCAAGAGTGAATGAGAATACTTGGGAAAATAATAAAACAGCTAAGATATAGGTTCCATGAGGGTAAAGTGTACGAATATAATTAGTCTTAAAGTCGGGGATATATAAGAAAATTACTATGGTCTTTGCCTCAACAAGTACCTAATCTAGATAGAAGTATCGGGGGGTTCCTTGTTTGGATTTCATTTATGAGACATCCCACACATGGAGTCTATAGAGCATAGGAGTTGGGAACTTAGGGGGTATAAGTTAAGTAGTTATTCTTACGTAGTATGTAAATAATACAAGATTATTGAACAATCTTGATAACTGTCTGATTTAGATAAAAGTGTATTAAGGGGGTTCCTTGTTCGAATTTCATTTTATGATACATCTCACATATGGAGTCTAGAGAAGGTCGAAAGTTGAGAGTTTTAGGATGTTTAAATTCTTGCATAAATTTATTTTGGCATCTTTGATAGTGTGGGGTATAGTGTCGGATAGCTATGCAATAATCGTATATGCAAGGCCTATACTAGTTGACTACTTTGACGATTTTTGATATGTTGGTGGTGGGTCTAGAATGGATATGGATATATCGTATGAGGTGATGTTTTCGACTCATTCTTACACGAGGATATGATTTTGACTCACTCTATATGAAGAGATCGTTTTACTCATTTTGCATGAGGAGATAATACGTTTACTCATTTTGGAAATGCAATAGTTTGACTCATGTGTGTATGGTAATATAAATTTTGACTCAAGAAAATGAGGTATTAATAAAGACTTATAAGGACGAAATTCTTTTTGTTAGGGGGCATATTATAATACCTCATTATTTTAAACGGTTATTAACTAATTAAAATAATTATTTTAAGAAAAACTAGAAATTATAATGTTTTGAGTGATAAATAAAGTTTATAAAAAGTTTTGAAGTTGATTTAGAATGAATTGGAATTTTGGGTTTGATTTGGTAAAAGAAAGAAAATGAAGTGTTTAATTATAATTTAATTTATATAGGGATTTTAAATTATTATTTGGAAATTGAATAAAGTAATTAGTTAGGCGAATGAGGTTAATATATTAATTTAAGAATACTTGGAGAGAAAGTTAGGTTCTTGGATAGAAAGCTAGGTTTAAGGACAAAAGAGGGAAAACATGAGAATGGGAGAATTAATATAAAACCTAAATAAAACCCTACTACCTCATAAATCCACAATTCAATTTCCAAACCTAACCAAACTTCATATAAAATACATAATTACAATCCACAAATTATCTCCTTTAATTCTAACCAAAAATCTTATAATTCTAAACTTGGTTTTGGGAAAAGATCTACCTAATTACAAAAACAAAAGACTTTGGGGGACATTTTGGAAGAATAATTCAACTATTTCTCAAGGGGTTTCTTTTATACATCATTGGTATTTTCTTTAAAACCATTGAAGATTTGTTGACGAACAATTACAAGTGTTTTGGAAGAATTTTTTTTGTACTTTGCGCACGACTAAGATTTTGTACCGTGCGCATGGGCCCAGTGGTGTTTATAGTTCACTAAATTTTAAAGACCTAGATGATAATTTTATAAGTGCATACTTACTCACTAAACTCTGTTAATATGGGATATGGTGGGGTTTTAAGACGTAGTGATTGAAAGTAGTAGTACTCTAAACGTTCTAGACGCAAACAAAATATTAAGTTAGACTTTGTAGATATTATATGCATTATTGACCTTATGTGTAAGGGGGAAGTGCAATGATTAACAGATTAAAGAAATCATTTAGATACTTTTAGGCTACACACTATGGACCTATTATAAATTAGTAAATAATGTTCATCGCTCGACTCTGAGACATGGGTTTTGTATACTTGATATAGATAAGTATACGGATATACTAGTATATGTATAAATAATTGATTTATATGGATAACCTGTAGAGATTATTATTTATACTCATGGTTGATAGATTTGCTACTTGAGTGAGTAGCTATTATCTTGTTGTGTTGGACTTGACCCGTCGCATTGTTGAGGGGCTCTAGTGTACCCGACTTATTAACCCTACTCGAGCATTTAGTGTTTCCTTCCAGTCGCCACCGAGTTTTGAAGACATGGATATTGGATCTACTTTTAAGTTTTAATTCATGTTAAGAGACGCGAGGTTTACTTTATTCATAGTAATTGTGTTATGTTTTGATAATCTATGGATTTGATACATATTGGTTATTAGCAGACAAATGTTAATATAATTAGTGGTGGTTGACTTCTATATATCAGTATTTGTGGATTTCTCATGTCATTCTTCACCTTCATTTATATTCATTAGTTAGTTCTTCTTACATGCTACAAATGATATATAATTGTTTAGAAAACCTATGTGATTTTAATAAATAGACTTGTTCAACGTAATTATAAAAAATATATATGGGGTCTCACATTTTACTCGAAAAAAGGAACATTATAATTATTGGTTATGTCACACATGCAATCCATGACTTGATTAAATGTGAAAAATATTTAGGTCTTGGATAATGTGTAATTAAGTTTGAAAAATATTACCCCGTTAATAGAGAAAATACAAGTTTCCTAAAATCGAATTCTAAAAGGCACATGAATTCATTTTATTTGAATGCTCTTAAGAATTTTGTGAGTATATTTTCTGAAAACCCTCATGGGACTATGACTTGTCTATCGGGGGGAACATAGGGGTTTAAATCCTTTGTGCATTTGGTAAATACAATCGTTATTCCTATGAAAGTGGGCTAGATTTTTAATTTTATTTTTTCCACTTAAGCATAAGCTCTTAAAATTTCACTTCAATGGTAAATACTAACAATACTCTAATTGGGGGTGTAATTAAACCTCAATTTTATGTATTTTTATAATATTTTAAGGTCAAATATTACACATTTATTCCCCCCAAGGTGCCTAAATAATGAGTGTTTGAGTAATACATGCATTTTATAGAGTTATATAATTTTTAAGGTTAAATAGTGAATTTTAAATATATTTTGAAAAAATTAATTTTAAAATAATTTGACCCAAATAAAAGTAAAAAAAATAAGGGGAAAAGGTAATTTTAGTATTTTTAATAATATTTTTAGACCCAGTTTTCTGCTAAAATAATTTCATATATTATTTTTATAAATGCCCGTAAAGTTTCATCCAAGTTAAATTGGAGGGCTAAATTATAAATATCATAAAGTTAGGAATGAAAGCGCAATTTTTATTCTTTGTTTACACTAAATTTGATAATATATTGACTCACATTTTTATATATGAAAGCCCCTAAAAGTTTATGAAAAGCGGGACTCAAAAAGAGCTCAAATGACACGTATATGAAAAATAGGGACTTAAATGAAATTATCAAAGTTTAGGGATCAAACGGTGATTTCATATATTTTATTGGCTCAATTTATGATTATAGTGTTACTTTATATTTTTTAGGAGTTGAATGTTGTGGGGACATAATAAATCGGTCCCAGCCAGTTGGTCGGCCAGCCCAATGTTTAAAGGTGGACTGCCCGACCCACACTTTCAAATTATTATTTGGATGTTCATTTAGCATGCGCTTAAATGTATGGAGATAAGCATGAATCGGTTTCCAATAATCTCGGAGAGATATTCAGGAACACTTACGTGCTATCTATCAAGTCGGTTGAGTTACCTATGTGATTCAATCATTTAATTCACACTTCTATAAATGGTAAACCCTAACCCGGGGCAAAGGGATGTAACAAAAAAATCTTGTGAGACACTATAATAAAACAGTAACCTCTCCGTGGGCATAGGAAAGTTCTCGAACGACGTATATCATTGTTGTGTGTGATATTTACTTTTTGTTCTTTGTGATTGTTTTCATGGAATTCTTTATTGTGATAATTCTTGCACTCACAATTGGCATCGTCTATGGGAATCGATTTCTATTCCTAGGAAAATATTCACAACAAAAATCTCGTTATGTCTCACCATTGAAGAAACATTCCTTAAGTTGGCGATGTGCAGGAATACCCAGTTCCTCGTAGGGTCAGGTCGTAGATTTATCAATATACAAACCCCAAGTTTTGTCAGGAACAGAAACCTTTCGAAGAAAGTCAAGGACCACCCAGATCTACACAGATCTCTAAGTTGGTCGACACTTATGAAGCTAGGCTTTGCTAATAAGAGGAGTCTACATGCCTCTAGATAAAAGAGAATGCGAGCCTCTAAAGGCGAATTGAAATAATGGAGATAAATCCCCATAGGGACACCAGGAAAAGTTGTGATAGGACTCCTAATCCTCAGGTGAGTAATACTCGTAGTGAAGGGAGGAGCTCTAGGCGTGACTAATATATAACTGAGTATGACCAATCAGAGCATGGACGATCAGAGCATCTCTAGCCAGAGAGATGCCATAGGAGCAATGATTGATAGAACAACGAAATTAAGATTCTGGTTCGTAGAGAGATGGGCCAACATACAGCCCACCATGGATCCAAGTCCACTAAAGAGCTAGCCAAGAAGGATCTTAACACTCGGGTGAAATCCCCTTTCTTAAGGGAGATCAAAGAAGAAGATCCCCCAAAGAAGTTATTGTTCTCATGTTCAAGATTTACGACGGAAAGACAGTTCCCATAGACCATGTTTGGTAATATCGACAAATAATGACATTGTGGAGCCATAATGATGCACTATTGTGCCATATTTTCCCTTTTAGTCGCACGATGTAGCACAAAAGTTATTTGAAAAGCTATCTTGTAGGTCGATCAGAAACTTCACGGCTTTAGTAGAAGCCTTCACCGTTCGCTTCATAACCAGCAACTCCCACCTTAAGCGGATGAATGCACCGCTTACAATGAAGAAGAATCCATAAAATAACCTTCAGGATGATGCCAAAAGGTATTAGGAAATCTTCAACGAGGTCGAGGACTGCTCGAAGAAAGTTATCATAGCGTCCTTCAAAATTGTTCTGCCGACCACCTCTTTGTTCCACCAGTCCCTAACTAAGAAAAAATCCAGCACCATTGACGAACTCATGGCTCATATTAAGAAATACGCTAAAGTGTAAGATGTGGTTCACTCTAATGTAGGGGACAACGGTTGAGCAAAGTCAAACAAGGGAACAAAGGAGAGTGATACTTTAAAGAAGGGGAATAACAATAGGGGCGAGAATGGCTCCAAGAATGATAACAAGGTTGATCCCTCCAAGGCTCAGGCTGTAAATACAGTCTTCAAGGAACCAATTTATAATATCTTGAGCAAGATCAAAGACCAATCATTCATAAAGTCAACCCAAAATATGGGTGGCAACCCAACGAAAAGAAATAATGCGTTGAGATACGCATTCCACAAAGAGGGGGGCCATAGGACTAAAAATTGTAAGGCTTTGAAGTCACACTTAGAGGAGATGGTTCAAGTAGGGAACCTCAATGGATACGTAAAAAAAGAACATAAGGTTGTAGCCAATGGCAATTGGAAGTTGAACAACATCCTAAACGATAATACAGGACATGAGTTCGCGATAATTCATAGGGCATTAGATCTTAAGCAAATTCAAGGAAATACTGTTCGGATGGAGGTGAAGAAGGTTACCACCATCATGGAAGCATTTCAAATTGACCCTGCCAAAACCCAGGCTAGTAAGCACTAGAAACTAGAGAACGTTGACTACACCAAGCATATTATTTTCACCGAGGAAGATTTGGTTGGTGTGAGAACCCCACATCATGACACATTGGTGATTACCCTTAGAATAGCCAATTGGGGCGTTAAAAAACTGCTCATGGACCAGGGGAGTTCATCATAATTGATGTACTTGACGTTATTCAACAAGTTGAAGTTGAACATCGCTGACCTCAAGGAAGACAAAGTTTCGTTGGTCATCTTTGTAGGGAGGATCACGATGTTGCTGGGAAAGATAGTCCTGACAGTCAGGGCAGGAAATATCTCACAGCTAATTCAATTCTTAGTGGTGTACATTGAGCCCACATATCATGCCATCCTAGGCAGAGGTTGGCTGCATGCCATAAAGGTCATACCATCCACCTACCACCAAAAGCTAAAGTGTGTTATCACCGGGGCATGGTTAAAATTCGTGATAATAAAGCCACAGTTATGAAGTTCTTTATCACAGCCATTTGCCCCTAGAAGGAAAAGAAGGAGGTAAAGGATGCTCAGGAGGAGGTTGTACCTTTCAAATAGCAATTACAGTACAACTGACTAGGGGTGGAGGAGACCAGGGTACACCACACCGATAGGGTCGTTGAAAGCCTGGAAGAAGTTAGGGTCGATGACAACTTGCCAGAGAGGAATTTTTTTATCAGAGTCACGCTTACCGATCAAGAGAATGAATATTTGATTGCCTTTTTCTTAAGCAGTCTACATGTTTTCGATTGGGAACTATATGATTTGCTGGGAATTGATCACCAAGTAGCCTTCCATCGCCTGCACGTCGATCCAACCTTCACGAACCTCAATAGAGAATGTCCCAAAGATAATTTCTCCCTTCCTAAAATAGGTCATTGGTTAACGCTACGGTAACACATGAAAGAATGAGCTTTCTGGATGCATATTCTAGATACCATCAGATTCCTTTGTTTGGACCCGATCAGGATAAAACGTCCAAAGCTACTTGGCCTTACATTTCAATTACGAATCTTATTATTATGGCTCACGATTAAATTGCAATATATCTTCTCAACCGGTAGTGTCGTTGTTATGAGTACTCAAGGCATTTAAAGAACTTGGAACATTGTATGGATACTACTTAGGAAAGGACGAGTTTAACATCTTGTTCGTTGTGATTTGCATGTTAGTTTTCCTTGTGAGGTTTTGGTTCCGCCTTAAGTTGACCAAAGATAGTGAAGTTGTCGAATACCGTCTCAAGCGTGGACATAGGCAGAGGTCTAACCACGTCTAAATCTCGGTTTGTAAATATTCATTATTCTCTTTCTCTTAACTCATTATATTTATTGTTTATTAATTGATTACTTATAATTATATTGATCATATTGCAAGTAATAATTATATACACGTTTGGAAACTGTTAAATTTTCCATTATATTAATATACCCAATTCACCCTCCTATTGTGTATATTTTTAGGCCAATATGTCAAAAATATTATCTTCGATAAACCCTTCTCCTAAATATACAACTGATGATATCCCAATTTGGAATCAATATTCGATATGTACGATGCACCTATCAATTGGTTGAATAAATCATCAATACAGGATAATGGATACTTGTTCCATATGGCGACCTTATTTAAATCTTTGTAATCCACAGTCAACCTCAACAATCCACATTTTTTCTTTATAAATAGGTTTGGATATACCCATGGTGACTTACTCCTCCGAATGAAACCATGTCTAAGAAGCTATTAAATCTTCTATTACTCTAATGGAGCCATACAAAATAGTGCTCGGGCCACCGCATAGTGGCCGAATTTAGACCAATAACAAAGTTTATTTATCGGATCGGTGTTAACCCAATGTTTTCTTTAAAAACATCAGTAAACTCCCAAAAAACTAAAACATAATGTTTAATTGTGAAATACTCTAAAGAAACCTCCTTTATATAATAAATGTGTGTAATCGACCCTCCTTTGGGTCATAGCATCGCAATCAAATACATCTTCGGCCCTAGAATGAGAAAACTATGGACTTCCCAAAAATGTTTACATCATCATGATTACATGATAACCAATTTATTCCGAGAATAATATCATAATTGTAAATATCCAAAATCAAATATTTGACCACTTTGCATAGTTTCCCGGTATTCACCTTTATAGTGCGACATACATGATGTATATGAGTACCCCATCCCAATGGTGCGTCTTTATGTAATAAATTATAATATCCCAAGTCTATGATTCCTGTTGATTGAGAAAAGGATCTATAAATAAAACAATACGAATCACACATACCAAACAAAACCCATCTGAATACCGATGAATAAAAAATATCATTAACTTCCTACACTTGTTCTTGTGCATCCCTCGGAGTGACATGATACATATGCCCTATTGTAATTGTGTTTGGACCTACTGTTGGGCCTATGGTGGTTGTTTTAGTAAGGGTAGAAGCATCACAACTGGTGGGGTCAGTGGTTATTGGCTCTATCCTTTTGGTCCTTAATACCCCTGATGTCCTTTTTGTCCTAGGACACCTTGATTACCCTCAGGAACCTCTTAGTTATGTGTTCCACCTCATCATAAGCAAAACATGTTCAACTAAACATCACTTCTCAATGTCCACCATACTAACCTTCGTCATGTTGGCCTTGCCGAGTGTGCTCCCCATAACTCTCATGGTCCTGACAATGGCAATCGTCATAATAAATGTGTCTCTTATGGTATTACTCTACATGGTTTAGACCATTTGGATACTAGGCCTAATATGTATGGGAAGAATCTTTCGCACTCCTTGTAGTCTTTCACACCTAGCCAGATATGTGCTTCTCAATCGATTATCCCCCTTAACCTTCTAAAACTCGTGATGGTCTTAGAAGTGCATGTGACACCCCACAAAATCCATAAATAGTATGATCTGGTCTAATATAATTAAATCATGGGAATTAAAAACTTTTGGTAACATTTTCAGCATAAGAAATAATGAAAACAAATGAAAAATGATAATATAATAAAATACTGAATCAATCAAAAATCAACTCTGATACCAATCACTACCAATACAACATAAGCCATCAGTGAATATAAAATGTGTCCATATAATAGTGCAACTATGAATATAAGTATACATGAACAAAATGACTGAAAATAAAAGTGTACAATAAAATCATGAGCTCTCCTATAATCCTAGGAGTAAGGAATCGGACGTCGCCAGAGATACTCCTCCAACGAACCCACGTCTACAAGAACTATCGCAACGACAATCTGTAATTTTTTTTTTAAAGAAAACGAAAATAGAAAGTATACAGGATTATAATTGAATTTGGCCCACATTATAACTACACATCTTCCTCTCGTGTTTTAATATATTTTAAGTTATTAGTTACCTATCCCAATAACCTAAAATATCATGCAGTTCTAAATCCTAGACCCATATGTAATCCATGTGATTGAAGTCTTACAACATCATACTTTAATCTTTACTGTTAACTATACTCGGTTAATCTCTTTCAATAGGTATCACATGATGTACTAAGGTCTCAAACCCTAACGTACCTTTTATAAAATCACCACGACACCAATAACAAGCTCATATCTCAAATCTATCTACATTTGGGTATCTCACACTAATAATGCAACATACACATCTCTAGTATATGTAATATACAAATTTGAAACAAAAGTATGCATGTGGACATCCCTATTATAAGGCATATAGATCTCTAGTATAACACAAAAACCGGCACAACTATACCACTACATAATAATCATATTTGGTAGGATAAATACTTTAGTCACGTTTAACGTCCATACAAAGGTAGATCCCTCAAAATGTAAAAATAAATGGGCTACTTGCATCCCCTCACATAACGAAGTCCTACTCTTATTGCCTTTGGGGATCTGTCCCCCATACTAGTATAGTCTTAGGTCATCCCAAATCAAATACCTCATCACGACAATGGCTAAACCACTATGTCTACCCATCAGTCATAAAACCTACCATACCTAGGACTTATAAAATAAATATCCCCGTAAACCATCTCGACCGTGAGTGCCTGAGTGTGTGACCCAAGGGTTTTAATGTACATGGTAAACTCTTATTTTCACAAAGGGACCATAGTTATCCTCATCATGCATGCCCTCTAATGGAATCTCTCCTACTATGTTTGTCAACGAGAACTCACACATGGTATGTATTACACATAAAGAACACAAGAAATTACAATTCTCACTTAACGACCTAAAACAAACACATACATAATCATCACAAATGGGTTCAAGAAAATCACATACACATAACGAACCAAACACTACCATGTCATACAAGCATCGCTATCATAAAAAGGGTACAACACATCTATAACCTTATACTCATCCCAAGATACAATAATCCTAAAACTCCGAGTTCCCAAATCTAGGCATCGTCTTTCCATACCATACAATAAAACACGCACATCAAGTATATTAAAGCTCAATCAACCATAGATAATTTTTCCAAGGCATCACGTCTAAGTATAATTCCACGCCTAATTTAAATGAAATCAAGGGACATAATAACTACCTCGCTTTAGGAAGTTATAATCCAAACCTCATCTCACCCAAAGGATACTCATTCCCCTCGTACATCACAATAATTCAAATCAACACCAAGTAACAAACCTAATACTTTAACTTACAATTTTCCAATCAAAAAATCCATTTTACACTCAGGCTTACCATCGAATACCAAATTCTCAATTACTAATTTTCCTAATATCCAAATACCCCAAATATAATTTTGAAACAATTCAAATAATCAAAATATATCCTTATTCTATGAGTACATGAAAATTATAGACTAACAAATCCTAACCTTGTGGCCCAAATTCAAAATATCCAAAAGAAACTTCAATCCAAAATTACCCATCCTAAATTTCAGTCTTAAACACCATTAAGTAGAAAATCAATATCAAATTCAAAAAAAATCAAAAAAAATATGAAACTAGGGACCACACCTTTGTAATTTGATTTTTCACAACCTTATTTAATTTCTAATTTCATCGAACGATTGACTCTGGTTGATTGATAGATGGCACCTGTACGAGTCATCTTCTTTAAAAATAGTATTTTTCCACTCAAAACCTCCATTAATGGACTCCAAAGCTTCATCTAAGCCCCCAACCAACATGCAAATAATAAAATAACATCAAATAACCAATCAGGATCTATTTCTAATATAAAAACCCTAGCTTTAAATCAACATTTACATAAAACTCAATTTCTTACTAAAGAGCACTGGCCCTTCAAATTTCTTTAATTAGTATATCATTTCTTATTATTCCAACATGAAATCATAGGGAATTTCTATGTTTTTCATTACAAAACAACTACTAATCATTATCTAAATAACCTAATTTCTACTCATTTAGGTTAATTTCGAAACCATTTAATTTTGATTTAAAAATTAGATTTTCAACATAATTTAATTTAGATTTGCAATGAATAGATAAAGTATTGAAACACACACAATTATAATCATATTCTATATAAACTTGCCTCGTAGATTTATGAAGAAAACCAAGCCAAATATCTCAATTTCTCATCTTCTCTTCCTTTTCCTTCTCTCTTTCTCGTCAAAGTGTTTCCCAAATGTGTTTGGTGATAAATAAGACCCCTAATAACCCCTAAAAACCATTAACCCATGAAATTACACTAGGGCCCTAAATGGGCCTCACTTAAAAGAGCCAGAATACACCTCCAAATAGCTTAAAACCTTATCAAAGCCTTATACTAACCCGATAGGCCTTTAAAACATCATTTTAGATTAAAAAAAAATATTCTACGTGTCCCAAAAGCCTAACACAAACCCCAAACAGATAACTAAAAACTCAATTATTTAATAATTAATTCGGTACGAGCCCAAGAATTTATTAATCCAATTAAATAATTATCGTGTCTTAAATCCAATATTAAATCCAAATTAAATAACACATAAAATATAAATAGTTCCATCTCCAGTCACAACAAGCACACACAATTACTTTTATTCAAATAATAATTCACATAAAATATGGGGTATTACATTACTCTCCCCTTAAATAAGGAATTTCATCCTCAAAATTCGAATACATTAGATCTCAAGTCGAAAATCTAAGCATATCTTGGACGTTGAATCCTTACCCTACCTGAAAAAGGTCCACTCACTTGACGACACAACATACTCTACCACTAATGAAAACTCTCTCATATTTCACTTGCTAGGGGGAAGACATTTTTAACTATTCTAATAGGCTGTTGATACGTAACAACGAACACTCATCTAGTGTCTTGACCCTATCATACTCCGTGTTGTATACACATCCTCTTAGTGAACCATACCTCTTTTGGGGCTACCTCAAATTAACTCCATCCCTAAGTGATCAACCAACTAATAAATTGTGGTGTCTACTCCTACGACCCACAAATGTCTCTGAAAAAATAAATCCCATATAAATGCCCTCGCGGTGGATTTAATGCTAGTGCCAACTTCAAGGAAAAAATTAATTTCTTACGTTGGTGATAACTCAACACCCATACATCTAAAGACTAGAATAACCTTGGACTATTGGTGAGCTCTCTAATATATTCACATCCATTCATAAATGAGTGTGCCAAACCTACTTTTGAGCCTAAGCACAACTACTCCAAAATAATTCTCGGCCCAAAAGAGGCATAAAAAAGCCTTCCCCTGGTAGTCTATATAAGATTAAAACAAATATATTCATACAAGCTTACTAATAGCACAATGATCGATCTTAGAAAATCCACAAAGCGACTGAAAATCAAGCCGACTAAACAAATGGCCACGTCTTTTATAATCGCCACGTAAGGCATCCTCTTACCTGATGAACCACATATACATAAAGCTACAAGAAAATTTATATACCTCATAATCTTAGTACACACACACTACTAATAACTAATGAAAAATCCTCGATGTATAAGACAAACTAATGTGCGGGAGCCATAAATGCACCCATAACCATCCCCCGAAGGTACCCCAAAAGTTGGTTGTCCCTGAGGCATAACAATTAGGTGGCCTCACTCGCCAAGAGAACAACACCTTCCTCTAAAGGAACTATCGAAATGGCCACTCCACTAATGGCCCTACCGACCTTAATTATTTGGTCATTTCTACGAAAATACACATCAGTTTCTCAGTCTCATAGTCCGTGGCTCCATTGGATAATTCTCCTAGCCCTACTAGACAAAACATATCAATCGTATGCTATTGGAAACCTCTTGGGGGTTAGATCCCCCCATGCTTGTCCCTCTGCTTGTGAGGTCCCTCTATTCGGGTCCAAGCTACACTATCTTATTAATTGGGCCTACTTTGGCCTCAGTCTTCCCAATCTTGGGGATCTATACCCGTAATAGTTATAATGCTCATACTGAAGTTATAGGGTAATTTTAAACACCTGAGGGAAAGTGCTGAAGAGTGAGTTACCCAATGACACTAGCCAAATCTTTCACACAAGATTTCTGCCAATGCCAAAGAGTCTATCTCGCACTATAACTAATAATGAGAACATCCTCCTTCTCTTTTGTATCAATATACCCCAGTGCAGAGAGAGAAACATTAGTTAAACTCCTCCTCATATTATCCACCACACAACTGCACAAATCAGGTCTTTGAAAAATTACTTCTAATGCCGTTTCGGATGGTGAGTGAAAATATTTACCCTCAAACCATACTCTAGGAACTTGCTAAAGGTCTCACATCCAAAAGCACTCTCGATACGTGGTAAGTCTCTCAAGTGAATTCCAAAAAAGGAACCATCTCTATACACTTGGTCTATCTAAGTTGTTCGTCAGCAAATAATGGTACGAAATCTCATAAATGATCATCATTATTGAGAATACATACCTTAAACGGTAAAGCACTAGTATAGTCAAAGAACACAATGTGAAAAAGTGACGGATGCACTTAAGATACCTAGAACACTAGAATATGGATTGCTCCAATATCAAATGTGACACCTCGTAAAATACATAAATAGATTAATCAAGTCTAATATGAAAAAATTATGGGAATCAAAATTTTTTGGTAACATTCTCAACATAAGAAATAATCAAAAATGGATGAATAATGATGAGATAATGAAATATTGAATCAACCAAAAACCAACTCTGATACTAATCACTGCCAATATAACACAAACCATCTTTTGAATATAAAATGTTTCCATACAAAATTCCAACTCTTAATATAAGTATACATGTAAAATCTGACAGAAAATAAAAGAGTTCAATAGAAGAATGAGCTACACTTCTTCAACTCCTGCAATCCTAGGATAAAGGAATGGGTCATTTCTATATATGATCCTCCAATGAACCCGCATTTATAGGAACTACCTCCATGAGGACTTGTAAATTTTTTAAAAAAGAAAACGTAAACAACAAGTCTATGTAGAATAGGATTATAATTAAATTTGGGTCACATTTTAACTACACATCTTCCTCTCATATTTTTAATATCTTTTAAGTTATTAGTTACCCAACCCAAGAACGTAAAATATCGTTCAGTTCTAAATCCCAAATTCATATGTAACCCATGTGATTAAAGTCTTAAAACATCATACTTTAATCATTACCGTTAACTATACTAGGTTAATCTCTTTCAATAGGTATCATATGATGTACTAAGGTCTCAAACCCTAAGTTACTTTTCATAAAATAACCGCTATACCAAAACAAGCACATATCTCAAATCTATCTACATTTGACTATCTCACACCAATAGTGCAATATACACATCTCTAGTGTAGGTAATACGCAAATTCGAAACATAAGTATATAGATGGGCATCCCTACTATAAATCATATACATATCTAGTATAGCATATAAATCGGTACAGTTATCTCTGGTACAACAACATAATAATCGCATTTGGTAGGAGAAAGACTCTACTCCTGTCTAACGTCTAATCAAAGAGACAAACCCCGACATGTAAGAATAAATGGGCTACTCTCATGCCCTCACATAAAGAAAGCCTACACTTATTGCCTCTGGGGATCTCTCACACGTACTATTATAGTCTTAGGTAGTCCCAGACCTAAGACCTCATCACATCAAGGGGTAAATCACTACATCTACCCATTAATCATAAGGATTACTATACCCAATAATTATGAAAAAAATATCCCCATAAACCGTATCGGTTACGGGTGCCTGGACGTGTGACCCAGGGGATGGAATGACCATGGAAAACTTGTATTCTCACTTAGGCACCATAGTTATCCTTGTCGCGCGTGCCCTTTAAAGGAATCCTTATTAGTACGTCTTTTAATGAGAACTCACACATATAATGCATTGCACATAAAGAACACATAAATCATAATCTTCACTTAATGGGTTAAATTAAACACATAAATAACCCTCACAAACGGGTTAAACCACATACCCATACCGATGCTAATGCTATCGGGTCATACTCAGATCACTATTATAAAAAGGGTATAACACGTCTATAACCTTATACCCATCCCATAAACAATAACCTTAACACTCTAGGTTATCAAATATAGGCATAGTCTCACCTTACCATACACTAAAATATGCACATCAATTGTATTAAATCTCAATTATCCCTAGTGTAATCATCCAAAGAATTAAGTCTAGGTATAATCTCACACCTAATTTAAATGAAATCAAGGGACATAATAACTACCTCACTCTATGAAGTTATAACCCAAACATAATCTCACCAATAGGATACCTCCACTCGTACATCACAATGATTCAAATCAATCCCGTCCAACAAGACCAATCCTATAACTTATAATTTCCCAATCAACAAACCCACTATACACTTGGATTTACCATCGAATGCCAAATCTTTAATTTAATCCCTTTAAATCAATTATTTTTCCAATATACAATTACCCCAAATATCAATCTCAACCAATTCAAATCATAAGAATATATCTCTTCTTATGAGCACATGAAAACTATAGGCTAACAAATCCTTGCTCCATACACAAAAATTGAAATTTCCAAAAGAACATTCAACCCAAAACCATCGATCCAAAATTTTAGTATCACGCACCGTTTAGTAGAAAATTCATATCAAATTAAAAAAAATCAAGAAAATACAAAACCATCGCCCAAGGCTTCATAATTTGATTCTACACAACCTCGTCTAATTTTAAATTTCATCGATCGATCGACTCTTGTCGATCAATCGATGGGACCTTTACGAGTCATCTTCTAAAAAATATTATGTTTTTTGCCCCCAAAACCTCCATTAATGAACTCTAAAGCTTCATTTAAGCCCCTAACCAACATCCAAATAAAAAAAATCACATCGTATAACCAATTAGGATCCCTTTCTAATATCAAAACTCTTATTTTGAATCAATATTTATATAAAACCCAATTTATTGCACCGGAACCCTAGGTTTTCCAATTTCTTCTATTAATGCATCATTTCTTATAATTACAACATGTAATCAAGGGGATTTTCTTTACTTTTTTAGTACTAAAAATACTATTCATATCCAATTAATCCAAGTTATATTTATAAAGAAATTCATCAAATTAAAGGGAGAATCAACCTAATTTTTACCCATTTAGGTTAATTTTGAAGCCATTCAATTTTGAATCTTTAAAATCATATTTTCAATAGAATTTTATTTAGATTTGAAATTAATAGATACAATATTGAGACACATACAATCATAAGCATATTCTATATTAACTTGCCTCATTGATTTGTGGAGAAAACCAAGTCAAATCTCCCAATTTCTCATCTTCTCTATTTTCTCCTTCTCTCTAGCTCCCCAAAGTGCTTCCCAAATGTGTTTGGTGCCAAATGTGTTTAGTTCAAGTATTGTTTCTCATCAAAATTTTTCGAACCCTCATGATCTAATCATAAATATATTTGTTCTTAGTCATTCACACTATTAAGGAAAAATATTTATCCTCAAATCTGGTCCAGAACTTTGCTATGATCATAGTGCTCCTTTGTTGGACAGTGGTGGTAGACTCTTGCAACTGTAGTGCATTTGTAGCCAGCTTAAAGGTGGTTAAAAAATGTCTTTGAGAATCAATTCACTCTATTATTTTTAATTGCCTCTCAATTTCCTCCATCTAATTGTGTGACTTAGGAATGTCAGTATCTCCTACAAAATCTAGCGGTTTGTCCTTAGAAAAGGCACCACATTATCTCTCATGTGTAGACATCAGTGGTAGAGATAGTATAACCATCTACGAATGTGGTTGCTTGGGATAGTGAAGGTTTGAAATTTGTATTTCCATATCGACTACTATTGCTTGAGTAATTATGGTAAACATGACAGTGGATGCTTCCTATGGTGCTTGCTATTGTGGTTACTAGCATGACGTGAGTTAGTAATTATTGGAAATTTGTTGAATATTACTAGTTGAGTAAAGTAATACATAGGATTGATTTTATTAAAATTGTCACGAGTGAATAAAATGGCAATAACAAAAATTTAATTCAGGATACGCTTGTGTCGTGTCAAGACTAAATTATTATTATAAAAGTGAATAAATTATAAGTCATCCATATGGTCATTTTGAGTGTGTCAAAGTGTCCGGAAGGGTCGAGATAGTCAGAAAAGTGTACCCGGGAGTTAAATTTGGGTCTCGGGGTATTTTTAGGCCTAATTGACATCCCGAGAGGGTATTTTAGACATTTTGTATTTTTGGGTTATAAAACCCACGAATTTTCTTAGTATATATTATCCATTTGGAGTTGTCTCTTGGGATTAACAAGAACAAAACCTAAGCCTAGCCATTAGAGAAGAAGGTGAAGAGAGTAGAGAAGAAGGTGAAGATATTAGAGAAGAAGGTGAAGAGTTTTCAAGCAATCCAATGCCTAGAACTCACCCGATTGCATCGCCACCACCACCAAAATGTAGATCGCACGACGAGGAACGCAACCATATATTTTTCATCAACAAACCAGACCTTTGAATCCCAGGAAAGTATCTATCTTGCCGATTTCCAAGTTAATATACCTTCCATGTTAGTCTAGGAATGAAAATCATATGTTTTAATTGAAGAATTATATGTTTTGGAAGAGAATTTATATGTGTTGTAGGGATAATCCATGTAGTTTAAAATATTGATCATATGTAGAGGATTAACCACGAGTTTAGTATGATATTTGGGAAGAAAATATGGATTTAAATAGAGGTTAGTGATTATTTATGAAAATTTTGGTTTTATAAATAAATCTAAGATTGAACCCCTTTTTGATTGATTCGTTGAGGATTTATTGATGTTGTTACGTTAGAACTTGTTTATATACATTGCTTATACAATTGGATAACCTTGATGGGAGTTTAGGATGAAATTATAGATGTTTGGAGGGGTTAGAATGAGTGAACCCATAGGTTGATATTTGTAGCAAACTGGGTAAGAACTACTTGATCGATCGATCGACCCCATCCCTCGATCGATCGACCCCTCCTAGAAAAGTGCATATTTTCTCCTTTGTGTTTAATCCGGTTAAGATACGTAGGAACCCTTGATTATTATTTATGGAGTATAATGGGTTATGAAGAGGACCGATGGGGTCTAAGTAGACTCCGTTAAGTGAAATTAATATGAGATGAAATTGTGGGTTAACGGGGAGTTATTGGAAATTGTTCGTACGTTTACTAAAAGATTGAGACTCGTGAAAGATTTAGATTAGAAGTTAAGTGAGGGTATACTTACAGAAATTTTTACTGAGTGAGAGAGAATACTTCGAGAGATGAGAAGTAAGTATGAAGTAAATTATAAATGAGAATAAAAGAGACGAATCTGTTATGCGAGATAATTGAGTAAAATATGTGCTAAGAACGGATGATACTAATTATGGGTTGTGGGTGAACCTAATTTGGAAAATGTGAATATTTATATATATGAGTGTGTGATTGTGCATATATTATGTATTTGTGTAAAAATCATACCCGGGCTACTTGCTATCACAGACGTTTCCACGTTGTGATAGTCTTATATCGATTGGACCTTTATGGGGGATATTGACTCGTACCCTAGAAGATAGTATTCCTCGATACAGGCTATCTGAAAATGGTAGTCAGATGTTCAAAGAGACGTGATGGTATATGATGACCTCTTAGGACCTGGAACTATGCTTCGCCTCCATTTGTATGAGTATTTTGTTAATACAGTTCGAGAGTGATTCCGAACTAGTATTTCCCTTAGTATGAGTGATACGGGGACTTGATAGCCGAGTATGCCATCACTATAGATTTATGTGAGGTGCTGATAGTATATATATATATTATATGAGTGATTGATACACACACACACACACACACACACACAGATATATATATATATATATATATATATATATATATATATATATGAGTATATTATAGGTGTCCAGCCACATGTGCATCTTGCATAGGTTCTTTGGATTGTACGTGTTGTAGCTTATGTGGAAGTTGCAGGCCTTTTCTTTAGACGACCTCATCATTGATTATGTTGTTACCTTAGTTCTTTATAGTGAGGGCATGTGTCGCTCGATTTCCTATTCCGTTTGGATTTGTCAAAGATTTATCTTTATGTTATTTCTAGTATTTGGTACTCTTTGGGAGTTAACTCTTGTCAGGATGATTTCATTTATGGTTCTTAAACTTGGTTTTGTTTATCTAGATGGTTTAATTCTTGTGTGTTAATTGCCATCTTTAGTATGTATGTGATTCTTTAACCGTTGAGTATTAAAAAGGTTTTCATACTGGTATTTAATAAAGGAAAAATGAGACTTTAAATTATTTTTGACACTTAGCTTAATTATTTAGGGTGTTTAAATTGGTAATAATTATTTTACAAAAGTGATGCTGAGAATGAACCAATCGGTCACCTTGATTTTAATTTAATAAAGGACTGATCACCCGATATTCAATTAGGCGGGGTGTTATAGTTGGTATCAGAGCATCATGTTTTAGTGTCCTTAGGATATGTGCGGCTTATTATGCTTCCAGCATAGCTTTCTTTGATATAGATCCCTCTATTTAGGATTGTTGATTTCCTTGTTGAGATTTTGTTCTCCTGCTATCACGTATATTTTAGCGAATCTTATTTACGTTCGGGCGTGTTCGAATAATGAAGTATGGCAGATAAGGGTCGTTGGGCGAGTAGCGGGAGGCAGGGCGTAGTGAGGTTATGAAGTATGTTTGAGGATGATGACCTTAGTAGAGGTCATCCCAATTATGGAACGAGAGGCCAGGACTGTAAATACATCTAGGACATAGCCTATGCTTTCCAAGTGCAGTTGTAGTTGAAAATGATGGCAAAATTAGACTCACCCAACGTAGTATGCTTGGGAGAGGTTCAAATGGGAAATTGAGGAGAGTCATTAGTAAAAGTTCTAAAAATGAGAGAATTGTGTGTGTCACCCAACGAAGGTAATACATTCAAAGGGTTGGGCATATGGAGGAGGGTGGTAAACTTGAAGTGAAAAATTCGGAGTAAAATTTTTGCTGGCTCGTCGGAGCAAAGTTATAATAGTGGGAGTCAACCACCATATTTAATAGTGAAATGTTGCATAAATGGAAGGACCTTAAGTACATGTTAACCACACGTTCCTTCATCAGTTGTTCATAATAAGATGTGAACTTTGTTCTGAAGCCATTATGGAAGGGACGAACAGGGGTCCATTTGTGAATGAATTTAATCTTTTAGCAAATCTTGTATCAGCGGAAGTGGATACCAACAGTAGAGAAGATTTCAAATGGGAGATCCACTCATGAGGAAGGTTAACAATACTTAAAGATAATTTTGTTGGACAGTCGATACATATGGTGATAATGTCACGTATTGTCCGTAGTGATGTTAACGCTCTTATGTGAAGGGAGTTAAAGTAATTGAAAGATTTATTGGAGAGTGAGACTAGATGAAACACAGTTAGCAATGCGTCGCAAGGGGGAGACCCATCAGGGGACTCATTTAAATGATTCGGATAGCTGAATTCTTACCAAGCGATCGTGAATTCAGTAAGGGTTATGAAAGTTAGTAACACGTTCTTTCGGGACAACAAAGCTAAGGGAATGAATGGAGTATCCATCAGGATCGAGACTATTTAAGTCCGAGAAAAGGACAAATCTAATAGGGTCAGTATGACAGGAGATAAGTGGGTTATGCATTGAGGTATTTTATGGAGAGTAAAACCACACGAGTTAAAAAAATTCGAAGCCAGAATAAGGACAAATGGGTGCATAGTTAGTGATTTATCTATTTTTTTGAGATTACTCGTTTTAGTGATGTGATATACGAGTATATTATTGTACTGATTATGGTTTTATAAAATGGTTAAAACATTAGTAAGCAGTGATTGCAAGGCTATCGGGGTTTCTGCCCTAGTGCAGCATGTTTTGTTCTGGTAAAAACCTCACCTGCGAGAGGGTCGGGCACTCACTCATATCATATATTATAGAAACTTCGAAGGGCATAGTGGTACAAAAATTTTTAATCCCAGGGTGTTTAGGGACTTTGTTATTATGATTCAGTGTGTATTGGGTTTACCGTTGGGTGGAAAGATTTCACTCATTATTATGTATAGCACTCAGGACTTAGTTATAGGAGGAGCGCATTGTTATATTTATCCTTTTGAAATGTGGAATTTAAGACTTATATTCATTTGTTTGGGAATTGGATTTCGAGAGTACCGATTGTATACGTACGAGGTTTATGGAATGTGAATTCCACCAATACTGAGCAATAGTGCAATTAGTAAAAAGTTCTTTGTTTCAGTTCAATTACGAAAGGAGATGTAGATTTTCTATCAAAAGACATAATAGAGGGGTACAGGTTATGGACGGTGGACCCAATGAATTTCGATAACCGACTATGCTAGGTAGTAGTATATCGGGGGGGTTCCTTATTTGGATTTCTCTTTGCGAGACATCCCACGCATGAAACTTAGCGTAAGGTTGGAAGTAGAAAGATGTTTGGTCATTAGCCCATGAGTCTAGTACCTCGGTTGTCATACGAGCCGGTAATATTGATTGTAAGTTAAAGTTAAGTGACGATTTAAGGACAGTGGAGCCAGTTAAGTGGTAAGGAAACATTGGAAGTTTTGTTTTATTACCCAATCAAAGGGTGGAATGATGATAAAGAGAGTTTTGTGATTAGATAAATACGAGTGTTTGTTATGTAGTGAGGTGCGGCCTCCCAATAATATTGAGACAATGGGGGCCAACGATGTGTAGGCATGTCTTATACAAATAGTACAGATTGGAGCACAAGGTGAAGTGTCGTTATTAAAGTGTGATTCTATAACTGGTTGTATTGAAAGTGATAAATAAAATTATTGTGGGGCGGGAAGGACTATAGGAATTCGCCTTACCCGAAACTCCGTTTTGAGTATTGTTAAAGTATCCATATCTATTTTTACCAGGCATACCTTATTTTCTAAATTTCGGGACAAAATTCCGTTATTAGGGGGAAGTATGTAATACCCCGTATTTTTATGTCTTTTAAAAATTGGGGATTTATTAAATTTAATTGAGATATTAATTTATTATTAATCCGAAATTTATTTTTAATATTTACTAGCATGACGTGAGTTAGTAATTATTGGGGATTTGTTGAATATTACTAGTTTAGTAAAATAATACATTGGATTGAGTTTATTAAAATTGTCACGAGTGACTAAAATGGCAATTATGGAAATTTAATCCGGGACACGCCTGTGTCGTGTCAGGACTAAATTATTATTACAAAAGTGAATATGTTATAAGTCACCCGTATGGTCATTTTGAGTGGGCCAAAGTGTCTGGAAGGGTCAAGATAGTCAGAAAAGTGTACCCGGGAGTTTAGTTTGGGTCTCGCGGCGTTTTTAGGCCTAATTGACATCCCGGGAGGTTATTTTAGACATTTTATATTTTTGGGTAATTAAACCCACGAATTTTCTTAGTATATATTAGCCATTTGGAGTTGTCTCTTGGGATTAACAAGCACAAAACCTAAGCCTAGACATTAGAGAAGAAGGTGAAGAGAGTAGAGAAGAAAGTGCAGAGAGTAGAGAAGAAGGTGAAGAGTTTCCAAGCAATCCAATGCCTAGAACTCACCCGATTGCATCGCCGCCACCACCAAAACATAGATCGCATGATGAGAAACGTAACCATATATTTTTCATCAACAAATCATACCTTTGAATCCAAGTCAAGTATCTATCTTGCTGATTTCCAAGTTAATATACCTTCCATGTTAGTCTAGGAATGAAAATCATATGTTTTAATTGAAGAACTATATGTTTTGGAAGAGAATTTATATGTGTTGTAGGGATAATCCATGTAGTCTAAAATCTTGATCATATGTAGAGGATTAACCACGAGTTTAGTATGATATTTGGGAAGAAAATCTGGATTTAAAATAGAGGTTAGTGATTATTCATGAAAATTTTGGTTTTATAAATAAATCTGAGTTTAAACCCCTTTTTGATTGATTCGTTGAGGATTTATTGATGTTGTTACGTTAGAACTTGTTTATATACATTGGTTATACAATTGGATAACCTTGATGGGAGTTTAGAATGAAATTATAGAGGTTTGGAGGGGTTAGAATGAGTGAACTCGTAGGTTGATATTTGCAGCAAACTCGAAAACAACTGCTTGATCGATCGATCGACCCCATCCCTCGATCGATCGACCCCTCCTAGAAAAGTGCATATTTTCTCCTTTTTGTTTAATCTGGTTATGATACGTAGGAACCCTTGATTATTATTTATGGATTATAATGGGTTATGAAGAGGACCAATAGGGTCTAAGAAGACGCCGTTGAGTGAAATTAATATGAGATTAAATTGTGGGTTAACGGGGAGTTATTGGAAACTGTTCATACGTTTACTAAAAGATTGAGACTCATGAAAGATTTAGACCAGAAGGTATGTGAGGGTATACCTACTGAAATTTATACTGAGTGAGAGAAAATACTTCGAGAGATGAGAAGTAAGTATGAAGTAAATTATAAATGAGAATAAAATAGACGAATCCGTTATGCGAGATAATTGAGTAAAATATGTGCTAAGAACGGATGATACTAATTATGGGTCGTGAGTGAACCTAATTTGGGAAATGTGAATATTTATATATATGAGTGTGTGATTGTGCATATATTATGTATTTGTGTAAAAATCATACTCGGGCTACTTGCTATCACGGAGGTTTCCGCATTGGGACAGTCTTATCTCGATTGGACCTTTATGGGGGATATTGACTCGTACCCTAGAAGATAGTATTCCTCGATACAGGCTATCTGAAAATGATAGTCAGATGTTCTAAGAAACATGAGGGTATGTGCTGACCTCTTAGGACCTGGAACAATGCTTCGCCTCCATTTGTATGTGTATTACATTAATACAGTTCGAGAGTGATTCCGAACTAGTATTTCCCTTAGTTTGAGTGATACAGGGACTTGATAGCAGAGTATGCCAGCACCATAGATTTATGTGGGGTGCTGATAGTATATATATATATATATATATATATATATATTATGAGTGATATATATATATATATATATGGAAACTTTATACTGTGGGTATAAGTAGTTAAGTAATGAATAAATGCTTCAACTTTATAACAAGTGTTCGTGAATTTTGTAATGATAATGAGTGGTTCTAAATAATGTAAGAAAATGGAAGAGATTAATGTTGTAAAACTAAATATCATGGTCTTAGTATTTCTCAGGATAAAACTTTATGGAAAAGAAGTTAGATATACTTATGATATCAGTAGAACGGTAGGAGTGCACACTAGATGAGAGGTGAGGATTCTCAAGAGAGTGTCGCATACTAACATAGTTGTGATATTAGCCGGTAAGAATTTTAAATACTTGCTAAACTGTTTTTAAAACTATTTTACACTCGGGCTCTGACCCGTTTTCTGTCATTTCTTTCTCTCTTATATGTATATATATATATATATATATATGAATATATTACATGTGCCCATCCACAAGAGCATCTTGCATAGGTTCTTTGGATTGGCCATGCTGTAGCTTATGTGGAAGTTGCATGCCTTTTCTTTAGACGACCTCATCATTGATTTTGTTCTTACATTAGTTCTTTATAGTTAGGGCATGTGTCGCCCGATTTCCTATTCCATTTGGATTTGTCAGAGACTTATGTTTATGTTATTTCTAGTATTTGGTACTCTTTGGGAGTTAACTCTTGTCAGGACGATTTCATTTATGGTTCTTAAAATTGGATTGGTTTATCTAGATGGTTTAATTCTTGTGTGTTAATTTCCATCTTTAGTATGTATGTGATTCTTTAACCGTTGAGTATTAAAAAGGTTTTCATACTGGTATTTAATATAGGAAAAATGATACTTTAAATTGTTTTTGACAATTATCTTAATTATTTAGGGTGTTTAAATTGGTAATAATTATTTTACGACAGTGATACTGAGAATGAACCAACCGATCACCTTGATTTTAATTTAATAAAGGACTGATCACTCGATATTTAATTAGGCAAGGTGTTATATTTACTACTCCTATTGATTCTCCCAGTTGACGGCCCTGGTGGAAACTATCCAAACTCTTCTACCTTTATTGTCTGCCATTTAAAATCATACCAAAAATTCATATGAGCTAAGAAAGACGAATAAAGAGTAAAAATAAACCTTAAAATAAAGCTCTAAAATCAAAGAACGCAACGCAACACATAAAATAAATTTCATGTAAAGTTGGATAGTAGAACATGGGATGCTTTAATACCAGATGTAACACCCCATAGTTTCTATATATCAGGTGGCCTGTCCAATACACCGAGGATAGGGCTGTCAAACAAATTATTTCATTCTAAGAATCAACAATAAATCATGAACACTAAAACCATCCATAATAGTAAATAAAATGATGGAAATACTTGATAACATATATATTCCCAAATAATCTAATCAGTAAAATGAATAAATATCCATATAATAAAAGTCTCACTAATTGTTGATACAAAAATTAGTCAGCTGATGTGGACTAATTATATGAAGACATGTGTCGTCTAACGTGGCAAATGCCTATACTCACTGAACAACTCATCACCCCGAACTACTCAACGTGCCGAGCTACTTAGCGTGTTGAGCTACTCAACTTGCAAAGCTACTTAGCGTGTCGAGCTACTCCACAAGCAGAGCATCTGGCCAGGAAGATCAAGCGACAATTATACATTCAATGAACATCAGATTTAATGAACATTCTTATTATACAGATGTATATGTCTATTAAATAACGACATATCATCTATTCATACTGACAACCCCAAGGCTATAAATACATTGTAACCCCCTCCATAACGGGGCAAATTTTCTTGGCGATTGTGATCTAGATTAAGGCAACACCATCTAGCAATATAAAACAGTGGCCGTAGGCCATTTTCATAAGGATGAACCACTTTAAAAATCTTTTGTCTTACTTCTTACTTCATATTTATCTATTATTGATTAATTAGATCAAAACTAGTTTTTTACATCAACAATTTGGCGCCGTCTATGGGAACGACTATACGTAACATTATCACTCAAACATTCATCACAAATGGCTGATATCCCATAATCTAATAATAGGAATAATGACCGTGTTCTCCCCAATCCATCTGCTCCCTCTACTATTCAAGATCTGACTGGAATAATGGGAAATTTAGCCCAAGGGCAAATAGATATGCAAGAGACCATGCGTCAACTCATTCAAACTGTTCGTAACGGCGTGCCTGCCCAGTCAGGTCAATGAAGCATCTAGAGACCCACCCATCTGCCAACTTCAAGAACCATACATACGCTATTCCCAGATGTTTCTCAGTCCAGACACACTGAGTCTCATCACACTGAGAGGACTAATGATCCCTCATATCATCTTGGTCGGACCTCTTCTATAAGAGCTACAGATTCTCAATGAAATGTCACTTTAGCCCCAGAATGAACAAACGTTCTGGAGAGGTTGAGCAGAGCCTCTCCCTTTGACCGTTTGGGCCCTAGGAGGAATAGAAACCCTCCTAGGATTGCGTCGAGAAATTCTCAATGGCCAAATGATATAAGGGAAGGTTCTGCCCAGTCACGACCAGCAACACGTAATGAAGGATCCCAAGAGGAGAATTCAGCACGATTCGTTGCTCGGATAAATAGGCCGAGGATAGAAACAAGGCATGGAAGGGATCCATTCAAAGTCTGGAAGACAGGTTTGGGGAAATGGCTAAGGCCAGGAACCCTCTCCAAAGAACTTTCATCAAGGGATCATCCTTTATACAGGCAATTGTGGATTTTCCCACACCATCAAAATTTAAAGCCCCTATAGTAACGCCTAAGTATGATGGAAAAACTGATCCCGTCCTTCACATAGAGTAGTACCAAGCTGCTGCTGATATCTATGTTGTTCCTGATGAGATGAGGTGCAGAGCATTCTCGGGAACTATCATTGGGTCAGCCCAAATATGGTACAACAAACTTCCTCGGGGGAAGATTGCTACATTCCATCAACTGACAAAGCTCTTCATAGGGAATTTCTATTTTGGAGTGAATCCAGTGAAGAGAGTAGCACACCTACTGAGTGTAAGGCGAAAAATAGGAGAGAGCACTAGGGATTACATCACTTGTTTTAACAACGAGAAACTTGAGGTAATCGACTACGAGGAGAAGACAACCATTACAGCTCTGATGAGTCTATTACCCAATAAATTGTATTATACACTGACCAAAGATCCCCCCCAAGACCATGGAAGAACTGATGGCAAAAGAAACCAAGATCATGAACGCCGAAGAGGCCATAGATGCGAAGAATAATGCTGACACAAAATCAGAGACAAAAGATGCAGGTAAAACTGAGAGGAAAGATCAAAAGCACAATGGGGGCAGCAAGCAACCAAAAGGCAAAGAAACGCTAGATCAGTTGAGGAGGTATGGGAATTATAATCCCTTAAAGGTGGATATCAACCACATTTTGGAGGAGATCAAGAACAGCAAGGATCTAACTTGGCCAGAGAAAATGAGGACAGCCTCGGATAAGAGGGATAAGTCCAAATACTGCGAGTTCCAAAGAGATCACGGCCATACGACCAAGCACTGCATAGCTCTCCAGAATGAGATTGAAGCACTTATTCGACGAGGAAAATTGAACAGGTTTGTTGATCGTCAGAATGATGGAAAGGCTAACGAAGGAGGAAGACGAAGATCCAAATCTCCTCGCCGAACAAAAGATGACAAGAAGAGGGACCATGAAGATGATCCAGAAGATGACCCGATATCCCTAAACAGCCAAGGCAACCTGAACGCGAGGTATTTTTAATCCATTTTGGATCATTTGAATGTAATGTGATTACAGGTGGAGATACAGGAGGTGGGGATCATACTACTGAAAGTAAAGTTTACCTTAATGAGGCCCAAGCTTGTTCTTATATACAGCGCATAAATCTGACTGAAACTAATCGCCCGAGGATGGTGAACAATGATAAATTAGTTATCAGTTTTTCCATAAATGATTTAGAAGGTGTCTTATACCCTCACAATGATCCCTTGGTTATCAATATGAGGGTGAAGGATGTGGTGATCTCACAAGTACTGGTGCATAATGGTAGCTCTGCAGATATCATGTTCTACCCTTATTTCGACAGATTGAATTTGAAGTTAGCCCAACTGGAGCCATATCATAAGCCCCTCCTTGGCTTCACTGGCAAGAAAGTATTTCCACTTCGGATGATCAACTTGGATATGCTTATTAGTACTTGGCCTGCTTGCAGAATAGAAAAAGTATGTTTTTTCATAATGGACAAAAACATCCAATCAACCTATAATATAATCATGGGGAGGGTAGGCATGAAAAAGTTCGAGGCAGTGCCATCCACGGTACATCAATGCCTGAAGTTTCTAACCAACTTCAGAGTTAGAGTTATGAAGGGTAACCAAAAAGTATCTCGGGAATGATATTATTCATCTGTCAAATAGGAGGAGTTGGAGGAAGCCAAGAAGAAGACCACCAAGTACCAAGTGGACAAGTTCGAAGATGTAGAGATTGAGACCTTGGACCCTACAGATGAATCCAAACTTGTGAAGGGTCAGGTCATGAAGGCTACGGAATCATGTAATTGGTATACTTATGGGGCTTTAACCTACTCTTCGCTGACTAATAATTCAGGTAAGTTATAATTGGTTTCACCTATGGAGTAACATTAGATTTGGGACGCATGAGAGGTATCTTAGAGTGTTTCTGCACTGAGACATTTAGGGATTTCTTATCCATTAGTTTTCTTTCCAATCATCTTATATGAGACATCGTTCTTTCCTCTAGTTACATTGTATTATTTAAAGATTATATTGAATGTAATTGGGTTATTTTAATAAATGAAAATTTTGTATTTATAGTGTTATTTCTCATCGATTATTCTTGTTATGAAAAGTTATAAACTGTCTCATATTTTTGTCACATGCTGAGAATGATATTTTAATTTGTTTCACTTCCGAGTATTTATTAATTAAGCTTGTCCAGCTTAACGAATATTATTCGGGGTATTACATATACTACATTATAAGACATAAAGTAACCTTATAATATGAATAGTAGTAGCATAATCCTAAACCTTCTATGAATATGTCCATCATCAGACCAAATACACACACACACATAGAGAAATATTGATTTAAGTACAACACACATGATTAAACCTTTGGGTAGGATAATCTGTAGGAGGTCCACTCCCAATGGATTGTAAGACATACAAATATTAAAGGGAAACTCACTACGCCATCACACTACTGTGTAGTCATATACTGAGATTACATAACATATCAAACCTCGTTTGTCTCCATTTTGTGAGATGTTTAACCACTATCACTTAGGATCAGGATATAGATTTATAGTAACTTGCATCATAGCTAGGGGCATAGTATCTAGTATCGCTAATAATACCATAAACCCCCTAGCAATAGATTCCTTATGAATTACATGCACAAACATGGCATGTTCACATATAACACACAAAGCATATAATTTCCAAATACATACATACGAATATGGTTTACAATCATAACCAAATATAATGGGTATATTTCACCCAAATTTACTTCATTCCCATATATATACATATCCTCCACCTAATCACATAGTACCATAACACTTACATCTAACCAAAATCTTTGGAAAGGCAGTATATTAATTTCCAAACTCGATCGAATGGTCCTACCCAATGAACCCAAAATGACTTCATGTAACAAAAATTATGCCCAAAACTTAGTTTTCTTGATTTTCTTCATTTTGAATTGCAACCAAAGTTTTCATAGCCTATAATTTGTCCTAAAAACATCCTAATGTGATTTATAATGGATCCTAATCATGTTTTTAATAATATAAATTCATTAACAGGGTAAAATGTCACACTATAAGGGCATATCCATCAATATCAGAATGTTCTTCATATACATTTAACTTAACTATGAGTTGAATCATTAAGAAGTATCTTTAAATCATAATCCTCAATGTAATCATGAGAATCATCATTCTAAAATATTCCTCCAATGAATCCAAACACGTCTAACCATTCAACGATGAATAAATCTAATTCTTCGAGATTTATAATGAGATTTCATCCTTAGCATATTATTAAAAATAACTTAGATTATCATTAGAATTATACCATTAATAAGTTACATATTAAATAAGGATAGTTATCACTTGCTTGAAATTCTTGGTTAGACTTTTTGTTGAATCTCTTGTTCTATAATTATATCCTATATAACTAGGATTTAGTCTTTATTTTGTTATGTTAATTATGAGGGTGAAACACCTATTTAAAATACTCCAATTTAGTTTTCCTATAGGACTAATTTAAAATCCCCAAATATGCCAAAAACATTACCCATATTCTCTCAAAACTTATCCCCATGGGTTTCCAAACCCTAGGCCCAATCCATCCTACTAAAAACATTATTCCTGGTTTTTGTATCTCCTTGCGTCGAGTATAAGGGTACACACTCGCCATAAAAATAAACAATTCCCTACCATACACACGAGGAATAACAATCAATATATATATATATATATATATATATATATATATATATATGGGATTATGCCAAATTATTCTCATAATGAAACTAAATTCTTCCATCATATGGATGTAGTCTATAATGGGTGAAGTATATTATATATCTTATGTCTCTCTTCAATTTTTTTCAATGATTTTCTCTAATAATTTTCATCTTTTATTTTTATTTGGTTGATTAGGGTGTCAGTTTTTGCACAACAATTGGTATTGAATCTTTTGGTACACACAAGGAGTTTGAAAAAATTTGTTACTTTTATAATTTCATGTTAAATCATTAGTTCTTGTAACACTTGGGTAGTTTACTTTCAATTATGATAAAAAAATGTTGAGGTTCAATACAAGGTAGATATGTTTGATTGAAAAAGTATTTTTACACATGACAAATTAGGTCAAAGGAAATCTATGCGCAAGGAGTACTAGCACAACCTTTGAAGGGAAGGATGTTGACATTGTTAATGCTATCCTTGTGAAAAAGGTAAGAAACTTATGTGTAGCTAAGAGTATAAAATAAAAGGTCAACCTCAACTGAGATATTTACCATTTTAAGACGGACTAAAAACGATACCTCATGAATCACTTGAGTATATTTTATTCAATTTAATATTAACTCAAGAAATTTAATGTAAATATTGAAAAATAAATCGGACCTTGTTGCTTCATACCTTCCAAATTCTTATGACAACACACATTTTTGTGTAAAAACTATCAAATAAAATGGATGGGGTGGCTTGACTCTATTAGCCCAAAAAAAGGAGAAATTTTCAAGGGCGACAAGTTTAGGCTTGGTTATCTTTGTTCAAGGTTAAAAACATGGACAAAACACTAATTGGGGATCTAGTGGAAGTACTCCTACGACACCCCGCCCAAATTAAATACCGGGTGATCAGTCTTGTATTAAATTAAATCAGGATATCCAGTTGGTTCATTCTTAGCATCACTATCGAAAAGCATTAATTACTAACCACCTATTAGGTAATTAAGTCGATGTCAAATTTTAATCTTTTAAATTTACATGCAATGACATGAAATAAATAAATAAATGAATAAATCACATTCACCATTCCAATTGACCAACATCATAAATAATGAATTAGCTGAATCAAATAAGCTATGACTGGAATAAAAACTTCAGCCTAAAACTCCAGTACAATAATCCATAAGTATCTGAATCCAACAACTGAAAAATAAATGAAGTACATAGTCTCTGAAAGTAACTACTAGTAAAAGGTGGGGCAACAATACCAACTGAAGTAGATGAAATGATGCAAAATATCTGAAAAGAATGGAGGCGTCTACTACAGAGGTCCTTCAATCGTCTACGACAACTGCAAGACGTCAAATGAGAATGGAATCCTAAGTTGGGTGTCCCTGTGACTGGGCACCTCAAATGGTTTTTACAAAATAGATTTGGAAAACGGGTCAGAACCCGAGCAAAACTGTTTAAAAATATTTTCAAGTATTAAAAATGCGTAATCAGCAGATATCATATACATGTTAGTTTCACATGCTCTCACTTGAGGTCCTCACCCCTCTGCTATTGTGCACTCATAACACATTCTATTAACCCATCCTAGTTATGCTACCCCACCTAACTAGTCCAATTCAATTGATTTACTACACATTAACTCGTGGTGTCCACCCATATTACCCACGCAACACGTTATTGATTTGTTTTCTCATGTCTTTGAAATCAATTAGGAATCTATCAAATGGAGGGTAACTTTCCACCTATTTAAGCTATTTCTGGTATCATTATCTTTCCCCTCTATTAAGTACACGCAGTAGAATAAATCGAAAGTATATATATACACATATCACTCTTATTATATATATACTAATACAACACCCCTAGTTTGATACCTGCGGTGCATGCATACTCTACTATCAAGTCTCGGCACATCATGCATTAAATAAAGGACTACCAGTTCGGAATCACTCTCAAACCATAAATACAAATCACACATATTGGAGGCGAACATAGTTATAGGTAGGGGTGTAAGCAGTACGGTTTGGTCGGTATATAGTAGATACCAATATCAAAACCAAACTCGAGATGGTAAAACCAAACTGTACCAGTTTACCACCCGGTACACCAAAATCAATACCAAAACCAAATCGACTGGTATTTCGTTTTTTTCGGTAATTTCGGGTTTTTTATGGTTTCTGTAAATTCTGATTTTTTCTAGTTTTGGTAAATTCTGGTTTTTTTTGGTTTATGGTTTCGATTTTTTCTGGTTTCGGTAAACAATACTAAAAGTCCCAAAAAACCAAAAACAAAACCAACCAACTTTTTTAAATATTAAAACCAAAACCAAAAATTTTCTATTTTTGGTAAATTCGGTACGGTAATTTTGGTAAATTCGGTATGGTACAGTAATTTTGGTACGTTTTTTTTGTTTCGGTAAATTCGGTACGGTATGGTAATTTCGGTACGGTATTTTCTGGTTTCAGTAAATTCGGTACGGTAATTTTGGTAAATCAGTTTTTTAAATATTAAAACCAAAACCAACTAACTTTTTTACGGTAATTTCGGTTTCGGTAAGACTGGTTTCTGGTATTTTAATACATGAAACCAAAACCATTTTTTTTGGACCAAAACGGTACGGTACGGTAAAAACCCGTACCGCTTCCACCCCTAGTTATAGGCCTTTGGTCTACGCACATATCTACTCACCAAAACGACCGTCCACACCATTGTTCACACAAATAGTGATCCAACCAATGTTCTATGTTCTGAGGCGCCAATCTTAAATCCCCCCACTAGGCTCATCAGGATATGATTGTCCCCTTTCAAAACCTCCCATGATAGCAAGCAGCGTAGGTATGTCTACACATAAGAAATCATGCAATAGGTATTCACACCACCTATATACTTATATCATCGGTATAGGTATACACACGTCCTATATCATATGTTCCATATGTAGTATATTCATATCCCGAATATCCCATGTATTAGTAAATTTCAATTTTACTTCTTATCGTACGTTCTCGATTACCCCTCACTACTCCAATTGTGCCCATTAATCTCGAACATATATCACTATGTAACTCGCTCTTATCCTACTGGTCTAAGCCATTAATTTCTCTAGTCTCTCAAGACACTATAGAATTCTCCGAATTAGGTCTTTAACCCTTAATTTTACTTAATTAATCTTAGTCCTTAAATCCCTCTCATGTGACTAAGTCTAAAATCCCATATTGGCCGACTGATAATTTAATTTAATTCTCTTTATAATTAAAATTTCATCTCAAAAGCTAATTTGGTCGTTTCCCACGAGTTCTAAGTAAAAAGGAGAAAAATTGGCCAAATCTGGGAAACCAAATCAATTCGGCCTTGGTCTGAATCAATTCGGCCAAGGAGCCGAATTGATTCGCTCGAATAGGTATCGTCTTCTCCAATTGAAATAGCCGCGGGTTTCACAATTTTGATTTCTAAACCTCGTGATTCGATGCCATTCACCCAACCAATAAAACTAGACATTATACCAACCCAGCCACATGATTTCCAACATTTTATAATCATCACAAAACAATAACTAGTTTGAATTAATTCAAGATTTTCCTCCAAAAACCCTAGTTTACCAATTTTCATCAAGAACACATATATAATTCAGACTTCTTCACATTTTGATTATCAGTAGTTCATCAAATTCGTCTTCATACATAGGGGATTCAAACCTAACATTATTTCAGCCCAATACTTCATTGAAATCTCTATCTTTGTCATCAACATTCATATAATTATGATTTTAATTATCCTACACCAGTAGGGCTAATACATCTACTTTGAATTCAGCAAGATAAATACTTGCCTCTAAATGTAGGTTTGAATCTGTATGAATTGATGGTGTGGTTGTGTTCCTCTTCCCCCGATCTATGCTCCGATGGTGTTGGTGGTGTAAAAGGTGCAACAATGGTGGTTCTAGCATTAGGGAGTACCTATCATTCCTCCTCTAATGGCCTATGTATGTTTTAAAGATTCTAAACCTAATGGTATTAACCTAACACTTATATAAACTTAGAAATTTTCGTAGGTTTAATTCCCTCAAAATTCTAAAAGACTATAATACTCCTCCGGGGTGCCGGTTTGGTCTAAAAGTGCCCGGAAATTCAAACTGAACTGCTGGGTAGACTTTTTTTACTATCTCGACCCTTTTGGATACATTGTCACACTCGAACTGATCATATGGATGACTTATAAATATCTTACTTTTTATTTCATTAAATTAAGTCCTAACACAATTGAAACGCGTGTCCTAACTAAAATACTGTAACTGTTGTATTTCTCACTCACGACAATTTTAATATATCCTTATCATTATTATTACTCATTCACTAAGTAATATTCAATATAAATAAATATTAACCCTTATCTCGCTAATTAATATTTATTTTACTGGATTAATTATCCAAATATAATTTAATTAATCCCAATTAATTCCAAATATAAAAATCATTAAAATTATGGGATGTTACATACTTCCCCCTAATAATGGAATTTTATCCCGAAATTCGAAAAAAATATCTAGTATATATATATATGGATATTTGTCGTGCATCTTACCTTCGCGTCCCTAAATAGACTCGTCGGCAACAAGATATCACATAATACCACCTTAACTTCTTGCACACAACTACATTCGAACGCATTCAAAATAGTTACTCGTAATACTCTTTTGGCATTTCCACTATCCATGCACCAATGGTACCCTTTTGGTCGAAGGACCATTCACTACAACCCACAATTAGTGACAAGTCTATTCAAACCTTAACATGCCGATATATTCATATAAGCTTACGGTCTCCTTTATAATGACACACAAAACTATCATAAATCAGATAACAATGTCTCAAAACATGAACCTATACTTCACTGGCGCTATCATCCCTATCTAGAAAATGCCTCATTTCTATAGGTACTAATTTCGCTTATTGCCGTACCAAGACATCTCTCCTCACGGGACACATCATCATCAATCTCCGTCTACTCTTGTTAAGCTTAAAACTTTGGTTCACATCAACGTACTCTCACTACGTTCCTAAACTATACAAAAATGATGAGGATTAACTTAATCCTTGTCGAAGAACCGTGAATCACTCCATGCCCAAGAAATTTAGTACTTCCACATTCTCTACTATCCCAAGGGTGGGAAAAAAATTTCTTCTTATGATGCCTCAGAAGTCAATTCTCAATTAATGTTCGTCCTATTACATGTCATCACATGCAGCTCTACTAGTTGTAGTTCATATCCTCGTTTACTCCAAAAAATACAAAACATGCATTCTTTCATTCTGCCACATTCTATGTCATCCCTCCCGAATATTCATTGGCCTACGTTTGACATGTCTAGATCAAGATGAAACTCTATTTTCATCTCCTCATGATGCTCCCTATTCAAGGTCAGAGTCAAGTGTCTCGTCCTGATTTACAACACTATTGTGCGGCACCTTGTTATGGTTCATTTTTTATCTTTAATAACATGTGGGGCACACTGCCCGGTACTATATCACACCCCAAACTCATAACAACTATTTTTTCATGGAAAATTCACTTCACATCCCATAGAAAATCCTTCCCACTCCGTGATTTTGGATAATCCAATAATGAACTTTACCAATTGTATTTTCATTCCGTCCCTAGAATCATCAATCTATCACAACATTCGGATTGGTAGTATCATGCCAACTTTTCCTTTTTCGAGTGGCGCACTTGGAGACGACCTCGCTATGTCTCACTCAACCCGAAATCGACACACTTAACATCTCACAACATATGGAATATCTTACTCCCCCTTTTATGTAATATAAAAATTATGGTCCGTGTGTTTACTCCAAAGCCTCCTACTTCTTAGAACCTTTACCACCTATTAGAATTTTACCAAACTATCTTTTAGAGAACCACTCTACGCATTTAACTGAGTGAGAATTCACTTGTTCCCAATGTATTTTGACCCACCTTTCAACTCACCTCAGTTGTGGGAGTTTTCTCATGATATACACATAGTCAGCCACTATCCCTTCCTCGAATGAAGTTCATCCTCTCCTACCTCTCCACTTATTATTCTGACTATCCCACAGATGCATTTATAACATCTTCCTACGCCTCCTTATCATAGACGATATCAAAAGTGAAATTACCTAGGGCATCCATACACACTATCCCCCGTGCACAACTGCACAAACATCTCTAACATTCCACACGTAACCTACTTATCTCTAGTCCCATCCTACACACTCAGTATGGCTATACCGTATGTCTAACCTAAGTTACCCTACTAAAATGATTTAATTCCCCTCGAGACTTCCCCACCCCTCAACTAGTGGTGCAAAAAGTTCTCCCCGGTGCTCCCCATAGCACTACTCGACTCTACTGGTCTTATATCATAGAATAACTCTCAACTCATGTTTTCACCCACATACACATGTAATAACTAAATTGGTAACTCATGCCCTAGTGACCAACACATCTCTCAACTCTCTACATTCACTGGGATTCATGCGTGGGACATCTCGCAAGCGAAATCCAAACAAGGAACCCCCCGATACACTACTACCTAGCATTATTGATCATCGAGATCCATAGGTCCTACACACATGATCCAAATATCCCAAATCCTATCCCCGGATGTACAAGTCTTACCGTCCACTCTCACGTCACTAAAGGAGCTATACAACACAGCGCTCTCGCTATTACTAGTTTCTCGTGCTAGGTCAACAACGAGCTAAATTTCTCCACTTAACAGTTAACTTAATATACCTCGAATCATATTAGTACAATCCTTACACACTGGGATAAAATGTAACGAGGCAACAATCACCTATTAAGTTGCCTCCACAATGTAATATAAATGTGAGCTCAACCTTCTTCCAGGTGACAAATCACTATATAATATATCCTACCCTAGAATAGAGAACACGATGGCCTTGCTATAATAACCCACCATCGCTAACCAAAGTATACCTAGGATAACATTATACTCGAATATCATCTCTCGAACTGAGTCAACCCACTAAAATATATTCTCTCAGTTTCCCCACCCACTCCCCTGTGGATGGAAGGAAAAATATCCCCGCAACGCAATGGTAAATATATACATACAAAAGTAACACCATTGATACACGTACTAAACCTGTCTCTCGCGGGAACCTATTGCTAACGAAATACAATGGTTTTCTCATTTTATGCAAAATATACCCCATTCACTCTAGGATAAGACTCACACTTTCAATTTTTTATAACACTAACAGTCCAAATTCTTCCTGGACATAACACTCTCGCCCAAATCGATCCCAAAAACTTTTACAACTATTACCCCTGCTGGGCATCCCGCTCCTATCCCCTAACCCGTTGTGTACAAGGTCGATACATGTGGCCCTACTCTCCACACATAATACACCTCTTGGTGTTATTCCCCTATCTCTAGCCGTATTGGCCATTTCAGGATTGTCCTTCTCTCAGACCTTGTAGTCTTAGCCCCAATTGATACCCCTGTTGTTCCTTTGGCTTGTTAGACATGTGGAACACTCCGTTGTCCCTATCTCCCCTCCTTGAATTCATCATCACATGGTACGAATTACATTGATCTACATAATTCAATTGGGTCCCCTACTGGGTATCCCTCTATGGTGCATCACTATCACCAATTACCTTTAATCTTGCCCTTCTAGTTATTCTCGCCAACTCTTTTGGCTCCCTTATCATAGAAACATTGATATAAACATTATGAAAATACATCATTGATGCCATGTGTATAAGTCGTCCAAGACATATTTCCCATAAATATTGGCGACACCTACTTGTGAATCCATCATCACCTTTAAGAACCTTCCTCTCCATTACCTACCTCCCCGGGTATGAAGTACACTTAAATAAATAAATTCTTCATCACAATCAACCTTTATTCATCGCTCCTATGAAAAGTACAGAGACTTCTTGTGCATCTCCATCTGAATAGCATATGAAAGAACTTGTGGTTAAATCGCGACCAAAATTTCTCGATTAATTCCTTATCTACTTCCTATTATATGGGGACTATCTCCCACCATGGCATCACTACTCCTACGAGCAATGATTAAACCAAAATTTAAATCATAAGTGCCACAACACTCCACCACACACCATTGCCTTTGGATTGTCTCCTTCTGTTGGACCATCACACTTCCTCTCATACCCAAATCCTTACAGATGGCTCTTCGAAAGAGATCCTCTGCCTTCCCCCTTTACCAAGTACACTGGGTGAGCCTAAATTTGTACCACTGTTCTCTACGATTGTACTTGGGGATACTACTGTACCCTAGTGATTATCCTATCATCATATGCCTAAATAATAATCATAGTGACTCACATCTCAGCCATTATTCCTAAATACTTTATGCCTTCTTCTGAGCCTCTCTTCATGCAGTCCTTCCGATGGCTCTCATTGGTCGCCCTATATTATTCGGTGTACAAAACCCAACCGAACCTGCACATGATTTGTATCAACTATACTTAGTAGAAGGAGAACATAAACGTGCGTATAAAGAGGAATACAATAATCCTATAATAGAGCACTATATCAAAGAAAGCTATGCTGAAGCGTAATAAGCCGCACAGATCCAAAAGACACTAGAATCTTATGCTTTGATACCATCTGTGACACCCCACCCAATTATATACCGGGTGATCAGTCCTTTATTAAATTAAATCAGGATATCTAGTTCGTTCATTCTTAGCATCACTGTCAAAACCATTCATTACTAACCACCTATTAGTTAATTAAGCCGGTGTCAAATTTTAATCTTTTAAATTTACACGCAATGATCTGAAATAAATAAATAAATTAATAAATGACATTCACCATTCCAATTGACCAACATTATAAATAGTGAATTAGCTGAATCAAAAAAGATATGACTGGAATAAACACTCCAGCCTGAAACTCCAATACAACAATCCATAAGTATCTGAATCTAACAACCAAAAATAAATGAAGTACATAGTCTCTAAAAGTAACTATTAATAGAATGTGGGGAAATATGCCCAACTGAAGTATATGAAATGATGCACAAGATCTGAAAAGAATGGAGGCATCTACTACCGAGGTCCTGTAATCATCCACAACAATTGTAGCACGTCAAATAGGAATGAAATCCTAAGCTGAGCATCCCTATGGTTGGGCACCTAAAATATTTTTTATAAAATAGATTTGGAAAATGGGTCAGAACCCGAGTAAAATAGTTTGAAAATATTTGCAAGTATTTAAAATGTGCAATCAGCATATATCATATACATGTTAGTTTCACATGCTCTCACTTGAGGTCCTCACCCCTCTGCTATTGTGCACGCCTAATGCATTCAACTAACCTGTCCTAGTTATGCTACCCTTCCTAACTAGTCCAATTCAATTGATTTACTGCACATATTAACTCGTGGTGTCCACCCGTACTACCCATTCAACACTGTATTGATTTGTTTTATCATGTCCTTGAAATCAATTAGGAATCTATCAAATAGAGGCTTAGTTTCCACATACTTAAGTTATTTTCGGTATCATTATCTATCTCGTCTACTAAGTACACACAGTAGAATAAATCGCAAGTATATATATATATATATATATAGACACATATATCACTCTTATTATATATATACTAATACAACACCCCTAGGCCGAGACCTGCGGTGCATGCATACTCTGCTATCAAGTCTTGGTACATCATGTACTAAATAAAGGACCACCAGTTCGGAAACATTCTCGAACCATAAATACTTATCACACATATTGAAGGCGAACGTAGTTCTAGGCTTTTGGGCTACACACATACCTACTCACCCAAATGACCATGCACACCATTATCCACACATATAGTGATCCAACCAAAGTTCCATGTTCTGAGGAACCAATCTAAAATCTCCCCAATGGGCTCATCAGGATAAGACTGTCCCCTTTCAAAACCTCCCACGATAGCAAGCAGCGTAAGTATGTCATACACATAAGAAATCATGCAATAGGTTTTCA
Source organism: Sambucus nigra (assembly GCA_949130495.1). Taxonomy (NCBI): domain Eukaryota; kingdom Viridiplantae; phylum Streptophyta; class Magnoliopsida; order Dipsacales; family Adoxaceae; genus Sambucus; species Sambucus nigra. The sequence goes on from OX422215.1 coordinate 394,827,988, forward strand.
GACCACCTATATATTTATATCATCGGTATAGTTATATGCACGTCCAATATCATATGTTCCATAATTATTATATTCATATCCCAAATAGCCCACCTATTAGTACATTTCAATTTTACTTCTTATCGTATATTCTTGAGTACCCCTCACTACTCGAGTTGTGCTCATTATTCTCTAACATATCAGTAGGTAACTCACTCATATCCTACTGGGCTAAGCCATTATTTTCTCCATTCCATCGAGGCACTATAGAATTCTTCAAATTAGTTTTTTCACCCATAATTTTACTTAATTAATCACAGTCCTTAAATCCCTCTCATGTGACTAAGTCTAAAATCCCATATTAGCCTACTAATAATTTAAATTAATTCTCTTTATAATTAAAATTTTATCTCAAAAGTTAATTCGGTTGTTTTCCACAAATTCTAAGAAAAAGGGGAGAAAATTGGCCAAATTTGGGAAACAGAATCAATTCAGGCTTGGTCCGAATCAGTTCGCTTTTCGAATCATTCGGCCAACGAGCCGAATCGATTCATTCAAACAGGTATCATCTTCTCCAATTAAAATAGCTACAGGTTTCACCATTTTGATCTCCAAACCTTCACGATTTTATCTCGTTCACAAATTAATAATACCAGACATTATACCAACCCAACCACATGATTTCCAACATTCTATAATCTTCAAATCATCACAAAACAACAGTTAGTTTGAATTAATTCAAGATTTTCCTCCAAAAACCCTAGTTTACCATTTTTCATCAAGAACAAATATATAATTTAGAATTCTTCACATTTTGATTATCATTAGTTCATCAAATTTGTCTTCATACATAGGGGATTCAAACCTAACATTATTTCAGCCCAATACATTATTGAAATCTCTATATTTGTCATCAACATTCACATAATTAACATTTTAACTATCCTACACTAACATGCATAATACATATACTATGAATCCAGAAAGATAAATACTTGCCTCTAAATGTAGGTCTGAATAACTGTGAATTGTTGGTGTGTTTGTGTTCCTCTTCCCCCGATCTGCACTCCGGTGGTGTTGGTGGTGTAAAAGGTGCAACAATGGTGGTTTTAACTTTGGGGAGTACCTCTCCTTCCTCCTCTAATGGCCTCTATAAGTTTTTCAGATTCTAAACCTAATGGCCTTAACCTAACACTGATATACACTTCGTAATTTTCATAGGTTTAATTCCTTCAAAATTCCAAAAGATTAAAATACCCCTTTGGGGTGCCGGTTTGGCCTAAAAGTGCCCCGAAAACTTTTTTGACTATCTCGACCCTTTCGGACATATTGGCGCACTCAAAATGATCATATGGGTGATTTGTAAATATCTTACTTTTTATTTCATTAATTAAGTCCCAACATGACTGACACGCGCGTCCCGACTAAATTACTGTAACTGTCGTATTTCTCACTCATGATAATTTTAATATATCCTTATCATTATTTTTACTCATTTGCTAAGTAATATTCAATATAAAAAAATATTAACCCTTATCTCGTTAATTAATATTTATTTTACTGGACTAATTCTCCAAACATAATTTAATTAGTTCCAGTTAATTTCCAATATAAGAATCAGTAAAATTGCGAGTGTTACAACTGCATCTTAATCCACACGTGTTGAAAAATGATGAAATATTTGTAAGTGAAAGGGGTAGGGTGCATAATATGTGATTTTCCTTTAAAAAACGATGGACATCATTCCAATGGTTAATAGTAATATACACATGATACAAATAATTTGGAGTTTATATCACTATAACCGAAGACAAGTTCCCATCTTAAGATGAATGGGCATCGGATTTAGGATATTCAAATAATATTTTCTTCAAGAGATAATATTATAGAATATTCCTTGTCTTTCCCTAATGATGATAAATTTTGCATCTTAGGTATCAAAATGGTGAATCTCTAAATCTTATATAGGGTATAGAATACAGTAGGTGGTAGGACATATGTTACATGTAATACCTTGATATTCTAAAGGATTATTAATTCATAATGATTTAATTAATGAGAAACCAACCCATATAGAATTTAGAACTAAAGCGGAGAAATTTGGAAATCATTATAGAAAATATGTTATATGAAGTTAAAATGTGGTTTTATAGTTCAAATTGGTTAACTAAAAAAAATTATTAAGCTAACAATTAGTTTTATAAAAGTTTAAGGCTAATGATTCGTATCAAATATTGCATATTTCCGCCCGTTATATTTATGCATTCTAGCACTTTTATGGTGCTTAATGCCTATATTAATGCTCATTAACTAGACAACCTTGGATTTATATATATACATATTTTGTAGGGCTTAATTGTGCTTTGTAGGTAATAGAACGCTAAAAGTGAGGATCCGTTGCATTTGGATGAAGTTCCATCGCTGGACGGTACTTCATGGGCATTTTAGTCAATTCACATTTCTTATCCAGCTCATGGAAATTCCATGGATGCGTAGTTCATTGAGTTAGAATCTCATGGACGTAAACGGTACGTCGTTTGGAGTTCGGACGAAGAAGCTATGCCCATTTCCGTTATTGGACTTTTCTCCCTCATCATGGACCAAGCTTGGCTGAAAAATAGAGTGCCGGTCGACCGTCTCCCTGGGACCGATTGACCGCGATTTTATATTTTGGCGTGGGAAGGAGATAGTATGCTTTTGCCTGAAGGACCGGTCGACCGCGCCCCTACAACCGGTCGACCGCGCCCTTGCGACCAGTCGACCGATTATGCGAGATATTTTTAGATCTTTCCTTTTTCTTTTCTTTTTCCTTTATTTCTTTTGTAACTTACTATAAATACCCATTTTTGTTGTAATATCAAAAAAGAGGTAGTTTAGATATTTGTAGGTTAGGGTTTGGTGGATTTAAGAGTTCTTCTTCTTCCCTTCTTGGATTGACACCCTTTAGGGTTTGTAATTGGTACTTTCATCTTCCCTCTCCATTAATATATCTTTGTTTCCCATTAATTCTTGCATTCTAAGTAATTTACATGCTTTCTAAATTAAGTTTACATGCTTTGATTTACTTGCTTTCTAGTATAGTTTTACCTCATGTATTTACTCGCTTTATTTACCGCGTTTTTAACATGCTTTCTAGGTAATTTAAATTAGGCTGTGTTTGAATTGAACTCACTCGGGTTAACGCACTGCTTGGCTTTGATGATGGTGTTTACGGGTCCATTTCGGGTGCGTTGTCCTAGTTATTGCGCCTAGGAGATTTGACGGGGCATATCATGTATGTCTCGTGCTTACGACCTTTCGTAAGCAATTTCCAGGATATTTGTTGACGCCAAAATCTTATTAGGCTTTTATACAGATTTAGGAGCGTGAAAACCCTTGATTCAATTAATTTTCGAAACGAGACGCATTCTAAACAACTCGTCGACCCATGTATCCATTCTATACAAATTAACTCGGGTGAGGGATATTCGATGCAACCTATAGTTTTATTTCTTTGTTAGTCTACCTTTATTTTCCCTTGCCTAATTAAATATTTCCCTTTCATGCACCTTTTCTTTTAGTTGTAATTTATCTTTTACACTTTTATTTCGGAGCACTAAATCATATAAATTCTAGCATCTTGTCCCAGTGGATCTTTCAATACCCGGACTTGGCCGCTATACTCACTCGTTGAGTGTAGTCATAAGTTTAGGTTTTTGTATAGTTCAGGTGAGCTGAGTTCAAAATGACCGGTGCGTAGGTGACTCTCGCGTCGCGACAAAACCCTGTCTATCAAATGGCGCCGTTGTCGGGGACGAGTTTGTTTTAGACTTTATTTGATTTAGTATTTCATAGTATTTTCTTTCTATTTGTATTATTTGCTAATATTTTTGCAGGACTTCCACATTTGAGCACTTAGAAACGCTCGAATTTTTCCCACGCGCACTTACTTTGTGGATTTTGCCACTTGAGCCATTTTTGGGGTAAGCATGTCTTATTGTAATTCTTTTGGTAATCCTTGTTATTATTCTCACAATTCTCGCAAACCTATGACTTTCGGTGAATACTTAGAATCCCAAAGTATAACAAATTCAAACATGACTTTGGGCGAGTATAACGAAAGTCAAAATTTAGGTTATTGGAATTTTGATGACGATGACAATGATTTTGGGCCTTTACCTCCTTATAATAGGAATTTTGAAATGAATTTCAATAGTTTTCAAAATTCGTATAATAATGAGTTTTCTTTTAAGTCCGATGGTAATTTTTAAAGTTCCCATTTTCATGCATCCGCACCTCGACCCATGACATTCGTTGAGGGTTTGCATATGTATGAAAATGAGAAAATTGAAAATCGTTATCGGGAAGAAAATCGTTCGTGGGATTTATTATTTGAGTTCGAGAACGATTTTGCTTTCGAGACTTTCGAAGTCGAAGAATGTTTTGAACCAAATGAGGTACTTGTGCCTACTTTGGAACAAACCATTCTAGGCTTTGACCATTGCGTAATAGATATTGAAAGTGAGGATGAAAATGACATAATATCTATTTGCAATGAAATGATTTCTTCTTTGCCCCCCAAAGAAGAACATTTCATTGAAAATGATATTATTTCATTCGAAACTCAATCTTCATGCGATGATGATTCATCTCATGAGTTTGAATTTCTTTCATCCCCATTTTCATCCTCTATTGTCACACCGTCTCAAGTACCCGATGATTCAGTTTCAAACTTTAATGTTTTAAACCTTTTCGCCGATGAGGAGTACTTGCTCGAGTCTCCTTCCACAATCGCATCCGTGCCCTTATATACGTCGCCTCCCATTCCAATTTCAAAATCCTTGGGAGGATATTCGGCTTTTCTCAGTCCCCACATATTTTTGTCACCTGTTCAATCCAAACCCCCCATTGTCCCTCCAAAAATTTTAATTGGTGATGGTTCCTTTCTTATACCTTACACATGCCTTCCGTTGTTCAAATGAAATTCATATTTTTTGGAAGGCATGCTTGTATGTGAGGGTACACCGGTTATCCTCCAAAGTCAAATCGTTCTTATGGTGGACCCTCATCTATTTAGACTTCTTGTGTATAGTTAGTGTGAAGCCTAAATAGTAGGTTGTATATAGTTAGCTTTTTATTTTTTTTCTTTCCTTTTTAATGTAGTCTAGTGTAATTAGTTAACTTTTTGTCATTTGTTTTTTCTATGCTCGATACTAACTTGTTTTGTAGATTCTTTGGACTTGTTCTTATGGGGATCGCTCCAATTTTGGGTAATATCGGTATTTTCCTCTCTTTGACTTGGTTCTTAATTAACATTGAGGACAATGCCAAGTTTTAAGTTAGGGGGTGTGGGATATTCTATCCATTTCTTTATTTAATCCATATTTTTGCTCACATGTTAATTACTTAGTATGCTTTTCTTAGAAAATTAAAAAATATTCAAAAATATTATCTTTCTTTTTTCTCCTTTTTTTGGGCATTTTTGCCTTTGTTTTCGATGATAAATTTCAATAATTTCCGGATCCAATTGACAACCCAATGATGCATGTTCTCGATTTTAGAAGTTATTAGACTTTAGTCTCACTTATTGATATTATGAATAACTTCATGAATTAAACTTTAATCCCATGAGCACATGCACTTTTATCATTCTATTGATTTGGTTTAAGATCTTTATAACTTGGTAATCTTTTGTTGCATTGTATATACTTACACCGAGTAAGCTTTGTACCTTTCGTCATTTGTGAGTGTATACACTATTCTTTTCTCATTGAAAACATTGAATTCGTTGGTAATCTCATTATTCTTTCATTTGATCGTTCATTAATTGAAATGTAATAAAAAAATTTATTACATTTTTAAATAAAAATTCAATATTCTTTCGAAATATTTTTTAAATATTTTTTAATTGAAATATTAATTGAAATATTTTTTAATTGAAATATTAATTGAAATATTTTTTAAATATTTTTAAATCGTTCATTATTCTTTCATTCGGACCATTCAATATTTTTAAATATTTTTTTTGCTAGAGAGTTTTATGTTTTAAGGACTCTTCTATATAATAAAAATTCAATTAAAACTCCATTTTAATTCCGATTTCGAAACCGTTTGAAATTCTCGCCTTTAAAAATAATAACCAACATATTTGAGCAATAAAAATAATTTTATCTCAAAATTTATTTTTCCTCTTAATTTCGAAAATACCCCAAAAATTACGCGGGTTGTTACAGAAATGTAAATCACATAATAACATACCGGACGACTATGACCTGGGGAATATCCACACTCTGCTCCTCGAGCCAGGGTGCTCACCCTTAATGCGTAAACTTCCCAATGATAGCATGAGCGGGGTATGGTTAACCATACAAGTATATATATCATTCACATACACAATATATACATCCATATGATCCCATCATATAATTAAACCATCAAATACGGTTTAGATATTTACAACATGAGTATACACATATATCGATATCTATACAATTATATATATATCCACATAAATATCCACATAAATATACACACTTTCTCTCGTCCGTATGTATAAGATTTATAAACTCGGCTATAGGTATACATAATCCTCAATTTACTAGCTGTCGTCCCAACACATTTAATTTACCTCGATATGTGAATACGATCCCTCACTTGAAGCATATTCATCCATTTCTCCCATGATATGAATAGTCTTCCAACATATATATATATATCCACATTAAGGTTATCACCCAAAGTTTTGTGTAGGAAACCATCACTACACATCTCATCTATATTCGAAAGTGCATCCACATTTCTAGTACTAATTTCGACTATTGGTATACACATAACTAATAGTCTATAAACCTCAAGCTCAATCTTAAATTCATCTCATGATCCCATCACTTAGGGAAAATACCCTTTGTAAATCACACACCGATACATAACAACTACCCCGACTAGATTTACACACGCTACTCTAGTTGGTAATATGATCCCATCACTCTCGATTTTGACTACGGTTCAATCACTCTTGTGAATACCCTAGTCTAACGCCTCTCTGATTTATTCCTTGAATTTATCATTACTAAGGATATGAGACCACTCTCTTTCATTGGTCCCCAAACGTATCTTAATAATATCCTATCTTTATAAGGATTCGATATAAATGTCGGCCTAAAATTTCACTACATACCCTCGCAACTCTCTCTAAGAGTTCTTAACCTCACATCATATCTATACTCACTTTTGATTTATAATTAGGATTTCCAACCCCAATGAGGTTTCCCATTATCTCCATAAACACACACAACTCAAATCCATGCACGTAAACATATACCTTCCTTAAACTATTTAAAGAAGTCCCCATAATCATAATAAGTGAGAAACCCCTTATAAGTCTCCAAAACATAACTCTCACATCATAAAGGAAGGTCCCACATCGATAAACCCAATCAAAAAGGGTTAGAGATCATTTTAGAAAAATATAGCAAAACTACACTCTTTTCGAATTGATTTGGCCCCAACAGCGAATCGATTCAGTCCAACCAGACCTGTAAGTCTGCTACATACCGAATCGATTAACTAGGGGCGAATCAATTCAGACCTATGGACCTAAGGCTTCTGCAATATAGAGAATCGATTCGCTAGGGGCGAATCGATTCGGCTTGTGCAGCAAGCCACGAAAATGGTTGATTTCTCCTAAACCCAAATTTTCCAAAATTCAATTTATACGTCTTCTACCCAATTATCCTCAATTCAAATATGTTCCCAACATCAAATTTCATCCTATATCTAGTTTCATCAAGTTATACTCCTTAAACCCATGTGTAAACATCAATTTCAAGATTTAAACTACAAAATCTAGGTTTTGAATAAATATACCCAAAATCCAATTCTTTTGCCCATAAATTATGAAATCAAATATACAAATGAATTATTTAGCAAGATTAAGCACTTGCCTCAGATTTGTAGAGGTTGAATCGTCCCCGGGATCGCGTTTGGGCCGGAAATCTCCAAGCTTTTCTTCCTCTCTCTCTTCCTTTCTTCTTCTTTCTTTCTTTCTTTCTTTCTTTCTTTCTTTCTTTCTTTCTTTCTTTCTTTCTTTCTCTAAATGAGAAGGCTTGATCCGTAAGCCTTTAAATCCCTTAAAACAATAAACCTAGTTTTAAATGTTAATACACACTATAAATGACTCGTTTACTCCAATTCGAGTCAAACATACTTAAAAATAACCCGGAACCGAAATAAAATCCAATGGCAGTCATTTTGACTATCCCGACCCATCCGGAACCAATGGTACACTCAAAATCCTCGTCCGAAAAACTTTAAAACGTCTTCAATTATTGGACTTAAATTTCCAAAATTTAAAATTCTCCGATTTAAATGAATTTTATTTTTCTCAAAATTCAATTTCTCAGTCCCAAAATCGTGGGGTGTTACAGCATCAAGACGGATCTGAATATCAACATTCTTCAACAATTAAGCCTCTACGAGAAAGATTTTGGTAAGGTTGTGTTTAAGCCCCTTAATATTTCATTTAAAGTGTTGGGATAATTTTTCTAAAATGTTTTTTATACATCTGAGGTGTCATTTTTCGTCAAAATAATTTTTTCTAAGTGTTGAGGTGGAGTTTTAATAAAATTTATTTTTTTCTGATGTCGTTCAAATGAAATGTCATTGTCGTTCAAACGACATGACAAAGTCGTTTAAATGACAGCTTCAAGTGACAGTGTATCTTGCGTGATATCTCGTTTGAAGTTTGCTTAAAGATTTTTATCAAATGATGTGCTACTGTTTTAGTTTTCTAAAGTCGTTTGATATGTCGCGCGAACTCACTTCAAATGACATCACATGTCATTCGAGCGACATGTTGTTTTCATTCGAACGATAACACCTACTCAAGATTTTTTTAAATAGTCTGTTTTTGCTTCAGAAGACGTGAGTGTTTCATTCTACGAAAATGGCTTTTGTTGAATTTTTGTCTTCTCACTTTTGAGGTGTTTTAAATTTGTTTTGATTAAAAAAAAATGATCCCAATAGATTTAGTGAATCAATTTGGAATCCAAGATACAACTTTGGTAAAGTTTCTCTTATAGAGAGATTAAATCTATGGATGAAGACTGCATGTCATCGGGAGTGCTTCAGGGTGTTCCTGGCTGATTTCGAGTTGTGTGTTCTTGTAGGTTTGCTGCGTTTGATCCATTGCTCACTCTAGGCTGCATTTCTATGTGAGTGTCTACAAATACTCATTACAGATTTCATTGTGTATGTAAGTTTCAATTTACCTTTGCATAGAGAAATTAAAGGTTTTACCCGAAAGGATTTTTTTCCTAAAATCTGTGTGTCAGCTATTTATTTATGATGGTTTGATTTACCCACCTAGACGCATGACTTCAATTAAATAGGTTTGAAATTGGGAATTTGCGAACCCATACTTAATCAATATCACAAAGCTTTTACAAATTGGTATCAGAGTTTTTTAAGCGATCTTACCTTTTCGAATTTTGTATCAGAGCAGGTTTCTCTAATTTATTGAGTGATCCTTAGTTTTCGCAGAAATTTTTGATATTGATTTTTTTTAAATATGCTTTTGAAAAATCACAATTTTTCCGAATGAAAACTTATATAATTGGTTGATAATTTTTGAGGGGTCTAATTACGCCTATTGGAAAGCCCACATGAAATCACATTTTAAAGCAATCGATGAGTGAGTTTGGGTTGTTTGTGAAAGAGGGTGGACTCATCCCACTATCACCGCTAATAATGTCACTAATATTAAACCTATGAAATATTGGACTGATTACGAATTTAAATGGATCACTTTTAATTGTCGTGGACTAAGTGAAATTTCTGGAGCCATCACCTCTGACAGGCATATCATGACATGCACTACATCAAAAGAAGCTTATGATGTTTTACAGCTTACCCATTAAGGCACAAATGCGGTCAAAGAGTCTAAATTATAAAAATTTAACTACTCAATTTGAAACAGTTACCATGATTGAATATGAGTGTTTTGATTACTTTTATGCAGGTTTATCTGACATTGTCAACAATAGTTTCAATCTTGATGAGAACATCTATGATGCATGAGTGGTTAAAAAGATTTTGAGATCTCTGCCTAAACGTTTTATCCCGAAAGTGATTGTTTTGAATACCTTAGGAAATTTGAGCAACCTAATGTTAGAAGACCTGGTGGGAGACCTCCAGACATATGAAATTAACATGTTTCCCGACACTGTCAAGCCTAAGGATAGAGGGATAGCACTTAGATCCCAGTCTAGGAAAGGAGAGGAAGTGTCCAAGAGATATAATAACTCGAAAGAGAAAGTTTGTGAGTTCGGGTCTGAGGGAGAGTTTGATTTTGATGATGTGGCCATGCTTGCTAAAAAATTTAAAAAAATTCTCAAAATTTCAAAAGAAAATTCTTCCAATAAAAGATTTTTTAAGAAAAATAAAAAGAAAGATGAGGCCAAAGAGAGCGATGATAAAGAGATAGAGGACGAGGATAGGTGTTTTGAATGTGAGGGTAAGCGGAATAAGGCGTTTGAGTGTCCCACTAGGCTAAAGAGAAAGGGCAAGAAGATTGATATGCCAACCATTCTTAGCGATAATGAGGAAGAAGTGAAGGATTTTGGGGATGAGTCTTCACATGGGATGTGTGTTGCCTTTTTAGCTAGTCACGAGAGCACACCTAGTTTGTCAGACGGTGATGAGGATACTTGTGCACGTGAGACCCACGATGATAGTTTGAGTGTTTCTAGCAAGTGTGAGAATGAGTGCGCTAGTGAAGGTGAAAGTGAGCTCCAAATTGCATTTAGGGATTTGTATATCGAGACCTTAAAGACGAAGAATTTGAATAAGGAATTGGGTCTTAAGGTGTTAGATTTGGAGAGAGAGAGATAAGTTTTGAGAGGATTTGAGGCATTGGCAAGTCAACTCGATAAGGTGAAGGTTTCTTTGAGTGAGCAGTTGATCATCGTAGGTCGAGTAAAGAGTGAACTTGTATCCCGTGTCATAATTAGAGAGAGATCTTGAATATGCCCAGGAGGTAAAGGTAACCTTAGAGGACATATCTAAGAAGGTAGGAAAGATTCTCCTCGGTCCCGCTTTGGTTAATGTTAAGAGACTAGGAATACGTCATGATGGTGAATCTACTTCACATGTTGCACCCAAGTCGGTTCCCGAGTTGGTGATTGATCCATATGGCTCTCAACCCAATCCACATAGGCATCCCATTCAGGATAGGAGAGTGCTCCATAGACATTTTGAGAAAGGTATTCCTAGGCCCGTGTTTATTTTCACACATTGCAAGAAGAAAGGACACCTTAGGGAATTTTATTTTAAGTTGGTGTAATACCCCATATTTTTGAAAGATTTCCTTTTAATTATGAGATTAGGATTAAGTAATTAAAATGGGGAAATTTATTTATAATTAATCCGAATTAAAATTAAATAATTACTAGCGTGACGAGAGTTAGTATTTATTGGTGAGAATTATCTTGAGTATTACATAGTAAGTAAAGTAGTATATGATTATGAAAATACTAAAGTTCTCATGAGTGAAAAATACGACAGTTATGGAAATTAAGTCGGGACACGCGTGTCAGTCGTGTCGAGACTAATTTAATGGAATACGAAGTAAAATATTTATAAGTCGCTCATATGGTCATTTTGAGTACGTCGTTGAGTCCGAAAGGGTCGAGATAGTCAGAAAAGTCTAGCATGGGGCATAGTTTGGGTTCCGGGCCGTTTTAGGCCGAACCGACACCCCAGAAGAGTATTTTGGTAAATTGTATTTTTGGAGTAAATTAAAGAATGAAAATTAGAGAAATAAAATATCTCCGATGTGGATTTTTTTGGTTATATTTCATGAGAAAAAAAAAGTTAGACACGGAGATAGACCAAAAATAGAGAAAGGTGAAGAAAAATCCAAGGAAGAGCCACCATAAGTGCACCTTTTCCACCACAGTGACAACCATCACATAGATCGGAAAATGAGGGTCACAACTATACCAACAACATCAAAGGATCATACCATCTTTCATAGGGCAAGTGTTTAAATCTTGTTCTTTTAGCATTAAATGTGTTCATGCTAGCGTAGGTAATGACACCCCCTTGAATTGCATGTAAATTGATGAGAAATTTATGATTAATGGATATTTTGGGGATGAATTGACATAGAGATGGATTGTCCATATAATTAGATGAATAACCACGAATTTATAATGATAATTGATGATTTAAATCTGGGATCAGAAGGTTTAATTTTATACTTTATGAATTAGGGTTCTATGAAACTGAAATTGGGGATTTTGGATTTAAGGGCTAATTAATCATGAATTGATAATTTTATAATGTTAGAAACCATTCTTTTATGTGAAAAAGTGAATTGGAATTGAATGGAGGGAGATTGGGACTAATTTACAGAGGTTTTAGGGTTTTTTATGGGTGAAAAACGTAGCAGGTCCAGGTTGGGGATGAAACTGCTCAATCTCATTCAAACGGGATGGAGCCTGGTTCAAACGAGAACCCCTGTCGTGCGATATGTCATTCTAATGACATGCTATCTCGTTCAAAAGAGATAGCTTCTGGTTCGAACGATAGTTCCAGTTTCTAGGAAATTTCTTTTGTTTTAAACCATGGGTAACATGTTTATTTCGAGTGATGTTTAGTAGTATAATTAAGATTCAGGCAGAACAGAATTAGTTGGTAATATAATAGGTATGATGCTTTATGATAATCGGAGGGACGAGCTATCCCCGAGAGTTACGAGCGAGAGAGTATTCATAATTTAGTATGTGTAATGTAAGTAGTAATGAGAGAAATACTACGTATAAGTTAAATATTCGGGTTCTGTGTATACCTAATGAACTTTATAAGTCGCGTGAATGCCTATAATGATATATATTATGTGCATGACATACCTACCATACTTTCTATCACGGGAGGTTGGAAAAAGGGGACAGTCCTATCTTGAGGATCCTTCGGGGGGATATTTTGCTGGTACCTCAAGGGCATGGAACCTAGGTACGAGCTATCTGAGAATGGTAGTGTTGACGATCATATGGGTGCATAGGTATGTGCGTAGCCCATAGGTTTAGAACCATGTTCGCCTCCAATATATGTGATTTGTAAATTTATGTTTCTTGGGAGATTCCGAACCCATTGTCCTTATTCAGTGCGAGATGTATCGGGACTTGATAGCAGAGTATAAAGGCACAATAACTGAGTCTAGAGGTGCTCTTAGTATATATGTATATATGTGTATGTGTATATATACTTGTAGTGATACTTATTGTGTGAAAGTATGTGGATAAGATATATAATGATGATGATCTCTGAATAACTTAACTAAGCGAGCAATTAACGTGATTTATAAATACATCCTAAATTGAGATAACATTCGTGAAAACATTTAATATAGTGTTGTGTGGAAAATGTGGGTTGGTTTTGCGGGTAGTGATTAGAATGGTTTTTGTCTATAGTCTAGATAAATGATAGAATAATCAATGGGTTTAGAGGTGAGTTAGGCGTGCACATTAGTTGAGAGCTAAGAATCTCAAATGAGTGCTCAAAAAGCTAACATGTGCATACTATTTGCTTTACTGCAACATTTAAATACTTGCTAAAAATTTTAAATGTTTTACACTCGGGCTCTCACCCATCTCTTGCAAATCTATTCTTTTTTTGTCGAATTATTTTAGATACCCTGCCACAGGGACACCAAGCATAGGAGTTCCATTCATTTTCCGTGTTGTAGATGCTGTGGAAGTTACAGGACCTCGGTAGTAGACGCCTCCATATCTACCATTTCTTCATTCCGAGCTATTTACTTCTTTTAGGGCATGTTGCCCGTTTCTATTAGACAGTCGGCGGTTTATGGATTTATTTATCTACTCATTTCAGTGGTTGGATTATTTCGGTTCAATTATTGTACTTGATACTTAGACGGGATGTGTTTACTACAGTTGCATTTATTATTTAAGTCATTTCCATTCATATGAGTTTTATTTGGATGGTGAATGTTAATTATTCATTAATTTGGTTTTACATTAATTAAAGGATAAAATTTTGACATTAACCTTTTTAATTATTAGGTGGTTAGTATTTTAATAAAAGTTTTCGACAGTGATGCATATTCTGAACCAACTGGATTATCTGATTTAATTTAATAAATGACTGATCACCCGGTATTTAATTAGGTGGGAAGACTGGATATTTTGATTTAATTTAATAAAGGACTGATCACCTGGTATTTAATTAGGCAGGGTGTCACAGTTGGGTAGTGTGTCGCATAGAGTTTTACAACGTGTTCCCATGCACACACCCACACATGATGCTCCGGATGATTACTTGAGAGAGTTTGCACATATTAGCGAGCAAGTAAAGTTTTTGGTCAAAACTTCACATGACTTGGTGGATGTTTTTCATAGGATGTCACCACATTTGAAAAACTTCACCATACCTAACGGTTGAGGTTTAGACTTGTTTGCTATCATAGGATGATTTTTACAATGCATTTTGTGCCTATTGCTAGTGTGTACCATTTTATATTTATATTCTTTATTTTTGATATATTTTTCAAAAAACCAAAAATATTTTTATTTTTGAATTTTTTTTGAAAAAAATAAAAAAAAATCTTTTTTTTGAGAAAAATTGAAAAAGCCAAAAAGATTTTATTTTGATAATTTTTTTGGAAAAAGACAAAAAGATTTTTGCATTTTGTTTACACTGTTTATGAATGGACATTTAGGATAAACAAGTCACAATATCATTCCATATCCATGTGACTATTTGATAGTGTTTTGATATGCGTCATCATTTCATTTTTGTGCTTTATAATGTTTGGAGTCATTAAAATGTAATTTGAGATTACTTTCTACATGTTTGACTCTTAGTCCCCTTTAATGCACACTTGCACGGATTTGTTTGATTATTGTGCTTGTGTATCACATGTTGGTCGAAGTGTTTCCATCTTAATCATATCTTTAAAACAAACCAAATACGATAAAACTTGAGAATGAAAGTAGTGCATGTAAGAACTGTTACCTGTGAGGAATTTGTTTACTATGAAAAAATGATGAGTGAACACGGAAAGGGCTGCAAGTCAATAATAATCACGTTGTGAAAGCCACCGTTTGAAAAGGTCCCAAGAAAAAATTAAGCCAATAAAAAGAATCATATGCCAAAAAAGGACCAACAGGATTTCTATAAGTATAGAAAAATAGCTCACCTCAATCAAAAAATAAAAGATTTATTATTTATGAGGGAGATTGGTTGGAAATAAATCAACGGGTTTGCACATCCTGACAAAGTCTTGAAAAATCATTATACTGTTTTAAACGTTATTGGTATGGAAATAATTTTAGACTTTGATGTGTCGATTAGATTGAGTCGATGTCATATAAATTCATGTTTTGACACCTAAGGATGATTTTGAGTTTATTCATTAGGAGTATCCATATTCATCATGCACATATGTTATGTTTGATTGTAGTGATTTTCCTATCGAATTTGTTCACACCCATTCATTTTGTATCCACGATTTGGTTATCTTAGTGTAAATTCATGGTGTGTGATGTTTTTGTAAATTATTTTTGCAATTTTGTTTGAAAAATTGAAAAATCAAAAATAGTTTATAGAATCTTTCAATTTTATCCTTGATGATCGTAGTTGGTTTGCTACGCTTATCGTGACACTCCTTCTTTTCTGTTTATTCTTTTCCTTATCTATTTCGAACAAATAAAAATGGGGATAGCAAATTATGATTTAATGGGGGAGTTTGTATTATATGGGAGAATTAAGATTTGATCTATATTTTTATTCATGTTTATCTCATTTCAAACTCAATAAGTCACGAAGGTATATGTTTCTTGTCTCATGTGTGTAGATACAAAGTTTGATGGTCATTATTTTGCATACCCTGATGATGATAAAGAGATTTGAAGTTGAAGGTTTTTGAAGAAAAGATTAAGAGTTGCATTTTTAGTACCTTGTCAGTTTTGGGTTCATGGGAGGGTATTCGATTTTTATAGGACATTTGATTAGATAATTCAAATGTTTTTAGTTTGTACCGGCACATAGATAGGGGGAGATTTGTAAGGACATATTTTACATAGTCTTGTTTACATTAGAGTATGTCATATGCATCTACAACTGTCGAAGAAAAGTTCAAGTTAACATTCTTCAACAATTGAGCCTCTGTGAGATAGATTTTGGTAAGGTTGTGTTTCAGTTCCTTAATGTTTCATTTAAAGTGTTCGGATAATTTTCTAAAACGTTTTTAAACATCTGAGGCATCATTTTTCGTCAAAAATAATTTTTTCGAAGTGTTGAGGTGGAGTTTAATAAAATTTATTTTTCGCTGATGTCATTCAAATGACATGTCAATGTCGTTCAAATGATAGCTTCAAGTGACAGTGTATCTTGCGTGATACCTCATTTGAAGTTTGATAGAATATTTTTATCAAACGATATGCTACAGTTTTCTAAACTCATTTGACATGTCGTGCGAAGCCGCTTCAAGCGACATCACATGTCGTTCGAGCGACATGCTGTTTTAGTTCGAGTGATAGCACTGACTCAAGATTTTTATAAATAGTCCATTTTTCAGTCCTTTTTTCTTTAAAAGATGTGAGTGTTTCATTATACGAAAACTGCTTTTCACACTTTCGAACGTTGATACTTACATCTTTCTGCATATGTGGCCACCAGTAGCCTTCTTTGATTACTCGAAATGACAGGGATCTTCCTCCTACGTGACTCCAACAAATACCATCATGAAGCTCGCGAAGGACTTGCTCGGTGTCTTATGGGTGGACGTACTAGAGGTAAGGACCTATAAATGACCTTTTCTATAGCTTCCCTCCGGGATGAAGATAGAAGCAAGCAGCCTTTACCCTCACTTGGTGAGCCACTTTCTTGTTGTATGAAAGTGCCTCATTTTGCAGGTAGGCAATGATCAGGTCAGTTAATCTAGGACCCTTCTCTATGGGGAGAATCTGCTCGACGACCACCATTTTATCAATATTGGGTCGGGTGAGGAACTCCACTTCAATCGTCCTTTTACGATCAAAATCCACTATTGAACTTAGGGCTGCTAAGGCATTAGCATGACTGTTTTACCCCCTTGGGAACTACTGAATGTGGACCTCATCAAATTATACCATAAGTTTTCAAACTATAGCGAGGTAGGTTGCCATCTTATCATATTTCGCATTGAAATCTCCACTCACTTAGTTGGATATTAGCTTAAATTTACCGAACACATTGAGCCATTTAACCCCCAGCAGTTGGGCCTTACGTAGGCCAACAATCAGAGCTTCATATTCAACTTTGTTATTGGAGGCTCCAAATCCTAGCCTAATTCCTTGCTCAATAATAGTGTCCTCTGGGGTTACCAGACAATCGTCACTCCTGCCCCTTGTAATTGGAGGCTCCATCAACATACGGGGTCTAGTCCTCAGACTGTGCTTCCTTTATTGATGGTTTTTCTACGAGCTGTTGGTCAGTAGGACTATCCCTCGTGAATTTTGCGATAAAAGCTGCTAAGATCTGTCCCTTAATAGAGATTCTTAGCTAAAAGTGAATATCAAACCTCCCACGCTTAATTAACCACTTTAACAATCGTTCGGAGAGGTCGGCTTTCTGAAGAATAGCTTTGAGGGGGAAAGAAGTGATAATGATGACTGAGTGGGCTTAAAAATAATACTTAAGCTTCTTGGAGGCAACTAATAGAGAGTAAGTTAAGTTCTACAAGGTCAAGTAGCATTGCTCTACATCCAGAAGTGTCTTGGTAGTGTAATAAATGGGACACTGCTTTCCTTCTTTCTCTCATAATAAAGTCGAGATAATTACGTGGCTTGATACTATAAGGTAGGGGCATAGAAGATCCCCTTAGTCTGGGATTTCTAGGAAGGATGACTTTCTAAGGTAAGACTTAATCTCTTCCAAGTCTTTCGAACAGTCATAATTCCATGTGAGGCCCTTATCCTTCTTTAGGAGGGAGAAAAATAGTTGGTAGCGCTCTGATGACTTGAAGATGAAGCGGTTGAGAGTGTTACAAGCATCCCAGTAAGATTCAGAACATCTCTCAATGTCTTCGATGGTTGGACCCTATTTATAGCATTAATTTGGTCTAGATTGGCCTCTATCCCTCTCTTGCTGACCAGATAATCCAAATATATCCCTGAATGGACAACGAATGAGCATTTTCTCGCATTGAGCTTCATCTGAAATTTCTTGAGGATTTCGAAGGTGTTGGACAGGTCTTTGAGGTGGTCACCTAAGTGTTTTATCTTGACTAATATGTTGTAAATATAGACGTCCATAGTATATCCCATATGCTTCTTGAACATCTTGGTGACCTGCCTCTGATAGGTGGCCCCTCTATTTTTTAGGCCAAACGGCATGACCTTATAGAAATATTATCCAACTGGTGTGATGAATGACGTCTTATCCTGGTCAAGGCTAAAAAGTGGGATCTGGTTGTACCTCAAATAGGCATCCGAGAAGCTCATTCGTTCATATGTTATCTTGGCGTCGACCAGCTAATCTATCTTCGATAGAGGAAAATTGTCCTAGGGGCATGCTCTGTTAAGGTTCGTGAAGTCAACGTAAACTCTTTATCTGACATTACTCTTTCACACTACCACTAGATTTTACCACCTCTCTGGGAACTGAACTTCCCTAATCGATCTTGCATCGAGAATCCGTTATACTTTGTTATCTACAGCTTTAGCCTCCTCTGAGGTTGTTCGTCATGCCTTTTGAGTGATAGGCTTAAAGGTCGGGTCCACATGAAGACGGTTGTAGGCTACTTCGGGATCAATCCCTCGTAAATCATAGGGCTCTCAAGAGAATATATCCAGGTTTCTTTTCAGAAAGGTGATCAACTCCTTTGCTCATGATTAACCAGTATCGTCCCGATCAAAACTTTTCTCTGCGATACGTTACCATCAAATGTAACCTCCTCCAAGATTTTAATGACCCTGTCAGTGGGGTGGGCCCTGGTATCCTCCATTCCTATTCGGTCTTACCATAGTTGTTATTTAAAAGGGGTAGCCCCTTCCTGGGCTTCCTTTGGGATAACCTCTGGTTCCTTATTTTTCTCTTTTTCAGGGCTAGATGGTGGCAATGAAGAACTTTTTAGTAGTGTCCTGGTCACCATGAATCTCCACTACTCCCCGATCAGTAATACATTTGAGCTTTTAGTGGTAGGTCAATGGCACGGCCTTCATAGCGTGAAGGCAACCTCTGCCTAGAATAATATAGTAGGGAGAATCAATATCCACCAAAAGGAACTCAATCATCTTTGAAATATTCCCAGCCCTTACTGGAAGGAATATCTTTCCCAATGGCATTGTGGTATTCCACATGAATTCGACCAATGGGACAGTTGCCTCCTTGAGGCTAGTGAGGTTGAGCTTCAATATATGGAAGAGCTCAAGGTACATCACCTCGAATAAGCTCCTCTGATCCACTAAAAGCTTGTTGACGTCCCAGTTCACTATCCTAAGGGTGATCACGAGTTCATCATGGTGTGGGGTCCTTACCCCGACCAAATCTTCCTCTGTGAAGATGATGTGTTTGGTGTAGTCAATATCCTCTAATCGTCGACCCTTGTCAGCCAGACTTTTTATGGGGTCAATCTAGAATGCTTCGATAACAATTATGACATTCTTTAATTCCATTTGAATAGCGTTCCCATGAATCTGATTCAGGTTGGATGCTCCGCGAATCACTACAAACTTCGATCCTATGTCGTCATCAAGGATATTATCTAGCTTCGAGTCGCCGTTGACAGCAACCTTATTAGTCTTCTTCTCTATATACTCATTCATATACCTAGCTTGGTCCAACTCTTCCAAGTGCGACTTCAGTGCTTTTTAAGTTTTTATTCTATGGCAACCTTCCTTGTGGAATGCGCATCGTAATGTGTTGTTCCCCTTCATCGGGTCACCGCCCATATTTTAGGGCCACTTCACAAATGGATGGTCCTTGATTTTTCTAAAGGCCTTATAGATTGACTCTTTGAAGATTGTATTGACATCCTGGAAGGATTTTTATGGATGTTCCTTGATCCCATTCTTTGAACCATTCTTTCCCCTATTGTTGTTCCCCTTCTTGGAAGTGTTAGATTAGTATGTTCCCTTGTTGGCCTTGACGTGACCAGTTTCCCTAAGACAAGTGAATCATGTCTTCAACCTTGGCATATTTTTCAATATGTGCCATGATTCCGTCGATGGTGTTAGTCTCATTCTTGGTGAGGGACTACTGCTGCATAGACGTGGTCAACAGACTGATCTTGAAGGATTCCATGATAACCTCCTATGAGTAATCCTTCACTTTTTTGAAAACTTCCCAATACATCATGACATACTCACGAAGAGTCTCTTGTGGATTATTCTTCATAGTGAGTAGTGAATCCATCCTCTTCAGTTTAGAACTTCTTGTTATGAAGCAAGCAGTGAAGGCCTGAGCGGGGCCTTGAAGCTCTTAATGGATCTATGTGGTAATATTTCAAACCATTTTTGAGCTACATCATGCAGGCTAGAAGGGAAGATACAACACAGGAGGGAAGCATTATGGCTCCACAGAGTCATTACTTGTCTGTACTTCCTGACATGGTCTATAGGATCGATTTTTCCATCGTAAATTTTAAACTTAGGAGCATTGAGTTTCTTTGAGGGTTCTCCTCTTTAATATCCCTTAAAAATGGGATTTTATATGTGTCTTGAGTGCTCTCCTAGATAACTCTCTAGTAGATCTAGACCCTTGGTTGGCTCAGTGTTGATCCATCTTTCTATCGACAAAGCTCCTAATATCATTTTCTCTGATGATTGTCATCTCTATGGTGGATTTCTGATCGGCCACGCCCTGAGCGATCCCTATTCCTCCTGGAACTCTTCCCTCGACTGCGAGTCTTCCTCACTTGAGGACTAGGAGACCATCGCGATGTTGTCAACTTTCTTCACGAATATCCCTCTCCATTTGTTCAAGTCGCCTCTAGAGGTGAGAATTCTCTTCCAACTAGAGGCGCGTTGCCTCCTCCTACTCTGGAAGTTGGGCTCCATATGCGTCAACCAGCTTGTAAATCTGGGTAGACCTAAGCGGTCCACTACTCTCTTTAGAAGATTTCCTTTCTTTACAAAATATGGAGTTTTGTTTGCGAATCTCAAACCTAACCCTAGGTGGAACTGTGTCAGCCTGTACGTCACCAATTTTTAGCAAGTTCTTGATATGGTAAGATATCATGTGGTTTCTTTTCTGATTTCTTTCGTAGGAAAAAATACTCATTTCCCACAAACGGCGCCAATTATGAGTATAAAATTATCACAATAAACAATCACATAAATATACGAATCTATAAAATAAATATGATCACACATAACATAAGATGTACGTGGTTCAACAACATGCCTACGTCCACGGAGAGGCTACTGTTCTTTATTAGTTTCTCTCAAGTAATCAAAATTACATTCCATTTGCCCCGGGACCCGGGTTTACATTTATAGTCATCACATATAAGTGGTTGAATTGCACAAGTAATTCATCTAGCTTGTTGATAGCTCGTACGGTGTCCCTGAATATCTCTCCGAGATTATTGGTAACTGATTTGAGCCTATCAATATATATATTTATGCACATATTAAATACATGTCCTAGAAAATATAATATCTAAGTTGGCTCGGGAAGTCCTTTCTATGCACTGGGTTGGTCGGCTAATATAGTGGGCCTAGTGAATATATTCACCCCCCACAAACATGTAGACGAGATAAAATGAGCAAGTGATAAAGTTATGTTAGTTGTTCCATTTGGGGTTGTATGGTGGTGGTGGATGAATTGGCTTGGTTATGGACTTTGTATATTTAGTTTAACCTCTCATAATAAACAATTAATGTACCTTTACTTTGTTGTTTTGTAATACAAGAAGTTACTTGGGCTTGCTATCCCTTTAGTCGCTTGTATAATGGTTTAAGAAGCATTTAATGGATCTAATTGGTGATAACCCGAGGGTGGGGTAATTGGGTAATGGAGATATATCACGGAGTAATAAAATATATATGAACTTGAGAATGTCACTGATAAATGAATATGTCAATCATGAATTAATGGGTGAGTGTCCAGGAGGAACACCCTTATGTTGAGACACTTGATGATCATTCTATGTTATGGGTTATCATTGTGTCACAAAAAGTTGTGGAGGTTTGGCACAGTGTATAGCAGGGTGGCAGTGGGTATTCCAATGCTATGAAATAGGTGGCTACAAATTGTGTGGTGGTTTGATATGGCATACTGCATGTTCTTGAGATGGTTGGGGAGAAGGGGAGCATATCGATTACGTGTTAAATAATTAATGAGAATATTTTATAAATGAATGAATTGAGATAATTCTAATGCATTGTGAGGTAGCATTTTATGTGATAGGTCTTTCATATGGATTATATAAATTGTGATTTTATCGTCTACATGTATAACTAATTTGAGTTACATAGCAAAGTGACTTGCTAGGATTTTGACCCATCTTTTTACGTGGTGTCTTTTAGGTGCTAGATATGGACCTCCCGCTTAGCCCTTCTCATTTTAGCTAGCACTCACTACTCATATCTTCCTTTCACGACTTCTTTCTTCAGAGACGATGTGGGTTTCCATCTTGTTTAACTTATCATTTTATATTTCAGTCTAGTTACATTGAGATGTTTTAATTGACTTGTGTGATGAGACTTTAGTTTTGTCTTGTATCATTGAAGCTTCAGTTGGGACTGTTTTGAGGATTTATGGTGGGACATTATCGTATATCTCTTTTATAAATTATGAACTTTCATTGTGAGTTTACATTATGAGAACTTTCCTATAGTTTCCATATATTTTCTTATGTTTCACTTGGTCTCTTCATATTGACAATGGTATTTAATTGTTTTAACAACTTGTAATATTTTAATAAGTAGACTTGATCAAATCGAGTATTAAAATATACGGAGTGTCATATTCCAAAGTGGCAAATGAATCCAATATTCATTATCTAATTAGATTCCAAGGGTTACCAAATTTTTATAAGGTGTTTTAAAAGTAACACACAAATGTATTATCCTATCCTTGCAATGAAATATAAGAGTAATTGGTTGTATCTTCTCATAGACATCAAGGGAAATGTGGAATCACTATACATTAGATATTGAGTGCTTAAATAATATCTCATTTGCATATTAAACAAAGACATCGATTGTAAGTTTTTTTGATAAAAATGATGGTGAGAAGAAAATTCCTAATAGTAAAGGGGATTTATCGAGGTCCCACTTTAAGTTATGGAATGAAATTGACATGGGTTACTTCATACATGCATATTTTTCAACAATGGGTTTTATGATCATGTTTGATTTATAGTGTGTATAGCTAGCACAAAAAAGGTAAATGAAAAATCTGTGTACTCACTGTAAATGGATGTCCTAATAATAAATACTTAGTCTTGGAATTGAAGATTGGGTAAATATAAATTCCTTTTAAAGTGGGAGGTAACTCCATGAATGGCGAAGCCATCCGTCTCATTAATTTCATGGAGATATTCTGACTTTTGCAATAATTGTTTTGTCACCAGAATACAATCAATAACCAAGGTGGAGAATTTTGGAGTTAGATATCCAAGTATTGTTTACGAAACGTCAAAGTAAGAAAGAAGGGGACATGTAATTAATGCTACATTGTTTTGTCTTTGACAAAGGGTGGATAAAATAAAATTCTTGTACTAAGCTTTTGGTTGACGAGTTAATGATTTGTTAGGAATTCAATTTTATGGGTCAATATCTTTCCATTGCATAGCTATATAATGGTATACATATAATTCAAATTCAATACATATATATCATATATAAGTGAATGGAGAGAGTTTCTTAGGGTATATATATATATATATATATATATATATATATATAGAGAGAGAGAGAGAGAGAGAGAGAGAAAGAGAGAGAGAGAGAGAGAAAGAGAAGAAAGTATTGTAAATGATTATATTGTATTGTCTATATCATTCAAATGACACGCTGGGCAATATTTATACCCAATCTTGATGTAATTGTATACACTGATATACCCGTTAACTATTTACTATTTACATGCAAAGTTAATGTTGCATTCCTATTATTCTATAGATAGTTGGACTATTTCAAATGTCCTTGGCTTGACTGTTTCAACTGCCTTGAGCTTATGATAAACGTGGGATAAATGGTTGGTTTGGTAGAATAACATGTGGGTAGCTGTTATCATTCCCCCTCAAGCTTGAACAAGCTTGATGTGGGAAATATCCAAACACCAAGCTTGTTACGTAAATATAAAAAAGTAATGACTGGTAGAGGTTTCGTGAGAACATTTACAAGTTGTTATTGTGATGGAACATAATGAGTGATTAATTCTCCTTTAACCATTTTGAATGAAGTGATAATCCAACTCAAATTGTTTGGTACGATCATGAAAAGCTAGATTAATGGACATATATAGTGAACTAATTTTATCACAAAGTAGTGTTGGTGGAGATACTAGTTGGATGCCAACATCTTTGAGAACATAGGATACCAAGATTAATTCGGAAGTAGATGTTACAAGTTCTCTATATTCAACTTTGCATCTTGAATGGGAGATGATAGGTTGGTGATTTGAGGACCATGAGATACACTTAGCACCTAAAAATATACAATAACTAGAAGTTGATTATCTTGTGACATGACATCCTGCTCGGTCTGCATCAGAATAACCATACAATGTGAGAGAAGAAGAAGAATTATGTAAAAATTTCAAGTTACAGTACAAGGTGCCTTTTAAATAATGTGGAAGACGTTTCATAAGGAAATAATTGTGGTTGGCTAGATCATGCATGTGTTGACAAATGGGGTTAATAGTGTGTGTTATATCCGGGCGAGTGAGTGTGACATATTGTAGTGCACTAACAAGGGAAACGTTGGATCACAAAAATGAGTGGTATCGATGTTGGTGAGGTCTTTTGTGGGGTTGGGTGCAATGCAAGGGCTAGATGAGAAAATTTTAACCCGGTGGAGAAGTTTGGTAATATAGGAGGTTTAGGTAAGTATGAAACCATCTGAAAAGGGAAGAAATTCCATCCTAAGAAAATAATGTAAAGGACCAAAGTCTTTTAAGGAAAATTCAATACTGAGTGAAGATATGAGGCCAGTAATGAGAGAGGGGTTTGTGCCTATGATAAGGATGTCATCAACATAGACATGGCAGAATTTATGACAAAAAGAGATGATACGGCCCTACTACATATGAAACAAAATTTAAGCCGATATGTACTGAGACGATCAAAACATGTGCGGGGTGATTGTTTAAGACCATATATGGATTTATGAATGGCACAACCATGGGTAGGAAAGAACAGATATGCAATTTCGGGTGGTTGTTTCATGTAGACATGTTCTTGTAAATTCCCATGAAGAAACACATTTTTAATATCTAATTGATGAATAGATCATCGTTTTATAATTGAAAGATGGATAACAATGCGTATAGTAGATGGTTTTACAACTGGGCTAAAAGTATGACCACATTCAATGCCTTTAATTTGGTTATACCCCTGAGCAACACGATGAGCTTTGTGTCGTTCAACAGTCCCATCGGGTTTGAGTTTTATTTTAAATATCCATTTTGAACCAATTAAATGCATAAATGGTTTTCTGGGTACAAGGGGCCATGTATAATTTTTGTGAAGTGCAGTGAGTTCTTCCTGCATGGCTTCAATCCATGTTGGATGTGCAAGAGCAGTTTTTAAATTTAATGGATCAGGTGCTATATGTAACAACCCGCGTAATTTTGGGCTATTTTAATTAATTTTTGGAAAATGGAGGAAAATAAAGTTTTTGATAAAATTATTTTTATTGCTCAAATATGTTGGTTATTATTTTTAAAGGCGAGAATTTCAAACGGTTTTGAAAACGGAGTTAAAACGGATTTTAAAATGATTTTAAAATGTTTTTAACTCATGGAGTTGTTTTGACTTCCAACTCTTCATTTCTTCGCCTTATTTAAAGGAGTCTTTTGGATTCCAACTCTTAATTTCTTTGCATTATAAAAGGAAGTCGTGGGCAAGCCTTTTAACATACTTTTGACACAAATTTAGGCAGCAAATATATTTTATATTCCTCTTCTTTTTAATTATACTTTGGCCCTTGAGATTTGTGAGTTCCAACCTTAGATTAGAGGTGTTCTTGGGCTATTTTGTTGGAGGTTCTTGGAGGAGATTTTGTAGATCTTTTGTGTTGATCTTGATGATTTGATCATTGGTTTCTCATCATGGTTTGAGGTATGGGGTTTTACACAATATGCTTCTTAAATCTCGCGAGTGTCATTCTCCTTGAATTCTTGTTAATAGAACTCATATTTGAATTGATAAATTCATTGAAATCTGAAAAATAATTGTTGAAATTATTTTGATTCATGTGGTAGCATTATATTGTTGATGAGCACGTTGTCATGAGATTTTAATATGGCACGGAGGTTGGGCACCCGCCAAAATTTCTGTTTCCCGGGATATGTCTTGATAAAGCATATGCGGATGTGGTGAGGCCCGGTGACCCGGTTAAAGTGTTGTTGAGAAATTATATTGATAAATTCTTTGAGATTTGCATTTTTATTTGAATATTCATACTCGCGTTGTTACGTTTTATTCATCGCTAACATATATTTGTTGAGCATCTTTCTTGTCGTATTGTGTACTTCCCCATATTTTCTTTTAGTGGCAGGTTAGCGCGGATTTTGGGGCACTATGGAGATTCATTTTAGAGAGGATTATTTGGGAAATATTTTTATTATTTTGATGTATAGAGCTTTGGAGATTTGTATTTTTATTCGAGTTAGATAGTTGTAATTTTAATTCGAGAGACTTGTTGTAATTGAAGAGATTGAGATTAGTGGATTTATATTATTGTGGATTTATTTAGACGCTCTATACCTTGTCACTTGTGGATTTGGATTTATTTTATCGCATTAGCTCTCCGTTCGCTCTTCCCGGGCGTGTGGGGTGTTACAAATGGTATCAGAGCTTAGGTATACGGCAACCCTCGGGGCATGAGTTTTTGGTTCATTGCGTGGTTAGCAATTTTTGGAGATAGAAAATTTTAGGTAATATTCGTGATAAGTTTCGAGATTAGATGTGAGGAATTATTTTTGGAGATGAGATTATTTTGGAGATTGTTGGCCTGATTGTTTGAGAGTTAGGCATTCGGCGAATTTCGAGGGCGAAATTCCATTGTTAGTGGGGAAGTATAACAACCCGCGTAATTTTGGGCTATTTTAATTAATTTTTGGAAAATGGAGGAAAATAAAGTTTTTGATAAAATTATTTTTATTGGTCAAATATGTTGGTTATTATTTTTAAAGGCGAGAATTTCAAACGGTTTTGAAAACGGAGTTAAAACGGATTTTAAAATGATTTTAAAATGTTTTTAACTCTTGGAGTTGTTTTGACTTCCAACTCTTCATTTCTTTGCCTTATTTAAAGGAGTATTTTGGATTCCAACTCTTAATTTCTTTGCATTATAAAAGGAAGTCGTGGGCAAGCCTTTTAACATAGTTTTGACACAAATTTTGGCAGCAAATATATTTTATATTCCTCTTCTTTTTAATTATACTTTGGCCCTTGAGATTTGTGAGTTCCAACCTTAGATTAGAGGTGTTCTTGGGGCTATTTTGTTAGAGGTTCTTGGAGGAGCTTTTGTAGATATTTTGTGTTGATCTTGATGATTTGATCATTGGTTTCTCATCATGGTTTGAGGTATGGGGTTTTACATAATATGCTCCTTAAATCTCGCGAGTGTCATTCTCCTTGAATTCTTGTTAATTGAACTCATATTTGAATTGATAAATTCATTGAAATCTGAAAAATAATTGTTGAAATTATTTTGATTCATGTGGTAGCATTATATTGTTGATGAGCACGTTGTCATGAGATTTTAATATGGCACGGAGGTTGGGCACCCGCAAAAATTTCTGTTTCCCGGGCTATGTCTTGATAAAGCATATGCGGATGTGGTGAGGCCCGGTGACCCGGTTAAAGTGTTGTTGAGAAATTATATTGATAAATGCTTTGAGATTTGCATTTTTATTTGAATATTCATACTCGTGTTGTTACGTTTTATTCATTGCTAACATATATTTGTTGAGCATCTTTCTTGTCGTATTGTGTACTTCCCCATATTTTCTTTTAGTGGCAGGTTAGCGCGGATTTTGGGGCATTATGGAGATTGATTTTAGCGAGGATTGTTTGGGAAAGATTTGTATTATTTTGATGTATAGAGCTTTGGAGATTTGTATTTTTATTCGAGTTAGATAGTTGTAATTTTAATTCGAGAGACTTGTTGTAATTGAAGAGATTGAGATTAGTGGATTTATATTATTGTGGATTTATTTAGACCCTCTATACCTTGCCACTTGTGGATTTGGATTTATTTTATCGCATTAGCTCTCCGTTCTCTCTTCCCGGGCGTGCGGGGTGTTACACTATATTGGTGTCATGTATATAGATTAGTATTGAGTCAGTGTTTAATGATTTAAAATGAGAAGAGTGTTTGATTTTATGTCATGTAACCATGGGGTGAACGTTGGATGTTGATGGGATTATGGTCAGGTAGTGGTTGTGAAGGAAAGTGTGATGTGTCTATTGTAGTAAGTATATGAAGTTCAATGCCATTTGGATTGTAATTAGACCGTTGAATAGTATTAGAGTGGGAAATATCTATAGGATTTGATGTGAGACCTATTTGAGATGTTGATGTTACATCAACTTATGAATGAGGAATTTGAATAATAAGTGAGGTAGGTTGTTGTGCGTCTGATGATGGTGCATGTAATTGATAGGCTATTGGAATAGCTTGTGAAAGGGAGGTACAGATGGCATGAATTTCGGGTGTAGTGTGGTTTGTAGAAGTTATAGATGGAGTAAGTGAAACAAGAAGCGAGTGATGGGATGTATATAAGTCAGTGGTAGGCGCGATTATGTGTGGTGTAAGGAAATTTTCAAGAGATGAAATTGTATTAGATTTATTATTGTTATTTGGTTCACACACTAGGTCAGTTGTTTTTGTTGTAGTGTAGTCAGAAATGGTGTTATGGGATGGGAGAGTATTTTGACATGTGGTTTTATTAATATTAGTAGGAGTTAATGGAGATTTACATTTGTTGTTGTACTGTGTACCTTAAAAAAAATCTTGGTAGGTTGATATATCAGTAAATGAGGTGCATTCATTTATATACCTGTCTAGAGTTGCATAAGGCAACATATCTTCTTCAAAAATAGCATTCGTAAAGATATAAGCACGTTTAGTTGAAGGGTCATAGAATTTATAGCCCTTATGGAGAGAGTTATAACCAATGAAGACACGAGGATAAGATTTTGGAATAAATTTATGCTGAGTTTTCCATTTTATGTATGGAAAACACGTACAACCAAATATTTTGAGATTACTATAACTTGGTTTTGGGTTGTAGAGTTTAAAGAAAGGTGTTTCTTTATGTAGATTAGAAGAAGGAAGTCTATTTATGAGATATACAGCAGTAAGAAAATCATCAACCCATAAAAAAGAGGTATTTTCGCATATAACATAAGTGTTAGTGATGTTTCCACAATGTGTTAATGCTTTCTTTCAGCCACTCTGTTTTTCTCTGGGATGTTTGGGCATGAAATTGTGACACCCCGCCTAATTAACCCTGGGTGATCAGTCCTAAATTAAGTTAGAACAGGTTTCTCAGTTGGATCATTCGTAGCATCACTGTCGCCTTTTTAATTACTAACCACCTAAGTGAGAAAATTAGACTGGTGCCAAGTTTTATCTTTCATTAACTTAAATCAAACTCATGAGGAAATTAAAATAACACAATAATCACAATTAACTAAAACAACCATTCACAAGTTATTATCTGACCGAATAAACCATCGGCCCAAACTCCAACAAAGATAAAATAAAGACAAGGAATCAATCTCAACAAGTCTGACAAAAACTAAATGAACTGTGAGCGACATGCTCGAAATAACTGATAGAAGTCTCTATACTAGAATGAAAGAGTAAGGTGTCTATCAAAACTCCCGCAACATCCACATATGCTGCAACAACGGATTCCTGAAATAGAGTCAAACCTGGCGTCCCTGTGGCTGGACACCTAAAAGGTTTTAAATTTTTTTTTATAGCAACGGTTAGTACCCAAAAACATTTGAAAAGCATTTAGAAAATGATTAACTTGCAGTAATAAATAAATATGCATGCTCTCCATATTTTAGTTAGTGCCGCACTCCCTTGAGAACATCCTCACTCCTCCTCTAATGTGCACTACTAATGCCTTAATTAAACTCACCTAGTTCTTCATCTTACGACTAGATAAATTCTAAAACCCCTTGCACCCACCCTACTCTAACCGAGTATGCCTTAGTTGTGATTTTTAAGTTATTATCATCATCAACTTAATTAAATCATTTCCCTTTTTAATTTCATATAACTATCACATCTATTATACATATAATACGATTAATTTTCCCGTATATAATTATTTACCTAATTATATACTCAATCATATTACAGTATTCACAAACATACTGGTATAACATTTAATAATAGTATTTCCCCCGAGTAAAGTCTCACCGGGTATAAATCCTCTAAAGTGCTATCCCACTAGGTATGATCACATAGCCTAGTTACCCCCAAGTTAGAACCGCTCACTAACTTGGTTAATACATAAATGTTGGAGGCGGTCATATTCCTTCCCTGAAAGTGAGATGTCCCTAACCCATATATCGAACGCTATGACCTGGGATTATACACGCCCTACTCCTCAAGCTAGGGGATTCATCCACTACGCGCAACCTCCCCCTATAGCACTAGAGCATATAATAATAATAATAATAATAATAATAATAATAATAATAATAATAATAATAATAATATCTATCCACTGATATTAATGCACACACCATATATATACTATCACACACCGTATATATATAAATATAAAATATCCCGGCTACACGGTGCACTAAGTCCGTAACACAAGCCCATTCCATTTTATTTTTGAGTTTATGGCCCAACTCTTATTATGAACTAATTTGCACATTAATTTCTTTTGGTATTTCCCCAACCAATATATTCGGACTTACTCTCGTGGCCCGAAATAACATCACCCGAGTCTAAATTCCCGACTCTAAATTATTTAGTCTTCACCTAAATAAAATTTTCATTTGGGTATCGCTCAACCGTTATCGCCGGATTTGTTTACTACATCCATATTTAATCATTTCAAAACAAACTTTCCAAAATTTAACCTTAGTGTGTCACACCTAATTTCCTCCAAATCCCAATAAACTTTAATTATTATGTCACACCAAGCCGCCCTCAAATCCTAATTAATCTTGATTCACAATTAATTAGATTTAAACCCATGTATTAATTACTCAACAATTAAGGCATGGAAGGATTTTATTTATTTTTGCTATACATTAAAAACTGGGCGAACTGTCAAAATTTCCGGACCATCGATCGATCGGAGGTCCACCTTCGATCGATCGATCGATCAGGTCCTCGTCTTCCTCCAGTTGGCTGTTTCAGCTATGGACGCCCACCTACGAACCCTAGCTTCTTTTACACCAAAAACTAAACCTTCTCATCGGCAATAGACATCAAAAACCTTATAGGAAACCTTCCTAAAGTCCAGAAACATCACTTAATTCCTTTTCTCTATTATTTTCACGAGTTTGGATTTAAAATTCAATTCAGTCTTTAACCCATTTAACCATCAATTCCATATCACCAATTCATTTCTAATTCCTCCGGTTTTACACAACTTACCAGATTACAACACACAACTTAGATCAAATATGCATTTCTACTCAATTTAGAAATCAGATTCATAATCTACAAAAACCCATGTTTATACCCCTGTAAATCCCAAAACTAATTTCTTTGATTATCCACATCACATGAATATGAATTGAATTACACTTTAAATGCTACAGCAAGTTAACCACTTCCCTTAGGGTTCGTAAAGTCTGAATTTGGAATCGTGAGTGCCCAAGGTTGAAGATGACTCTTTTTGGCTCTCCTGTGATCCCCAAATTTGCCTTTGGCGGCTGTTAGGGTTTTCTAACCCTCTAAGTTTCCTCTAAAAACAATTCACCCGTTCCCTTGTTACTTTTAATTATTTAATTAACCTTAATCCTATTTTTTGCCTAATGGGCGAAGCTCAAGTGACCCAAATGCCCCCGTGTGGGCCCGACTATGCCTGAAAACGTCCCGTGACCCGTTTACTACCCCCGGTTACAATTTTCCGACTATCTCGGCCCATCTGGACTCAACCATATACTCAGAATTGGGATCCGAATTAAATTAAAAAAATCCTTATTTCACACCCAAATTAGTCTATACTGACTCCCGGCCGAACTAAGTACATGTCCTGTCATTAATACTCAAAATGACGTAAATACATTATTACTATTCACTTAGTAATTAAGTTTCCCTAAATATTAACCATTCACTTCCCAATTAATATTTAAATATAACTTGCCATAATTAATTCAATTAAAATTACGACACACAAGTAATTTTGAGTTCCCGAATTAATTAAATATTAAATGCATTAAAATACGGGGTGTTACATACTCCCCTCCTTGCAAAGGAATTTCGTCCCCAAAATTAGGTCGTACCTATGGTGAAAACTCTGGATATTGTTCCCGCATATCCTCCTCCCGCTCCCAAGTAGACTCGTCAACTTTGTGATGACCCCATTGTACTCCAACTAGTGGAACAACCTTGGATCGTAACTGTCGCTCACTACGGTCCAAAATAGCCACCAGTCTCTCCTCGTATGAGATGTCTGGCTGTAAATCGATTTCCTCGAGTGGAATGTGCCAGAAATCCCTCTCTCTCCTGTGATATTTCTTCAGCGATGCTACATGGAACACGTCGTGTATCCGCTGAAGGTGCTCTGGAAATCTCGGCCTGTAGGCTACTGGCCCCACCCTCTCGATAATAGGAAAAGGTCCCACGTACGTCGATGCTAACTTACCCTTCTTGACGAACCTCATCACCCCTTTAATAGGGGACACCCGGACCAATACCTGATCCCCAACCTCTAACTCCACATGTCTCCGTGAAGCATCCGCGTAACTTTTCTACCTATCCTGAGCTATCTGAATTCTCCCTCGGATCAGCTCTATTTTGGCAGACGTCTCCTGAACAATCTCCAGCCCCAATAGTTTGTTATCCCCACCTCTAACCAACAAGCGGGTGAACGATAAGGTCTCCCGTATAGTTCCTCGAATGGTGCCATACCGATCGTGAATTTGTAAGAGTTGTTATACGCGAACTCTACCAAAGGAAGATATTTCTCTCAACCTGCCCCAAAGTCTAATATGCACATTCTAAGCATATCTTCCAGCATCTGATTGACTCTCTCAGTCATACTGTCAATCTGTGGGTGATAGGATGTACTCAAACGTAACTCCGTGCCCAAGGCCTCCTCAAAGCTCTGCCAAAAGTGGGCCACAAAGATCTTGTCTCTGTTAGACACAATATTAACCGATACCCCGTGCAGCTTAACAATCTCAGCTATGAATAGCTGCGCATATCGCATCGTCTCAATGTCTGTGCAAACCGGCAGAAAGTGGGCCACTTTGGTCAACCGATCCACAATGACCCATATGGAATCGTGACCCCTTTGCGATACAGGTAACCCTGTAATGAAGTCCATGGAGATGCTCTCCCACTTCCACATGGGAATCTCCAGTGGCTATAGCATCCCTGATGGTCTCTGGTGGTCAACTTTCACAACCTGACATGTGGCACATTTCGAAACAAATTCTGCTATGTCTCCTTTCATTTCTGTCGACCAATACTGCCTCCTCATATCCTGGTACATCTTATCCTCACCGGGATGTACTACGAATCTCGACCCATGGGACTCTGTCATAACATCATGCCTCAACTCCTCATCCTCTGGCATAATTAACCTTCCATTAAGGCGTAAGCCTCCTTCTGAGCTGACCGAGTAACCCTCTGCTCCCTCAGCTAGCAACTGGCTCACCCTATCTCTGCAGATCTGGTCCTCTTCTTGAGCCCTCACAACCTGCATAATGATCTCAGGTGTGATGGATAATGCTAACATGCAAGCCCTGGCTACATCATCCTTATATCGAAGCTCTTTCCACTTCACTTTCCAGACTTCTGATATTTCCACAGTCGGTCCCTCGCTCAATGCATCTGCTACCACATTAGCCTTACCAGGATGATACTAAATATCAAATCAGTAGTCCTTCACGAATTCTAGCCCTCGCCTCTGCCTCATATTCAGATCCTTATGTGTGAAGAGATACTGAAGTGATTTGTGATCCATGAATAACGTGAACTGTTCCCCCAGAAAATAATGTCTCCATATCCTCAAAGCAAAAATGACTGCTGCTAGCTCCAGGTAGTGAGTGGGGTAATTCCTCTCGTGGGGCTTTAGCTTTATAGATGCATAAGCTATAGCCCTTTCCTCCTGCTGATGGACACCCCCCAATTACCTGTAAGGATGCGTCAGTGTAAACCCGATACTCTAATCCTCCCTTCGGTAATGCAAGTATGGGTGCATATGTCAACTTGTCCTTTAGCTCATCGAAAGCTAACTGACAATGATCATTCTAAGTGAAAGGTACCCCCTTTCGGGTCAGATTCATCAAAGGGCCCGCAATCTTTGAGAATCCTTTGATGAACCGCCTGTAATAACCAGCCAATCCTAGTAAACTGCGCACCTCGATCGGTGTCATGGGCTTCCCCCACTCCCTCACCGTCGATACCTTACTTGGATCCATCGCAATAACCCAGTCTGACACCACGTGGCCAAGAAACTGAACCTCCCGTAGCCAAAATCCACACTTCCCAAATTTGGCATAGAGCTAGTGATTTCGCAATGTAACACTATACGCAGATGCTCTGCCTGCTCATCCTCGGTGCGCGAGTAGATAAGGGTGTCATCAATGAATACGATGACAAACTGATCGAGAAACTCCCTAAAAACCCTGTTCATGAGGTCCATGAACACTGCTGGTGCATTGGTGAGCCCGAATGGCATCACCCTGAACTCATAAGATCCATACCGCGACAGGAAAGAGGTATTAGGAACATCCTCCTCTCGGATACGTAGTTGATGATACCCTGACCTCATGTTGACCTTAGAGAAGTAAGACGCCCCTCTCAACTGGTCAAATAGATCATCAATCCTAGGCAACGGATACTTATTCCATATTGTCTCCTTGTTCAGCTCTCTATAGTCCACACATAACCGTAGTGAGCCATCTCGCTTCTTTACAAATAACACCGGTGCACCCCACGAAGATGTACTCCACCGAATGAAACCTTGACCCAAAAGCTGTTGAATCTGCTCTCTCAACTCACACATCTCTGAAGGGGCCATAAGATATGGGTCCCGAGCAATCGGCCTCATCCCCGGTGCTAAATCGATCACAAATTCGATTTCCCTTCTAGGTGGCAACCCTGGTAGCTCCTGGAATATATCCTCAAAGTCCCTCACTACCGGGATTGAGTCCAACGGAATCGCCACCTCCTGTGAGGACTCTTCCTCGATGTAATACAGGTGCGTGTGTGACCCTCCCTCAGGTAACAACATCGCTATTAAAAACATCTCATGTCCTGGAATGGAGAACACGATGTTCCTCTCGTAGCAATCCACCGTCGCCCGATAACCTGCCAACCAATCCATACCCAAGATGACATCGTACCCCTCCATATCTAACACCAAGAGGTCCACTGCTAAACTAAGCCTCCTAATCAAAATGTCCACCCCCGACAAATCGAGTGAATCGAAGCCCCGCTGCCTACTGGTGACTCAACACACATCCGAAAACTTCTCGCGGTCTCTAGTAACCCAACCCGTTTAGAAAAATTATATTTAATGAATGAATGCGATGCTCCCGTATCAAAAAGAATACTACCCTCATAACCATGAATGAGAAACATACCCTCAACTGCTGGTGGTGCTTATTGCACTGGAGGATTAGGAACATCCAGGACGTTATACATACGCCCGTAGTGCATCTGCCCCTGCTGTGGTGGGTTGGGTGGGGCTGGTGCTGCTAGAGGCATTTGCCCCCGTTGCCCCTGCTGGGCCTCTTACTGTTGACCTCTGCCCCTCTGTGGGCACTCCCTCTTGAAGTGTCCTGGCTGCCACAGACAAAACAGCATCTTTGACCATCCCCTTGTCATTGGCCCTATTGTCCCTGATGTGGCTGGCCCTGCTGGCCTCCCCCATTGTTCCCTTGGCCCTGATGGCCCTAAGGAACCTGCTGCTGCTGATTCGGGCCCAGTTGCCCCTGTCTGAACCCCTGTCCTCCCAGTCGGAACCCACTAGGATTAAACTTCTTAGCCTGATTCCCCTGATGACTGCCCGTCTGTTGCTGAGTACCACTCATGTCACCACTAGTAACTGCCTTGCCCTGTTGACTCGGCTCCCCTATTCGCTTGCTCCCCTTCGTACGGAAGTGATGATCCTGGAAATGTACAAGTGCGGCATTAAAGACATCTGTATACGTCACCAACGCCGGATTCCCAATCAAATGTTTCCTGATCCGCCAGGCTAAGCCATCCATAAATCTCGATTTCTTCCGCTCCTCATCGCTCACCTCATTTGGCACAAAGTTTGACAAATGGGTGAACTCTTACTCATAGTCTTCCACTAATCGATCACCCTGTACTAAATCACTGAATTTATTTCTCATCTCAGTCTCTACCGCTGGAGGAAAGTATTTGCGGACCAACCGCACCCAGAACTCTGCTATCGTCAACAAATCTCGCTCCTCGGCGGTGGTAACTGACTCCCACCACTGTAAGGCTGCCCCGACATCTGAAAGGTAGCAAGCATCGATCTATTTCTGCACTTCGGTACATTCCATCATGCGTAGATGGCACTGAATGTTCTTCTTCTAGTCACAAGCCTCTACTACATCTGTGCTACCCCGAAACTCATGTGAGTGACCCTTCTGAAAGGTCTCCCTAACTCGCTGCCAAGATGGTGGCCCCACTGGAGCCTGAATTGCTGGTGCCACTGGATGTGGTGCCTGGGGCTGTGGAAAGTGAGCTGCCATAGCTCGCATCGCTGTCTCGACCACCAGGGCCACTATCACTACCACCTGAGTAGTAGAAATCGACTCGGGTGGGGATGGTGGTGGCGGTACCTGTGGCTCCTGATGAGCCTCCCTAACCTCATCCCTCGCCTCATCCCTCTCCGCTCTCAGTCTCCTGGGTGGCATCTGAAATAGATTGAATCGTATAAGTACACAACTTACACAAAATATTCACAGCAGAAATACGATATCTCACAAACGGAAAATGAATCAACAGTCCTAATAATAGGGCTCTATAACTGCCGAGTGCTACGCTGAAACGTAGAAAGCCGCACAGATCCTATTAACAACTAGAACCTAATGCTCTGATACCATCTGAGACACCCCACCTAATTAACCCCGTGTGATCAGTCCTAAATTAAGTTAGAACAAGTTTCTCAGTTGGATCATTCTTAGCATCACTGTCGCCTTTTTAATTACTAACCACCTAAGTGAGAAAATTAGACTGGTGCCAAGTTTTATCTTTCATTAACTTAAATCAAACTCATGCGAAAATTAAAATAACACAATAATCACAATTAACTAAAACAACCATTCACGAGTTATTATCTGACCGAATAAACCATCGGCCCAAACTCCAACAAAGATAAAATAAAGACAAGGAATCAATCTCAACAAGTCTGACAAAAACTAAATGAACTGTGAGCAACATGCTCGAAATAACTGATAGAAGTCTATATACTAGAATGAAAGAGTAAGGCGTCTATCAAAACTCCCGCAACATCCACATATGCCGCAACAATGGATTCCTGAAATAGAGTCAATCCTGGCGTCCCTGTGGTTGGACACCTAAAAGGTTTTTAAATTTTTTTATAGCAAGGGTTAGTACCCAAAAACATTTGAAAAGCATTTAACAAATGATTAACCTGCAGTAATAAATAAATATACATGCTCTCCATATTTTAGTTAGTGCAGCACTTCCTTGAGGACATCATCACCCCTCCTCTAATGTGCACTACTAACGCCTTAATTAAATTCACCTAGTTCTTTATCTTACGACTAGATAAATTATAAAACCCCTTGCACCCACCCTACTCTAACCGAGTATGCCCTAGTTGTGATTTTTAAGTTATTATCATCATCAACTTAATTAAATCATTTCCCTTTTTAATTTCATATAACTTTCACATCTGTTATACATATAATACAATTAATTTGCCCGTATATAATTATTTACCTAATTATATACTCAATCATATTACAGTATTCACAAACATACTGGTATAACATTTAATAATAGTATTTCCCCCGAGTAAAGTCTCACCGGGTATAAATCCTCTAAAGTGCTATCCCACTAGGTATGATCACATATCCCAGTTACAACCAAGTTAGAACCGCTCACTAACTTGGTTAATACATAAATGTTGGAGGCGGTCATATTCCTTCCCTGAAAGTGAGATGTCCCTCACCCATATATCGGACGCTATGACCTGGGATTATACTTGCCCTACTCCTCAAG
Organism: Sambucus nigra; assembly: GCA_949130495.1. Lineage (NCBI taxonomy): Eukaryota > Viridiplantae > Streptophyta > Magnoliopsida > Dipsacales > Adoxaceae > Sambucus > Sambucus nigra. The sequence continues at coordinate 394,866,552 of OX422215.1, forward strand.
CTAGGGGATTCATCCACTACGCGCAACCTCCCCCTATAGCACTAGATAATAATAATAATAATAATATCTATCCACTGATATTAATGCACACACCATATATATACTACCACACACCGTATATATATATATATATATATATCCGAGCTACACCGTGCACTAAGTCTGTGACACAAGCCCATTCCATTTTATTTTTGAGTTTATGGCCCAACTCTTATTATGAATTAATTTGCACATTAATTTCATTTGGTATTGACCTAACCAATATATTCGGACTTTCTCTTGTGGCCCGAAATAACATCACCCGAGTCTAAATTCCCGACTCTAAATTATTTAGCCTTCACCTAAATAAAATTTTCATTTCGATATCGCTCAACCGTTATCCCCGGATTTGTTTACTACATCCATATTTAATCATTTCGAAACAAACTTTCCAAAATTTAACCTTAGTGTGTCACACCTAATTTCCTCCAAATCCCAATAAATTTTAATTATGATGTCACACCAAGCCGCCCTCAAATCCTAATTAATATTGATTCACAGTTAATTAGATAAACTAAACCTTCTCATCGGCAATAGACATCAAAAACCTTATAGGAAACCTTCCTAAAGTCCAGAAACATCACTTAATTCCTTTTCTCTATTATTTTCACGAGTTTGGATTTAAAATTCAATTCAGTCTTTAACCCATTTAACCATCAATTCCATATCACCAATTCGTTTCTAATTCCTCCGGTTTTACACAACTTACCAGATTACAACACACAACTTAGATCAAATATGTATTTCTACTCAATTTAGAAATCAGAATCATAATCTACAAAAACCCATGTTTATACCCCTGTAAATCCCAAAACTAATTTCTTTGATTATCCACATCACATGAATATGAATTGAATTACACTTTAAATGCTATAGCAAGTTAACCACTTCCCTTTGGGTTCGTAAAGTCTGAATTTGGAATCGTGAGTGCCCAAGGTTGAAGATGACTCTTTTTGGCTCTCTTGTGATCCCCAAATGGCCTTTGGCTGCTATTAGGGTTTCCTAACCCTCTAAGTCTCCTCTAAAAATAATTCAGTTGTTCCCTTGTTACTTTTAATTATTTAATTAACCTTAATCCCGTTTTTTGCCTAATGGGCCAAGTCCAAGTGACCCAAATGCCCCCGTGTGGGCCCGACTATGCATAAAAACGTCCCGTGACCCGTTTACTATCCCCGGGTACACTTTTCTGACTATCTCGGTCCATCTGGACTCAACCGTATACTCAGAATTGGCATCCAAATTAAATTAAAAAAATCCTTATTTCACACCCAAATTAGTCTATACCGACTCCCGACCGAACTAAGTACATGTCCCATCATTAATACTCAAAATGACGTAAATACATTATTACTATTCACTTAGTAATTAAGTTTCCCTAAATATTAACCATTCACTTCCCGATTAATATTTAAATATAACTTGTCGTAATTAATTCAATTAAAATTACGACACACAAGTAATTTTAAATTCTCGAATTAATTAAATATTAAATGCATGAAAATATGGCGTGTTTCAGAAATATGTCTAAGAATCCCAAATTTTTCTAAGTGATTTATAAATTCATTACTTGCATATTCACCTCCACATCACATGGAAAATTTTCAATTGTTTTTTAAAATTGTGTTTCTGCCATTTTTTGAATTGTAAGAACACTCCATAAAATTCGAATTTGTGTTTCAAGGAATATAACCAAGTGAGCCTAGTACAATCATCAATAAATACTACAAAATATTTCATATTTTGAGAGGAAGTAATTGTTGCAAGACCCCCATAGGTCCGAATGAATTTTCAAAAAAAGGTTAAGGAGAAACTTTTGTATTTAAATTAAAAAGAAGTCTATAATTTTTTTCCCATTTGGCAAATAACACACAAACTTGGTCTTTTATTCCAATAACTAACATGAAAGAACTTATTTTTGTCAAGTAACTTCAAAGTTTCATTACTAGGATGTCCTAATCTCATGTGCCAAACATGATCACTACTGTAAGGACATAAATTTTCAATTGAGTCCTTTGTAGTTTTGGCTCTATTCCGGACAAAAACATTTGGGTTATAGGATAGAGTTCAAGTTTATCCATTCAAGCATATGACGTGTTTATTGAAGACGTAGCGGCCAAGATATTAAAGCTTCATCAAATGTCGTGTGTGTTGTGCCTCGTTTCTATGTCATCAACATGGTTCCATTGCTCCTAAGGTATGAATGCATTTTAATATATATATATATATATATATATAGAGAGAGAGAGAGAGAGAGAGAAAGAGGAGCTTGGAACATTATTTATTAGGTGTATTTTAGAAATTTATTTTGGGTGTTAGTATTTTTTTGTTAAAATTTTTTTGAATTCATAGTTCTAAATATTTTGTTCTCGGACACCTTTCAGTAGAAAAATCATATCAAATCCAAAAAAATCAGAAAAATACGAAACTGGTGGCCACGTGTTCGTATTGAAATTATCTAGAACCATGGACTAAGATCTCGTTAGATAGGTCGTTCGAAAGACCTCGTTCGAATGAGAAGTTGCTCGAACGAGTTTTCAAACGAGAATTTTTTTTCTCTTCTGTCTCTTCGTTAGAAGTCTCGTTCGAACGAGATTTCTAACGAAAAAACAACGGGAACAGTTTTAAGCCAGTTTTTTCCACTTTTCCACTACTTTGCTACGCTTCTTTGACATACTTCTTAAGTGCGGGAACTAACTTTTTGAAGATAACTTTTTCACATTTCCAAGAGTCATTAGAGCAAAATACTTTGAAGAAAAAGTTCCTTTTTTGTGTTAAGTTTTATGGAGCAAATTCCTTTCAAAACACATATACACCCACATGTTTGTCTATATCCAAGTTTCAACATATATATATTGCTTGGAGTATTTGGCACCGATTTTCTCTACACCATTAAAGAAAAGAGTTTGAGTTTTCTTTTCAACTCATAAAGGACAAGAGCCTTGTTTGATGTGACATTCCCACTTGAAGAAAGGCTTCACTGAGGGTTGACGGTTGTCCAAAAGTCTCATTGGTTGATTCCAAGATTCCGATGGAGTTTCGGGGTTATCGACTAGGCGGAGGTGTTTACAAGAAGACGCATCAAGGCTTGAAGGGAGTCGAGTCGAGGAAGTAAGTCATCTGTCTTGTAATTGTAAAATTGTACTTAGTGGACTTAAGGCTAGGGTCGTCCGAGGTTTTTTCCATTAGGGTTTTCCTCGTACATCCGGCGTAGTGCGATTGAGATTTATTTTATCTTTCTATATCACCTAGATGCATGCTTAGGACTAAAAGATAAAATTAGTTCAAAATCACAATCTATTTAATTTGGTGCAAATTTAATATTTGGGTATGTTCAATTTAATTCAAGTGCAAAATTACTTTATCTTGATAACATGCAAGTTTAACTTGAATTGGATTAATGTGTGTTTAAGTCAAAATGAAAATTGTGTGTGTAGTTTTAATTTCACTTTTAGTTTAGTTTTATTTTTTTTCATAAGTTGGTTTGTTCTCTTTAAGAAAAGAAAATTTTAAATAACTTTTGGAAAATTAAAACTTGAACCATTTCATTATATTTGAATTTAAAAATTGGGGGCTTCCGCACTTTCAAATTGGTACCAGAGCCAAAGCGATAAATTATTTCGTTAAAGATCCTATAAATAATTTTTGGTCAAAATGGAATTTTCCCCATTTTTAAAATTTCCTATTTTCGATGGTTTTATTTATGCGTATTGGAAAGTGCGTATGAAATCGACACTAAAATCTATCGACGAGAGGGTTTGGTTATCGGTAGTTAATGGGTGGTCTCCACCAACTCATTTAGTAGATAATGAACGTGTTCCCAAACCGGACGATAGATGTAGTGAGGGTGAATTTAAACTTTCTAATTTTAATTCCCGAGGTTTAAATGCCTTGTTTAGCGCTGTCACATCGAATGAATTCCGATGTATTATGACGTGTGAGACCGCTAAAGAAGCGTGGGATATTTTACAACTCACTCATGAAGGTACAAGTGTCGTTAAAGCTTCGAAACTCCAAAACCTCACCACTCAATTTGAAACTATCAAAATGAATGAAAAAGAAACGTTTGATGAATTTTATGCTAGACTTTCCGATGTTGTTAATTCATCTTTTAACTCGGGAGAGAAAATACCCGACAACCGAGTTGTAAAGAAAATTTTAAGGTCCCTTCCCAATAGATTTATTCCAAAAGTGACCGTTTTAAATTATTTACCAACTTTAGCCTCCATGAAATTAGAAGAGCTTGTAGGTGATTTGCAAACCTATGAACTAGACATGTTTCCCTCTAAAACTGAAAAGATAATTGAAAAGTGCATTGCTTTAAAAGCCCGAAAAGAGGAAAAATAAGTAGTAAAGAGCGAGAGTGATAGTGACTCAGAAGACATGGCTATGTTTGCTAGAAAATTTTGAAAATTTCTTAAATTGAACAAAGATAAATTTAAAAATGATTTTAAGAAATTTGATAAATCTAGGCATGACAAAGTCGAGAGGATCCCTAATACTATTAATGAAAATTTAAATAGGGACGAGTAAAATAAGTGTTTTGGTTGTGAGGGTTATAGCCATAGGGCTTCTGAGTGCCCCACTAAACTAAGGAGAGAGGATAAGCGACCCATTTCATATAATGCTACCCTTAATGATAGTGGTAAGGAAGAGGGACCTGATTCCCCCTCTAAGCCTAACTTTGTGGATTTTATGGCTAGTCATGTTAGTGATAGTGAGAACTCATTTATAGATGAAAATTTATCACATTACACTTCCAAGGTTATAGTTTATGATTCCCTTGTTTTTGATGATAGTGAGAGTGGAGAAGAAAGAGAGAGTGAAAATGAAGAAGAGGTTAATGTAGGGGAACTTCAAAATGCTTTTCAAGAATTATATGAAGAATCAATTAAATTAGAAAGAGCTAATTTGAAGTTAGAAGCTAGTTTGGAAGAACGTGTCAAGGTCGTTGATAATAGTGTGTTGGTTGAAGACCTTAGGACACGAGAGAGATCTCTTCGAGAGAAGCTAGAATATGTAGAAGGCGAGAGAGATAGACTTAGAGGTTTAATGGAATCCTTGAAAAAGGAGCTTCTCGGGTTCGAAGAGAGAAATGTTTTATTAGAGTCTAACATCCTAGAATTAGAAAATAAATTAAAAGACTCTAGTAATGTCAAATTTGATTTTGAGTGCCGTTCGAAAAAATTAGATAAAATATTGGGAACGGTTCAAATTAAAAATGACACTTGTGGTTCAGGCTTCGATACTTGTAATGAATCAACTCACAAAGCCAAAACCAACTTTTTAGGAGAATCCCCTAGGAAAGCATTTAGAGATCACTCCTTAGGTAAATCTTTTCGACATGTTTTTACTTGTGCACATTGTGGTCGAAAAGGTCATCTTAAGAAATATTGTTTTGATCTTAAAAGATTTTCTAGAAAATCCCAATGTAAGGCAACTAAGGTAGCCTAGATTCCTACACCCCGAGATAGTCACTCATCATTAGTTTGGGTTAGGAGATCCGACTTAGTAGCTTTACAAGATAGGGTTTTTTATTCTCATTTACTTTCACATGCTTCCTCCCTTGCAAAATCTAAAGGTTGAATGTGTTAGCTTTATTTGCATACTTTAGCTTGTGTGCTTTATGCTATATCACCCATGCTAATTGTATGCTTGCTAAGTCATTTTCTAGTCATTGTTTTATTTCATATCTCATGCTAGAAATCATGACTTGTTTATCTTTTGTATGTTATTTCTTTATTTTTGTGTGCATTAAATGAAAAATACAAAAAGATTTTTGTTTATCATTTGGGTTCTTATCTCTTGGTAATTTAAGCTTAATGAAAAACTTCAAATGATTTTTGTTTGTCTTTTGAGTATATATTTTTTTTTGGTTAAAAATTTCAAAAACTAAAAAAGATTTTTATTTTGTGTGTATTTTAGTTTGACACACTTTAAGTGTCATATTTTTGTGTTAGAATCCCATCTTTTTCACTCCCATGTGGCTAGAACTGTTGGTTTAGATTGTCAATCCTTATTATGTTCTTTACCATGCTTACATGGAGTAGTTGGATTTTGTGATGATTAAATAGATTCTATTTTTATATGCCTCTACTCACACATGCACGAGCTCTTTTGAAATTTTAACTTCATATGTATATTTGAGCTTTGTGAGGTGTTCTCCTACCAATCTTGTCATCTACATGTTATGTGACCTAGGAGGACTAGTGCATGTCAAAATCCGTTGCACGTGAGATTTGTGAGATATAAAAAATGTGATATATAAATGTGCATGGGGAAGGGCTGCGAAAGGATTTGTTATCCTTTGCGAATAGTAAGCCACCGTTTGTTTGGACCTAAAAGAAATATGTGGTCCAAAGTCCTAAAAGAAAATATGGCATTAAAAAGAAAAATAATTGACAAGGCCTATGTTTAGTTGATTTATTCATTCAAAAGAATAATATATATGCTTATTGAGGGAGTTTGGATGATATATCAACGGTTTGCACAATGTCCATTTATCCTAATTGCGTTTTCAATGTCATGACTCTATTGATTTGTCGAATCATCAAAAGTCTAGGCTTGTATGCATTGTGTGTGTTTGTTCATTGAGTTCAATCTATATTGTCACATGAGGTTATATTCAAATGTGATGAAGTTTGCAATCAATTGAGAACTCCTTGAATATGTTTTAAGTGATTGGGTCTAAATTTAATTGTTTCTAGTTCACACCCCAACACTTCCGTTTCCATGTGACACATTTTTTCCATACGAGTGTGAAAAACTTATTGTGTTTTGTGTCATTTTGGTCTTTATATCTATATGTGTGTACTTATGCTGAGTTTCAATATATTGTGTATACATATATATGATATTGTGTTTGTTTTTGGTCTTTGCCTTGCTTTTCTAGTCCATCTATGCTTTAATTTATAATTGGTATCCATCTTGTTGCATTCTTTGTTGATATCACATGCTTAATACTTTATATATCATATTGGTATCATTTTATTGCATCCTAGTTGGTATCCGATGTTATTTGTTGGATTAGTTGAATTTTAGTTGCCTATGTGCTTTAATGTTCTCATCACTTAATGCGCTAATGCATGTTTCGCTTGTTATCCCATTTTATTTATCCTTGTTTAGTTTAAGGGGTGTATATGCTTTAATAGGTGGAGATAAGTTAAGTTTTGATTCTTTAGCCTTTGTCTATTTCTGAACAAAAAGGGGGAGAATGATAGGGGGAGAAATGGTATCTAAACCTATCATATCTTAGTTTAGGGATATTTATCTTAGGGGGAGACGTCTTTCTTAGTAGGTCATTTATTTGATAAAAGGGGAGAATTCCTTTAGGGGGAGTATTTATTTTGCATTTAATATATTGATATTCCCTATGCGTTTGATAGTTTGCTTAAGTGTTCAGGATTTATTCTAAATGGCAACGTTCATCATCAGGCAAAGATATTGATCCTTGGGTTATTTGAGTCAAGAATTGTATTTTTATTTTGGATGGGATATTTTTTAGTTTAGTAGATCTTGACGGCCCTTTAGGATTTTTGTTTGGTTTTTGTCCCGGAATAGCCAAAGGGGGAGATTTGTAAGGACACAAATTTTCAATTGAGTCCTTTGTAGTTTTGGCTCAATTCCGGACAAAAACATTTGAGTTATAGGATAGAGTTCAAGTTTATCCATTCAATCCTATGACGTGTTTGTGGAAGACGTAGCGGCCAAGATATTAAAGCTTCATCAAATATCGTGTGTGTTGTGCCTCGTTTCTACGTTATCAACATGGTTCCATTGCTCCTAAGGTATGAATGCATTTTAATATATATATAGTAGCTTGGAACATTATTTATTGGGTGTATTTTAGAAATGTATTTTGGGTGTTAGTATTTTTTTGTTAAACTTTTTTTGAATTCATAGTTCTAAATATTTTGTTCTCGGACACCTTTCAGTAGAAAAATCATATCAAATCCAAAAAAAAAATACGAAATTGGCGACCACGCGTTCGTATAGAAATTATCTACAATCAAGGCCTAAGATCTAGTTAGATAGGTCGTTTGAACGACATCATTCGAATGAGAAGCCGTTCGAACGAGAATTTTTTTTTCCGTTCTATCTCTTCGTTAGAAGTCTCGTTCGAACGAGATTTCTAACGAAAAAATAGCGGGAACAGTTTTAAGCCAGTTTTTTCCACTTTTCCACTACTTTGCTCCTCTTCCTTTTTGACATACTTCTTAAGTGCGGGAACTAACTTTTTGAAGATAACTTTTTCACATTTCCAAAAGTCATTCGAGAAAAATACTTTGAAGAAAAAGTTCCTTTTTTTGTGTTAAGGTTTATGGAGTAAATTCCTTTCAAAACACATTTATACCCATATGTTTGTCTATATCCAAGTTTCAACATATATATATATATATTGCTTGGAGTATTTGGCACCGGTTTTCTCTACACCATTGAAGAAGAGAGTTTGAGTTTTCTTTTCAACTCATAAAGGAGAAGAGCTTTGTTTAATATGACATTCCCACTCGAAGAAAGGATTCATTGAGGGTTGACGGTTGTCCAAAAGTCTCATTGGTGGATTTCAAGATTTCAGTGGAGTTTCGGGGTTGTCGACTAGGCGGAGGTGTTTACAAGAAGACGCGTCAAGGCTTGCAGGGAGTCGAGTCGAGGAAGTAAGTCATCTATCTTGTAATTGTAAAACCGTACTTAGTGGACTTAAGGCTAGGGTCCTCCGAGGTTTTTCCATTTGGATTTTCCTCGTACATTCGGCGTAGTGCGATTGAGATTTATTTTATCTTGCTATATCACCTAGATGCATGCTTAGGACTAAAAGATAAAATTACTTCAAAATCACAATCTATTTAATTTGGTGAAAACTTAATGTTTGGGTATGTTCAATTTAATTCAAGTACAAAATTACCTTATCTTGATAACATGCAAGTTTAACTTGAATTGGATTAATGTGTGTTTAAGTCGAAATGAAAATTGTGTGTGTAGTTTGAATTTCACTTTTAGTTTAGTTTTTTTTTTTCATAAGTTGGTTTGTTCTCTTTAAGAAAAGAAAATTTTAAATAACTTTTGGAAAATTAAAATTTGAACCATTTCATTATATTTGAATTTAAAAATTGGGGGCTTCCGCACTTTCAACTACCCTTGACTTCTTGTTGATTAGGCATAAATTCTTCCAAATTTATCCCTTAATTCAAAGGCTTTTATTACCTCGAACAACGTAATATGAATAAAGTTATCTCATATCTTGGCTAACGGTTTCGTCTAACAAGTATCCCGAGTTTCATGTATCTCTTATTAATTTCAGAGGTATTTATTACATGAAAGGAAGAAAGGAACCGGAAGAAGCAAGAGAAAAAAAAGAAGACGAATCAAAAGGGCAAAAGCGTTATTTCTACCAGGAATCCGGTTGAGGACCCAAAATAAAAGTCGAAGATCTCCCATTTGTGAACACGTAAGAAGAAACGGTGTCCCAATCTGAGTTCTGGATTAGAAGTTGTGAAGACCCGAAGATGTGATAAAATCATGAGATATTGAAGAGAAATTGAGGAGAAGACAAGACGGACCAATCCGATTTACTAGAAAAATGGATCATCCTGTGGTCCCAAATCACTGAATAAAATGATGTTTAGCAGACCAATCCAGTTTTCCAAAAAAAAAAAGGATTGGTCCGGCCCCCAAAATTACTGTAAAGATAGATGTCTAGCGGATCGATCCGGGTGTTTTGAAAAACGGATCAGTCCGATTGCTGATCGGACCAGTCCGGTATGCCCTGATCGGATCGATCTGGTGTACTAGATTTGATCTGATCTTATTCTTCTTAGAGTTTTTCATCAATCCAACTCTTGTAATTTTTGCAGGATATAAATTTAAAAAACTCCCAGAAAAGTGGGGCTTCGAATTTTTTTTAAGAGAAGCTTTGTAATTAGCTTAAAGAAGAACACAAAATAAAAATCCTAGTTTGGTTCCAATTGCAATTCAAGTAAATTTATTCCAATCCTTGTTTTCATTATTGCAGTAGTTAATACTTTAGTAGTAATTTCGTTATTTTTCATCTTCAATAGCTTGTAAAAATATTTTCTTTCATGCAAAACATGTTTTCTTCTAGTTTTAGTATGTCCGGCTAAGTTTTCAAGGGTTGGGGTGCATGAACCCCATCCGATGTAATTCATGTTAGTGGAAATAGAACTCGGAATTAAAACCCTAGATGAATTATATCATAGTTAATACGATAATACATTAATTCAACCTTTGATTACATACTGTGCGGGCTACGATCCCTTATATATGTAATACTTATGAGATGTAAATGCCGAATTTTAATTCAACCTTTGCTTACATACTGTGCGGGCTACGATCCCTTATATATGTAATACTTAGGAGAAATAAAAAGTCAGATTCATTTAAAGCTTTAATTCTAAATCTATTATCCTACGAAGTGAATTACTAGGGTGTGGGGGATTGTAACCCGACCTATCTTTCTCCTTTCATAGTTAAAGTTTTAGTCAAGTCGTTTGTAATTCGGCAATAGAATAATTTCATTTCATTTATTCAAAAATTTCATTACTTAATCATTTTCAAAATTGCATATAGTTGTAGTTGTTCCCAAATCAAATCACATTTTCCTTCTTTTTAGAGTCAAAGTTAGGTTTTCTTCGTCTGTCCAACGTCGTTACGACTCCGTTCGTCCTGTTTCCCTGAGAATCGATATCTGACTTATCAAATTATTACTTGAACGACAAGGCTTGCACTTGAGCCTAAAAAGCACGCACACTAGACACATTTGTGGTCGCATCAAGTTTTTGGCACCGTTACCGGGGATTTAGGTAGACTTAGGTTAGATCAAGTCAATCTAAAACTTTGACCCAAAAATTCCAAAAATTAAAAAATTAAAAAAATTCTGAAAAAAAATTATTATCATCTCTCAAAGCCTTTAGTTCAAAATACTAAACACACTCAGACTCCTCCTAACACTCCAGTCAGAATCCACGAAAACCCTATAGTTGAGTATAACTCTGAAATCCCCCACACACCTCATGTCCCACAATTATGGTTTCCCATTCTTACTCCTGAGCACTCTATCAGTAGTTACACCCTGAGTCAAACTTAGAGTCACACATTTGGGGATTTGAAAAAGTATTTGGGATCACTTCCATTGCTCTCCCGACCAATCAGAGGAGAAAACATGTACCTCTACTTAGTTGTTTCTGAATCAGTTGTAAGTTCTGTATTGATTCGAGGGGAGAATGGAGTTCAAAAACATGTCTAATATACTAGTAAGGCTTTTTGAGGAGAAGAAATCAGATACCCTCGTTTGTGGAAATTGGCGTTAGTATTAATTGAAGCATCTAGATGCATGAAACCCTATTTACAATCCCATACAATCATAGTTTACATTGATATGCCTCTAAGGCATGCTTTGCACAAACCAGAGAAATCTGGTAGATTAATGTACTAGACTGTGGAATTGGGGGAGTATGATATCATATATGAACAAAGTCTTATCTTAAAGGCCCAGCAGTGGAAAATTTCATAGAATAACTCACCTACTCTGAGGTCACCGAGTAACAAAGTTATCATATAGAACAAGAATTAGGAGAAGGTAATGTTACCAAAAAAGAACCCGAAGAACTTTCTTCAGAAGAAGTGAGTGCAGACCTACCAGGCTCTTCTTCCCAAATACGGAGATAACCAGAAAGTATGAAGAAGAAAAGAGAAAAGTATTACACTAAAAGAGTTTGACAAATCAAGCATTCGATAACAACATACCCATATGGAACTTATATGTTGATGGGTCATCTTGTTCAACCGGCAGTGGAGCAGGTATAATACTTATTACTCCTTATGGTATTGATATTGAATATGCACTAAGTTTTCAATTGCAGGCTTTAAATAATGAAGCAGAGTATGAAGCTCTTATTGTAGGCTTAAGTTTATCCCACTCATTAAGTGCAGAGCTAGTTGTGGCACACAGTGACTCTCAGCTGGTAGTAAACCAAACACTGGGTTTATATGGAGCCAAAGGAGAATTGACAAAGAGGTATTTATCCAAGGCGATGGACGTCATTTCAAAATTACCAGTTGTTCATCTGGATAGAATACCAAGGTTGGAAAATGCCCAAGCTGATGCCCTTTCTCGGCTAGCCTCGGTTACCAGAATTGAACTTCGACAAACTATCCCTATTTAGATTTTGGCTAATAGGAGCATAGATGAAGATCTGATGGTCAATTTTATTGCCATAGACATGGGGGTTATCATGGATAGACCCAATTAGAGCATACATTGAAGAGGGAACTCTACTAGAAGATATGGTAGAAGCCAAGAAGCTGAAGTATAAAGTAGCTCGATATGTGTTAGACAAAGGTATTTTATACAGGAGAGGGCTAACAGTCAATTTGCAACGCTATGTGCATATATCAGAGGTCTAATATCTAATTAAGGAGGTGCATGAAGGATCATGTGGATCTCACATAGCAGGGAGAACACTTCTGTAAAGAATCAGTACTGAAGGGTATTACTGGCCAATAATGCGAGTAGACTGTGCAACTTTTGTCAAGAAGTGTGATAAATGTCAGTGAATTTCTACAATTCACAAAAATCAATAGGCTTATCTCACTCCAATCACTTCACCATGGCCATTTTCCATGTGGGGTATAAACCAGGTCGGGCCACTGCTAACCACCCGAGGAAGATTTAAATACTTGCTGGTCGATGTGGATTATTTTACAAAATGGGTGGAGGCAGAGCCTTTAATAGATATGCCTTATGAAAAGGTCTATTAATTCATATAAAAACATCATTTGTAGGTATGGATAGCCCTACGCTTTCATTACCAACCATTAAACACAGTTTGACAAAGATGAGTTTGTAAATTACTGTGCTTAGTTCAATGTTCAAAAATTGCATTCTGCTCCAGGATACCCTCAGAGTAATGGACAAACTAAAGTTACGAACATAACCTTACTTAATGGGTTGAAAAAAAGGCTTGATGATGCCAAAGGAAATTGGACAAGTGATCTACACTCTGTCTTGTGGGCATCCAGAACAACACCACGAACGCCAACTAAAAGAATTCCCATATATGTTAGCATTTGGGACCGAAGCTATCATTCCTACCGAGCTAGACTTATCATCCCATAGAGTTTTAAATTTTAAATCCCCTATAAGTGACCTAATGAGAAGGTTGAATCTAGACATGCTGCAAGAAGTAAGATAAGATGTTTTCTTACGCAATGTGGCTTATCAGCAAAGAACAACCCACTTTTACAATAAAAGAATGAAATCGACCAACTTGAAGGAAGGAGATTATGTGTTGAAAAAAGCGCGGTAAAAAATAACAAACTTGAAGCCAATTGGCATGGGCCCTACCATGTTTTAGCAGTGATCCGACCTCGAACCTATAGCATTGAAACCTTGGAAGGTGAAGAATTCAAAAACCCATGGCATACAGAGCATCTCCGAAAGTATTATCCATGATGTTGTAATCAGTTTTCAACTTGCAATATTAATAAAATCTTCAGTTTCTTTCCATTTTTTATGTTCATTTTTTTTGGAGTACTCGTGCGATGCACTAAATTATCTTGATAAAAAGTTATAAATTGTTGCTCGGTTCAGCAAATTGTTCAATAAATTTCGGTTCAAAAACTTGTTGCTCGGCTCAGCAAATATTGTCCTGAAAGTTTCTCGACATGAGCAATAAGTTGCTTAGAGAAGCCATAAACTTGACCGTTGATACACGAAGTCCAAGTCAATAGGATGTTAAATCCTCAAGAAATTTGTTCTGCAAAATAAGGATAGAACAAGTTCTTTATCCTACTGGTCAAAGTACCGGAAGAACGTTGCAAAGGTTCCTCAAGTGGAACATAAGCACATATTCCACAAATGCCTGGTCACGCCATTGCTATTTAATGCAAAAATCCAATACTTGGATGCATTATTAAAACCTTTGGAGACACATGGGTAACTAGATCTAAATTTATATTTTAATCTAAGTATGCTAGTAGAACCTATGTATTCATCTAATTAGCTCTAAATTTATATTTTAATCTAAGTATGCTAATATAACATCTGCACTCATTGATCATTAATACTCAACTTAAACAAAGTGTATCAATGGAATTAATGATAAATAAAGGATTAATATTCAACATAAGATAAGTTGATCAAATTTTCATTTCATTCAATTAAAGTAATTACATGACGGTGTTAACAAAATGAAGTACAAAGCTTCATTCTACATGATGTTTTCCTTCAGCTTTTGAAATAGAATTCATACCAACAGATGGATCATCTAAAGTGTAAGGAGAGTTGATGAAGTTAAAATCCTAAAGCATTCTGGTATTGCTTCAACTAGGACGATCAAAGAGGTGAGGAGTTCGGATGATCTCTAATTCATCATGAAGCTCATAATCTCCTGAGTATTTTAAAATCAAACATTGAGGAATACGATGAACAATAATCCATTTGACATCTAACTTGAAAGGAGGATTTTCAGGCTCAAGCAAGCCTGGATCATACCAGTCCCACAATGAGCTATTTTGATCCACATTCATCACCGTTAAAGAATTAATCCAACTCCATTTGTATCTCTTATTCTTAGCTTATTGAAGCTTATCATCAAGATGCTGCAGAGCTTCATTATACCCGTCCATCCACACTTACCTTGGTTGCTTATGGAATTGAAAGCTTAATTTGTCAACCTGAGAATGCATATTCTTCAACACTCCATCCTTAGCTTGTAATTGAGAAGATTAAGTGGATATTTTTTCAGACAAGGTCTGTAGCTTCTGGGATATATTAGTGATAGCTTGATCTTTAGCTTTTAATTGTGCAGCTTGATTGGCAAGGGCTTGTTAGGTCCTGACTTCTTTTGTAGTACCTCGGCCAGTACCTCTACTAGGCTTGACTCTAGCTCGGGAAGATGAAGAAGAAAGTTTTATTTTCTTCAGAGCCTCCAACTCCTCACTCAACCTTGCGTTTTCAGCTCCAAGAAGGAGTGACCCTCATATGTAGTAGAAACAACAGTAGTGGATGACTTTAGAGCATCAAGTTCATCTCTCAAGTTTTTATTTTCTTCCTCTAAAAGCTTAGCAATGTCCCTTGCTTTATCTATCTCATGTTTCAACAGGAATTCTTGTCTTTGAAAATGAGAAGCAAATTCATCCAACTTTTGCTCAAAGCCCCAGCCTTCACTAAGGGCCTGGAATTTCTTCTCACTTTATGCAAAACTTCCCTAGCTTCATTATGCTCCTCCTGGAGCTCTTCAATTATTTTAATGTAGGCAATATTGTTGGCCACTGCACGATTAAGAAGATACTTTGGATTACCATATGCCTCTTTAGCTTGCTCGGATACCCCTTCTCTGAGAAACTACAGTAGGTCAACATCAGTCGGTGATAAGTGACCAACTTTGAAAATCTCATTACACATTTAGAGTAGCTCGGAGTCAGCAGATGAGAAGTATTCCAGTTTATCCATAAACTATTTAGAAAAAGAAAGTCATCAATCAACAGGTTACAGAGTATTAAAAAATACAAGCAGAGGAACATAAATATTTCTCTTTTCATTAATAAAAAGGGGAAGTACATATACATCTTCAAAAAAGAAAAAAAAGTACAACTATCGAAAAGGAAAACAAAATCTGCTTGGTTTTACACCTTCATCTTATCTACTTCAGGATTAGCTGAAGAAGAAGCGGGAGCAAAACGAGGAGGAAGATTAACTGTGGAGGGAGAAGTAGAGTCAGCATCCTGGTGTTAATCGAAAGACTCCATCATTATTAAATATTCACTAGAACCCCCATCATCAACTTCCTCATCCAGGTTTGGAGGAGTCTTAGGATCATGTCGAGAGAATAGCTCAGAATTCTTTAGAGTGTCGACCTCCACCAGACCATCCATCCTTGAAGAAATTTTTCTTCGCAAACTCAACTTACGAAGAAGTTGCACCAAAGGCCTTATTCCAGCCTTTGTTGAAGCCAGCCTTTTTGGCCTTATCTCTCTTTACCTTTTCAGCACCCAGGCCCTTCTATAGCTGGGCAGACCTGACTTTCTTAACATCTAAGTCCTTCTGTAACTTATCAGCTAGACCTCAAGCAGTCTCAGGAACTTTTTTAACAGTCTTCATTCTCTCCTCCTATTTCTTCCGTTCAGTAGCCAATGCTTGTTGGGAATCAAGCTGAGACTTTTTTAGCTCGTTCACAGCTTCTTCAACTTCACCAAAGGAAAAAAACTCTCAAAGCCTCATCTTTCTCCAACGTATTATTGAAGTCAACGAGGAACTGCATAAGAATAATAAATAAATTCATTATAGTAAAGAACAAATCAAGAGATAGTAGGTAAAAAGAATATACCAGAGCAAGGCTTTCAGCAGCCCTGTCAGAACTCTTGGAGTGAGGCAATGCAGCAGCACTCATGTGGTCTGGTAAAGTCCTAGACTTTATTAATTATCTTGCCAATCCAAGGCCAAGGGCCACTGGAGAGGTAAAATAAGATATGTCTACCAACTCACGTTGTTCGGGATGAGTAGAGGAACCGTTTGCTAACTTAGAGGGCAACCCTTTCTTTATTTAATCAGGGAGCACTCTTCAGTTTGCTTTGTTGGGGGTTTCTTCCCAGTCTCATTTTTATTTTTCACCCCTGTATCAGCTCATTTGGAAGGGGGATTGGCATCAATATCTCCCAAAATTTTGGGAATCTTCCTCTTCCCCATGAATGCAGTAAGGGTAAATTTGAATCTAAGGAGGAAGGGGAAAGGGAAATAAGGTCACAAATGCCAGATGTAGTGGCTGAAGAAGTTGAAGGGGTTTTTTGCTCAAGGTCAATCACAGGGGAAGGACTAGGATGAGAAATAAAGGAAGATATTGGGTTCTTGTACTGCAGCAAATAAGACGCAGACATGACATGCTCCTCGTCAATCCTTTGATGAAGTCCCCAAATAAACCTCAACTCCCTCAAATTCACTTCACTTTCCTTGGGACACCTTCTCTTCTGATCAACTGCAATAAGAATTTACAAAGCAACAATTAGTGTAACATTTAAACATATATGTACAAGGTAAAATAGTTAAATGAGGAATAGCCTATCCCATTGCCAAAAGGAAAGCACCTATGCCCCTGGTACTCAGCATTTCCGGTCAAGGGGCGTATTTCCAATTTTTTACAACAACCCCATGCTCAAAATAATCCCTATTGGAGTCTGGAAGATTAACTACTAACGTTTTATTTACAACCCTAGTCTTTAAATAAAAAGTGTTGTCGCTAGTTACCCACTTATAACAAAACATTATCAATGGAATCCCTAGATGGGTTTTGTGAATTTGATTTAACCTATACACTCCATTCACAACCCTCCAAGTATTGGGGGCTACCCTAGCTGGGACAACGTCAAAGTATTGACAAAATTCAAGGCACAGTGGGTTGGAAGGAAAAGTAAACCCACATTCAGCTATAAAAATAGATGTAAACCAGTGACCCTCAGCAAGTGAGAAAAAATCAGCAAGTAAAATAATGTGTTCCAAAATAACCCAAGATGGAATTTTAAATTCATTTCTGAATTCATCAAGAGAATCAACAGAGTAAACCATGATGAAGAATAGAAGAGAAAAGAAAGAATTATTACAGGAATTAAGGATTCAGCAAGAACTGAAGAACAAAAAACAATCGTTCGAGAAAGAAAAAGAAAGCTTGAAGACACTATAGCCCAGAAACACTCAGAATATTTGAGATAGAAAAAGTTCATGGATTTTCCCGCTCTTTATAGGTTGCCTCGGAAAATGGAAATGTAATGATTAAAAAGAAATGTCAATTGAACTGGTGGTGGCTAAAAGGCAGAAAATACAAATTGCCCAAAAACGATTCGTTAAAGTGGTGGATAATTTCAAAAATTCCACGTGCATTATATCCCCATAATTAAATCATAAATTTTTATAAGTATGGGAAGTGGCAACCAACCAGGCCTAAAATTATTGCCCAAGCAACTTTAAGAGCCAAATGCTCCATACTCTTGTAAAAACTTCAAGCATGAAACATTGGGGGCTTGTTTTGACACCAAAAATTAGTCATCTACATGGAACATTTAGATACTGACACTGTTATACAATGGAGGATTAACCCTAGTCATTACGGATGGAATGCCGACCAACTCCAGGAATACCGACCACTACCAGGGATGCCGACCAACGATGACATGCAAACACCAATAATTGTATATATTAATGATTGTACAAATGTAAATTTCTACGATATAAAGACATTTCATCCTTTGATATTCCAGATCTTGTATACCCCATGGGGGCTATAAATACATTATAAATCCTACATACAGGGGGACATGAAAAGAGAGGCAATTGAACAATCCCAAAGCAATACACAACAGTGGATGTAGGCTCTTCAATCAAGCCAACCCACTTTAAAAATATATTGTCTCTTTATTTTTTATTTATCTGTGATCAACTAATTAGCTTAGTCTAGTTTTTTGCATCAACAGATAGTTTTGACAATATCTTGTATTATTATGATAAAACCCAATTGGTCTAAAACCACGACCTCGAGAATTAAAATTACCGTAGTTTTCATAGCTATCGCCAACCTCTTCCTCTTGATTATCTTATATGGCCTCTTCCATAACCTTGATAGCCTACTCTCTGTGCTACAAATGACAACAAGTAATCCATACCATTGGAAGTATGATTTTCTGATGGGGCGCAAGATCTTTTTCTTCTCTCATATCAAAGCCTCTTAATGATGTTATGAGTTGAGGAAAGGTTGGATAAGGAGGTTGTCCGATCATAACAGTGCGAAAGGTTTTATATTTAGGTCCTTGATAACTTTTGAGTCATCATCCAAATGTTTGTTAATGACCATTAAACCATCACAAATTTCTTTGAATATTTTAACATATTCATCAATGGTCTTTCCTTCCTTTAATATGTTACACAATTGTTCCTTTAGAGCAATTTTTTTGTCTTTACAAACCTGAAGATATTGATCTTCAAGGGTCTGCCATATTTGTTTGGCAGTATTACAACCCATTATCAAGTACATTGATTTGTCACTCATAGTGCTCGAGATCCAGGCTCTAGCTCCTTAAAACACAGTCTTTTTCTTCTCAAACATCATATGTGGACAACTGTGTGTCTACTTCTTTGTTCCTTCCATTCGTGGGACGCACGAGTGGCTCATCATAGAGAAGATGAGTCAATTTCAAAGACTGGATGAGTTGTATCATTTGTGTTCTCCAAATGAGATCATTGGTGGGTTTGAGTTTTAAGGGACAAATGGCTATCAATTGATGAAGAGAACTCAAAGAGAGACTCAACCCGGATGAAGTCATTTGAATGGAGCTACTAAGCTTTGACACCATGTAAAGTTTTTATATATAAAATAATAGAGACACAAGCATGTATTGTAAATGATTGTATTGTATTCTCTATGTCATTAAAATTACCCGTTGGGCAATTTTTATACCCAAGCTTGATACAATGATATACACTGATATATCCGTTAACCGTTTATTATTTACATGCAAAGTTAACGTC
This sequence comes from Sambucus nigra, assembly GCA_949130495.1. Lineage (NCBI taxonomy): Eukaryota > Viridiplantae > Streptophyta > Magnoliopsida > Dipsacales > Adoxaceae > Sambucus > Sambucus nigra. Next base: position 394,886,116 of record OX422215.1, read on the forward strand.
GTCTTCCTATTATTCTGGAGATCGTTGGACTCTTTCAAATGTCCTTGGATTGACTTTGCAGCTGCCTTAAACTTCTGATAAACGTGGGATAAATGGTTGGTTTGGTAGAATAACATCTGGATAGTTGTTATCAATATTTACAATGGGTAGTGAAATTGTTAAGGGGTGTGTGTAGTAAAACATCAAGCTATTCGCATGCTGATATTTAAATCTTCGCTCAGATGGATGTCACGTATATTGGGTGAACTACATCAAATTTCTTGTGCCTCTATAGTGTTCTTACCATTTATTTTATTTAATGATTTCCATATTTCACTTCAATTTTGCTGATTGTTGTTAGTTTGTGCACACCGAAAATATTGATCAATGTGTTTGTATGTGAATGATGAATCTTCTTCTTTATCAACTCAAATGGATGTTCACAAATGGCCTCCTTGCGCTACGTAGAAAAAAATTATCATGTTCTCAATCAACCCATGATGCCCAATGATGTCCTTAAAGGGAGGGGGCTTTATTAATTATTGGGTATGGAATTTTTTTGTTATATGGATAGAGAATTCGATCCTTCTAATTTATTGCATCAAATTATTGGTTATCCTAGGAGTTTGTCACATGTTGATAAATTGTATGAAAAGTTGATATTTTTGTCAACTATCATGACAAAAGTGAGATTGATGGCCCTTATTGAACATTTTTAACTTTATTTGGATTACCCAAAAATTGTTAACTAAATAAAATACGGTTTCATCTTTGGGGCATATACCAAATAGTCCCTCAGACTTTTTTTAATACACGTTTAGTCCAATTCTTTTTATTTTGCACTAAAAAGTCCTTTACCATGTCAAAAAGGCTCTATCATGCCGCTGGCTCAAACATTTAAAGATAAGAGAATAAGGGACTTTTTGGTACAAAATATAAGGCTTGGACTAAATGTGTATTAAAAAATGTTTGAAGGACTTTTTGGTATTTGATCTTTGATCTCTTTTGACATTAAATTATTGAGTAGACATGAGAACTTGTCATGTGGTAATAAGAAGTGCAATGGGATTGACATAGAAGGACGACAATATTTTTTGGGATTTACTCCTTGGTAGATAACTTTTTAGCATTTCACACACGATGGAAAAATATTTTTACTATGGTCTATGTGTATAGTATATACCTATTTTATTCAATAATGTTTACTAAAAATTTTGTAATTTATACATAAATTTTAATAATTTATAAGTGAAATTTTATAATGTATTCATAAATTTTAGTTATGTACACGTATTAGGTATTTGTATATTTTTATATTATATGTTCGCATACATTGAAGGACAATATTTATTCATATTAATTGAAAAAAATTCCAACAAATAACAATGCTCCTACATAATACAAAATTGGTTCATACAAATTACATTTTAATTGTAGGCATATAAAATAAGTTGATAGGATCAATTGTTGATGAATAGTTTAAAGCACCTATGTTAACAATAAAATAATCAGAATATCATATAACAAATGAAACTTTACTCTTTACTTTTTTTTTTTTTTAATTATCAAGGGAACTTCTCACAAACAAGTCACTTCGTGAATCCCTCGTGATGGTCAAACCGACGGATCGAGTTCAGCCTCACAGGTCCCAACCAAGGCAAGTCGGGAACTTGTTGCGGGTGGTGATCCCACGCCAAAAACTTGCTAAGCACTTTGAGGATGACCCCTTACCAATGCACCTACGCCCTTGGGGCACTTTATCCTCGACTTAAATTGAGATTCAACCCGGCAACAGATAACATACTTCTGAGATGATTGTTGAGATTATTGTTCATGGAATAAAGCTCAAAGCCGAAAGCAACTGCAAGTTTGATTCCGTAGATTTTATGTGAACTCCACTCCACACTAATTTGGAAGGACAACTCACCCACTTTCCTGAAAGGCTGAAACAATCGTTGGTGAGAAAATGTTTAATTCATTTAAGCATGACGTGTTCATATTCAGCACTAATAAAAGTTATGTAATACTTATTTCACAATTGTGTATATATGTTGTTTGTTTTATTGACATTGAGCACGAAAACGTGATGCTAAGTGCATGAAACTTTTTCTACCCCTACGGCCTTTGGTCTCATCAACACAGAATCAAGCGTGCATTGTGCTTCTGCATAACGAAATATGGGTCGATACCTTCACTCATTTGAGCCAGTGTTTGTGACGTGCTGGTCAGTTGATCCACCTTTATACTTTAAACTGCAACAAAATCCCACTTTGGGATAGCTTCCTTATTGCCTGTTTTGTCAAAATTCGATTACCATGTAGATGATTCCGAGCGTTTGATGAAGTTCCCATAGAGTGGAAGATCTTGCTTGGTTGGAATGTGAGAATATGTTCTGTTTATCCTTCCACATCACCACGACCTTGACCGTCTCAGTGGAAGATGAAACATATTCCAAACATTGACGAGATGGAAGTGGTACGTAGGATTACAAAGGTGAACAACTTCTCTCACATGGTGCCATTTATGTGCCAGAGAATCTATGGCAACAACTCTATACAACGATTTTTAGGGTTAGTATATTTTTTATCACATTAAAAAATAATTCACCTAGGTAAAATATGTGTTTGATTGGACATTTAACTTGGTGAAATAAAATAAATATGATGAAAAGTGAGATGAAACTTTAGCCATTTTAAATCATGGGTAAAGTAAATAATTTAACAGATGAAAATAATAAAATTTATCTTATTATCATACTAACATTTTTTATTTCCAATTGCAACTATCACACATTCATTTCTCCCTCTCAATCAACACAATTATTAAAAAAAAAATTAAAATATATATATTTTTTAAATTTCATTTTTTATTTAAAAAATTAAAATAAATAATTATTTTTTTTAAAAAATTAAGAAATTTAAAAATAAATAAAAAATGGAATAGCTATTCCTACACTCACTATATCTTCCCCCACACCCTTTTCAATATTTAAATACTAAAAGAGCGAAAGACCCTCTATGCATATATGATTTGAACAAATATAATCTTTTGCCCAAAAATCTATTACTTTAACAAAAACATAATATTATGAAAAAAAATAAAAACATAATATTTTGAAAATAAAAATCCTAATATTCTAGAAAATTAAAATTTTAATATTCTGAAAATATAAAAATTATAAAGTTATTTTTTCATTTAAAAAACATTATGTTATTTATAAAAAAAACATATTATTTTTTATTTAAATGGATGTTGATAAAAAAATTGTTTCGTTATTTATTTAAAAAATGGACATTCTTTTTATCATTTCTAGTTAAAAACTGTTTCTTTTATTTATTTAAAAAATTATTTCGTTATTTATTTTTTCAATTAAAAACTGTTTCTTTTACTATATTAAAAATAATCTTTTTACTATATAAAAAATGGTCCGTGTCAGCGGTATGTATAGGCAGTCCGACCACTTATACATACTGTTGGCGCATACCAAAATATTAGAAAAAATGCTCCGCGCCAGCGGTATGTATAGGTGGTCAGACTGCCAATACATACCGCTGTCGCGGACCATATTTTTTCAAAATAGTAAAAAGATTATTTTTAATATAGTAGAAAAAAAATATTTTTAACCAAAAATAAAATTTGTAAATAAAAAACACTTTTTCAAGAAAACAATTTCTTAAGAAAAACAAATTTTACGTTTTATATGCACTTTTTTAATAAAACAAATAGATAAGATTTTAAGTTTAATAAACAGTTTTTTTTATTTTTTTATTTTTGAAATATATTTTTTTTATTGAAAATATATTTTTTTGCTTTTTATCAAATGTATTAATTTTTATTGGAGGTGAAAAAATTGGACATTTACATTTTATAAATTTAAGGGCACAATTGTCATTTATTATTCAAAAGGTGTGGGCCAACATATGGAGGGTGTGGGAATAGCTATTCCCATAAAAAAATTAAAAAAAATGAATATTTGTTTGGTGCAACGTAATGTGTTTGGAATTTTTTTACTAATTGGGACAGTTTCATAGTTGGGAACTGTTTTTTTTAAATTCTTTTAATTGGAACACTTTTTTTCCATAGTTGGGACTTTTTTTTTTTAATTGGGACTGTTTTTTTTTTTAAATTCGGCTATTTTTTTCAATGTTGAAAACTTTTTTTTTTAATTGAGACTGTTTTCATTGTTGAGAACTATTTTTTAATTGTGGACTACTATTTTTATAATTAGTTCCTTTTTTTTCATTGCTGGAAACTTTATTTTTTAAATTGGGGCTGTTTTCTTTTTTAATTAGATTTTTTTTTAATTGGTACGATTTTTTTACTTATTTGTCTTGCGTAGTCAAATATGACTAGTTGTGGGGGAGGGGGGAGTTGTGTCAAATTTGAGTTTGAGGTAAATGCATATTTTTTAATGACCATTGACACTTATGTGATGAAAATCAAAATAGTTATGTGCATTTGAAGTATGGGAGTAATATGGTCATTTCATTTTTTCACCATATTCATCTTAACCATCCAAATAACAAATGGTGAAACAATTAAAATTTTCATCTAGTGAAAACTCGATCATCCAAACGAAGATGGTGAAAACAAAATCACCACGCTAATAATTTATCTTTTACTTTTAATACGGTGAAAAGTATTTCACTACGAACCAAACGGGCCCTTAAGGTGAAATGACTTGAAGATCATGAGTTATTGGAAGCATTTTGATTTCAGCATGATGCCATGCTGATAAATGAGTAGAATGATTATTTAAATACCGAACTCAACAAAGTTCTATCCGATTTTTTGAGATACCTATATGAATTATGTGTCTATTAGGGGTGGCCATAGGCCCGAGGCCCGCCCAACCCGCCCAATAAAAAAATAGGGCTTGGGTAAGGTGAATAGGCCCGCAAAGCGGGCTTGGCAAAATTTTATAGGCCCGATTTTTTTCCGGGCGGGCTTGGTCATGAGTTCTTAAGCCCGATGAGGCGAGGCCCGGCCCGAGGCCCGAAATATATATATATATATATATATATATATATATATATATATATATATATATATATATATATATATATATATATATATATATACGTGTGGGGGGGGGGGGAACTTTTATAAATATAAAAACGTATACCAAGTCTTTTCATGTAGAATGAGAAACTTTATATATGAACTTTGTAATATATGGAGTTTAAAACAGATTTTTAATTAAAAAAATTCGTCTTTAAATAAAAAAAAATTGGTATTTTAATTTTAAAAAAAATCTTTTAATTAACATAATAAGGCCCGATCGGGCGGGCTTGGGTAAAGAGCTTTCAAATCTGGGCGGACTTGGGATTACATAACAAGGTCGATCTAGGCCCGAGCGGGCTTGGGATAGCACTTAATTTTTCAAGCCCGGTCCGAGCCCGACCGGGCGTGCCCAGGCCCGGTCCACGTCTACCCCTAGTGTCTATGTTTTGTTGTGGCAAAGGCAAACTCTCTTATACTCAGCAACAAGCTGTCGTTGCAAGTTAATTTAATCCTACATCTTGTTTTTGCATTAGCTTATGTTAAATTCCCAGCACATAACATGGGTAGAATCCATCTGGCGGTAAAACAACAATATATATATATATATATATATATATATATATATATATATATATATATATATATATATATATATATATATATATATATATAGAGAGAGAGAGAGAGAGAGAGAGAGAGAGAGAGAGAGAGACGCAGATTCATGTGCACACTAAGTTTGCACTTTAAGTTTGTACATCATTTTTTTAAAATAGTAAAAGAAATATTTTTCACTTGATTTTTTTTGTTTGATATTTAAACATTTCAACGGATCCATGCAAAAAAAATCAGCTCAAAATTTTTTGTTTTGCTATTTTTAAAAAAATCGGTCAAACTTTCACTGCTTTTAAGCACTTTAAAAGTTGTGAAAGTTTGACCGATTTTTTAAAAATAGCAAAAGACGTTTTTTTGAGTTGATTTTTTTTACATGGATCCATTAAAATGTTTAAATATCACATAAAAAAATCAATTCAATTTTTTTTTAATGCTTTAAAAAAATTGGTCTACGTCAGCACTGTGCAAACTTAGTGTGCACAGGAGTCTCTCTCTCTCTCTCTCTCTCTATATATATATATATATATATATATATATATATATATTATTTTCTGGTGCGGACGGATCCGTGCGCACACGGTGCGAAATTTGTAATTTTTCTAACATGGTCCCCTGTAGTGATCCCAAAGTCAAATTCATCATCTTCCCGTAGTGGTCCCCTCTTGTCCTATAGTGAAATTCTATTCTAAGACTAAATAAATCATAGATTTATATTTTAGACCACAAAAATTTAAGAAATAAGTGAGAACCAGAGATAATCCATCTTTGAAGAATCCAAAACTGGTATCAGAGCCAAGATGCTCCTTTCAGACCTACATTAGTGAAAGACTTTAATGCCATTGGGATTTAGCACACGCATTTACAAGGATATTTTTGAAACCCATCCAGACTATCAACGCATCCCTGCAACTGATTTAGACCTAGAAGATTTCTTAACTTCACACATAGACGGGTGTTCACACGTTAAACACATCCCAGCCAAACATGCAAACATCGGGCAAGTTAGTGCTAGTGCTATCAATATCATACTAGACCAAAACAAGTGTATCATCGTTATTTTAAGATAATTATCCATAGACTTCAAATCCCTAAAAACAAAGATAAAAAATATCTCAAAAGAAATATTAGAAATAGACAACAAAATTCCTATAGACCTTGTACAAGTATTGCAAGATATAAATACCAAGACTAGTCACATAGAAGTCCTTAACAAGGAAATATTATAACTTAAAACTCTCACAAAAAATCAAGAAAGTGAGTTAGTTAAACTCATTAAAGAACAAGTGAAACTTATCCCAAGATTAGGCAATTATCTTCCTAATGGAAATAGTTAGGTCAGACTGGAACGAGGTACCTAAAAACCTCTCTATTCTGATTCTAGGAGATTTTTACCAAAGAATACTTGAAAAGATAAGTGAAGGAATATTTTATTATCAGATAAATAAAAATTAGATTGCTAATGCTGCTAAAGCATCTAGACTCATACTTGAGAGATTGAATTTAATCTCAACTTTAATAGCATCCACCCAAGACTACAATATTAGCTTTGTTAAAGACTTGCAATTAGATTTAAAGGCCAAGACAGAAGGATTAACCATTCTATACAGACTTTGTTAAATTCAACAGAATTTAGCCAATTATCTTAGCAATATGGAAAGTCATAACCTATCCAGAATGGATAGTATTGTTAATGAACTTAGATATAATATAGCTCATACAGAAGAAAAATATGAAGAAATTATGATGGGAATTAGGTTTATATATGATAAACTTTCCCAAACAAATTAGACTCCCCATTTATTCTAACACGTTTAGATAAAATAGAAAAATCTGCAGAATCTGTAGAAGCAAGAATAACACAAGAATCTATGCAAAAATAAGAAAAAAATGATGAAGTAAAAGACTATATTACAAATATTGCTAATTCTCTTGCTAAGCATAATGAAGATATTGATGAAAATGCAAGAAGAAATAATAATCTCTTTAAAGAAGAAATCTTTAGTCAGATAAACGGACGAAAGGATTATTCAGACTCTTTAGAAAGAATTGAAAAAGGACTTGAACAAAAACAGGTAATCTCTTGTAAATTTAGAGAATCTCCTTACATAGAAAATAAGGAAGGAAAAACCATAGATAGAAGAATTATGAACGATGGATTAGATAAGACTAGTAAGATAGCTAGCCATATACCGAATATTGGACATAATAATTTTATGATCCAAGGACTTAAAGACTCATCCTCCAATGTTAGAATATGGTGAAAGGAAAGAAACTTTACCAGCCCTCTTCAATAGAAAGAATGGGGGTAAAATTGACTGAAAAATTGTAGAAGATTCCATAGATAATGGACAACTTTCAACAGTTAGATATATAGACTTATTTAAAGAACGAGTCACTCCAAGGACTCCTAATTATAACATGACTTATCATTGTAGAAATCATGTGTTAGACAAGTCATTTACTGAGCTTCAAGTTTTTTACTCAAATTGGCTATGATTAAGGGGAACTGATAGAAAATTTCAGTTCCTAACCTTTGGACTCTTTCAAGCAAGAATCCAAGGGTTATATAGACCTCAAAATAATATCAACATATTATATTGCTTAATAGATAAAAGTTGGAAAGATTTTGAGAAAAAACTCATTGGGATAGGCCAATTAGAAATCTCAGACAATACATGATACTTTAATGTCATTCCGGCATTTACGGTAACCATAGACACAGCCAAATAATTTAAATTAATCATATATGCAAGTGGCTATAGAGACTATATTATCCATGATGCGAATATCAATATAGCATTCCAAAGCTATGTGAAATTCTCTTTATTCCCCTATGAAGGAAAGTAATCGGAAATTCCTAGTGGTAGACTTAATAAAGGAATATTGGTTAGAACCAATAATTCAGACTACAACCATACTTACAGTATTAGAAATACAAGACCAATGAAAGAAAAATCCAAGTCTCTTAGGTGATTTCCAGAATTTTAAGAAACTAAGACTATACAAAATAAACCCTTATTTATTAATCAATATGATGTAACTGGAAATGTTACTATCCAGTTTGGTCCTTCTAAGACTACTCGCAAAAGTCTCTATATTGAAGAAATTAGATTTAGATGGGAGAATCTATATTTAGTGATCCTTTAGAAGGAGAATGTAGTAGTAAAGCTAGCTCTAGATTATTATGACAAGCTCCAGTAATTAGACCTAGACCTAGAAGATCATTTGAACAAAAAGACTTAGTTAGAGAAAAGGCTTGAATCCAGAACTTTGGGCATGAACCTTCATAATTGGACATGAAGACATTTAAATAATATCTTAAAGGAAGTCATTATGTTAAATTCCAAGGCAATGATAAATTTAATATGATATCTGAAGACCATGTACTAAATTTAAAAGAATCTAAGAATACCAAATAACTTCTTAGAAACATTTTATTAATGGAAGAAGGAGAAGAAAGATTAATGCCAGCTACATAGGTAAGTCCTACTAAACAAGAAATTGGAACTAGTAGTGGGCTGAATGATGCTCCTAGACTCTTTAGTAAACCAATAGTAATAAATATTACTATTTATTCAAATACTCTAGTAAATACTAAATCTGATTATATAAAATATTTTCCAACTAGTGACAAGAGTTTTACTTTAGTTAAGGCCATGGCAAGTCAAGCCATAAACCCAGTTAGAATATACTTTAATCTAGATAATGTTCAAGATACAAAAAAAAGGGCTTCGATGAATGGCGTAATCAAATGAATGTATTTTGCATCTAATGAACAATGGGATGCAAGTTCATGTAAATAATACGCTGAGCAATCCATTAGAGGAATTACTAAGAATTGTTTAGACGGCCTTAGACAAGATACGGATGTAGAATCCATAGCTAAAGTTGAAAAAAAAATGAAAGAACATCAAGATGAAAGATCAATTGAAAATAACATCCAATTATTTACGATAGAATTAATTAGAGCTAGACACTTAGCCCAAATCAATGAACAATACCTATCAAAAACTAAGTTATCTCTTCTTAGTATTTGCAAATTAGATAAGATCAATGAATATAGGAATAATTATGAACATCTATACTACCAAATTAAAGAATTTGGTGAGACCTTAAAAGATGAATATTTTTAGAAAAATACCAGCTATTGGACAAATCCTAATTAATGAAAACAAGAATTGGCCATGAGTTGTTAGAATCAAGAATAACTCCCTTGGAGAAAGAATTAATTTTGCCAAAGATCATATATAAAAGATGAGATATAACTCAAGGAAAGTTAATTAAGAAACTTTCAAGCAGATTCCTCCAATTAAAGATGAAAGAGACATTGGTCCAAGCCAATAGGGATGTGGTAATGAATTTAGAATGAAAAATAAAAAAGAATAAACAAGATTGGAAACAAAAGGCTAGGTTTGGTGATAATAAATCTCAACACAAATTATAAGTAAATGCAATCACCAGAAAAATAAAGAACACGAATAAGAACAGTCACGATCAAACACAACACAAGATGTACGTGATTCGGCAAGCTGCCTACATCCACGGTGGTGCTCTCAATTTCTATTTCTCTTTTCTCCAGAGGAGTATTTTCTTATACATACCCTTTGCCCCAGGCTAGGGATATAATATATATAGGTTAACTTCGAAGAGTGAGGGTATTGGGCACTATCACGTTAGCCCACTATCCCTAGAATATCTCATGAGAGATTTTAGGAACAGGATGGGTCGTTGCTAACTAACTGTTTTTTAAGCTTTGGAGTTTAGGCCGAGCTCTCCCTATTTTCAGTAGGGCTCAATCCGGCTACTTCTTTGGGCTTATAAAAATGGACGAGGTACCCACAATTGCCCCTAAAAATTTTAGGTCACAATTTGGGCTCAATAATTTTAAGTAATAGCTCTGATGGCACTTTTGTGAATTGAGTGAAGCTTTGGGGAGTGAAACGTCTCTTCCTAAGAGATTTAGGCGGCAGATCTACTTCGTTCTCCGTGCGTCATCATTGAGAGAGTTTAAAACTATTTGAAGGAGCCATTTTTGACGTCGCTTCAAGAGTTTCAAACTCTTAAGATATCTTTCGGTTCTTAGTGCGTCTTCTCACTTCCAGGTCTTACCATTCGTCTCCGAGATTTTCCTTATCTTTACATCTTCCTTGATTGTGGCCTCACGTCGTCTCAAACTGATTCTCACTTCGTAAGTCTTCCAAACTTCTTCTCCTTTCTTTTCTGTTAAAATTACTTTTCTGGCACTGCTAGGGTTTATTTATGGCTAAAATAGGTCATGGATCAATAGACGAGTTTTAGGAGTTCTATAACATCCCCAACTGGGTGGACATTGAATGTGCCCCTGTTCCTCACAATGATCGAGATATTGAGGGTGGACAACTGGGTGGACATTGAATGTGCCCCTGTTCCTCACAATGATCGAGATATTGAGGGTGGACATTAGATTCACGTTCTCCTATTGTCTCAAGGGGTCTAATCTTTCCCACAAATCGCTTTTTTTTACACTTATCTAGTTATCTCTACATAGTCCCTGCCCAATGTTGTCCAAATATTTGGAAAATTGTTAATGGAGTACATAGGATCAATCACCTTTATGGAACCAATTTAGGGCTTGCTGAAATCTGTTATTGTTATACCTTTTCTCGAACGAGCTCTGGTCTCCTTTATTTGAAAGCTAGGAGTCCTGACAGGGTTTTGGTAGTCAATTTACCTGGTTCCCACAAAGATTATTGGCATGAAGGATTCATTGCCAGGAACTGGCAGTTCCCTCCCCAGACCGGGGAGACTAGGTACAGGGGACCTACGATTCCCTTTTACGGGGAGGAGTACATAGGTAGATATTTTTCTTGTTCTGATTATTGATTTCCTACTAGTGTACTCTTTCTCTTATGTCCTCCTTTTTTCCTTTTTCAGCGAAGGCAAAGAACTTAGAACCTGCTCTCCACGAAATCCGAGCTACTAAGCTGATAAAATCTTGGAATATAAGGGAATCTCTAGCTGACGCCGAGCATCCGAGATCAGCTACTTTCCGTTTAGAGTACAAAAACACAGGAACGATCTTCATCGCCCGACCTGTTGATAGCATTCCTCACCTCTATATCCCAGAAGAGGTCGTTAGTGATATAATTCAATTAGACGAGAATGAGAGTAGCTCTGGTGAAGGCAGTGTAGGAGGTAACAGAGGTGGAGCTGAGGACAATTCTAGTGAGGAGAGTTTGAATGGTGAGGGATCTTCCAGTTCGAAGGAGAGTTAAGAGAATTCAGAGAGTTCAGAGAATTCAGAGAGTTACAATGAGGAGACTATAGCTCCCCCTAGGAAGAATTCAATCCAGAATGATAATGAGGACAATATTACTCTGGATCGCAGGCTGAAGAAGATGAAGTCTGGGAGTTGGGATACTGCCACTGGCTCCCAAATTGTAGCTCATAAAGGGAGAGGAAGAAGAAAAATGAGGCATTGGGGAGGGAGAGAGAGAGAAAGAAGGAAGAAGAGAGGAAAAAAGAGGAAGATGGTTAAAATAGAGAAGAAGTAGAGAAAATAAGAGAGGATGAGAGAAGAAGCGAGGACAAAAAGGGACAGTCCTTGGTGCCCGTGTCTACCTTGGCTGAGGGGGCTTCCATTTCTCTTGCTCCTCAGCTGGACCCAGCAGTGCTCGAGAGAGCAGTTTTGCCAGTAGACTGCCATAGGTCATTGAGCATAGGCACCAACCAGTTAGCCCTAAAAGCAAGTCAGGGGCTAGCCTTGATAAGTCTACTCTTACTTCTTTACTTTACAATTTTATTTTCCATATCTTCTTCGCTAACGTTTTCTTACTTATCTATAGTTTGTCTTTGATTTCACCATCCTCTATCGCAGTCTTGATGAGCTGGCATAGAGAAATGCTGAGCTAGAGGCGAGCCTAAAAGTTGTTAGTGCTTCTCAGAAATCTTTTGATCTTGCCTTAGCTGAATATCAAAGGGAAGGAGGCAGCGTCTAAAGAGTTGGAGGAGCTAAGGCAGTCCTATGACATAGTCTGTACGAGAAAGCTAGCGGTGGTTGAGGAGAATAAAGATCTTGTCAAGAAGACAAAAAAGCTGGAATCTGAGGCTTCCACCATCAAGGAGAGCTCTAAAAATATTGGGTGGCTTGCGTCATACAAGGATATTGAGGCTCAAATCAGCTACATCAGTCGGTTCAACTTCAAGAAAGGTTAGGACAGGGCTTTGCTTGATGCCAAGGTGGATGTTGATTCCCCTTTGTTTGACAAGTACGACCCTAGTCCGAAACATGCTATAGAGGGCATGCCTCCTCCTGCTACCAATGAAGGTGTTTCAGATGTTCCAACTACTGCTGTTAATGCTCCCATCGATCAAGGAATGATGGATGTTCCATTCGAGGGAGGTAAAAATGAGGTTGCTGCAGGTAAGGGGAAGCAGCCAACATCCTCATAGCAGACTGAGGTCGCCAACTAGTCTTTTTAACGGGTTCTTATATTTTTTATGTTTCTACTGTTCTTCTTTTCTCGCTGATGTAGCTGTACTTGAACTATTTGTAACACCCCTCCCACCCGCCCGCCCGCCCAGGGAGAGCGAACGGAGCGCTACTTTCGATAAAATAAATTGAATCCACAAGTAACAAGGTATAGAGTATCTAAAAATCCCACAATATAAGAGAAACCACTAATCTCAATTTCTTCAAATTAAATACAACAAGGTCTCTAGAAATAAAATAAATAGCCAATGCTCTATACATAAAAAATAAATACAAATCTTCTCATGTATACTCTCGAATATTCTTCCCAAAATATCAAAGCTAAAAAATCTTCATAGCACCCCAAATCCACGCTAACCTGCCAACTAAGAGAAAAGATGGGGAAGTGCACAATACGATAGGAAAGATGCTCAACAAATATATATTAGCGATGAATAAAGCGTAACAACACAAGTACGAATATTCCATCAAAAATGCAAATCTCACACCATTTATCAATAAATTTCTCAACAACACATTAACTGGAGTCACCAGGCCTCACCATACCGCATCACACTTTATCAAGTAACTGAAACAGAAATCTTGGCGGGTGCCCAACATCAATGCCATATTAAAATCTCATGACAACATGCCCAACAAATAATAATACCACATGAATCAAAATCATATTCCAACAATAATTTCCAGATTTCCAAAATAATTTAACAATTCAAATATGAGTTCAATAATCACATGAATTCAAAGGGAATAACACTCGCGAGATTAAGGAGCATATTTTGTAAAATCCTATACCTTAAACTATCAAAAAGGAACCAATATAAATCTGCCCAGAAAATCTCAGATTACACCATCAAAATCATCTCCCAAACTCCACCTCAAAACAACCCCAAGAACACACCTAAAACTAAGGTTGAATACATATATATAAAGGGGTTATGTGAATATATAATAGGAGAGTTTAATAAAAATATGTTGTCTTACAAAACATGTGCCAAAAGATGCTTCAAAAATGGTCAAAAAGGGTTGCCCACCATCCCTTTAAATAAGGCAACAAAGTGATTAAAGTTTAGAAAAAAAAAGTCTGGCCGAATCGAAACACGGTATAAATCGGGTCTAAATAATTTTTTCAGAGATGTCGAAGAAGGAAAAGTTACTTAAAATTAAATTTTGAGTCGGTGTGGTAATTTTCAAAATTTTCTGAGCACTTTTATTTTTTTGAATAAAATAATAATATATATATATATATATATTTTTAACTTTTGACCCCGTTGCACTCTTAGGCCTATTTTTCGCATCCAATAAATATGGCCAAATTATTTTTAACCCCAATAAAACATCCACTTTTATTTAAAAATACCCATTTACAAATCCGGGTGTTACATACTTCCCCACTAACAAGAAATTTCGTCCTCGAAATTTGACGAAAACCTAACTCTTAAAATCAGGCCAACAATCTCCAAAAATAAGCTCGTCTCCCAAAAATAAATTCCTCACATCAAATCTCGGAACCTAGCACGAATATCACCAAAAATACTCTATCTCCAAAAATTGCTAATCACGCAATGAACCCAAAACCCAAGCCCCGAGGGTTGCCGTATATTTAAGCTCTGATACCATGAGAGTGGAACGGAGTGCTACTATCGATAAAATAAATTCAAATTCACAAGAAACAAGGTATAGAGCATCTAAAACTCCCGCAATATAAGAGAAACCACTAATCTCAATTTCTTCAAATTAAATAAAACCAAAAGTCTCTCGAAATAATACAACTATCTATCTCGAAAGAATATAAATAGTCAATGCTCTATACATCAAAATAAATATAAATTTTCTCATCTAGTATTCTCCAATATTTTTTTGAAAAATAACCACGCTTAAATCATCCCTTTAAATAAGGCAATAATAATTGAAGTTTAAATTAATAAATAAAACTTCTCAAACAAGATTTCTGGCCAAACCGAAAAATGGCTTAAATAGGGTATAAATAATGTTTTTTGGAAATGTCTGAGAAGGAAAAGTTTCTCAAAATTAAATTTTGAGTCGGTATGGTGATTTTCAGAATTTTCTGAGCACTTTTATTTTTTTTACATAAAATAATAATAATATTTTATTTATTTATTCTTTTTTTTTTACCCCGTGGCAGTCTTAGGCCTATTTTTAGCATTCAATAAATATGGTCAAATTATTTTTAACCCCTACTAAAACGTCCACTTTTATTTAAAAATACTCATTTAAAAATCCGAGTTGTTACATATTTTTGTTTTAATGAAATGAAGTTATGTTCCTTTTCATATACTGATTTATTTATTCTCGATGCTTGTATGATTTGTAGCTTATCGATTTTAAGGAATATATCTCGACTACTTCTCGTCTAGGCCAAATTCTTGGCACTAATGTGAGCGACCAAGTTCGTCGTGCCTTCATAAGAATTTGCAAGTCTCTCCGAGTAAGGAATCGAGACTATAAGAACCAATCCGACATGGTTGCTAAGTTAAAAGATAGACTCGAGGAGATGAGTGAGATTGGCATCTCTGTTCAAGAAGAGGTCAATGTCCTTAAATAAACTTGGTTGACGAGATGCTCCAATAAGAAAATGATACATTGAAGCGAGAGGTCACCCGCTTGAAGGAGAATGCACCGAGTATAGTTTCATTGCTTATCCAAGGTTCTTCATCATCAATGACACAGTAAGCTGTAAACCTTCCTAGCAGTTCTACGCATGTGAGGGAGAATGTGTCGAGAATAGTCTCGTTGTTTTCCCACGGATCTTCATTACGAATAGTACAATGAGCTGGAAACCTCAGTAGTTCTCAGAGGGAGATTGCCGAGTTGAAAGGGGATGTCGTTCGAGCATATGTGATAGCGGCTCGACTTTAGCAAGATGTTACCAGGTTGAGGCAGTTGTTCAAAAATGTTCCCCATTAGGTTAAGGAGTTAACATTCATAAGAGGGTGGTTGAGTGCCCTCAGGGAGTTGCAAGTTCCCAAGAACTCTATTCTCTGGTATAGGCCTGAAATCTCTCCCTCAACTTTGATGCCGAACCCATTCAGAAGGGATGATCGTTGAATTCCTATAGATGTTATCCCAAGACAGATTTTGGAGCGGAGCTTAAATGAACTCGATGAGGAATTCACTCCTCACCCAGATGATGGCCGAAGAGCACGAGTAGCTGACTACAGCGACCTGGTCCTCATTAGGGTTTGAATCACTTAGCATATGTAACTCTTTGTACATGTAGTGGTGTAATAAAATATTTATGTTTTGGGCGATTTACCAACTAAACATGTGTTGTGTTGTTTTTTACTTTATTAATCTCTTGTTCAGTTATCTTGGGCTCTTCCAACTGACTTTGTGACTTAGGCAGAGTTTGTTGTCGAGTGAGTATCCCCACAGTCCAGTATGCTTTAAGTGTACCATTCTTCCTTACTTTACCTTTTAGATCATGTCGTCACACTGCCTTAGGCCTAAATGAGACAATGGCGAGGATACACCTGGTATCGAATATTCTATCCGAGCAGGATTTTTAGGCCAGACAATGTTGGCGACCAATCTGGGTTGGATATGTTGCCTAAGGGTACCCTATAGGGCTTCATATATTGCCAGGGGCAAGCTAGGAGGTCATTCGTGTTAATTGACAAATGCCCGAGGAGGGTCATTACACATCAACCCTGCTATCTTAGCCAATAAGTTTATTGTGATCTTAGTTTTGCATGTTAGGAGGGGAGCCTGTAGCTTGGAAAGGGCGTCTATACTATAATGTAGTTGAGAAAAACAATAGTTCATAAAATGCTACTGCCAAACAAATCTTATTAATTAGAGAAGTATTGAAAATTCAACATTAAGGTCGCAAAAATAAAAAATGAATCTAGAAGTAGAATTTCTTCAAGTTGGCTGCATTCCAAGCTCTTAGTATCTCCCTCTCCTCCAGCATTTCTAAGTGGTAGGGTCCTTGTAGGTCGTCTTTTTTCACCTTGAATGGTCCCTCCCAGTTTGGTCCTAGCTTGCCATCCGATGGTTTCACAGCGCTGCCAAGAACTTTCCTTAGGATGTAGTCCCCAACCTGGAATGTTCTTGGATTGACCTTTTTGTTATAGTGCTTTGCTAGCTGTTGCTGGTAGGCTGCTAGTTTCACTAGAGCCAATTCCCTTTGCTCATCTTCTAAGTCAAGTTCATCAAGTAATACTGCATCATTCTGGCCTTGGTCGATCAGAGTGGACCTCATGGTAGGGAAGCCAACTTTCAAAGGGATAATTACCTTTATCTCATATGTAAGTGAGAATAGTGTCTCTCCAGTTGCTCGTCTTGAGGTGGTGCGATAAGCCCACCGGATGTGGCGTAGTTCGTTTACCCATGCTCCCTTAGCTCACTCTAAATGCTTTTTTAATTAATCGATCACCGTTTTGTTGGAAGCCTCAGCCTGCCCGTTGCTCTGAGGGCATGCCACAGAGATGAAATAGTGCCTGATCCCATGGTTGCTACAGAAACCCTGGAAGAGACCACTCTCGAACTGGGTTTCGTTGTCAATGATGATAGTCTTTGGGATCCCAAAGCGAGTAACAATGTTTCTCCACATGAATCTTATCATGTATGCATATCTAATGTTTTCCAGTGGCTCTGTCTATATCCATTTGGTGAAGTAGTTTGTTACGACCAACAAATATTTGTGATTATCGGCAGCAGTTGGTAGAGGTCCCACGATGACCATACCCCATTGGTCTGAGGGCCACGGGCTAGTAAGTGACTTTAGGTCTCTAGCTGGTTGGTGAACCACGGGTGCATGAAGTTGGCACTTTTTGCACTTTCGAGCGTAGATTTCAGCGTCTTTTCGCATGTACAGCCACCAATACCCTTCTTTCTTTGCTCGGAAAGCTAGCGACATACTCCTACTATGAGTCCCACAGATTCCATTATGGAGTTCATGCAGGGCTCGCTCAACGTCCTTTGGATGAACGCACTGGAGGTAAGGGCCAGTGAAAGATCTCTTGTATAGCTTGCCCTCAGGAGATAAGTGAAAGCGAGCAGCTTTGACTCTTATATGATGAGCGGTATTCTTATCTGTTGGTAGTACACCATTTTTCAAATAATCTATTATGGGATCCATCTAACTGGGGGTTGTTTCGATCTGGAGAACGTTCTCTATGTTCGGTAGTTCATTAATCTGGTTAATACTTGGCTGGTCAAGGAAATTGATTTGAATTATCCTCTTCAAGTCAGAGTTGATTACTGTGCTTAAGGTTTTTGGGGAACTAGCATGACTGTTATGTCCCTTGGGAAACTGTTGGACACTAATGTGCTCAAAGTTGGCCATCAATCCATTCACAGTGACGAGATAGGCTGCCATCCTCCTATCTCTTGCGTTGAAATCGCCACTTATCTGGTTGGAGAACAACTACGAGTTGTCGAAAACTTGGAGTCGCTTTGCTCCAAGCGTTCGAACCTTTTGTAAGCCCGCTATCAGTGCCTCATACTCTGCTTCATTATTAGAGGCTTCAAATCTAAGCCTGATTCCTTGCTCGAGTATTGCATCTTCAGGGGTAACCAGCACGATGCCTACTCCTGCCCCTCTGGAATTGGAGGATCCATCAACGTATAGTCTCCAGATGCCTGATCCCGGGGGAACTTCATTCTAATGACTAGTCTGGGGCTGGTCGCAAGGTTGTTCTCCTATAAACTCGGTAATGAAATAGGCGAGGACCTGCCCTTTGATTGCAATCCTTGGCTAGAACTGAATGTCAAATCGTCCGTGCTCGACTGACCACTTTGACAATCTACCTGAAAGGTCTGCATTCCTCAGCACTGATTTAAGAGGGTGGGATGTAAGTATGATGATGGAGTGGGCTTTGAAATAGTGTTTTAATTTTCTCGAGGCTACGACTAGTACAAAGTCGAGATTTTCTAGTGGTAGGTATCACTGTTCGACGTCCAAAAGAGTCTTTCTCGTGTAATAAACTAGGTACTGGGTCCCCTTTTTCTCGCATACCAGTACCGAACTTATAGCATGACTAGATACTATAAGGTAAAGGTATAGAGAATCATTCTCCTGAGGGATTACGAGCAAAGGCAGTTTGCTGAGGTAAGCTTTGATCCCTTCCAACGCCCTCGAGCAATCCTCATTCCTGTCCACCTCCTTTCTTTTTTTCAACAACTGGAAGAACGATTGGCACCTTTTGGAAGACTTTGAGATGAACCGATTTAGGGCGGTGAGCATTCCCGTGAGCTTCTGTACATCTCTTATTGTTCGGGGGGCTGAATCCTATTAATATCATCAATCTCGTCTGGGTTGGCTTCAATACCTCTCTTTTTGACCAAGTACCCAAGAAATTTTCCTGACTGGACACCGAAGGAACAGTTACTCACGTTGAGCTTCATTCGGTAATTCTTAAGGATTTCAAAGGTCCTTGATAGGTCAGAGAGGTGATCATCTTTGATCTTTCTCTTGACGAGCATGTCCTCGATGTAGACCCTCATAGTGCTTCCCATTTGGTCTTTCAACATCTTGGTGACCAACCTCTGGTAAGTTTCTCCTACGTTTTTTAGCCCAAAGGGCGTAACCTTATAGAAATATAACCCAACTGTGGTTATAAATGCTATTTTGTCTTGATTCGTCTCGTGTAGAGGGATCTGATGATATACGAAGTATGTTTCCATGAAGCTCATCCTTTCATGTGCTACCGTGGCATCCACCAGTTGATCGATCTTTGGGGCGGGGGGGAAGTTGTCTTCAGGGCATGCTTTGTTGAGATCAGTGACGTCGATACAGACTCTCCACTTTCCATTACTCTTGGGGATAACCACTGGGTTAGATAGCCACTTGGGGAAGTGGACTTCCCGTATGGATCCTGCGTCCAGCAATTTTTCAACTTCCTTCTCCACTGCCTTAGCTATCTCCGTAGAAGTTTATCGAGCTTTCTGTGCTATTGTCTTAAAAGCTAGATCGACGTGTAGTCGATGACAAGTGATGTTAGGATCAATCCCGAGAAACTCGTAAGGCTCCCATGAAAAGACATTTAAGTTACTCCGAAGTAGGGTGACCAACTCCCTCTTTTCGCGGTCAGTGAGTGAGGTTCCGATTAAGAAATTTCTTTCATTTGAGCTGCTAATGGCTATGACTTCCTCTAGGTCCTCGATGACTCTTTTAGAGGGGAGGAGTCTGGTCTCCTCCACTCCTGGTCTCCCTTATTTTAGTTGCTATTTAGAGGGCATTAGCCTCTCCTATTCCTCGTTCTTGCTTCAAACTTCTTCAACCTTCTTCTCTGGTTTAGAACGAATGGACACTATAAAGCACTTTCTTGCCATCGCCTGATTTCCATGGATCTCCACCACTCCTCGTTCAGTCACACATTTGAGTTTCTGATGGTAGGTAGATGGGATGGCCTTTATCGCGTGCAGTCATCCTCTACCGAGGATTTCTTATTAGGTTGAATCAATATCGACCATGAGAAATTCAATCATTTTTTAGATATTTCCTGCCCTTACTGGCAGGACAATCTTACCCAAGGGATGGTTATTTTTCCAGCGATTCCAACTAAAGGAATAGTGGCTTCCTTTAGGTCGGCGACACATAATGTAATACCCCGTAATTTTAATGACTTTTAAAATTTGTTATATTTTATATTAATGGAT
Source organism: Sambucus nigra (assembly GCA_949130495.1). NCBI lineage: Eukaryota > Viridiplantae > Streptophyta > Magnoliopsida > Dipsacales > Adoxaceae > Sambucus > Sambucus nigra. Next base: position 394,906,805 of record OX422215.1, read on the forward strand.
TAATTGGATTTTATTGTAAATTAATTCATTGGGTTTAAATCCAAATTTTTGGATATTAAAATGAATGTGATGTTATTGATATTGCTATGAGTTATTAATTCAGTAATTTGAATTTTTAGTTGGACGTGGTATGGGACGTGTTGGGACTAATTTGTTAGATTAAATAGGAAATTTATTTTTATACCAACCTTATAGTCATTTCGAGTGCGTTGTTGCATCCGGAAGGGTTGAAATAGTCATAAAAGTCTATTTGTATGTTGGTTTTGGGTCTTGGGTCATTTGGAAATGAAAAGACAACCGAAAAGGCATTTTGATCATTTTTACAGGGGGATGAATAGTGATTTTGGATTTTGTCTTATTATAAATATTTGGAGATTAGTTGTATGTAGGTTCATTCTTCTCTTCTACACAAATTGAGAGGTCACCTTATGAGAGAGAGTGAAAGGGTGCTTGGGAGAAGAGAAGATTGCTTGGAAAGGAGGAGAACCAAGGGCCAAAGGTCACCACCACCAACCACCACCGGAAGTTGACCGGAGAAGGGGAGAACCACCTGTGATACCCAACCCCAAAGGATTAGACCTGCATTAGAGGCAAGTTATTTGATAATTGCAATCTAGTTTGTATAATGTCCATGTTAGGATAGTTATAAAAAAAAATGAGATTTTACATGTTTGGAAGATAAATATAGAGTTGTTAATCGAATTCTGGAAAATGGAAATATATAGGAATCAAACTCATGTTGTAGGTAGATAGTAATCCATGAAATAATTATCAATTTGTTGAAGAAATTTTGAGAATCATTGGTTTGTTCTTGAAGATATCATGTACATAATTTTCTGGAAAAATAGGATGAATGTATGCTTTTAATTCAAACTCTTGATGATTCTAGGATGTTTAGATCATTAGAAATCATTTACATATGTTTCTATATCATGTAGTAAGGATTCTAAGGAATTTGGGTTGTTAATATGGAGGTTTGAATGATCAAAAGTTATGAAACCCGTAGTATAAGAATTGCAGAATCTGGGCTGATATCTGGGCGATCGATCGATCGACCCCTACCTTCGATCGATCGACCTTCCCAGAAATGATGATGTTGTTTCTTTTTAATTCTTGTTCTTATCTCAAATATTTTTTAAATCTTTAGTTATTATAAATTGAATATTATGGGACTTAGGGAAGATCAGTAAGCCCTAGATAAGAACTGAATTAATGTGATCGGGATTTAATTAATGAGAATTATGATAATTAAATTGGAAGAAATTTCAGTTGCTAGATTCATGTGCTGAATTCTAATTTTTATGCATCAGGATTAAGGATAGGTCCAGGAGGAGAAATTTAATAAATCACCTGGGCAGCCTTAGGTTTACAAGAGGGTTCAATCCTAGGTGATAGAAGATGTGTTTATAAGAGATTAGAAACTATTGATTATAACCCTAATTAAAGGAGAGTTTAATTCGTAGTAATTCGGGAGATAAGATGATATGGATCGGTAGGATATTAGTGACTTCTTACTGAATAAATATATTGAGTAAAACCTATTTAAACCTTGAGTAATGAGTGAGACTCTGGAATAATTAAATTAAATAAGTAAAGTCATAATATTTTAATACGTAGGATTTAAGAGATATAATGCTACGTATGGGAATTATCTTAGGGTAGTGTGATTACCTTGTTGATATTATATCTATAGGTAGATGATAATGCATATTTGATTAATTGATGATTTATATGTATGACATGCCTAGCTTACTTGCTATCGACGGGAGGCTTACGCGCGAGGGCAGTCATATCCCGATGAATCCATGGGATTTTTGATTTGTCGCTCGAGAACATAGGACTATGAAAGACTTATCGGTGAGTTGATAAGTCTGCTGACTATGGGAACATAGGTATGTGCATGACCCGTGGGTATGAGAACTATGTTCGGCTCCAATTTTTGTGTTGATATTTGTGGTTCGAGGAATCCTTACCGAAACTTTAGTCCCCTATTCAGCGACCAACGATACCGGGACGTGATAGTAGAGTAATGCATGCACCGCAGCTGTGTCTCAAGGTGCCGTATTATATATGTATATATATAATGAATTAAATGAATGTATATATAATGGTTAGATCAATCTACTGTGTGATAATTGTAGATAACGGTGAATAGAGAAAAATAATTGAATTAAGTTAATGAATATTGATTCTTATAGATTTGAAAAGATTAATTCATATTAATGAGAAACGTGTATGAATGATTATACTACGTATAGTATGGGATATACAGGGTTATGATATAGGATATAATCATATTATGGAAACTAGTTAGGAGGAACCATTAACTAGGAGGTTAATAGGAAACGTTAAGCGTGCACTCTAGATGAGAGGTGAGAATATCAAGTGAGAGTCTGGATACTAACATGTACATAATAAATCCTTTATTTCACTTGTTAAATACTTGCTGTTTTCAAAACTATTTTTACATCGGGCTCTGACCCGTTTCCTTTCATATTCTCTTTTCTGTTATACCTTATATATCAGGTGTCCAGCATCAGGGACGCCAACCTTAGAGGATTATGACGAGCTATGGAGTATTGCTTAGATGCCTATCTTCATTTGATTAACATTATGTAGTGATCTTTTATTTAGGGCATATTGCCCAAAGGAATTCAGTTATCTCCTTTCTATCTAAGTCAAAATATTCTTATATTCGTGTCATTTTAATACATTTATTATTGTTGGGTTTACTGTATTGAGATTATTTTGGAATGTTTATTCCAATTGAATTTACATCCTTGTGAGTTATCAGTTCTGTTATTATTGTGGTAGAATAAAATGTGTAGTGTTATTCGTAACTAAAAATGAATTTTGTTGAATTAAAATTTGAAAAGTTTTTAACACCAACTTAATTGGGTATTGGGTGATTTGCAAATGTTTTCGACAGTGATGCTAAGAATGAGTCAACTGTATATTCTATTTTAATTTGGTGTGGGACTGGCCACCCGGTATTTAATTAGGCAGGGTGTTACAGGTGGTATCAGAGCATCAGGTTCTAGTGTCCTTTTGGGTCTGTACGGTTTACTGTGTTTTACTTCGTGAACAGGTCGAGATATATTACTTCGGATGGGATCAGTCTTTCCATCATATATCTTGAACCTGGGCATTGCGAACTTCTTTGGGGCTTCCTCTTCCTCTATTGCCCTTGAAAAATGGGACTTCATCTGGGTCCTGAGAGCTCGCCTGGCTAGCTCTCTTATCGATCTGGCACCTCGATGTGCTGGGTGTTGGTCTATCTCTATTTGGACCAAGTTTCGTATATCATCGTTCCTTTGGCTTGGGCTCCTGTAATGGAGAGACGGTTGTTATTTCTCGGACCAATCGTTATCTGACATGTGTCCCTCAATTCTTTAATACCCAGGCCTTGGGATCCCTCCTCGACTGCGATATCTGCTCGCCTGAGGGCTAGGAGTCCGATAATGACGTTGTCTCGTATTATGATGGAGTTTTCTATCCATCCTATCCAGTCACCTTTTAAGGATAGCATTCTCGGCTTCCTGCTTGCGAGTGGCATCCTGCTGCTCTCAGAGCCTGGCCTCATAGGCGTCGATCAACCTGAAAATTTGTTTAGACCTAACTGTCCCCTGGCTTTCCTCTGAGGCTTATCGTTCCAGATGAAGCCTTCAGCATCGAACTTCAGATCTAACCCTATGAGGGATAGGTTTCTCCTGAATGTCCCCTACTTTAGGGGCATTGTTGCTGTGATCAGACATTGTAGGTTCTTATTGGTGAAGGCTTTCTTAAAGGAAGAACAACCGCTTCCCACAGATAGCGCCAATTGTGATTACAATAAATATAAAAATAAATTATAAGTAAATGCAATCACTAGAAAAATAAAGAACACGAATAAGAACAGTCACGATCACACACAACACAAGATGTATATGGTTCGACTAGTTGCCTACGTCCATGGTGGTGCTCTCAATTTCTATTTCTTTTTTCTCCAAAGGAGTATTTTCTGATACATACCCTTTACCTTGGGCCAGGGATATTATATATACAGGTAAACTTCGGAGAGTGGGGGTGTTCGGCGCTCCCATGTTAGCCCACTATCCCTAGAATATCTCATGAGAGATTTTAGGAACAGGATGGGTCGTTGCTAACTAACTTTTTTGTAGGCTTTGGAGTTTGGGTTGGGCTCTCCCTATTTTCTATAGGGCTCAATCCAGCTACATCTTTAGGCCTACAAAAATGGACGAGGTACCCACACTAGGCCTTTAGGATTTCCAAAGAGTATAAATTCAGACCAGTCACTATCTTTAGAGAAGGGAATTTTAGAGCCAAGAAGAATGGATTTAACCAAAGACGGTATTTTAAGAAGAATACCAACAAACATAGAAAGTTCCTAATTATATGAAAGAAAAATAAGTAGCTCAATCTAAGACTTATACCAAAGAATGTTGGACTTGCAGCAAAGAAGGACACTTTACAAAAAATTGTCCTAATAAGAAGGATAAATAGAGTATTAAGATCATTAATACAACATTAGAGTTTAAAGATCAAGAAGAATTAGATATATTATATGCTATAGAAATATCAGGCATAGAAAATGATGATGATAATACCAGTATCTATAACGCATATGCAGATAGTGATTCAGAAGACTCTAACAGTGATACTGATAAGTATGAAGACTCCCAAGATACTCTAGACTTATATATGATGCAAACTGATTAAGAAGATGATTATATAGATTTTGAAGAAGCTTGGTATAAATGTATATTAAGCCCCTTATCAAAGAAAATATGAACAATTAGTAATCCTGAGTTACTAACATATATACCTAGATATTATTACAATGAAGAACATTATTGCACATTCGAAATGAAATATAGCAAGAATGACTTTAGTTATAGAATGTTTTTATACCATACAAACATAACTATTTATGGTTTGTGTTATTTGTCAATTACACTACCATGAAGGTTATTGGAGAACTAGATATCGAGCAAACTACACTACCCAATACGATTCTCAAATAGATCAAGATATTAAACTATATTATCAAGACATTGATAAAAATATAGCTAAGAGACTACAAGAAAATGAAGACCTTAAAGGAAAGGGAATTTTTAATGATCTAGAAGAAAGGTATTTAGAAAGCAGTACAGAAGACTTAACACCTATAAACCTAAATAAGGAATATATATTCTAGAAAATAATAATTTAGGATTTTGTACTAAACCTAATGCTTGTTTTTGTAGAATTATTTATACAAAACAAAGATTATACTAAAAGACTATAAGTTTGTATAAATAGGATGCTCACAAAGTATTTGTGAGGCTAATGCTTTCCCTGAAGAATACTTTCAAGACAGTAAGCATGAGATTCGCGGTAAGATAGCTAATGAAAAAACATTTACCTTATATTTTCAGACTATTCTTATTTTCTTCAAAATAGGAAATCAAAGAAAAAAAACTGTAAATCATCAGTTTTGGATTATGGATCCCTAACCTTGTTTCGTAGGAAATATTATTTTAGGCCAAGACTTTATTAGTAAATATCATCCTTATGCCCAATATAATGATAAGATATTACTTAGCAATAAATACGAGTTTAATATTATTGTCGCTCTAATTGATCATAAGACTGCTTTCGACCATGTGCAGGTCAGGCCTAATTATAGACCAATAACCCATCAGAATTCTTCAGTTGAGCATGGTGGACCTAGACATACAAACCAATACAAAGCCCAATAAATAACTTAACCCTTACAAAAAAAATGTAAGTGTCCAGACCAAAAGTGTTATAAACAAATAGCAATCATACAACAAGAAATTCTAGACCAATCCCAACAAGACATATTAAAGGCCGAAGCTATATCCAAACAAAAGAAAATGGATATTGAAGAAGAAAATGAAAAGATTAGGCAATTAACAAAGCCTACTTTAAGAGAAAATCTCATTGCTAAGTGGGACAAAGACCAAAGTTAGTGTCAAATTATTCATATTAACCCAGATTAGGCCTATCAATTGGGTCTCGATCCGGACCCGATTCATATAATAGGGTCTGAGCATATTTTTTTGGACCCGAGACCCGAAGACCCATTTATTAAATAGGTAGGGTCTGCATTTTATACAAGACCCAGACCCGAAGACCGGACCCGAGTTGTACATTATTATTTTTTAAATATATATATACACAATAAATTTATATATATTTATAAATATATCTTATCAATATAACATGTAAGTATTATATATAAAAATATATATTTATGTATATAGTAAATATAAATAATATATGTTTTATTTATACTAATAATATTTTATAATACATTACAAAATATTTTAATTTAAGATTAAAAATAAAGAAGGGGAAAAAATAAAATAAATATAAAATAAATGTATATATTTGGTCAGACCTGGACCCGAACTCGAGACCCGAAGACCCGACGAGTTCGTGTCTGGATCTAATATTATAGACACGATGAAGACCCAGACCCGAACCCAATGAAGACTCGATTACATGAATCTGGATCTCCCTAAACCCGACCCATCTCCGACCCGTTGACAGGCCTAACCCAGATGCCACTTCTAATGGTGGAACTTATAAGAAAGGATATTCACAAGAAAATAAAGAAGAATTCAAAAAAGAAATAGAAGAGATGCTTAAACTAGGCATTGTTAGGGAAAGAAAAAGTAGGCATAATAGCCTTGCCTTCTACGTTCAAAATGCGTCTGAATAAAAGAGAGAAAAAAGACGTATGGTCACAAGCTATAGACATCTTACTAAGAATTATGAATTCGATTCTTATAAAATACCAGACAAGAATAATCTAATCAATCTGATTGACGATAGAATTCTATTTAGCAAGTTCGACTACAAGTCAGGATTCTGGCAAATTAAGATGCACCTAGATAGTATTTCTTGGATGGCTTTAGTGTGCCCCAAGGAAAGTAGGAATAATTAGTTATTCCATTTGGATACTTGAATGCTCCTCAAGTATTTCAAAGACGAATGGATAATATATTTAGACCATACTCAGAATTTTTTCGTGTTTACATAGATGATATTCTTGTAACCAACAAGACTGAAGTACAATATATAAACCATATTAAGAATATTATTTTAGAATTAGACACACATGGAATTGTTGTTTCTGAATATAAAATGCATGTATTCCAGTGCGAAATAGACTTTGTGGGAATGCATATTAATAAAGGAAAATTATTCTTAGCATAACACATAACTAAGAAGATTCTTGAATTTTTAGACCAACTTAGAGATAAAAAATAACTACAATCATTTTTAGGATTGTTTAATTGTGCTGCAGACTTTATTAAGAACCTTGCTGCAAAAAAACAAAGCTTAACAGCCAAAATCAATGGAACAAATAAGACAAATCCTTTTAAATAGACTAAAGACGATTTTGGAGTTATAAAACATATCAAAGAAGCAGTCAAGAATATTCCTCTACTTGAACTGCCTACTGTTGAAGATCAGTTTATAGTAGAAACAGATGCTTCAGACAAGCAATAAGGAATAGTGTACTTTGCCATTAATCATCAAACTAAAAAGAAGAAACTTTATAGACACGGTTCTGGAAAATTTACTGATCTAGAAATGAGACACTACTAGAAATATACATTTTTATGATGGGGGAAAAAGGGTCGTAAAAGGTTATTCATAACGATTTTCAAAGATTTAAAACCATCGTAATGTTTTGTATCATAATAAATTGGTGTTGACAAAACCGTCATAACAAACCATCCTATTATGACAGTTTTTCGTACGAACCATCATTAACAATAATGTTGTGTGTCTTATTAAAATTGGTGTTGACAAAGCCGTCATAACAAACCATCCTATGACGATGGTTTTTCGTACAAACCGTCATTAAAGGTACCTATTATGACGGTTACTTTGTTAATTATAATGACAACGTAAATAAAACAGTCATAAAACATACCCGTTTTTATATGTGAACTGTAAACCATCATAAAAGTTTTTTTTCCTTTCTTTTTTTTACAATGTACTATTCAAATATCCCAAACATGTAATGCATAAAACTATAATTTGCAAATTCAAAGCACAATTTTTTATACTCAGAGTAGAAAATTCCAAGTACCAATATAACTTCAATAATAAGTATAAAAATTGTCATTAATATTTAAAATTAAAAAAAATTAATATACACCAACAGTTTTTCAATTGACTTCTAGACAACTCACAAACAAAAAGATATCTAAAGCGGCCTACCCTATAGACATAAAAACTAGCAAATTAAACTGCAACATTAGCTCCATTCGTGTAGCATGGAAATTCAATTTAGCAACAGCTACATTGGATATGCAATAGGCAACACCGGGATCGATATCTGAACAAAAGAAGGGAATAAATAGCAGTTAATAACTAAAACAGATTAACCATATAAAGAATATAGCTCAAACAATAATGATATTCTAATATAATATCAAGCATCAAAAAATAAACATTTGCATAATTTTAAATTTATTTTTACTTCATTCTTTATTAAGGCGTTGGAGAGATAAATGGGAAAAGTATCACAAATATTTTAGTAGAATTTCCTCTATTTTTATAATCCCAAATAATGACATTTTTAACCAACAACCATATAAAGCCTAATATGGGCATTCACCATCAATAATAATATAATGCCCACCCCGCGTATTTAGCATCATCATCATCATCATCATCATCAACAACAACAATATAAATCCTACCCCGAACATCATTCATTACCAATAATAAAAAAATAAATACCACCCTGGGCCTTCACAGTCAACAATAATATAAAGGCCCAAACGGACATCACAATTAAACATTTGTATAATCTCAAAGTTAAATTTTACTTTATTCTTTATTAACGCATGGAAGAGATAAATTGGGAAGGTTTTATGAAAATTTCGACAGAGTTTCCTTTGTTTTTTTAATAATCCAAAATTAGACATCGCTTGTTTAACCAACCACAATAATATAAAGCCTACCTCAGGCATTCAGCATCATCAAAACAACAATAATGGTATAAATTCCATTACGGGCATGCACTATAAACAATAACAATACAAATACCACCATGCACATTCACTATCAATAATAACAATATAAAGACCACCTTGGGGATTCACAATCAACAATAATATAGAGGCCACCACGAGGATCACAAAACCTTTGTAAAATCTCAAAGTTAATTTTTACTTCATTCTTTTTTAACGCATGGAAGAGATAAATAGGGAAGGTTTAGTGAAAATTTTGACAGAGTTTCCTTTCTTTTTTTAATAATCCAAAATTACACATGACATGTTTTACCAAGAATAATAATATAAAGCCTAACTCGAGCATTCACCATTAACAAAATAAATCCCACCCCGGGCATTCACTGTCAGCAATATAAAGCCCACCCCGGGCATTCAACATCATCGTCAACAACAACGATAATATAAATCTCACTCAATCCATTCACTAGCAACAACATTATTCTTGACATCATATTTTTATAGTGCATTGATAATATTAATTACGATTTTTGTTATATTTTCATATATAGTATTTTGATTCTCTATATTAAACATTATTAACATCGACACAAAGTAATTAATTAGATTGGAAAAAAAAGGTACCTGAAAAGATATACCAAAATTCTCCACAACTGTAACTCACTAAAAATAATCCTGAATGAAATCGATGAACTCATGCTGAACTTCTTCTATCTCATGATTTTCATAGATTGATTTTTCAGCCAACTCCTTCATCTAACAAATCAAATAACATAAGTTGTATTCAATTTTTCCTTATAAAAGTAATTAGCAAGGAAACAAAATATTATAAAATAAATATTTATTACCTTTAATTTAGCAGATTGAGACAGATTCTCCATTAAATCTCTCATGAACTTCAATATGTAAAACTCACATTCAACATTTCCCGGTTGTAAAGGGCCCTCTAAAATGACATCTTGAAGACAATCGTTATATTAGGATTTAAGATATTGTAAGGACATGATTTTATAAATGTTTGAGTTAGCATCTAGGAAATTTTCTGTTTGTCCTAAATCACAGTTAATATGTCTGATACCGCTACATTCGGCATGTCAACACGATCATCCATGATGGCCTTGATACGAATCTACGTATCCATTATCTTCATATGTGCATCATGTAACATGCAATGTACTCTTCAACCATTCCCACTAATCCACTCACATTTATGGTAAAATACTTTATTTGGAGTGTTTAATTTTTTTCATAAATATTTGGGAATTTTTTGAAAATTATTTTTGAAGTATGATTTTTTTATCTCGAAAGCAGAACTTTTTCTAAGTATAAAGGCGAGGTTTTTTTAACGCTGAGTTCATTCGAGCGATAATACGGTGTCGTTTAAATGATGTGTGCATGTCGCGCGAAGTCGCTCAAGAGACATGTCAGCTCGTTCGAGAGATAGGCCTCTGTCATTCGAGCGATGCACAACCTCGATTGTCGTATAAATAACAGTGCTTGTTCTACACATTTTTCAAGTCTTTTGGCATTAACATTTCTGCAAATATTCTGCCCAGAAACAGACTTCAGTTTTTAAAGTTTAATGCTTGTTTGATTTACATATCCTTCCCAAGCAGTTGTGTGAATCTTTAAACCCTAGATATGATTGTTCTAATCATATTGGAGTAACCTTGTGGAGAAGAAGGGTCTTTATCCACTGCTAATATTAGAGTTCATATGGGACCACTTGCTAACAAATGCCGACTACGAAGAGCCGATGTCTGCGGGTATTCGTGCGTCAAAATTATATTTTGCTATGATTGTAAGTCGTTACATATTATAGTGAAATAAATGGTTTTGCCCCTTTGGGGGATTTTTCCACATATTGTGATTGAATTTGCATGCTTGGTTTTATTTATTTAGTCTGTCACAATTTGGTTGCAAGAGTTAGGATTTTTGGGATTAAAATTCAGAATTTAATTAAACAAGTTAATCATTGATTGATGGCTCACTCTCAAATTGGTACCAGAGCCTATTACACAATTATACCATGTAAGATTTTTCGCAAAATTTTTCTGGATATCCATTTTGATTTAAAAATTAATTTTTGAAAAATTACAATTTCAACGAAAAACTTGTATAATCGAGTGCCAATTTTTGACGGGTCAAATTACGCATGTTGGAAAGCCCGTATGAGATCCCACTTAAAAGCCATTGATGAACGTGTTTAGTTTATGCTTGAAAGAGGGTGGACGCCTCCCACTGTCACTATAGATAACGTTAGTACTTTGAAATCTGTGACTTCATGTACTGAGGAAGAATTTAAATGGAGCACATTTAACTCACATGGGATTAGTGCTATTTCTGAAAACGTCACCCTTGACGAGTTTCGAAGTATCATGACGTGTACTATATCTAAAGAAGCATGAGATGTTCTTCAACTTACTCATGAAGGAACTAATGCAGTTGAAGAATCAAAATTGCAAAATTTCACTACACAATTTAAAACAATCACCATGCTTGAATATGAGTGTTTTGATTAATTCTATGCATGCTTATCTGATATTGTTAACACTAGTTTCAATTTGGGTGAACATATTCATGATGCTAGAGTAGTTAAAAATATTTCGAGATCATTGCCTAAGCATTTTATCCCTAAAGTCACTATGCTAAATTCATTAGAAAATTTGAGCAGTCTGAAATTAGAAGAATTGGTAGGAGACCTCCAGACTTATGAAATTCACATGTTTCCTAATATGATAAAATCAAAAGATAAAGAGGTAGCACTTAAAGCCCATGCTAGGAAAAGTTAGGGGTCATCAAGAAAGATATGTGAGTCGTCTAGAAAAAGAGAGGAAGAGGTGTCTGGTTCTAAGTTTGATTTTGACTTAGACGATTTGGCCTTATTTGCTAAAAATTTCAAGAAATTTCTCAAATTAAATAAAAATGGAAATTTCAAAGATAGAAAGAATTTTGAGAAAAAAAAATTTGAAAAAAAAATGAAAAGGATAAAAAGGACGCGCCTAAGAAAGACGAGGAGAGATGTTATGAGTATAACAGTAGAGGTCATAAGGCATTTGAGTGTCCTACTAGGTTGCAACATCAAGGCAAAGTCAAAGCTACTCTTAATGACTCCCTTAGTGACGACAGTAAGGTCGAGTCGGTGGATTCTTGAGACGAGTCACTGCATGAATGTAACTTCACCGTATTCATGGCTAGTCATGTGAGTACTGACAGTGCACCTCACGATGATGAGGATGATACTTCACAGGGACACCTCGACAGTGGAAGCGATGTGAATGAGGGGGAGGATGTTGCAAAGTGAGAGAGAGAGTTATTTATGACGCGCGTACGCTGATTTATATGTTGATTGTTTAAAAATATAAAGCGTGACAAAGCATTAGCTCTTAGGATAGTTGCCTTAGAGAAAGATTTAAGAGAGATGATAAAGAGAGAGTCCTCCATTACCACTACCTTGAGAGAGAGAGAAAGACAGACTAATTGTGTTGAGAGAGAGAGGTTGTGTACATAGGGAGAGTTAGTTTGGTGAGAGAAAGAGAGATATTTAGAGAAAGAGAAAGGGGACTTGACCAAGTAAGTGGCTAGTCTTACGAGTGAGCTCCAGACCACCATGCACACTCAAAATAAGCTTGAAGCCCTTGTATCCCAACTTACTCATGACCTTGAGATAGGCAGGGAGGTCAAGGTAAAGATTGAGGATAAATCTTGAAAGATGGGAAAGATGTTCCTCGCCCCTGATTTAGGTTTTGGTAAAAGGAAGGGAATTGGTTTTGATGGTGCCTCCACATCCCATATGACACCGAAATCGGTTCTTGAGTTTTCTATGAACCCATATGGCCATCACCAAAAACCCCGAAGAAGAGTTCTGCCAAGAAAAGCAAACCAAGGTTGGCCAAAGCCTGTGTACTTATGCACCCACTACAAAAGAAACGGATACCTTAGGGAGCTTTGCTATAGTTTAGGTCACACATGATGTACATTTGCTCCACCACGTGCCACTAGAAATTTTTTAAGTCTTGGAGAGTAGGTTGAGTTTCTAGTCGCGACTTCCCAGAGTCTAATGGAAGATTATCAACGGATTTCTATGCCGTCAGTGGACACTTCAAGTATCCCGACTAGAGCCAATAATGATAAGGGAAAACAAAAGGTTACCTCATCTTGGGTGCCTAAAATCGATGCAAAATCCCTTGTTGTTCATGTTGCACTTAAATTACATAATACTTCTTAGTGGTATTTTGATAGTGGGTGCTCCAGGCACATGACAGGTGATGTCACAGTTTTTACCTACTTAGAGGATCGTAAGGAAGGTAAAGTCACCTTTGGAGATGGGAGAAAATCTAGCATAGTAGGACGAGTTATAATAGAGATACCAGGATTTCCTAAGCTAGAGGATGTTTTGTACGTCAAAAGTTTGAAAGCAAACCTTCTCAGCATTAGCCAGCTGTGCAATGATGACCTTGTAGTAAAGTTTGACCAAAATGAATGCCATGTTTATGGTTAAGACTGTAAACTTCTATTGCAAGGGGTGAGGATTGAAGATAATTGTTATAGGATTGTGGACAAGTCCTCATTTGTTGGAAATAGCGCCACGATCACTCCTATGGATCTGTGGCATCAACATTTAGGTCATGCAAACTTTAGATATTTGGAGAAATTAGCTAAAAAAGACTTAGTACGTGGCTTGCCATCACTTGGAAAGATGACTTTCATGGTTTGTGGACCTTGTTAGTTGGTAAAGCAAGTTCGTAGTCCCCAAAATAAGTTGAATTCCATTACCACTTCACGAGTGCTTGAGTTGATAAACGTGGATCTTATGGGTCTTACTCGTATGAAGAGTTTGGGTGGTAAGAGGTATATCCTCATGATGGTAGATGATTTCTCTCGTTACTCGATTGTAGGATTTCTAAGAGAGAAATCCGATGATGTGGAGTTTCTTACGACCAAGTGCCGTGTCCTGCAAAATAAACACGGAGTCACTATCAGTAGAATACATAGTGACAACAAAACTGAGTTTAAGGAAGCTAAAGTAAATCTTTACTATGATAGCCTCGGTATCAAACATGAATTTTAGGCCGTCAAGACTCCTCAACAAAATGGGATTGCTGAGAGGAAGAATCGAACGATTCAAGAGATGGATAGATCTATGCTTATAGGTCGTAAAGTTGCTAGGAGATTTTAGGCAGAAGCGGTATCTACCGCATGCCACACGGTAAATAAGGTTTACCTTCTTTCCATACACACTTAAGACGCCCTACGGATTATGTAATGGAAATAAGCCCAACCTTTCATATTTCTGTGTCTTTGGGAGTAAATGCTACATCATATGGGATAGAAAGCAATTAAGAAAGTTATAATCCCGGAGCGACAATGGAATATTGTTAAAATATTCATCGACTAGTAGAGCATATCGGGTTTTTAACCTGAGTAGCTCTAAAGTTATGGGGTCAATAAATGTCACCGTACAAGATGAAGAACCACTAGTGTTTGTTGATTCTAACCTTTTGTGTGAGGAATACTCACTTTCTACTGATGATCCCATTGTGCCTCCCACACTCAGAGTGGAGCCCATTCCTGACTTAAGGGACACTCCTGCTTGGGTTTACAAGAGTATGATCCTTCTACTATTCTAGGAGATCCCACCCTAGGGGTTAAGACTCGTGCTCAGCTTGAGAACGTTGTTAGCCATGTTTCTTACACGTCCAAAGTCGAGCCCAAGAGATATAAGTAAACCCTCAAAGATGAACACTGGATGTATGCTATGTAGGATGAGTTTCTTCAGTTTAGAAAGAATGATGTCTAGGAACTGATCCCTCGACCTAGTGAGACAAATGTGATAGGTACCAAGTGGATCTTCAAGAATAAAGTGGATAAGACTGGTACTATTATTCGAAATAAGTCTAGGTTGGTCGCTCAAGGCTACACACAGATAGAGGGTGTAAACTTTGATGAGACATTCGCTCCTGTTGCGAGGCTTGAGTTCGTCCGCTTACTACTCGCCATCGCATGTCATCTGCGCTTCAAGTTATATCAGATGGATGTCAAGAGTGCCTTTTTGAATGGCATTCTATAGGATGAGGTTTATGTGGAACAACCAAAAGGTTTTGAAGACCCTAAGTACCTTGATCACGTCTACTATCTGAGGAAAGCCTTGTATGGTTTGAAGTAAGCAACCCGTGCTTAGTACGAGAGGCTTACTTCCTATCTCTTAGCCCGTGGCTTCAAGAAAGGGGGAGTTAATATGACATTGTTCGTCAGGAGAGATGAAGATGATATTTTGGTTGCCCAGGTCTATGTGGATGATATAGTCATTGGATCAACGTGCTCCCAGCATGCTCACCACTTGGAGGACGAGATGAAGAGTGAGTTTAAGATAAGAATGGTTGGTGAGATTACTTTCTTCCTAGGTCTCCATGTTCACTAACTAGACGATGGGATGTTCACCCCCCAATCCAAGTATTCTAGAGACCTTGTGAAGAAATTTGGTTTAGATTATTCTAAGCACGTATGTACACCAATGTGTACCTCAACAAAGCTTAGCAGGGACACTTCAGTCAAGGACGTAGAGCAAACCTTGTATCGGAGTATGATAGGTAGTCTTTTCTACTTAACTGTCAGTTGTCACGATATAGCCTTTAGTGTTGGAGTTTGTGCACGATATCAGGTATCCTCGAAAGATTCACACTTACTTGCTCTTAAATGTATTATCAAATACGTGAGTGGTACTCTCTCACTTGGTACTTGGTATTCCTTTGATACCAATGATCGTTTGTCCGCCTATTTGGATGCCGATTGGGCCCGAGATGTGAATGGATGTAAAAGCACTTCTCGTGTGTGTTTCGTCTTTGGTTCTTCTCTTGTCTCTTGGTTGAGCAAGAAGAAAAACTCCATCTCTGTGTCCACTACGGAGGCTGAGTATATAGCTATCGGGAGTTGTTGCACATAACTTCTGTGGATGAAACAGATATTGGAGGATTATGGGATATCCCAGGGCACCATGACTATTTCATGTGATAACACGAGCGCGATAAACATATCCCATAATTGAGTTCAACATTCACGCACAAAGTCCATTAGGATACGTGAGCACTTTATTCGTGAGCTTGTAGAGGAAAAGGTCGTATCCTTGAGTTTTATATCTACCGACCTCCTGTCAGCCGATATTTTTATGAAGCCTTTAGATGCCCTTAGATTCGAGAGTCTTAGGAAGTCTTTAGGAATTTGCACAATTTATTGAGGGGTGGTCATCATGTCTATAGTAGGATGCATTTTTCATGTTCATATCATTTGATTCCTATCTAGATTGTACCATTTGTATCATTATTTGTTTGATTTTCTTTGTTTTGAAAAATAGAAAAATCCAAAAATATTTTTTTTTGAAAATCTTTAGAAAAGGCCAAAAAGATATTCTTCTATTAAAAAAATTTGAAAAACACAAAAAGAGTTTTGTATTTTGGTTACACCGTTTATGGATGAACATTTAAGATAACCATAGTCACAAGTTCATTCTATATTCTACGTGACTGTTTGGTAGTTATTTGAGATGCTACATCATTTTATCCATGTGCTTTACATTATTTGGAGTCTTTGAGATATGATTAGTGATATCTTCTACATGTTTAACTCCTTATCTCCTTTATTGCACACATGCATGGTATTATTTGAGTATTGTACTTGTCTATCACATATTGGCTTGAGTGTTTCCATCTAAATTCTATCTATACAACGACCAAAATGCGATAAAACTTGAGAAGGTAGTATTGCATGTAAAAACCATTTACCGTGAGGATTTAATTGCAAAAAATTATGATGAGTTAATCACGGGAAAAGGTCTATGAGAGTTCAAAATTACTCGTCGTGAAATCCACCTTTTAAAAAGAGCCCGAAAAATTAAAATGGCAATAAAAAGATAAATATGCCAAATCAAATGGGCCAATAGGTTTTAGTTTCTTCACCTCAAAAGAAAAATATAATGATTATTTATTTATGTTTGGATTGAAAGAAATGAAAAACGGGTTTGCACGTCCTTGAAAGTCATGAAAAAGCGTTATAATGTTTTGGACGTCATTGGTGTGTAAATCACTTTGAGCTTTAATTTGTCGATTTGATTGAGTCAATTTCTTTTAATTCCACAGTTTTTACTCCTAAGGAAGATGTTGAGTTCATTCGTTGGGAATATCCAACATTCATCATTCACATATGTTATGGTTGTATGTATAGATTTTCCTATTGAATTTGTTCACATCCCTACATTTCCGCTATCACCGACTTAGTTGTTTTGGTGTTCTTTCATGATGTGATTCTTTGTTGTATATTTTGTAATAAAAAATTGAAAAATTCAAAAAGAGAAAGTTTGATTACCTTGTGGCATTCTCCATTTGTATTGACTTTACGTTCTTCATATTTACCTATTTGGGGACATCATAAAAAGGGGGAGAAAAAATTATGTGGGAGAATTTCGTTTGTTCTTATAGTGATTTGCTTGAGCATAAATTGTTACTTCCTTTTGCTTATCATTATATTTCTAACTGAATTTCACATCACGGGTATTGATTCTTGTCTCATGTCTATAGGTACTTAATTGAAGATTATCTTTGTACACCCTGAAGATGACAAAAGAAAGATTGAAGAGTTGGATATTTGAAGATGTTGAAGTTTGTTTGAAGACATGCATTTAGTATTTCCAGTTTTTGGGTTTAATGGGGATATTAAGTTGTATGTCATTTCATTTTAGTTTGGGTAGCATAATTCGGATTTTTTTTATTTATGTACCGGCATAGACATAGGGAGAGATTTATAAGGACATGATTTTATAAATGTTCTGTGTTAGCATCTACGAAATTTTATGTTTGTACTAAATCACAGTTAGTATGTTTGATACTGCTACATTCGGCACGTCAACACGATCATCCACGATGACCTTGATCCGAATCCACACATCCATCATCTTCATACGTGCATCATGCAGCATGCAACATACTCTTCAACCGTTCCCACTACTCCACTCACATTTATGGTAAAATAGTTTATTTGGAGTGTTTAATTTTTTCATAAATATTTGGGAATTTTCAGAAAATTATTTTCGAATCCTGATTTGTTTTTATCTCGAAAGTAGAACTTTTTCTAAGTATAGAGGTGATATTTTTCTTAATACTGAGCTCATTCGAGAGACAGGTTAGTGTCGTTCAAATGACATGTGCATGTCACGCGAAGTCGCTTAAGCGACACGTCAACTCGTTCAAGCGACAGACCTTTGTCTTTCGAGCGACGCGCTGCCTCGTTTTTGTATAAATAACTGTGGCACCCCGCTTATTAAAATAAGAGGTGGCCAACTCGATACCTTAATAAATACAGGAATTATAAATGGTCCATTCTTAGCATTACTGTCGTGAAAATAATAATACGAGATATCCACTAATTATTTTAGAAAATGGATGTCAAAATATTTTGTAAGTTTAAATAAAACCATTAAGTTAGTCCAATTTTAAAAGAAGGTGGATATAAATAAAGATAGATAATAGTTTAACAATCATTCACAACATAATAACTGAATAAGTTGTCGGTTATAGACCAATACAAATGGTTACACCGAGTATTACAAAGAAATATCATAGTATATAAGTGATGACGCTGGAAATAACACCACCCTTCATGGTGTTTGTAAGCTCAAATCGGTGATAACAATGGCAGCTCAAGTATGTACTACATATAAGGGATTGAGATGAGGAGAAGAGGATAAACACCAATATATAAGTGGTTCAGCCAATTAGGCCTACGTCCACTGTGCAAGTGAGTGAATAAGGTCACTAAAATAGGGCACTAATGGCCATGGATACAATCTCTTAAGGTTTATCTCTCTAATGTATAATTTGACAGAGTTTAGTTAGGGTTGTAATTTTGGGATCCCTTATCAAGGTAGGAGAAGACAAGTATATATATTTTTTGGGGGTGTAATGCACCCTCTTGCATGCAATGATCATGTGTGTGTTGATCTAGCCAATCTAATGAAGACATCTGTCACTATCACATGTAGAGAATGATGATGAAATATTCCCCCATGTGAGGGGATTGATTTAGTTACAACTGATTTTTTCCACGTGTTCTTATCCTTGCATATGCTTATAAATGCTCGGCCTTGCCCTTGACTGGTACAACCTCGGCCTGAAAGAGTACGAGGTTAATGAATTCTGACTGTTGCCTCAAACGAGGTTATTCATGAGGACCTCGGCCAGGTAAGTTGGTCGAGGTTAGGTCATAAGAGTTGTAACGTTGGCCTGGGACGATGATAGGGCTTCCAGATGGTTCCCCCATGTAACACTACTAATCTCGGCCGTTGACTGTAACATCGGTTGAGGCCGATACTGCTGTTGGAGGGTGGCTGAACCTGCGAGTCTTTGCATACCTCTACTGATGCATAACCGAGGTTAATGTATGAGGTAGATGTGGTTTTTTTTGTGGACGACCTGATGGATAACAGACCCCATGAGTTATAAAGACCTCGATTGTTGCCTGATTATGGGGTAAATAGTGATGTCGATCGTTGCTGACCTTATGTTGGACGAGATCACTAATCGTCAGTCCTGAGCCCTTGTTACCTCGGCCGCCATACTGGCCGAGGTTGGTGTCTCCGAGCTGTCAGGTACACTTTGGGCATATCAATAAGAAAGTACAAAACTTGGCCAACACGCTCGAATGTGTAGACTGATCATAACTAGAGTGTACAAAAGATTGATGCGTCTATCACAAAAGTCCTATAACATCCGCAAAAATTATTTAGCCCCTGGACACTAGGAATGAAGGATCAACACGGGAGTCCTTGCGACAGAGCACCTGGGCGTAAAAGATAACCATACAAAACAAAGAGATATAAACGGGTCAGGGCCCAGTTTGATATGATATTCATGTGAATAAAATGCATGACAGTTATGAATATCTAACATCAGAAACAAGCTTAACTCGCTCTTCAAAATAAGAATAATCCTCACCTCTTATCTAAATGCACAACCTAGCGCAATGTCATTTACAATGATAACTATTCATTAATGCAAAAGAAATAACTCAATTTTAACTTAATAAACTTACATTTTAGTTTTTGTACAATATGACTTCACAAGTCCATTCCTCATTAGGAAACTTATTCTTTATAAAATGCTTTAGCCATTTAGAAAATGTCATATTCGTGAGAATAGTTATAATTACAATATATAATGATTCTAAGACCATCCTTCCGGGAGTCACCCCACTGGATGCGCCCCTAAATAGCTATTATCTTCCAGGGCCTATAACCAAGACCATCTGGGCATCCTAAATCGCGTCGCGTGGGAAGAGACAATATAACTTCGACAGTGAGTCACAAGCATACTCGAAATTACCTCACTTCGAATGAAATAGCATCACAACATAACCACCGGTCCTATGGCCGAGAACTATATTCACCCTACATTCACTAGCCAGGGGACTTCACCTCATTCGCGTCACTTCCCTTATGATAGCATTTTGAGAGGTATGTATATGAAAATCAATATTCACAATATATGCCAATTTAAAATGTACATTACATTATATCCGAAGTCATATGTGTTTAACGACATAAAACACAACATTCAATTAGCTTCATATTAGTCTCCATGAATTAACGACACCTTATAAGACATCAAGTGTAATATTACCTCATCCCAATCTCAAAAGTCCAAAATTATATAACCCTACTTTCCCCTAGTCCTAGACTAGATCACTACATGAAAAGGACCCTTTCCTCCTTCTAATAACTAATTAATTAATTCCCGACCCTAGCCCGAACACTCATATTCTAACCTAGGCTCTTGATTACCTTAATACAAGACTCTAATACTCCAGTTTTACTTCATGCAAGAAGGTTCCTAGGCCTAAACCTTAAAAGAAAGAACTAAAGAAAACTAAAGTTTTTAGGGTGAAAAATAGGGTACCGGTCGACCGGCCCCTGACCCCCGGTCGACCATGATTTCTAAAATTGGCCTTGTAAAAGAAGCAGTAAGACCCTCCCCCAAGGCCCGGTCGATTGGTCCTTAGACCGCAGTCGACCGCACTTTCTAAATATGCCTATCGAGAGAAGCAGAAAGCCTTTCTCTTGAGGCTCAGTCGACCGGTCATACCAGATCCTACGGCCAAAACCCCTTTTACTCATACCAAGCCTAAGCCTCTAACCCTAATTTCTTCCCATCTCACAACCCCATCAACTAACAACCTCACCCCAACATTTCTATACAACAACATACCAATATATTCAACTCAAATTATACAAACATTAAAATCTAAGGATTAAACACCAAAATTCATCAAACCCACAATTTGTTTAATTCTCCAAATACACGACTATCAATACAATTTATCCACACTAAATCATACATTTGCAAGTTAGACACTTGCCTTAGTGTTGTAGTCTCAGACTATCTTCCGGTTGCAATAAATCCCAAGCTCAAATCTTCAATTTTCTTCCTTTTCTCTCTTTTTCTCTCCTTTTCTCCCAATCTCTCTCTCTCTCTCTCTCTCTCTCTCTCTCTCTCTCTCTCTCTCTAGGTTTAGAAGACATAAATGGGAATAAATTTTGTTGGACGATTTAAATGCCCATTAACTCTAAATTCGACTTTAAATGTTACTAAACAATTAAAATGACTTGTAACAACATAATTAAGTCATAACCGGTCAGAAGTACCCGAAACCCAAAAATACAACATGGTACTTATTTTGAATATTTTGACTATTTTTGGACTAACCACGCCCTCTAAATTGGCATCCGAGATAACTTAAATTATTTCATGTTCCAACATCATTTTAATTTTTCTATAATGATTCAATTAGAATATAAGCCATACCCGTCGCATAAGGCACAACGACGCAATGAAACATAATATGAATGCTATTTACATTCACTTAACAGTAAATATGCAAAACTCAATAAATATTATCTCTTAAATCACTTAAAATAATATTTACTCCAACTTCCTTTATTTTATATAATTAACCCGCATGGAAAATTAACATAAAAATAGTTACTCAAAAATAAAGTGTATTACATACTCCCCCCCTTATAAAGGAATTTTGCCCTCAAAATTCATGCATACCTTGTAAAAAGAGGTGTGGATACTTCTCTCAAATATTGTCCTCACGCTCCCATGTCGATTCCTCGTCATTATGATGTCCCCATTGGACACGAAGCAAGGGCACCACCTTCGACCTTAGCCTACGCTCTCCGTGATCTAAGATTACAACTGGTTGTTCCTCATATGAAATATCGAGTTGCAATTCGATAGCATCCAAAGGAATGTGCCAATGAGATCTTTCACACCTTTTTTACTTCTTCAAGGATGAAACATGATACAGGTCATGAATCTGTTGTAGGCATTTCGACAAGGCGAGATGGTATGCTACGGGGCCTACCTTAGAAATAATGGGAAAAGGGACTACATAGCGAGGTGCAAGCATGCCTTTCTTCCCAAATTGCATTATACCCTTCATTGGTGACACCCGTACCAAAACTTAGTCTCCTACCTCCAATTCCACATGTCTTCTATTTGCATCGACATAGCTTTTTTGACGGTCTTGGGCAATTCGTATGGGGTTGTGAATAAGCTCAATCTTTAAAGAGGTGTCTTGGATCATTTTAGGTTCAAGGAGCTTATTATCTCCTACTTCCAACCAACAAGTAGGTGATCTACACGGCCGACCATATAATGCTTCATAAAGTGCCATACCTATTGTGAATTGGTACGAATTATTATAAGCAAATTAGACCAAGGGAAGGTATTGCTCCCATCCTCCTTTAAAGTCAAGTACACACATTCTAAGCATGTCCTCCAACATCTGGTTAACTCTTTCTGTCTGCTCATCCATCAAACAATTAAAACCATATTATTCCATATTAACCTGCCCCCTTCCCAATTATCTTCTAATGCTTGGAGGGTGATGATTGGAGCCATCGTCCTATGGAGGGAAGTCCATCATTCAGACCTTCCTGTCAGGGTCTTCACAGGGTACTACGTTCCATCCTCTTCCAGGAACCACCCCAGTTACTACCATTTCCTACCTAGGAAACCTGGTAAGAAGATGTTTTTGGTCATGCAGACCTACAATCATAACTGGAAACTACGATGCTTCTTCATCTCAGGGGCATGGGAATTTGGTAGTTGTGCCCCCTTTTCATCACTAGAGCCGAGGACCCCTCTGAGGTGGGGAAAATTATCATTGGCTGCCAAAGCCGACCTTGGGTTAAGCCAGGATAACCTTCAAAAGGTCAAAGACCTTCAAGATCAGGGGGAGCTTGGTTGGCTAGTCAAGTACGAGCATCTGATGACCCCCTAATACCTCTCTAAGATGGGCTTGGGGAGAAGTCCTTTAGCCATGCTTCGTAAGTGTTAATTTTTCTAAGTTGTACCTCTGATATTTAATGTCTCTGATTTACTAAATCATACATATATTTTGTAGAACGCCCAAAAGGTATATCAGATGACCTGTGGGAGATGTCTGCACCAAGTCTAATCAAGTTGGTGAAGAAAGCTGGTCTCAATGGTCCTCCTCCCCCACCAAAGCAGAATCTCGGCACCTCTAAGGCCGACGCTACAAAAAAGAGGAAATCCATCACAGTTGGCTCAAAGGATCAGAGGCCGAGTAAGCACCAAAAAGTAACCCCAATCTCTTTTGATAACACATTGGCTTATTGTCTGGAGCAGTTGAAGATCAGTTTCAGCCTAATAGGTCATGGTCTGAAGGCAATGGATTCCATCGGCACTGTGATGACTGGTGTAGATAAGAATTTTCTATGCTCTATTGATACCCCGTTGTTGGCCGAGTTTTTCCTTCATAGGTCTATCCAAGTAAAAGCTTTTGATTTTTTATTCCAAGTCTAACCTCGACTTTTATTAGATTAAGGTTTGCATTCACACATCTAACTTTGTATTATAGGGTATCCTATCCATGCACCAGTTTGTTGACTGGACCCGGAGGAAGCTTCCCTTAATTAAGAAGGGAAAAGAGGCCCAAAAGGTAGAGGCGTCTCTAAATGCTGAGGTGGAACATCTGAAGACAGCCTTAGCTGAATTTGAGAATAAAGTGAAGCATAGGGATAGGGACATTGCTAAGCTCCAGAAGGACCATACCTCTGCCTTGAAGGCCAAGGACGACGTTCTTCAATAAAAGGTTGATGTTACAGTGAAAGCTGCCCTTGAGGATGCCTTTGAGAAGATCCTGACCGACTACAAGGTCTCTGACGAATTTATAAGCTTCGGATTTGAATACCTTGAAAGAGGTGTTAAAGCTACTACTAATGGGCGACCATCAAAGAAAAGGAGTCAGGGAGTTTGACAACCTCGGACTTCATTGGTCTCGGCTATGGTAACCCTCAGTTTGCTCAGGCCTTGCAAGAGGTTGAGGAGGAAGTTGCTGCTCCTGTAGAGACCGCACCATTAGAGGTTACATAGACTGAGGATGCCAGCCCTCAAGATGATGGGGCTGAGGTTACCAACGTTGGCCAAGAAGATGGGGCCGAGGTTACCAACCCTTTAGCTGTAGACACCTAGGCCATGATTTTTGAAGCTTTACTTGTAATTTTTGCTTTTCATCATGTAATTATTTGTAACCTCTGATAACATATTCTAAGGCCTGATGACTTGTAATTTTGACTTCATGTTATATCATCCTCTTAATAGAATTTTGCTTCTTTTGATGAATGCTCCTTTGAATAGTTTTATAAGTTATACGATGGTGTTTGTATTAAGGTCTGAAGTCTCAATATAAAAGTGTCTTCATTAATTTTACCAAACTGCTATAAGATCTGAGGGTACCAAACTATGATATTTCACCTTGATGATGCTGAGATTTAGCACCACCAGATAAGTGATAGTGAGCTCAAGCAGTAGCAACCATGGCAGCCATAGAGATGTATAAGTATATAGATATGTAAGTGTGTAGAAGGGGATGAGTATAAGAAGAAATAAGACAATGATGTATAGTGGTTCAGCCAATTTTGGCCTACATCCACTGTGGGTGTGTGATCCACTAAGTATGGGCACTAATGGCCTTGGATACAATGCACATAACCCTCTCTCTCTCTCTTACTGTGTATATAAGCAGAGTTTTAGCTAGGGCTACTGTTCATTGATCGATCCCCTGTAGGGTTGTAGGTGACAAGTATATATAGGTCTTGGGGGGTGTAGTGTACCCCCCCCCCCCCAAGTAAGCATGGTGCATGTGAATGATGATCTAACCAATTCCCTGTTGACACCTATAGATGCCAAATGATGACATAATATTCCCTCACGTGAGGGTGTGATTCGGTTATAACGGTCTGCCACGTGTCATATGAGTCTGACGCGCACTGTTCCACGCGTGTCCCGAACCACGCGCTGTCATGATGTCACCCTCGGCCTATGAGACGAGGCCGAGGGCAAAGTTTCTTCCGGTAGTGAGTCTGGCTTGATTCTGGCCTCGTACTGTCGTACCCTCGTAGGGTCGTCCGGAGCCTGGGGAAGGGTCGGCCCCTCGTAGGGTCGTCTGGAGCCTGGTGGAGGGTCGGCCCCTCGTAGGGTCGTCTGGGCCTGGTGGAGGCCAGCTGGGGTCTGGTGAAGGGTCGGCCCCTCTTAGGGTCGTCCGTTGTGGAGGTAATCCTCATCTAAGCCGAGGATATAAACGGGTATATCAATCACCCCCCAGCCCTTAGCCATAAGTGTCATTGAGATGGCTGAGGGATATTTACTGAATTCGAGACACGTGTGATCAGTTAGGTGAGTGACACCTGTGCAGATACTCATTGTTGTTCCAGTTTCCAAGGCAGGGCGGCTGCACAGTACGCTTGGGGCCTTGTGCCCTAATTATATCTTTCTTTGGTAAATGGGTCCACTCATTACCAAAGTATTTAAGAGATTTTCAAACTCTCTCTCTTCATCTTCTTCTTCTTCGCGCCCAAGTCTATTCTCTCTCTAGAACCAGTAAGCTTCGCCACTTGCAGCCTTCGTTTCGTCAGGTCTCAGCAGCGTTACTCTCCCTCTTTATCAGGTATTCTCCTTCATTAAGAGCTTTCCTTTGTCTTCAATTCTGTTTGTTTTTTAGGGTCATAGGGTTACATCAGCTTCGAGTTCCCCTTAGCTTTTTCCGGTGTCTTCTCCGGTAACTGGTTCTTGGATCGTTCTTGACGAAAACCTTTAAGTTCTTTGTTGAATCCAAAAGTCAAACCTGGTCAACTCCCCACTTGTTTGTAGCTAAATTAGTCAAGTGTAGTGTAATTTCTCCAAGTGTAGAGTCTTCCCTTTAATGCTTAGGAGGCTTTACAACCTAGTGTCTGAATTCCCACCCTTGAGAGAAAAACTCTTTGCCGAGATCCGACGAATGGAGGAAGAGGAAGAGAGGAGACGAGGGGCCGACCCTAATTGGGTACGACCCATCTTTCCCATTCCTCTTGCCACCGTAAGACCATCTGAACCCTTTGAGTCTTGCGGGTCGTCGTCTCGTCCAGCCGACACTCCCAAACCATGTGAAATGGACGAGAGAACCTTCTCTCCAACTGGTGCCGGGACGTCTGGTAGAAGGGACACGTCTAATCTTAGCCCTCCCGGAGAGGCCGAGGTTACGATCCCCTCTGAGGCTGTCCCTGTGACAACCCTATCCCCCAATGCCTTCCAAGTGGCTTTTCCTCAGGGTCCTCCTGCAGGTGATGAGGGGGAAGGGGGTGAGGACGAGGACGACGATACAGATGATGAGGTTGATACCTCCCATGCCTCGTCTTTTATCTTCTCTGTTAGGTATAGGGACCTTCTGATATGGAGGCATATTTATGGAGTGCCCTCTGGAGTAACTATGAGGGTTCCCTTTGAGGCTGAGAGGGTTTTTGAGGGTGAAGAGGGAGAGGTTGCAGTCTACGAGCAAATGTTCAAAGTAGGTGTCAGACTTCCTTTCCATCCTGCTATTGTAGATATTCTGTCGGCTTTGGGCGTCTCCCCCTCGCAACTTCCACCCAACTCTTGGAGGACGATTCTGGGGTATATCTCTTTGTGGAAAAATTCTTTCACTGATGAGCCCTCGTCCGACGTGTTCTTGGCCTGCTACAATATCACCTCTTCATCTAAACAGCCCGGATACTATCATCTAGGGGCGAGAAGGTCTGAGAAGAAGCTGCTCCACGTGGCTCAAACTTCCAATCATGATTGGAAAAAGAGGTTCTTCTTCATAACTGGGGCATGGGAGAGCTCTGCCGAGGCGTCCCCTTCTGCCGACGGTCCGAGGGTCCCTAACAAATGGTCTAATCCCTCAATGAAAGCTAGGTCAGACCCCGGACTTAGCTTGGAGGAAAGGGATATTGTTGAGTATCTGAGGGGACGAGGGAGAGGGGGTGAGATCCCAAAGTTCGAAGATTTGATGACCCCCCGGTACCTCAAAGAAGCTGGTTTGAGGGTCGGCCCTCTGACGGAACTATGTGAGTGATACAGTACGTCTTCTATTTTTTACTTTTTTGAAGTGTTTCCCGTTTATCTCTGTATTTCTGATGCATCGTATCCTTTTTAGGTCGTCCTGCAGGTGTGTCAGATTACCTCTGGGATATGACTGCTCCAAGCCTACTTGCTGGTCTGTCAAAGAAGAAGGGGAAGGAGCCTCAGCAAGCTCCCAAGAAGACAAGGGCCTCAGGGCCGACGGTTGTTGAGCCGACAGCCGATAGCCGCAAAAGGAAGGAGCCTGAGGCTCCTGTTGAGCATCGGCCTGATCCAAGGACGAGGGCAAGGGTCGAAGCCTCTGAGGGGACAACCTCCTCGTCCAGCATGGGGGCCTTCTGGTCTCAAAGTCTGTCCCATCTGAGGGCCGACCCCTCATCTCTTATCGCCAACCTGAGGGCAGCTAAGGCCTCGATGTTCTCTGCACCGTCGGCCTCTGACTTCGAGTTCTTGGCAAAGATGCCACCAGCCAAAGTGTACGACTACGGTCTGCACTCCCTTGCTCAGGTATTGGTCTTGACCTTCTTTAATTTCACTAACTGTTCCCTCGGCCCCCCTTGATATTTCTTCATTTTTTCTTGCAGTTTGTCTGTGCCCTCACCTCAGCCACCAAGTGGATGGCTGAGAACCAACAGAAATTCCATGAAGCTGAGAGGGCCATTCAACAAGAGGCTGACCTACGGACAGAGTTGGACACTGCTAGGGCCGAGCTGGAGAGCACAAGGACTGAGCACGCTAGAGTCCTTGATGAGCTGACGAAGCAACATAATGCCGATCTGCAGGCTAAGGACTTGTTGATCAAGGACAAGGACTTGTTGATCAAGGACAAGGACTTGTTGATCAAGGGCAAGGACGAGGCTTTAACCAATATGGAGGCCAAGCACAAGACTGACCTTGAAGCAGCTGTCCAAAAAGCCGAGGCTGATGCTGTTGAGGCTTACAAGGTCTCTGACGAATTCCAGGGCTTCGGCCTTGAATATCTTGAGAGGGGGATTAGGACGGCCTGTCGATGGGTCGTCCTAAAGTTTGCCGACACAGTATCATCCATCCGCCCATCTCTTGAGGTGGTTCAGCTGGATGATCCCTTGATTGCTGAAGCCCTGTCGCAAGTGGAGTCCCAAGTTCATGTTGAGGGGGTCGGCACGTCTGAGGATCGGCCAGTCATGATTGCTGAAGAGACCCCATCGGTTGATGTTGAGGCTCTGCCTTCTGATGTCATTCCTTAGGGTGGCTGTCTGTAGCCTATACCCTCATTTTTGTATTTTTGTTCAAAGGCCTTGTAAAAACACTTGATACTTATGTTTTATTAATACCAGTCTTTTCTTCAACTGTCACCCATAACTGCTGTCTTCCATATTTAATTCTGTTATGGTTTGTTCCTTGCTAATTTGCTACTAACCCCTCCCTCGTCTTTCTTGAGGACCACTGTGGGGTCATCCCCTCATGTGGCCTCATTATAGTCGAGGGTTCAAGTAACCAAATTAATGATTTTTAAATAAAGTCTACCCTCGTCTTTCTTGAGAACAGTGGTGGGGTCGTCCCCTCCACTGGTCCTCATTATAGCCGAGGGTTCAAATAACCAATTTAATGGTTTTAAATAAAGTCTACCCTCGTCTTTCTTGAGAACAGTGGTGGGGTCGTCCCCTCCACTGGTCCTCATTATAGCCGAGGGTTCAAATAACCAATTTAATGGTTTTAAATAAAGTCTACCCTCATCTTTCTTGAGAACAGTGGTGGGGTCGTCCCCTCCACTGTTCCTCATTATAGCCGAGGGTTCAAATAACCAATTTAATGGTTTTTAAAGTCTTCCCTCTTCTTTCTTGAGGACAGTGGTGGGGTCGTCCCCTCCACTGGTCCCCATTATACCTGAGGGATCAACTTTCCAATTTAATGGTTTTTTGAGTCTTCCCTCGTCTTTTTTGAGGACAGTGGTGGGGTCGTCCCCTCCACTGGTCCCCATTATAGCCGAGGGATCAACCTTCCAATTTAATGGTTTTTTGAGTCTTCCCTCGTCTTTCTTGAGGACAGTGGTGGGGTGGTCCCCTCCACTGGTCCCCGTTATAGCCGAGGGATAAACTTACCAATTTAATGGATTTTTAAGTCTTCCCTCGTCTTTCTTGAGGACAGCGTTGGGGTCGTCCCCTCCACTGGTCCCCATTATAGCCGAGGGATAAACTTACCAATTTAATGGATTTTTAAGTCTTCCCTCGTCTTTCTTGAGGACAGTGGTGGGGTGGTCCCCTCCACTGGTCCCCGTTATAGCCGAGGGATAAACTTACCAATTTAATGGATTTTTAAGTCTTCCCTCGTCTGTCTTGAGGACAGCGGTGGGGTCGTCCCCTCCACTGGTCCCCATTATAGCCGAGGGATCAACTTTCCAATTTAATGGATTTCTGTAGATGTTTCCATGCATGCTAGGACTGACAACAGGATGAAGGAAGCACTGATATTTCTCATTAATTTTTCGAGCAACTCTCATTACAATTATGGCCTTTCAAGACCTTACAACACTACTGATAGTATTTCTTCAAATGATCTGCATTCCAGGGGTTTGAAAAAGGTTCCCCCTCTAGGTTTTCTAGCCTGTAGGTCCCAGGGATGACTTCATCGATGACCCTATATGGGCCATGCCAATTAGGGTGAAGCTTGTTGGGCTTTTGCCAAGTCTTCTTGAGGACCAAGTCCCCCACTGCGATGGGCCTCTGTTTCACCCTTTGATTATAGAACCTTGCGGTCCTCTGTTGGTAGGAAGCCTGCCTTATCTCGGCATCCTCCCTTCTTTCCTCAATCAAGTCCAGGTCAAGTCTCCTCTCTTCCGTATTTCCCTGGGGGTCGTACATTTGGACTCTATGCGTAGGAAACTCAATCTCGGTGGGGATGACGGCTTCTGATCCATATGCTAGCATGAATGGGGTCTCCCCGGTGGAGGTCTTCACTGTCGTCCTGTATGCCCATAGCACGGCATATAACTCCTCGACCCATCTCCCTTTTGCCTCCTCAAGCCTCTTCTTAATCCCATCTAAGATTGTCCTGTTCGTAACTTCGGTTTGCCCATTGGCCTGAGGTCGGCCTGGGGTGGAGAAAAATTGTTTAATACTTACTCTCTCACAGTATTTCTGTAGAGAGGCATTCTTGAACTGAGTCCCGTTATCCGAGATGAGGGTGTTGAGGAGACCGTATCTGCATATGATGTTTTTCCAGATGAACTGGAAGGTCTTCTGCTCTGTGATTGTCACCATTGGCTCCGCCTCCACCCATTTTGAAAAATAATCAATGGCTACGATGAGGAATCGATAGTTATTGACGGCCCTAGGCAAGGGTCCTACCAGGTCAATCCCCCACACTGCAAACGGCCATGGGGATGTGATGGAGGTAAGAGGCTGATGGGGTTGGTGAGGGATGGTGGCAAATCTTTGACATTTGTCGCACTTTTTTACGTATGCTGCTGCGTCTTTCCCCAAGGTCGGCCACCAGTACCCCTGGGTGATTACCCTCTTTGCTAGGGATCTACCCCCAATGTGGCTTGAGCACGACCCTTCATGCACATCTTGCAAAATGGAAGGGACTTCTGAGGGATGCACACACCTAAGTAAGGGGAGCAGAAACCCCTTTTTGTACAAGGTGTCTCCGATGACAGTGAATTTTGCCGCCCTGCACCTCAGCTTCTTCCTTTCTTGCCTTGCTTCTGGCATCTCACCCTTTTTAATGTATCTGATAAGGGGGTCCATCCACTAAGCTTCTTGTGAAACACTTAGGCAATTGCTAGGTGTTCCCTCAGTGTCCTCAATAGTCGGTCGGAGCAAAATTTCTACTGGGACCGTCCTCCTGATGTCTGTTCTTGTTGCCGAGGCCAGCCTAGCAAGGGCATCAATGCGGCCGTTATCAAGCCTAGGTACCCTTCTTAATTTCACTTCTCTGAAGCCCTTCAGTAATGACCTCACCTTCTCGAGGTACCTAGCCATCCTTTCGTCCTTAGCCTCATAAGCTCCTAGTATTTGATTCACGACTAGTCTTGAATCACTATGGACCAAAATCTGGCCGACGCTAAGAGACTTGGCCAAGGAGAGACCTGCTACTAAGGCCTCATATTCAGCCTCGTTGTTGGAGGCTTTGAAGTTGAACCTTAGGGCGTACTAGACGTCGGTGCCATCGGGTGCTGACAGTATCAGTCCAGCACCACTTCCGCTATCACAGGAGGACCCATCAACGAAGAGGCTCCACGGAGTCTCTCCTTCAGAAAAATTTCCCTCAGAGAGGGACCCCTGTCTAAAGATGTATCTACCCTCTTCGTTTTCAGTCGCTTTCCTTCTTGCGGTGCTCGTCTCAGCCCTATCTGCGGGTGTGTCTGCGGGTCTGTCTTCTGTATCCGTCTTCCCGAGGGTCTCACCCTCGGCCTCATCATCTTCCCAGGTGAACTCAGCCACGAAGTCTGCCAATGCCTGCCCCTTAATAGCTTTCTTAGGCTGATACACAATATCGAACTCCCCCAGCTCTATAGCCCAGGTCATTAGCCTTCCTGATTTTTTAGGCTTGTGTAGGACCTGCCTAAGAGGAGAGTCAGTAAGGATGACCATAGTATGGGACTAGAAGTACGGTTTCATCTTCCTTGAGGCATGGATCAAGGCGTAGGCCAACTTTTCCATCCTCGGATATCTTTGCTCTGCCCCCTGGAGTGCCTTGATGTTAAAGTATACAGGCTTCTGTATACCATCCTCGTCTCTCATAATGGCTGCGCTAATGG
Source organism: Sambucus nigra (assembly GCA_949130495.1). NCBI lineage: Eukaryota > Viridiplantae > Streptophyta > Magnoliopsida > Dipsacales > Adoxaceae > Sambucus > Sambucus nigra. The sequence goes on from OX422215.1 coordinate 394,938,997, forward strand.
CAGACTCTGAGACGGCGAGGTACACGTAAAGTCGTTCACCCTGCACGGGTCGTGACAGCAGCAAGGGAGACCCTAAGTATGATTTTAGCTCCTTGAAAGCCTCATCACACTCTTCACTCCATTCAAAGGCCTTCCTGAGGATCTTGAAAAATGGTAGACACCTGTCTGTAGCCCTCGACACAAATCTGTTCAAAGCAGCCACTCTCCCTGTGAGTCTCTGAACGTCTTTGATGGACTTGGGGGTCTTCATCTCAATAAGGGCCTTTATCTTTTCAGGATTGGCCTCGATGCCTCTTTGATTGACAATGAACCCCAAGAACTTCCCCGCTCCGACCCCGAAGACACACTTGGCTGGATTAAGCTTCATCTGGTACTTGTCCATCGTATTAAAGGTCCTCTCCAGGTCTGCCACATGATCCTCTGCTTTCAAACTCTTGGTCAGCATGTCATCCACGTAGACCTCCATAGACTTCCCAATTTGGTCTTCGAACATTTTATTTACGAGGCGCTGGTATGTTGCCCCCGCCTTTTTTAGACCGAAGGGCATGACCCTATAGCAGTATGTACCCTTGTCAGTGATGAAGGCAGTCCTCTCCGAGTCTTCAGGGTTCATGAAGATCTGGTTGTACCCTGAGTAGGCATCCATAAAACTCATGAGCTCGTGGCCTGCAGTAGCGTCTACCATCTGGTCAATGCGGGGGAGAGGGAAGCTGTCTTTGGGGCAGTGCTTGTTGAGGTCTGTGAAGTCCACACACATCCGCCACTTCCCGTTGGCCTTTGGGACAATGACTGCATTGGACAGCCATTCAGGGTAGATGACCTCTCTGATAAATTCAGCGTCTTCTAATTTTTTGACCTCGTCCCTGATGACCTCATATTTTTCTCTGGAGTAAATTCTCCTCTTCTGCTTCACCGGCTTCACTCCCTCTACCACATTGAGCTTGTGGCACATGATTTCAGGGTCAATCCCTGGCATATCTACATGACTCCAGGCGAAGACACTTCGCCTTCTCCTCAGCAGTTTAATGAGGTCTTCCTTGATTTTGGGCTTCAGAGACTTGCCAACTTGGACGGTTTTTTCCGTGTTATCCTCATCGAGGATGATGGATTCTACCTCATCCGCAGCCTCTCCTTTTTTCAGCTTTGTTTCATCTCTGGGGTCTAGGGTATCAATATTATAAGTGTTTGTAACCCTCTTGTGTGCCTCCCTCTCTTCAGCGGAGTTGTAGTAACATTCTCTTGCCGTCGTCTAGTCTCCTTGAACTTCCCCCACCCCGTAAGGGGTTGGAAATTTGATCATCTGGTGGACCGTAGACGGCACGGCTTCAAACCCCTTGAGGGCCACTCGCCCCAGTATGATGTTATAGGCCGAAAACACCTGCTCATCCATCACAAAGAAACTGACCTTTTTGGTGAGCCATCTCGGCCACTCGTCTCCCATCCTCACGTCGGCCTCATATACCCCAAGGGGGTGAACCCTTTCCCCACTGAACCCAATCAGTGGATGATGGTAGGGGACGAGTCTAGCACGGCTGAGACCCAAGGCCTTGAAGCATGGCCATAACATGACATCTGCAGATCTACCCCCATCTACCAAGATCCTCGGCACCTCGCATCCGTGCACCCTAGTAGTGATGACGAGAGGGTCATCGTGTGGGGCTAAGAGGCCTTTGAAGTCCAACCTTGAAAACCCTACTATCAGTGTGTCCATATCAACCTTCTTCCTCTTTTCTGACTTGACCTCCAGGGAGGTTGCGTGCACCGTCTTCGTCAATGCCTTTGCTTCAGCCACATGGGCCTTCCTGTCGGCGACCTCAGACCCTCCTCCCGCAAGTCCCCCGGAGATCATTCCCACTCCGAGCGAGATCATATTGAGCCTCTTGACAGGGCCGTGGTCATCTCTCGGTGGGAGGTCAGGGTCGTCCTCATCATCAGAGGGGTCGTCCCCTCTTTTTTGAGGACCTTCTCTGCAGGCATCGACTCGCTTCTTTCTGGGGTCGTCCTCTCGGCCCCTCTTGAAGTCGGCTTTGTCGACGTACTTTCTGAGCTTCCCTTCCTTCAGCATCTTCTCAATCTCGTCTTTTAGAGCAAAGCATTTATCCGTCACGTGGCCATGGTCTTGGTGAAATTCGCACCACAGGTTCTTATTCCTCTTGCCGGGGGCTGCTCTTAGCTTCTCAGGCCACTTTAGCGTCCGGTCACTCTTTATCTCATTGAGGATCTGTTCACAGCTGACCGTCAGAGGGGTGTACCCCGCGAACTTATCATCCATGGTTCTCTTCTTCCCCTCTTTATTCTTCTTGGGGTATTTACTCCCACTTGCACCTCCTCTTTCATCCTCATATTTTGCAGCCATCGCCTCTTCGGCGTTCATCACCTTTCCTGCTGTTGACAACAGCTCGGCCATCGTCCTCGGAGGGTCTTCAGCAAGCTTCCATAACAGCTTCCCCTTTTGGAGTCCTCCAATCAGGGCTGTCATAGCTATGCTCTCCTCATAGTATTCTACCTCCATCTTCTCCTTATTGAATCTGGCTATATAGTCCCTCAGACTTTCACTCTTCCCCTGCTTAACATAGAGCAGGTGGGTGGTCTTCTTCTGTGGCCTCACCCCAAAGCAGAAATTATGGATGAACAGGTCTGCCAACTACTTAAAGTTTCCAATGGAATTTTTTGGAAGAGACGTGTACCACACATGCGCAGCCCCTGTCAGGGTACCAGAGAAGGCACGACACCTCATCTCATCTGAGATAGAGTATATGTCTGCCGCTGACTGATACATCTCCACGTGGTGGACGGGGTTGGTGCTCCCATCATACCTTGGGGTGACCATAGGTGGCTTGAACTTTGACGGCGTGGGGAAGTTGACTATCTTTGCCACAAAGGGTGAGCCTATGGTGTATCCCTTCTGAAGAGGGTCTCGGCTCTTCAATATATCACCAATCTTATCCTCTAACCGCTGGATTGAGTCATTCCAGGGCCTCGCAGGGTCGGCCTGGCCGATGTTATCCCCTGCTGCCTCTCCGAGGTGGTCGGAGGGTTCTGCTGCAGCAGGCCTGTGTCGACTGTTCACTTCCCTTTGGCCGTCATCTCGTCCTCGGGGTCGGCCATCGGCTGCCTCCCTCCTGGATCTTGCAGCACTCCTTGGCCTGAACAACTGTTCTCGCAGGTCATTTACTGGGCCTAGTCTCTCGAAGGCCGACCCCCTGCTCAAGCGATCAAAAGCAGAGCCTCTTGGATGATCATCAGGGTTTGGTCTCCCACATTTCCCTCTACTGTCCTGGAGGGGTCGCACAGTATTGTTGGAGACCTCATAGGGTTCCCAGCATTCTATTGGGGGCTCCTCCCCCTCCAGATCGTCATACCTGTCTTCAGGGCAAGGGTTTCCTTGCCTCCCCAGGCATAAACGCCTGGGGTCAGCAACATCCCTATGCCGCTGAGGGGGTGGCAGGTCTTTGCGTGGCGCCTGGGGTGGTCCCCTGGCCTCATGCTGTCCTGGGGCTGCTGCCGGAGTAATCATCTCAGGTGAGACCCCTGGTGGTCTCAGTATGTTTTGGCTCAGAGCTGTGAACTGCTCCTGCATCATCCGCTGGCTTGCTGCCAGAGACTTTAGGGCTGCTGCCACATCAGCCATCTCAGACTGAGGCGACGGCTGACTGGAACTGGGTCTTCCCCCCTCATCCGGCGGGGGAAGCGGTGGCGGTGGAATCTCAGGTGCCATGCGCTTGAGCTATGAAAAGTTGAACTGAAGAAAATACTGGTGAGCTTGGGAACCTTAGTGGGTCTCTTTCAATGGTGAAACACCTCCTCTCAGGGGGAGTGTTGGTTCACCACCAGAGTGCCCAGTGAGGTCAAGCTGTACAAAGGAAGAGATGTCTTCTCGTTCCCACAGACGGCGCCAAACTGATGATGCTGAGATTTAGCACCACCAGATAAGTGATAGTGAGCTCAAGCAGTAGCAACCATGGCAGCCATAGAGATGTATAAGTATATAGATATGTAAGTGTGTAGAAGGGGATGAGTATAAGAAGAAATAAGACAATGATGTATAGTGGTTCAGCCAATTTTGGCCTACATCCACTGTGGGTGTGTGATCCACTAAGTATGGGCACTAATGGCCTTGGATACAATGCACATAACCCTCTCTCTCTCTCTTACTGTGTATATAAGCAGAGTTTTAGCTAGGGCTACTGTTCATTGATCGATCCCCTGTAAGGTTGTAGGTGACAAGTATATATAGGTCTTGGGGGGTGTAGTGTACCCCCCCCCCCCAAGTAAGCATGGTGCATGTGAATGATGATGTAACCAATTCCCTGTTGACACCTGTAGATGCCAAATGATGACATAATATTCCCTCACGTGAGGGTGTGATTCGGTTATAACGGTCTGCCACGTGTCATATGAGTCTGACGCGCACTGTTCCACGCGTGTCTCGAACCACGCGCTATCATGATGTCACCCTCGGCCTATGAGACGAGGCCGAGGGCAAAGTTTCTTCCGGTAGTGAGTCTGGCTTGATTCTGGCCTCGTACTGTCGTACCCTCGTAGGGTCGTCCGGAGCCTGGGGAAGGGTCGGCCCCTCGTAGGGTCGTCTGGAGCCTGGTGGAGGGTCGGCCCCTCGTAGGGTCGGCTAGAGCCTGGTGGAGGGTCGGCCCCTCGTAGGGTCGTCTGGGCCTGGTGGAGGCCAGCTGGGGTCTGGTGAAGGGTCGGCCCCTCTTAGGGTCGTCCGTTGTGGAGGTAATCCTCATCTAAGCCGAGGATATAAACGGGTATATCAAACCTCATAAATTTCACCAAGTTAATGATGTTTAAGGTCTGATGTCATCAAACTAAGATGTTTCACCTCAGACCTTGTCACCAAATGATGTTTAAGGTCTGAGGTCATCCTACTAAGATGTTACCCTCCTAAATTTCACCAATTTAATGATGTTTAAGGTCTGAGGACATCAAACTAAGATACCCTCATAAATTTCACCAAATTAATGATGTTTAAGGTCTGAGGTCATCCAAATATGATGTTTCACCTCAGACCTTGTCACCAAATAATAATGTTTTAAGGTCTAAGGTCATCAAACTAAGATACCCTCATATATTTTCACTAAATTAATGATGTTTAAGGTCTGAGGTCATCAAACTAAGATGTTACCCTCATAAATTTTCACCAAATTAATGATGTTTAAGGTCTGAGGTCATCAAACTAAGATGTTACCCACATAAATTTCACCAAATTAATGATGTTTAGGGTCTGAGGTCATCAAACTAAGATGTTACCCTCACAAATTTCACCAAATTAATGATGTTTAAGGTCTGAGGTCATCCAAATATGATGTTTCACCTCAGACCTTATCACCAAATTATAATGTTTTAAGGTCTGAGGTCATCAAACTAAGATGTTACCCTCATAAATTTCACCAAATTAATGATGCTTAAGGTCTGAGGTCATCCAAATATGATGTTTCACCTCAAACCTTGTCACCAAATTATGATGTTTTAAAGTCTGAGGTCATCAAACTAAGATGTTTAACCTCATAAATTTCACCAAATTAATGATGTTTAAGGTCTGAGGTCATCAAAATATGATGTTTCACCTCAGACCTTATCACCAAATTATGATGTTTAAGGTCTGAGGTCACCCTATAATGATGTTACCTCATAATTTTACCATTAAAGCAACCCAAACAAAGTATTGACATAGGAACTGCTCTTCTCATTAGTATTATCTTCATAACATGATACATTTACATGGAAATAACCGCAACATCATATGTAGTACTTCTTCAGGTAATCAGCATTCCACGGATTGGAGACGGGTTCCCCCTAGAGATTTTTTACCTGGTAGGTACCGGGTACAACCTCATCGACAACTTTGTAGGGACCATGCCAATTTGGGTGAAGCTTGTTTATCTTCTGCAACGTCTTCTTCAGCACCAGGTCTCTTACGACTATAGGTCTTAATTTCACCCTTTAATTGTAGAACTTTGTTGTTCTCTGCTGGTAGGCTGCCTGTCTGATCTCAGCATCATCTCTTCTTTCCTCAATAAAATCTAGGTCAAGTCTTCTCCATTCTTCTCGGGGTTATAGGCCTGAACTCTGTGAGTTGGGGAGTCCTACTTCTGTAGGTGTGGCAACTTTTGAGCCATGTGCTAACATAAATGGGGTCTTCCTCGTTGGTGTCCTTGTTGTTATTTGGTAGGCTCATAACACTACATAAACCTCTTCCGTCCATCTCCCCTTGGCCTCTTCCAACCTCTTCTTAATCCCATCGAGGATCATTCAGTTCATGACCGCAGTCTATCCATTAGCCTGGGGTCGGCCAGGAGAAGAGAAAAATTGCCAGATCCTGACTCTCTCGCAGTATTTCTCCAAGGAGGAATTCTTGAACTGGGTTCCGTTGTCTGCGATGAGGGTGTTCGGAAGACCATGCCTGCATATGATGTTCTTACAGATAAACTAGAAGGTTTTATTCTCTGTAATCATGATCATTGGCTCAGCCTCTACCCACTTAGAGAAGTAATCAATCGCTACTATCAGAAATCGGTAATTGTTCGTAGCCCTTGGCAATAGTCCCACCAAGTTAATCCCTTATATCATAAATAGCCAAGGGGAACTGATCGATGTCATATGTTGATGAGGTTGATGAGGCATAGTGGAGAATATTTGGAACTTGTCACACCTCTTCACGTAGGCTGCATCGTCTTTAGCCAAGGTCGGCCACCAGTATCCCTGCGTAATTATCTTCTTAGCTAAAGGTCTTCCTCCTTTATGACTAGATCAAGAACCCTCATGTATATCCTGTAGGATGCGGGGGACCTCTATGGGATGGACACATCTGAGAAGAGGTAGTAGAAATCCTTTCTTATATAGAACATCTCCTATTATTGAGAACTTTGCAGCTCTGGACCTCAATTTCCTCCTTTCCAGCTTCGATTTCGATAGTTTTCCCTCTATGATATATCTGATGAGGGGGTCCATCTATGAGTCTCCTAGGTTCAAGTTGAGGCAAGAGCTGACAACCTCATCATCCTCAATGGTCAGTTTGAGCAGGATTTCGACTGGTACTGTCCTTCTGATGCCTGTCCTTGTTACTGAAGCCAGCCTTGCTAATGTATCTGCATGATTGTTTTCTTGTCGAGGGAACCTCTTAATCTTTACCTCTTTGAAGCCTTTTAGCATCATTCTTACTCTCTTTAGGTATTTTGCCATCCTATCGTCCTTGGCCTCATACACTCCAAGTATCTAGTTGACAACCAACCTCGAGTCACTGTGAAGTAGGAGTCGACCAACTCTGAAGGATTTTTCTAAGGAGAGGCCTGCTATCAAGGCCTTCTGACTCGTTGTTCGATGCTTTGAAGTTGAACCTTAGTGTATATTCAACATCGGTACCATCCGGACCTGACAGTATCAGCCCTACACCGCTTCCACTTTCATAAGAAGACCCATTAATGAAGAGGTTCCACACATCGGTTCCTTACTTGAAAAGGTACCTGTCTTCCTCATTCTCATCTACTCCTTTTCTAGCTCTGTCGGACACAACCTTTTTCGGGTCTCGGAAGATTTTATTGTTTGATCCATCTGTAATCTCTAGATCATTCTCAACCTCAGACTCTTCCCATGTGAACTCAACAACAAAGTCTTCGAGTGCCTGCCCTTTAATGGAGACCCTGGGTTGATAAATAAGGTCATACTCTCCCAACTCGATGGCCCAGGTCATTAATCTGCCTGACTTCTCAGGCTTGTGGAGGACATGTCTTAGTGGGGAGTCAGTGAGGATGACCATAGAGTGGGCTTGGAAATAGGGTTTCATTTTCTTGGAAGAGTGTATCAAAGCGTAGGCCAACTTGTCCATCTGAGGATAGTTCTGTTCAAACCCCTGAAGGGCCTTACTATTGAAGTATACATGCCTTTGTACCCCAACATTTTCTCATACTATTGCCGAACTTATAGACGACTCTGAAATTACTAGATAGACATACAACTTCTCTCCCAGAATGGGCCGAGATAAGAGTAGTGGGGATCCGAGGTAGGACTTAAGCTATTTAAAGGCCTTGTCACACTCTTCATCCCATTCGAAGGCCTTTCTAAGCACATTGAAAAATGGAAGACACTTGTCTGTAGCTCTGGAAATAAATTTGTTGAGTGTTGCGACTCTTCCAGTGAGCCTTTGAACATCTTTTATACTTCTTGGTGTCTTCATATCAAGTAAAACTTTGATTTTCTCAGAGTTGTCCTCGATTCCCCTCTAATTGACTATGAATCCAAGAAGCTTCCCAGCTCCTTCTCCGAAGACACACTTGGCAGGATTGAGCTTCATCCTGTATAAGTCCATGGTGTTGAAATTTCTCTCCAGGTCGGCTACATGAGTGCAGGCCTTCAAGCTCTTCATCAATATGTCATCTTTATATACCTCCATGGTCTTACCAATCTGATCTTCAAACATCTTATTTATAAGATGTTGATACATGACCCCTGCATTTTTTAAGCAGAAGGGCATGACCTTATAGAAATAGGTCCCCTTATCTGTGATGAATGTTGTCTTCTCTGAGTCTTCAACATCTATGAAGATCTGATTGTAGCCTGAATACACGTCCATAAAGCTCATAAGTTCATGGCCTTCTTATGGCATCTACCATCTGATAAATTTGAGGTAAGGGATAGTTGTCTTTCGGGTAAGACTTATTTAGGTCGATGAAGTCTACGCACATCCTCCATTTTTCATTGGCTTTAGGCATAATGACGACATTCGATAACCATTCGGGGTATATGTCCCTGATGAATTCTGCCTCTTCCAACTTTCTGACCTCTTCCCTGATGACATCATACTTTTCCTTGGAGTAAATTCTTCATCTTTGCTTGATTGGTTTAACATCCTCTACCACCTTGAGTTTATTGTACATAACCACCGGGTCAATGTCAGGCATGTCTACATGGCTCCAGGAAAAGACACTCTGCCTCTTCTTCAAAAATCTTATCAGTTCTTCCTTGACCCTCGGTTTTAAGGCCTTGCCGATTAGGACTATATTTTTTGGTTCGTCCTTATTGAGGATGATGGATTCTACCTCTTTCGCGACCTCTCCTTTCTTCAATTCTGTTTCATCCCTAGGATCAAGTGTATTAATGTTATACGTTATTGTTGCCCTCTTATGTGCCTCTCTCATTTTTGCCGAGTTGAAGTAGCATTCTCGTGTTATGGTCTGGTCACCCTGCACTACCCCTACCCCATAGGGGGTCAGGAATTTTAGCATTTGATGGACGGTCGACGGAACGGCCTCAAACTCCTTAAGCCCATGATGAGGTTATAGGCCGAGAATACTTTTTCATCTATAACGAAAAAATTAATCTTCCTGGTCAACCTCTTAAGCCACTCGTCTCCCATTCGTACATCCATCTCATATATGCCCAATGGATGGACCTTTTTATCGCTGACTCCCATCAATGGACGATGATAGGGTACTAGTCTTGCTCTGCTGAGGCCTAGGCTCTTAAAATAGGGTCATAACATCACATTTGCTGATCTTCCTCCATCTACGAGGATTCTCTATACCTCACATCCATGCACCCTTGTTGTAATTATCAAAGGGTCACCATAAGGAGCTAAGATACCTTTGAAGTCAAGTCATGAGAATCCAACTATACGGCTATCCATATCTACCTTCTTTCTCTTTTTCTTAGCCTCTGAAGATGCTAGATTCACAACCTCCACTTTGGTCACTGACTTAGCCTCTGCCAAATGAGCTTTACGGTTGGCTACTTCAGAGCCACCCCCTGCTAGTCCTCCATATATGGTTTTGACACCAAAGGAGATCATTCTAACCCTCTTCATAGGGGCATTGCCATCTTTCGGTGGGAGGTCAGGATCATCCTCATCATCGCCATCCGAGCCATTATCTCTTCTTGCTGGGGTTTCATCTCGACATCTGCCATTTCTCTTCTTTTTAGGTCCATCTCTTCCCCTCTTAGTAGCCTTACCATCGACATACTTCCTCAACTTTCCGGACTTCAACATTTTCTCGATTTCATCCTTCAAAGTGAAGCACTTTTCTGTCACATGGTTGTGGTCTTGGTGGAACTCATACCACAGGTTCTTGTTCCTCTTATGCGGAGGAACCTTCAGCTTCTTCAACCATCTCAGAGACCGATCATTCGTGATCTCGTTGAGGATGTGTTCACAGCTCACAGTTAGAGGAGTATAATGTGCAAACTTGTTATCTGTAGACCTATTTTTCCCATCTTTCTTTCTTTGGAACTTCCTGCTGCCATTTCCGTTCTCATCCTCATACTTTGTGTCCATAGCCTCTTCAGCATTCATGACCTTTTCCGTGGTTTCCAATAGCTCTTCCATGGACTTGGTAGGGTCTTTCGCAAGCTTCCATGGGAACTTCCCCTTATGGAGTCCCCTTATGAGGGTTGTCATGGCTATATTCTCTTCATAGTCTTCAACCTTTAATTTTTCTTTATTGAATCTAACAATGTAGTCTATTAGGCTCTCGTTCTTTCCTTGTTTGACATACAACAAATGGGTGGTATTCTTTTGAGGTCTTACCCCAAAACATAAATTTTGAATGAACCATTCAGCCAAGCCCTTAAAGTTCTCAATTGAGTTCTTCGAAAGAGAGGTAAACCGGATGTGTGCAGCTCCCGTTAAAGTCCTAGAGAAGGCTCGAAACTTCATCTTATCTTGGATTGAATAAATATCCACCGCAGACTGGTACATCTCAATGTGATGTACAGGGTTGGTACTACCATTATACTTGGTAGACACCGTAGGTGGTTTGAATTTGGCAGGGGTTAGGAAGCTCACTATTTTGGCCATGAATGGGGAACCCTATGAGAAACCTCTTTACAGTAGGTCTTGGATTTTTATGAGGTCCCCTATCTTCTCTTCGAGACATTGAATGGAATTACTCCATGGTCTTGTAATGTTGGCCTAGTCGATGTTGTATCCAGCCACCTCCAAGGGGTGAACTGAGGGTTCCCCAGCTGCTTCACAATGTTAACTGTTGACCTCTTGACATAGTCTCGACCTTGATAAGGACGGCCCTAATGAGGCCGAGGTCCCCCTCTTCCTTTTGAGAGCCAGCCGCACTTCGTGACCTGGATACCCTCCGTCTTAAGTCATTAACTGGGTCGTGCCTTTGAAAGGCCGACCCTCTGTTCAAGGGATCAAAAGTTGATCCTCTTTGTCGGGGAACCTCATCTCTTCTTCCCCCATAACCTCTGCTCTGCTGGATGTAACGTACCGTGTTATTCAAAACCTCATACGGTTCCCAGTATCCCTCTAGAGCATCTTCTGCCTCCATATCATCATACCTATCCCCATGGCAAGGGTGTCCTTGCCTCCCCAGGCGTAAACGCCTAGGGTCAACAACGTCCCACCTCCGATGAGGAATAGGTTGGTCTTTTGTGGTGCCCGGGGTGGTCCCCTAGCTTTAGGATGGGGTTGGACAACTGCCGAAGTAATCATCTCCGGTGAGACCCCAGGTGGCCTCATCATATTTTGACTGAGATGTGCAAAAAAATGACTTGTATTTTTGGGTTTCGGGTACTTCTGATCGGTTATGACTTAATTATGTTGTTACAAGTCATTTTAATTATTTGGTAACATTTAAAGTTGAATTTAGAGTTAATGGGCATTTAAGTCTTCCAACAACATTTATTCTCATTTATGTGTTCTAAACCTAGAAAGAGAGAGAGATAAGGACAGATTGGGAGAAAAAGGAGAGAAAAGGAAGAGAACTGAAGATCTGAGCTTGGGATTTGTTGTAACCGGAAGATAATCCGAGACTACAACCCTAAGGCAAGTTTCTAACTTGCAAATGTATGATTTAGTGTCGATAAATTGTATTGATAGTCGTGTATTTGGAGAAATTAACAAATTGAGGGTTTTGTTGAATTTTGGTGTTTAACCCTTAGATTTTGATGTTTGTATGATTTGAGTTGAATGTATTGGTATGTTGTTATATAGAAATGTTGGGGTGAGGTTGTTAGTTGATGGGGTTGTGAGATGGGAAGAAATTAGGGTTAGAGATTTAGGCTTGGTATGAGAAAAAGGGGTTTTGGCCATAGGATCTGGTATGACCGGTCGACCGCGGTCCAGAGCCCGGTCGATCGAGCCTCAAGAGAAAGTCTTTCTGCTTCTTTTGATAGGCATATTTAGAAAGCGATGTCAATCGCGGTCTAAGGACCAATCGACCGGGCCTTGGTGGAGGGTCTTACTACTTCTTTTACAAGCCTAATTTTGGAAAGCGCGGTCGACCGGGGGTCAGGGGTCGGTCGACTGGTACCTTATTTTTCACCCTGAAAACTTTAGTTTTCTTTAGTTCCTTTCTTTTAAGGTTTAGGACTAGGAACCTTCTTGCATGAAGTAAAACTAGAGTATTAGAGTCTTGTATTAAGGTAATCAAGAACCTAGGTTAGAATATGAGCGTTGGGGCTAGGGTCGGGAATTAATTAATTAGTTGTTAGAAAGAGGAAAGGGTCCTTTTCATATAGTGAGCTAGTCTAGGACTAGGGGAAAGTATGGTTATATAATTTTGGACTTTTGAGATTGGGATGAGGTAATATTACACTTGATGGCTTATAAGGTGTCGTTAATTCATGGAGACTAATATGAAGCTAATTGAATGTTGTATTTTATGTCGTTAAACACAAATGACTCCGGATATAATGTAATGTACATTTTAAATTGGAATATCTTGTGAATATTGATTTGCATATACATACCTCTCAAAATTCTATCATAAGGGAAGTTATGCGAATGAGGTGAAGTCCCCTGGCTAGTGAATGCAGGGTGAATATAGTTCTCGACCACATGACTGTTGGTTATATTATGATGTTACTTTATTCGAAGTGAGGTAATTCCGGGTATGGTTATGACTCACTGTCGAGGGTATATGGCCGCTTCCCACGCTACGCGACTTAGGATGCCCAGGTGGTCTTGGTTATAGGCCCTGGAACATGATAGCTATTTAGGGGCGCATCCAGTGGGGTGAATCCCGGAAGGATGGTCATAGAATTGTTATTTATTTTAATTATAACTATTCTCACAAATGTGACATTTTATAAATGGTTAAATCATTTTATAAATCAACTACTTGGAATACGTTTCCTAATGAGGAATGGACTTGTGTAGCCATATTGTGCAAAAACTGAAATGTAAGTTTATTAAGTTAAAATTGAGTTATTTCTTTTGCATTGATGAATAGTTATCATTATAAATGACATTGCACTAAGTTGTGCATTTAGATGAGAGGTGAGAATTATTCTTATTGTGAAGAGCGAGTTAAGCTTGTTTCTGATGTTAGATATTCATAACTGTCATGCATTTTATTCACATGAATATCATATCAAACCGGGCCCTAACCCATTTATATCTCTTTGTTTTATATGGTTCTCTTTTACGCCCAGGTGCTTCGTCGCAAGGACGCCCGTGTTGATCCTTCCTTCCTAGTGTCCAGGGGCTATGGCATTTTTGCGGATGTTATCGGACTTTTGTGATAGATGCATCAATCTTTTGTACACTCTAGTTATGATCAGCCTACACATTCGGCCATGTTTCCCAAGTTTTGTACTTTCTTATATACTGTGATATCTCTTTTTAATACTCGGTGTAACCGTTTGTATTGGTTTGTTAAATGATAGATTATTCGGTTATTATGTTGTGAATGATTGTTAAACTGCCATCTGTCTTTATTTATATCCACCTTCTTTTAAAATTTAATTGTCTTAATGGTTTTATTTAAACTTACAAAATAATTTGACATCCGTTTTCTAAAATAATTGGTGGTTATCTCGTATTATTATTTTCACGACAGTGATGCTAAGAATGGACCATCTAGGATTCCTGTATTTATTGGAGTATCGGGCTGGCCACCTCTTATTTTAATATGAGGGGTGTCATAATAACAGTGCTTGTTATACACGTTTTTCAAGTCTTTTGGCACTAACGTTTCTGCAAATATTTTGCCCAAAAACAAACTTCATTTTTTATGTTTAATGCCTTTTTGATTCACAATCCTTCCCAAACATTTGTGTGAATATTTAAACCCTAGATATAATTGTTCTACTCATCTTGGATTAACCTTGTGGAGAAGAAGGGTCTTTATATGTTGTTGATATTGGAGTTCTTGCGGGACCTCTTGCTAATAAACGACGAATCGACACCTGCGGGTTTCCGTGCGTCAAAATTGTATTTTGTTGTGATTGTAAGTCGTTACATATTATAGTGAAATAAATGGTTTTGCCCTTTTGGGGGATTTTTCCACATATTGTGATTGACTTTGCATGCTTGGTTTTATTTATTTAGTCTGTCACAGTTTGATTGCAAGAGTTAGGATTTTTGGAATTAAAAGTTGGAATTTAATTAAACAAGTTAATCATTGATTGTTGGCGCACTCTCAGATATAAGTCACTAATGTATATTCATTAACATTATAGTACCTTAACGTTCTCCCAGTTTGAACCTGAAATTGTTCCTCCTTTCGATACCACCAATGCTTTAAATTCACTTCAAGACAAAGATTAAAATGAAAAACATGTGTACAAGGACAATATGATTTAAGGTAACTATATAATATATGTGGAGGGATTTTTTATATGTACTATCCAACGATTGAGGTTATAAGTTGGGGTTTAGATCCCATGGTGAAATATGAAGCCACGTGTAATTGTCCCTTAAAACTCTCGGCCAAACGCTCACCTTGAAACCCATCTAAATAAGATTGAGGGGATTATTATTCAGTATTACTTGATTGTGTCTTTATTAATTAATACAAACTTAAAGAAAATTTGCTATAAGTTTTTACAGCATGTTGTATTTTTTAGTTTGACAAAGCTGTTAAACTTTTTACGTGTTTGGATTATCAAGATGGTATGTGAAGCAATGTATATGAGATTCCCTGAAAAACTACCATATATATATATATATAACAATATCATTGCTACTTTGTATTTTTGTAGTTAACACTATTGATTTCTTATCTAATCTTTCTTTCCAAGATTTCTTGGCAATGGTTTTGCAATTTTTCAAGGCCTTGGACATTACCAATAAAAGTATTACGAATTTCATAAGAGTTTTCTAACAAAACAAATACAATAAAAAAATTATAACGTATTTTAGTCTAATTGTTTTTCCATCTGTAAAAATATTAAGAGATAATCCCTTCCTACACTTTCTAAAAATTATATGTGACACCCCTCTTATTAAAATAAGAGGTGGACAGCCCGATACTCCAATAATTACAGGAATCATAGATGGTCCATTCTTAGCATCACAGTACTACAATAAGTATACGAGATAACCACCAATTATTTTAGAAAATGGATTGTCAAAATTTTTATTTATAAGTTAAAGAAAAACATTTACATAATTCAATTGAAAAGAAGGTGGATGCAAATAAAGACAAATATTAAGCCGACAACTATATACAACAAAATAACCGAATAAACTGTCGATTAACAGACATAAACAACAGGGTTACACCGAGTATTAAAGTACAATATCACATATATACTACAAGTACAAAACTTGGGCAACACGCCCGAACGTTTCACCGATCATAACTAGAATACAAAAGATGGAAGCGTCTATATCAAAATATCCCGTAACATTCGCAAGGTGTTACAGCTCCAAGACACTGGGATAGAAGAGTCAATACGGGCGTCCTTGAGGTGGAGCACCTGGTCTAATATGAGATTCATGCAAAATAAAGAGATATAAATGGGTCAGGGCCCGATTTGATATGATCACCATGTGAATAACGTGCATGACAGTTATGAACAGTTAAATCATCAAGAATAAGCTTGTTTCGTTCACCATAAGTAATGATAAGGAATCTAATTTCTCAATCTAAAAGTATAACCTAACGTTATATCAATAACAATGATCACAATTCAAATATGCCAGAGAATATTGATAATATACTACTTAAAGAGATTCCAATTTACACAATTTCATTTCACCGTTACTTTTCTCATTAGGAAACGTATTCAAAGCAATTTATTTCATAGAGTTCTTTGCCATCAATAATATTCCACTTTAATAAGAATAGTTATATTACACAACATATAACGATTCTAAGACTGTCCTTATGAGTTTCCCCACTGGACGTGCCCCTAAATAGCTATCATCTTCCAGGGCCTATCACCAAGACAACTTGGGCATCCTACATCGCATAACGTCTGTAAGTGGCTATATACCTTCGATAGTGAGTCATAACCACACCCGAAATTACCTCACTTCGAACAATAATCACACAATATATAATAATTGGTCCTATGGCCGAGGACTATATTCGCCCTGCATTCACTAGCCAGGGAACTTCACCTCATACGCGTAACTTCCCCTATGATAGCATTTAGATAGGTGTGTATATACAAATTTATCATTCACAAGTTATTTACTTTATCAAGTATGCATTTCATTTTATTCGGAGCCATAAGCATTTGATGCCATCATTATAATTCTCACTGTTTAAATATCTCCAATACAAATCTCCATGAATTAACATTCATTCCTCAAACCATAGTGTATGATATTACTTCAACCCAATTCTAGAAGTCCAAGTTAAATCACTTTATTTCCCTTTAGACCTAAACTAACTCATTTTATAATAGAATCATTTATCTACGTCTAATTTAATTAACTAAATTAATTCCCAATCTAAGTCCCAACTCTCATTTCTAACTTAGGTTCTTAGATACCTTTCTACTAGACTCTAATAGTCTAGTTTTACTTAATTCAAGAAAGTTCCTAAGTCCCTATCTTAAAAGAAAGAAGCAAGAAGAAACTACGCATTTAAGGGTGAAAAACAGGGAACCGATCGACCGGTCAGGGGACCGCGGTCGATCGTGCCTCTTTGGTTTTGCCTAGAAAGGAAAACTGTAAGTTTATTTTGGAAGGCCCGATTGATCGGTCCTGGGACCACGGTCGTCCGCGCTCTAAATTATACTTATCGAAGAAAGAAGTATGCTTTCCCCTTAATTCCCGATCGACCGGTACTGGGACCGCGGTCGATCGTGCCTATCAGACCTATGATTATCTCTTCTCCTACAATGCTAAATCCAAAACCTCAAACCTTTATTCCTACACTTCTTTCACTATCATCAACTAACAACACAACCACAACCTCATAACAAATTATTCACATTAAATTATATGCTAGAAAGTAAGAAACTTGCCTTTAGCTGAAATCTCAAATTCCTTTCCAGTAGAAGCAAGATCAAACCCCAATTTCTTTTTTTCTTCTTCTTTCTCTTCTTTTCCCCAAATTCTCTTTCTCTCTCTTTCTTTCTAGGTTTTGTAAGAATACACTTAAGGAATAAAAGGGGTTGTAAGACTCAATCGGGTATTTAGCCTTAATTTCCATCTTTAAATGCTAATACACCATTAAAATGACTCTTAACTACATAATTGATTCATAACCTGTTAGAAGTGCCCGGAACCCAAAAATACAATATGGCACTTATTTTGACTATCTCGACTATTTCGGGACTAATCGCGCCCTCTAAATTGGCATCCAGAATAGTATAAATCATTTCAAGTTTCAACTTAATTTAAACCATAAATGTCTTTTAAAGCACAACGACACCATGAATCATCACATAATGTTATTTAAATTCACATAACAGTAAATATGCAAAATTTAGTAAATATTATCTTTTACTCACTTAGATATTATTTACTCCATCCTACAATATTTTATATAATTACCTCTCATGGAAAATTAATATAAAATATATTACTCAAAAGTAAGGGTTATTACATACTCCCTCCCTTATAAGGGAACTTTGCCCTCAAAATTAGGCGTACCTTGCAAAAAGAGATGTGGATACTTTTCTCGTATATCGTCCTCATGCTCCCACGTTGATTCCTCGGCATTACGATGCCCCCATTGGACCCAAACCAAGGGTACCACTCAAGATCTTAGCCTACGCTCCCCATGGTCTAAGATTGCAACTTGTTGTTCCTCGTATGAAATATCGGGCTGCAATTCGATATCATCCAAAGGAATGTGCCAGTGAGCTCCTTCACACCTCTTATACTTTTTCAAGGATGAAACATGAAACACATCATGAATCTGTTGGAAGTGTTTCGGTAAAGCAAGTTGATAAGTTACTGGGCCTACTTTAGCAATAATGGGGAAAGGGCCTACGTAACGCGGCGCAAGCTTTCCTTTCTTCCCAAATCTTTTTATACCCTTCATTGGCGATACTTGCACCAAAACTTGATCTCTAACCTCCAACTCTACATGCCTTCTATTCACATCAGCATAACTCTTTTAACGATCTTGAGCTATTCGAATGCGATTGCGAATAAGTTCGATCTTTGAAGAAGTATTTTAGATAATTTTAGGTCTAAGAAATTTATTACCCCTACTTCCAACCAATAAGTTGGTGATCTACACGGTCGTCCATATAATGCTTCATAGGGTGACATCCAGATAGTGAATTGGTACGAATTATTATAGGCAAATTCGACCAAGCGAAGGTATTGTTCCAATCCTCCTTTAAAATGAAGCACACTCATTCTGATCACATCCTCTAACATTTGGTTGACTCTTTCCGTTTGCCCATATGTTTGAGGGTGATAGGAGGTACTCAACTTCAATTCGGTTCCCATAGCTTCTTGGAAACTTTGCCAAAAATGGGAAACAAAAATTTTGTCTCGATCAGAGACTATATTAATGGGCACCCCATGGAGTCTGACAATCTCCGCGATAAATAGCCGGGCATAACGAACAGTATTGTAGTCTGTATGAACCGATAAGAAATGTGCTGACTTGGTCAAATGATCGACAATCACCCAAATGGAATCATGACCGCTTTGTGACGTTGGCAATCCCGTGATGAAAACCATCGAGATGCTTTCCCACTTCCATACTAGTATTTCCAAGGGTTGTAACAATCCTATCTGTCGTTGACGATCTACATTCACCAGTTGACAAGTAGTACATTGGGAAAAAAATCAGAAATGTCCCTCTTCATACCCGCCCACCAATATTGATGGCACATGTCTTTGTACATTTTCTCTCCACCAGGATGTACTGCAAACTTGTACCCGTGAGATTCTATCATTACGGCCCATCTTAAATCCCCTTCGCCCGAGATAACAATTCTCCCATGGAAACGTAACCCGCCCTCAGAACTTATAGACTAGGATTTCTCTCCATCGATTAATAATTGGTGTATACGGTCCTGACAACTTTTGTCCCTTCCTTCAACTTCCACAACTCTTGCCGCTATAGCAGGCGTAACGGTCAATATCGACATAAACGCCCTAGCAACAACGTCCTCTTGGCTGAGCTCCTTCCATTTAGCCTTCCACATCGTGGCTAACTCCCCTTCGGGTTTTCAACTCAACGCACCCGCCACTACATTCGCCTTACCCGGGTGATAATGAATATCAAATTGGTAGTCCTTCACAAAGTCTAACCACCGACGTTGTCGCATATTCAAATCCTTCTGTGAAAATAAATATTGCAATGATTTGTGGTCCGTGAAAAGACTAAATTTCTCCCCCAGTAGGTAATGTCTTCAAATCTTTAAGGCAAAAACCACTGCATCAAGTTCCAAATCATGAACCGGATAACTCTTCTCGTGGGGCTTTAGTTTGCAAGAAGCATAAGCAATAGCCCAATGTTCTTGTTGTAACACACCTGCAGAGATGCGTTTGTAAAGACCAAATATTCAACCCCGGCCTTGGTAACGCAAGTACTGGAGCAGAAGTCAACTTATCTTTCATCTCATCAAAAGCTAGCTGACAAGAATTATCCCAAACAAACCTCACCCCCTTCCGAGTTAGATTTATCAAAGGGCTAGCAATCATAGAAAAACCCTTGATAAATCTGTGGTAATAGCCGGCCAAACCCAAAAAATTACGAATCTCGATAGGTGTCGTGGGCTGACCCCACTCCCTCACCACTACAACTTTACTCGAATCTACCGAAATACCCTCAACGGTAATAATGTGGCCAAAAAATTGTACTTCATGTATCCAAAAACCACACTTCTCAAACTTAGCATATAATTGATGATCCCTCAACGTCTATAGGACCAACCATAAATGCATAGCATGATCGACTTCTGTTTGAGAATAAACTAGGATATCATCAATAAAAATGATAACAAACTGGTCCAGGAAGTCTCGAAACACTCTATTCATAAGGTCCATAAACACTGCAGGATCATTGGTTAGCTCAAAAGGCATAACCAGAAATTCATAGGACCCAAATCTAGTCAGGAACACAGTTTTGGACATGTCTTGTTCTTGTATCTGTAGCTGGTGATACCCCGTCCTCAAATCTATTTAGAGAAGTATGGTGCTCTCCTAAGTTGATCGAATAAATCATCAATCCATATGCCCTTGGATAGGAGTTGAATAAATATTCGACACTAGTGAAAGTACTCTCCGCAGATTTAATTAGCTCCGTCGATTGAGGAAAACTCTGATAAATAAATGAGTGTGTCGCACTCGTATCAAACAATATACGACCCATATGCCCTTGGATAGGAAACTTACCCTCAATAGCTGGTGGCGCGGGTGAGGATGGAAGAAGCATAGCATCCTGTATGTGGTAGACACACCCATACTATAGTGGTCCCTATTGTGGAAGGACAACTGGATTAGGCCCTTGTGGTGGTAGTTGTGCATGTTGATGCTGTTGAATTCTAGGAAACTGTCCCCCAATCAATAACGGACACGACTTCCTATAATGACCCGGCTCCCCATATTGAAAGCAACAACCCACCATATTTTCCTGATTATGGCCCCTGTTATTTCTGAATTTCCCAAAGCCTTGGACCGATCGGCCTCGACCCCCATTGTTACCCCGACCTTCTTGACTCGCCTGATGCTATTGCTGGGCACCCTGACCGTGCCTAAAATTACTGCCACCGAAATTAAATCCCCAGAAACGCTACCTTTTGGACAAATCCCCTTGTTGGGTGTCCTTTTCCTTACCTCCCGATGATTGGGACGAGGGTAGTGCTGCCCCTCTCGCACCTTTGCCTCCTGTCTTACTTGCTTGCCCCACAACTGAAGCTTTCTTACTACCTTGAACATGCAACCGATGATCTTGACAATGAAGTAACGCGACATTCATCACATCCCCGAAAGTTTATAAAGATGTATTGCCCAGCAAGTTTTGTCGTATCCTCCAATGTAAGCCTCCAATGAACTTTGATATTCTCCTTTCCTCCGGAGTTACCTCATCCAGAACAAAACTAGCCAAACGAGTGAATTCCTCCTCATACTCTGCCACAGAACGCTCACCTTGAACTATATCTTGAAGCTTTCTCCTCATTTCCCTTTAGACCGCGGGAGGGAAATACTTTCGATCAAACAAATCCAAAAGTCAGTTATAGTCATGGTATCTCTTTGCTCTGGCATGGTCATCGACTCCCACCAATGTAATGCTGCTCCAACTAGTTTAAAAGTAGCAAGGATTTTCTTCCGTTCCTCACTACAGTCTACCATACGAAGATGGCACTGCATATCCTTTTCCCATTGGTTAGCTACTATCACTTCGGGATCACCCTGAAATTATGGGGGATGACCATTTAAAAAGGATTACCTGACTCTTTCCCATGGAGAGGGTCCTGCAGGGACTTGTACCTCTTGAGCCCTTGGTTGTTGGGCTTGGGGAATTTTTTGAGCCACGACGGTCATCGTTGCATTAACCTCCTTGGCAACAATGTTAGCTACATCAGAGGCATTTATAGTTCCTTGTTGTGGCGGTGGAGGACCAACACCAACTTCTACAACTCTATTTCTTCTCGCAGGGCGACCTCTATTAGGCGGCATCTGAGACGAAGAAATAACTGAATTAGAACACTATTAAGAACAATTTATTTTGCAGAAGATCACCAATATAGATAAACAAAACAGTCCTAACAATAAGTCTCTATATCAAAGAACGCTACGGTAGAACATGACAAGTCTGCATAGATCCTAAAGACTCTAGAATCTGATGCTCTGATACCATCTGTGACACCCTGCTTATTAAAATAAGAGGTGACCATCCTGATATTCCAATAATTATAGGAATCATAGATGGTCCATTCTTAGCATCACAGTACTACAATAAGTATATGAGATAAACACCAATTATTTTAGAAAACGGATTGTCAAAATTTTTATTTGTAAGTTAACGAAAAACATTTACACAATTCAAGTGAAAAGAAGGTGGATACAAATAAAGACAGATATTAAGCCGAAAACTATATATAATAAAATAACCGAATAAACTGTCGGTTAACAGACATAAACAACAGGGTTACACCGAGTATTAAAGTACAATATCACATATATACTACAAGTACAAAACTTGGGCAACACGCCCGAACGTTTAACCGATCATAACTAGAATATAAAAGATGGAAGCGTCTATATCAAAATATTTCGTAACATCCGCAAGGTGTTACAGCTCCAAGACACTAGGATAGAAGAGTCAATACGGGCGTCCTTGCATCAGAGCACCTGGTCGAATATAAGATTCATGAAAAACAAAGAGATATAAAAGGGTTAGGGACCAGTTTGATATAATCACCATGTGAATAACGTGCATGACAATTATGAACAGTTAAATCATCAAGAATAAGCTTGTTTCGTTCACTATAAGTAATGATAAGGAATCTAATTTCTCAATCTAAAAGTATAACCTAACGCAATATCAATAATAATGATCACAATTCAAATATGCCAGAGAATATTGATAATATACTACTTAAAGAGATTCCGTTTTACAAATTTTCATTTCACCGTTCCTTTTCTCATTAGGAAACGTATTCAAAGCAATTTATTTCATAGAGTGCTTTGCCATCAATAATATTCCACTTTAATAAGAATAGTTATATTACACAACATATAACGATTCTAAGACTGTCCTTATGAGTTTCCCCACTGGACACGCCCCTAAATAGCTATCATCTTCCAGGGCCTATCACCAAGACAACTTGGGCATCCTACATCGCATAACGTCGGTAAGTGGCCATATACCTTCGACAGTGACTCATAACCACACCCGATATTACCTCACTTCGAACAATAATCACACAATATATAATAACCGGCCCTATGGCCGAGGACTATATTCACCCTGCATTCACTAGCCAGGGAACTTCACCTCGTACGCGTAACTTCCCCTATGATAGCATTTAGAGAGGTGTGTATATACAAATTTATCATTCACAAGTTATTTACTTTATCAAGTATGCATTTCATTTTATTCGGAGCTATAAGCGTTTGATGCCATCATTATAATTCTCAATGTTTAATTATCTCCAGTACAAATCTCCATGAATTAACATTCATTACTTAAACCATAGTGTATGATATTACTTCAACCCAATTCTAGAAGTCCATATTAAATCACTTTATTTCCCTTTAGACCTAAACTAACTCATTTTATAACAGAATCATTTATCTACGTCTAATTTAATTAACTAAATGAATTCCCAATATAAGTCCCAACTCTTATTTCTAACTTAGGTTCTTAGATACCTTTCTACTAGACTCTAATAATCTAGTTTTACTTCATTCAAGAAGGTTCCTAAGTCCCTATCTTAAAAGAAAGAATCTAGAATAAACTAAGCATTTAAGGGTGAAAAACAGGGGACCGATCGACCGGTCAGGGGACCGCGGCGATCGTGCCTCTTTGGTTTTGCCTAGAAAGGAAAGCACTAAGTTCATTTTGGAAGGCCCAGTCGACCGGTCCTGGGATCGCGGTCGAACCCGCTCTAAATTTATACTTATCAAAGAAAGTAGTATGCCTTCCCCTTAAGGCCCGGTCGACCGGTCCTGGGACCGCGGTCGACCGCGCCTATCAGACCTACGATTATCTCTTTTTCTACAATGCTAAATCCAAAACCTCAACCCTTTAGTCCTACACTTCTTTCATTCTCATCAACTAACAACACAACCATAACCTCTCTACACCACAACAAACTCTCATGACCAACTTAAATCATACAAACTACAAGATCCAAGGGTTAAACATCAATATTTATCAAAACCTACTATTTGTTCTAATTTTCCAACTACACAACTATGACAACAAATTATTCACATAAAATCATATGCTAGCAAGTAAGAAACTTGCATTTAGCTGAAATCTCAAATTCCTTTCCGGTAGAAGCAAGATCAAACCCCAATTTCTTCTTTTCTTCTTCTTTCTCTTCTTTTCCCCAGATTCTCTTTCTCTCTCTTTCTTTCTAGGTTTTGTAAGAATACACTTAAGGAATAAAAGGGTTTGTAAGACTCAATCGGGTATTTAGCCTTAATTTCCATCTTTAAATGTTAATACACCATTAAAATGACTCGTAACTACATAATTGAGTCATAACCTGTTAAAAGTGCCCGGAACCCAAAAATACAATATGACACTTATTTTGACTATCTCGACTATTTCAGGACTAGCCGCGCCCTCTAAATTGTCATCTAGAATAGTATAAATCATTTTAAGTTCCAACTTCATTTACACCATAAATGTCGTTTAAAGCACAACGACACCATGAATCATAACATAATGCTATTTACATTCACATAACAGTAAATATGCAAAATTTAGTAAATATTATCTTTTACTCACTTAGATATTATTTACTCCATCCTCCAATATTTTATATAATTACCTCTCATGGCAAATTAATATAAAATAAATTACTCAAAAGTAAGGGTTACTACATTATATTTGGCATTCAAAGTCAATAAATATATTTAATATTTAATTTTTTTCTTTTAAGGGAATGTTTGGGCATGGAAATATTAAGAAATGAATCGAACACTATCGGTGTAATTAGGTGTAGTTGAAATGAAATTTATGTATGATGCAAGTGGTGTGTTGTCAGATATAAGCGTGGTCGGTAAATATATTATTGGTGGTATGCATGATTTTATTTTTGTATCTCGGCCCATATATAATGTTGGACTGACATATATTCCATATCGTAGACACATAAAACTCTCATTGGCGACAAAAAGCCAAACAAAATTACAATTGTTCTATCGGTACAGGTTATGTAACTTTTTCTTGAATGTATGTTATGCGAGATTTACATTTGTTTTCACTTTATTTTTATTTTCTGCATTGAAAAAGTAATGTTTTTAATGTCGTTCAGTATGAGTAATGTCATGGTTGTGGGTGGCCACCTACTGCCATGGCAACAGGTTTTTATGGTTAATAACCTATATACAAATTCAACTTAAATATTCATGATTTTCTCAACCATTAATATCCTAATTTGGTTTTAATTAGTTTTGTTATTTGTAGCATTTGGACAGCTCCTGCACACATTGCACAATTAGTTTTGAAGGTATTGGTCGACTGTAAATGGCCATCAACCTCAAATTTTACTTCCATCGTCGAACACTATCGTAGGTACTCTCTCTATTTTTTTCACTCACTTATAGGTACTCTCTATCTATGTTTTGTATCATTTGATGCTAAGGATGTGATAGATTAAGGGGTTGGTGGTGGTGGTGAGTTGTGTTAAGTTTGTGATTTGGTAATGGGTTTAGGTTAGGATAATTTATATGCTTCTTCTTAATGTATTCAATAATATTACATTTTCAGTAAGGTTCAAGAGTGTTTTACTTATAGTCTATTATTTGGCCTGCATAAATACTTTTTGCATTTCCATTGCTTTGCAAATTATGTATAAAATTTGCATTGTGAAATTGCATACAATGACATATATGTATTAGATTTTTTTATATATAGATATATGAAATTTGTTGATAGATAAATCAAATATGTAATTGAAGTGAGTGTCTACTATGTTCAAAAAGTACGATTGAAGTTAAGTGACAACATTTAGATATTCAATTCTTTTTTTGTTCTTGTAAAGGTATGTGAGTACTATAAGCTTTTATTTTCATTTTTAGTTTTCCATGTGGATACTGTATTTTATTTTTCTGAATTCTTATTTTAAAGTTGTATAAGTTTCAATGACGCAACTTACTTTCATTTACTTTCCTTTATTTATAAAACTCACAAATAAGGCTTAAAAAAAGGGTGGGGGGGGGGGGGGGGGTGGGGGGGGGGGGGGGGGTGGGAGGGAGCCTCCTCTCCCTCTCCCTCCCCCACACCCCACCCTCCCGGAAATCCTCCCCTCCACCTGTGGACACTGGAATGGAATTTGAGAAGGTTCAACAAGAGTCTCCAGCCTTGATCGATTCTAAGATAGGTGAACATGAGGACGGTTTTCTTTTAACAACCAACCATAAAATTGAAGCAAGAGATGATAGTAATGATAATCAGATTGACA
The DNA here is from genome assembly GCA_949130495.1 of Sambucus nigra. Classification (NCBI taxonomy): domain Eukaryota; kingdom Viridiplantae; phylum Streptophyta; class Magnoliopsida; order Dipsacales; family Adoxaceae; genus Sambucus; species Sambucus nigra. Next base: position 394,965,256 of record OX422215.1, read on the forward strand.
CTTACGATTCTCAAGTTAGCAGCAGTTATACGCAACTGAAACTTTGGGGTAGTGGGTGGATGGATCCGTTTAACGTATAATGGTATTGCATTGATCTTGATGAAGTCGATGTCAATTTTCAAAACTTGAAGTAGTTACAGAAGTTGTTAAAAGAAATTGTAAAATGTCGTTTTGAAGAAGGAAATGACACCAATTCTATGCAACACTTTGGGTTGGAAATCAAAATATGATATCCGATCCTTGTATAACCTTCAACGGCCCATGTGTTGCCACAGGCTCACACATATATTATAATAGTGGTAAGAAGCCCCGTGGAGATGTGGTTCTGGATGAACTCTATGTTCTTGATACTAGCATTACATCTTTACGATGGAAGACGGCTACTAAGATGCGTATGCCTAGAGTCTCTCCACTTACGGCTCTTCTGGATGGTAATATCTTTATCATAGGAAGTCTGAGGGAGTTCAAAGAGTTCTAAGGACACTGTGAAATATTTGACACTCGTGAAAATAAGGCTGTAAGAATGGCATGTCTTTCGCATCCATATATGAAACTTTTTTAATTTCTAGCATTGATTGATGTTAATCATGATTCCAAGGAGATCTTATTTTTTTCACGTTCTGATAAAAAAAGTGTTCGCTACCATGTCAACGGATATTATTGGACCTATGGTGAAGCTCCCGACGGGCTTTGTAAAACGTGCGTCCTAAAGCTCGGATATGAGATAGTTAATGCGACCTTGTACTGGATGAATTCCAAAATGGAGGCTTGTGCCTACAATCTTTCTGATTATAAATTGTACTGGTCGAAAGGGCCCCTGGATTTTTTGAAAGATTGGTATCGAATAGTTCAATGGGAATGTTCAAGTTTGAGTCATCTTACCGGTGATGATTTTTGCCTTGTTTTTTATGAACATCCACCCGACTATACACCAGTTTATTGCATAAAGATGCAAATTTCCCACTGCATCGACAAGGAAACCAAATTCCTGAGTGTTTCACAAAAGTTTATAGTGGATTATTATGCCATTTTCTATCTACAAATATTCAATACCCTGTTGGTTTCTAGTGAGAAGACGGGGAACGAAGAAGCAAGCACCTCCCCTCCAACGATTCTGGACAGTTGAGTGAAGCTTAAGATTTTGTTGTTACATAAGTCAATGCAGAACCTTTTGCCAAGATTTCTATCGAAGTTTATTATATTGAAAACTAAAATTGAGAAGGTTTATATGTGTATCTTTGAATCTCAACATTGAGAAATAATGTGTTCAGACATTTAAACATGTTCAGACTCTCTGAAAAAATGATGCAACTTTCACGGTCTTCACTGTTAATTGAGTTTAGATAAATATGTATTACACTGTTAATTGAGATCCAGATCATTAGATATATAAAAAAAAATTTAGTCTCCACCATATATCCATATCATGCAGAATCTCCTTTATATGATTTCATAAACATCTACTTTATAGGATCTCCCGTCATATTTATTATGATTAATTTTCTTAATGTAGTATAATTTACTGTAGGCTCTTAAATTGGACACACTACTCATGGTCTCCACAATTTGAAGAACTGATAATACATCTTAATAAAAAAGTGTTGTCTTATGGAACTTATTTAAAACTTCTTTTGAATCTTATTTCAATGTTACTCCAATTGTGTTTTATAACTCCTATACTTGAAATATATATTACTTATTTAAAATTGTAATTATGGTTTGCATATTTCTTGTTTGATGAAATGCTTGTGAAGCACATTTAATTACTTGATGACATAACAGAGTACCAGTTATTAGCTCCAAGTAATTAATGATGAGTGCATTAAGAAAATTATCTAATGAAGACTGGAACCTATTTACTTATTACAGAGAAACCAAGAGTAATCTATCTATAAATACCCAATGTCAAAGTGAAGAAATCATGAAATATTATTTATAAATAGAATAACTATATTCATGATGCTGCAGTTGCATTTGGTCCTTTGATAATTGGAGAACCCCATTGTAGATTTGTCAATGAGTCTCAAAACAGGAAGATGTACAAAAAAAAATAGAGGTATTAAGCATGGGAATCATTTTAGGAACTATTCTATAACCAACCCCGTAGAGTAACACAACCACATCGTCCCATATCAAGTTCACCCTAGTCCACGGGGCTTAATTTGGAATGTCGACTCCCCAATTGTTAGGTTTAATCTTTGTTTTTAGATAATTAAAAAAACTAACCAGAAAAGCTGCAACAGTTTGTGGACTTGTTACAAGGAATAAAACATAATTTACTGATCATCACAAAGAGGTTGTGATTTTTTTAGTTTTAGGTATTCACACAGTTTTGATTCGACTTAGATTTAACTTTAATGGATGTCCAAATGCGTTGCCTTCTATATTATGGTAATGGTTCTTGTGAATCTTCTAAATAAGACAAATGAAGATATGCATATGTCCTATATCCTTCCATAGATATAATTTGGATATCACCTCCAAAATATATATCATACAAGAGGCATAAAGGAAGACCGTATACATAACCAGCCATCGTTGCCACGTCCCCTATTATGATATTTGACTACTCATCCAGAGGGTTTCTTGCAGTGCTGTAAAGATATGTAAATAATTTATGAAGACAATTTCTTCGTATTCGTCCCCCTTCATCAGATACCGTAATGGTAACATCCTTTAATCCATCAACAACTATTAATCGAACAGGAGGTGCAATTTTTTCAGAGTCCATAAACCACTCTTGAACAACACGCAATGAATTTTTATCCAACTCAAAAACCATCATATGTAAGTGGTTCAGAACATATGGGAACATAAAAGTAGGATCACCATAGATTTTAACATTGGGTGCACTCCTATATTTGCGTAAACAAATGGCACGAACATCCTCGCTGGCACTTCGTGCTACCTCAACGGGGGACATTTTTGTATATATGTAACACATAATTGGGAGGGGGTTCGGATCATACAATGCCTTTTGCTGCCAGATAAGAATGTGAATCCCAATTCTTGACATGTAAAAGCGATCAAGAAATTGGTGGATTTTATCCAGTTCATCGTGATCCATCTTTGGACCAATATGTTTCTTTTAACTGCTGAACTCCTAAGGCCATTGTAGGGACAACATTATTGTGTCTAACCTTGATCGTCTGAATCATTTTGGTTCAATTCAATTCTTCTTTCTTATCTTTAATCTCTGAAAAATATCTAAGATCATGGAAAGAATCCAAATGCCAATCTCGCACCTTGATAACAACAAGTTTTGGGGATAAGCCATAAGGTAGGGTTTCGAGGTCAATAGCTCTCCTAGAAATCCTAATTGGTAACTCCTTATGAATAAAGTGAGCCAAAATTAATAAATTCTTGTCTGTGGGTTAAGAACCGAAGTTCATCATGTAACGGAGGCTCACACCAGTCGGTTTCATGCCAGTCCATCGCCAAACCACATCGATCAGCCCCAACACCCTTTAACAATTTCAAATTACTAATCCAAAATCACATCTCTCTCTATCATCACACATACATATAGATAGTTTTGGATGGGATAAGTGGAATGGGGCCTCGGGATATGGGCCTGTCTAACTAGGGTTAGTTTCAGGTGGCTGTCATCAAACCCAGGTTATAGATATTTGTAAATTGTATATAAAGATACATTATAAAGTTACATGATAACTATAGATCAATATAAAGGGACATAAATAGTTATACACTATTACTTAATGAGTATATACTTGATCATCCTTATTCAGCACCCCACATATCTTTTCATCATGTCCTTAATGAGATGAAATCATGGGAAAGATAATCATACCTTGCGAAAAACATAACATGACACCTATAAATCATTTAATATAAATGTGAGCTCCATGGTCATATATGAATAATGATAGAATTATAACGGTAATTATAGTATGACAAAATGTGGCATCTAACAGCACTCAAATTATAACGGTTCGGACAGTATAAATCAACACACGTAGTTTAAAGCTTTCCAAAGCTAATACCTGATAATCTGGTCTAAAATGATGTCCCAATTGGCTTACACAACGAGATTCATCAATTATAATCCTAGAAAATGATTCACGAGAATGTATGCTTTCTAAGTGTCTCAATAAAACATCACTTCTGCACTCAAGTATTAGTTTACTCAGACCCTTGTCAAGGAAAATAAGGCCAGTCATAACTTCTCAAATAGCTTCACTTAAGGGATCATTATAGTAACATCTACACGTCCAAAAATATAACATGTAAGATCAAAGTAGCTCATCAAAATTAGATCGATGCGTTAATAAACCATTTGCCCTCCAGCCAGTATATTATGTTCAAACTATATATACTATTGCTTGTTCATGAACATTGACGTGATTCCATCTTTGAGAATAAGTATTATGTAGACGAATATAGCAAGCATGTACTTATAAAATTGCAATAAAAATACAAGCACTCACCTAGCTACTTTCTCAGGGGTTACATATAAAAACTTGTATTTATAATAATCTGAAGAATGCTCTCTAAGAATCTCATGTCAAACTGTCCACTCCATACTAGCGCTTAAATAGGCAAAGGGTATGTTTGCATATAATGTAACCCAAACCAAACAGAGGGAAAAATTTAAAATAAGGAATCCATTGAAATCAAGATGAAAATAAAGGTGTTCCTTGATCAACTATACATAGAAAAAAACCCTACAATAGACGCATTATTTTATCCTGAATCAATGAAACAAGAGGTGAAATTACCAATGTTATCCCTCGAAAAATAAGAGAATGTGTCTGCAAGAAGCAGTATTAAGAACATTTCCAATCTCAGTTTACTTATCATTACGAAAACTAAAACTTTTCGTAAATAAGTAACAAGACTCTAAATTATATTTGCATTATATACTAGCATATTAGAATTATAATCAGTGTAGCAAATCCTAGCAAAACTGAAAGAAGAAAAATAACATCCAAGAAAAATTTTCGTATAAATGATTATAAAATGAGATGGAAAAATTATTCATTAAAGTGACATATGAAACCACTAAAATAAAATAAAAAATTACCTTAAGGAGACACAATTTTTTGGTTGTTAACATTATCATATTGGATTCTTTTTTACTATAACCCTTGAGATAATGCAGACCTTCAGGGATATTCTGTCGAGTTTTTTTAGAGAGAATTGTATGGCACCCCTAGGTCAGTTCCCTTAGTACGGGAGGTTTTAGGACTTAAATTGGAGTGAGACTTTCCTAACCTGAAATGTTGATGGATATTTCTAGGCCTCTAAAAGTGGTACTTGAATGTCACATCTTGCTGATAACCTCTAGTCCTTGCATATTATTTTCCAAAAGATTTCATCACGATCTAAGCGAATAATATAAGACCAAACTAAATGCTACTGTGCATCGCTATTTTCAGAATCTACTGAGTAGAGAAGAAAATATAGAGATGTGCTTACATGTTCAATACTAAGAGTTAAACTCTTTGTTAACAGATACTCCTTCTTAAATTCATAGTTATTACTTGAAAGTTAAACTTTAAAAGAAAATTAATCTATAAAAATATCATCTAATAATATCAAAACGCTTTTTGTTCAACCTATATCACTGGTAGGAAGGTTCACTCTGATTGTACATACTACATGGGTTCTTTAAACAAATTTGTTATTTATAAATTATTTGTTATTGTTATATATTTCACTTAGGATTATCGATACATATCTTTAGTATAAACAAGAATGATCATACTACACTGATTTTTTTTCTTTTTTTTTGGGTGGGGGGGAGGGAGGACGAGAGGTTGTTCAGTTCTAATCAATTGAATTGTCGTAAATAAGTAAGCACATCAAAGTAATCAGTTGCAGAAAATCTTGACAGAAATTTGCAGGCCTGTGAATAAAACTAATTAAGGTCACCCAAAATCAAGATAAACGAATATAAAAAACTGAAAATGCAAGCGATGTAAGCTCCATGTGATTGTTTGACATGCACGTGACAAATAGTGCACTTGTAAAAGTAAAATACTGCTAAAATAAAAATAAAAGGAACTTAAAAATCCCTCATTTATAAAATTTATGAGGAATCTTACTTTTTTTACAACATAGGAACACTCCCTAATTAATGATCTAACCATACACAAATGAGGTAGGCTTTATTTTTCCAAGAAGCCATTGGAATATGATATGGTAACTGACTTGTAGTCCTAATGTTAATGTTTTACATGGTTTTTGTACTCACTTCCCCCTTTTCTTATTTTCCATGATGAGGCAAAAATTAGAAAGATGTGAAAATAATTTATATTTTCCTTTCACAAAAGTACTTAGAATGTTCTTGGATAGTGGTGCGAAAAGAACATTTGGAATAAATACGTGGTTACTTCCACTCTTTTTTTTATCAGGGTTCCTATGATACTCTGTTCACTGTGATAATGTGATTTACAAGGGATACAAAGTGAAAATGAGCCCATCGTGTTTGCTAGTAGAATTTGTAACCACTTATTTCCTTTGAACTTTTAAAGGAAGGACCTGCTTATAATTTCAATATTTCTCTTCAAAGTTGTAAACAATGAAATATATTTCATGCCAACATGTGCATTCTACTAGATAAAAAAACTCAAGCACGTGTTAAAATATGAGAAACAATACATAATGATCGATAAATAGAAATTTGATCTTTGGGCATTCTCATTAGGATAATCATTTCAAAGTCATTCTCATTAGGATAAAAAAATACCAAACAATGAATTTCTTCACTAATTAGGGAAGTGTTCCTAACTTTTGCAGAGTTGTTACAATATCCCATTTTTTAATATGCTTTTGGGACCTAGCCAATTTTCAGACCATAATCTTATATCTTCTTTACCAACTTTCCAAAGAATTCGTTCTTCAAACTCTTCTACATATCCTAGTAACTTCTTGCATAACCAAGAAGAGTTATTTTAAAATTTAACATTAGTAATCCTACCTTTAGAAAAATACTTATTTTAATGATTTTGGTCTATTAAAACTGATCCTCATTGAAAAGTGTCTACACTCAAGAGCTTCAGATGTATATGCACATTAATAAACATAAGTAGATACAAGTATTTTGAATTTTCGTTACTTATCATAAAATATTTCTTGAATTTACCCAATAGAACCAAGATGATCAATTGAACTAAGGACAAAACTAATATCAGAATAAACTAAATTTTGGCACAAAATAGATAGATAACTCAAAATTACAAAAATAAAAATCAATAGGGACCACCTTAAGAGAGAGAGAGGGAGAGAGAGACCTCCAAAGACAAGCTGCAGATAACTCTTACAAGCCCATAATAAAACCCGTGATACGTAATCTACAGTTCCAAATCGATTTTGTGAGAGGAATAGAAATCTTATGTGCGTGTGGGGGTTAGAGAGAGAGAGATGTAAACCTCAGCAAAGATAGCCATTGGTGCCAGAGATGAAAATTGATAGGAGATATTAGTATCGAAGTAACTTCATTCTAGAAGTTAGGGCTTGAGAGTTTGTACAAGGTTTAAGATATGGAGAGAGTCGATTCCTTCGCTTGATTTTAATTTTGTTGTTTTATTTCCCTCCTCAACGCACCGCGAAAAAACTGGGCGGGGAAAGTTTATAGATGGCACAAACCCATCACAAATTGGTGCGAGTTAAAAAAATTGGTGTACATTTTTTTATAAAACTGTAATAAATATATCTTTTTACATGACACTTTGAAATAAAATGTAATATAAATAACATTAATTAATATTTAATGACGGATTTTAAGAAAAAGTGTCATGATAATTATAATGTTATAATTTGATTGACAATTTTACTTAAACAGTCATAAAATCAATTTTAAAAATCGTCATAAAAAGGTCATTTTCTTGTAGTAAGATATGTGGCCCATGAAGAAAAAGTTTTGGCTATCGTTTGCGCTATAGAAAAATATATGCTTTTTATTTGACCTAAGCATTATTGTTTATACTGATTCATCCTATGTATTAAAATTCAGAGACTTAAGACTTATCAAAATCAAAAACCAATAAATTAATTAGTTGGAAACAATTGCTTGGTGGATATGACTTCTCTATTATGCATATTAAAGGAAGTAAAAACTCCATTTAAAACATCATATCTAGAGAACCCATGTTTACTAACACTAATATTATTTCTTGTTTTATGATGCAAATAGATTTAGACACCGTGAGTTCCTCTAAACTAAACAAAGAAGACATTGTATACTATCTTAGATGCGTAAAACCAAATGCTGGTAAACGCAAAAATAGACTCAGACTCATCCTAGACAATCAGGAAAGACCAATTCTAGAAAACTTTGATGATATTCTTATTCTTCCTAGAAAATAAAGAAATGAAATTGTTGCCCAGAATGGACTTATTAGGAAAATGTATTTTCCCTACTGTAGACGGGACCAAAGATATCCAGACTTAATAAAATATAGAGGAGAATTTTTAGATGATGAAAATACTCTTATATATGCTATATAGTGGAATGTAAAGAATAAACTATGGGTAGAATTCAAGCAGAATTCAATGGTTGCTGCTAGATTTATGAGAACTCAAAGACTTGCAGTTACTCAACTCAGTGGTACTGCTATTCCTAGACCTCAGACTCAGACATATGCTCAGACTCTTCGAGAAACCTACAACTCTAGACCTGTTAATAATTTCTATTATTAGCAAAAGACTTTTTAGACTAAGATTGTTATACCATTTGGTAATAATAATCTTTCAATTTCAGAAGACCTTTAGAAAGAGGGTGATAGCATTATTGATCATTCCAATATGTTATTATCTGAGATTAGTGGAGATGCCTTAATCATTAGTGGATTGTTCAAAGAAGTTCCAAAATTTTATCTTTTTGGAGAAACAGAAATGACACATATAACTCTTGCAAACTATGGGTTCATTGGACTCATCCATATACAGACTATAGAAGACTCAATTACTCTTGCATAAACTGTCCATGAGTATGCTAAGAAAATAGAAGAATGTTTCCCTTATTTGCTAGAATTTATCAGATACCTCCAAATTCTTATAGGGTAAAAAAGTTTAATTGATTTAGACTTGTTAGATTTTCAACTTTTGCATTTGTAGACTTCGAGATCCTTTCTGAAGATGATACCAAAGAATTGTCTATTGACAAGTCCAAGTTTCAAATTGCCCAGGCCATCGAAACAATCAAGATTATGGAACTATTAACATGATAAGAAATATGGTATATTGTATACTATAATATAGACTTAATTATTCAAGTTGATGAGCCATTCAACGATAGGCTTGAGAGAGAATCTAAAGAATTGGTGGAGGTAGCCTTTCCAACTAGCATCAGGGTGGTGGGCCTTATTGATGAATACTAAAATAATAGTGATGTTCCACCAAACAAAGACAAATTAGATAAGATAAAAGAAGACACAGATGGGACAGAGAAGGACCCCTCTTTATTCGAAGAATTATTGAAAACAGAAGACGTGTGACACAAGATGCTAAGACTGTTTTTAAAAAAATAAAAAACGTGATAGACTCAGAAAAAATTATCAAAAGATTCCAAAGTTTCTTTTTTAAAAGAAAAATCATGTAGACTTTAATTATTGTATGATATTTCCACCGACTTGCTTTTGGCAATTGGTTATCAGCCATTTGTTGTGCCCATGTGATTATAAAATGGAGCGTCTGGAAGAGGAAAGCGAGGAGGTAAAATGGAGAGTGGGATAAGTAATAAGAGAGGGAGAGAATATAATGTCTATTAGTGGCGAGGTTAGAGTTATATTTACTAATGCTACGCAATAAATATTATTTTCTTTTCTCAAATATCTTATGTTAAGTTGTTATTATACTCCAAACATCTTCAAGTTTCTATTCATAGAGGACTATTGTTTGGATCCTCGAGTGTATCACATAGGTGTTATGCTGTAGAACCGCTGTCAGGTGCCGATTTGTCGTGAGCCATTAGCCAGGTGGGCATTAGGCATGGTGGCGTATAGGCAAGAAATGGGCCCAATGCCAACAGATGATTGAGGTGTTAACATAAAAAGAGGGTTGCAAGAGGTACAGACTAGAGAAGGATAATAACACTCTGAAGAGACAAAGGGAAGAAGATAAAGTAATTACAGACCAGAAGGAAGGTATAAAATCTAACCATACCCCTAGCTATTTCTAATATTATTGATAAATTTGAAAAGTAAGTGTATGATCCTTCAAATAACTACATACTTTTTATCATTTGTTAATCAAACAAACCCATACTTAACAAGAGAAATCCATGAGTGGACTCTCTGAGACCTCGTAGAAAGATTACTTATAGAAATTTCTTTAATATACGGAGGAGGTGCCTATAAATACATAGACCAGATTATTGAGTGGTTAACATGCGAAGAACCTAGAATAGAAATAATTATAACAGAGATTCGTGATCTCTTGAACCAAGACTTAAGAACTGAAGAATTTGTAGAAAAGCTTTCAGAACCAGAAAAATATCAAGAATATACAAGAATACATAGAGATACTATTGATGTATTGAAATGTATTAGAAGAAAAAGATTAGCCGAAATAAGAACTATCTTAATTAGATTAAGATGAGTTCGTCCAATCCTTAAATTCGTGGAAACTGCCTCTCCTAGAACTTATCAAAGATTTTTGTCATCTTATGGTGAGAGTGAATTAGATGAATTTATAGAAAATGACCCAATCCATATTATTAACCAAATATATAAAGAGGCTAGATGGATAAAACCTCAATACCGCATAAGGTTTTTAAAACTAGACTATTTTCTTTCAAAACAACTTGAAATTTCTAAACATACTAAGGAAAATATTTGGATAGATAATCCTCACTATTCTGAAACACAATACAACAGTGATGCAGAAAGCTTAAGAGGTAGCCCCGAACCATTCTACGCTTAAGTTTCCAAATTGATTAGAATTTAAAATAACCTTATAAAGTTTAGGATATATTGGTGTGGAAATTTCTATTCCAAGAAAAATTTAGAAATAGAAGGTGGTCCATTGTTGATGTAAAAAATTAGATTATCTCTAATTATTTAATCACGGATAAAAAATAAATAAGATAAGAGATTTTTAAAGTGGTTAAGCCTTGAAAGAATAGCCTACGTCCACTGTTTGTGTTATTGCTGACTGTTTACAGAATTCTCGTTTTCTGAGTCCCCTGCTAATGAGGAGGTTACAATGTATTTATAGCCTTGAGGCTGTACATATGAGAGAATATTACATAGCTGTCCAATAGGCGTGTACATCTGTATGACAATAATCAACATTTAATGCGCATTCAATCCTCTTAATTATTCGGTTATAAATGCTCTGTACGAGGTGCAACTCAGAGCGCCTAAGCTGCTCGGACCGCCTAAGTAGCTCGGTATAATAAAGTTCCTCTGAGAACACTTGTTGCTCGGAGCGACTGAGTTGGTTGGGGAAGATGAATTCCTCGGAGTCAAGGTATTGTCAAAAATGTTCTCGGGTGCCATGTAGATTGACATGTGTCTCCACATAATTGGTCCACGTCAGCAGGTTAAATTTGGTATCAACAGAAACCCCCAATGTTTCGTGGTTTGATGTTGAAGAAAAGTATGGAACATTTATGCCGCCTAAACTTTATGAATTTTAGACAATCGTTCGTTGTACATAACTCCTTTTCTGAGTACATAGTATCAGGCTTTTTAAAGTGTTTCGAATTTCAATAACCGCTTCGTGTTTCGTGCCTTTTTCTTCTTTTTAGCCGTCGGATACGCAATCGTCCATCTTGGTAATCATTTCTTTTCTCCATTCTCGAGGTAAAGTATTTAAACACTTTAGAAAACTCGATCGTCTTTTACTTTATCAAATCTGTATCTTTAGAACTTCTTCACTTGTTCTCTGTCTTGTGCGTTTGTTTCATCCATTGTTCATTGTCACCTGATTCATCTTTTTCCTGTAAGATCTTATTCCTTCTCTTTTATTTCTTTTGTTCATCATGGTTTACCTTGTTGACTCGCTTGATACATTTTGCTCTGATTTTTCTATTCCTTCCTGGGTCATATTAGAAGATATTTCTGAGCCTTCTGACTATTTTCGTTTGGCAGAGGGACATTGGTTCCCCAGTCTCTTTGTAGCTGAATGTGTCTTTTCTTTTCCTCCAAACCCCTTGTGTTTGGAATTCTGTTAATATTTTGACGTGGTTGATAGTAGGGTTTTGCCGCGGCGCGAGAGTCACCTACGCACCGGTCGTTTTGAATTCGGCTCACCTGAACTATACAAAAACCTAAATTACGACTACACTCAACGGGTGAGTATAGCGGTAAGTCGGGTATCGAAAATCCACAGAGACGAGTTGCTAGAATTTATATGATTTAATATTCCGAAATAAAAGTGTAAAAGGTAATTTTAACAAAAAGGAAAATATAATAAAGAGAAAAGATTAAACTAGGCGAGTGTAATTAAACTATGTTAACAAAGTGAATAAAAACTATAGGTTGCGTCGAATATCCCTCACCCCGAGTTAATTAGTATAAAATGGTTACATGGGTCGACGAGTTATTACAAATGCGTCTCATTTCGACAGTTAATTAAATCAAGGGTTGTTACGCCCTAAATCATCATAAAAGCCTAATAAGATTTTGGCGTCAACAAATATCCCGGAAATTACGCGCGAAAGGTCGTAAGCACGGGACATACATGATATGCCTCGTCAAATCTCCTAGGCGTAATAACTAGGACAACGCACCCGAAATAGACCCGTAAACACCATCACCAAAGCAAAGCAACACGTCAACCCTAGGTGAGTTCAATCCGACACAACCTAATTTAACCTAGCTACAAAGCATGGTAAATAGCAATAAATAAATCAAAGAAAGTAAATCTACACTAGAAGGCAATAAATGGAAAGCAAGTAAATAAAGCAATAAACCTAAATTAGAAAGCAAGAAATGAACAACACAAAGCTTAAACAAAGAAACAACAATTAATAACAATGGAGGAGATAATGAATAGTGCTTACAATACCCAAATGGGTGCAAACCCTAGGAAGAGAAGCTCCACCCAAAAATCCCCTATCTCCAACCTAAAATGAAATATCTCTTACAAATAAAAGCCCCCAACATTCTATTTATACCCCAAAACAAACCCCAAACAAAACCAAGACAAAAAACCCAAAATAAGTCAATTTTCGTCCATATCTGATGGGACCGGTCGACCTCTATTTTGGGACCGGTCGACCGCACTTTTGGAATTTGCCTTGGTCTGGAGCCAGCCCACTTTTTCCTCCGAACCAATTTTGACGCGTTGCACGGAAACGGCCATAACTCCCTCATACGGAATCGAAATGCGGCGTGGTCGGAACCGACGCGAAGCTAATTCAATTATCTACATGATTCCGTTTTGAAACCCTCCAAATTATGAAGTATGAAATTACCAAAATGCCCTTGAAGTAGAAGAAAATACTGAAACCTTCCGAAAATGGGCATAACTTCCACATACGGAGTCAGAATGACGCACGGTTAGTGGCCACGGAAGGATAATTTTATGATCTACATGTTGGTAACTTCATTCCATAAAAAATAGTGAGTTTGAAAAGACCAAATAGCCCTTGAAGTAGCATTCGACGATGGAACTTCTCCGAAATGCAACCGAACCTCGCTTTTAGCGTTCCAGTACCTATAAAAACACAAATAACCCCTGTAAAGCATGTATATATCCAAATCCAAGGTTGTCTGGTTAATGAGAATAATTATAGGCATTTAGGACCGTAAAAGTGCTAGAATGCATAAAGATAAAGGGCAGAAATATGCAATATTCGATACGAATCACACCCCCTGACTTAAACATTGCTAGTCCCTAGTGATGAAACAAACAAAACCAGTCCACAGAAGGAAATACGAAACGCATATATGCATCGAAATATAATTGCCACTTTCGTAGGGAACACGATTGCATTTAGCATATGCAATAAGCTGTTAAACCCCTAGGTTACCCTAGTGGACAAGTGTCGTCTCGTGAGGGTTTTCAGGGATGGTACCCACAAACATCATATGGTTTCCTCAAAATATGCCCAAACCAACATGCGACAAGCCCAACAAAAGAGAAAAAGATTTCATATGCATTATTAGCAAAGTGAATGAATTCACACAAAAGTCTGAATCATTAACATTATAGAATGCACCTCATAGAATTGAAACCTTAGAATGTGGGAGGGGAGCGAGCACATGCAAAGTGTGATTTGGCAAAAACTTAAATAAATCGGATACTAAATTAACGCAAGCATATATATTCAATCCTCACGGGCATTACACTCATCAAGAGAAATCACTCGAAACAGGGAGGTAACACACGGAACATGCGGGAATTAGGAGTAAATGTAAATGGAAACTATGCCGCACACATGTCATAGATGAAGAACGCTATATATAAACTGAAAAACTGTAATCTCAATGAAAGCTACTGCACACTAAAAGAGGCGAAATGCATTTTCACAGATTATCACAACTGTTATGACTTTTTAATTACATGCACCTAAGATCACATAGGACTTTAATAGGGTTACAATGTAGGTATGGCTAAGGTACGAAACGAAGGAATATATTTACGAATTCAAAGTGTTCGGAATGAAAACTCGGGATAATGGGATAATGCGGGTAATATCAAAATCGAAAAAAAAGTTCCAAAAAGGCATTAGATATATCATCGGGGAGAGTAATCAAAGCTTATTGAACTATATACAACATATACAAACTTCTCTTTATTTTTCTTTTCTTCTTTTTCTCATTTTCTCTTTTGTTTTCTTTTGATTTTTCCTTTCTCTTTTTCTTCACTTTTTTCACTACTTTCTTTTCATTACTTATCAAACTCTCATATGCCTAAATTGCAACCGGCATCATAACAACATCATTCAATCCCAAGTAACATTCCAAACAAAGGTATGGAAAGTGTATGTATGGGCTAAAACTCCAATTTAGAGTTAGTTATGGTAATGGGGTTATGAAACGAAAGGCTAATATTTAGGCTCAAGGGGGTTAACAAGGGTAAACATATAAGGGTGAGGTCAAGGATAATATGGGTGATATATCAAAGAGGTCCTATGATCATTTCACAAAGTTTACGCAATTCTCGAGTCAAAATAATATATGAAAATCATGCTCAAGTAACACATTTCAAGTATGAACTCAATTAATGAACGGTGAAATGAAAGAATAGTGAGATTACCAACGAATTCAACATTTTCAATGAGGAAAGAATAGTGTATAACACTCACAAACGACGAAAGGTACAAAGCTTACTCGGTGTAAGTATATACAATGCAACAAAAGATTACCGAGTTATAAAAATCTTAAACCAAATCAATATAACAATAAAAGTGCATGTGCTCATGGGATTAAAGTTTAATTCATGAAGTTATTCATCATATCAATAATTGAGACTAAAGTCTAATAACTTCTAAAATCGAGAACATGCATCATTGGGTTGTCTATTGGATCGGGCAATTATTAAAATTTATCATCGAAAACAAAGGAAAAATGCCCAAAAAAGGAGAAAAAATAAAGAAAATCTTTTTGAATTTTTTTAATTTTTCTAAGAAAAGCATACTAAGTAACTAACATGTGAGCAAAAACATGGACTAAAATAAGAAATGGATAGAATATCCCACACCCCCTAACTGAAAACTTGACATTATCCTAAATATAAATTAAGAACCAAGTCAATGAGAGGAAAAGAGCGATATTACCCAAAAGTGGAGCGATCCCCATAAGAACAAGTCCAAAGAATCTACAAAACAAGTTAGTACCGAGCATAGCAAAAACAAATAATAAAAAGTTAACTAATTACATTAGACTAAATTAAAAAGGAAGGAAAAAAAATAAAAAGAAAGAATAAAAAGCTAACTATATACAACCTACTATTTAGACTTCACACTAACTGTACACTAAAAGTCTAAATAGCTGAGGGTCCACCATAAGAACGATTTGACTTTGGAGGATAACCGGTGTACCCTCACATACAAGCATGCCTTCCAAAAAATATGAATTCCGTTTTAACAAAGGAAGGCATGTGTAAGGCGGAAGAAATGAACCATCGCCAATTAAAAGTTTTGGAGGGACGATGGGGGGTTTGGATTGAACGGGTGACAAAAACAAGTGGGGACCGAGAAAAGACGAATATCCTCCCAATGATTTTGAAGTTGGAATGGGAGGCGGCGCACACAAAGCCAAATATGCGATCGTGGAGGGCGACTCGAGCAAGTACTCCTCATCGGCGATAGGGTTTAAAACATTAAAGTTCGAAACCGAATCATCGGGTACTTGTTCCGATGGGGTAATAGAGAATGAAAATGGGGATGAAAGAAATTCAAACTCATGAGATGAATCATCATCGCATGAAGTTGGAATTTCAAAGGAAATAATATCATTTTCAATGAAATGTTCTTCTTTGGGGGCCAAAGAAGAAATCATTTCATTGCAAATAGATATTACGTCATTTTCATCCTCACTTTCAATATCTATTACGAGATGGGCAAAGTCTAGAATGGCTTGTTCCAAAGTAGGTACAAGTACCTCATTTGGTTCAAAACATTTCTCGACTTCAAAAGTCTCGGAAGCAAAATCGTCGTCGGACTCAAATAATAAATCCAACTCATGTTCCCACGAACGATTTTCTTCACGATAACGATTTTCAATTTTCTCATTCTCATACATACGCAAGCCCTCACCGAATGTCATAGGTCGAGGTGCGGATGCATTAGAATAGGAACTTTGAAAATTACCATCGGACTTAAACGAAAACTCATTATTATAGGAATTTTGAAAACTATTGCAATTCGTTTCAAAATTCCTATTATAAGGAGGTAAAGGCCCAAAATCATTATCATCATCATCAAAATTCCAATAACCTAAGTTTTGACTTTCGTTATACTCTCCCAAAGTAATATGTGAATTTGCAAATTTTTGGGATTCTAAGTATTCACCGAAAGTCATAGGTTTGCGGGAATTTTGAGAATTATAACAATGATTACCGAAAGAATTAGAATAAGACATGCTTACCCCAAAAATGGCTCGAAGTGGCGGATTCCACAAAGTAAGTGCGCGCGGGAAAAATTCGAGCGTTTCTAAGTGCTCAAATGTGGAAGTCCTACAAAAAGTTAGCAAATAATACAAATAGAAAGAAAATACTATGAAATACTAAATCAAATAAATTCTAAAACAAACCCAATCCCCGGCAACGGCGCCATTTGATAGATATGGTTTTGCCGCGGCGCGAGAGTCACCTACGCGTCGGTCGTTTTGATTCGGCTCACCTGAACTATAGAAAAACCTAAATTACGACTACACTCAACGGGTGAGTATAGCGGTAAGTCGGGTATCGAAAATCCACAGAGACGAGTTGCTAGAATTTATATGATTTAATATTCCGAAATAAAAGTGTAAAAGGTAATTTTAACAAAAAGGAAAAGATAATAAAGAGAAAAGATTAAACTAGGCGAGTGTAATTAAACTATGTTAACAAAGTGAATAAAAACTATAGGTTGCGTCGAATATCCCTCACCCCGAGTTAATTAGTATAAAATGGTTACATGGGTCGACGAGTTATTACAAATGCGTCTCATTTCGACAGTTAATTAAATCAAGGGTTGTTACGCCCTAAATCATCATAAAAGCCTAATAAGATTTTGGAGTCAACAAATATCCCGTAAATTACGCGCGAAAGGTCGTAAGCACGGGACATACATGATATGCCTCGTCAAATCTCCTAGGCGTAATAACTAGGACAACGCACCCGAAATAGTCCCGTAAACACCATCACCAAATCAAAGCAACACGTCAACCCTAGGTGAGTTCAATCCGACACAACCTAATTTAACCTAGCTACAAAGCATGGTAAATAGCAAGAAATAAATCAAAGAAAGTAAATCTACACTAGAAGGCAATAAATGGAAAGCAAGTAAATAAAGCAATAAACCTAAATTAGAAAGCAAGAAATGAACAACACAAAGCTTAAACAAAGAAACAACAATTAATAACAATGAAGGAGATAATGAATAGTGCTTACAATACCCAAATGGGTGCAACCCCTAGGAAGAGAAGCTCCACCCAAAAATCCCCTATCTCCAACCTAAAATGAAATATCTCTTACAAATAAAAGCCCCCAACATTCTATTTATACCCCAAAACAAACCCCAAACAAAACCAAGCCAAAAAACCCAAAATAAGTCAATTTTCGTCCATATCTGATGGGACCGGTCGACCTCTGTTTTGGGACCGGTCGACCGCACTTTTGGAATTTGCCTTGGTCTGGAGCCAGCCCACTTTTTCCTCCGAACCAATTTTGATGCGTTGCACAGGAACGACCATAACTCCCTCATACGGAATCGAAATGAGGCGTGGTCGGAACCGACACGAAGCTAATTCAATTATCTACATGATTATGTTTTGAAACCCTCCAAATTATGCAGTATGAAATTACCAAAATTCCCTTGAAGTAGAAGAAAATACCGAAACCATTCGGTAAATGGCATAACTTCCACATACGGAGTCAGAATGACGCACGGTCAGTGGCCACGGAAGGATAATTTTATGATCTACATGTTGGTAACTTCATTCCATAAAAAATAGTGAGTTTGAAAAGAACAAATTTCCCTTGAAGTAGCATTCGACGATGGAACTTCTCCGAAATGCAACCGAACCTCACTTTTAGCGTTCCAATACCTATAAAAACACAAATAAACCCTGTAAAGCATGTATATATCCAAATACAAGGTTGTCTGGTTAATGAGCATAATTATAGACATTTAGGACCGTAAAAGCGCTAGAATGCATAAAGATAAAGGGCACAAATATGCAATATTCGATACGAAGGTACCTGAAAAATAGCTCCCAATACCTGGAGAATAGTTAATGGAGTCCATAGGTTAAATCAGATTCATGGAACCCATTTAGGAATTCCAGAAATTATGTGTTGCTATAGATGGGTTGTTAGTGATAGAACTTTTTATTTAAAAACTAGGTTTTTAAATAGGGCTTTAGTTTTCAATCTCCCCGATGCCAACAGGGATTACTTCGAGCATGGGGTTGTTATGAAAATTTGGCAACATGCTCCATTAAATGGAGATGATGTGTATCAGGGTCCTAGATTCCTTCCCTATGGCAATGGGATAGGTTGTTTTTATTTTATTTTATTTTTGAAATTATGCTTTCTTTGTGTTTGATAAAATGCGTCATTGACATTTTAATTCTTGTTTATTTGCAGTTGATAGCAAAAAGAAATACCCTAAAGAAACTAATGTCAATTTGAGGTATTTGAAACTTATCTGGAGTTTGCATCAAACTGTTGCTGACGAACATATCAGATCAGCCTTGTACTTGTTGTAGTATAAGAGTTACACTTCATCTTTTACTGCTCGTCCAATAATAAGTGACATAGAACCAGCACCAGTTTCTGAAGGTTCCTCTCCTGAATCAAATATTCCTTTGAGTGACAGAATGAAGAGAAGAAGAGCTCCCTCATACTTTGACAAATCAGACTCTGCCAATGTAGAGGCAAAGAGAAATAAGCAAGATGTCCCAGAGGAAGGTACAAGAAAATTTGATGGACCCCCTCCTGCTGCTGCTAAAAAGGTTGCCGAGAAGCCCCCTGTGGCTCCGAGCAAGATTGTAGCTGTTTCTCCTCCAAACGAGGTTATAGTCATTTCACCGACCAAGACAACAACCTTGGTCGAGAATGTTCCTGCTCCCATGAGGAAATTGAAGAAAAGCTCCTCGGATAAATTAGTTGAATCCATCTCTCAGCCTCTAACTGCTGGAAGTGGTGTTCCCACTTTTGTTGCTCCGAGCTCTACCATGGGCTCTATGAAGTCTTAGATTAACCCTGAAATCCCAGGACTTGAAGATACTCTTTCTTGGGATAGGGTTACCACCTTGGCAGCTCAACATATTGCCTTAGTAAGTATTACTAATCTAAGCTTTCACTTTTTAATGTTGTATTCTTGTACTGACTCAAAGTTATTTTTTTTATCTGCTGGTAACATGTTTCAACACCATTTTGAAAAAGGATGAAGCTATTAAAGCTTCGAGCTCCTCGTCAGGTGTGGAGGAAGCTCTTGTAGGTCTGACACAGTCATTAAAGGATTCTCATCAGAAGTATGATGAGGATAAAGCTTCTTGGGAAAAGCAATTAAAATCCATCGAGCAAGAGAAAGAGAAAGCTGTGGAGGCCTCTCAAGAGTTGGAGAGGAAAATGAAAGAATGTGAGAAGAAGAATACTGAGCTTGAGGAAAAGCTCAAAAATGCTGGAGAGCTTGAGACCAAGCTTAAAACTGCTGAAGAAGAACTGGGCAAACTCTGTGAAGCTGATCGTTAGAAGGAAGAGGCAGAAAGGAAATTGAAAGCTGCCGAGGAACTTCTATCTGAGAAGATTTCCTCGAAAAAGGTGAAGAGGAAACTGGCTGTTAAAAAGTCCTTCAGTACTGGCTGGGATAAAGGTTGGAACAAAGGCCTAGCTACCATGTCCTCTCAGTTGGATTTTGCTACCCTCAAATTCTTTAGGGATGGATAGATTGCTGCTCTACAGGAGTTAAAGGTCTCTAAGAATTCTGAGATATTTTAACGTCATGTTCATGGTCCTCCTCCTTCCCCTGGTGAAGAAGAAGAGGACCAAGCTGCCTCTGAAGAGTCTTCAATGATGGTCGGGAATCAGGTCCCTACAGTTGAACTTCGCTATGAGCAGCCCCAACTAACTATTACTCCTACCGAGCAGTTCAATCTACCAGTACCTTTATCGAGCAACTACCAATATCCTCCGAGCAACCAGCCTCCTCATCTCAGCCTTCCGAGGAAGTCGTAAAACACAAGGAGAAGGTGTAAAGTTTCTCGGGCTTTAATTTTATTATTTCTTTTGAATATAACCTTGAACCTTGTACTTATCTTTTGATGAATAAAAATTCGAGTTTTTGTTGTTCATGTTGACTTTATTCATCTTGCTCTGGCTTTATTATTTATTAATCCTATTTATGGATTTTCTTTGCTAGTTTATGGCCAGGATGGAACTCTTGTCAGCTCACGATACTGACCTGATGAAAAAATGTAATGAATATTTCAAAGCTGGCCATACAGATTTGGATGAATCATAAATTTTTGATATCTTGGGTTCAGATGCCTCTGAGCGAGCAGTGGAAGCTTACCAATATCTGAAATGCTTACTCGATCGAGCTGTTGCCAATAACGTGGCTTATTACGAGATGATTGAAGATCTCCAGGGTATCATCGAGGAACTTCAGCAACAATACAAGGAATCTTCTACCCTTTTGCATCAGGGGTATGAGAAAAAGTATCAGCAACTAAATGCTGACAAAGGATATGATAAGTTAGTCGCTGCTTATGATTTTAAGGAGAGGACTTTGAAGACCGAGGTCGAAGAGCATAGGCAAATCATGAAGTTGCTGGAACAGGAAAATAATAACCTGCGAGGAGAGATATCTCAGCTAAAATCTGCAGTATCTACCTCGAGCGCTTTGGTCCCTGTTAACGATGAGGGTTTCTCTTTCTTGGAGGTCGATAATGCTAACTTGAGAGATGAACTGGAAACCTTAAAAAGGAATGGACCTTCCACCTCTGCTCGCGGGGCGAGCAAGAGCTTCTCGGGGATGAGCAAGGGTTGCTCGTATTTTAATTGAGGAACATAGAACTCAATCAGCTTTGGAGAATTAGGCCTTCCAGTTGATGGCGAAGAATCAAGCATTAGCTGAGATGTATAAGAAGATTCAGACCTTCGACGAGCAACTTGCTGCCCAAAATTCTGTCTTGGAGAACAAAACAAATTTGGTGAAGAATCTTCACGAGTAGTTAGAGAGGTTGACCTACCAATTCCACAAGCAACCCAGAGAATTCTGGATGGCTGGTTATAATGAAGCCCTCTATCACCTTAATGACCGGATCCAGCAGTCGAACAACGAGGGGTACAAGCATGGATGGATGAATGCCTTGGGTGTGCTGCAGTTGGAACAAGGTCACTATTTGTGGGATTACTATGACCCTGGGTTGCTCGAGTTTCCAGTGCCACCTTTCAAACTTGATATGAGTTGGATTCCTGCTCGGGCCATTCCTCAATGCCTGATTTCAAAAGATCTCGGCGACTACAGTCTTCACTCTAATTTTGAGATATCTCGGCCAGAGCACCTGCTTGCTCTTCCTTCTGTGATGAATATTTGAATGTTGAAAGACATAAACTTCATAAACTCCCCCTATGCCTTAGATGATCCTCCTGCTGGAATGGAACCTGCTTCAAAGGCAGAGGGAAATAAACCCATAGAATAGGATTTTATGTAATGACTTGTACTTTTCATCACTTTTTTAATTCTATTTCATTTGAATGAAAAATTGTCATTTCATTTTTCTTCTAAATAATTTGTAGAATGCTTTTGCTTGTTGGTTGCTTATTTCATTGCAGTGATTTATCAATATTTGATCTTTATGTGATAAAACATCCTTTATCTCATGATCATGTTTAATTTAAACAACCGGAGATGATTGTAATTGGCTTACCGACCAACTATAATTTATTAAGATATTTGTTTCCGACCAACCGGAGTTGGTGAACTTTTATTCCCCAACCTACCGTTGTTAGGGGGTTTTATTTATCGACCAACCGTAGTTGGTAGACCGACCAACCGTAGTTGGTAGGGTTTTATTTACCGACCAACCATAGTTGGTGGACCGACCAACCATAGTTGGTGGGATTTTTATTTATTGACCAACCGTAGTTGGTAGACCGACCAACCGTAATTAGTAGGGTTGTATTTACCGACCAACCGTAGTTAGTGGACCGACCAACCGTAGTTGGTGGGATTTTTATTTATCGACCAACCGTAGTTGGTAGACCGACCAACCGTAGTTAGAGGGTTTTATTTACCGACCAACCGTAGTTAGTGGATCGACCAATCGTAGTTGGTGGGATTTTTATTTATCAACCAACCGTAGTTAGTAGGGTTTTATTTACCGACCAACCGTAGTTAGTGGACCGACCAACCGTAATTGGTGGGATTTTTATTTATCGACCAACCATAGTTGGTGGGATTTTTATTTATCGACCAACCGTAGTTGGTAGACCGACCAACCATAGTTAGTAGTGTTTTATTTACCGACCAACCGTTGTTGGAAGGATTTTATTTATTGACCAACCGTAGTTGGTAGACCGACCAACCGTAGTTGGTAGGGTTTTATTTTGAACTTGATGCATAGTGTGTAGCACTAATACTCCGAAAAAAATTTCAACAAAAGGAGAAAATTGGGAAAAATATCCAAAGCTTTATTCATATCGAGGGAAAGTGCATTACATAAGGATTGAACTACTGATAATATTTGCGCAGATGCTCTGCATTCCATGCATTCTTAAACTCCTCTCCTTCTAAGGTTTCAATCCTATATGTCCCTGGTCGAACAACTTCTATTACTCTGTAAGGTCCATGCCAGTTAGCTTCCAATTTATTGTGCTTTCGAATTACTTTCTTTTGCACGTAGTCCCCTTCTTTCAAGTCACATTTCTTTACTCTCTTGTTGTAGAACGGAGTTGTTTATTGTTGGTATGCAGCATTCCTGATTGCTGATTATTCTCTAACTTCCTCGAGCATATCCAAGTCTAATCTTCTCATCAAGTCACTGATAGGAGAATTGAAATTCAGCACTCTGTGTGTGGGGAGGCCCAACTCGGTAGGTATAACAGCTTCATTTCCAAATGCCAGCATGTATGGAGATTCTCCTGTTGCTGCTCGTGGTGTAGTACGATAAGCCCACAGTACAGAATGTAGCTCATTGATCCAATTTGCCTTCGCATCATCTAGTCTTTTCTTCAAACCATTCAGCAGCATTCTATTCGTCACCTCAGTTTGTCCATTGCTCTGGGGATGGCCTGGTGCTGAGTGGATTTTCAATATATTTGACTGATGACAATATGCAGCGAACTCCTCATTATCAAATTGATTTCCATGGTCTGTGATGAATGCATGAGGAAGACCATATCTACAAATGATGTTCTTCCATATAAATTGATACACCTTCTCATAAGTCATATTAATAAGAGGTTCAGCTTCCACCCATTTAGTAAAATAATCCACAGCGACGACGAGGTATTTGAATCTTCCTCTTGTCGTTGGGAGTGACCCGACCAAGTCCATTACCCACATGGAAAATGGTCAAGGGGATGTTATGGGTGTTAGCAATGCCTGAGGAGTTCTTCGAAGGGACGAGAAGCACTAACATTTGTCACATTTCTTGGCATACGCTATGCAATCAGCCCTCAACATCGGCCAATAATATCCCTGCATCATTATTCTTTGCAAAAGCGTTTGACCTCCTACATGAGCTCCACAAGACCCTTCATGGACCTCTTCAACCAAATCTTTCACCTCGAAAGGGTGCACACATCTTTGCAGACCTGCTATAATTCCCCGTCTATATAGAATACCATTAGTCAATACATAGCGAGCATCTTTAAACTTTAGTTTCTTGGCTACGAGTTTGTCGGTTGGTAATTTCCCTTCTTCAATATATGCCCTGATGGGATCCATCCAAGATGGTCCTAACTCAAGGGTAATAAAGTTCATCATTAGATCTTCGTCTATGCTTTGACTAGCCAAGACTTCTATTGGGATTATTCTTTGTAGCTCGGTGCATGTGGCTGAAGCTAATCGAGCTAAGGCATCCGCTCTTGCATTCTCTAATCTTGGTATTATAATTATCTGTACTGCGATCATGCTTGATAAAACTTCCATTACTTTTGCATGATACCTGATCATTAATTCTCCTTTGGCTGCATATAATCCCAGCATTTGATTTACGATCAATTACGAGTCACTGAATACGATAACCTACTTCGCCCCATGGATTTTGCCAAGCCAAGTCCTGCAATCATAGATTCATATTCAACCTCATTATTAGAAGCCTTGAATTGAAAATGCATATCATACTCCACATGTACCTCATCCGGGTTGTTCAAAACAATCCCTGCTCCACAGCTTGTAATGCAAGATGAACCATCCACATATAGATTCCATATAGGTACCTCATCCTCAGATTTTTTATCAGATAAAGTTCCTCGGTGGAATATTTGTTGCTTCCTTTTATCCTCCTCTAGTACTTCTTGTTGCTCATCGACCATCTCCCCCTGATCGTCAACTGACTTAAGTTGATCAGGGTTTAAATTTGATGATCCTGTAACATCCACAGGTTGGTCGGTATTCAGCTTTTACTCCTCGGAGGTGTTAGGATAAGTGAATTCTGCGATAAAATTGGCTACTGCTTGCCCTCTAAGTGACGACCTAGGCTCATAAATTATATCATATTCACCAAGTTCTACTGCCGAGTACATCAATCTCCCAGATTTTTCTGGTTTATGAAGAGCTTGTCTTGGTGGCATATCGGTATACACTACTATGGTATGAGCTTGGAAGTACGACCTCATTCTTCTACTTGCTTCGATCAACGCTATTGCCAACTTTTCTAGTCTTGGATATCTGATCTCTGTTCCTCAGAAGGCCTTGCTAGTGTAATAAATTGGTTTTTGCACTCCATCCTCCCTTCTAATCAATGTCGAACTAACTGCATTCTCCGAAACTGCCAGATACAAGTACAATCTTTCTCCCATCACTGTCCTGGACAACAGTGGGGGTGCTCCCAAGTATTTCTTTAACTCTTGAAAGGCCTTCTCGCATCCATCATTCCATTCAAACATTTTTCGGAGTGTTTTGAAGAATGGGAGGCATCTATTAGTTGCTCGTGATACAAATCTATTAAGTGCTGCAACTCGCCCTATGAGACTTTGCACTTCCTTCTTCGTCATTGGAGATCGTAGCCCCAATAGAGCCTTGATCTTTTCTGGATTTTCTTCAATACCTCGTTGGCTGACAATATACCCGAGGAATATGCCTTCTCGTACTCCGAATATGCATTTGGTAGGGTTCAACTTCATTTGATATTTATCTAATTGATCAAAGGTTTGACCTAGATCAATTAGATGGTCAGCAGCTCTCTTGCTCTTCGTTAGCATATCATCAACATAAACCTCCATATTGTGACTGATTTGCTCTGCAAACACCTTGTTCATCAGCCGCTGATATGTTGCACCTGCATTTTTCAAACCAAAAGGCATAACATTATAATAGTAAGTTCCCCTAGGGGTAATAAAAGAGGTACTCTCCCTGTCTTCAGGTTTCATTTTAATCTAGTTGTAACTAGAATAAGCATCCATAAAGCTCAACAGCTCGTGTCCCGAGGTAGTGTCCACTAATTGATCAATTCGGGGTAAAGGAAAATGATCATTTGGGCATGCCTTATTGAGGTCGGTGAAGTATACACACATCCTCCACTTGTTGTTCTTCTTCTTTACCATCACCACATTAGCTAACCAGTCTGGATATTTGACATCTTTAATAAAGCAAGCTTTTTGAAGCTTCTCGACCTCCTCTTGTATAGCTTGGTTCTTCTCGGGGTTGAACACTCTTCTTCGCTGCTTCACAGGTTTTATTTCCTTGTTCACATTAAGTTCATGACACAAGAAATTTGGGTCTATTCCTGGCATATCTTCGTGGCTCCATGCAAAAGTTTGTTTTCTACTTTTTAGGAAGGCTATCAATTCCTGTTTTAGTGGGGTGTCCAACGCTGAACCGATTTGAGTTGTTCGTTCTAGGTGTTCGTCGTCCAGAATGACGTTTTCAGTAGCTTCCACCACCTGACCTTTTACTAGCTGCGACTCGTCTCTAGGATCCAATGTTTCAATTTTTGCACCTTCATCCACTTGATAGGTGGTAGTCTTTTTCCTAAATTCTTCCAGTTCTTCTTTCTCGAATGATGAATAGTAGCATTCCCAAGCTACTTTTTGGTCACCCTTCACAATTCCTACTCAAAAGTTGGTTGGAAATTTTAGGCATTGATGTACTGTAGATGGTACTGCTTCGAACTTCTTTAATCCTACCCTTCCCATGATGATATTATAAGATGATTGAACATTCTTGTCCATCGCAAAAAAAATGCAATCTTTCTGTTCGACAAGCAGGCCATGTACCGATGAACATATCCAACTTGATTGTCCCAAGTGGAAAAACTTTCTCGCCAGTAAAACCGAGGAGTGGTCGATGATATGGCTCCAACTTGGATAGCTTTAGGTTCAAACTATCAAAACATGGGTAGAATATAATATCTGCCGAGATGCCATTATCCACCAAGACTCACGAAATCACTACTTCCTTCATCCTCATTTTGATCACCAATGGGTCATCATGAGGGTATAGCACACATGCGAGGTCATTCTTAGAGAAACCGATGACCAATTTATCTTTGTTAACCTTCCTCGGGCGATCTTCTTCAGCTAGATTTATCTGTTGAATATACGAATAAGCTTGAGCCTTGTTTAGGTAAGCTTTCCTTTCTGCAGTAAGGTCTCCACCTCTTGCATCTCCATCAGTAATAACATTGCAATCAAATGACCCAAAACGGATAGAAAATACCTCATGTTCTAGCTGTCTTGGTCTTTTAGGGAGATCGGGGTCGTCTTCTAGATCTTCTTCATGATCTCTTTTCTTATTTTCTTCTGCTCGACGAGGAGATCTAGATCTCAGTCTTGCTCGGTCGTTGTTTTTTCATTCATTTCTACGATCAACATACTTGGCCAGCTTTCCTCGTCTGATGAGCACTTCAACTTCATTCTGAAGAGCTATGTAATTTTTGGTCGTGTGGCCATGGTCTTTATGGAACTCACAATATTTGGCCATATTCCTTTTGTCAGGATCTGTCTTTATTTTCTCGGGCCAGTTTAACTCCTCGATGTTCTTGATCTCTTCCAGAACATGGTTTATATCTACCTTCAAAGGAGTGTAGTTTCCAAATTTCTTCAACTGTTCTAACGCTTGCCTTGCTTTTGATTGCTTGTTACCACCATTATTCTTCTGATCCTCTTCTCAATCTTCTTGGCCTCAACTTTGGTTTCCTTAGTATCCATGCTCTTCTTTGCAACCATAGCTTCCTCGGCATTCATGATTTTAGCTGTTTTTGCCATTAATTCTGACATGGTCCTAGGTGGATCTTTGGCCAACGTATAGTATAATTTATTTGGCAACAATCCACTCATCAGAGCAGTGATTGTTGTCTTTTCCTCGTAGTCAATAACTTTGAGCTTCTCGTTATTGAAACGAGTAATATAATCCCTGGTGCTCTCACCTACTTTTTGTCTAACGCTTAGCAAGTGTTATACTCGCTTAATTAGTTTTTCTCCAAAATAGAAGTTTCCAATAAAGATCTCGTCCAGTTGAAAGAAAGTTACAATCTTCCCCCGAGGAAGATTATTGTACCATATTTGAGCAGATCCAGTGAGAGTTCCTGAAAATGCCCTACATCGCATCTCATCTGGAACAGCATAGATATTAGCAGCTGCCTGATATTGTTCTATATGTAGAATAGGATCAGTTTTTCCATCATATTTTGGTGTTACCACTAGGGCTTTGAACTTTGATGGTGTGGGAAAATCCACAATTGCCTGGATAAAAGGTGTCCCTTGGACAAAAGTTCTTTGTAGAGGATTTTTGGCCTTAGCCATTTCCCCTAGTCTATCCTCCAACCTCTGAATAGAGCCTTTCCATGCGTCATTTGCCTCCTCGGGCCTGCTGGTCTGAGCAACTGATCATGTTGAATTTGCCTCTTGGGATCTTTCACGACGAGTAGCTGGTCGGGATTGGGCAGAATCTTCCTTTAAATCAGAGAATCGTTGAGAGTTCCTCAACACCATCCTAGGGGGACTTTTATTCCTCCTAGGAACCAAACGATCAAAGGGAGAGACTCTACTCAATCTTTCAAGAGCACTGGTCCTTTCTGGACATAAAATGACGTTTTGTTCAGTATCTGTGGCTCGTACTGATGAAGTTCGGCCAGGTTGATAAGAAAAATCATTAGATCTATCAGCGCGATATGAGTCGACATGTCTAGATCGAGATTCCTCTGGGAGTAATGTTCGTCTAGTTCGTGAGGAAGGCAATTGGGTATTCCTCTTAATGCTTCGTTGTCCTGACTGGGCAGGTGCTCCACCCTGGATAGTTTGCAAGAGTTGTCACATGGTTTCTTGCATGACGGTCTGGCCCTGAGCTAAATTAGCCATTATTCCAACCAGATCTTGGACACTTGGCGGAGTGGATGGATTTATGTAGGCGCGAGCTTGTCTAACTCAAAGCTCTGATACCAATTTGTAAACGCGAATTTCCTTTGTATGTAAATTCGAGATGATGTGGAAGCATAAAGGTGATGGTTCAAATCTAAACAAAACAATAAATTTTAATTTCTTAAACAAATTAAAATTACACCAAGTGAAGTAAAATTAATCAATTAATATATTCACTTAAACCAAGTTAATTCAATCCAAGTCCTAGAATTTGCCTAAGTCATATTTATCAATATTAGCAAATTAGGCGAAACCAAATTTTAGCAAATGACTTGAATTAAATAAACTTTACCCAATATTTAATATAGTCTCAATTAAAGTGAGTGTGATGATTTAAACCAAATTTTATCTTGAATTATTCTAAGCATGCGTTCTACGTTATTTTTCAAGATAAAATAAATCAATCACACTACGCCGCGATGTATGAGGAAAAACCCAAGACGGGAAAAAACCTCGGACGGCCCTAGCCACAAATCCACTAGATACGGAATTACAAGTACAAGACAAAAGACTTACAACACACGACTTGATCCCTCTCAAGCCCCGACGCTTCTTCTTGTAGATACCTCTTCCTAGCGGATAACCTTGGAACACCAGCGCGGTCTCGGAATCCACCGATAGGACTTTATATGGTCACCGTCACCCGAGCAAGGATCCTTTCTCCAAGTGGGTAGAATCGCAACAAAACATCTTCTTCTTTGATGGATGTAGAAGAAAACCAAAACTTCTCTTTGAAACGGAAGAGATAAACCGGTGCCAAACTCCAAGCAATTGATATGTATATATGTGAACTTGGATAAACAATATGGGTGTAAAACTAGAGTGATAAAATATTTTCTCTAAAAATCTCACTCAAAACATGAACATTTTCCTTAAAAGAATTTGCTCTCAAACTCTCTCTAAGAGATGAAAATAGATTGGAAAAGTTAGATTGGAAAATGTTCTTCCCGCACATATTAAAGTCTGAAAAAGTTGGTTAAAAACCAAGTGGGGAAGTGGATGCAAAACTGCCAAAAAAACTGCCAAAAACTGTTCCCGCCTGGCATCTCGTTCGAACGACATTTCGTTCAAACGAAATCTCGTTCGAACGAGACTTCTAACGACGTTCCAGATTGAACTCGTTAGAATCTCGTTGGATATCTCGTTCGAACAGAAGGTTCGTTCGAATGACATGTCAGTGGCCTAATATGGGAACTCGTTGGCAGGTTCGTTCGAACGACATTTTCGTTCGAACGACAATCTCGTTCGAACGACTCTATCGAACGAAAAACCAGAAAGTTTGGAAAATTCGATTTTAGCCTAGAAAACTTTATAAACTTATTTTAAAGTTTTATTTAATTTTTTCTGAAAATTAAAACACAGTTTTTACAAAACCTAACACCCAATAAACTTTGTTCCAAGCTCATATATATATAATATTGCATTCATACCTTGGGAGCATGGAACTATGGTTGATGACGTAGAAACGAGGCACGCAAACCGGCACATTTAATGAAGCTTTATACTCTTTGCCGCTACGTCTTCAACAAACACTTCATAGGCTTGAAAATATTACAATTAAATACTATCCTATGAATAAATGTTTTTGTCCGGAATTGAGCCAAAACTATATATGGACTCAATTTGAAATTTGTGTCCTTACAAATCTCCCCCTTTGGCTATTCCGGGACAAAAACCAAACAAAAATCCTAAAGGGTCGTCAAGCTCACTAGACTCAAAACATAACCCACCCAAAGTTGACTCAACCCAAGGATCAAACGCTTTGACGTTTAAACAATGCCGCTTTAGAAGAAATCCTGCACACTTAAGCAAACTCATCAAATGCATAGGGAATATCAAAGTATTAAATGTAATTAATTAATTACTCCCCCTAAATTAATTCTTCCCCTTTAACAAACACATGACCTACTTAGAAAGACGTCTCCCCCTAAGATAAATCTCCCCCAAACTAAGATACGATAATAATAGGATTAGATACCATTTCTCCCCCTATCATTTTCTCCCCCTTTTTGTTCAGGAATAGGCAAAGGATAAAGAACTAATAAACACGTTGAAGTGTTAAGACATTAAAGCATATGGGCAATAAAAGCAAGGCAAAGACAAACAAATATCATATATATATATATACTATAAATATACCAATAAGTACTTGCATATATATATAGATATAAACACACACATGACACAAAATACAATAAGTTTGCACACTCGTATGGCAAAAATGTGTCATATGGAAACGTAAGTGTTGGGGTGTGAACTAGCAACAATTAAATTTAGACCCAAACACTTAATAAACATTCACAGAGTTCTCATTTGATTGCAAACTTTATCACATTTAAATATAACCTCATGTGACAATATGAAGATTGAACTCAATGAACAAACATACACAATGCATACAAGCCTAGCATGATAATGATTCTACAAACCAAATAGAGTCATGACATTAAAGACAACTAGGATAAACGGACATTGTGCAAACCGTTGATATACCATCCAATTCTCCCTCAATAAGCATATATATTCTTTTGCTTTTGAATGAATATATCAAACAAACATAGGCCTTGGCAATTGTTTTCTTTTTAATGCCAAATATTCTGTTTTTAGGCCTTTGGATCATGTATTTCTTTTAGATCCAATAAACGGTGGCTTACTCTCGCAAAGGATTTAATTCATCCTTTCGGAGCCCTTCCCTGTGCACATTTAGATATATAATTTTTTATCTCACAAAGCTCACGTGCAACGAATTTTGACATGCACTAGTCCTCCTAGGTCATAGATATGTAGATGACTAGATTGGTAGGAGAACACCTCAAAAAGCTCAAATATAACATGTGACATTAAGATTTCAAAAGAGCTCGTGCATGTGTGAAAAGAGGCATATAGAAATAGAATCCATTTAAACAACACAAAATCCAACTACTCCATAAAATATGGTAAAGAACATTTTAAGGATTGACAATCTAAACCAAAAGTTCTAGCCACATGGGAGCGTAAAAAATGGGATTCAAACACAAGTATATGCCACTTAAAGTGTGTCAAACCAAAATACACAAAAAAAAAATCTTTTTGAGTTTTTGACATTTTTAACTAAAAATAAAGATATATACTCAAAAGAATAAACAAAAAATCATTTGTATTTTTCATTAAGCTTAAATGAAATAAATAAAACACAAATGATAAACAAAAATCTTTTTATATTTTTCAATTAATTCAAACACAAAATATAATACAAAAAGATAAACAAGTTATAATTTCTAGCATGTGATATGAAATAAGGCAATGACTAGAAAATGACTAAAACAAGCATACATTTAGCATGTGAATATAGCATAAAGTACAAACGCTAAAGTATGCAAACACTAACACATTCATCCTTTAGATTTAGCAAGGGAGGAAGCATGTGAAAGTAAATGAGAATCAAAAACCCTATTTTGCAAAGCAACCAAGTCGGATTTCCTAACCCAAATTAATGAAGAATGACTATCTTGGGGTGTTGGAACGTTAACTACCGTGGTTACTTTACTATGGGATTTTCTAGGAATTCGTTTAAGATCAAAACAAAATTTCCTAAGATGACCTTTTCGACCACAATGTGTACAAGCAAAAACATGTCGAAAAGATTTACTTAAGGAGTGATCTTTAAATGCATTCCTAGTAGATTCTCCTAAAACATTGGTCTTGGCTTTATGAGTAGATTCATTACAAGTATTGAAGCCTAAACCACAAGTGTCATTTTTAATTTGGACCGTTCCTAACATTTTATCTAGTTTTTTCGAACGACACTCCAAATTAAATTTGACATTACTAGAGTCTTTTAATTTATTTTGCAATTCTAAAATGTTAGACTCTAATAAAACATTTTGCTCTTCAAAAGCAAGAAGCTCCTTTTTCAAGGATTCCATTAAACCCCTAAGGCTATCTCTCTCGCCTTCTACATATTCAAGCTTCTCTTGAAGAGTCCTCTCATGTGTCCTAAGGTCTTCTATTGAAGCATTTTCATCAACGACCTTGACACTCTCTCTTAAACTAGCTTCTAACTTCAAATTAGTTCTTTTTAATTTAATAGATTCTTTATAAAGCTCTTGAAAAGCATTTTGAAGTTCACTCACATTAACCTCTTCTTCATTTTCACTCTCTCTTTCTTCTCCACTCTCACTATCATAAAAAACAAGTGAATCATAAACTTTGACCTTGGAAGTGTCATGTATTAAAGTTTCATCAATCGATGAGTTCTCACTATCACTCACATGACTAGCCATAAAAGCCACGAAATTTTTCTTAGTGGGGGAATCGGGCTTCTCTTCCTTATCACTATCACTAAGGGTCGCATTATATGAAATGGGTCGCTTACCCTCTTTCCTTAGTTTAGTGGGGCACTCAAAATCCCTATGGCCATAACCTTCACAACCAAAACACTTATTAGACTCGTCCCTATCTAAATTTTCATTACTAGGTTTAGGGATCTTCTCGGCTTTAGGGATCTTCTCGCTTTTATCATGTTTAGAAGTATCAAATTTCTTAAAATCATTTTTAAGTTTATCTTTGTTAATTTTAAGAAATTTTCTAAATTTACGAGCAAATAAAGCCATGTCTTCCGAGTCACTATCACTCTCGCTCTCTACTACTTGTTTGACCTCTTTTCGGGCTTTTAAAGCAACGCCCTTTTCGATTTTCTTTTCAGTTTTCGAGGGAAACATATCTAGTTCATAGGTTTGTAAATCACCTACAAGCTCTTCTAATTTCGTAGAGGCTAAAGTGGGTAAAGAATTTAAAACGGTCACCTTTGGAATAAATCTATCGGGTAGGGACCTTAAAATTTTCTTTACAACACGGTCGTCAGGTATTTTCTCTCCCAAGTTAAACGATGAATTAACAATATCGGAAAGTCTAGCATAAAATTCATCAAAGGTTTCTTTTTCATTCATTTTGATAGTTTCAAATTGAGTGGTGAGGTTTTGGAGTTTTGAAGCTTTAACGACACTAGTTCCTTCATGAGTTAATTGTAAAATATCCCAAGAATTTTTAGCGGTTTCACACGTCATAATACGTCGGAATTCATCCGGTGTGACAGCGCTAAACAAGGCATTTAAACCACGGGAATTGAAATTAGCAAGCTTAAACTCATTTTTAGTCCATCTATCGGCGGGTTTGGGAACACGTTCATTTTCAACTAAATAAGTTGGTGGGGACCACCCGTTAACAACAGACATCCAAATTCTCTCGTCGATAGATTTTAGTGCCGATCTCATACGCGCTTTCCAATACGCGTAGTTTGAACCATCGAAAATAGGAAATTTTGAAAATGGGGAAAAATCCATTTTAGCCAAAAATTATTTAAAAGATCGTTAACGAAATAATTTATCGATTTGTCTCTGATACCAATTTGTAAAGTGCGCGAAATTTCCTCTGTATGTAAATTCGAGATGATGCGGAAGCGTAAAGGATGGTTCAACTTTTGGAACAAAACAACAAATTTTAATTTCTTAAACAAATTAAAATTACACCAAGTGAAGTAAAATTAATCAATTAATATATTCACTTAAACCAAGTTAATTCAATCCAAGTCCTAGAATTTGCCTAAGTCATATTTATCAATATTAGCAAATTAGGCGAAACAAAATTTTAGCAAATGACTTGAATTAAATAAACTTTACCCAATATTTAATATAGTCTCAATTAAAGTGAGTGTGATGATTTAAACCAAATTTTATCTTGAATTATTCTAAGCATGCAATCTACGTTATTTTGCAAGATAAAATAAATCAATCACACTACGCCGCGATGTACGAGGAAAAACCCAAGACAGGAAAAAACCTCGGACGGCCCTAGCCACAAATCCACTAGATACGGAATTACAAGTACAAGACAAAAGACTTACAACACACGACTCGATCCCTCTCAAGCCCCGACGCTTCTTCTTGTAGACACCTCCTCCTAGCGGATAACCTTGGAACACCAGCGCAGTCTCGGAATCCACCGATGGGACTTTATATGGTCACCGTCACCCGAGCAAGGAGCCTTTCTCCAAGTGGGTAGAATCGCAACAAAACATCTTCTTCTTTGATAGATGTAGAAGAAAACCAAAACTTCTCTTTGAAACGGAAGAGATAAACCGGTGCCAAACTCCAAGCAATTGATATGTATATATGTGAACTTGGATAAATAATATGGGTGTAAAACTAGAGTGATAAAATATTTTCTCTAAAAATCTCACTCAAAACATGAACATTTTCCTTAAAAGAATTTGCTCTCAAACTCTCTCTAAGAGATGAAAATAGATTGGAAAAGTTAGATTGGAAAATGTTCTTCCCGCACATATTAAAGTCTGAAAAAGTTGGTTAAAAACCAAGTGGGGAAGTGGGTGCAAAACTGCCAAAAAAACTACCAAAAACTGTTCCCGCCTGGCATCCCGTTCAAACGACATTTCGTTCGAACGAAATCTCGTTCGAACGAGACTTCTAACGACGTTCCAGATTGAACTCATTAGAATCTCGTCGGATATCTCATTCGAACAGAAGGTTCGTTCGAACGACATATCGAACGACATGTCAGTGACCTAATATGGCAACTCGTTGGCAGGTTCGTTCGAACGACATTTTCGTTCGAACGAAAATCTCGTTCGAACGACTCTATCGAACGAAAAAATAGAAAGTTTGGAAAATTCGATTTTAGCCCAGAAAACTTTATAAACTTATTTTAAAGTTTTATTTAATTCTTTCTGAAAATTAAAACACAGTTTTTACAAAACCTAACACCCAATAAACTTTATTCCATGCTCCTATATATATAATATTGCATTCATACCTTGGGAGCTTGGAACTATGGTTGATGACGTAGAAACGTGGCACACAAACCGGCACATTTGATGAAGCTTTATACTCTTTGCCGCTACGTCTTCAACAAACACTTCATAGGCTTGAGAATATTACAATTAAATACTATCCTATGAATAAATGTTTTTGTCCGGAATTGAGCCAAAACTATATATGGACTCAATTGGAAATTTGTGTCCTTACAATTTAGGGGGTTTCCAGCGTTTCGATTACTAGATTCAGGATTATCAACCATTGAGGATGAATTGTTTTGGTGAAAATTGATAGTTTCAGTCGTTTCCCACAGACGGTGCCAATCTGTTGATGTAAAAAATTAGATTATCTCTAATTATTTAATCACAGATAAAAAATAAATAAGACAAGAGATTTTTAAAGTGGTTCAGCCTTGAAAGAATGGCCTACGTCCACTGTTTGTGTTATTGCTGACTGTTTGCAGAATTCTCGATAATGAGTTTACCAAGAAATTCCTAGTCCCCTGCTAATGAGGAGGTTTCAATGTATTTATAGCCTTGAGGCTGTACATATGAGAGAATATTACATAGTTGTCCAATAGGCGTGTACATCTGTATGACAATAATCATCATTTAATGCGCATTCAATCCTCTTAATTATTCGGTTATAAATGCTCTGTACGAGGTGCAGCTCGGACCGCCTAAGCTGCTCGGACCGCCTAAGTAACTCGGTATAATAAAATTCCTCGGAGAACACTTGTTCCTCAGAGCGACTGAGTTGGTCGGGGAAGATGAATTCCTCAGAGTCAAGGTGTTGTCAAAAATGTTCTCGGGTGCCATGTAGATTGACACGTGTCTCCACATAATTGGTCCACATCAGCAGGTTAAATTTGGTATCAACATCCATAAAAGATAAAGTGGTACCAAGACCTTTTGGAAGGTAGCTAGTCCACTTTTGGAACGTAGCTAATTCGTAATCTATCCGCATACTTAAATCCACACAGGAGCTTGACCTTATATATATATATATATATATATATATATGTATGTATGTATGATTAAATTAACTTTCAACGACATGTTAATGAGTTGTGAATTTAACATAAGTTATCTTTAATTTATTCATTAATATAATAATGACTCTTAATTTGGGACAAAGGGAGTAATTAATAGGTGATTGGTACATATTGTTTACACAGATATTATGAAGACTGTTTTATCCTTGAGTGATGAGGAAATAATTAGGATGCTACACAATTTTGGGCAGAGCGACGAAACATCTTGAAGAGAGCGACCTAATCCGTGACTTGGCCACTTCTTTTTCTGCAATTGAATTTCACATTTGGTTAACTTAGTTCCTTTTTTTAATTTATGCAATAACAATTTTAAAGTGTTCAATTCTGACATGGAAAAAGAAATTAATTCTACCACTCTAAACAAAGCTTACAAATTTGAGGGTTTGCATTTTTAAAAGATGGAGATGGAAAATGGTATTTCACCTTAAAACTAAGAAAATTGCCTATGATGTTCAATTATACAAACCTACCCCCCCCCCCATTGTTGACAAAAACAAGGGCATACGTACTTGGGACAAAATGATTTTCTTTGAAAAAATTATATTTTGAACGGCCTAAGTGATGATCTTTACGATTATGCTAATTGCAATATCGAAAAAATACGATACCAAGAAAGTTGGCACTAAAAAATATGTAGTAATCCGTTTTTGAAACTTCAACTGACGGATGAAAAATTTGTAGTTGCTCAAACTCACGATATATAAAAAATTGCATGAAAGATTATTTCTGAAGGTATGGAGTTAAATGAACGATAAAAGGTTGCTACTATTATTGACAAAATTACCTCCCGGTTGGAAGGATTTAAAAGATATTTTAAGGCATAAATTGAAAGAATTTTCACTTGAAAGTTTAATCACGTGTTTGAGAATTGAGGAGGAAGCCCGAAAATAAGATTATAAGGATGAAGTTCTCATTGTGTCTAACAACAAGAATTATAACAAGAACCGCACTCCAGTTGTTTTGAAACCAAATGGAAAAATATGAAAAATCAGAAAAAGATCCACAACCAAAATTTCAAACCGAATAAGAACCACAGTAAGAACCACCCTATTCGAAATGGATAGACTAGTACACTGGTTAGTTTCTCTGCTTTAAGTGTAACAATCCTAGACATATGGCCTGCAAATATTGGAGTGTCTCTTCCTGTTCCTCAGACAAACCTAACCGAAGAGCACTTATGTTCTATGGTTTTTTTAATCAATATGGTTAGTAAGGTTGAACGGTAGTGGGTAGATACTGGCGCTTCTCGACATATTTACTATGATCGTGCTATATTTAAGACTTATTTTGAATCTAAAGAAAAAATGGTGTTATGGGGTTATTTCACTCCACTAAGGTTGTTGGTACTCGAGATGTGAAATTGAAGTTTACTTCTGAAAAAATTGTGGTCTTTATGGAAGTGTTGTACACTTTCGAGATAAGGTTGAACTTGGTTTCTGGCTATCTTCTCAAGAAATCTGATTTCAATCAGACTGTTTGGGAAAATCTATAAACTTTGACCAAAAATAGTATTTTTATAGGCAAAGGTTATGCCACCGATGGAATGCTTAAGTTGAACATTGATGTTATTCATAAAAAAAATTCCTTCTTCTTATACTGCGTGTTCTTTTAATTTTTGGCATGCTAGACTCTGTCATTTTAATACACAACTTGTTAAAAATATGAGTAGTTTAGAATTAATTCCAGAATTATCCTTTAATGATTTTGAAAAATGTAACTGGTGTAGTCAAGCAAAAATTACAAAGTCCCCACATATATCAGTTTTTAGTGAATCTGATCCATTTGACTTAATTCATTGGCATATTTGTGAATTGGATGGAATTACAACTAGAAATGGAAAATGATACTTTATTATTTTTATTGATGATTGCTTGGATAATTCAATTGTGTATTTAATGAGAAATAAAAGTGAAGCGTTTGACATGTTTAAACTTTTCTTAAATGAAATTAAAAATCAATGTAATCGAAAAATTAAGAGCACGTGTTTGTTCGGCATCCACTAGCGTTTTTGTTCCTAAGAATTCAAAACCTACTGAAACTATTTTAGACTCATGAAAAAGTAAAAGAGCACGCGTTCGAAAATATTTTGGTCCCGATTTATATGCTTACACCTTTGAGGAGGATCCTAACACCCTTCAAGAAGACTTGACTGTTTTAAATTCCGAAGTATGGCGAGATGCCATTAATGATGAAATAAAGTCTTTAAAAACTAATAAAATTTGGAATTTAGTGGATCTTCCATCGGGGTGTAAAATAATTGGTTGTAAATGGAATATTAAAAATAAATTAAAACCTGGTGGTTCTGTTGAAAAATATAAGGCACGTTTTGTTGCCAAAGGTTTTAGACAACGTGAAAATGTGAACTTTTTAAATACAATTTTACCCGTGACTATAATTACATCTATATGTGTACTATTTGCTTTAGTTATTTTAGAGGATTTATTTGTGCACCAAATAGATGTTAAAACTGATCTTTTAATTGTTGAATTGGAAAAAGGCATTTATATGGACCAAGCTAAAGGTTTTATTATACACAATTAAGAAAATAAAGTGTGTAAATTGGATAAATCTCTTTATGGTCTAAACAAGCACCTAAACAATGGCATGAAAAATATGTTAGTCATCTATAATGGGTTTAAAATCAATGAAAGTCACAAATGCATTTATTATAAATATGAAAATAACATTTGCATTAGTATTTGTATTTATGTGCATGACTTTCTTATTTTTAGATTTAATATTCATGTCGTATATAATGTTAAATCTTTATTGTGTGTCAACTTTGATATGAAGGATTTGGGCGAAGTTAGTTTAATATTGGGAATTAAAATTACTAGGTGTAAAAAGGGACTTTCTTTAGACCAATCTCATTATATTGAGAAAATTCTAAAGAAATATAATTACTTTGACTATAAACCTGTTAGTACTCCATTTGACC
Source organism: Sambucus nigra (assembly GCA_949130495.1). Classification (NCBI taxonomy): domain Eukaryota; kingdom Viridiplantae; phylum Streptophyta; class Magnoliopsida; order Dipsacales; family Adoxaceae; genus Sambucus; species Sambucus nigra. The sequence continues at coordinate 395,005,211 of OX422215.1, forward strand.
CTAGTGTAAAGTTGTTCAAGAACACTCGTGACAATGTTAACAAAACTGAGTATGCAAGCATCATTGGTAGCCTACGTTATGCTACAGATTGCACTAGACTTGACATAACTTGTGATGTGGAAGTACAATATAGATTTATCATTAGACCTAGTATAGAGCATTGGTATGCTATTAAGAAGGTTATGAGGTACCTCTTAAAGATGATGAACCACGGATTACACTATAAAAATCATGTGCTGTCCTTAAAGGATTTACGGATGTTGATTGGAACATCCTATCTGATGACTCCAAGGCTACTAGTATATACATATTTAGTATCGCTGCTGGTGCATTTTCATGGAAGTCTAAGAAACAGTCTATTTTGGATCAGTCAATGATAAAGTCGAAAATGATAGTGCTAGCTACACCTAGTGAGGAGGCAAGTTGGTTGATAAACCTTTTGTCAAATATCCCATTATGAGATAGACCGATACCATCCATTTTAATCCAAGTGTGGTAGTATTGTGTAACAACCCATATTTGCAGTATACGATATATGTTGTTTATTCTTCTTATATATATAACAAAACAAATATCGCATCGAAAATGTATTCATCAAACATTATAATTTTTTTTCACCAAACATTATATATATATATACACACACACATATACATATACCTTATCAGCATAAAACTTCATAAACACCTAAGAACTAGATAAATAGCCAACATAACCCTAAAGATAATAAAAATTACCTTGATGGCCCTCAAGTTTGAAATTTTTTAAAAAATCCCTTAAAAGTTTTAAAACTTTATTAAAATCCTCATAATTAACCCTGAATCTCAAAATTATTTACACTAAGACTCATAACACTTATAATGACCATATTTACAAAGGCTTGTCATCACAGGTTTGAAATATTACACATTAGCCCCTAAAACGTTCAAAAATAAATGGAAAGGCCAAAATATGGAACTATAAACTACCTAAGGACCTAAACCTCAAACCTAACAACTTACACAAACCCCCTATTGATGTGGAGCCACATAAGTATCCTAATAAGCCACTTACACCCGTGGAATCATATGACCACCTTATACATCCAAAAGCTTCCAAACATAAACTCAATTGAACCAAAGCTAAAATCCACATCTAGACTCGCCAATAAACGTTTCTCAACTAGACCTATATAAACCCTCAGTTACCTCAGTAAAAATTCACGCATTCACAGTTCAAATTCGAAGTATAATTTGAGAGAATTTCAGTATTCTATTAATTTATGATTTTTTTTCTAGTTTAAAGTACTTAGTTTAATTTATACACTAGCATAGCTTCATATATGCATTTACATGCAAGCTTTAACGTAGAACAAGCACTGAATAGGCTGGTATATCATAACACACCATTAAAGCTTGGGATTTGATGGTGGATTATGTACTTCTGACTTTCAACCAGTTCAAAGTGGAAGAATTCAAGCTCTTGTTCCCAAAAACCTAAGTGCAACTTTGGATTACATTTATATTCATATTAAAGGCCCAAAATCAAAGCTTTAATACTTTGGCACAATTATTTCAAAATTGAAAATCAGGAAGTATAATAAACCATTTTCAATGAAGCCAAAGCTATTTGAATTGTTTTTTAAGTCTAGAATACAAATATGGTCATGCCGATTCCAGAATTTAGTCACAAACCATAAGTAAGTGGGACAATTTTTTGGCATTTTACCATAAAACCAATATATCTCTGTAGGCTACCTCAATCCTTAAAAATTATATGGTTGGATTACTCCAAAAAAATTAAACAAGATTCATAAAGGAATCGAAACAAATGATATTCTATAGATGAAGATATTTGCGGTCAAAGATTTTTCAAACCCTAAGTTAAACTGATCGATGAAGACAATGAACAGTACCCCATGCAAGGCATGTGAGTTCAACACTAGTGCGTGAGAATGCATGACCAATCAAATAATTCTAATTTTTTTCCAAAATATTTATTTTATTTTCTGGTAAAAATGGTATATGGAAACACCCAGTTTGGATAACGGGATAGTGTTTTCCAAAGAAACCTAAAAGGAATTTAAGGTTTTTAAATTTCATATTTTTACATAAAACCCTCCAAATTATGTTAATTGTATTTTAATCCCTACAAATAATAACCAAGACACCCTAAGTAAATTTCAATATAACCCCACTTATTTAACTATTCAAGCAACCAAAAATTAAAATTTATTCAAGAAATACACTTTAATATTTTTACTTTAAACCCTAAAATCTTTTAAAAAAATACATTTTCACATTTTTTCCCTTTATATAATTACTTACTCGTACAATTTTTAAATCCCCATCTCACTGTATATGTTACATCATTAGAGAAACCCCTGTTCAAAGCCTACTCATTAAATTTCAATTTAACCAAAGTCCCAAACTATTAGAGTAAGGGAATTCTAATTCGGTATTATTTCCCACAATTACCTCAATTATTGAATTGTTCATATCACTTTGTGATAGTGCCTGAATTCTTGTTCGCATTTTAAACTTGTTTCTGTAGTTCACAATCCGTTAAATTTGATTCCAGTTTTTAGAAATGTAGATTTTAAAACCTAAATCAATGATTTTATTTTTTGTCTGATTTCATTAAAACCTTAATAATTTACATTATAATCAAGGAAAAGATTGTCGTTCTACCTAGGACAATGTTATTTGGCATGTAGGACTTAGGGATTGGGTGCCTAGTTTGGCTAACCATATGGATGTTGCTCTTTGAAGTAGAGCTCAACAATGTTACCATGTATACTTTTGTTTTTATCTTCAAATGTCGTATTTGATGATGATTATATTGTATTTCTATACACTTTAAGCTTATATAACACGATAATTATGGGTTATCTTATTATAGAAATATTTGGACCTTTACTCTCTATGACTTGATATTACTATATCTAGTTTTATTACCATAATGATTTTATTACAATTGATTCGTTCACATTACTGTTCCTTTTAATTTCTTTTCATTCTACAAATATTGACAAGTAAATTCAAATATTTTTTCAAATACTAGAAAATATTTAAATTGTTATAGACTTAGATTTATCTATATGGCAAAGTTTTTCTTATTCCTTCCCCTTCCAGATGAATACTGGTCTAGAGGAAGGTGAGATAGCCCCTGGACCCATGGACTTTCTATCCCCATTACCTGAGAAGTTACTTTTTATTACATATGTGTGGGCAATTTTTTACAAGGAAGGCATTATCGTGTGGAATGTATATACTACTACTTATTGTCTTATGTAAATCTATTTATGTTATATCCCTTTTAATTATGTACTATGATTTACTTAAGGTTTGTAATACATAAGATGTTATTTTCATCAAGGTTTGAATAAAGTTTCTTTTTTTTCAGAAACTTTATATGTTTTATAATCCTCTTTTTTACTTTTATTATCTCGTGCTATGCACAAAATATCGGATGTGACAAGTTGGTATGAGAGCAAAGTATGAGGTTAAATACTCATATGTGGGACTTAGACTATTCTATGTCAGTTATTTTTTTTTTTTTGTAACTTCTTGGCTACCTTGCGAAACTGAAATTTTGTTTTACAGACATGAATGTGTGGGATGAAATCTATCTAGATGCGAATGGCATTACCCGAGAGAGGTTTAGCCAGACTATAAAAAATGAAGGATATATCCAACTTTGTAAAGTGATCTAAGATATCGATTGAGAATGGGAGATAACAACACATGTGATCAAACATAGTCTCCTCGCAAGTTAACTCATGGGCGAAGAACAGGACACCTAACAAGCTCGACGATATTCTAAAGACCATGAATTCCTTAATAAACTATATGTCTAGTGTGAAATATAACATCTGAAGAAGAACTCCGTAATACTCCCCTTATTTCCTTATAGCGGTCCATCCCAGGATATCCCTACTTCATCTTCAAGTTCTAACACTGGAGGATCTGAACTAAAGGCTTGTCAAGTAGTACCCAAAGCATTATAAAAAAAAAGATGTGGATGAAAGAGTGTGTGTATAGATAAAGGTGAAAAAGATTTACATTATATTTTCATGGTATGTGGTGTGGTTATGGTTGTAGAATGCCAGTTAGCTTACATATAGGATAGTTTAGTTAGCATAAAGATGATAATTATGTGCTTGTGTGTTTCTTTATAGTTCCTAAATTTTTCTTATAAGATATATATGAACTTAATGTAACATATTATGTTATAAATTCTATAAACTGTTTGATTTTACTTACTATCTATTTTCATTATATCTATGGTTGCTTATTATATAGGATGGTGAAAATACGAACAATGAAAGCACAAATGCAAAGAACATGACGGACTGAACATACTCCACTCCTCCCCCTACTATTATGAAAAATATAATGCACTATTTACAAGAATTAACAACGCTGACCCTACTACAACAAAATATAGCATCTCGATGACCATTAGACTTTGAAGTAACTAAAGAAGTACATAGGATGAATGCACTGATAGAGTTTTTTTAATAAAGACCTCCATCATTCTATGGAAAATCAGGAGCAAACGAGGCAGAGAAATGGTTTAGGCAAACACCTAAATATTGAATGGAGTAGTAATAGTACCCAAACTTAGGATAATTTTGGAAAATTATCTTTTTGAAGGTGAAGCAGATCATTGGTGGCAATCTGTTGGGTGTATTCATAATATCGAAGGATTGACTTGGGTTCAATTTGAAGAGATATTTTTTAGGAAGTACTTTTCTTCATGGATGAGAGATCAAATGATAGTTTAATTCTTAGGATTACAATAACAACAAATTATGGTAGCCCCGTACGAGGCTCGATTCACAGAATTATCTCGATATGTGCAAGATTATGTGAACACAGAAGCCAAGAAATGCAAGAACTTTGAGAGAGGACTAAAATCTATTATTAATACTTACCGTATACCCTTACAAATTCATGAATTTGGCTAGATCATAGAGATAGATAACCTCATTGAACAAAACCCAACATCAAGTGGAATTTTCCAAATCTCGACCCCAATCTCCAAAAATTATTACGTTAACCAAAATCATAATAATGATGGCAAGGATCATCCCTATCTCAAACCTACGGATAATTGAATGTTTAGTTAGATTAACCATAAAGATAATAGAGTCATGGTTCTTCGTCGTGAGTGTAATGAACCAGGTCACATTAGGCCCCTATGCCCAAGATTTTGCAAACTCGATACCTATATTTTTTAATCTCCCCTAGGAAAACTAGGTAGAGCTTCAAATTTTTAGACTCCCCCATCCTAGTTTCCAAATGAAGGTTCCCATTTTCAAAATAAAGGGTCAGTAACCAATAACCACAAGTATTCGTGCATGGAAAGAAACCAGAATAAGGAAATAAAACGCAACGTCGAACTATTGCAATCTTACAAAATATGGACTGAAATACGCATGATGTCGTCGAAGGTAATATCTCTTTTCAAAATCTTTTAATACATATATTAATTGATTCTGGATCTAGACACTCATTCTTTCATAGATTTATTAAAATTAATACCCCGTACTTTAAATTATCTTATATTTATAGGAATGCAAACCAAAAGCATTGTATTAACCCATCAAGTTTATACAAAATGCACGATAGAAATAGGAACTAGAATTCTTACCATTGATTTGGTAGTATTAGATATCAAAGGATTCGATCTTATTATTGGGATGGATGTTCTGTCATCAAAGTTTGGTCATATTGATTGCTATGTGAAAAGAGTGATTTTTAGAAAGCCCTAAACAAAAACATTCTATTTTCATGGGAAACACTCAGGATTTGTGTGTAATATTTCATATTCATCTCTTTTAATTATTTTAGACAAGTATGAGGATATTTTTCCTAAGGAATTTAACTGGTATACCCCCGCCAAGAGAAATTACGTTTGTAATGGACTTATTACTAAATACATTCCATATATCTACACCTCCTTATCGAATGACACCTTTAAAATTATGAGAACTTAGGACCTAATTGGATTATTTATTAGAAAAATGGTGCATTCATCTTATTTCATCCTCTTGGGGAGCAACAATATTATTTGTCAAGAAAAAGGATGCAACATTTCGCATGTCTATTGACTACCGAAAGCTAAATCAAGTAACAAAAAAAAATATATGTTACCTAAGATAGGTGATTTCTTCGACCAATTATGAGGATCTAAGGTATTTTTCAAAATGGATTTAAGATCAGGTTATCATCAACTACGAGTTAGAGAAAATAACATACCCATGATTGCGTTTTAAACTTGATACGAAATTTTGAATTTTTAGTTATGTCATTTAGACTGACGAACACACCTGTAACTTTTATTGATTTAATGCATCAAGTATTCTTCCCTTTCTTAAATCAAGTCGTAATCATATTTATAGACAATATTTTAGTATATTAAAAAATGAAGGAAGATCATGAAAGACATTTACAAATTGTGCCAGAAACTCTGCATCAACACCATCTTTACGCAAAGAAAAGTAAATACGATTTCCTTATGAGAGAAGTAAAAAATTTAGGTCATGTAATCACCAATTAGGGAATATAAGTTAATCCAACAAAAACCACAATGGTTGTTTAATGGAAACAACCTCATAATGTTATGGCGATTCAAAGTTTCTTAGGCTTTGCAGGTGATTATCGACGATTTATGGAAGGATTCTACAAGAATTGCGTTACCATTAATGAAATTAACTCACAAGGGTGCACAATTCGAATGGACCAACGAATGCAAATAATCATTCCAACCCCTGAAGGAAAAATTCACTACAACTCTTGTACTTACTATACCTTCTAGTGATGTTGGTTACGATGTATATGTGGATGACTGTTTATAAGGATTAGGATATGTACTTATGCAATTAGTAAAGGTAATAGAATATGATTGTTGTTAGTTAAAGATACATGAGCGTAACAATACCGTCTATGATTTAAAACTTAACGCAATAGTTTTCTCATTAAAAATCTGGAGATGTTATCTGTATGTATAATAGTTCTAATTATTCTCTGGCCATAAAAATCTTAAGTATATATTTACCCAAAAGGACTTAAATCTTTTACAATAACAATTGATAGAATTTTTAGAAGACTATAAATTTTGATTATAGTACCACACAAGAAAAAGTAATGTGGTAGCAGATGCATTGAGTTGAAAATCAAGAGGACGGTTGAAAGGAATGTTTTCATACAAGGTTATGACTATGATAGAAGGGTATAATTTGTAGAGAGAAAATGCAGAAGTTCTAATTATTCTCCAAAACATTATTGCATATCGTACTCTTCAGAAGAAAATCACAAAACAACAACTAGATGACACTTTCCTCAAAACCCAATAACAAATCATGGAAAATTTAGAAGAAAATAAAGATTGGACTTATAGGCAAGAAAGAGGATTGAGATTTAAAAATTGGTTGTGAATACCCTCAGACCCCTCTCTAAGAGAATAAGTGTTAGAAGAAGCTCATCACTCAAAATTCATCATACATCTAGGAAATACAAAGATGTATCATGACCTCAAAAGACATTACTGATGGCAATGAATGGAATGAGATGTCACTAATTTTGTAGCAAAATGGTTGACTTGTCAACAAGTAAAAATTGAACATCAACATCCTAGAGGATTATTACAACTGATTCTATCCCAAGATGGAAATGGGATCATATTACGATGGACTTTGTTAGTGTCTTACCAATAATATCTCAAGGTTATAACTCGATTTGGGTAATTATAGATGACCTAACTAAATCAACATATTGTCTATGAGTCAGAACTACCGATTCTAAATAACGAACCAAAAAACTATATATTTGAGAGACCAATAGAATCCACGGAGTACCTTATCTATCGTATCGGACTGTGATTATTGATTTATTGGACAATTTTGTCAAGCATTACAGCACGCCATGGGCACCAAATTTCATCTAGAGTGTGGATTTTCATCCTCAAACTGGTGGACAATTAGAATGAATAATTTCGACACTGGAAGACATGTTGAGATCTTGTACATTAGATTTATCAAGAAGTTGGAGTGATAACTTAGCACTAATTGCATTATCTTATAATAATAGCTACCAAGACAACATCCAAGATGCCCCTTATGAAGCACATTATGGGAGACCATGTTGTTCCCCGTTATGTTGGATTAAATCAGGAGAAAAAGTATCATTGAACCTGAAATAGTAAAAGAAACAATCGAAGAGATAAGATTAATTAAAGAAAGATTACAGGTAGCTCAAAGTCGATAAAAAGTAACGCAGACATTAGGAGAAAACCTTTGGAATTTCAGGTAAAGGAAAATATATTTTTAAAGATATCTCCATGCACTACAAAAAAATAGCTGGAAGGAAAATTTTTCAATCGAGTCAATTTGTATGTAATTGGCATTATTCCGGACATAACGTTTGAGTCATGGGATAAACTTTGAGTTGATGATCCATGAGCCTATGACGTTGTTTGATGAAAATGTTGTGGCCAAGCTTCAAAGATTGGATATACCGTGTCCTGTTTTGTGCCAAGTTTGTCTTCACATTTATCGAGGGTCTCTCATGTATGAATGTGTATTAATTATGAGTCCTTGGTAATATTTTAAGGGTGTTAGTTTTTTATTTAAAAATGTTTGGAACTGCTTTTTAAATATTTTTTAAAAAATAAAAATTCTGAGTTATTTTCATTTGAACGAGTTTTAGATCTCGTTCGAATGACTTTGATTACTCGTTAAAACGACTATAAAACGAACATCAAAAGAAAAAATACTCTACCTATGCATAACCAACCTTGTTAGAAGATCATTCAAATAAGATTGCATTCTTGTTCGAAAGAACTGAGATTTTTGTTCAAACGAGATGTTATTCTCGTTCAAACGAGATGTTATTCTCGTTCGAACGACTTTAGTTTTCATTCAAACAACTTTAGTTTTCATTCGAACGGGCAGCAACCTCAAAATTCATGTATTACTATATATGGTGTTGTGGTCTCGAAATTTTTTAACTATTTTTGATGAAAAATGATTTTACACCTGTTTACAAAAGTTCTAAGCCCTTTGTTTCACCCTATACATTTCAAGATTCAAGACTTATAATTCAACTGCTTTGAGGTCTTGTTTTGGGCACTAAGTTTGTTTCTTTCATCTTGAGAGAACCTTTTTCATGTGGTGGACTCCGTGCATGCTGGTTACTGTGTTGCGGTGAAAAATGGTGAATTCTATGTTCTAACCCGTAAACGGTTGTTGAGCCTCACCGGTGGATACCGAGGCACGTGTGGACTTATGTGCTGTGACAACTTGAGTGGGTGGATTCTTGGGTTGCACTATGGAGGAGCGGTTGAACAGAAGAGTGCCAAGGCTTGTGGGCGATCGAGTCATTGTGTAAGTCTACTAGCTATGCTTTGTAAAATCGTATCATAGTGAACTGTTTGGCTGGGTCGTCCGAGGTTTTTTCCTTTGTAGTTTTTCTCGTACATTGGAGTCTTATGGTTTGATGTATTTATTTTATATTCTATCACCTGGATCCATATTTTGGATAAAAAGATAAATTATGACAAATTATTTTGTTCATCAGAACGGTTTATAATGGTGCTAAGTTTAATTGGGTTATTTTGTTCAAAGGTTCAATTTTTAAAATGTTTAAAATATAAATATTTTACTTTTTGTTTGTGACCATCCTTGTCAGTTTGCAGTAAGTTATCGTGTAGATCCTTATTTAGTGCTTTTTAGGGTGGTTTTTTATACATCTCTCCTGTGTTTGCTTGTTTTTCTCTCGATGGATTTCCATGGTGATGTCGACTTGGATATTATAGAGGAATTTAAAAAGCATCACAACCCTGTTGAAAAATTAAATCATTTGAATTTGAAGCTTCATAACAAAATTCTAGAAAACTAAGATTTTTGTTTGAAAGCTACAGTGGAACTTTTGCAAACTGTTCAAACTCAAAGAGATTTCTTTTGTGAGAAGATGGTGGACATGGACCGTGATTTTAAAATTTTAAAAGTATCCAGTAAAGAGAGTGAGGAGAGAATCTGTATTTTAGCAAAAGAATTAGAGGACTCTAAATTTCTAGGGTTAGAATATGTACCATTCAGGATAATAATGAATTGATTTTAGATTTAAGGGCACGCGAGAAGACTCCTAGGGATAAGCTCTCTTGCATTGAGGGGGAGCAAGATAACCTTCTATGAAATATTGAAAATTTAAATAAGGAGTGCCTAAAACTTGAAAAGTCAAATTCTTTGCTTGAGTCTTTGATTTTAAAGTTAAAAATTGATCTGAAAGACTCGAGTAGTGTTGGTAGTGATGGTACTGGCTTATCAAATCCTAATGCTTCCATTGCTAGATCCAAGACCATTATTTGTTTTAGAGGGTCAACCACATACAACGACATTATAAAAGGTCAACCCATAGGTAACATTCCTCGCATTTACAGATGTTCAAATTGTGGTATGAAAGGTCACCTTAGGGCATTTTGTTATGATCTTGGAAGTGGCCCTAGGAAGTTGAAGTCTAGTGTCCCCTTGGGTCCCGAAACCCTTCACATTAGGTATACATCTATTTGGATTAAGAAATCCATTTTGGAGGCACTAAATGTTAGACTAGTTGATTATCCCATGCTTGGACATGCCTCTTCACATGCTATATCTTATGGGTGATTGCTTGCATATTTTATTTGTCATACTCTAGTTATTCTTCACGGTATATGTTTGCTAGTGTTATGACATGTGTATATTTTGTATTTTATTTTTCTTTTATTGATTCATAATGAAAAATATAAAAGGATTTTATTTTGATATTTTTTTTATAAAACTCAAAAAGATTTTTGGTTTTCGTGTATTTTAGTTTTACACATTTGGTGTGTTATATTGGTGTGCTTAAATCCAATTAACTTTGTACTTTAAACGTGACTAGGACAATTGGTTATGATTATAGATACTTATATTGTTCTTAATCATGTGTGACACCCCGCCTAATAAAATATCGGGCGATCACTCATGTACCAAATTATAACAGGCGTCTCATATGGTTCATTCTTAGCATCACTGTCGAAAACCAAATCAATTACTAATAACCTATTAGGATGGTGTTAAAATTTTATTCAACAAATTTTTTTAAACAAACTATTCAAATTAAAACATTCACACAGTTTATATAAATGAAACTGAGATGAAATAAAATAACCGAACACTCGATTTAAGATGATACAATCAAATCAAAGGCCGCATAAAAAGGCGGTAAAAGAATAAATAAATACAATTGAGCTATCATACCGAATGTTTCTACAGTACCTCCTATCTAGATCTCAAGGATGGAAGCGTCTACATGAAACCTGCATGCATCCACAGCTGCTGCTGCAGACATGTGACTCGAAGGAATCATCATCAAGACGTCCCTATGTCTGGACACCTATATATATATATATAACAAAAGATGGAAAATATAGAAACCGGTCAGAGCCCGAGTTGTGAAAATATTTTGCAAGTGCATAAATGCTTTATTTATGAAAAATATGTTTTATCTCATATTTAAATTGGTATCGCACTCCCATGAGATACCCCTCACCCCTCTTCTAATGGTGCTATCGCAAACCTCTAAACCTCCTAGTCAAGCTACTCTGACTAACTAATATGTCACCCCCAACCTCTAAAAGTCCTAAGTAAATTGAGTACTAAGTCTAAACTTCTCCCCAGTCTCAACACTATGCCATGTTCGTGTGTGGGGTGTCTCGCAAAGCGAAATCCAAACAAGGAACCCCCCCGATACACTACTACTTGGCAGTGTCGATCGTCGAGATCCATTAGACCCTCAGTACACAACATATATATATACACACTCATATACATATCACAATACACATCCAGATAGAATCTCCCGGACTGAGATTTAATCTATATTCATTTTATCTCTTTACTCTAGTGGAGTTACATAAATATTTTCTTGCTCTCATACACAAGTAATTTACTATACACACAAGTACAATAACCATCCCAACGAGCTATAACTTGATGATGCATTCTCATAGTGCCGATCCAACTCCGAGTTTACTCACTGTACCACGGTACCAAGACAGACTTACTCAATGGTCATGGTAAAATATACACAACGGTAGAAGCGATCATATTCCCTCTGCAAGTGGAGTACACACAGCGCACTCGAACACGGGATGAGATGACTTGGGGATATACTCACCCTGCTCCTTAAGCCAGGAAATTCACCCATATCGCATAACCTCCCTGGATCGCACTAGAGAAAATATAATCTGGTTGTTCCAACCTTACGCCAAAGGAAAGCCCGTGGAAATCAGCCTCTAAGATACACATATACCAATAACACATAGATATACATGTATTCATAACATATAATATATACTAAAATCTCATCGTATATATATAAATATATATATATACATTTATCACTCCTCAATCGTATACATGAATATACTTGCCGATCATAATGATATTTAAGTATTCCCTTACATAAATATACCTCACACTTTGATCACTGTTATGGATTTATATACTCTCTGAATATCCCAATTCATAACTGTGTACATCCCCGATCCTGATCCCTGCGTGAGGGCGTGTGGAGGAAAGGATCCTTCGGGTCCCACGCGTCCCTCTCGGGAGCGCTTCGGCCGGCGTCGTTTGTAGTGTGAAAAATGTAGAGAGATTCAGAGTCGCCAGTCTATTTTACTCAAAATAGACAAAAGAAAAAGAGGAAGCCACCCCAAAGAGTGGCATCCAAAGACATACTGGTGCGTGCGAAACCAAAATGATTCAAAAAGGATTCGGAGGCTTGGTTACGAAATGGGAAGGTGTTGGGCACCCATTCCGCCCTTTCGGTCTCTCATGAATATTTGATATTTTCCTTTATGTTTCCCCCCGTGATATGTGTGCATGTGTATATATATAGAATGGAGGTAGGAATCCTCAACTTGTATCATGGAAAAGATAAAGTGAGTCATCCATAGGAAGATATAAGAGTAATATTAGAAAAATAAGATTTACGCGATTACCGCTACGTTGATCTTTATAAGGGAACGACAACGCATATGGGGTAATGCGACGCTAAGAACAAGTATATGTATAATATAAGGAAAATGGATTTAAAGAAGATAGAAAAATGAGAGAAAAAGTGAGAAAAAGGACCCGAGTCTCAGGTTTTACCCCAAGACGCCTACGTAGCCTATGAAGGCATCGAAGTCCACATAGTTCGCATACAAAATGAGGGGTGGGGTTTATCCCATAAATACAAATGGGGAATCTCTTATTTGTGAGTGTGTTTATGTGTGTATAGAAAAAAAAAGTGTTTTAGTTGTGAGAAGAGTGTGAAAAAAGTGTGAGAATCCCTATTTGGAATTTATGAGCAAACCCTCTTTTTCTTGTTTTTGGGGTTTTATTTATATAAAAATAAGAGATGTGCGATAATACTAAATAAAAATTATATTAGGATGTATGGGATGAGATAATAAAAGTGTTAAGTAATAAAACAAGTTATTGGGAATTCAAGAGAATTTAGGAGAGAGTTTGAGAAAGTTGGACCTTCTTGAAGATCTTGAGCTTGAGCTTGAATGTTGGGGAGAAGCCCTTGCACTTTGGATGATGATGGAGAGTGGTTAATTCACCAAATTTGATGAAATGGATGATGAAAAGTGGGAGTAAAAGGAGGATTTAGAAGTTGAGATCACGCTGCCTTCGAGAGAGGTTTCTGGGATTCATTGAGAGAGATTTTTATCAGATCTGGGCTCTCTTTGGAAATGAGGTGAAGGCCTCCTTTTATAGTCCTAGGTGAGTTCCGATCGGCCTAGAGCCCTTCCTGCCTATCGGTAGGCAGGTTCCGGAACCTGCCGTTTGGTAGTGTGTTTCAGGCTTTTTCAGAAAATCGGTCATCGAGGGAAAACCATTGGTCAGAATTACGCACGGGGCATACCGTTGGAAAGGTAATTCAGATACCTTAGAAAGTCCATTGGACCGCTCCTGGGTTCGGGAGTTGACTTTGGGTCAAATATGGCTCGGAAGCGTTTGTCGGTCCATTGAATGGGGAATCATTCCAACGCAAATGGATCGTTCGTCCGCATGGTAAATCCGAATCTCGCATGGGGCATACCGTTGGAAAGGTTAGGAGATGTACTTAGACATTCCAAAGAGTTTGACCTGATTTGGAGAGTTGACTTTGATCAACCAGGACCGGGAAGCGCTCGGTGGCCTCTCAGAGTCAAACGGATTGTTCGTCCGCATGGAAAGTCGGAATCGCACATGGGGTGGACCATTGGAAAGGGTATTTAGGTCCCTTTGAAGATTCATTCAGCCTCGGTCGGGCTAAAGAGTTGACATAGGTCAAATAGAGCCTGGGAGCACCCGGTGGCCTCTAGGTCAGGTTTCGGACGCAAACGGACCATTCGTCCTCATGGTAAGTCAAAATCATGCACGGGGCAGACCATTAGAAAGGGTATTCAGTGCCCTTTGAAGATTCATGCAGTCTCGATTGAGACAAAGATTTTGACTTTTGGGTCAAACTGAGCCGGGGAGTGTCCGATGGCTTTCAGGTGTGCTCGGGACATGACCTGGGTTTGCAATGATGAGTGGAGGTACTAGGGACCTAAGGTGAGTTAGGGGGGTTTCAGAATGAGGTATCTATAAAGACCCTCGATGGGTGAGTTTGGAACAAATGATAGTCATCGATTAAACACCGCATGATGCTTTCGAGAGAGTATGACCAATTTAGAGGATCGAGGCCGATTCTGAGGACCTAAGGAAGTGAGGATGATTGATTCAGAGGGTCGAGGTCAATTCTAAGGACTAAAGGAGCATGCTGGGGATGACCAAATCTGAGGGTCGAGGTCGATTCCGAGGACCTAAGGAGCGAGGGTGACCAATTCAGAGGGTCGAGGTCAGTTATGAGGACCTAAGGAGCGAGGGTGACCAATTCAGAGGGTCAAGGTAAGTTCTGAGGACCTAAGAGTGGGGGTGACCAATTCAGAGGGTCGAGGTCAGTTCTGAGGACCTAAGAGTGGTGACGACCGAGGATCGAGGTCAATTCTGACCTAACTCAGGTGACGATCCAAGACTGGGGCTAATTCTGACCCAAGAGTGGTGACGACCGAGGATCGAGGTCAATTCTGACCTAACTCAGCTGATAATCCAAGACCGGGGCCAATTCTGACCCAAGAGTGGTGACGTTCGAGGATCGAGGTCAATTCTGACCTTACTCAGGTGACGATCTAAGACCGGGGTCAATTCTGACCTAAAAGTGGTAACGACCGAGGACCGAGGTCAATTCTAACCAAACTTAGATGACGATCTAAGACCGGGGTCAATTCAGACCCAAAAGTGGTAATGACCGAGGACCGAGGTCAATTCTGACCTAACTCAGGTGACGATCTAAGACCGGGGTCAATTCAGACCCAAAAGTGGTGACGACCGAGGACCGAGGTTAATTCTGACCTAACTCGGGTGACGATCCAAGACCGGGGTCAATTCTGACCCAAGAGTGGTGACGACCGAGGACCGAGGTCAATTATGACCTAACTTAGGTGACGATCCAAGACCGGGGCCAATTCTGACCCAAAAGTGGTGACAATCGAGGACCGAGGTCAATTCTAACCTAACTCGGGTGACGATCCAAGATCGGGGTCAATTCTGACCCAAAAGTGGTGACGACTGAGGACCGAGGTTAATTCTGACCTAACTCAGGTGACGATCCAAGACCAGGGTCAATTTTGACCCAATAGTGGTGATGATCGAGGACCGAGGTCAATTCTAACCTAACTTAGGTGACGATCCAAGACCGAGGCCAATTCTGACCCAATAGTGGTGACGATCGAGGAACGAGGTCAATTCTGGCCTAACTCAAGTGACGATCCAAGACCGGGGTCAATTCTGACCCAATAGTGGTGACAATCGAGGACCGAGGTCAATTATGACCTAACTCAGGTGACAATCCAAGACCGGGGTCAATTCTGACTCAATAGTGGTTGAGGATTAGATTTCGGTTTTGCTGGGGAAAGAGATTTGTGATTCTGATTTGAGCTAGGGAGCTGATAGCTGGGGAAGCTTTTTAGGAGACCTCGCAGGGGGGAACAACCTATATTGGGTGCTATAAGAGAATTCCGCTGGGGAAGTGATCAGGTGATCCTTACAGATTTTTCGGAGCTTTGCCGGGAGGAGTTTTCACTTAAATTTTGAGGATTCCGCTGGGGAAGAGGGGTTCCGCTGGGGATAAGAATTAGATTTGAGGTTCCGCTGGGGAATGATGAATGAGCTGGGGAAGATTTTGGATCATCCTTTAGGAGAGATCGCCTAGGGCAAGTGATTCTTCTGAATTCCGCTGGGAAAAGTACCATGCGATATTGTTTCGCATCGGGTAGCCGATGGTTGGGGAGGCTTTGTGTCTTTGATTTGAGCGGAGGAGCTGATTTTTGGGGGAGATAATCGATTGGGGGTTGTAAACTCTGCTGAGGAGGTGATTAGGTGGTCCGGGCGCATTGCTCGAGAGGTCATCCGCTTGGATTTTGAGGGTTCTGTCGGGGAAAAAAGAGGTTTCGCCTGAAGGAGTGCAAAATTTTCTTGATGAAAACGTTCGAAATCCTTCTGAATATTTTTAGGAATTTTCTAAGGATTTTTCAGGGTTTCCTGGCATTTTCCAGGAATTTCTATACGAAATTTTAAGGGGGGTGCTGGCCGGCATAGACTGAGGGGTGCCATTCGATAGTGGCAAGAACTTTTGGACTACCTCAGGAAGGCAATGGGTCAGTGCTGATCGGTATAGAAGAGGGAGGTGCCGATCGGCATGGCGCTTGGCATCCTATATAAAAGGGGCGAATCCCCTTCATTTTTCACAGCTTCTTGCCTTCTCTCTTTCTGCGACTTCTCTCTGCGAATTATTCTAACGTTTCGATCTTCAAGAAATGGCCACCTTTGTGAGCACCGCAGTCCACCGGGAGTGGTTAACCATTGATGACTGGGCGAATGTGGATTGGAGGGACAGGGAGCCCCTTGCTTTGGGGAACGAGAATGCTTTCGATGCATTTTAGCCGGTTACAAATGAGCGGACCTTGCTGCGGGAACCATCGTGTCATCACTCTTCGAGAGTGATTCCCAACGGTTATGTAAGTAACCTGACCTTTGGCATTCTTTTCTTTTTGGGTTATTTTTCTTTCTTTCTTGACTTTTGATGAGATTTTTCCTTTTGCCAGTCTGATATTTCCTTGAGGAACATGCGTGCCCGTGGGACGACGGGGCTTAAGGATGTTTGGGAGCATCTTCCACCCGTGGTGTGCTAGATGGTATCATCAGCGGGTTTTGGGAGGTTGTCATCTGCGCTGGATGAGACGCCTCCTTCGACAGCGGTCTTGTGCGCTTTGGGGGAGAGGTGGTGGGACACTACCCACACTTTCCATTTTGTCTTCGGGGAGATGATGGTAACTCCCATAGATGTGCAGCAACTGCTGGGGATGGATTGTGATGGGGAGTATATAGAGGTGGATCGCTCCTTACGGGTGAGACCGGAGGCAGTGCGTGCGGCACTTGGTGATGTGGGAAGGATAGTTTATGGAGATTCTATTCGGCTATCCTTGTTGAAGGAGGTTCTGTTGAGCAGGGAGATTGATGTGGAAGACGGGATGCAAGTGAGTCAGATGGCCCGGTTGTTCATCTTGTTGGTGCTGGGAGGTTTCATGGTGGCGTCGAGCGACGACGTCATCCATTTGTGGTTTCTGCCGTACTTGAGGATGTTTTCGAACATCCCTTTCTATGATTGGGGGAGTCTGACCTTGGCGACCCTTTACTCTACTTTGGATGCATTTAGTCGGTGCTTCCGATAGACTTTTACTGGAGCCACGTATCTACTTGAGGTATTCTTTACTTTGTGTATTTTCATCTCATTCATTCGCATTTTCCTTTCATGCATTCGCATTTTCCTTATGCGTCTCTTTTTGCTTGTGAATTCATACGTGGTTCTATAAGGTGATTGGGTGCAACATCCCATTGATTGCTCTGAAGGACAACACTGTTGGGGACTTCTACCGATTGTATCGATGGCGTAAGGCCAACCGGCAGTCGAAGGGATCTCTATCCCTGGAGGCGATGCGTCAGGTCTTGAATGGCCTTACCAGTGGTCGGGTAAGGTCCTTTCCTTTTCAGTCTTGGTTTTTGCACCTTATGATCTTGTATTGACTCATGCCTGCTTGGGGATTTTCAGGTGACCTTTCATCCTTGGAGGACAGTCATTCAGGATACGGGGATGACTGGGGTGAACGCGCAGATGAGGCGTTTGTTGGCGCATGAGTTCGGCCATTCCTGGTATCTCGGGGAGAGGGTAGTTCACCAGATTGCGGAGGAGGAGTTGGTGGTGCCACCCGCACAGCCTCCTACGTCTATGAGGCGGGAGTGATAGCTGTTGGAGGATGAGAGGATCGCGGCGATGATCGACGAGTCCTACTCATTGTACACTAATACGGCAGCGCCGTATGACTTAATGGACTTTGTTACGAGTTGGTTGATGGCGCCCAGCATACATGATGCCTTGACTTTCCCTCCTGCGGGTTCGATTCGACCAGTGGGGTCCTCCCATAGCGGCGGTGATGACTTCAGAAGTTCCTTTCGTGCGGTTGCACACTCCTTCGTACAACATCCGACGGGCTGATGGAAGGATAGTGCCGATGCTGCACCGTCCTCTTGCGATGGATCCGAAGGAGTTGGGTTTGACAGAGGAGGTCCTTCGTCCTATGGTAAACCTTTCGGTCCTTTTCCTCTTTTTGATTTCTTTTGCTCGATACTGATTCTACCTTTTCCTTACAGCAAGTCCGGGTGTCGACCACTTGGATGAGAGACATCAGAGACTGGATATCATCGGCAACTGCCCACATTCGGGATGCTGTCCCTATTCCTTCTTGCTTGGTGCCGTCAGCCTCATCTGGGGAAGACTCTGGCTCGGGTAGTGGGGGTGCTTCGTCTCGTCGTAGGGGAAAGAGAGCGCGTCGAGGGGGTGGAAGCTCTTGAGAGAGAGAGAGGGGGAATGAAATGTGGGTTCGGGCTGAGTCGCGTTCTTTTTGGCTTTTCTTTTCTTGTTTCCTGCAAAACTGATGTAACACATAACACAAATATATGCAATGCAATGGGAGTTTTTTTTATTATTATCTTTTATTAATGATGAATGAATGCATGCATATGCTCTTTTTTACTTTGCTGCTGAGACCATAAAAAGGAATTTTTTTAGAATTTTTTGAAGGAAAGTTTTAATTAAAAGGGAAATTATATAGAGAGAAAAAGGGATTTTGAAATTCTGTTGAGAATATCAATTTATTTCATTGAGTTTTCTGTTTTGACAAAAGAGGAAAGGAGGAAACTTTCCAAAAATAGGGGGTTGCCGATCGGCAAGCACCCTGACCTGCCTATCGGCAGTTCAGTCCAGTCCCATCAATTTTAAAGCTTTGAATGGTACCTTCTTCAGTCTTTGGTACCTTGTGGGGCAGTATTCCCTCCGATTTCTGCAGGGATTATGTCTTTTGTGAGAGTTCTCAAGTATAAAAATGGAGTAAGGGTGGAGTGTTCTCATCACACCTTTGCATCCTCATCTTCCTACCCATTATCTTTTAGTCTTACAAGATGGCTCTCCCTGGTAGCATTGAGTTTGTCAATTACCTTGAAGCCTTGGAAGCTATATGCTCTGATAATGTCTACTATGATGCCTTCAACATGCGTCGAGTCTCCTTGTGGCGCAATTGTCCTTTCGAGTGGAATATGCTGATAGCGGCGGTACAATTCTGGTACCCCGAAGACCATGTGTTCCGCTTTGGGTTGGAAGAAGTTTGTCCTACCTACGAGGAATTTTCTACCATACTAAGTGTGAATCGCAGTGTTGCTGTGACTTTACCTAATTTTCCCGTTCTCCCAGGGATTTGTTGGCCGGGCTTCTTCATATCTCACCTTCGGCGGCCAGGTCATTGGTTACTGGAGGAATGATCTCCCTCCCAGCGGTGCTGTAGTTCGTGCAGTTATGGGAAGTAGGTGATGCCGGCTATGCTAGAGCCGTGGTTCTGGGCTTGGTTTCGAAATTGCTGTTGGTGACTGGGGAGGTGCAAGTGGACCCACAACTTGCAACCATTACTTCATGGATGTTATACCGTCGTAATCCTGCGTCGGTGATATTAGCAGAGACTGTGAATGGCCTGGATGCCTGGAGAGAAGATCGTTCTGACTTTTTAAGGGGTAGCCCTATGATGCTGTTCATGTGGTTGTCTGAAAGATTTCGCTTGTCGACTCCTCCAGAATATCCTTTGTCAGCCGTGCCCAACTTCTTTTTGTGCTACTTTATCCGCGTTGGCCTGTATGTTGAGAACTGGGAGAATTGGTTTGTGGAGCATGGGGCTCGTGGGCTGTATTGGTCAGTGCCTTGGTGGGGGCAGTTGCAGCCTGTTCTGGGGCTAGGAGAGTATTCATATGTGAAACTGGTTGGTCTCATCTTTTTATTTCCTTTGGCGGCTTCTGTGTCAATTTAACTGGGCGCAGGTCGTGGCCCCTCGGATCTCAAATTTCTTTCCAGTAGAAGATTTGACTGAGCGCCTGCGTTTGTTACTTGGGTCTCTGTGGGAAAATCGGCGTCCGTCGACCCATCCCTCTCAGTTTGTCGGGAAGGTTTGCCATGTCCCCAAAGATTATATGAGGTGGTTGTGGAGGAAAGTAGTCAGCAAGATGTTGGCAGTAGAGACTGGTCAAAGATGTTTTGTTTTATCTGACTCCATCGATGTGGTCTTTTCGAAAATGGTTAAGGCTCATCGATCCATGGAATGTTTGCGGCACTCTATTCAGGCAAGGGAAACTTAGGGTCCTCAGGATGTAGATGATGAGGGTGCAGGCTCTTCGGGTAGCTTATGTAATAGGGAATGTATGTGGGGATTTTATTTGGCTTTTTATGGTGGCGAGGAAGGGAGTTATCCGTTCCTTTTTCTTATGTAATTCGTACTATAATTTCTTATTAATGAAATAAACAAGTTTCTGATCATCCAGCTGTGCCTTTCGATGAGTTTTGTATTTTGAATTATCTATACCGATCCTTGAGGCATACATAATTCTTTTTTTCAAATAATTTTAGAATGAACCGCCATTCTTGGAGGTAAGAAAAGAATAGTATTTTGTGAAGAAGAAAGGGCCGCACTCATGTAAGATGTACGAGCTGCCTATGTACCTCTGGGGTTTTTAAAAGTTTTAAAATAGTTTTTGTAGAGGATCAGGCCCACGTAGTTCTGGTAGAGGGAAATGAAGAGCTTTTTTTTTAAGAATAAAAGGGGGATGAGAAGAGTCGTAGCGCGCCGAGATTTCGGACTAGGGGTAGAATTTCTTGAGACGGTCCAGATTGACTGGACGAGCCATCTCCTCTCCATCTAGGTCAGTGAGCACGGCGGCACCGCCAGACAAGATTTTCTTCACAATGTAAGGGCCGCTCCAATTGGGCTTGAATTTTCCTCTGGGGTCCCAGATGGGTTCTATTATCTCTTTGAGGTCTAAATCCCCTTCCCGGACACCGCGGTCCTTGACTCTCTTGTTGAATGATCGCGTTATTCGGTGATGGTACCACTGTATGTGATAAAGAGCTTTTAATCTTCTTTCATCTAGGAGGGCTAGCTCATCAAGACGGCTTTGGCACCAGTCTTCTTCACTAACCTTGCTTTCGATCATTACGCGTAGCGAGGGTATTTCAAGCTCCACAGGGAGGACAACTTCCATGTCGTAGACCAGGGAGTAAGGGGTAGCCACAATAGAGGTTCGGATTGAGGTTCGATAGCCCCAGAGGGCGTATGGGATCCGGTCGGCCCAATCCCTATAGCTTTCGATCATCTTGCGGATGATGGTTTGAGGTTCTTGTTGGCGGCTTCAACTGCACCATTGGTCTGAGGTTGGTAGGGAGAAGATTTGTGTCTCTGAATCCCGTACTCGTTGACAACTTCTGTGACTTCTAAAAAGAGGTCGATAGGGAGAAGATTTGTGGTTCATTCTCGCAATATTCGTTTGCAGCGTTATTATGAACCATCAAGGTTAACATAGCTCAATTGAACTTCTAAAATCTCCCAACTTTCTTTTGGGGTGATAATATAAACCATCAAAACTAATATAGCTCAATTGAGCTTCTAAAGTCTCCCAAACATAACACTGCATCTCCTAGTTTCATAACAATTAACTAGAAGAAAGATTGCCCTAGCTTCAATAGGCATACCCTGGAAAAGTCCCCACATAACCCATTCCTAATGTAAGGTAGTCAACTAACTCATCTCACACTCTAGGACTCTAAGTTTACTTCATTCAAGAAGGTTCCTAGGCCCTAGATTTAAAGAAAAAGAATTGGAATTGAGTTATAAAATTAACTCAAAAACAGCATGAAACCGAATCGATTCGCCTAAAAAGCGAATCGGTTCGGACATGAAGACCTGGGATTCTGCAACTTCCGAATCGATTCATCTTGGAACCGAATTGATTTGGTCCAAGAAGACCTGGGAACTTTCCCTTAGCAAATCGATTCGCCCAGAGGGCCGAATCGATTCGGCCTGGAGAATTTGCCAAGAATGGCTTCGAGGGTTATAAGCCCTAGATTTCCCCAAACTCCAATCTCTTCCTTTTTTTCCCACAACCAACATCATAAATCTACCCCAAATCAACCTACATGGTTATTAACTACTATTTTCCACAATTGCATCATCAAAACCCAAGATTAGGGTTAAATCACCACAAATTCTATTTTTGATCCATAAATGCAAATACACAACTATCACACAATTTAATCATCTTAAATCATATATTAGCAAGTAGAAAACTTGCCTTAGGGTTGATATCTCAGATTTCTTTTGGGTAGAAGCAATAATCCATCTTCAATCTCCAAATCTCTCTCATTTCTCCATTTTTCTCTTCCTCTCCTTTTCTCTCTATCTTTAAGACATAAAATGAGGAAATGAAATAAGGCCAAGACTTAAAATCATGGCTTAAGTCTAAAGTTTCCAACTTAAGTGGTTAATACCACATAAAAATGACTCCCAATACGCGTTTAAGTTAAAACCAGGTAAAAGTGCCCGAAACCTAAAAATACAATATGGCACTTATTTTGACTGTCTCGGACATTCTGGGACTAACTACACCCTCTAAACTGGCATCCGAAAATTTTATAATTTATTTCGAGTTCAAACTTCATTTAAACCATAATGTCATTTAAAATACATGACACTATAAAACATACAACTTGATGATATTTACTTTCACATACAGTAAATATGCATCAATCTAGTAAATATTAACTTCTAACTCATTAAATTAATATTTACTCCAGTTCCAACATTTTATATAATTACCTTATGCAGTAAATTAAATATGAAATTAGCCTCCTAAAAGCGAGGGTTGTTACATACTCCCCCCCTTATGAGGGAATTTTGTCCCCAAAATTCGGGCATACCCTATACGCATAAAGGGTATACTATCTCAACTATCATTCTATCGCCCTTAACAGCCCTTAATAATACGACATTCCAAAATGGACTTGGACTAAGGTCATCACTATCGATCTCAGTCTACAATCTTTGTGCTTTATCATAGCACAAAGCGTTCCTCACGAACTATCAGTTCTATCTTCCTACGACGGAAGATGCTAACTACGTGACTAGGCGCAAAATGCCTTCCATCCTAAATCACGCTACATCCCACCTTGGGGATACCTACACCAACACTACTCAACTTCTCCTTGCGTAGCTGTAGCTCTTCAAAGCATAAGACTCAAAAGTCCAATCCTTAAAGAAATGTTTCGGGACCGCCCCAACTCCAAGGAACTAATTATTCGCTGACCTCATTCAACGAGTATGCAATTTACACACCCAGCTATACAAGGCCACTCACGGCGCCATACCGTAGAAAATGATTCAAATTCCTATACGGAAAATTTCCATCCACACAAGTCATTTCTCCCATCCATCTATTTATCCCAAGGCGTACATTCGAAGCATGCCTCTCGGCATTAAGTCAACTTTCTCCATTCACAATGTTTAGTGATGACCACTTTAGGGTGGAGAGATATACATCATCTCCATACGGTCCCCATTCCGTTATGGAATTTTACCAAACCTTGACATAAGTAATTAGTCTGGGTCCACCACTATTGTTGGGCACTTCACCCCTCCATAAAAAGCGGGGCGTACTCCTCTACCTATAGTCCGCCCGCAATGTCCGAAAGGGAAACGGTTTGGTCAAACGATCGATAATTTCTCAAATAGGATCATGACCAATTTGATGCCGGCGATTCCGTGCGAACGTCTATGAATGTACCCTTCTTCGTTTCACCGATACTCTTCTTCACATGAGTAGGTGAAATAGTCAATCATAGACCGGAATGTTCTTGCTACAAAGTCTCCCTAGTCATGCTCGTTTCACTTGGCTTTCAATGTCACCACAAATATCTCTGACGGGTTTCTTACTCGACGCATCTGCTACCCCAATCGCATTTCCTTAGCGAATGAGAAAAATCCAATCAATAGGCCGTTATGAACTTCATACACCAACTTAATTTCTCCTCCGACATACTGCAACAACTTGTTGCGCACGAGAAAAACCAACTTTCCTGCCCAGGAAATAGTGCCTCCACTTCTTTAAGGGGATTGCTACCATAATGAATTCTAACTCAAACATGGGATAATACTTCCCACAATTTTAAGCTTGTGAGACGCATAGACAATGGGTCCATGTTCCAGTATTATTACTCCCCACTCCTGGCAGAGACTTATTCATTAAATTCACCCTCGAGCTTAACAAAATGGCTCAGGATGAAAATCAACTCACCCTTCTAACTCTCCGGTAGTTAAGTTACCAATGTAACACTTTAACTAGGAGAGGTCTCATTTCCATCGGCCTAACCTTCGAAATCTCTCGAGATTCCACACTCTTCGTTCCTAGGGATCTAATCCCCCTTAGAGCTAACCCACGACCTATTCATTGTCAACTCCTTATAACCTTCCTAAATCAACATCACATACCCTAAAGACCTTACGTCCTAATAAATCTAAGGTCAATATATATATATACTATCTAAGTCGTATATATATATAATACTAAGTATATCCCTAGTGTCCAAGACCTATCTCAACTTCCGACAATCTCTCGGTTTCATGCGTGGGACGTCTCGCCCGAAGCGAAATCCAAACAAGGAACCCTCCCATTACACTACTACCTCGCATCGTCAGTCATTAAGATGTTTCGGTCTAAAACACATAATCGGGATCGGTAAATTATAACTTACAATTCTACTAATAAAATCCCAATTCTATATATTACCATTTCATCTTTAAAGATTTCAATTAATCAGACATTCACTTTCGGTGAAGTCTTATAATTTTATCCCATAACATATATACATCTTTCAAATAGCCTTCTTATCGAGGTATAACCCGAAGTCTCAATTCGACTTCGTATCTCAGTCTCTCTCACATCGATCAGAGGAGAGAACTATATACAGTGCTTCTATCTCGCACTTTAATAGCCCTTAATCACTATTCTACATGATTCTCGGCTAAACCTTTCCACCCAACCTTCAACCAAAAAAATAAAAATAAAATGAAATGAATTTAAAAGAAGAAAGAATAGTATCTCCCCACTTCCAACGTCGTTGAGGTTCACGCGTGGAGCGTCCCACAAAAGCGGAATCCAAACAAGGAACCCCTCCTATGCATTACTACTCAACTTTATTGGTTGTGGAGATAAGGCATACCAATCACATACAATGCAAACAATCAACCAAACACATAAGCAAGATAACACAACAAGAAATAAAAACTTCCTACCTACCTCAACCACCCACATAAAGTCTCAACCTGTATCCAGGAGAGACATTATAGGACAACTAGTTCCATCCTGAACTAGAAGTAAGATAGCCTCGCAATCTATTTGCTTGCTATCATCCCAATTAAACCAATATATCTTTACTTGTATAGTACATATCATACAAGTAATACATAACGTACATAGTACTTAAAAGAAAAATATATCATCACTCGCTTTACAACGAGTGAAGGAAAATATAAAACTTCCCTACCACGGAAGTCATATAATTACTCTATTTCGTAGCGTCGAAACTACTACAAACTCAATATACACACCCGAATCTATAGTAGATACTATACTACTAAATCTTATCCTAAGGAATACAGTGAAGCCCTTATACCTTTGACTCACTTGAGTCTATATTGTATAAGTGCTCATCTAGTTTGGAAATTGTGATAAAATTATGTCCATCCTAGAAACCAAAGAGCCTTAGAAATTGGTTTGCTTCTTCATCTCTCTATCTTGTAGTGATCAAGAGACTATTGCCAACACTCACACACTGCAAAATTCAGTTCATGCATGTCATACTGCATAATTATGTGTGTACATGTGTTGAGTGTGTTTAAATCCCTAAATTGGAATTTTAATCATTTTTTGGGATTATTTAAACAATTTTTAAACCATATTTTATTAATTAAAACTTGATTTATAAGTTTTTGGGGTCAAACTCTAAATATACTTTGTTGTGTATTATAGCCTAATGTTACCTCGGGTAGAAACCGAAAGCGGCATAAACATAAGGGCATGGTTTTAATTATTTTAGACGCGCATTTCAAATCCTGTATTTGCCCTACATCTGTCTACCTCTGATTGGTTGGAAGTGTGTTTCTTTACTGAGATAACAACGCGTGTGTTATCAACCCTTGGATCATTGCTTATCAACGGTCTGGATGTTGCCTTGATGAATCCCTGTGTAACCTTTTAAACAAATCACGTTTCATTTAACCACCGCCTTGTGTGAGCCCTTGGATTCAAGTCAATTCAAATTGACTCAATCCTAGCCCTTGGTTTTGATCAGGTCTCTCAAACCTTCTCTTCACCCTATAAAAGGGACTCTATTCTCAGACTTCGAAGACTTTTTCCATTTCATTGTTTCTGAGAGAAGAGAGAGTAGAGAGAGAAGAGAGAAGAGAGAAGAGAGAAGAGAGAAAAGAGAAACCAGAGAGAGAGAGAACGTTAGAAACCCTAACTTCATTCGTCTAAATCCTCTTCAAACCGAACCCAAACACCTCTTTAAAACTCCATATCCAAAAACACCATCCTGTGTGTTCTTGAGTGTTTGAGGGTTTGAGTTGAGTTATTTTTGTTGTTGTAACCTTGTGTTCGTGAGATCTTGTTTCCAACTTAGACTTTTACTTAGATCTAGTTTCTGATTCCATAGAAATCTCAGATCTGGGTTATTCATGTTATATTACACTTAGTTTCATTCTTTATTTCTCATCTTGAGAAATATATTGTTGATTATTTTCTCTACAACGTTTTCTTACTTTGAAATCAACAATAAATGCTTTTTGTTTCTAGTTCTTGTAAAACTAAACCTTTGACCTAGTTTGGAATCTCACTTGGAGGTTTTCAATCTCAAAAATCTTTTCTAAACTTAGATTGATTAAGACCTTGTCTGTCTTCCTAGCAAGGTATCCGTGGATTCTGGGAATGATTTAAAGGTCAAATAAGGTGAAAAGTTTTGTAAGAAGAAAGAAAAGAAAAGATCACAGCATATAGTCTTACTGTAATTTGTTAGGACTGTTTGTACTTAATAAGTGTGTGTGTGTGTGCATGCATGTGTTAGAAAGCACCTCCACAAACACTTTCACCCTACAACACGAAAAGTGTTGGTAATAAGATCTTGTGAACATAAGTCGACGTAAAGTGCTGGAACAAATCAGAAGTTGACAAATTGAGAGAACTACATCTACAATCAGAACTGCAGAGAAGTTATAAGGACACCAGAGGGTACATTCCTAAACTTATATAGGTCTGAGTTGTATGCATGTTAGTTATATAGTTTGTAACTCATAAATTTGTTTTAGTGGATTTTTTCATTTTACTCCATAGAGGGAGTCGTGGATGTTTCCTCAATTGGTGAGGTTTTACCACGTAAAAAATTGTGAACAGAATCCTTCTACATTTTCTCATCTCATTCTTGGTTGTGCTGTGTTTAAAACTTGTTTAAACTATCTTTTAAACTTGTTATTCAAATCTTGAATAGATCTCGTACATACTTTTATTAAACACTTCTTGTGATTAATTCCTTTTGATTTAAGAAAAGAGTTTCTTCAAAAAACAACTCGGAGTTAATTAAATAGTTTATTTTCAATAAACGGCTTTAGTAACACATTTTTCAATTGGTATCAAAGCTTGGTAAAACTGATTTTAAAGAGATCCTGTGTTTCTGAAATTGTTTTCTGAAAATCAAATATGGATGAGAAAAATGAAAGATTTGGTAACTTGACCAGACCTCCAATCTTTGATGGAACCAATTTTGCTTACTGGAAAGTAAGGATGATGGCTTTCATTCAAGGAACTCTAGGAGATGATGTCTGGGACATTGTTGAAAATGGTTATACTTTTCCTACTAAACCAGCCAACGAAGGAAGTAATGAGAGAGTTAAGAAAGCTTTAAGTGAGTTCACTCAAGAAGAGAAACAAGTTTCTCGAAATAATAATAAAGGAAATAATGCCATATTTATGTCCATAAATGAACATGAGTTCAAAAGAATCTCATCCTGTACCACTTCTAAGGAAGCTTGGGACACCTTAGTCACTGCTCATGAAGGAGACACTAGAGTTAAGGCTGCTAAAACCCAAATGCTTATTCAGCAATATAACTCCTTAGTTATGTCTGAGACTGAGTCATTTGATGACTTCTATATGAACTTGACTGATATTGTGACCAAACTGCATGCTAATGGGATAACCTATGATAGACAAGAAATTGTATCTAAAATTCTGAGATCATTACCACAGAAGTTCGATAACAAAAGATATGCTATTGAGGAAATGTGTGATGTAAATCTCACTCCTGAACTACTCAGTAGTAAATTAAGAACTGTGGAAATGGAACTGGATTTAAGAAACAATTGACCCAATCCCATAGGAAACAGACTAATTTAATCTAAGCTTCTAAATTGATTAAGCCTGAGTTTAATACTTCCAATGATGATTCTGATGAGGAATTCGATATAGAGAGTTTGGACAATCAGATTGCCTTAATGACAAAACAGTTCAAGAAAATCATTAAGTTTAGAAACAAAGTGGTAAATAAATAAGGGAAGCCAAATTATCCAACTCCTTCTAGTCACAGACCTCATGAGAAAAACCATGACAAAAATCACAAGGACTCCCATTTTAGACCTAATAGAGACCTTAAGAAGACTGAATGCTATAGATGTGGTAAACTGGGACACATTGTTCAAGACTGTAGAGTTAACTTGAACACTCAAAATAAACATACTAGAGCTAAAATCTGCAAAACATGGGATGATTCAAGTGACTCTGAAAATGAGGAACCTGGGTCATCAGATGTTTTTGATCCTTGCATGTCTTTCTTTGCCAAGATTATTTATAATGATGACATGCCTATGTTTGTTAATGAGGATGAACCAAATAATTCTATGACTGATACTTTGAATATGGTTATTACTGGTTTAGATGCTTTGATTACTGAGAATGTTGCATGTTCTACCTCGGGGTGTGTGAGTCAAAGTGAAAACGATAATGACGATGTCAATGGGTGTGTGAGTTCTAAGAATAAAGCCTTAGGGGTCACTTCACACACTACACTTAGTGACTCGGACAATGAAGACCTCCTAGACATTCACACACTTTACACTAAGACTCTCAAGAAAAGCGATAGACTAGAAAAGACTGTTAAAGATCTTACTAAGAAATTGGAAGATCTAAGCCTGATGGTTAAACTGAATGCTGAAGAGTACACTACCCAATGTTTAACTCATGAAAGTGAAATTAAAGTTTTTGATGAAAAACTAAAAAATTTGACTGAAACAAATGAAATTCTGGAGAAAAAGTATAAAGGGACATTGTTAGAATTGGAACAAACCAAAGAAAAGACAGCAACTGTTTTCAAAAAATTTAAAAAATTTGAAAATAATTCTAACTGTTTTGATGAATTTGTGGCTGAATCTAAAACCAATTCTGATGATTGAACTGGTATAGGGTTTTGCCCCAATTTGAAGACACAAACAAAACTTTTTGAACCTATCAAATTTGTGTCAGGAGGCAAAAGACCTATTGAAACATGCCCAGATTTTCATTCATTAAAAACTGAGTTTGATTTGAAACATCAAAACTTCAACATTAAGGAATCAAGTTGCTCTAAGAATGAAAGTCCACCTAAGGCTAAATACGTCTGCCCCTTTATCAGAAAGAGTGAACCTACTTTCAAACCTGTACTACCTAGGAATAAAGTTCAGCCTCAAAACTTTTCAAAACCTTTGTTTAGAGACTTTCCTAAGGAGACCCCCATCCTGAACAATCTTTATTGCTCCTACTACGACATATATGGTCACTCTTTCGATGGTTGCTATGCTAGGAGACTTGTTAAACCTATCTGTAATCCTCGTACTTACCAGAACTTTAACTATTCTAGGAGGAGTCGAAACAATTATATACTTCCTAGACAGCCAGATAAAAACTCTAACTATAGAAAGAGAAAGACCAAACCTAAAAGAACATTTCCTAGAAGGAATCCTAAGCACTTTCCTAAACCAAATGCTCAAGTCTTTCACAAAATTCAAAATCATGCGGAAAACATTTTTTAGCAAAAATCTATAGCTCGCAAATTTTATCAGTTAAGAGCTAATAAGCGCAAGATGAAAACTAGAGCAATTTGGATTAGAAAAGATGATCTATTACCTCAGATGAAGTGTAATATTGTTGTTACTTCTTTAAAAGCCGAACACACATCATCTGGTAGGTATTTAGACTCTGGATGTTCTAAGCACATGACTGGAGATGAATCTAAACTTTTAAACAAAACCAAATTTGCTGGTGGTAAAGTCATTTTTGGTGATGGAGTTTCATCTCAAATCATAGGCAAAGGAACCCTCCAAGAAGATGGGCTTCCTATTCTTAAAGATGTTCTTCTAGTTAAAGGTCTAAAGGCCAACTTACTTAGCATATCGCAATTTTGTGACTCAGATCATACTGTTACCTTTTCAAAGAAAAATTACAAAATTTTAAATGAAAAAGGTGAATGCATAATTACTGGATTCAGAACTCCTGACAACTGCTACACTCTCAAGAACAATTCTGAAATTTGTATGACAACGAGATGTGGCATAACAGAATGGGTCACATAAATTACGATAATCTTAGTAAATTGTCTACTCACGACATAGTAAGAGGAATTCCAAAAATTAAACCCATTCATAATATTGTTTGTGGTTCCTGTCAAGAAGGTAAAATTGTTAAGGCCCCTCATAAGAAAGTCAAAGATATTCTCACCTCTAATCCCTTAGAACTCATCCATATGGACCTAATGGGTCCTTCCCAAACTGTTAGCCTTTGTGAACACAGTTATATCTTAGTTATGGTTGATGACTTCACCAGATTTACTTGGGTAGCATTTTTAAAACAAAAGTCTGACACTTTTCAAACCTTCCTAAAAATTCTTCTTAGGATTGAAAATGAAAAGGACACTCAAGTAAATAGAATCCGTAGTGATAGAGGTGGTGAATTCAAAGACACTGGTATTATAGAATACTGTGACTATAATGGTTACAAACACGATTTCAGTGCTCCTAAGACTCCTCAATAAAATGGAATCGCCGAGAGAAAGAATCGTGCCTTACAAGAGATGGCACGTGTTATGTTACATGCCAAGAATTTACCTAAATATTTTTGGGTAGAATCTATTCGTACTGCGTGTCACATCATTAATAGGGTCAATCTTAGAAAGAATTCCAAACAAACCCCTTATGAACTTTGGTACAATAAAAAGCCTAATCTCAAATATCTTAGAACCTTTGGCAGTACTTGTTATGTATGCAAAGATAGGGAACACTTACCTAAATTTGAGAGCCGGGGAGATAAAGCCATATTTCTAGGATACTCGCCTAACAGTAGAGCTTATCGAGTGTATAATCTCCACACTAAAACCATGATGGAATCCATAAATGTAATTGTTAGTGACACTACTGTAGAAAGCAAGACTGGTGAGTTACCTATTGAAGAAGAGTCTTCAAATATTTTAGAAAATGACTCTTCCAAAATAGATAATTCATTACCTATTGAGACACCTGAAGTACCTAACTGGGTTTCTAAAGATCATCCCATAAACAACGTAGTTGGCAACCCTAGTGAGCCAGTCCGTACAAGATCCCAACTTAGAAATTTTGCACATTATGCATGTTTTGTTTCCCTTGTGGAACCAAAGAATGTAAATGAGGCATTGAATGACTCTCACTGGATTTCTACTATGCAGGATGAACTTTTACAATTTGTCATTCATGATGTATGGTATCTTATTCAACGTCCTGATCACAAAAAGGTTGTTGGTACACTTTGGATTTTCAAAAATAAAACTGATGAAAATGGGATAATAATTAGAAATAAATCTAGATTAGTTGCTCAAGGATACTCCCAAATAGAAGGAATTTATTTTAATGAGACCTTTTCCCCTATTACTCATTTAGAATCAGTTCGTCTACTTTTTGCTATAGCTTGTCACATGCACTTTACATTATATCAAATGGATGTCAAATCTGCGTTCCTTAATGGAATACTGGCTGAGGAAACCTATGTAGAACAACCTAAAGGGTTCATTGACCCTAAATATCCAAATCATGTATTTCGTCTGAAAAAGGCTTTGTATGACCTTAAACAAGCTCCTAGAGCTTGGTATGAGCGTATTTCCAATTTTCTTTTAGAAAAAGGTTTTAAAAGAGGTGGAAATGACCAAACTCTCTTTGTCAAACATTTTGACAAACACATCACTATTGCTCAAGTTTATGTTGACGATATTATATTTGGATCAACTTCTCCCTCAGAAGTAAAATCCTTTTCTGAAATTATGCGCAAGGAATTTCATATGTCCCTTATGGGGGAGTTAGAGTTCTTCCTAGGTCTCCAAGTCAAACAAAATCCAGAAGGATTATTTGTTTCGCAATCTAAGTACGCCTTAGAGATCGTTAAGAAATTTGGCCTCGAGAGTGCTAAAGATGCTAAAACACCTATGAGTACTATGGTAAAATTGTCAAAAGATGAAAATGGAAAATCTGTAGATCCTACTCTATATCGTAGTATGATAGGAACATTACTATATCTTACTGCCTCGCGTCCTGATATCATGTATGTTGTGTGTGTATGTGCTCATTATCAAAACAACCCTAAAGAGAGCCCTTTGAACTCTGTTAAACGTATAATTAAATATGTAAAAAGCACTCTGAATCTAGGACTTTGGTACACTAATGACACACCAAGCACTATAATTGGGTACACTGATGCTGATTGGGCTGGGTGTACTATTGATAGTAAAATCACATCAGGAGCATGTTATTATATTGGTAATAACTTGGTAGGATGGAGTAGTAAAAAACAGAACTGCACATCACTCTCAACAGCTGAATCTGAATACATAGCCGCTGGTAGCTGTTGTGCTCAATTATTGTGGCTTAAACAAATGCTAAGTGATTATGGTATTCAAGAAAACCAATTGCATCTCTATTGTGATAATCAAAGTGCGATTAATATTTCTAAAAACCCTGTTCAACACTCGCGAACAAAGCATATAAAAATAAGACATCATTTTATACGCGAATTAGTTGAATCTAAGGAATTAGAAATCAATTATATTCCTACTGATCTACAACTCGCAGATATGTTTACAAAACCTCTAGATTATAATAGATTCATTTCATTACGTAAATCTATTGGTATGGTTTGTGCTGAGTAATACCTTTGCTGCTTGTCCAAGTTTTTCCCTTTGTCCATTTGAGACAAAATGGGGGGGAAATTTGAGTCTATTAATCTCTTATATACTAAACAGCTTGATCTTAGTGATTTATTGCAGGTATTTTTTGCGCAGTCATTCTCAACAGTTGTAATAGGGTATTCAAATGTACTTAGTTGAGTTATGTACTTTTTGATTTCTAGGATTTGGGTAGATAGAATTTTGATAGGACTAAGTTTTTTTTTGTTGCCCTACGAGTCCTAGTTGACTCAAAGGAGATTTTGTCTCATATTTCCAAAGGGGGAGATTGAAGCCCTTATACCTTTGACTCACTTGAGTCTATATTGTATAAGTGCTCATCTAGTTTGGAAGTTGTGACAAAATTATGTCCGTCCTAGAAACCAAAGAGCCTCATAAATTGGTTTGCTTCTTCATCTCTCTATCTTGTAGTGATCAAGAGACTATTGCCAACACTCACACATAGTAAAATTCAGTTCATGCATGTCGTACTGCATAATTATGTGTGTACATGTGTTGAGTGTGTTTAAATCCCTAAATTGGAATTTTAATCATTTTTTGGGATTATTTAAACAATTTTTAAACCATATTTTATTAATTAAAACTTGATTTATAAGTCTTTGGGGTCAAACTCTAAATATACTTTGTTGTGTATTATAGCCTAATGTTACCTCGGGTAGAAACCGAAAGCGGCATAAACATGAGGGTATGGTTTTAATTATTTTAGACGCGCGTTTCAGATCCTGTATTTGCCCTACATTTGTCTACCTCTGATTGGTTGGAAGTGTGTTTCTTTATTGAGATAACAATGCGTGTGTTATCAACCCTTGGATCATTGCTTATCAACGGTATGGATGTTGCCTTGATGAATCCCCGTGTAACCTTTTAAACCAATCACGTTTCATTTAACCACCGCCTTGTGTGAGCCCTTGGATTCAAGTCAATTCAAATTGACTCAATCCTAGCCCTTGGTTTTGATCAGGTCTCTCTAACCTTCTCTTCACCCTATAAAAGGGACTCTATTCTCAGACTTCGAAGACTTTTGCCATTTCATTGTTTCTGAGAGAAGAGAGAGTAGAGAGAGAAGAGAGAAACCAGAGAGAGAGAGAACGTTAGAAACCCTAACTTCATTCGTCTAAATCCTCTTCAAACCTAACCCAAACACCTCTTTAAAACTCCATATCCAAAAACACCATCCTGTGTGTTCTTGAGTGTTTGAGAGTTTGAGTTGAGTTATTTTTGTTGTTGTAACCTTGCGTTCGTGAGATCTTGTTTCCAACTTAGACTTTTACTTAGATCTAGTTTCTGATTCCATAGAAATCTCAGATCTGAGTTATTCATGTTATATTACACTTAGTTTCATTCTTTATTTCTCATCTTGAGAAATATATTGTTGATTATTTTCTCTAAAACGTTTTCTTACTTTGAAATCAACAATAAATGCTTTCCGTTTCTAGTTCTTGTAAAACTAAACCTTTGACCTAGTTTGGAATCTCACTTGGAGGTTTTCAATCTCGAAAATATTTTCTAAACTTAGATTGATTAAGACCTTGTCTGTCTTCCTAGCAAGGTATCCGTGGATTCTGGGAATGATTTAAAGGTCAAATAAGGTGAAAAGTTTTGTAAGAAGAAAGAAAAAAAAGATCGCAGCATATAGTCTTACTGTAATTTGTTAGGACTGTTTGTACTTAATAAGTGTGTGTGTGTGTGCATGCATGTGTTAGAAAGAACCTCCACAAACACTTTCACCCTACAACACGAAAAGTGTTGGTAATAAGATCTTGTGAACATAAGTCGACGTAAAGTGCTGGAACAAATCAGAAGTTGACAAATTGAGAGAACTACATCTACAATCAGAACTGCAGAGAAGTTATAAGGACACCAAAGGGTACATTCCTAAACTTATATAGGTCTGAGTTGTATGCATGTTAGTTATATAGTTTGTAACTCATAAATTTGTTTTAGTGGATTTTTTCATTTTACTCCGTAGAGGGAGTCGTGGATGTTTCCTCAATTGGTGAGGTTTTACCACGTAAAAAATTGTGAACATAATCCTTCTACATTTTCTCATCTCATTCTTGGTTGTGCTGTGTTTAAAACTTGTTTAAACTATCTTTTAAACTTGTTATTCAAATCTTGAATAGATCTCGTACATACTTTTATTAAACACTTTTTGTGATTAATTCCTTTTGATTTAAGAAAAGAGTTTCTTCAAAAAACAACTCGGAGTTACTTAAATAGTTTATTTTCAATAAAAGGCTTTAGTAACACATTTTTCATACACCACTCATTAATAAGGTGGAATTCCCGCCAACATTTTATGCCACTCACTTCGGGTCAGTGCTAATGGTTCTCAGACTCCATATTCGAGCCTTACACGAACCAACATTACTTCCATCAACTCCCCAACTAGGAACTTTATACTTGCCCTTGTTCTCCAATCAACATAATCAAAATGCGTGGTTCTTCCACGTCATAATAGCCCACGTAGTTCCTTTTACTGTCTCAATAAAAGAGAACACACTCTCGGCCTCCTCTTCCTCAGTTCAATGAAACCTCCCCAGGAGGATGTCCACCAATGGGGTTTCATGATCACTGCTCCGTCAAAAGTGTTAGAGACACTTATTTCTGGAGCCTATAATTCCATTGGAGGGCTCTTCCATCCTTATACCTACCTTTCTTTAGTGTACGATCTCCCTAATCGCACAACTCGTTATTCATATGTCGGCCTTTGACCGAGCTTCGCGTGAACATTTGAGAATCTACCTTCTCCTCCTTCCAGTTACCCCAGAGAAACTTACAATAGGAAGTATCTATCGGGTTTCTCCATGGGTAAAACTGTATGCGCCCACAATTAAGGTGACTACGCTCCCACTAATTCAACACTACTCCTACGGGTGAAGGATTTTCCTCCATTCTTTTTATTTGGGCACTTATCCACTTAAATTTAACGTTGCTTGAAATCTCAAGCTTAGTACCACCCTCTACGTCCAGTGGTACTTGGAAAACTAGGTCTACATTAGTAGTCGCAATAGCAAAATAAGAAATTGCTACAAAAAGGAAGGCGACCTCCAAAGCGGTCCTCATCCCCGACCACAACTTACAGTTCTTACAAATCCTTCTCATAACGCCTTTCTTCAATCGACCTACTATTCTCACACGAACGCACAAAAGATTCTATGAGTTCTACCTCAGGGTAGAAGAATGAGATCTCACAAGAGAAATCAACGATCTTAATCCTAAGGCTCTATGTCAAATCAAAAGCAACGCTGAAAGCGCAAAGAGTTCACACAGATTCCTAAGGACTCCAGAACCTGATGCTCTGATACCATCTGTGACAACCCGCCATCCGAAATAGGGGGTGGCCATCCCGATACTCCAAAATAACGGAATCATGGATGGAATCATTCTCAGCATCACAACAAAATAAGAAGTATACAGGATAACCACTCTTTATTTCAGAAAAACGGGTTGCCAAAAAATTTAATTTTTTAAAGTTAATAAAAGAAAATAACTTAGCAACCCAATAAGAGAAAGTGGAAATCCAGATGAAATTATATTACATACGCATAAATGTACAATAAGGTACCGAATATGCTTTCGGCCACAGACTCATACAATAAAATTAAACAAATTTATTAATTACATAATACATTACATTAATCAAGTACAAAAGCTTGGGCCTCTCGCCCGAGTAAAAAGACCCGATCTCATCTAGAGTGCAAGGATAACAACGTCTATTTCTAAATGCCCCGTAATACCCGCAAAGCATCACGGCTCGCCAAAGACACCGGGATCGTAATTCAAATCAGGCATCCTTGCGACGGAGTACCTGAGCGGATACAAGATGCAAGCACAACAAGAAATATGAACGGGTCAGGGCTCGGTTCTATATGATTACCAGATGAATAAAGAGTATGACAGTTATGAATGATAAATCATGATGAAAGAGAAATAAGCAGCTACCTACACAATTTAGAACATAAGCTAAGTAGGAAAAAATAAAATGAGTAACATTAATCTAAAACTTCATCAAGTGCACTAATTATCTCATATATCGTTTCCTTAACAGGAAGTATATATATAATCACAATCTTATGCTCCTTATGGCATTTTTATCTCAATTTTTCCTTTTGTAAAAATCCTTTCCTTATCAGGAAAATAATCATTTTCAAATGCTCTTTGTGGCATTTATATGTGCTCTTTGTGGCACTTCATTATGCTCTTTATGGCATATCTCATACATAAAGTACCACTTGATTATGAATAGTTATATGTATATACATATAACGATTCTAAGACCGCCCGTCCGGGTTTCCCCACTGTGCGCGCCCCTAAATGACCATCATCTTCCAGGTCCTATCATAAGACAACCTGGGCACCTATAACGCAAAACGTTGGGAAGCGGCCATGTGCCTGCGGGATAGTCAAGACCACACCCGGAATCTTCTACCCATAGCAGAAAAATATATAACAACAAACTCTCACATGGCCTAGGATTATATCCACCCTGCATTCATTAGTCAGGGGGCTTCAGCTCACGCGCGAACTTCCCTTATGATGTCATTTAGAGAGGTGTGTTTAAACCATTTTATTTCCCATTTCCAAAAATCAAGTAAATTATCATTTACCTTATTCATGATTAAGTAAATTATCATTTACCATCATTCTTACCATTTCCATTTCATTTCCATTTATACATACATGTTTCATTTTATTTGAAGCCATACTTATTTACATTATTGTAAATAATTCACCTTATTATCCGGAGCTATATGATAAATTATATCGTTACTAAAACCCCAAAGGAGTAAATAAACTCTAAATTATCTCCAAATATTTGGGGGGATTACTTTAAAACTCCAATACCATCATACCTCAAAGCAATGAATAATCTTTCAATTCATTCTCGCAATATTCGTTTGCAGCGTTATTATGAACCATCAAGGTTAACATAGCTTAATTGAACTTCTAAAATCTCCCAAATTTCTTTTGGGGTGATAATATAAGCCATCAAAACTAATATAGCTCAATTGAGCTTCTAAAGTCTCCCAAACATAACACTACATCTCCTAGTTTCATAACAATTAACTAAAAGAAAGATTGCCCTAGCTTCAATAGGCATACCCCGAAAAAGTCCCCACATAACCCATTCTTAATGTAAGGTAGTCAACTAACTCATCTCACACTCTAGGACTCTAAGTTTACTGCATTCAAGAAGGTTCCTAGGCCCTAGATTTAAAGAAAAAGAATTGGAATTGAGTTATAAAATTAACTCAAAAACAGCATGAAATCGAATCGATTCGCCTGAAAAGCGACGGAGGTTGGATCGAGGTCAATTTCTTTCAGGCATAAACATTTGAAGGTTCTCAGTGGGCAAACATTCAAGGAGGATACGTTATCAACGAGAGAGAGAGGTACAACCTTCCCCATAGCTTCGACGGAGATGTTGAGTGCATGATTGTGATTCGGCCCAATTCTAGGGATTTCTTCTTTAGAAAATGATAGCATTCGGGTAGAGGTCAAGGATCTGACCAGATTTATCGCCTCCTCTGGTGTGGTAGAGGGAGGAACTATAGGTCCAGTGAGTAATTTGATTAAAGTATTTCTGTGTAGCTAGGAAGACACGAAAAGCCCCCATTGAGTGATGTTAGCTTGAGTTTTCTTCAGTTGATCAAGGATCTTGCTCTCCTCAATGCTCATCTCTGGCATAGGAATGTTTTCAACGCCCTTCCCCTTGTCATTTGCTGGTAGTGAGCTTGGAACTTGGTAATGTCTCCCAGATTTGGTCATGTGATTTACTGAAGAAGGAAAAAACATAAATCCTTTTTCCTCGTCAATTTCAGGTTTCTCTGCCACCCTGTCTATTTCTCCGAGTAGTTCTTCAAATGAGATCATCCCACATATGTCGACTACTGGGCCAGATCTTCCTGAAGCTTGTTCTTTGCTTGAATCTTCGAATCCTTCCCCCCATCCGGTGGCAAAAATTTTGTATTTCCCCGTAAAGTCGATGCATTCCACAACTTCAACGGCTTCTTCATACAAGTCCTCCTATTCTGTGGGGATATGTGTGATTGAAGGGACTAAGCTCCCTTGTAGCTTCAAAGTGTCAAGTACCCCTGTGATACTGCAAATGCTGTTGGTTTGCCTGAATAATTCTGCCATAGTCTAGACAACATCATCTAAGCTGACTTTGTCGGTTGGTACCACCCATCTGTCTGAATCTCAGGCCCATTTTCGTGCTTCCAAAAATAGTGTACTGAATCTCTGGCAATCGATGACCATCTGTGAGGGCAATTTCAGCCCAAATTCTAAGAGTTGGTTTAACACCTATGACAATTCCATACCTCCATCTTCAGAACGGGTACGGACAGTGATGCATGCACTGGTGAGGAACGACAGTTCTTGATCAGCGGGGCTAGTAGGGTGTAGGAGGAAATATGGGAAAATTTGAAGAGGTTTAGGAGGGTATAGGGGTGTGATTTAGGATTATGGATCGAATTTCGGGTTTTCTTCCAAGAAGATGGCATTGGTGTGATTTGGAAGTGGGTTGTGAGTAGT
This sequence comes from Sambucus nigra, assembly GCA_949130495.1. NCBI lineage: Eukaryota > Viridiplantae > Streptophyta > Magnoliopsida > Dipsacales > Adoxaceae > Sambucus > Sambucus nigra. Next base: position 395,045,539 of record OX422215.1, read on the forward strand.
GTTTGGCTTAGGATTGGCTGGTGGGGTGATGGTACCCCGGTCAATGAGATCTTGGATTAAATTTTGGAGGTGAAAGCATTGGTCGGTGGTATGGCCAGCAGTTTGGTGGAAGGCGCAATGAGGGTCTGTCTTGAAGTTTCTTGGGAGTGGATTTGGAAATGGACGTGGATCCAAGGGTTTGATGAGGTTTAGGCTTAACAGGGCATGGTAAACTTTGGAGAGGGGAGCATGAAGCTCAGTGTATTCCCTTCGGACGGGAGCAGGGCGGCTTTCTGGTGCCCATGATGTGATTGGTTGAGAGATGTTGTTGAAGGTTGAGACTGCGGCACTGATAGGCTTGTCATACTTTCTAGGGGTGAACTGTCTGGACACCTTCTTTGGTTCAATTTCCTCTTTAATGAGGCTTTCCTCGATTTCTACTCTTGCTTCTCTGAGAGCTCGAAAGTGGGGGTAGTACTGTCCTCCCATGGTTGCTCGGATATGGGGCAAGAAATTCTTCTTCACTATGTTGACTTGTTCTTCCTCAGATGGCCGATTGGTCATGGTAGCTGCTTTTTCCCTCAATCGGGCTATGAAGTTACTGACTGATTCTCTAGAGTTTTTGTTTGAGTAGTTCTAAATCACGACGGGTGACCTCAAGCTCTTTGTTGTATTTGTACTGCGATATGAATTCTCGGGCTACATCCTCCTAGGTACGGATTCTGGACTCTTCGAGAGACAAAAACCATCAGAGAGCGCTATCCTTCAAAGTTTGTTGAAACAGTTGGGCCATTACTTCTTCAGAAGCCCCTAGGAGAGTCATGGAACGATGATAACTGCGAAGATGGACACTCGGGGGTCCACTCCCTCTGAATTTCTCGATGTTTGGCATTTTGAACTTCTCGAGTAACCTCGCTTTAGTATAAGGAGACATATGGGTGTAGTCCATGTTATTCCCAGAGATCCTGACTTGGTCAAACTTCTTGGTGAGCATCTTGAGATCCTCTTTGACTTTATTCAACTCCTCCTCCTTTGGATCAGTGACCACAGGCAGGTTAGCCATAGGTTGGGCAATATTTGGCATTGGAAGCTGGGCAGGCGGCGGCCCATTAGTCGGAGGGGCACGTGGAGCGTGCTGATATTCCTCTGGGACCCAGATAGGCTTGAGTGGACCCATAGCATGAGGGAACAGGGCCTCGGGCTCTGGAGGAATAGAAACTTGGTTTTTTTGTATTTCTCAGACCTCAGCTTGGAGGTTGTCAATCTTGGCCACGAGCTGAGCTAGGACTGTCGACAGATCCGGTTGTATGATTAGTGCTTGATCTGCATTCTCCATGGAAGATGGATGGATTCCGGACTCGAAAGAAGTAGTAGAGGAACGGATGAAACTCTGGGGTGATTCGACTGAAGACCGAAGCCAATAAGGAGCCAGGCCAAGGGCTTGCAATCGACCTGAGAAGGTGTAGGATAAGATTTATTTTTGAGAAAAAGGGAAGAAACTATTTTTGGATTTTTGATAAAGAAGGGAGAAATGTTTTTGGATTTTTGATAAAGAAGGGAGAAATGTTTTTTTTTGGGAGACGGAACTCAGCATGATTATTATGATTATTATGTTCTCACTTGTATTTAATTCTCCTAAATGCAATACCAGACGGGACCCGAGCCTGGAAAAGTGGGGGTCTTAATATATGCAAAGCTATGTTTGAACTTGTAACTAAGCTCGCGGACAGGGTCCCGTTTTAAAAAATGCGCAAAAATTGGGTGGCAGGCCGACCCAAAATTTCGGCAGAGTTTTGGGTTGAAACTGACAATCTAAAGTGCGTGTCCTAAGTCTGACACCTATATGAGGGTATCCAGTTGGTTGGGTGAATCGGCATGGGCTCCCTCCTTTGGCGTGACTTCCATGATATACGTCTTGATCTTGTGGGTAATCGGTACGTGTGGACAAGCCATTTGATATACCTGAGTGTACGTGAATTGCCTCACCATATACCTCGTGGGGACGGTATGTGTGAGAGAGAATTCGATATACTCAACGTACGTGAATGAGTTCCCTGCGATATACCTCCCGTCATGACTTCAGTCAAGTGGTACGATGCGGGGGAACCGTTCGATATACGTCGAAGGTACTTGGCCAATGGAAGGTGAGAGTCATATCGCTTAGGCTAACTGCGACCTGACGGACCAGCACCCATTACGAAGTGACCCTCCAGTTACTGGGTAAAATTTGGTCAATTGCAATGCTCTTTGGTGATATCGTGTGAATCATGCATGATTCTCTTATTAGTATCTTATGATGAGAATGCCTTTCTTGATTATGCCAAACAGGGAACAAAGTACAAGTACCCCAAAAGGTACACCAAGTATGGATGGGTGATGCGTGAAACATGGGGATATAGGTGGCCCTAGGTGCACGTGGTGCGAAGTGTACATGGAGAATTTTCTACAAGTGTGTGAACATAGGCGTAAGCATGGGATACATGTGAGAAAGGGGAATAGTCAGATATGGGGGGAAACATAAACAAATATAGCATCCATGTAAATAGAGTCAAGCCCACAAGCAAAAACACATATCCCCAGCAGAGTCGCCACTGTGGCCATCCCCGATCCTGATCCCTGTGGGCGGGCGCATGGAGGAAAGGATCCTTCGGGTCCCGCGCGTCCCTCCCGGGAGCGCTTCGGCCTACGTCATTTGTGGTGTGAAAAATGTAGAGAGATTCAGAGTCGCCAGTCTATTTTACTCAAAACAGACAAAAGAAAAAGGGGAAACCACCCCGAAGAGTGGAATCCAAATACATACTGGTGCGTGCGAAACCAAAATGATTCGAGAAGGGTTCGGAGCTTGGTTACGAAATGGGAAGGTGTTAGGCACCCATTCCGTCCTTTCGGTCTCTCATGGATATTTGCTATTTTCCTTTATGTTTCCCCCTGTGATATGTGTGCATGTGTATATATATAGAATGGAGGTAGGAATCCTCGACTTGTATCATGGAAAAGATAAAGCGAGTCAACCGTAGGAAGATATAAGAGTAATATTAAAAAAATGAGATTTACGCGATTAACCCTACGTTGATCGTTATAAGGGAACGATAACGCATATGGGGTAATGCGTCGCTAAGAACAAGTATATGTATAATATAAGAAAAATGGATTTAGAGAAGATAGAAAAATGAGAGAAAAAATGAGAAAAAGGACTCGAGTCTCGGGTTTTACCCCGAGACGCCTACATAGCCTATAAAGGCATCAAAGTCCACGTAGTTCGCATACAAAATGAGGGGTGGGGTTTATCCCATAAATCCAAATGGGGAATCTCTTATTTGTGAGTGTGTGTATGTGTGTGTAGAAAAAAAGTGTTTTAGTTGTGAGAAGAGTGTGGAAAAAGTGTGAGAATCCCTATTTGGAATTTATGAGCAAACCCTCTTTTTCTTATTTTTTGGGTTTTATTTATATAAAAATAAGAGATGTGCGATAATACTAAATAAAAAGTATATTAGGATGTATGGGATGAGATAATAAAAGTGTTAAGTAATAAAACAAGTTATTGGGAATTCAAGAGAATTTAGGAGAGAGTTTGAAAAAGTTGGACCTTCTTGGAGATCTTGAATGTTGGGGAGCAACCCTTGCACTTTGGATGATGATGGAGAGTGTTTAATTCACCAAATTTGATGAAAGGGATGATGAAAAGTGGGAGTAAAAGGAGGATTTGGAAGTTGAGATCACGCTGCCTTCGAGAGAGGTTTCTGGGATTCGTTGAGAGAGATTTTTATCAGATCTGGGCTCTCTTTGCAAATGAGGTGAAGGCCTCCTTTTATAGTCCCAGGTGAGTGTCGATCGGCCCAGAGCCCTTCCTGCCTATCAGCAGGCAGGTGCCAATAGGCAGGTTCCGGAACCTGCCATTTGGCAGTGTGTTTCAGGCTTTTTCAAAAAATCGTCCGTCGAGGGCAAACCGTTGTTCAGAATTGCTCACGGGGCATACTGTTGGAAAGGTAATTCAGAGACCTTCGAAATTCCATTGGACCGCTCCTGGGTTCAAGAGTTGACTTTGGGTCAAATATGGCTCGGAAGCGTTTTTCGGTCCATTGGACGGGGAATCATTCGAACGCAAATGGATCGTTCGTCCGCATGGTAAATTTGAATCGCACACGGGGCATACCATTGGAAAGGTTAGGAGGTGTACTTCGACATTCCAAAGAGTTTGACCTAGTTTGGAGAGTTGACTTTGATCAACCGGACCCGGGAAGCACTCGGTGGCCTCCCAGAGTCAAACAGATCGTTCATCCGCATGGAAAGTCGAAATCGCACACGGGGAGGACCGTTGGAAAGGGTATTTAGGGATCTTTAAAGATTCATTCAGCCTCGGTCAAGCTAAAGAGTTGACATAGGTCAAACATAGCTCCGGAGCGCCCGGTGGCCTCTAGGTCAGGTTTCGGACGCAAACGGACCGTTCGTCCTCATGGTAAGTCGAAATCCCGCACGGGGTGAACCGTTGAAAAGGGTATTTAGTGCCCTTAAAAGATTCATTCAGTCTCAGTTGAGATGAAGAGTTTGACTTTTGGGTCAAACTGAGCCAGGGAGTGCCCAATGGCTTTCAGGTCAGTGCTCGGGACATGACCTGGGTTTGCGGTGATGAGTGGAGGTACTAGGGACCTAAGGTGAGTTAGGGGGGTAACAGAATGAGATGTCTAAAATAACCATATAAGTATACCCTTAACTTATCCTTAGCCTATAACCACAAATTTCCATCCTAGTCGCCTCATAGGATTTACCCAATTACGGATGGCCTCTATTTGTTCTATCCCCATCAGTATGCCCATATATGCTTACCGAATAATTTTTCCAAATGTCATTATCTTCTTAGACATTCAATAATTCTACACCCCGGATTAATCTCTTAAATAATCCAAGGTCAATTCACAATTCCTCAAGTCCTTTAGAACATAACTCTCTATAATGCCCTCATTTAAAAAGCCCCTAAACTTTAAACTCAAAGAGGAGAAGGAATAACAATCTCCAAAATCTTGGGCTGAAAATAGAGTGCCGATCGATCGGCCCTGGACCCCCGATCGATCGCGGTTTGGGATTTTTCCTAACTGCAAAATCAGTAGGCCTTTTTTCATGGACGCAGTTGACCGGCCATAGGGGCGATCGGTCATACCAGTTAGGTCGGCCAAAGTCCATTTTGGACGAAATCCAAAATTCCAACCACCCAAAATATCACCCCCAAACTCCATTCTTATGGTTTCTAATATCAACCAACAACACAACAAACATCTAAACATATATTTCTAACTAACACATCAATTAATTGGGGGATTAAACTAATTTTTCTTAGATTTATACCCAAAATCCTTAAAGCCCTAGTTTTACTTTTTCCCCCATTTCTACTCATTTATACACTCCATTATCATGGATTTTACACTAGAAATCATTATGAGTTTACATTACATCAATATGTAAACTCTTACTCAAATTATCCAAAATATTTTATTTTAAGGGTTCTAACCTAAAATCCCTTAATTTACCAATTGTGATATGAGGTATACACACTAAATTGAATAAAGCAAGTAAACACTTACCTGAAGGATAAAATTCGACGACCTCGAGTCAAATCCCGTGGAGTTTTGGCCGTAATCTCCCATTTCTTCCTCTTTTCTCTCTTTTTATTTCCTTTCTCCCACTCTCTCGTGCCTTATATAGGAGAGAAATAAGGGTTTATTCCTTTAAACCCAAAAATGACTCGTTTACTCAATTACGAGTCCCTACTGGTCCAAAAATGTCCTGGAGTCCAAAACCTACTCCCGGATACTCTATTCTGACTATCTCGGCCATTCCGAAATTTCCATCTGAGGTACTTGACCGCAATCCGCTAATAAAACCCAATACATTTCGATATGGATTTTCCAATAGAAATATTATCTGTTGTCACTTTACCCAACTGCGACATGTAATTAAAATGGTCCAACTCATTTAATTAATCCCAAAAGTAAATATAACCCACATCAAAAATCATCTAATCCTTGAAAACTTCCAAAAATTATTATTCATGACAATTTCTTAAATTCCCAAATTGCATTGAATTATTGAATTTAATTTCCCATAAAAGTGCGGGGTATTACATCATGCTTGCATGGAGTTATTTCGAACTTGATTTTCTTTATGGATTCGACTTTGTATATTCCTCCGCACACACATGCATGAACTTTTTGAATGTTAACATCACATGTATAATTGATCTTTGTGAGATGTTCTCCCATCAATCTCATCATCTACATATTTTGTGACTATGGGGAATTTGTGCATGTAAGAACCGTTGCATGTGAGTTTTATTTAGTTAGTATTGAAAAAATACAAGGGTGCACGGTAAAAGTCTACAAAAGGAGCAAATATCCTTTGCAGGAAGGCCACCGTTGGCAAGAGTCTAACGAGAAGATTAAAGGCAATAAAAATTGAAAAATTGCCAAAGCCTAACATAGTTTAGTGTGTGATCTTTCAGAAATAAATAACTTCAAAAGAATCAAGAATATAAAAGAATATAAAATATGTTATATGTTTATCTTTTGAGGGTGCTTAGTTAAAGATCGACGGGTTTTCACAATGAATCCTAGTTATGCTTATTTTTGTCATGATGCCATTGTTTTATAGAATCAACAATATTCTAGGCTTGTATTCATTGTACTTATTTGTTCATTAAGTTCACTTTATCTTGTCACTTGAGGCTAAAACTTAGTTTTATAAAGTTTTCATGTTAATTAGAGCTTCTTGAAGATATTTGAGGGTTTGGGTCATAATTCATTTGTATCTAGTTCACGCCCATTCATTCTATCTCACATGTTTAGACACGTCGATAATATACTAGTGTGTAGAACTTATGTGTTTTGTGTCGAGTTTTGTGGTTGTTCATACCTATATTATTGTGTCAGATTTTTATTGGTATATTTTTCATATGTCATATATGGTATCGTGCTTTGAGTCCTTGCAGTTTACTTATAGTCCATGGATGTAATATGCCTGATTATAGTTTGGATTATATGTGCTTGAGTTGCCATGTTGCATGTTTGCTATACTTTACATCATTGCATGATTTATTCCCATATCCCTTACTTATAATTGGTACCTTATGATCACAAATTTAGGGTGAGATTTGGTTTTGGGGGAGTAAATTGTTTTATTTTATCTTGCTTTGCCTATTCCTGGACAAAAAGGGGGGAAAATGGTATCCTTGATTTGCATGATTAGGATATCTTTATCTTAGGGGGAAAATTATTACCTGGGCTGATATTGTTTTAGACATTTATAGATGTTTCATGTTTATTCATTTGTGGATTTATACTTGTTATATTCTCTTTTCATTTGAAAGGTGTGTTTAAGTGTGCAGGATTACAGGATGCGACAAACTTTTCAAGCAAAGAAAATCTACTCATGGTTGTGTATCTGTTGAACGTTTGTACTCTTTTTCCCTTTTGGGGGTTGGGGAATGAGTCTTTTTAGAGATCTTGATGGCCCATAGGATTTTAATTTGTTTTGTCCCGGAATAGCCAAAGGGGGAGATTTGTAAGGACAAATTTCCAATCGAGTCAATTTGTATGTAATTGGCATTATTCCAGACAAAATGTTTGAGTCATAGGATAGACTTTGAGTTGTGGACCCCATGAGCCTGTGACATTGTTTGATGAAGACGTAGCGATTAATCTTCAAAGATCGGATATATCGTGACGTGTTTCATGTCCAGTTTGTCTTTACGTTTACCAAGGGTCTCATATGTATGAATGTGTATTAATTATGAGTTCTTGAAAAAAAATTAAGGGTGTTAGTTTTTTATTTAAAAATGTTTGGAACTTCTTTTTAAATATTTTTTAAGGAAAAAAAATTGATTTAGTTTCGTTAGAACGAGTTTTAGATCTCGTTCGAACGACTTTGACTTCTTGTTAGAAAGACTATCAAACGAACATCAAATGAGTGTACATTGCTTATGCAGAACAAACCTCGTTAGAAGCTCATTAGAAGTTGGGTTAAACGATATTCCATACTCATTCGAACAAACTTAGATTTTTATTAAAGTGAGATCCTATTCTCGTTCGAACGACTTTAGCTTTTGTTCGAATGAGATGCTGCCTCGAAATTCATGTTTTACTATTTAAGGCATTGTGGACTTATAATTTTTTAAGGACTTTAGACGAAAATGATTTTACGCCTATTTACAAAAGTTCCAATCCCTTTGTTTCCTCTTGTACATTTCAAGATCCAAGACTCCTAATTCGTATGCTTTGAGATTTTGTTTTTCGGCATCAAGTTTGTTTCTTTCATCTTGAGAGAACCTTTTTTGTGCGATGAACTCCGTGTGTGCTGATTGTTGTGTTGCGTGAAAAAATAGTGGATTATGTGTTCCAATCACTAGATGGTTGATGGGCCTCTTTGGCAAATACCGAGGTGCATGTGGACTCGTGTGTTGTGACGCCTTGCGTGGGTGGATTCTTACATTGCACTATGGAGGAACAGTTGAAGATAGAAGATCGTCAAGGCTTTTGGATGATTGAGTCGTTATGTAAGTCTACTGTATATGCTTTGTAAAACTGTATCATAGTGAACTATTTGGCTGGTTCATTCGAGTTTTTTCCCTTTGTGGTTTTCCTCATACATCGGCATCTTATGGTTTGATTTCTTTATTTTATATGCTATCACCTAGATGTATGTTTAGGACAACAAGATAAAATCTGATAAATTAATTTTTTTCACAAGAACAGTTTAAATTGGTGCTAAGTTTAATTGGGTTATTTTGTTTTAAAATTCAATCTTTAAAATTTGGAAAATATAAATATTGAACTTTTTTTTGCGACCATCCTTATCGGGCGTGTTCATGCGCTTACAACTACTTTTTCAGATGGTGCTCTAGCCATCTCAAAAGATACTTTAGCCATGTCAAAAGCCTTTTGGGTCACCATTTTGGATGGCTAAGGCGAGTGGGAGTGGGGTGGAGTAGGGTTTTTTTATAGGTTGAAGGTTAAAGTAAATGACGGGGGTTTATCTTGGTTTGTTTGTTTTTTTTGTTTTCTTACAAAGCTAGTAGAAAAGTTAAGGAGCGGGAATTAAAAATAGCAAGGAGGGAACCTAAAAAAAATTTAGCCATCTCATAAGGTATACCTTTTGAGATGGCTACTAATATGCAGTCTCTTTAGTACTATTTTTTGGGATGGGTAACAAAAGGGATTTTAAAATCTAATATTTTTAGGACCGCTAATTTTACTCGAACCAAAAGGTGGGTTTTAGAGACTCAAAGTTTAGTCGTCTTAAAAGGTTCAGTCTCAAAAAGTACTTTTTTGGTAGTGAAGAATGGGAGTTATACGATTCAAAAAGAAAGGAAAATTAGCACCACAATTTATTGGATCTTTTGAAATCACAGAATGAATAGGATCAGTAGCATATCATTTAGACCTACCCGCACAATTATCGAATACACGCAATGTGTTGCACGTATCATAATTATGGAAGTATATACATCATATTAAACATATCATTACTCGAAAAGGAATATATATCCAACTAAGAAACGACTGTGATGAAAAACCTATTAGGATTCTAGATTCCCATAACAAAGTTCTTCGTAACAAAACCATTCCTTTAGTGAAAATTCTATGGAAGCATCACGGAGTAGAAGAAGTAATTTGGAAAACTAAGGACGCTATGAAACAAAGTTATCCTGAACTCTTTGAAGGTAATTTCGAGGATAATTTTTTTAGGTGGGTAGATTGTAATAAGGCGTATTTTTAGTATACGATATATGTCGTATATTCGTCTTATAAACATACCGAAATAAATATCGCATCAAAAATATATTCACCAAATAGTATATATACCTTATCAGTGTAAAACTTCATATAAACCTAAGAATTAGATAAATAACCGACCTAATCCTAAAGACTATACAAATTACCCTAATGACCATCAAGTTTGAAAATTTCTAAAAATACCCCTTAGAAGTTTCAAAACATCATTTAAACCCTCATAATTAACCCTTGATCTCAAAACATATTTTCACAAAGACCCATAACACTTAGCATTGTTATAGTTATAAATACCTACCATCAAAAGTTTGGACCTATAAACTATCTAAGGACTTAACCTCAAACCTAACAACATACACAAAATCCCTTGCTTATGTGGAGCCATATAAGCAAACTAATAAGAAACTTACACCCATGGAATCACATGATCACCTTATAACTCCACAAGCTTCCAAACAAAAACTCAATTGAACCAGGATGGAAATACACCTCTAAACCCACTAATAAATTTTCCTTAACCATGCTTACATAAACCATGACTTACCATAGTAAAAACTCACTCATTCACAGTTCAAATTTGAATTACAATTTGAGAGAATTTTTGTATTCTAGGATTTTATGCACTTTTTCTAGTTAAAAGTACTTCGTTTAATTTCTCCGCTAGCATAAATTTATTTTATGCATTTACATGCAAGGTTTAACGTAGAACAATAACTAAATATGATGGTATATCAGAATATACCATTAAAGCTAGATCTCCAATGGTGAATTTTGTACTTCTGACTTTGAACAAATTTCAAGATAAAAGAATTCTAGCTTTAGTTCCTAGGAACCTAAGTGCAATATTTGATTTAATTTGTATTCATGTTAAAGACCCCAAATCAAATCTTCAAAACTTTAGTAAAAATATTTTCAGAAAGGAAATTCACGCAGTATAGTAAAATATTTAAATGAAACCAAAGCTATTTGAATCGTTTTTCAGTCTAGAATCCAAATATGTCCATGTTATTGCTCGATTTCAGCCACAAACCCATAAATATATTGCTCAAATTTTGGTATTTTACCAAAAAATCAATTTATCTCTACAAGCTACCTGAATCCTTAGAAATTATATGGTTGTATTCTTCTCGAAAAATTAAACAAGTTTCATCAAAGAATCAAAGCAAATGGTATTCTATAGATGAAGATACTCGCGGTCAAAGATTTTTCAAACCATAAGTAAAACTAATCGATGAAGATGATGAACATTACCCCACGCGATGGATGTGAGGTCAACACCAGCGCGTGAGAATTTTTACCGAGCGCATAAGAGCACACGACCAATCAAATAATACTGAGTTTTTTTCCAATATTTTTATTTTATTTTTATGGGCAAAACGATATATGGAAACACTTTGTTTAGTCAACGAAAAAGTGTTTTCCAGAGAAACCTAAAAGAAATTTAACATTTTTAAATTTTATATTTTCACATTAACCACTCTAAATTCTGTTAATTGTATTTTACGCCCTAGATATAAAAACCGATACAATCTAAGTATATTTCAATATAACCCCACTTATTTAACATATTCAAGCATCCAAAAATCAAAATTTATTAAAGAAATACACTTTATTAAATTTACTTTAAACCCTAAAAACTTTTAAAACAAATATATTTGCACGTTTTCCCCTTTATAAACTTACACATACTTTTTTTTAAATCTCCATCTCACCATATTTTACATCATTACAGAAACTCTTGGTTCAAAGCCTACTCATGCAGTTTCAATTTAACCAAGGCCTCAAAATATCAAAGTAGTTGAATTTTAATTCGATATTATTTACCACAATTAACTTGATTATTCAATTGTTCATATCACTTTTTGATAGACCCTAAATTCTTATTCTCATTTTGATCTAGGCTGTTCAGTTCACAATCCGTTAAATTTGGTTGAAATTTTTAAAAATATAGTTTTTAAAACCTAAATCAATGATTTCATTTTTTGTCTAATTTCATTAGACCCTGAATAGTATACATTATAATCATGGAATAGATTACCTTTTTACCCGTAATACTATTATTTAGCCTATAGGACTTAGGGATTAGGTGCCTATGTTAGCTAACCATATGGATGCCGCTCTTCATAGAAGAGCTCGGCATTATCACCATGTCTACTTTCATTTTTATCTTCAAATGTCGAATTCGATTATTATTATATTTTATTGCTATACACTTTAAGCCACTATAACTGAAAAATTATGGGTTATCTTGTTCTAGAAATATCTAAACCTCTACTCTCTATGACTTGATATTACTATATCTAGTTATATCACGTAATGATTTTATTACAACTAATTCATTCACATTATTGTTCCTTCAAATTTTATTTCATTCTATAATTATTTACAAGTACATTAAAATAATTCTTCAAATACTAAAAATCTTAATAATTGTTATAGACTTAGATCTATCTAGTTGTCAAAGTTTTCTTATTTGTTCCTCTTCCAGATGGATACTAAGTTGGAGGAAGGTGAAATACCCATGGACTTTCTATCCCCATTACCCGAGAAGTTACTTTTATGTTACGTACGTGTGGGTTGTTATAAACAAAGAAGGTATTACCGTGTGGAATTTATATACTACTACTTATTGCCTTATTCAAATATCGTTATGTTATTTTCCTTTTAATTCTATAATATTTGATGCTTAAGGTTTGTAATAAATAACATGTTGTTTGCATCAAAGTTTGAATAAAGTTCCTTTTCGCCAAAAACTTTATATGTTTTATAGTCATCTTTTCTACTTTTGTTATCTCGTACTCTGCACAAAATATCGGATGTGACATACCGCGACTATGGAAAAAGTTGAGAACCGTTACTACAATCATAAGAGGCGACAAATACATCGCAAACATACCATAATAAGAGAGTTTATCTCTATGGGTGTTGTGATAGTTGATCACATATGGTCGAAGGAGAACTTGATTGATCCTTTAACAAAAGGACTAGTAAGAGAAATGGTGTGGGAAACCTTGAATGGGATGGGACTAAAGCCCTTAGATGACCGAGTCACTTGTGATGGTAACCCTACCTATAGACTATACATCCCAAGAAATATGTAACAGAGCACTTCTCTTTGGGTAATGAGAGGAAGAAGTAATCTCTCTTATCACCCAGGTGTTTATAGTAACACTGAGGTGTAACCTCTATTGATGATGATTAAAATGGTACTTTGTTAGAGTGATGAAAAAGAAACTCAATAATGAGGGGAAATATGCTTAATAGAGGAAATCAACTATAAATAACAGAACAGATAATGTGGCTCACCCGACTTAGGAAACATTCACGGGAGCTTGAATTTTTTAGTTTTATTTCACTTATAATGGAAGTCAATGTTTACAAGCACTCAATCTCAATAAAACCTCTCCCCTCCAAGTGTTTAAAGTGTTTAAAACTCTCTTGGAATTTCTTCAAGTCTATTTATGTCTATTACGAAGTCTCACTTCTCTTTGTGTATGCTCTTTTTCTGAATGTTGTTGTCTTTTTCTACTATCGGCCTTATATAATGTCTTCAATAGAATGGAGTAACATATATAGTCTCAATCTCAAATTCTTGGCACTTTGGACCCCTTTTCTTATTTTTTTCTGCTTTCGCTCGTAACATCAGTCATGTAATAGGGAACAACACCAGTAAATGTGGTATAAAGTTATCTCAAAATGGACAAATGTATTACTTTAATAAAAATGTGTTGATTACACTGCCCAATACATTATTTAAATTTTGTCGGCATGGGATTATGTGTAAAAGGAATATTCCATTATGTCAGATAATGCTTTCTGCGTCAGTATCTTTTTATAGCTCATGATCACCTGTGGTCATGAAAACTTGTAGTTGCTTGCAACATGCTCCCTTGAGTAAGTTGTTTTGTAGCGTGCTTGATCATATGGAGTTATTTTTTTCTCTATGTTTTTGGGAGCAGTTTCCTCGATTCCGCCAAATTTGGTATTTCAAGTGTTATGATTAACTTCTTCCATGTAACAACGAATGAAATACTTTTTTTCCTTCTTAAAGTAACTTCTATATTAGTAAGGAGTTCTACAAATAAGCCCCTCCTACATTTGCCCCCTTGTAGAGAAAGTAATTATGTAAACAAGAATTTTGTGTACCAAACACCTTGTTCAAGTAATTTATAACTTTGAAATACTTTGTCTAGGAAAATCGAAGCATCTCAAATATTAATGATTTATTAGTCATAACCTCTCCATTCAAAATCTTGAACCCATGAACCTTTATGCACTGAAACTCAATTGAAGAATCTTCCACTGAAGAACCTCTTGTATAAGAACCTTGTATGTACATGTGTTAATTCCTGGCCACTTACGCTTTGCACGTGAAAACTAATCATTTATATATATTCACATAAAATGCTAAGATCGCTAATTCTGACATCATCGTCACCTTTTTTCCATGCGTAGCCGTGAGACAACTTTTGAGGCATTGGGTTACGCAATCATTACTTTGGTCATTTTGTTTTAATGAAATGCCAAAATCTTTTAAACGAATAGTTATTTAGAAACCCTCTAAAAGCTTTTCAATTTCCTCTCTTTAAAATCTTCTAACTTTTTACTTCCATTAAAGATCTCAATCATTCTTCTTCTGTAAAAATGCTTCATCTGTTCTTCACTCTTTGGTGATTATAATCTGTTTTAACCCCCGTTATAACATTCTCATAACCTTTCTTTAGTTTATACTCTTTTCACCCTAATAATGGCATTATAAAGCAAGGTTGTGGAGGTTTCTTGTAAGGGCTCAAGTGGAGCTCCATCATCTGAAGTATCAAAAAGAGGAGCTTTATTTAACATCTATCACCGTGATCCCTACTTTGGAGACAACGATAAGTTTTGAGAAGAGTGTAGGGCCTTTTCTGCACATTTTCAAGGCATGGAAGATCCTTTGCTTTTTTCTGATTAACCACAAAATCAATCCAGGGGAGGTTATCCTCCTCCTTATGGAAATTTAAGACTTCGATTAGACAGGGGAGATTTACTCTATTCTAATACTGATTTTGAGACCCCAGGTGGTTCCCCTGATGTTTTTTTCTTCATGGACCACTTTTATCTATAATAAATATGAGAAAACTTTTTCCCAAGATTATCTTTGTAACGCCTCTTATTGGTTTAGGGATTTCACCCTTTCTAAAAATAACTCTGCGCTCCACTTATTGGTTTCAAGGTGGAATTATTTATCTCACACTTTTGTGACATCTTGGGGTGAGTTCACAATCACCTTAGAATATATGTGTGAACTAATGGGGCCAGGGCCCTACAATGATGCTCCTTACAACAGTGAACCAATGGTTGAATAGGAGGTTGAAGCTAGAATAACTTGATAGACTGTGGCGTGAGTGCATTGGTGATTCTGTGAAGGCCACTTTTAGTTAACTGATTAAATATTACTACAAGGTTCCTCTAAAGCCAATGAAGAAAAAAAAAGAGAAGAGTATAATACCCAAAGTACCAATTGGTCCCGACATAAATCAGTCGTCAGAGCTAGATGCCTACCCTTTATGCCTTCTTCATTGCTTTTTCCTTCCTCGCAAACCCAATCACCAGCCATGAAGAGACTTGATAAACTTTATAGTTAGTTTTTCTCATAGAGTCACTATTCCTTTAGATGTTATAACGTTAGGCTCCTTGTATACTTGGTTGGACAGGACTCATTTTGACATGGATCGTTATGTTAGTAGTCTTGATGTCTCTAACTTTTTTAACACAATATTTTTGATTGGGTTCCTATACAGTAGGTTCCCTAAGATTTCCCCAGCTGAGCTCCCAGTTAACAAGTTTCTTATTAGGTATCCAAGATTATTGCGTTGGAACCACAAACAAAGTAAGAAATATCTTCTCACTTTTATTGATGTCCATAGTGATTTTGTTGATAGACCTTATACTGGGTAAACTCATGAAAAAACATGATCTTACTTCAAGGATAAAGCTTACACAATTCATGCAATCAACTCTAAGTCATCTATAATTGATAATCCTTCATTGACTATGGTACTTACATTTACACCTAGTCGTCTTCCTTCCTTTGCTGAGTGAGGGAAAGAGAGTGAAGATTACAACCCCCATTGGTGTGCTAGACAATTTGGTTTTGACTAACGTGTCCCCTGCTTATTTGTCGAAATAATAGAATCGATGAATCTTTCTATACTGCCTACCTTGACTTCACTCATCATAATATATTTTTCTTTGTGAAGATTTTGATAACTGAATGATCATCCCTAACAAAAGAAGATATGGTGATGTATTAATGGGTTGGCCTTATTATTTTTGTTCATTCCATCTTAGGCGGTTTAAAGCTTTTATGAGGAGTCAGCCAATTTAACCCATTGTGGAATGTTTTGGTCCCAAAGAGCTTGGCCTTAAGAATAACTCCATTGCTAGTGTGGAGTTTGAGCTGAACACTGCCAATATTGAGCTACCTGTAGAGTTTCCTCAATTTCCCCCAGTCAGTGAGATTGTTAAAGGGGGAAAGAAGGGCAAAAATCCAAGAAGTGGGCATTGGTACAAATAGAAAAGCTCCATCGGGTGAAGGTCCCTCAAAATCCAAAACTCCCAAGAAATTCAAAGTCATGTATGGTTCCACTGAGGTAGATTGTTTACCCCTAGATGTTGTTATCCCACCCCCCAAATCAAGATCTAGTAGAAAAGGCATGTTTAATGATAATTGATGTTCTATCTAAAATGGATCCCATTCCAGTTAGTATGGATGACATTTTAGATGGTTTAGAAAGATGTCACCCAAAGGGTTTCGAAGACCCAAAGCACTCAGGACACATCTTTTATCTTAAAAAGGCGCTGTATGGTTTGAAGAAAGCACCCCATGCTTGGTACGAGAGGCTCACTTCTTGTCTCTAAGATGATGGATTCAAGAGAGAGGGAGTGGATAAGATGTTGTTTGTGAGGAAAGATGTTGGTGATATATTGGTTGCCCGAGTCTATGTTGACAAAATTGTATTTTGATTAAGATTCTCCCAACAAGCTCACACTTTTAAGGAGGAGATGAAGAACGAATTTGAGATGAGTATGGTTGGTGAGCTTACGTTCTTCTTAGGTCTCTAGGTGCGTCAACTTGAGCATTGTATATTCATATATCAATCTAAATATGCTCTGGACCTAGTGAAGAAGTTTGGTATAGACTCCGTTAAGCACTCACGCACCATTATGAATACATCAACAAAATTTCGCAAAGATGCTTTAGTCAAGGACATAGAGCAAACCCTTTATTGTAGGATGATAGGTAGTCTTCTCTACTTGACCGCTAGTCATCCTGACACTGTCTTTAGCGTTGGAGTCTATACATGTTACCAAGCATCCCTGAAAGAGTCTCGCTAGATCGCACTTAAATGTATTATCAAATATGTGAGTGGCACTCTTTCCTATGGAATTTTGTATTCCTTTGATACCGATGACCATTTATCCGTATATTCGGATGTCGATTGGGCCAAAATATTGGTGGTTATAAAAGCACCTTGTGACACCCCGCCTATTAAAATATCGGGTGGCCAGCCCATAATTAAAATATAACATTGGTATCATATGGATCATTCTTAGCATCATTGTCGAAAACTTTTTTAAAGTTACTAACCACCTAGTAATTTAATTAGACTAGTGTCAAATTTTTTCATTCATTAATTAACAACATGTGGAAATAAATAATAAATTAAGCCATCAACACACCATGATAATTAAATCAAACACAGATGAATACTATAAATGAAGATAACCGAATCCACTATCAGTTAGACAAAAAAATACAATAGTAACGGAAACAATAACCTGGATACACAAAGTCCAATAAATAAACATAATACAAAATCTAGGGGCGACATGCCCAAATGAATACTGAAAAAAGTCCCTATACTAGAAACAAATGAACGAAGCGTCTATAACAAAGTCCTGCAACTTCCACATGAGTTGTAGCTATGCATCCCTGTATAGAATCCTCAAATGGGGCGTCCTTGTGGATGGACACCTAAAATGTTTTGGAAAAAAGTTTTGACAAGGGTCAGAGCCCAAGTAAAATATTTTGAAAATATTTAGCAAGCAGTTAAATTAATATAATTAAATATGCATGCACACTTTTCATATTTAAGCTAGTGTCGCACTCTCTTGAGACATAGCTCACCCCTCATCTAATGTGCACACTTAACGCTTAACTTCTACTTTTTCTAGTTAAGTTACCCCACCTAACTAGCCATAACAAGTCTCCTTCTATATATTAACTCATTGTACCCACATGTATTACCCATACAATATGTTACTGAATTTATGTCTTTTATCCCGTTATAAATTTCTCAATATATGTTTATTTCTCTCCATAATATAGTTATTTTTAATGTCACTATATTTATCTTCTACTAAACTCACACAGTAGAATAAAATCATACGTGTACATCTATAACTTTGTTATGTATATACCAACACTGGACCCCTAAGCTGAGTTGCGGTGCAAGTATATTATTCTATAATGTCCCCGTACATCATCTACCAAACACACGTAGTAGAATAAATCACAAGTATATATATTTAGCACAATAATTATATATATACAATACATCACCCCTAGGCTGGGACCTGCAGTGCATTCATACTCTGCTATCAAGTCCTGGTACATCACGCACTGTAAAAAGGACTATGGATTCCGAATCACTCTATAACCATATCGATACAAATCACACATATTGGAGGCGAACATAGTTCACATACCCATGGTTCACGCACATACTAATGCTCCCATGGTCAGCTAAATTATCAACTCTCATATAAGTCATTCATAGCCCTATGTCCTTAAGGTACCAATCTAAATCCCCCCGAAGGCACACAAAGATAAGATGGTCCTTTTTCGAAAATCAACCTCCCGTGATAGCAAGTATTGTAGGTATGTCATAAACATAATAAATCATACAAATCAGTATAGGTATACACACACGACCCATATCATATATTCCATACATCCCATATATATCTCCCGAAGATCCTAAGTATTATTTAATTCCAATTACACTTATTATCGTATATTCTCGAGTACCCCTCACTACTCGAAGTGTGTCAATTATCCTTTAAAATATTTGAGTAGGTAATTCACTCATATCCTACTCATTTAAGTCATAGGTCCGCTCATCCCCGAATCCGTTACATTTCAAATTACACCAATTAATCTAATCAATTTCACATTAATTAATTCATTAAAGTTGTTTCACCCAACTATAATACTTCGACCCACTCATATGGTCCGTATCTTCACCCTTTAGAATTCGTTACACAAAAATCCACTATTAAGGTTAACACCTCTCGTTAAATTAACTATTTGATAATTTATTATATATCTCTATAATAAATTAAACCGGCTAATCTGTGCCTAACTCCCGTAGTACTAGCCTGAGAAATATCATTGTCAAAACCCCGACCCTTAATTTAATTACTATTACCTCAATTAATTTTTTTCCAAGTGGTATCACTCAACCAAAATACTCGGACTCCCTTTATTGGCCCGTATTTTAACCTTTTAGAATTCATTTCACCAAATTCGGTTAATAAGTTTAACACCCTTATTAAATTTAATAGTCCTTAATACTCATCCCACAAGAGTCTAAATATTAGGTTCCATTTAATATCTATAAATTAAATTCCACCTTAAGATACTAGCCCGTGTGCTAAACTCATCCAAAATTCCCATTCGAATACGTTCGTATATTTTTTTCATCTATTATCGAGAGTCATTCATTATAAATACTCCTAACTCCATAACCCGGATTCAATCCTATATAATCCAAGGATAAAATAATGTTCCTTTATATTTTTTCGATGTCCTTCACTCATCTATGGACATCTCCAAATAACCCGAATTCATTTCTTCCCAAAGATGTCAGTCCCGCACACCCTATCGTAGGAAAATCATATCAAATCCAATAAAAATCAGAAAAATATGATTTCCACACCCACGTGACCGTGATGAAAATATCTACAGTCTCATGTTTTACAATAACTAAAGGGGTAGACTGATCGATGAATTGAGTCGATCAATCGATCGACCAGATACCAGTCTTCTTCCCCGAGTGCCTTTTCCAACATTTTTAAACTCCGAAGCTTTCCAACTTCAATCCAGACCTCGATAACTTTATCTCCCATATTTATTTCATCTATAAACATGTTCAAAAACTAATATATGACATTAATCCTCAGTGATTTTCATTAAAATTCTAGGGTTCATAAATTGGATTTTTCTCAATACCCCCTAAATAACAATTCTCAATTCGATTCAATAATTCGAATTCAACAACAATTTCTATAGGTCTTCAATTCTAAATCATATTCTAGCCTCATATGATATTATTTTCACATCAATTTCACCCTTAATTCTTAAATCCCCAAAACCCAGATTTGACGTGTGATACCCTCCAAAAATGAATTCTGCTATAATAACTCATTCCAAAATGAATATGGTTTACGCCCACCATGATATGAATCGTAGTAGCGCCATTTAAATTAAAGTAAGTTTAACTAATTGCGTGGATAATTTCGTAGGGTCTGATCCATTGATTTAGACGGAGATTTTGACGAAGAACACATTAATCTCCTCTTCTTGATTTCGCTCCCAAAATATGCCCAATTTTCTCTCCCCAACTTCCTCTGCATATTTAGGTTTTCTCCCATTGAGTTATGGTTGCCCCCAACTCCCTTAATTGGCTTTTATTAGGATAATCTCTTTTTTAGACGAATGGGATTAATTTAATTGGCCCAAACACTCCCGTGTGGGTCCAATTATGCCTAAAAATGCCCCGAGACCCAATTACTTCCCCGGGTACTCTATTTTGACTATATCGACCCTTCAGGACTCAACCTCACACTCAGAATCATCATCCCAGTTACTTAAATAAAATCTCATATTTCAACCTCAATTTACGACACATGTATTCTTAAAAGAAATAACCCGAATTAATTTAAATCTCAATTCTACAAATAAATTGAATCTTCCAATTTAAATAAATTCATCAAATTAAATAGTTTCTCCAAACCATCAATTTAGTTTAAATTCTAATTCTCCAAATTAGCTAAATTATTTAACCTCAAAAATACGGGGTGTTACACACCTCGAGTGGATGTTTTTACTTTGAGAATGCTCTTGTCTCTTGGTTGAGCAGGAAGTGAAACTCCATATTTTTTTTTCCATGGCAAAGGTTGATTATATAGCCACCTGGAGTTATTTCACACATCTCTTATGGATGAAGCACATGTTGTAAGACTATGAGATTTTCCATGTCATAATGACTATTTCATGTGATAATACGTGTGCAATTCATATATCCTATAATCCGGTCTAACACTCCCGCACAAAGAACATTAGGATACGTGAGCTTTTCATTCGTGATTTAGTTGAGGAGAAGGTCGTCTCCGTGAGCTTTGTGAGCACCGAATGTCAATTAGTCGATATTTTCATGAAATCTTTAGATGCACTTATTATTAAGAATCTTGGGAAGTCTTTTGGTATTTTCTCCGTTGATTGAGTACGGGTACTTTATCTAGTGTATTATCAAGTTCATATATTTTATCCCTAATGCTAGATTGTATTTATATACATGTTTTTCTTTTTGATAAACTTTTGAAAAATCCAAAAATATTTTCGATTTTTAAGAAGAAGTTTGAAAATTCAAAAAAGATTTTATTTTGATAAAAAACTTTGAAAAATAAAAAAAATTGTATTTTCAGTTTTCACCATATATGGATGTGCATTTAAGATGTTTGGATCACCCCTACATTCCATTCATTCATGTGACTTTTTCATGGCGTTTTGAGACATGGCTTCATTTCGTTAGTGTGTTTAATAATATGTGGATAGAATTTCGTTGTTCATTGATGATTACTTTCTTTATGCTAGACTCTTTATCTCCTTTATTGTGCACATGCACAAACATTTTGAACACTGTGCTTGCTTATCATATGTCGAATACAGTGTTCTCATCTCAATCGTGCTTAATAACGAACCAAATGTAAAAAGAGATAAGTTGTGCTTGTAAGAACCATTGCCTGAATTTCATTTCCCAAAAAGATTGCTATATATTAAGTAATAGAAAGGGGATACGAAAGAGCACAATTCTATTTGCGTAAAAAGACACCATTTGCAAAAAGAGCCCGAAAAATTAACACACAAAAGCAAAGTGGCAAGGCAAATTTTATATTTCATTGATTCTTTGCAACATATAAGCATTATGATAGCTTCAAAATTACTTGTAAGTGAATTCATATATATGTGAGACTTTGAGGGTGTTATAAAGTATAAGATCAATGGGTTTGCACAACGGACTCTCTTGAAAAGCAATTAATAGTTTGGCATTATTGAATTGAGAAGCATTCAAATTCATGACATGTTGCATAAGTTGAGTCAATTTCATTTAACTTCAACATCTTTACACCTAATGTTGAAATTGAGTTCTTTCTTTAGAAGTATCTCATTTACTTTGTGCACCTATGTTATGAATGCCTATGGAAAATATTCAAACAATTACATTATATTTCTATGATTCAATTATTTTAGTGTTACTCCTTGGTGTTTTGTTTTTTGTACTTATATGTACCTTTTATACTTACAAAAATTTGCAAAATTTTAAAAATAGTTGGTTTGCCTCTTAGAAATCTCATTGCATGTGATTAATTGATTATATTTGTGATATTATTTCTTTTGGATTCATGTAATGCTTTATATTCATGCTTAGTTTTCTACCCTTTGTCTATTACGGACAAAAAGGGATAGAACAAAATGAGGAGGAGTTTTATTTTTAAATTCTATACACGTCACGGTATTCTTTTTATTTCATGTGTATAGGTCTCTTTTGTCTGATGATGATCTGTAATTACCCGCCCTAAATATCTTATTTAATCACGTATAAAGTCGTGACAGTACGAAGACATGGAGACTTAGATGATTGTGAATAGGTTGTGTTCCTATTTAATTGAATTGGGGGCTTGACGATAATTATTGGAAATTTGTGGGTAACAAACTAGGTTAAATAAGGAGAATTATTAGTTATAGAACTTCTACTCTTTCAATTGAATAATATATGGTACCTCCTTGAAACACTTTAGAAGTGTTGGGGGCAAGTGTGCAAAATTCAAAAAGACAGGATTTTAATAAGAAGGATCGGTCATTCAAACAGGTCGTTTGAACGACATTCATTATCATTAGAATGACAAATAGTATCGTTCGAATGATGCTATCAAATTCAGACCACCAGTCTATCTGTCTTCATCTTAGATGCTGATCCAATTCTTTTTTCAGCTTATGGGCCTGACCATCTGAATGAAATCAGATGTAAAATGTGATTAAAAAAAACTTTGGTTTTTTTGTGTATAAGATAAGGAAAGATGGGATTTGTAAGCCTGCTTAGCAGACTGCCATAATCGATGTCAACGTGCCAGCCCTTGGATTAAATTGGTTGTCGATCTGAGAGCATACTTACACCTGATATGGGAGGATTTTTAGGATGATAAGGTTCCCTCATTTGGGCAACAATTATCTAGTTTGGGTATAAGAGAGAAAACGTGTGAGTTGGGAGAGTAAACCCTATTAGATTTCTAACTTCTGCCTCTCTCCAAGTTAAAAGCTCATGTGGAGGTTTTTTGGCTAGATTTATTAAGGGTTGAAACCAGTGACATTAGCCACTATACACCACATAAACCATCACTAGTAATCCTCTAAACACCTTATGTTACGTTAGTAAATACTAGATATATTTTTGGGTTGAAGAAGAGAGTGTTCTTGGCATAATTAATGGATGCTTGGAGAGGGTATTTTGATGTGAAGAAGAAATTTGTGGAGCACTCTTGGAATAACAATCGAGTCAAAGTTTGAGAAGGTCTTTTAGATACCCTCTTGAGTCCACCTTTGGAGGTGGGGGTCCTCCATATTCTACACCATTTCTACCATTGTTAGAGCTCATCAATATGGGACAAACTAACTTTGATCTAAGTTTTAGTGTAGTGAAAGTTCAGCAGGTTATTTTCATATGTTAGTCTAAATATATGTAGGATAGATGTTTGTTTACATCCATGCATTGATTAGTAACCATCTTAGTGTTTCTATGAAAATGGGATACAAAAGGATGATTTAAAATGGGTCTTAAATATATTGAAATTCCAGAATATAATTACTCATCATTTTATGCAATAAAATGTGTTGTAATGATGTTTAAAGAAATAACGGATATTTTTATGGAATAAAAATGTGAAGAAATGGTATTTTAGTGAATTTGTAGTAAAAAGAAATAATGGACATTTTAATGGAATAAAAATGTGAAGAAATGTTATTTTAGTGAATTTCTAGTAAAAAGAAATAATGGAGATTTTTATGGAATAAAAATGTGAAGAAATGTTATTTTAGTGTATTTAGTAAGGAGAAATTATGGACATTTTATGGAATAAAATATGGAATGGTGTTAATTTTGTTGAAATATTTATGAAATAAATATTCCTAAGTTTCATTTTGACTTTATAAATAAATGAAATTTTTTTTGAGTTTGAAGAAATTAATAAAATATCTTTATTACTTGAAAGTATGTTTATTGTAAATAGTATAAAATTCTAGAAGGAAATGTATGATTAATCCACTTGATAGGATTTTAGTATTTAAAGTCCACTTTCTATGCATATAAACTAGTAGTATTTTGATAATAAATATGTGATCAAGTTTAAATAAAGTCTTGTTGGGTTTTAACATAAAGTAAGACGAAGGGAAATTTTAGTCTTCACATTGTGTGGGAAAAATAATATTGAGAGTATGAATAAAGGAGGGTATAAGACTACATGTGGTCAATAAAAGAAATGGTAAATTCTAATAAATAAAAGATAGTCTTATGCAAAGGGTGTTATTTTATGTATTAAAGGTGTCAAAGTGATAAGTGTGAA
Organism: Sambucus nigra; assembly: GCA_949130495.1. NCBI lineage: Eukaryota > Viridiplantae > Streptophyta > Magnoliopsida > Dipsacales > Adoxaceae > Sambucus > Sambucus nigra. The sequence continues at coordinate 395,070,240 of OX422215.1, forward strand.
AGTTTGGCAAAAGTGTGATATTAAACATGTGTTAAAATGGCTAAAGTGTTCTAAATGTTAAGTTGAAAACTTAATAATCATTTTGAGAAATAACACTTGTTAAAGAACTAAATTGCAAGTTTGGTAAATAAAGGGTAAATTGGTAATTTACTTAAAGTGAAACATTTTTATAGAATAAAAATGTCAAAGAAAGTCTTTACACTAGTATGGGTGAAAATGAATTCATTCCTAAAGCATGAATGATTTTAGTATAAATCATGTGTTTGTAAATAAGGGACTTAAATGAGAAAGAAATAATTTTCCGAGTGTTAATAGAAAAACGAATGGTTAAGTTTGGGTTTTGGCTTCGATCGGGTAAAAGTAAAGAAGTGGAAAACTGTGGACATGTGTAAAATGTTAAACACGTTAATAAGGGCTCGAATACAGCCGGTAAATAAGCAAGAAGGGCCCAGAGGCCTTGGGTGAAAAGCCCTAAACCCCTAGCCAGAGCATATGGTGCGCATAGCCGGCGGTGTGGAGCTCGTGGAAGTATGCGGTATTGGAAAATTTTGAGAAAAGAATAAGCAAATTTAGAACATATCTAGAAATGGGTCGCATGGTGAAATGTGTTGATACAACCTAACTTGAATGAAATTAACAAATGTTCCGGTAAAGGTTGAATGGACAAGTAAATGCATAAATCTATTAATGTCCATAAGTTATGGTAAAAAAGGGTAAAGTATTTCACAAATGGGTGTAATTTGGAAAATTTGAGGAATTTCTCATAATAATAATTTTTGGAGTTTATGAGTGTTAGATGATTTCTGATGCATGTTATAACTACTTTTGGGAATAAGTAGATGAGAAGGATTATTTTATTACAAGTTGAGTAAAGTGACAGAGGAAAATATTTAAATTTGAAAACCCTTATTGAGATGTATTGGGTTTAATTAGTGGATTGTGATAAAGTACCTCGGATGGAGATTTTGAGTGTGCGGTTGATTTTGGAAAGGCCGGGATAGTCAGAATAGAGTATCCGAGAGTAGTGTTTGGATTTCGAGAATTTTTGGATTATTAGGGACTCGTAATTGAGTAAACGAGTCATTTTTGTGTTTAAAGAGATAAACCCTTATTTCTACCTATATAAGGCATGGGAGGGGACAAGAAGAAAGGAAAGAGAGAGAAAAGAAAGAGGAGAGGAAAGGAGGAGAGGAAAGAGGAAGAAAAGGGAGGTTCAGGCCAAACTCCGCAGGATTCGACTCGGGATCGTCGGATTTTATCCACAAGGCAAGTGTTTAATTGCTTTCTTTATTTTAACCATAAATTTCATATCGTAGTTGGTAGTTATAAACCACAAATATTTTCGGGATGCATTTTTGTGAATCAAAATGGGTTTTCGAAAGTTATACGAGTAAACCCCGAATAATTGCCGATTCGAGAAACTTAGGAATTTATTGAAATAAATTGTTGGTTATGAGTTCTAGGATATTTAGAACCCTTTTTATAGGTGTATATGTTGTTGATTGATGTTGGAGGATGTTTGGAGAGGAGATAAAAGCTTGGGGTAAGCTTTAATGGCTGAAACAGCTTCTCGGAGAAGAAGCTGCCCGAAGTGATCGATCGATCGATGGCCAAGGGTCGATCGATCGATCCTTCAAGATTTTTGGCAATTTTGCCTAGGGTTAATTATATGGGATGAATTCCAATTTTAAATTGATTCTAGCTTATTTATTTGAGGAAATAAATGCTTAACTATGGAAGATATATTTATCAGATTAAGGGAATTTATAGCGACTAGGAGGGTGCTAAATGGGTGTGGCACAAAAAATTATATTTTTGAGGAAATAAATGGATTAAGAAAATAAAGGTTTAGGGTTCCTAAAATAGAGTGGGGACCTATAAATTATTATTTAAGTGGAATGTAGACCTTGGGTTCATGGAAAATGGAATCCATGACTTATTTATATAAGGGTGTTTAGGGCGAGTAACACTCGAGTTGATATTTCGGTGGGGGATTGTACATATAGAATTAAGCACTTAGAGAATGTAATTATGTGTCAAATTTTGTGTGAGAAAATACTACAAGGCGAATAGGATGAAATTGGGATATAAGCTAAAGAGGATTTAGCGGCTTCCCGACACGTCTATTGACGACGGTCATTTTAGGTGGTGCAATACTTATGAGAATTAAGATAAGTCAATGGCACGTTTATCTAATTAGTAAGAATTGGTATATAAGGGTTTATGTACAAGTCCTTAAATAGTGATTAATGTGTGAGTTATATTTAAGAGAGAGAATACTTATGAGATTAGTATTTAAGTAGGAGAATACTTAAATATTGTTATGAGATTGGCAATTGTAGCCATATATACATTTGAGGAGTGATAAATGTATATATAAATATACAGTATGTGATTACAGTATATATATAATATGATACGGAAATGTATATATATCTATGTGTGGATGTTATATATATTTATGTGAAGCATACCCCCTCTAATGCTATCTTGGGAAGTTGCGTGATGTGGGTGAGGCCCCTGGCTTGAGGAGCAGGGAGCGTATAGTCCCCAGGTCATAGCGTCCATTGTGATATTGTGTGATTTTTTATTCGGGGTGAGACGTGGTGGGTATGTTTCGTCTCATTTTCGGGGAGGAACTATGACCCCTTCCCAAACGTTGTGATTTATGACCGCGATGTCGGTGATATTGAGTCCGACCGCTGGTCCCCAGGATGGTATGTGAGTGATACCGTGGAAGATGATAGCATTGAGAGACCGCATCCTCGAGTTATAGCTCGTTGGGATGGTTATTATACTGGTGTGTATAGTATATTACCTGTGCATGAGAACAAGATATTATATATCTCTAACTAGAATAAAGAGAAAAAAGGAATAAAGGATTAATTCTCATTTCGGGAGATTATATCATGACGTATATCATGATATGCATATGAAAGTGAGTATGATAATGTATATAATTATATGAGTACATATATGTACGTGTGTATTAAAGGTCTAATGAATCTGGACGATTGACACTGCCAAGTAGTAGTGTAACGGGGGGTTTCTTGTTTGGATTTTGTTTCGTGAGACACCCCACGCACAAACATGGCATAGTGTTGAGACTGGGGAGAAGTTTAGCCCTTAGTACTCAGTTTACTTATGACTTTTAGAGTTTTTGGGGTGACAGATTAGTTAGGCAGAGTAGCTTGACTAGTATGTTTCGAGGTATACGTTAGGCGTAAACTATTAGAAGAGAGGTGAGGGGTATATCATGGGAGTACGATACCAATCTAAATATGAGCTAAAACATATTTTTATAAATAAAGCATTTATGCACTTGCAAAATATTCTCGCAACTCGGGCTCTGACCCGTTTATCTATTTTCCTCTCTTTTGTTATATATATATATATATATATATATATATATATATATATATATATATAGGTGTCCAGACATAGGGATGCCTAGATGACGATTCCTTCGAGTCAGGCGTCTGCTGCAGCAGCTATGGATGCATGCAGGTTTATTGTAGACGCTTCTATCCTTGTAATCTTGATATGAGGTACTGTATGAACATTCGGGATAATAACCCAACTGCATTTATTTATTATTTTACCCCCTTTTATGAGGATTCGATTTGGTTGTATATTGTTAAACCGAGTGTTCGATTATTTTAATTTCTTCTCAGTTTCATTTATTCATAAACTGTGTGAATGTTTTAATTGATTTAATTTGTTTAAAAGATTAGTTAAATAAAATTTTGACGCCAGCCTAATAGGTTATTAATAATTAATTTGGTTTTCAACAGTGATGCTAAGAATTAACCACATGCGACTCATGTTTTAATTTGGTACAGGAGTGATCGACCGGTATTTTATTAAGCGGGGTGTCACAGATGGTATCAGAGCATCAGGTTCTAGTGTCCTTTGGAATCTGTGCGGACGTACTACGCTTTGAACGTTGCTCTCGATTTGTTATAGAGCCTTATGATTAGGATTATTGATTCCTATTGTGAGATTTCGTTCTCGTGCCATATTGTGAGATTATAATAAATATTTTCACGCTCGTTTGAGGTTCGTGTGCTGATCGAGGATGGGTGACGAAGGAAGGTCGTGATGAGGGCAGCAGGAGCCGGGGTTTAGTTGGAGAAGTTAGTGGAAGTCGAATACTAGGACTGTAGTAGAGGTCATTCTCCTTGTGGAACTTGCTAAGAATTATTGCAACGCCTACTAAATAATAGTAGTTATGAGTACCCCAGTATCGCGATAGTAGAGAGTGGTACTAAAGTTAAATTACCCAGTTAAGCTAAGGGTTCGAAAGGGGTCTTTAATAAGGACCATACTTTGAAGTTAATTCATGCGAAGGTAGTGTAGCATTACTCAGTAGAAGTAGAAGGCTCAGAATCTTTGACTTAGAGAAGGGTATGGAAATACCCAGATGTGAAAATTTGAGGAAAAATTTTCACTCGCAGGAGAAATATTGAAATGGTGGGAATGGTGATAACCATAATTGGGGGAGCATGATGTTTTGCCCCTAAAGGGATCGTACGGATAGTTTTTAATCGTGAGCCCTCATGATTTACTAGAAATGATAAGCTCACTAGAGAAGTGTTGCTAACACTTATGGAGAATGTGTGTGTTCGAGGACCCCATTGGTGGACATCCACTCGGGGAATTCGTTGAAATAGGGCTGTTAAGGCCGGTGGTGGAGTTTCCTTTTAATGAAGAAGTTAAGAGGAACTGGTAAAGTGATTATCAGAATCGCGGCTATGGAGTCCAAGATACTGATAACCTTAAAAGGGTCAGGGTCACCCGAGATGGGGAATGTTGTAATGTGGAGTGTAGAACCATACAGTTAGTCATTGCCCAGTGGGAGTTAAAGGGCAAGAGTAAGGTGTCCAGATGGGGCATTGATTAAAGTAATTTTTGGTTCAGTTACGGCAAGTGTACTAAGTCCGGGAACCTTTGGGAGTAGCTAGGGAGATAGGCGAAGTTGTTGTTATGAATTTCACCTCATTTGAAGGAGGTATGTTCTGTGTGACAAGATTGAGTCATTGTATTTTATTAGCTACAAATTCGTGTGTTATACGAGTTTACAAATAGTATCGATAACGTTATGTTAGTATATGTTTATGTGTTTTTTCGCGACAGCGGGGGTGTATTTTCTTTCATTCGCTATGAAAAGAGGGTATTAGTATTTTGAGTTTATATCAGATTGGTATTACTCATTTTGTGTGTGTTATACGAGTATGGTGTTATTTTGAGTATAATATGATATTCGTTGTTTGGAGCGATAGAAGGCTAATGATGGCAAGACTATCTTTTATGCGGTTCCAGGGTGGAACGGGTTTTTGTTGCGATATCTTACCTAGATACAGGCTGAGTCCGCCTTTATTATATGTATGGATGGAACTTCGGTGATCAGATGTTTCATTATCATGATTTGAGTGCATGTCGACCTTATAGATATGAATTAAGGTATGTAGGGTTAATTGTTGAGCTGTGAGTTTAACCTCATTATTGGTTGCGCAAGGACTTAGTGTTAGTGCGAGTGCTTAGTGGTGTGGCTCCTGGACAGAGATAGGAGTTCAGACCACATTTTGTTAAAAGAGGGGATAGGGTTATCCCGGTTGCATATTTGAAGTTAACGGACCTCCACGACTGACAAAGTTAACTAGTAGTGTCTTGGAGGGGTTCCTTGTTTGGATTTCGCTTTGCGAGATGCTCCATGCATGAACCTTAACGACGTTGAGAGTGGAGAGATGTTATAGGGTTCAAGGATATTGGTTTTGTCGATAAGTCATGTAGTGTGGAGGAAACACTATAGACTCAGGGCTGCATGATGATCGTATGCTTATGGAAATATAATGCTATGGAGAAGCACTAAAATGGTTCTCTCACCACAAGTAGGTGGGTGAGACAGGAGTTAGAGAAATTGATTTGAGGATTATAGCCAGGCCTTAATGAAAAATGAATTTTGGAGGAAGTATGTCATGGGTATGATGTTCATAACGCTTTTGCAGAGAATTGGCGCCTCGATTAGTTAGACTTTCCTTTTCTCCTAGGATGAAGGATAGAATAGTATAAGTGCGTTAATAGGTTAGCGAGTTAAGACTTAGGATGTCCCACTGGTGTGCCTTAGTCTATTATATCTCGATGATCGACGATGAGAGGGAGTAGTGTAACGGGAGGGTTCCTTGTCTGGATTTCGCTTTGTGAGACGTCCCATGCATGAAACCGAGCACATGTCAGAAGTTGAGAGAGGTCTTGGGCACTAGGGAAATAGTTAGGATAGTACTCATTTTATGGGTGTAGGAAACACATCGATCTTAGGGTTATTAGGAAGTAAGGCCAGTAGAGTTAGTGGCGCCGATATATGAAGATTGTGGGAAGTAAACCACAAGAAGATTGGTTGATTAACCTTGGTAAGAATTGAATTTTTCGGGTTAGGAAAATCCACGTGTGAGTATTACGCTGAGGAAATAAGGCCCATTGTTTAGAGAAAGTGTACGTGTCGGACGTTTACAATAGTTGTGCAGAGAAGCACGGGTTAAAAATGTGTATGGGCAGTAAATTGGTTTATATACCGCCTAAAATAGAAGGGGCACAGTATATAAAGATGAAGAATATAATGGGAGGGAGTTATTAGTAAGATTGCAATTTGTTAGATGGAATGTCGTACGAGGCACGCGATAACCCTATGATGTAGGCGAAAATGAGAGTTGGTACACCTAACATGAGCAATCAGATGACGTGAATAGTTAAGCGCTAGAGTGATTTCCTTTTTAGGAGAATTAGATATCCTTGTGTAGATGAGCCCACGCTTAGAATCGTGATTCTCTGATGAGATTTAGACGTTAGAACGGTGGCAATAGGCTCATTTTCTCTATAGATGGCACTAGAAATGATGGGTGCGAGGTAACATTATTAGAGTCACCTTATGATGAGGTAGTAGTGTAGCACATAGGGATTTTGTAAGCTAGTGCGTTATAGTATAAACCTTGCGATAGGTTGGTACCAAACGAGTGTATGGTTGAGGTGTAATTAGTGATCCTAGGTTGGTAGAGCAGGTCATATCCGAATTTCGAGGGAGAAATTCCGTTGTAAGGGGGGAGTATGTAAAACCACACATTTTTAGAGATAATTAAATTTCACAAATGGGTGTAATTTGGAAATTTGAGGAATTTCTTAGAATGATATTTTTTGGAGTTTAGGAGTGTTAGATGATTTCCGATGCATGTTATAACTATTTTTGGGAATAAGTAGATGAGAAGGATTATTTTACTACAGGTCGCAGTTGAGTAAAGCGATAGAGGACAATATTTTAATTGGAAAACTCGCATTGAGATGTACTGGTTTTAATTAGTGGATTGCGATCAAGTACCTCGGATGGAGATTTCGAGTGTGCGGTTGATTTTGGAAAGGTCGAGATAGTCAGAATAGAGTATCCAGGAGTAGTGTTTGGATTTCGAGAATTATTGGATTAATAGGGACTCGTAATTGAGTAAACGAGTCATTTTTGGGTTTAAAGAGATAAACCCTTATTTCTCCCTATATAAGGCATGGGAGGGGGAAAGAAGAAAGTAAACAGAGAGAAAATGAAGAGGAGAGAAAAGGAGGAGAGAAAAGAGGAAGAAAAGGGGGTTCCGGCCAAACTCTGCTGGATTCGACTCGGGATCGTCGGATTTTATCCACGAGGCAAGTGTTTACTTTCATTCTTTATTTTAAGCTTAAATCTCATATCGTAGTTGGTAGTGATAAACCACAAATATTTTCGGGATGGGTTTTTGTGAATCGAAATGGGTTTTCAAAAGTTATACGAGTAAACCCCGAATAATTGTCAATTCGAGAAACTTAAGAATTTATTGAAATAAATTGTTGGTTATGGGTTCTAGGATGTTTAGAACCCTTTTTATAGGTGTATATATCGTTGATTGAGATTGGAGGATGTTGGGAGAGGATATAAAAGCTTGGGGGAAGCTTTAATGGCTGAAATAGCTTCTCAAAGAAGAAGTTGCCCGAAGTGATCGATCGATCGATAGCCCAGGGTCGATCGATCGATCCTTCAGGATTTTTGGCAATTTTGCCTAGGGTTAATTATATGGGATGAATTCCAATTTTAAATTGATTCTAGATTAATTATTTTAGGAAATAAATTCTTAACTAAGGAACATATATTTATCAAATTGAGGGAATTTATAGCGACTAGCAGGGTGCTAAATTAGTGTGGCACTAAAAATTATATTTTCGAGGAAAATAAATGGATTAAGAAAATAAAGGTTTAGGGTTCCTAAAATAGAGTGGGGACCTATAAATTATTATTTAAGTGGAATGTAAACCTTGGGTTCATGGAAAATGGAATCCATGACTTATTTATTTAAGGGTGTTTAGGGCGAGTAACACTCGAGTTAATATTTCGGTGGGGGATTGCACATATAGAATTAAGCACGTAGAGAACGTAACTATGTGTCAAATTGTGTGTGAGAAAATCCTACAAGGCAAATAGGATGAAATTGGGATATAGGCTAAAGAGGATTTAGCGGATGCCCGACACGTCTATTGATGACGGTCATTATAGGTGGTGCGATACTTATGAGAAATAAGATAAGGCAATGGTACACTTATCTAATTAGTACGAATTGGCACATAAGGGTTTATGTACAAGTCCTTAAATAGTGATTAAGGTGTGAGTTATATTTAAGAGAGGGAATACTTATGAGATTAGTATTTAAGTAGGAGAATACTTAAATATTGTTATGAGATTGGTAATTGTAGCCATATATACATTTGAGGAGTGATAAATGTATATATATATATATATATATATATATATATATATATATATACACACACACACACACACACACACACACATATATATATATATATATATATATATATATATATATATATATATATATATATATATATATATATATATATATATATATATATATATATATATATATATATATACACTATGTGATTACAGTATATATATAATATGATACGGAAATGTATATTATGTGTGGATGGTATATATATTTATGTGAAGCATACCCCCTCTAATGCTATCATGGGAAGTTGCACGATGTGGGTGAGGCCCCTGGCTTGAGGAGCAGGGAGCGTATAGTCCTCAGGTCATAGCGTCCATTGTGATATTGTGTGATTTTTATACGGGGTGAGACGTGGTGGGTATGTTTCGTCTCATTTTTGGGGAGGAACTATGACCTCTTCCCAGACGTTGTGATTTAAGACCAGGATGTCGGTGATATTGAGTCCGACCGCTGGTCCCCAGGATGGTATGTGAGTGATGTCCTGGAAGATGATAGCATTGGGAGACCGCATCCTCGAGTTATTGATCGTTGGGATGGTTATAATACTGGTGTGTATAGTATATTACTTGTGCATGAGAATAAGATATTATATATCTCTAACTAGAATAAAGAGAAAAAAAGGAATAATGGATTAATTCTCATTCCGAGAGATTATATCCGGACGTATATTGTGATATCCATATGAAAGTGAGTATGATAATGTATATAATTATATGAGTACATATATGTACGTGTGTACTGAAGGTCTAATGGATCTGGACGATCGACACTGCCAAGTAGTAGTGTATAGGGGGGTTCCTTGTTTGGATTTCGCTTTGCGAGACACCCCACGCACGAACATGGCATAGTGTTGAGACTAGGGAGAAGTTTAGCCCTTATTACTCAGTTTACTTAGGACTTTTAGAGTTTGGGGGTGACAGATTAGTTAGTCAGAGTAGCTTGACTAGTATGTTTAGAGGGATACGTTAGGCGTGCACTATTAGAAGAGAGGTGAGGGGTATCTTATGGGAGTTCGATACCAATTTTAATAAGAGATAAAACATATTTTTATAAATAAAGCATTTATGCACTTGCAAAATATTTTCACAACTCGGGCTCTGACCCATTTATCTATTTTCCTCTCTTTTGCTATATATATATATATATATATACATAGGTGTCCAAACACAGGAATTCCCGGATGAAGATTCCTTCGAGTCAGACGTCTGTTGCAGCAGTTGTGGATGCATGCAGGTTTATTGTTGACGCTTTTATCCTTGTAATCTATGTAGGAGGTACTGTATAAACATTCGAGAAAATAACCCAACTGCATTTATTTATTCTTTTACCGCCTTTTATGCGGATTCGATTTGGTTGTATATTGTTAAATCGAGTGTTCGGTTATTTTTATTTCTTCTCAGTTTCATTTATTCATAAACTGTGTGAATGTTTTAATTGATTTAATTTGTTTAAAAGATTAGTTAAATAAAATTTTGACGCCAGCCTAATAGGTTATTAGTAATTAATTTGGTTTTCGACAGTGATGTTAAGAATGAACCATATGCGACTCCTGTTTTAATTTGGTACAGGAGTGATCGCCCAGTATATTATTAGGTCGGGTGTCACAGTGGGAAAATGTGTGGTTAAGTAACCTAAGTGGAAAATCCAAAATTTGTATAAGTTTGTATTGAAAAAGGCTTTCAAATGACGAGTAAGTATTTTTTAACACGGTGAGCGTGTGTGTTGAAATGTTCATTTTCAATGAAAAACTAAAGTGCATTTAGATGAATAATAGGGGTGATTCTGGTAAATGAATGTAACTGGATAATATAAGTGTAGTGGTTTCAAGTATTGAACCGGGTGTATTACACAATGTGAGAAATGTTGAGTATGATTAAAAGAAAATTCTTTACAAGATTAAGGTAAATTAATCTAGGCAATTAAGGTTTTCAGAAGTAAAATGGTTAATGCATTGGAATGTATTTTTCCAAGGTATATGTACATATATATGTATATACCTATATATTTTCATATGCATATGGATGTAACGTGTGAGTATCTTTTCTGATGTTTGTTTTATACTGCTTAAAAAATCCCACTGGGCATAAGCACACATCCCCACTTTGTTACGGTAGGTTGGGAGAGGTTCCGTATGGTGAGGGTGTGATACAGGTAAGTATATTTTATTTATGTTTATCTTAGTAGCTCTGTTTACTTGGACTTCAGGGTGCTCACGATGGGTCCCTCACATAGTTTATCTTGAAACTAGAATCGCATGCTAACAAATGAAATAGTAACTAAATAAAAATGGACTAGCAACATCATATAGGTTGTTCCATTGCACTTCACACCTAACTCTCGGTTCAGGCCGGATTGACTAACGGGTAACCCATGAATACGGATCGGGGAGTTACATGATCTCATGGAATATACAAGAAGAAGAATTTTGGTTGAAGAGAAAGTTCTCGAATGTCATTCCATTTTGAGTTTGGGAGGACATTAGGATACATTATCTTAGAGGTTTATTGTAATTTGGTTTTCATTTATTTGTTTTGTGCCGGGACAAACAAAGGGGGAGATTCGTAAGAGTAAGATTTTATAATTGCTCATATCTTAGTTATTTGGGTATATCCCATTACAATTTGTTGTTATACACCGAACACTACATTTGCTTATGCTTAAATAATCATTTGAAGATGAATTAAGTGACCGAGCTTCGTGTCCGAGATTCAATTCATTGGAATCATTAAGAATATTTTATGGAGGTATACGAACTTATGGTTTTGTTATTACTTTGTCAAATTATTCTAAGATGTTTATTTTTTGCTCGAGGCATTTTTTATAAATCAATTTGTAAAACAAATTTTTTTTTTTTCATTGGAACGAGATTCCACTCTCATTAGAACAAGATCCTTTTATCGTTCGAACGAGATCAAATCCCATTCAAACGATGTGCTATTTTTGTTAGAATGTACTTCTAACGAACTTCAAATGAAGAGGGCTATGTTTGACAAAACCATTCTCATTGGGAGGTCATTAGAAGGTCGATCGAATGAAATTGCATCTCGTTTGAACGAGACTTCACCTCGTCAGAAAAAATAGTGTTTTCGTTCGAATGAGATCTCATTTTTGTTCGAACGACTTCGCCACCTACAAAAATGTGTTTTCTCATAAAAAAGATTCTTTTGGTCAGTTTTTCATAACTCTTCTAGTGAAAATCAATTGCAATATCTGCACAAAATTTTCCACTTTGTGTTACTCAAAAACACTTTTATTTTCCAAATCCTACATCCCTTATCAGATTTGTACGGTTTTGTCACCCAAGTTTCCATAACTACATCAAACCCATATAGATTTTACTCTACTGCTGATTTGTGGAGCGGAGGCTCTACGAGTAAAGAAGAAAGGATATCGCATCCTTAGGTTGATTGGTGAATACTAAGGGAATCGCTTCTTTCGGTGGATGGTGTTGGATTATGCCATATCTGTTGAAGATTTGAAGACCTTTTCATTATACTTAGTGGATCTCTAAGTAGTTTTTAAGTCATCGAGTCTCTCAAATTCTTAACAGTGCGCAAATCTAGGTTTTATCCAAAAGGGATTTTTCCTCAATTTCTTCTTCTGTGTGTTTGGTTTGATTGTGTCAATTGGAACATTTAACTTAGACTTTATCTTGAAGACCTTAATCTAATCAAAATAAAATTTGGATTAAAAATTAGATATTGTGCGTGCGTAACCTAATATACGGACTATCCATACGAACCCCCTTTCTCAACTATCCACAAAAATTTTGATCGCCAACCCTCCTCTTTTATTTATTCATTACATTTACACAAAAAATAATAAAAAAGTGGCATTTTTTTGTTGTTTTAAAAATAAAAAATCATTTTAGTGAAAGAAGTTTCTTATTATAAAGATATAACAAAAACTAGCCTTTTAACAGTTAAAGTTTAGCTTATATATATATATGAAAAAATAGCATTTTATTTTTTCATAAAACATTGATTTACTTCTCATAAAACTGTAACATTTTTTTATTTAAAACGGTTTTTTATTTTATAAAACAGTGGATAAAGACAATTATAACAATTTTATTTTTTAAAACTTTTTTATTTTTGAACATTTGAAGAAGTTTTTTTTTTTTTTTTAAACGTTTTATTTTTAAATTTTAAGACCAATTTTTTTAAACTGTTAAAAACGTTTTTTTTTTAAATAGTTTTTTTAATAAAACTAGTTAAAACATTTTCATTTTTCATTTGAAAAATTTATTTGAAATAATCTATTTTATAAAATAACTATTTTTAAAACATTTAAAAAATAATATTTTTTATAAATAATAATGTTTAATATATATATATATATATATATATATATATGTGTGTGTGTGTGTGTGTGTGTGTGTGTGTGTGTGTGTGGAAGGAAGGTTTTAAGGAAAAAAACACAATAGTTAGGTGTTATATGGTGAAATATGGTTGTAGGTAATAAATGAGGGATATATTTGGATAATTTAGGCCTATACATAAGCTAGTAACGTTCAATTGATGGAACTCGTCAAAATAGTGGACAACCCCCAACTCAACTCAACTCAACAAAGCCTTTTCCCAATTATTTGGGGTCGGCTACATGAATCCTATTTTTCCATTCCATTCTATCCAGTGCAATATCTTCGGTTAAACCACATGATATCATGTCCTTTTTTATAATATCCCGCCAAGTTAATTTAGGCCTACCTCTACCCCTTGGGTTACCATCAATACTAACTAAATCACTCTTCCTTACAGGAGCATCCATTGGTCTACGCTTGACGTGTCCAAACCATCCAAGTCGATTTTCTCTCAATTTATCTTCTATAGGAGCTACTTTTACCGTTTCACGAATTTGTTCATTTTTAATTTTATCCTTTCGAGTTTTACCACAAATCCATCTTAGCATTCGCATCTCCGCCACACTCATTTTCTGCACATTTTATTTCTTGGTTGCCCAACACTCTGTCCCATATAACATGGCGGGTCTAATGGCCATCCTATAAAATTTTCCTTTTAACTTCAAAGGTATACGCCTATCACACAAAACGCCGGTCGCACTTCTCCACTTAACCCAGCCTGCTCTAATCCTATGCGTAACATCATCACTAATATCTCCATCGTTTTGTATAATCGATCCTAAATAACGAAAATGATCATTTCTAGGTATTTCTTGACCCTCCAATTTCACCACATCTCCATTTGTCCTCCTATTATTACTAAAATTACACTCCACATATTCTGTTTTAGTTCTGCTTATTTTAAATCCTCTTGTTTCTAAAGTTTCTCTCCACAATTCCAACCTAGCATTTATCCCCATCTTAGTCTCATCGACTAAAACAATATCATCTGCAAATAGCATACACCATGGCACCTCATCTTGTATTTGTCCAGTCAACTCATCCATAACAAGAGCAAAGAGATAGGGACTTAATGCTGAACCTTGGTGTACCCCTACCGTAATTGAAAATTCACTACTTTCTCCAGCTGATGTTCTTACTGTAGTCATCGCACCATCATACATATCCTTGATCACGTCAATATATTTGCGAGTCACTCCTCTTTAATGTAGAACCCACCATATTATATCTCTGGGTATCCTATCATACGCCTTCTCCAAATCTATAAAAATTATATGAAGATCCTTCTTTTTCTCTCTATACCTCTCCATTAATCTCCTCAATAAATAGATTGCTTCCATTGTTGACCTCCCAGGCATAAACCCAAATTGATTCTCAGATATTGTTGTCTTCAATCTCAATCTATATTCAATCACTCTCTCCCAAAGTTTCATTGTATGACTCATTAACTTAATACCACGATAATTTGAACAACTTTGTATGTCCCCTTTATTTTTATAAATAGGTACTAAAATATTTTTTCCCCATTCATCGGGCATCCTATTAGTCATTAAAATTCTATTAAATAGTGGACAAACCCCAAGAAATGAAAATTATGGGGGTATGACTTAATAACGAATAATTACTAGGGACCAACTTCCAAATAACCCTTTCGTTTTCAATTTTCTATTTTTTAATCATTTTCTTTTCTTGCAAGTCATGTGCAAGTCATATGATAATGATTTACTAACGAAAAATATACCAAACCGATACTTAATTAATAAAAGGTAATACTTTCAAAACAGACCAATTCTGGAGGTGTTTAATTAAATAACATGACACTTAAAATAAAAAATTGAGATGGAATCATTTGACAAAAATAAAATAAAAAATAAAAAATTGAATCATCATAATTTTGGAATTATTAAGTCAAAAGTTAAAAAATTTCAAATGATTTCAGATATTGATCTTTCTTAAAAAATATTCTAACATAAATCACCATTGTTCCGAAAGTAAATCGAATCACTTTTTTGTAAAATCGGAAGTTTGAAAAAAAGTTGCAACATTGTGCTACTTGGAATATTTTCTTAATTCTTATGCAATTGCATAAGTTTTTAGGGCAGTAGACTAAAATCATACTTTTTGTAATAGTTATTTTTATTAATAAAATTCGTTTTCCTCATTTCAATGTGAATCATTCATGAACATAATGTTTGCATTATTTTACTATATTTTTGGTGTCTGTT
Source organism: Sambucus nigra (assembly GCA_949130495.1). NCBI lineage: Eukaryota > Viridiplantae > Streptophyta > Magnoliopsida > Dipsacales > Adoxaceae > Sambucus > Sambucus nigra. The sequence continues at coordinate 395,085,650 of OX422215.1, forward strand.
ATTATGCATTATAGGTGATCTAGTGCGTAGAGTACGTCTTACGCACAAATATTAGATTACTAGTTCTTGTGAAGTTTAAGTATCTCTTTCATAATCTTAAATGAACTTGAACACACCACTACTAGTGTTGTAGCACAATATTTCAGTAAGTCTATGTTGATTGTGGAAAATAATATATTTTAACTTATTATGCTAGTATACATTGTGAGCTTTAAACTAAACCACTTTGAGGTCATTGTCTTCATATTGATTTAATAAGACAATGCCCACCTCATTATTATTATTCTTACTTAAGCTCTTAATACTAATATACTTGATTGACATGTACACTAGTTAAGCATTGCTTTGACCTATTGGTGAGATTCATAATTGAATTAATAAGCTTGATATAATGATGTTGGGGATCGATATACGCGGAATGGTTTTTTTCTAGCCATGGAAATTCAATTCATCAAACATAGGAAAGAGGTAAAACCAAATCTACTCTTAAAGAACAATCCTAGGGTTTAGAACATAATACCTTTGTGGATCAGGTTGCAATTTGATGGGGAGAAAAGTATTTTTTTTAAGATGTAGGGATACATTGTTTTGAATCCCCAAAACCTTGTTTGAACCTCTTTATATTCTAGGATCTTCTTATGTATGATCCTCCACAAAGTCCATACGTGGGTGGATATCTTTTCAGATAAAAACATATACGAAATCGAGAGATATAATGGTCTCTATCTAGCAACCTTCACTAAAAATGCGAATAATATTTTCTCTCACTGTTCTCAACCATAAGGGTGAATTATTCTAATTAAAACCCCTTTCCGTGCCTTTATATACAAGTACAAAAGGTGGGATTGAGATAAACTGGGTTTCTTGCAAATATGGTCCTATCTACTTGGGTATTTGGACCACACCAGGGACCTAAGATAAATAATTAAATTATATCCAAATAAGTACTTTGAAGTGTTGAATTACTTTTACTGTAATTTCTTTTCTTTCCTTATTTAATCACAATTAACTCCACTAAATAATTGTGATTGCACTCCAATTTAGTTATATCAAAAATCACCCTGATATAATGAGATCTAACTTGCAAAGTTGATAATGCAACTGATTAGGCATAAATTCTTCACATTTATCCCCTTAATTTCGGTATTTTTATGATCCCGTGCATGGTAAATAGCTTGGATTTATCTCACATGCTACTAACCCTTTTGCAAGTATTTTGTATTTTGTGTATCTCTTATGTGTTTTACAGGTATTCCATACAAGAGAGTGCGAAAGAGAACTCAAAATAATGAAAGAAATTGTAACACCCCGTAATTTTGAGGATTTAATATTTAATTATTTTTGGGAGTTATAAAAATATTTAAATTGGAGAAACTTAAATTCATGAGTTGGAGAATTTAATTGAGTGAGCCGAATTATTTATAATTGGCGACTTTTAAGTTTAATGGTTCAAAATCTCATGTGTCACAATTGAGGTCGAAATTTGGAAATTTCGAAAAGTATTTCGGATGGCAATTTCGAGTGGGCGGTTGCGTCCGGATGGGTCGAGATAGTTAGAAAAGAGTACCCTGGGTAGCAATTGGGTCTCAGGATATTTTTGGGCATAGTCGGGCCCACACGGGGTGAGTTGGGTCTTTTTAATTAGACCCACATGGCCAAAAACGGGATTTGATGTTTTTAACCCAATTGAGAGATTAGGGAACGGCAGTCAACTCAACTCTAAGCCTAGGACTTGAGAGGAAAATTGGGGGAAAGCAAATCAAGAGCCAATTTGGGGATGTTGGAGCCAAATTAAGGGACTAAACCAACTGATCAGACACTACGAACAATTCCAGGCAAGTGGTTAACTGTTGTGATTTCTAAATTGATGAAAATCAATTCATATCATAGTGATGTGTAAACCAAAATTCATTTTGGGGATAAATGGGTACAAAAATGGGGTTTTGTTCATGGAACTATTGAATGAGATTCAAAGTAAAAATTGTTGTGTTGTATATCTCTGAGTATGGATATCTGATTTGAATGAGAATCCGGAATATAAACTGGTGGGATTTGGATTTGGAATTTGGTTGGTAGAACAAAGTTGATGAATGTTAATGGAAAACCCATTTCGGGAAATTATGAAAGTAAGTGGAGAAAATTGTGTATCTTAAGATCCCTATGATGTGTGGGATGTGAATTAATCATGTTTATGTGATGGGGTGATGTGATTAGAGGTTTAAATTAAGGTTTACAAACCTGGGATTTCATTAATGGTGGAATTCAGTGGGGAAGGAGAGCTGCCCATGTATGATCGATCGATCGATCGGGGGCCATCGATCGATCGATGGTCAAAATTCTTTGCCAGGTCGAGTTGTTGGGTACCCTTGTTTTATTTTTTGAATTTTGGGTATAATTTTATTTGGTGAAAAATTATAGAGAAATTAATAGTTAGGAGCTCAAAAGATAGCTATTAGGAATGTGCAATCTAAGTTAGGAGTTGAGACTTAAAGTGAAAATTTTGGGTGAAACATATTCAATTTAATTATGGACCAAGTGGGCGAGTCCGAGTATGTTTGTAATTATAGATAAATAAAATTAGAAAATTATGGAGATGAATGTGCAACACATTGTGGGAGAATATGTGGGAATGAAATTATGAGATGTAAAATGGACCAAGTGAGGGAGTCCGGGTATATTGATTAAGTAACATCAAAGTATTAAATTAATTTTTGAGAGAGAGTAATTAATTTGGAGTCAGAATGTAGACTCGGGAAATATTAAGTTACGGGCCAAGTAAGTGAGTCCGGGGGTAATGGTTGGGTGACACCAAATTATTAAATTAATGGATGTGATAATTAATGAAGGTAGAGTCGGAGGGTAGACTCGGAAAAGTATTAAACTAATTGATGTTGTAATTAATTAGTTTAGGGTCGGGTTGTAGACCCGGGATTTGGTATAAATTAATTAATGCATAAATTAATTAATTGGGAGTCGGACCGCAGACTCAGTTTGGTATGAATTAATTAATGTATAAATTAGTTATATTACAGTCGGACCACAGACTCAGATTTGTGTTGATTAATTAATGTGTAAATTAATTGTATTAGAGTCGGACCACAGACTCGAATTTGTGATGATTAATTAATGGGTGTGTTAATTAATTTAATAAGAGTCGTATTGTAGACTCAGGTAGGTATTAAATTTATGGGTCTGTTAATTAAGTTAATTAGAGTCGGATTGTAGACTCGGGGAGGTATTAAATTAATAAGTGTGTTAATTAATTTAATTAGAGTCGAATTAAAGACTCGGGGAGGTATTAAATTAATAAGTGTGTTAATTAATTTAATTAGAGTCGGATTGTAGACTCAGGGATGTATTAAATTAATGGGTGTGTTAATTAATTTAATTAGAGTCAGACCATACACTCGGAGAAACTATCATATTAATTGAGGCGTGAATTAATTATATTAGAGTCAGACCATAGACTCGGGAAGATGATAAATTATTAAGTGAGAAAATTAATTACGTTGAGTCGGGCCACAGACTCAGGAAATTACAGGCAGTGTACGGAATTTTGAGTACACAATAAATCCGAGGTTTATATTATATATATACGGTGTAGTGATAGTATATATATACGTGTGTATATATATTGTGTGTGATATTAAATTACAGGCAGTGTACGGGATTTTGAGTACACGGTAAAGCCGGGGTTTATATTATATATGTACAGTGTAGTGATAGTATATATACATGTGTATATATTGTGTGTGATATTAAATATCAATGACTAGATATTTATTCAATTTATATACTCTAATGCTATCAAGGGAGGCTGCGCGATGTGGGTAAATCCCCTAGCTTGAGGAGTAGGGCGAGTATATACCCAGGTCATAGCGTTCGGTATATATGGGTGAGGGATTTATCTCGCTTTCAGGGAAGGAATATGACCGCCTCCACTACGTTTTGGGAAAGTTGGTGAGCGATTCCAACTTGGGGAACTAGGTTTTGTGAGCACATCTAGTGAGATAGCATTTTAGAGGGAATCATCCGGCGAGGGTATACTCGAAGGGATGGAGATACGTATGTTATATGTGTGGATGTTATGGTAAAGGTACGTATATAATGGTAGTAAATATTATATGCGGGTAATAATACAGTGTGGGATGTATTTACTTTATATAACTTGTGACACGGTTATATGCTACTATTTAAGAGGAATTAATTAAGTTAATTGTGAGATAACTTATAATATTCAAGAATCATTTTACTCGGGTTAGAGTAGTATGGCAAGGGAAGGTTATACCAGGGCTAGTTGGACGGTGTAGTACAACTGGATGGGGTTATGGTAACCGTTAGGTGTGCACATTAGTGGAGGGGTGAGAATGTCCACAAGGGAGTGCGGCACTAACTTAAATATGAAGCGCATTCATGCATTTTAAATTACTGCAGTTAATTCACTTGCTAAATATTTTCAAAATTTTTGGGTTCTAACCCTTGCTATAAAATTATTTTCAAGACCTTGACGCCAGGATTGATATTCTATTCCAGGGATACGGAGCTGCGGCATATGTGGATGCTAACAGGAGTTTGGATTAGACGCATCGTTTATTCATTCCTAGAGTAGGAATCATTTATCAGTCTCAGTTTTATTTAGGGCTTGTCGCCCAGACTTCTCAGTACAATTTTCAGATGTATTTTATTCAGGTGTTGAATATTTGTATTGGATTATTTCACTTTGGTGGCCGATGGTTTATTCGGAAAATTGTTAAATTAATGATTCAGTTTATTTTCATTCAGTTGTGTGAATGGTTTATATTTAATTCCACATGTACTGTTTTGTTAATTAAAAAGTTAAAATTTGGCACCAGCTTTTGGAATACTAGGTGGTTAGTAAGTTTTAAAAAGTTTTCGACAGTGATGCTAAGGATGATCCAACTGAGATTCCTATTTTAATTTGGTATAGGACTGATCACCCGGTATTTTATTAGGCGGGGTGTTACAAATGGTATCAGAGCATCAGGTTCTAGTGTCCTTAGGATCTGTGCGGCTTTTCACATTTCGGCTTAGCAATATTTGATATAGAGCCCTATTATAGGATTGTTGTATTCTTATACATATGAGCATTTACGTTCTTCTGCCATTTATATTTGAGGGTGAACTCATACGATTCGATTCTCATTCTAGATGCCGCCCAGGAGAGAGAGCAGCTAGGGCAGCATGCGGAGATGAGACTAGGGAGGCTCATCAGGAGCAAGAGTTACTGCAGAGACGGCTAGAGATGATTTTGGCAGCACAGGTAACTGAACTAGTGGAGCAAGCAGTTGAAATAACGGTGGTCGTAACGGCAGGGTACTTTCCACGGGATCAGCCACAAGTGTTAGTGGCGCCGGATGTTCAGACTCACGCGGGGTCGTCTGGGTGGAAGCAAGAAAGAGAGGTTATTTTTAGTGGGAACCCACCAGAGTTGCAAGGGGGTTCAGATGTAGTGCTAGCGTGTCAAGGAACAGAGATATCCAGCGTCATCTATGCATGGAAGATTGCGATGAGGTGCGAAAGCAAATGCTAACCACTTTTAGTTTAGCGGGAGCAGCACTACAGTGGTGGGAGTCTATCACCACAGTTGAGGAAAGGGACACACTAGCTATTGAAGAGCTTTGGGTGCGGTTCGACCGCAAGTATTTTTCCTCCAGTGATTGAGATCGAAACGAGGAGAAATTTTGTGAGGTGACTCAAGGGGACCGTTCGGTGGCCGATTACGAGGAAGAATTCACTCGTTGGCAAAATTTTGTACCGGATGAGGTAAGCAAGGAAAAGAGAAAGAAAGAAAATTTTATGTACGGGTTAGTCTGGAGAATAAGACAACCTTTAATTGATAATTCCACATTAGTAGATTATACTGATGTTGTTAACGCAGCACTCCGGCACTGTCGGGAATATCGCTTTCACGCGAAAGAAAGAGAGAGGGGAGTGGGAACTAGACAGTCGAATAAGGAAGGAGGGAACAATAGCATTGGGGTATCCCAGCAGAAGACTGGGGGAGATCAGGGGCAGGATTTTCGATAGGGAAACCATGCCAAACAATTTATAACTGGAGGCTATCGACAGGATGGCCAAGAATTCCAACAAGGTCGGCATGGAAGGGACCAGTGGAAGGGTGAATGAATTAGAAGGTGTTTCGTTTGTGGGGAAAGCGAGACACATGAAGAGATATTGCCTTAAGCGAGGCAGGGGTCAACTACAGGACGAGGTCTTGGATGTGTAGCCACTACAGCAAGTCATGGGCGATTTCGAGCAAGGAGAAGATGCTCCGGAACCCGAAGATTAGCCGTTGCAGCTGGAGTATGTAAGTAAAATTTTTACCCTATGGGCATGGGGTATATATTTGGAGTGACAGAGGATGCCACAGTATAAGACTTATTTTTCACTAGAGTTCGCAGGTGAGTCGAACTTAGAGGGTGCGTTGGCTGTAGCAGCCATAGTATGTGGATGAACTTTCCGTGGGGTAACGGAGTTTCTTTGGTGTTCTTCACGGGAGAGTGGAGGTGTACACTGAGAGAAGGTTTGAATTATGCGAGGAGTTACTACTTTCGAGAATTATAGGACTAGGGTTGATAACATTTCCTAAAAATCGGTTGGATAGCGATGGAATTTAACTGTGGTGGATAGTGGTGTAAAATTTTGGTGTTCGCGACACCAGGGTATGGTTGGTACTAGGTATCACCTGAGAGGGCGTATAGCCTATATATATGTGGATATATATGTTGTATTGCGTGGTGAGATATCACATAGTGAGGTTTTGTGTTCTCACATTTTTATCCCGGTAAGTGGGGATGTTTACCGAAGTGAATCAGAGTGGTTAGAATTATATTCGAGCAAAGAGAGATAGCTCAGGGTATATTTTGCGCAAGAACTAGTGATAGTAAGGGGCGGAATATTTTATGTTGTCTTTGGTAACATGAGGGTAAGCGTAAATACTTTTGTGTTGAGAGACAAGCATTTTGTGGGGAGATGTTTGGACGTTAGCACATGGGTTAGGTACCAGGGCAGTAAATATATGTGCATATATATATATATATATATATATATATATATATATATGTGTGTGTGTGTGTGTGTGTGTGTGTGTGTGTGTGTGTGTGTGTGTGATATGACTACGGGTTCGAAGTTATATTACGGGTTATGACTAGCATAGTCGGGTAACTTTTGTGCGGTAAAGCGCGGGGATAGGGTGTATGGGCACCCGGGTTAATTAAGGCAAAGTTCGTGCGGTTAAGCACGGGTATAGGGTGTATGGGCGCCCTGGTTAATTTAAATACATACTTGTGTAACGTATGATTAGAAGCGGATGGGATAGATATAGCGGGCTTGGAGACACATGACTAGATACTAATATGCGAAGCATAGAACATTACGCTCATCTTAATTTCGAGGACGAAATTCCTTTGTAAGGGGGCGAGTATGTAACACCCCGTAATTTTGAGGATTTAATATATAATTATTTTTGGGAGTTATAAAAATATTTAAATTGGAGAAACTTAAATTCATGAGTTGGAGAATTTAATTGAGTGAGCTGAATTATTTATAATTGGTGACTTTTAAGTTTAATGGTTCAAAATCTCGTGTGTCACATTTTGAGGTCGAAATTTGGAAATTTCAAAAAGTATTTCGGATGGAAATTCCGAGTGCGCGATTGCATCCGGATGGGTCGAGATAGCCAGAAAAGAGTACCCGGGGGTAATAATTGGGTCTCGGGGTATTTTTGGGCATAGCCGGAGGCCCGCACGGGGTGAGTTGGGCCTTTTTAATTAGACCCACAAGGCCAAAAATTGGATTTGATATTTTTGACCTAATTGAGAGATTAGGGAACGGCAGTCAACTCAACTCTAAGCCTAGGGCTTGAGAGGGAAATTGGGGGAAAGCAAATCAAGAGCCAATTTGGGGATGTTGGAGCCAAATTAAGAGACTACACCAACGGATCAGACACTACGAACATTTCCAGGCAAGTGGTTAACTGTTGTGATTTCTAAATTGATGATAATCAATTCATATCATAGTGATGTGTAAACCAAAATTCGTTTTGGTGATAAATGGGCACAAAAATGGGGTTTTGTTCATGGAACTATTGAATGAGATTCAAAGTAAAAATTGTTGTGTTGTATATCTCTGAGTATGGATATCTGATTTGAATAAGAATCCGGAATATAAACTAGTGGGATTTGGATTTGGAATTTGGTTGGTTAAACAAAGTTGATGAATTTTAATGAAAACCCCATTTCGGGAAATTATGAAAGTAAGTGCAGAAAATTGTGTATCTTAAGATCCCTATGATGTGTGGGATGTGAATTAATCATGTTTATATGACGGGGTGATGTGATTAGAGGTTTAAATTAAGGTTTACAAACCTTGGATTTTGCTAATGGTGGAATTCAGTGGGGAAGGAGAGCGGCTCAGGTATGATCGATCAATCGATCGCGGGCCATCGATCGATTGACGATCGGAATTCTTTGCCAGGTCGGGTTGTTGGGTACCCTTGTTTTATTTTTTGGATTTTGGGTATAATTTTATTTGGTGAAAAATTATAGAGAAATTAATAGTTAGGAGCTCAAAATATAGCTATTAGGAATGTGCAATCTAAGTTAAGAGTTGAGACTTAAAGTGAAAATTTTGGATGAAACATATTCAATTTAATTATGGACCAAGTGGGCAAGTCCGGGTATGTTAGTAATTAAATATAATTAGGAAATTATGGAGATGAATGTGCGACAAATTGTGGGCGAATATGTGGGAATGAAATTATGAGATGTAAAATGGACCAAGTGAGCGATTCCGGGTATGTTGGTTAAGTGACATCAAAGTATTAAATTAATTATTGAGAGAGAGTAATTAATTTAGAGTCGAAACATAGACTCGGGAAATATTAAGTTACGTGCCAAGTAAGTGAGTCCGGGGGTAATGGTTGGCTGACACCAAGTTATTAAATTAATGGATGTGATGATTAATGAAGGTAGAGTCGGAGGGTAGACTCGGAAAAGTATTAAACTAATTGATGTTGTAATTAATTAGTTTAGGGTCAGGTTGTAGACCAGGGATTTGGTATAAATTAATTAATGTGTAAATTAATTTATTGGGAGTCGGATCGCAGACTCAGTTTGGTATGAATTAATTAATGTGTAAATTAATTATATTAGAGTCGGACCATAGACTCGGATTTGTGTTGATTAATTAATGTGTAAATTAATTATATTAGAGTCGGACCACAGACTCGGATTTGTGATGATTAATTAATGGGTGTGTTAATTAATTTAATGAGAGTCGAATTGTAGACTCGGGTAGGTATTAAATTTATGGGTGTGTTAATTAAGTTAATTAGAGTCGGATTGTAGACTCGAGGAGGTATTAAATTAATAATTGTGTTAATTAATTTAATTAGAGTCGGATTGTAGACTCAGGGAGGTATTAAATTAATAAGTGTGTTAATTAATTTAATTAGAGTCGGATTGTAGACTCAGGGATGTATTAAAAATAATGGGTGTGTTAATTAATTTAATTAGAGCCGGACCATAGACTCGGGGAAAGTATTATATTAATTGAGGCGTGAATTAATTATATTAGAGTCGGACCACAGACTCGGGAAGATGATAAATTATTAAGTGAGAAAATTAATTACGTTGAGTCGGGCCATAGACTCAGGAAATTATTGGCAGTGTACGGGATTTTGAGTACATGGTAAAGTCGGGGTTTATATTGTATATATACGGTGTAGTGATAGTATATATATACGTGTATATATATTGTGTGTGATATTAAATTACAGGCAGTGTACGGGATTTTGAGTACACGGTAAAGCCGGGGTTTATATTATATATATACGATGTAGTGATAGTATATATACACGTGTATATATTGTGTGTGATATTAAATATCAGTGACTAGATATTTATTCAATTTATATACTCTAATGGTATCAAGGGAGGTTGCGCGATGTGGGTAAATCCCCTAGCTTGAGGAGTAGGGCGAGTATATCCCCAGGTCATAGCGTCCGGTATATATGGGTGAGGGATTTATCTCGCTTTCAGGGAAGGAATATGACCGCCTCCACTACGTTTTGGGAAAGTTGGTGAGCGATTTTATTAGGCGGGGTGTCACAGAAATCAAGAAATGGAAACATCAAGGGCATTTGCATAATTTTTCGGCCATATTCAGGAGGTGGGTCCAACTAGAAAGTTGAATAGCTTTTTGTGGTGACAATTATATTCAACACAAACAATTGAGAAAAGCGCAATAACTCAAATAAATAAATAAATAAAGGTGATGAATATCAATCATATAACACAGTATGTACGTGGTTCAGTAAGAATGCCTACGTCTACGGTGGTGCAGTCAGTGTTATTTCTATATACTCCAGGGAGTGTTTAGAGAGAATACAAATCTTGCCTTTTGCCCTAGGCTTAGGGTTTATTATATATATGTTTGTTCTCGGGGAGTTGGGGTGTTGGACTCCCCCACGTCCATCTTCTATTCCTAGAATATCTCTCTATGATATTTTAGGAGTGGACTAAGTCCTAACTGAATTTAGTTGATATGCAATGGGCCCAAACTTTGGGCCGTTTCTATTAGGCTACTCGTCTGGGTCTGTGATGGTAAATTCGGCTACCCGCAATTGCCCCTAAAGTTGTTGGGACACAATTTGGGCTCAATAAATTTAAATGATTTGTCATAATGGCTCTTTTGTAAATTGTGTAACTTTTTCCAATATTGGATCTCTCTACTTGATTTTGGTGGCAGCCTGCTTCGTGTCCTGTGCATCATGATTGAAAACGTTTAAGAAGTCATTTGGAGTGGCATTTTTATATTATCATTTCAAGCTTCTTAACATTTTCTCATCTTCTGCAAGATTTATCCGTTGCTCCCTCTTTTCCAGGTCTTTATTTTCTTTGCTTTCAATCTCCCTCATTGTCTGGGCTTGTGATCTTGCGTTGTCCAAGCCAAACTTTCATCTCGTAAGTCCCCATTGCTCTCTCTTTGTGCTTTCTCTGTTGAGTTTTCTTCGATTTTTTAATCTAGGGTTTACAAATGATGAAGATAGGTAATAGATTAGTGCCTGAGTTTAGGAAGTTTTATACCATCCCAGAATGGGTAGAGATTAAGTGCGTCTCTATCCCTAAGAATGTTAGAGAGATAGAGGGCACTCATTGGATTCACGTCTTGTTGCTTTCCCAAGGGGGTCTTGATTTTCCTCCAAGCAATTTGTTTTTGCATTTCTTTGGTTATTTCAACATCGTCCCTGCACAGTGTTCGCCAAATGTATGCAAGATAGTCAATGGGGTTCATAGAATAAACCAACTCTATGGCACCAATTTAGGGCTCGCTGAAATATATTTTTGCTATCCTTTCTCTCGAACTAGATCTGGCCTTATTTACCTCAAGGCCAGGAGTCCTGATAGGGTATTGGTAGTAAATCTACCTGATTCCCATAAGGATTACTTGAAAGAGGGCTTTCTTGCTAGGAATTGGTTGTTCTCCCCCCATACTGAGGGGGCGAGGTCTGATAGATTCACAGTCCCCTTTTATAGGGAGGAGTACATAGGTAATCTTCGCTCTGTTCATTGGTCTTCCTATTAATGTTTGATTTTTATGATACTTTCCTATTTTCTTTTTAGCGAGGATAAAGAACTTGGAACCTTCCCTTAGCGAGGTTCGAGCTGCCGAGCTGATTAAAGCTTGAACTATCAAGTGATGATTTTTTTCTAGAGTATAATAACATTGGGTCCAGTTTTATTGCAAGGCCTGTGGATAGGATTCCTGACTTAAATATTACTGAAGAATCTGTTGCTAACCCCATCCAGTTGGATGAGGAAGAGAGAAGCTATGAAAGTGATATCAGAGGAGGTGGTGAAGGTGGTTCCAGCGAGGCTAGCTCTAGTGGTGAAGAGTCTTCTAGCTCGGATGAGGTCTCTAAGGCTCAGGAATCTTCAAGTACATCTAGCAGTTCTAGCGAGGAAATGGATCCCCCCGAGAGGAACCTAATCCGTAATGATGATGAGGAGGATGATGTGTTTCTCGCTCAGCGGTCGAAGAAGCAAAAGTCCGGCAATGGGGTTGTCGCCACTGGTTCTCAGTCTGCTGCTTATGAGCAGGAGAATAAAAGGAAGGAGGAGGAGCTGTTGAGACAAAAAAAGAGAAAGAGAGAGAAAGAGGGGAAAAAGTGGAGGAGAGGAGGAAAGCTGAGGATAGGAGGAGAGCTGAGAAGGAGAAGAAGGATAAGGAAGAGGAGAGAAGGAAATAGGAGGCAAGGACGAAAGTTGGGCATGCTCTGGAGCCCGTGTCCGCTTTGCTTGAGGGGGAATCTATTGCCCTCTCTCCTCAATTGGCTCCTGTATTTCTCGAGCGAGCGATTTTACCTGTTGATCGTCAGAAGGCGATAGGGGCTGATCATCTAGCTCTGGAGGTGAGCCAGAGGCTGGCTTTAGTAAGTCTTCTTCTTTCCTTTATGCTCACAATTTAATTCTTTTCCATTATTTCAACCTCCTACCTAATGTTCCTTTTCCTTATAGTTTGTGAATGATTTCATCGTCCTGTACTGTACTCGGGACGAGCCGGTAAGGTCGAAGGCTGATTTGGAAAGACATAATGCCGAGGTGCATGGGAGGAATGTTGAGATAGAGGTCAGCTTGAACGCTGGTAATGAGGCCCAGAAGTCCTCCAATCTTGCTCTTGTCGAAGCCAATAGAGCAAAGGAGGTGGCGATGAAGGAGCTGAACGAGCTGAGGCAGTCTTATGACCTAATCTGCACTAGCAAGCTCGCTGTGGTGGAGGATAATAATGTACTAAAGAATATGGAGTCTAAGGCAACTATTTTGAAGGGGAGCTCTTACAATAATGGTTGGTTCGCAGCGCAGGAAGATGTCAATGTTCAGATTAGCTACATCAACCGGCTGAACTTTAAGAAGGGCTGGAATAAGTCTCTTCTTACTGCTGGGGTGGATACAGACTCACCCTTATTTGATGATCATGACCCAGGACCAAAGCCCATTGTGGATGATGTGCATGCCCAGGCCGTTGAAGGCGTAGTCCCTTCTTCTTAGATTGCCCATATTGATGCTCCTCCTGCTCAGGGAACAGCATTTACCCCATCTGAGGGAGGTGCTGTCAGTATTATCGGTAAAGGAAAGCAGTCGTCTACCTCTGAACAGATTGAGGTCGCCCGCTAGCCTGCTCTTAGGACTTTATTTGTATTTTTTATTTGTTTGTAATGTTCCTTTCTGATTCCCAATGTACTTTGATCATTTATGTTCGAATGAAATGAAAAGACTTTTTCCTTCAGCGTACTGATTCATTTTATTATTTATTGCTTTTTATGGCTTGTAGTTGATAAATATAGATGAGTATATCCCTGACACCTCTCAACTGGGAAGGATCCTTGGTCCTAACGCGGGGATCCAAGTTCGTCAAGTCTTTGTTAGGATTTGCAAGTCTCTCAGGTTGATAAATAAGGGCTTTAAGGACCAGTCCAAGCTCGTTGCCAAACTGAAGGATAGACTTCAGGAGATAGAAGAAGTTGGCGCCTCTGTCTAATAGGAAGTAAATACACTGAAAGCTAGACTCCTTGATGCCACTGTGATTAACCAAGTCGAAGAAGTTCTGCAGCAGGAAAATGAGACTCTGAGGAGATAGGTGTCATGACTTAGGGATCATGCGTCGAGCATCGCACCTCGTGTTTTATGAGGTTCCTCTTTGTCGGCTACTCCACGAGCTGGAGCCGGGACGAGCGATGCTCCTCCAGTCTTGTGAGGTTCTACCTCATCAGCTGCTTTACGGGCTGGTCCGGATGCAAAGGGTATAGCTAGGGAGATGGACATCATTGTGTATAAGAATATTGGACCCAGTTTCATTGCGAGGCCTGTAGACAACATTCTTGATATAGATATTATTGAAGAATCTGTTGCTGACCCCATCCAATTGGACGAGGAAGAGAGCAACTCTGAAAGTGATATCAGACGAGGTGCTAAAGGTGGTTCCAGCGAGGCGAGCTTTAGTGGTGAAGAGTCTTCCACCTTGGATGAGGTCTTTGAGGCTCAGGAATCTTCAAGTACATCTAGTAGTTCTAGTGAGGAAATGGCTCCCCCAGGAGGAACCTGATCCGTGATGATGAGGAGGAGGATGATGTGCTTCTAACACAGTGGCCTAAGAAGCAAAAGTTCAGTAGTGGGGTTGTCGCCATTGGTTCTCAGTCTGCTGCTTATGAGCAGGAGAAGAAAAGGAAGGAGGAGCATCTGTTGAGATAGAAAAATAGAAAGAAAGAGGAAGGGGGAAAAAGGTGGAGGAGAGGAGGAAAGCTGAGGACAGGAGGAGAGCTGATAAGGAGAAGAAGGATAGGGAAGAGGAGAGAAGGAAAGAAGAGGCAAGGACAAAGGATGGGCATGCTCTGGTGCTCGTGTCCACTTTGCCAGAGGGGGCATCTGTTTCCCTCTCTCCTCAATTGGCTTTTGCATTGCTCGAGCGAGAAATTTTAACTGTTGATCGTTAGAAGGCGATGGGGGCTAATCAGCTAGCTCTGGAGGTGAACCAGAGGCTAGCTTTAGTAAGTCTTCTTCTTTCCTTTATCCTCACAATTTAATGCTTTTCTGTTATTGCAACCTCCTGCTTAATTTCCTTTTTCCTTACAGTTTATGACTGACTTCGTTGTCCTGTACCGTACTCGTGATGAGCTAGTAAGGTCGAAGGCTGATTTGGAAAAACCTAATGCCAAGGTGCGTGGGAGGAATGTTGAGTTGAAGGCCAGCTTAAAGTCTGATAATAGGGCCTAGAAGTCCTCTGATCTTGCTCTTATCGAAGCCAATAGAGCGAAGGAGGCAGCGATAAAGGAGTTAAATGAGCTGAGGCAGTCTTATAACCTGATCTGCACTAGCAAGCTCGCTGTGGTGGAGAAGAATAAGGTACTAGTAGAGAAGCTGAATAAGATGGAGTCTGCGGCAGTTGTTCCGAAGGAGTGCTCTTATAATGATGGTTGGGCCGCGGCATATGAAAATGTCGATGTTCAGATTGGCTACATCAGCCTACTGAACTTTAAGAAGGGCTGGAACAAGGCTCTTCTTACTGTTGGGGTGGATACTGACTCACCCTTATTTGATGAGCATGACCCAGGCCAAAAGCCCATTGTGGATGATGTGCCTACCTCGGCTGCTGAAGGCGTAGTCCCTGTATCTTAGATTGCCCCTGTTGATGCTCATCCTGCTCAGGGAATAGCAGTTGCCCCATCTGAGGGAGGTGCTGTCAGTGTTATCGATAAAGGAAAGCAGCCATGAACAAATTGAGGTCGCCCGCTAGCCTGCTCTTAGGAATTTATTTGTATTTTTGATTTATTTGTAATGTTCCTTTCTGATTCCCAATATACTTTGATCCTTTATGTTCGAATGAAATGAAAAGACTTTTTCCTTCAGCGTACTGATTCATTTTATTATTTACTACTCTTTATGGATTGTAGTTGATAGATGTAGATGAGTATATCCCTACCATCTCTTAATTGGGAAGGATCATTGATCCTAATGCAAGCATCCAAGTTCATCAAGCCTGTGTTAGGATTTGCAAGTCTCTCAGATCGAGAAATAAGAGCTTTAAGGACCAGTCCGAGCTCATTGCCAAACTGAAGGAAAGACTTCAGGAGATGGAAAAAGTTGGCGCCTCTATCCAATAGGAAGTAAATACACTGAGAGCTAGACTCCTTAATGCCACTGAGATTAACCAAGTCGGAGAAGTTCTACAACAGGAAAATGAGACTCTGAGGAGATAGGTGTCACAACTTAGGGAGCATGCACCGAGCGTCGCACCTCATGTTTTATGAGGTTCCTCTTCGTTCGCTATTCTATGAGCTGGCGCTGGGCCGAGCGGTGCTCCTCCAGTCTTGCAAGGTTCTACCTCATCGTCTACTCCGCGGGCTGGTCCAGATGCAAGGGGTATAGCTTGGGAGATGAACGAGCTTCGAGAGGATGTCCGTCGAGCATATGTGATTGTTGCTGGGCTTCAAAGGGATGTCACACGGATGAGGCATCTGTTCAAGAAAGGACCTCGGAGAGTGTGGGTTGATGGTTACGACCAAGGTTGGGCAGATGCTCCGACGAGGCTGGCAGAGTTTGAAGAGCTCTCCTTTATTAGGGGATGGTTGAGTGCCCTCAGGGAGCTGCAAGTTCCAAGGAACTTTGTACTCTGGTACCGTTATGAGATCTCTCCTTCAACTTTGAGGCCTAATCCTTTCAGGAGGGACGACCAGTGGATCCCTATCGATGCCATCCCCAGGCAGCTGTTAGAGTCAGATGCAAATGAGGTCAAGAGGAATTGGCTCCTAACCCGAACGACGGCCGAAGAGCACAAGTGGTTGACTATCTTGTTCAGAGGCCTCATCCTCATTAATATTTTACCAGATGTAACTCTTTGTGTATATTTAATAGAGTAATGTAATATTGATGCTTTGGGCGATCTTGTCGACTAAACACAGGTTGTACATTCTCATTGTAACTGTGATAACGTAATATAGTATCTATGTTTTGGGCGACCTCACCGACTAAACATGTGTTCTATATCATTTATTTCTTACTTAATTATCTTGGGGCCCTTATGGCCGACTAAATTAGTAGGGTTGCATTGTTGAGTAAATGTCCTCCTAGTCCAGTACGCTTATAAGATACCATTTTGCCTCACTTTACCTTTTAGGTCGTGTCGTCACACTCCCTTAGGTCTAAGTGTGGCGATGGTGAGGACACACCTGGCGTTGGATGTTCTATCCGAGCAGGGTTTTTTATCCAAACATAGTTTGGTGACCAAATCGTTTTTGGTCTAAATGCCTAAGGGTCCCTTGTAGGGGTTCATATATTGCTGAGGCACTGCTAGGAGGTTGTTCGTGTTTCATAACGAATACCTGAGGAGGGTGATACCCTGCTTTTATGCTTTGAGTAAGGTTCCTGTTACTTTGAAAGGGTGTGCAAGTTATAAAGTTCTCAATACAGAATTAACACTTCATAGAATGCAACTGCCAAACATCTTTCATTAATTCACGAGTAAATAAAAAATTATTTAACTATTCTAAAAATTTGATAAAAGAGCCAAGAAAAAACTAGAAATAGAATTTACTCTAGGTTGGCTGCATTCCATGCTCGGGGTATTTCTCTGCCTTGGCGTTTCTAAGTGATAGGCTCCTTGTAGATCATCTCTTGTTATCTTGAATGGTCCCTCCCAGTTCATCCCCAGCTTGTCGTTTGATGGTTTTACTGCGCTGCCAAGGACTTTCCTTGGGACGTAGTCCATAACTTGGAATATCCTTAAATTGACCGTCTGGTTATAGTATTTCGTGAGCTGTTGTTGATAGCTCGCCAACTTTACTAGGGTTAGCTCTCTGCATTCGTCAGCTAGGTCAAGTTTGGCGAGTAATGCTGCATCATTCTAGCCTTGGTAGACAAGGGTGGTTCTCATTATTGGTAGACCAGCTTCCAAGGGGATGATTGTTTCCATTCCATACGTTAGTGAGAATGGGGTTTCCCCAGTTGCTCAGCGTGCGGTAGTGCAGTAAGCCCACAAAATATGTGGCAGCTCGTTCACCCATGCGCCCTTGGCTCACTCTAGTCGTTTCTTCATCCCATCGATCACCATTTTATTAGAAGTTTCAGCTTGGCCATTGCTCTGGGGGTAGGCCACCGAGCTAAAATAGGGTCTAATCCCATGTTCTCTGCAGAAGTTTTGGAAAGGGCCGCTTTCGAACTGTGTTCCGTTGTCAGTGATGATGGTTCTCGGGATTCCAAAATGGGTAATTATTTTTCTCCATATGAATCTCATCATATCTGCATCTCTGATGTTCGCCTGTGGTTCTGCCTCGATCCATTTGGTGAAGTAATCTATTGTAACCAACAGATACTTGCGATTATCGGCGGCGATAGGGAGAGGTCGTACGATGTCCATTCCCCACTGAGCGAAGGGCCATGGGCTGGTTAGTGATTTTAGGTCGCTGGCGGGTTGGTGGACCATAGGAGCATGTAGTTGACATTTCTTGCATTTATGAGCATACACTACCGAATCTCTTTGCATATATGGCCACCAGTATCCTTCCTTCATTGCTCAGAAATCCAGTGACCTCCCTCCAAAATGGCTTCCACAGATTCCTTCATGAAGCTCGTATAGGACTTGCTCGACATCCTTCGGTTGGACACATTGAAGGTAAGGGCTGGTGAATGATCTTTTGTATAGTTTGCCCTCAGGAGATAAGTGAAAGTGAGCAGCTTTGACTCTTATCTGATGAGCGAACTTTTTGTCATCTGGAAGTGCACCATCTTTCAAGTAGTCTCTCAAAAGTTCCATCTAACTGGGTACTGACTCGATTTGGAGCATATGTTCCACATTTGGCAACTCGTCGCTTTAGTTGATACTTGGATCGATGAGGAAGTCGATGGGGATTATCCTCTTTAAGCTGGAATCGATTGCCGAACTTAGGGCTGTCAGGGCATCGGCGTGGCTGTTCTGTCCTCGGGGAAACTGTTGGACACTGACTTCCTCGAAGTTGGTCGTTAGCTTCTTTGCCAAGGCGAGGTAGGCTGACATCCTTTCGTCTCTTGCGTTAAAGTCCCCACTTATCTGGTTTGAGACCAATTACGAGTCGCCGAACACCTCCAGCTATTTTTCCCCCAATGCTCATGCCTTCTGCAAGCCGGCTATCAAAGCTTCGTATTCCGCCTCGTTGTTGGAGGCTTCAAATCCAAGACTGATTCCTTGCTCAAGGATCGTGTTTTTTGGAGTAACGATCACAATACCTACTCCTACACCCTTTGAATTGGAGGCCCCATCGATAAACAGTTGCCAGACCCCTACTGGTAGGTGATCCTCCATTTGCTTTGTGGGTTGAGGTTGGTCGCCTGTGAATTCTGCGATGAAATCGATGAGGACCTGTCATTTGATTATGTTCCTGGGCTGAAATTGGATATCAAATCATCCGAGTTCGACTGACCATTTGGACAGTCTGCCAGAAAGATCCGCTTTCTATAGGACCGCTTTAAGGGGGTGTGATGTAAGGACGATGATAGTGTGAGCTTTGAAGTAGTCCTTTAGCTTCCTCGAAGCTATTACTAGTGCAAAGGCGAGCTTTTCCAGTGGTAGGTACGGCTGCTCAGCATCCAATAATGTTTTTCTCGCGTAGTATATTGGATGATGAATTCCTGCTTCCTTGCACACTAGTGCAGAACTGATGGCGTGGCTGGAGACGGATAGGTATAAGTAGAGGGGATCATCTTCCTGAGGTATGATGAGCAAAGGTGGCTTGCTAAGATAGGCCTTGAGCTCCTCCAATGCTTTCGAGTAATCTAGATTCCACTCTACTATTTTGTTTCCTTTCAAGATCTAGAAGAATGGTTTGCGCTTCCCAGAGGACTTTGAAATGAAACGATTTAAAGTGGCGAGCATGCCTGTGATCTTTTGCACGTCCCGTATCGTGCGAGGTGGTTATACCCTGTTGATCGCATCGATTTGGTCCGAGTTGGCCTCAATGCATCTCTTGCTAACCAAATATCCGAGGAATTTTCCTGACTAGACACCGAAAGAACACTTGTTCGCATTGAGCTTTATTCGGTATTTTCTGAGGATCTCGAAGGTATTTGATAGGTCTGAGAGATGGTTCTCTTTGCGCTTGATTTTGACGAGAATATCGACGATGTAGACCTCCTTGGTATTTCCCATTTGATCTTTGAACATCTTAGTGACTAGCCTCTGGTAAGTTGCTCCTGCATTTTTTAGCCCAAAGGGCATGACTTTATGGCAGTATAATCTGACAGTAGTGATGAACGTTGTCTTGTCTTGATCTGGTGCATACAAAGGGATCTGATGATACCCCGAATATGCGTCAAGGAAACTCATTCTTTCGTGAGCTACTGTACCGTCCACCAGCTGTTCGATCTTTGGGAGAGGGAAACTGTCCTTCGGGCATGCCCTGTTAAGGTCACTGAAGTCAATGCAGACTCTCCATTTCCCATTGCTTTTTGGAACCACTACTGGGTTGGATAGCCATTTAGGGAATTGGACTTCCCATATGCATCCTGCATCCAACATCTTTTCGGCTTCTTTCTCTATGGCCTTAGCCTTCTCGGGCGCGGTTCGTCGTGCTTTCTGCGCGATAGGCCAAAAAGTGGGGTCGATGTTTAACCTATGGCAAACCACACTAGGATCAATGCCAAGCAGCTCGTACGGTTCCCACGCGAAAACATCTAGGTTGCTTCTCACTAGCACTGTTAATTATTTCTTCTCTTGATCTGTTAGAGAAGTCCCGATCAAGAAACTCCTATCTTTCTTGCTCCCATCGACTGTTATCACCTCCAGGTTCTCGACGACCCGCTCAGAGGGGAGGATCCTGGTCTCCTCCCCTCTGGGTCTTCCATATCTTAATTGCTATTTTGAAGGTATCAGCCCTTCCTGTTCCTCGACCTTCTCTTTGGCCTTCTCGACCTTCTTTTCTGCTTTCGGGCGGATGGATGTTATGAAGCACCTTCTTGCCATCGCTTGATCTCCATGAATCTCCATCACTCCTCGCTCGATTACGTACTTGAGTTTCTGATGGTAGGTCGAGGGGACTATCTTCATTGCATGTAGCCACCCCCTGCCGAGGATAGCTTGATATAGGGAGTCAATGTCGACCACCAGAAACTCGATCATCTTGGACACACTTCTTGTCCTTACTGGTAACACGATCTTTCCCAATGGAATAGTCACTTTTCCAGTGAAGCCAACTAGAGGGACAGTGGCTTCATTCAAGTCAGCAACGCTTAACTTCAATTTCCTGAATAGGTCGAGATACATTACCTCGGATGAGACTCCTTGGTTGACGAGTAGCTTGTCAACGTTGTAGTTGGCTATCCTAAGCGTAATGAACAAGGCAACATGATGTGGGGTTCTTACCCCCACCAGATCTTCATCTGTGAACACGATATGTTTGATATAGTCGACGTCATCTGCTCGCTGATGCTTTCCTGATTGTATCTTTGCTGGATCGATCTGAAAATTTTGTGTTACTGCTGTAAGATTTTTTACCTCCATCCGAGATGAATTCCCTTGAATCTGCTATATATCAGATGCCCCATGAATTACTGCGAATTCATGGCTAGCATCGTCCTTGAGTACATTGCCAGGTCCTATTTCTCCATTGGCAGTAACTTTCTCTGCTTTCTTCTCCATAAACTCGTTCAGGTGCCCAGACTGGGCCAGTTCTTCAAGGTGAGAATTAAGAGCTTTGCAGTGCTCAGTCTTATGTCCCCCCTCTTTATGAAAAGCGCATCTCAGCGCATTGTTTCTCTTCGAGGGATCTCCTCCCATCTTTCTAGGCCACTTAACAAATGGCTCGTCTTTGATCTTTGTCAGGATCTTATAAATTAATTCTTTGAAGACAGTGTTCACTGCCTGAAATGCTTTTGAAACATCGTTCTTGCGTCCGTTCTTAGAGCCATTCTTTCCTCCTTTCTTCTGGTTCTTAGCTTTGTCGTTGCCCTTGGCAGCGAGCTTAGTTCGACTGTTCTCCCTTGTATTGAGGCATGTCACATCCTCCACTTTGGCGTACTTCTCGATGCGAGTCATCAGGTCATTAATGGTTGTGGCCTCTTTTTTTGTCAATAATTGGTGCAGAAGGTAAGAGTTTGGTAGGCCGATCTTAAAAAAGGCCACTGCTACTTACTCCGAGCAATCCTCGACCTCGTTGAACAATTCCCATTACCGCTTTGTGTAGTCCCAGAGGCTCTCTTGTGACGTCTTCTTCATTGTTAGCAAAGCATCCATCCTCTTAGGATGGGAGCTGTTGGTGATGACGCGAGCTATGAAGAGCTCGATAAGGGACTCAAAGTTCCTGATGGACCTATAAGGGAGCCTCTCGAATCACTTATGGGCCACATCGTGTAGGCTCGAGAGCAAAATCCAGCACATTAGTGCATCCCGGTGGTTCCAGAGAGTCATGGCTTATCGGTACTGCCTAACGTGATCGATAGGGTCTGTCTTTTCATCGTAGATCTTAAATCTCAAAATTGCGAACTTCTTGGGGACTTCTTCTTCTATTTCTCTTGAGAAAGGGGATTTCATTTGAGTCCTGAGAGCTCAGCGAGCAAGCTCTCTAGTTGATCTGGCACTCCGATGTGCTGGGTGCTGGTCCATTTCTCTTCTGACCAAATTTTATATATCCTCATCACCTATGGGCTCCTATAACGGTAAGCTGGTCGCTGTTGCTCGAGTGAGTCATCATTTGACTCGTGCTTCTCACTCTTCTAGGATCCATGTCTAAGGATCCTTCCTCAGCTGCGAGACTTGCTCGCCTGAGTGCTAGGAGTGCGGTATGGACGTTGCCTAGTGTTGCGATGGAGTTCTTTTTCCATGTTTTCTAATTTCCTTTTGAGGCGAGCGTTTTCAGCCTCTTATTTGTGACCGAACTCTTTTTTCTCTTGGAGCCTCGCCTCATAGGCATCAATCAATCTTGAGATTTGTGTGGACCTCGCTGGTCCCTGGCTCTCCTTTGAGGCTGGTTGCTCAGGGCGAGCCCTTTGATCCGAACGTTGAATTTCAGATCTGATCCTACGGGGGGCAGGCTTCTCTTGGATATCCCCTGCTTGAGGGGCATTACTGCTGTGACCAGATATTTCAATTTCTTCGTTGGTGAGGGTTTTCTCAAGGAAGACAAACATTTCCCACAGACGGCGCCAATTGTGGTGATAATTATATTCAACACAAACAAATGAGAAAAGCACATTCACTCAAATAAATAAAAAAAAGATAATGAATATCAATCACACAACACAGTATGTACGTGGTTCAGCAAGAATGCCTACGTCCACGATGGTGTAGTCAGTATTATTTCTATATACTCCAGGGAGTGTTTATAGAGAATATAAATCCTTCCTTTTGTCCCAGGATTAGGGTTTATTATATACATTCTTGTTCTCGGGGAGTGGGGGTGTTTGATTCCCCCACATCCATCTTCTATTCCTAGAATATCTCTCTATGAGATTTTAGGAGTGGACTAAGTCCTAACTAAATTTAGTTGATATGCGAGGGGCCTGAATTTTGGGACGTTTCTATTAGGCTACTCATCTGGGCCTATGATGGCACCCACACTTTCAATTATAAGAACACTGGAAAAAACGGAACCTTAATACGAGCTACGGTGAAGAAGTTATGGTCATTCTAAGTTGAGAGAAAATCGCAAGGAAAATTAACCGAACCGGTCTGGAGCCTTGAAACTCACTGTCTATAATTTATGAAACGGATTGATCATAATTAAATATAAAACGAACCGATCCGACCTTTAGTCATACTCCAGATCCGTTACAGAATTATTCACGCTTTCTAAGTGTGAAAAATTCCCAGATACGGGATTTTTATTTTCTCCTTATCTTTTAGCCGAAAGAGTTTTATGTTTTGGGGACTCTTCGAAATGACATCTAGCCTATATATTTAGTCATTAGGAATCCCTTTACTCAAATTTCATTCATGTAAAAGCTTCATAATAAGTAGGAACATCTAGGAGAAGAATTTACATATTTTGCACCTTTAATTCAAGAGCTTTTCCAATTTTTCTTCAACCTTTGATTTCTTCTTGCATAGTTGTGTTCTTTAATCTTGGTAACCTTTATTTCCAGCACTTTTATTATTATTTCTCATATTTAATCTCTCTTTCCACGCAATTATGAGTTCATGCAACGTAGACAACATAGTTTTCACAAATTTCACCATGTTAGGCTAGATTTTTAAGGGTTGGGATGCATGAACCCAAACCGATGTGGTCATACGTAAAAAATTAGTTCTCAAAATTTAATAATTGATTAGATCGTGTAGTATGGTGATCACAACCGTTGTAAGACTTTTGATCTTGTTTGCTCTAGGTAACCGGGATGCTTAAGAGTGCAACGCGCGTGTAGCTAATACGACACTGCTTTACTCATCTCTTGATTATATATGGTGAGGGAAATAATTGATTTACTATTTTGTAAGATTTTTTTCTTTTTTTCTTTTTTTTTTTGGTTTTATTTTTGCAGGCTTGCATAATTAAGCACCAAGAAATGTTGAATACCCAACCACACACCTCTTTACGTGGATTGTCCATTTAGAAACTATTCGGTAATTATGTCTTTTCATAGTGAGTTTGGTAATTATAATGGTTCATATGGGAATAGTTTTCAAACTTTTTATTTTCAAGAATCATGGGTGAGTGGTTTTTAATTAATGAATATGAAAGGTTTGAAAACAAATATCGAGAAAAAAATCATTTTTCGGAGCAAGGGTTGGATTCATTATTTGAACCCACTGACGACTTTTCTTCCGATATTTTTGAAACTAAAGAACGTTTTAACCCAAATGAGGAATCCGAGGTTATAGAGCCAAGGAATCCTACTTTGGAAGAAAGAATGATTTTTCTAATCAAACAATTACTCGATTTTCTTTCCACCCAAAGCACGATGGATATTGGTCTTGTTACGGAAACGATCTCACTTTGCGATGAGATGCGTTCTAATTTGGAAAACAAAGAGGAGGTTGAGACTTGTGTGTCACCTCAAATTTTTGAAGAACATCTCATTGAAAGTGAGTCTTCTCCCCTTGAAATTTAATCTCCAAGTGATTATGAATCACCTGAGATTGAGTTTATTTGATCACCATTCTCGTTCAGCGTTATTGAACCATTAGAAGTACCGCTAGATTCCTATGAGTCGGTTGAAAATTCTGAAATGTTTACACCTTTTACCGACAATGACGCTTTGCTAGAATTTTTTTCTAATATGGACTCTTCCATTCTGTGTGCCCCTCTCCCCCTACTACTTGAAAAATCTTTGGGAGGTGATTATATTTTTCTTGGATCTTAATTGTACTTGTCCCACCTAGCATCCAAACCCCCCAACATCCCGTTAAAATTTTTAATTGATGATGGTTCATTTTTTCCATCTCACACATACCTTCCGTTGTTCAAACGGAATTCTTATTTTTCGGAAGGCATGCATGAAAACGAGGGTACACCAATTATCCCTCAAAGTCAAATTGTATTTTGGGTGGACCCTCAAATTTTTCGACTTCTAGTGTATAACTTATTAGAAGTTTAAATCGTAGGTTCTACATAATTAGCTTTTTTTTATAGTTTAGAGTAATTAGTGAAAGTTTTTGTTATTCTTTTGTTATGCTTAGTTCTAACATGTTTTGTAGATTCAATGGACTCGTACTTATCGGGGAACGCTCCATTTGGGTAAGATTTATATTTTCCTCTCTTTATGTTGTGTTCTTGATTCACATTGAGGACAATGCAACATTTAAGTTAGGGGGTGTGGGATGTCCATCCCGTTTATTGTTTAGATTCATTGATTTGATCACATGTTCTTTACAAGTGTTATTTTATTTTATTTTTTTGAAAATTTCCAAACAAATTGAAAAAGCCAAAAATATTTTTCTTTAAAATAAATAAAAATTGGAATTTAAAAGCTTCAAAAATGTCGTATTTTTTCTATATCCAATTGTAAAAATCAAAATGCACAAAGCCAAAACTGACCAAAGATGGAAATTGAGGGAGAATTGATGATTTAACGAATAAGTGTGGAGATTAACAAACCCGGTGAGATTTCGAGCCTATCATTTTTGTGAGTTTATAAATCAATCCGAGTGAATTGTTAACTCAAAGTTCTATTTAGCATTTACAAAATTCGTTGATGGTCTCTATTTTATTGTTTTGATCGGTTATGGGAAATGTGTGAGATATTATCTTGAATAACGCACACAAAAATATCTCTAAACTAAATTAAACTCGAGACGCATATGGTAAAACAACTCACATTTGGACAATGAAGTAGGCCATCATTTGTCACCCAAAAATATTGGCCAGAAAAAGTCATGAAAAATAACCTTTTTGCAACCCAATTAGAGCCGATTATATTTTTCCCTTTCGTTTGACAACCCGAAAAAACCCAGTTAGCCCGGAATTGTGAAAATCGAATATTCATCAAATAAAGTCCGAAAAGTGCATAAAAAGGGGAAATAAAAAAATAGAAGAAAAATGCTCAACAGAAATAGCAAGTACAAGAAAAATGTAAAAAAATAGGAAAAGACGAGAAAATGAGCAATAGCCCGTAAAAAAGCACAAATGGACATCATAAGGACATTTTTCAATTTTCAAAGTTCCCAACCATTCCCATTTTATCCAAATACACCTTAAACCAAAAAAAGTCCTAACCAAGTCCATATTGCGAAATTGATTGCCGTATGGAGAGCTAAGGCATAAAAGATAATAAAAGAGATTATATGGCATGAAAAAGAGGTGATGTTTCTGTAACAACCCTCGCTTTTGAGGTCCTATTTTATATTTAATTTTCTAGATATAGTGATTAGATATAAAGATGTTAATATGTGGAGTAGGTATTAATTTAAGAAAGAAAGTTAATATCTACTATGATGTTGCATATTTACCGTATGTAGAGGTCAATTTTGTTGTGTTATGTTTTGTAATGTCATATGATTTAAAAATGACATTTGGCTAAAAATTGAAACCGGAACCTAAAATGAATTATAAAATCTCCAAATGATAATTTGGAGGGCGTAGTTAGTTCCGGGAGGTTTGAGATAGTAAAATTGTGTGCCATATTGTTTTTCGAGGTTCCAGGCACTTTTGACTGGTAGTAACTTAAATGAGTAGTTGCGTATTATTTTACCGCGTATTAATCACTTAAGCTGGAAATTTGGACTTAAGCCACGATTTATGTCTTGAACTAAGTCACTATTCCACTAATTAAATTGGTAAACCTAGAGAAAGAAAGAAAAGAAGAAAACCTTGGGAGAAAGTGAGAGATTGAAGCTTGGGTGATTGTTCTTGCATACAACTTCATCAAAATCTGAACTTGCAAGCTTGAGGCAAGTTTTCTATTTGCTATTTTATGATTTAAGTAGAGTAATTTGCATTGATAGTTGTGGTTATTCATCGTTTAAGAAACTTAGGGCTTTTAATTGATTTATGGGCTTGGAATGTTGGAGATTGATTTGAATGGTTAATTATGGTGAAATTATGGTTGTTGGATGTATTTATACCCAATTAGTAGAAATAAATGATAAGGGTTTGGGTTGGTTGAGTTTGGAAGAGAT
Source organism: Sambucus nigra (assembly GCA_949130495.1). NCBI lineage: Eukaryota > Viridiplantae > Streptophyta > Magnoliopsida > Dipsacales > Adoxaceae > Sambucus > Sambucus nigra. Next base: position 395,112,746 of record OX422215.1, read on the forward strand.
TAGGAGTCCAAGACTCCATAACCAAATTGGCAAAAATTCGCAGGACCGAATCGATTCGGCTCCTGGCCGAATCGATTCGCATAGAGGCAGTGTCCAGGTCTGGTGAACCAAATCGATTCGGTCATCCCCCGAATCGATTCGACTGTTATGCAGAATGTTTGTTTTCCTGACCGAATCGATTCGGCTAGTCCGAATCGATTCGCTTGTCTGGCCGAATTGATTCCCCCTAGTCCGAATCGATTCGGAAATCCTACATTTTCTTTTTGTTTTTCTTTTCTAATTTTGACCCTTTCCCTTAGGATTATGACCTAGGACCCTTCTTGAATGAAGTAAACATAGGGTCCTAGAGTTTTAGTCGAGTTTGGTCGTTACCCTATAGATGAATGGGATCACTTGGGGTTAATTCAAGGGTATTTAAAGTGATGTTTAGGCATCACTTCTCTTTTGGTAGATAAATTGGAAAATAGAATTCTAAGCCCATATGTGGAGATTTTAGAGGCCTTTTTGAGGTATATAAAACCTAGAGACCTATAAGATTTTGGGAGATTGTTTAGAGAATATTTCGGAACCTAAACCAATGATGAAATTGAATAAGAAATACTCAAAGATAAATGGTTCAAGTAAAATGAAACACATGAGATTCATGGTAATGAAAATGTGATTTAAATTGGTAATTGTTAAATTACTTAAACACACCTCTCTAAATGCTATCATAAGGGAAGCTCGTGCATGAGGTGATGTCCCCCGACTATTAAATGCAGTCCTCGGCCATATGCTGGGTTTGTATATGTTTTTCTGCGCTAGTGAGGTAATTCCGGGTGTGGTTATGACTCACTCGCAGGCATATGGCCACTTCCCGACGTGCGTTAGGTGCCCAGGTTGTCTTGTATAGATAGTCCCTGGAAGATGATAGTCATTTAGGGGCGCGCCCAGTGGGGAAACTCGGAGGGGCGGTCTTAGAAACGTTATATGTATAAGAATGTAACCTTTCTAACTCAAGTGGGACTTGAGGTATGTGAATTGCCATAAGATATGAGATGGTAATTATATTCTCGCTAAGGAATGGAAAACGGAAAGATATGATGAAAATTATATTCCTATTAAGGAATGGAAAATGATAAGATATGGGAAGAAATGAGATTTAATTTTATTTCTCTTGCTTAATTTAATAACTGTTAGAAACCTATAAAATTGCATCATCACATTTTATGATTAGGTTGTTAGATTTTCATTCACATTATTTATGATTCTTTTTCCATATCTATCATGTTTCTTACTCTTTTGGGAATCATATATAAATCGGGCCCTGACCCGTTCATTTTCCATGTTGTGCATGTTGTTGTATCCGCTCAAGTGCTCCTCCGCAAGGGCACCCGTTATGATTTTCCCACTCATATGCTTTTGACGAGATGTATGACCTTGCGGATTATTACAGGATGTTTGTTAGACGCCTTCATTTTTTGGAATCTAGTTATGATCGGGTCTTTCATTTCGGCTAGTGGCCCATCTTTTGTACTTGTTAATGAATGTAGTATGTAAAATATTGAATTGTGGAAACACTTGAAATGTAACTGTGGAACGACAGATTATTCGGTTATTTTATTGTATGTTGTTTTTGTATTTATCTATATGTTCCTTTGAAATTCCACTTTCATCAAATTTGGGTTGTTTAATTTATTTCTTAAATCTTTATTAAACCAAAATTTTTGACAACCTGCTTTCTGATTTATGGAGTGGTTTTCCCGTATACCTATTTTATTGTTATGATGCTGAGGATGATATCCATCCAGGATTCCGTTATATCGAGGTATCGGGCTGGCCACCCCATATTTCGGAATGCGGGTTGTCACAGATGGTATCAGAGCATCAGGTTCTAGAGTGTTTTGGATCTTTGTGGACTTGTCACGTTCTACCGTAGTGTTCTTTGATATAGAGCCTAATGTTAGGACTGCTTTGTTGCTTATGCTTACGATCTTCTACAAAATAGATTGTTTTAAGTAGAATTCTAACCCTATTGTTTCTCCATCTCAGATGCCGCCTAAAAGTGGTCGCCCGGCTAGACGCAATAGGGTCTTAGATCAGGATGATGGTCCTCCCCCGCCGCCATAAGGAACATTCAATGCCGCGGATGTGGCGAATATTATGGCTCAAGCCGTTAATGCCGCCATGACAGAAGTGGCCCCCAACAAGCGCCACAGGCTCAACCAAGTGCGCCACATGCCCAAGTTCCTACCGGACCTTCTCCATGGGAGAGAGCTAGGGAATATTTTCTAAAGGGTCAGCCCACGGAATTTGACGGGAGCTTGGATGTCATAAAGGCAAATCAATGGAAGAAAGATATACAATGCCATCTACGTATGGTGGAGTGTGGTGAGGACAGGAAGCAAGTCCTTGCTACTTTTAAACTGGTTCGGGCCGCATTACACTGGTGGGAGTCCGTGACTATGCCAGAACAGAGGGATACAATGTCAATCTCTGAATTATGGGTTTTGTTCGATCGTAAGTATTTTCCTCCCGTAATTCAAGGGGAGATGATAAGGAGGTTACAGGACCTTGTGCAAGGAGAGAGGTCAGTAGCGGAATATGAGGAGTAATTCACCTGGTTGGCAAGTTTTGTACCGGATGAAGTGACTCCCGAAGAAAAGAAAGTTTGGAAGTTTATGAGAGGGCTGAACTGGAGAATCCGGCAACACTTGCTGGGTAATCCGGCTTTACAGACTTTTGGGGATGTGATGAATGCATCTCTATTATATTGAGAAGAGCATAGACTATTTTTGCAAAGTGGCAAGAAGGCCTCAGTAGTGGGGCAAGCGGGAAGGCCGGGAGGTAGTGGGATTGGAGGAGGAGTCTTTCCCTCGTCCCAACCTTCGGGCAGTAAACAGAAAGAAAGGGATCCCCAACCGGGGGACTTGTCAAAGAGGCAGCGTTCTGGTGGGTTTAATTCAGGGAACCATAATAATAGTCACGGTCAGGGTGCCCCAAAATAACAACAACAAGCAGGCCGTGGTGGTCAGGGAGGCAGAGGCCAGCAGGGCCAAGGGGTAAATCAGTTTAGAAACAATCGTGGTCGGAATGCCAAAAATATGATAGGTCTATGTTTCCAATGCGGGGAAGCGGGTAACAATAAGAAGGAATATCCTCAGTTGATTGGGGGACAGTTTCCTCGAGCTCCACAATAGTCGTACGTTCAGTTACCTCCGCAGGTGCCTAACCCAGTTGCTCCTACACAACAGGGTCAATTACAGTATAGTAGGGTCTACCATATTCAGGATTCTATACTTCCACCAGCTCCACCTGTACCGCCAGCCATTGAGGGTAAGTTCCTTATTCAGGGACATATGGGTCGTGTTTTATTTAATATCGTTGCGACGCATTCGTTCATTTCCAGGAGCTTTGCTCAGACCACCGAGTTGATTAAATCTGCTGAAAGAACTTTTACTAGTGTGGAGTCCTCTATGGGTGATGGTTCATTCATCTTCTTTGTTTGTAAAAATGTAGAAATCTCTCTCGATAATTTATTCTTTGAGGCCGATCTACTCGTCCTGGAAATGGTCGGGTATGACGTGATTTTGGGTATGGATTGGCTTATGAAATATCATGCTATAGTAAATTGCTATGGGAAGAGTATAGTCTTCGCCGTTCCGGGACAAGAAATGTTCCTGGTATTTTTACCTCGTTTAGAGGGGAGTACTAATACTTATTTGTATTGTATTGCTGAGGAGACTTCTAGGGATGTAGTTTTTCCCTTGGATTTTATTCTCGTTGTGAAAGACTTTGAGGATGTTTTTTGGGAAATACCGGGTTTACCTCCTAGCCGTGAAATTGAGTTTTTGATTAACTTAGCGCCGGGAACGAGGCCTATTACGAGGGCTCCATACCGAATGGCTCCTATTGAAATGAGGGAGCTAAGAGATCAAATTCAAAAAAATTTGGAGCATTGATTTATTCGGCGTAGCACATCGTCGTGGGGTGCTCCAGTGTTGTTTGTTAAGAAAAGAGATGGTTCTCTCCGGTTATGTGTGGACTATAGAGAATTGAATAAGGTCACCATCCGGAATAAATACCCTTTACCTCGTATCGATGACTTGTTTGATCAACTCCGAGGAGCGATGTACTTCTCCAAAATCGATTTGAGGACGGGGTATCACCAATTGAGGATACGAGAGGAGAATGTATCCAATACTGCCTTTCTAACAAGGTACGGGTCCTATGAATTTTTGGTTATGCCCTTTGGACTAACCAATGCCCCCGCTGTATTTATGGATCTCATGAATAGAATGTTTCGGGATTTCCTAGACCAATTTGTTATTGTGTTCATCGATGACATTTTAGTCTATTCTCGAATGGAATCTGATCATGCTATGCATTTGAGGTTGGTCCTACAGAGATTATGTGACCATCAACTGTATGCCAAGTTCGAGAAGTGTGGCTTTTGGTTGCAGGAAGTACAGTTTTTGGGTCATGTGGTGACGTCCCAGGGTGTATCGGTGGATCCGGGCAAGGTGGTTACGGTGAGGGAGTGGGGTCAGCCCACGACACCTACCAAGGTTCGTAGTTTTCTGGGTTTGGAAGGTTATTACCGTCGGTTCATCATGGGTTTCTCTAAAATAGCTAGCCCTTTGACAAATTTGACCCAAAAAGGGGTGAGATTTATTTGGTATGATTCTTGACAAGCTGCATTTGATGAGCTTAAGGAAAGATTGACTTTGGCTCTGGTCCTTACTTTACCAAAACCGGGATTAGAATATTTAGTCTTCACTGATGCATCTCTTCAAGGATTAGGAGGTGTACTTCAGAAAGAGAGACGGGCTATCGCTTATGCTTCCCGTAAGTTGAAGCCCCATGAAAGAAACTATCCGGTGCATGACTTAGAACTAGCCACAGTTGTCTTTGCCCTGAAGATATGGAGGCATTATCTCTTGGGAGATAAGTTGAGTCTTTTCACGGACCACAAATCGCTGCAATATTTATTTTCACAGAAGGACTTGAATATGCGACAGCGCCGATGGTTAGAGTTCGTGAAAGATTATCAATTTGATATTTGTTATCATCTGGGTAAGGCAAACGTTGTAGCGGATGCCTTGAGTAGGAAGCCTGAGTGAGAATTAGCTGAGGTTTGGAAAGCTAAATGGAAGGAACTCAGTCAGGAGGATATGTTGGTGAGAGCATTCATGTCGGTAATGACCGTTACTCCTACCATTGTGGCAAGGGTGGTAGAGGCTCAAGGAAGGGATAAGGAGTGTCAAGACCATATTCTCCGATTGCTGTCCGAAGGAGCGGAGTCCTGCTCAATTTGTTCTAAGGGTGGATTACGCTTTCATGGAAGACTCATTATTCCGGAGGAAGGAGATTTGAGACTGGAAGTGATGGCTAAAGCTCACGGGTCTAGGTTCACGGTTCATCCTGGTGGGGACAAAATGTATCAGGACATGCGCCGTTAATATTGGTGGCCAGGTATGAAGAGGGATATTTTGGAATTTGTGTCCCAATGCACTACTTGTCAACTGGTCAAGATCGATCATCAGAGACCGATAGGTTTGTTACAACCGTTAGAGATCCCGGTGTGGAAATGGGAAAGCATATCGATGGATTTTTTCATGGGCTTGCCAAGATCACAAAGTGGGTGTGATTTAATTTGGGTGATTGTCGACCGCTTGACAAAATCGGCACACTTCCTACCCGTGCGGACATATTATGACACTGCTCGGTATGCCCTCTTATTCATCGAGGAGGTAGTGAGACTCCATGGGGTGCCTTTGAATATAGTTTCCGACCGAGACAAAATTTTTGTTTCCCACTTTTGGAGGAGTTTCCAAGAAGCGATGGGGATCGAATTGAGGTTAAGCACTTCATATCATCCTCAAACAGATGGACAAACTGAAAGGGTAAACCAAATGTTAGAGGATATGCTTCGCATGTGTATGCTTGACTTCAAAGGTAGTTGGGAACAATATCTCCCATTGGTTGAGTTTGCTTATAACAACTCTTACCAATTCACAATTGGAATGGCACCTTATGAAGCTTTGTATGGAAGACCGTGTAGATCACCCGCTTGTTGGTTGGAAGTGGGTGATAATAAATTTCTTGGACCTGAAATGATCCAAGATACTTCCTCAAAGATTGACTTGATTCAGAATCGCATTCGGATATCCCAAGACTGTCAAAAGAGCTATGCCGATGCGGGTCGGTGACACGTGGAATTGGAAATTAGGGACCAAGTCTTGGTTCGAGTGTCGCCCATGAAAGGCATAAAGCATTACGATAAGAAGGGGAAGCTTGCGCCACGCTTTGTGGGACCTTTTCCAGTTATTGCGAAGGTGGGTCCAGTGGCATACCAACTTACTTTACCAAAACCATTGCAACAAATTCATGATGTATTCCACGTTTCCTCTCTAAAGAATTATCGGAGGTGCGAAGGTGCGCTTTGGCACATCCCTTTCGAGGATATTGATTTGCAACCCGATGTTTCATATGAAGAACAACCGGTTGCTATTTTAGAGCATGGGGAGCGTAGATTAAGGTCTCGTGTGTTTCCCTTGGTGCGGGTTCAATGGAGTCACTATAACGCCAAGGAATCGACATGGGAACGCGAGGATGACATGCGAGAAAAGTATCCACGTCTCTTTATACAAGGTACGCCTGAATTTTGGGGACAAAATTCCCTCATAAGGGGGGGAGTATGTAACAACCCTCACTTTTGAGGTCCTATTTTATATTTAATTTGCTAGATATAGTGATTAGATATAAATATGTTGATATGTGGAGTAGGTATTAATTTAAGAAAGAAAGTTAATATCTACTATGATGTTGCATATTTACCGTATGTAGAAGTGAATTTTGTTGTGTTATGTTTCGTAATGTCATATGATTTAAAAATGACATTTGGCTAAAAATTGAAACCGGAACCTAAAATGAATTATAAAATCTCCAAATGATAATTTGGAGGGCGTAGTTAGTTTCGGGAGGTTTGAGATAGTCAAATTGTGTGCCATATTATTTTTCGAGGTTCCAGACACTTTTGACTGGTAGTAACTTAAATTAGTAGTTGTGTATTATTTTACCGCGTATTAATCACTTAAGCTGGAAATTTGGACTTAAGCCACGATTTATGTCTTGAACTAAGTCACTATTCCACTAATTAAATTGGTAAACCTAGAGAAAGAAAGAAAAGAAGAAAACCTTGGGAGAAAGTGAGAGATTGAAGCTTGGGTGATTGTTCTTGCATACAACTTCATCAAAATCTGAACTTGCAAGCTTGAGGCAAGTTTTCTACTTGCTATTTTATGATTTAAGTAGAGAAATTTGCATTGATAGTTGTGGTTATTCATCGTTTAAGAAACTTAGGGCTTTTAATTGATTTATGGGCTTGGAATGTTGGAGATTGATTTGAATGGTTAATTATGGTGAAATTATGGTTGTTGGATGTATTTATGCCCAATTAGTAGCAGTAAATGATAAGTGTTTGGGTTGGTTGAGTTTGGAAGAGATTAGGAGTCTAAGACTCCATAACCAAATTGGCAAAAATTCGCAGGACCGAATCGATTCGGCTCCTGGCCGAATCGATTCGCATAGAGGCAGTGTCCAGGTCTGGTGAACCGAATCGATTCGGTCATTCCCCGAATCGATTCGGCTGTTATGCAGAATGTTTCTTTTCCTGACCGAATCGATTCATCTAGTCTGAATCGATTCGCTTGTCTGGCCGAATCGATTCGCCCTAGTCCGAATCGATTCGGAAATCCTGCATTTTCTTTTTGTTTTTCTTTTCTAATTTTGACCCTTTCCCTTAGGATTATGACCTAGGACCCTTCTTGAATGAAGTAAACATAGGGTCCTAGAGTTTTAGTCGAGTTTGGTCGTTACCCAATAGATGAATGGGATCACTTGGGGTTAATTCAAGGGTATTTAAAGTGATGTTTAGGCATCACTTCTCTTTTGGTAGATAAATTGGAAAATAGAATTCTAAGCCCATATGTGGAGATTTTAGAGGCCTTTTTGAGGTATATAAAACCTAGAGACCTATAAGATTTTGGGAGATTGTTTAGAGAATATTTCGGAACCTAAACCGATGATGAAATTGAATAAGAAATATTCAAAGATAAATGGTTCAAGTAAAATGAAACACATGAGATTCATGGTAATGAAAATGTGATTTAAATTGGTAATTGTTAAATTACTTAAACACACCTCTCTAAATTCTATCATAAGGGAAGCTCGTGCATGAGGTGATGTCCCCCGACTATTGAATGCAGTCCTCGGCCATATGCTGGGTTTATATATGTTTTTCTGCGCTAGTGAGGTAATTCTGGGTGTGGTTATGACTCACTCGCAGGCATATGGCCACTTCTCGACGTGCGTTAGGCGCCCAGGTTGTCTTGTGTAGATAGTCCCTGGAAGATGATAGTCATTTAGGGGCGCGCCCGGTGGGGAAACTTTGAGGGGTGGTCTTAGAAACATTATATGTATAAGAATATAACCTTTCTAACTCAAGTGGGACTTGAGGTATGTGAATTTCCATAAGATATGAGATGGAAATTATATTCCTACTAAGGAATGGAAAACAGAAAGATATGATGAAAACTATATTCCTATTAAGGAATGAAAAATGATAAGATATGGGAAGAAATGAGATTTAATTTTATTTCTCTTGCTTAATTTAATAACTGTTAGAAACCTATAAAATTGCATCATCACATTTTATGATTAGGTTGTTAGATTTTCATTCACATTATTTATGATTCTTTGTCCATATCTATCATGTTTCTTACTCTTCTGGGAATCATATATAAATCGGGCCCTGGCCCGTTCATTTTCCATGTTGTGCATGTTGTTGTATCCGCTCAGGTGCTCCTCCGCAAGGGCACCCATTATGATTTTCCACTCTTATGCTTTTGATGAGTTGTATGACCTTGCGGATTATTACAGGATGTTTGTTAGACGCCTTCATTTTTTGGAATCTAGTTATGATCGGGTATTTCATTCGGGCTAGTGGCCCATCTTTTGTACTTGTTAATGAATGTAGTATGTAAAATATTGAATTGTGGAAACACTTGAAATGTAACTGTGGACCGACAGATTATTCAGTTCTTTTATTGTATGTTGTTTTGGTATTTATCTATATGTTCCTTTAAAATTTCACTTTCATGAGATTTGGGTTGTTTAATTTATTTCTTAAATCTTTATTAAACCAAAATTTTTGACTACCTTCTTTCTGATTTATGGAGTGGTTTTCCCGTATACCTATTTTGTTGTTATGATGCTGATGATGATATCCATCCATGATTCCGTTATGTCGAGGTATCGGGATGGCCACCCCTTATTTCGGAATGTGGGTTGTCATAGTTTCCCATTTACCAATGACCGTATTCCGATGATGAGATCTTTTCACCTCAAATAGTCCGTCTTTCAATTTGTATGTGTGAATTTGCATCCATTATATTTACTCTTAATATCATGCATAACGAGAGAAATAGCCACAATTCGAGTGATTCGTTTGTGAGTGAATCCGTGAGAAATTGAATCAAAAGAAATTTTTGAAAAAGTAACGTAATGATTAATCGGTGAAAATTGGAGGTTTAATTTTTGGCTTCATACACACACACACTATGATTTGAGACTCATGAATATGAATTTGCGATGACCACTTTTTGGGGAGTTTAAATTGTACAATTTTTAAGTATTTTGATTTTTCTTTGAGTCAATAACGAATTTTGTGGGTATATTCACTGTAGATCCTCATGAAACACAACTCATCCTACTATGGTAACCTAGGGGTTTAAAGGCTTATTGCATACGCTAAATGCAATCGCTTGCCCGCGAAAAAGTTATTATATCCCAATAAATTTTTGAGGGTCCCTAACCCATACTCTCATTCTTTTACATTGCTCGGGATGCGCAAAGTTCTAAGTTATGGGGATTTAATTAGTCAAAAATTCTTCACATTTATCCCCTTAATTTCGGTATTTTTATGATCCCGTGCATGGTAAATAGCTTGGATTTATGTCATATTTATGCTAATAACCCTTTTTGGCAAGTATTTTGTATTTTGTATATCTCTTATGTGTTTTATAGGTATTTCATGCAACAAAGTGCGAAAGAGAACTCAAAACAATGAAAGAAACCACGAAATGGGAAGTTCAAGGACATTTTCGTATGTTTTTAGCCATATTCCAAACATAGGTCCAACTAGAAAATTGAATAGCTTTCAATTACAAGAAAATTGGAAAAAACGGCACCTCAATTCGAGCTACAGTGAAGAAGTTATGGTCATTCTAAGTTGAGAGAAAATCGCAAGGAAAAAGAACCGAACCGGTCCAGAGCCTTGAAACTCACTGTCTAAAATTCGTGAAACGGATCGATAAAAATTAAATATAAAATGAACCGTTCCAGCCTTTAGCCACACTTCAAATCCCTTACAAAATTAGTCACGCTTTCTAGGTATGACAAATTACCAGATACGGGATTTTTATTTTGTCCTTATCTTTTAGCCAAAAGAGTTTTATGTTTTGGGGACTCTTCTAAACGACCTCTAGCCTATATATTTAGTCACTAGTACTCTTTTTATTCAGATTTCATTCATGTAAAATCGTCATAATAAGTAGGAACATCTAGGAGAAGAATTTACATATTTTGCACCTTTAATTCAAGAGTTTTTCTTCAACCTTTGATTTCTTCTTGCATGGTTGAGTTCTTCAATCTTGGTAACCTTTATTTCCAACACTTTTATTATAATTTATCATGTTTAATCTCTCTTTCCACGCAATATGAGTTCATGCAACGTAGATAACGTAGTTTTCACTAATTTCACCATATTTGGCTAGATTTTTAAGGGTTGGGATGCATGAACCCAACCCGATGTGGTTTGCATGGGTGTAAAATTAGTTCTCTAAATTTAATAATTGACTAGATCATGTAGTATGGTGATCACAACCATTGTAGGACTTTTGATCTCGTTTACCCTAGGTAACCGGGATGCTTAAGGGTGCAACGCGTGTATAGCTAATACGATACCGCTTTACTCATCTCTTGATTATATATAGTGCAGGCTACGATCCCTCGTATATGTAATGCTTGGGAGTACTAAAGACAAGGATGATCAATTAATTAATTTACGACTGATTTTGTACTGGGCAACATACTAGGAATTGGGGGATTATGTCCCTACCTTAATTTTCCAATTAGTTTTAGTTAACTTCTTTATTTTTCCCCTTTTTCCTTTCTCACCCCATCATCATCTTTTATACTTTATTTTTGAAGTAATAAATCAATTAAAATCTATCAAACATTTCATGTGGATTCGATACCCAGACTCGTCGCTATACTCCATAAGAGTGTAGTTAAAGTTTAAGTTTTTTTGTATTGTGCTCGGAAGCCGATAACAACGATTATCGTATTTACACGGACGCTCGGTTTTCCCCTCGATGAAAATGGCGTCGTTGTCGGGGAGTGTTTTGTTATAGATTATAATTGATATACTATTTCGTAAGATTTTTTTACTTTTGTATTTTATTTTTTTGGTTTGAACCTTTTTTGCAGGCTTGCACAATTGAGAGTCAAGAAACGTTGAATACCCAACCGCACACCTCTTTACGTGGAATGTTCGTTTACAAACTATTCGGTAATCTTGTCTTTTCATAGTGAGTTCAGTAATTATAATGGTTCATATAGGAATAGTTTTCAAAATTTTTATCTTCAAGAATCTTCGCCTCAACCTATTAAAATGGGTGAGTGGTTTTTAATTCATTAATATGAAAGGCTTGAAAACAAATATCGGTAAAAAAATCCGTTTTGGAGAGCAAGAGTTGGATGCATTATTCGAACCCAAGGATGACTTTTCTTCCGATATTTTTGAAACTCAAGAACATTTTCAACCAAATGAAGAATCTGAGGTTATAGAGCCGAGGAATTCTACTTTGGAAGAAAGAATGCTTTTTCTAATACAATAATTACTCGATTTTCTTTCCACCCAAAGTGCGATGAATATTGGTCTTTTTACGGAAATGATCTCACTTTGAGATGAGATACGTTCTAATTTGGAAAACAAAGAGGAGGTTGAGACTTGTGTGTCACCTCAAATTTTTGTAGAACATCTCATTGAAAGTGAGTCTTGCCCCTTGAAATTCAATCTCCAAGCGATGATGAATCACCTGAGATTGAGTTTATTTCATCATCATTCTCTTTCACGGTTATTAAACTATTAGAAGTACCGCTAGATACCTATGAGTCGGTTGAAAATTCCGAAACGTTTACACCTTTTACCGACAATGACACTTTGCTAGAATTATTTTCTAATATGGACTCTTCCTTTCGGTGTGCCCCTCTCCCCATACTACATGAAAAATATTAGGGAGGTGATCATATTTTTCTTGGATCTCAATTGTACTTGTCTCACCTAGAATCGAACCCCCCCCCCCCATCATCCCGTAAAAAAATTTAATTGGTGATGGTTCATTTTTTCCTTCTCACACATGTCTTTCATTGTTCAAACGGAATTCTTATTTTCTGGAAGGCATGCCTGGAAATGAGGGTACACCAATGATCCCTCAAAGTCAAATTGTATTTTGGGTGGACCCTCAAATTTTTTGACTTCTAGTGTATAATTTATTAGAAGTTTAAATCATAGGTTGTACATAATTAGATTTTTTTTCTTTTTCTTTTTTTATAGTTTAGAGTAATTAATGAAAGTTTTTGTTATTTTTTTTTGTTATGCTTGGTTCTAACATGTTTTGTAGATTCAATGGACTCGTACTCATCGGGGATCGCTCCATTTGGGTAAGATCTTTCTTTTCCTTTCTTTATATTGTGTTCTTAATTCGTATTGAGGGCAATGAAACATTTAAGTTAGGGGGTGTGGGATATCCATCCCGTTTATTGTTTAGATTCATTGATTTGATCACATGTTCTTTACAAGTGTGTTATTTTATTTTATTTTTTAGAAAATTTCCAAAAAAATTGAAAAAGCCAAAAATATTTTTCTTCAAAATAAATAAAAAATGGAATTTAAAAGCTTCAAAAATGTCACATTTTTTTCTGTCTCAAATTGTAAAATTCAAAATGCACAAAGCCAAAATCGACCAAAGATGGAAATTGAGCGAAAATTGACGACTTAACGAATAAGTGTGGAGATTAACAAATCCGGTGAGATTTTGAGCCTATCATTTTTATGAGTTTATAAATCAATCCGAGTGAATTTTTAACTCAAAGTTCTATTTAGCGTTTACAAAAGGCGTTGATGATCTCTATTTTATTGTTTTGATCGGTTATGGGAAATGTGTAAGATATTGTCTTGAATAACGCGCACTAAAATATCTCTAAACTAAATTAAACTCAAGACACATGGTAAAACTACTCATATTTGGATAATGAAGTAGGCAGTCGTTTGTCACCCAAAAATATTGGCCAGAAAAAGTCGTGAAAAATTAACGTTTTTGCAACCCAATTTGAGCTGAATAAGTTTTTCCCTTTCGTTTAATAGCCCGAAAAAACCTAGTTAGCCTGAAATTGTGAAAATCGAATATTCATCAAATAAAGTCCGAAAAGTGCATAAAAGGGGCAAGAAAAAAATAGTAGAAAAATGCTCAACAGAAATAGCAAGTAAAAGAAAAATTCAAAAAAATAGAAAAATAAGAGAAAATGAGCAATAGCTCAGCAAAAATCACAAATGGACATCATAAGGACATTTTCCAAATTCGAAGTTCCCAACCATTCCCATTTTACCCAATTACACCTTAAACATAAAAAAGTCATAATCGAGTCCATATTGTGAAACTGATTGTCGTGTGGAGAGATAAGTCATAAAAGATAATCTAAGAGATTACATGGCGTGCAAAAGAGGCGATGTTTTCCATTTACCAATCACCATATTCTGATGATGAGATCTTTTCACTTAAATAGTCCCTCTTTCAATTTGTATGTGTGAATTTGCATCCATTATATTTACTCTTTATATCACGCATACCGAGAGAAATATCCATAATTCGAGTGATTCGTTTGTGAGTGAATCTGTGAGAAATTCAATCAAAATGAATTTTTGAAAAAGTAACGTAATGATCAATCGGTGGAAATTGGAGGTTTAATTTTTGGCTTCGCGCGCATACACTATGATTTGAGACTCATGAATATGAATTTGGGGTGACCATTTTTGGGGAGTTTAAATTGTAGAATTTTTAATAATTTGATTTTTCTTTGAGTTAATAACGAATTTTGTGGGTATATTCACTGCAAACCCTCACTAGACACCACTCGTCCTACTAGGGTAACCTAGGGGTTTAAAGGCTTGTTGCATACAGTAAATGCAATCACTTGCCCACGAAAAAGGTATTATATCCCAATAAAGTTTTGAAGGGTCCTTAAACTCATAGTCTTATTCTTTTACATTTCTCAGGACGCGCAAAGTTCTAAGTTAGGGGGATTTAATTAGGGATCAATTCTTCACATGTATCCCCTTGATTTCGGTATTTTTACGATCATATGCGTGGTAAATAGTTTGAATTTATCTCATATTTATGCTACTAACCCTTTTTGGCAAGTATTTTGTATTTTGTGTATCTCTTATGTGCTTTATAGGTATTTCATGCAAGAAAGTGCGAAAGAGAACTCAAAACAATGAAAGAAATCAAGAAATGGAAACATCAAGGGCATTTTATTAATTTTTTTATCCATATTCCGGAGGTGGGTCCCACTAGACAGTTGAATAGCTTTCAATTACAAGAACACTGGAAAAATGGAACCTCCATACGAGCTACGAAGAAGAAGTTATGCTCATTCTAAGTTAAGAGAAAATCGCACGGAACCTCAATACGAGCTAGATTTTTATGGGTTGGGATGCATGAACCCAACTCGATGTGGTTTGCATGGGTGTAAAATTTGTTCTCTAAATTTAATAATTGGTTAGATCGTGTAGTATGGTGATCACAACCATTGTAGGACTTTTGATCTCGTTTGCCCTAGGTAATTAGGATGCTTAAGAGTGCAATGCTCGTGTAGCTAATACGACACTGCTTTACTCATCTCTTGATTATATATTGTGCAGGCTACGATCCCTCATATATATAATGCTTGGGAGTACAAAAGACAGGGTTTGATCAATTAATTAATTTACAACTAGTTTTTTACTGGGCAACATACTAGGAGTTGGGGGATTGTGTCCCTACCTTAATTTTCCAATTTGTTTTAGTTAACTTCTTTATTTTTACCCTTTTTCCTTTCTCACCCCATCATCATCTTTTACCCTTAAAATCTATCAAACATTCCCTGTGGATTCGATACCCAGACTCGCCGCTATACTCCATAAGAGTGTAGTTAAAGTTTAGGGTTTTTTTATTGTGGTCGGAAGACGATAACAACGATTAGCGTATTTACACGAACGCTCGGTTTTCCCCTCGATCAGCAACATAATGTGATTTCGCACATTAGGTTTCTAATATTCATTTGGTTAAATCAATTTGCTGCAAATTTCCTTTAACCAGCATCTAATCAAATCCTTGGTTCTCAAACTTAACTTATTTTGCTACTCCATCGGATTA
This sequence comes from Sambucus nigra, assembly GCA_949130495.1. Classification (NCBI taxonomy): domain Eukaryota; kingdom Viridiplantae; phylum Streptophyta; class Magnoliopsida; order Dipsacales; family Adoxaceae; genus Sambucus; species Sambucus nigra. The sequence continues at coordinate 395,128,267 of OX422215.1, forward strand.
TATATAATCCACCGATAAGGTTTACTAGTGGAAACATTTTTTTATAGTCTTTCAAGGGGTATCACAATATAAAATATCCCCGGATGCAGATTCCCTCAAATTAATATTTCATACTTACTTATATAATTATCACCCAATATGCGGAGATTATTTAATTAAATCCAAGATTGAATCGTACCGATAGTAATAAAAGTAACAATCAAATAAGTATTAAAATCCTCATAATTCTCGGGATTAAGAATCTATACACCCTTTGAAAATGGTGTAAAATATCCTGAGTCTAATCAAGATAAACCTTAGACTCAAATATCATGGGTGGTCCTGTTCAATATATTACTGAGATGTACTGATCACAATCCTCTGTCGAATTATCGTACAAGTTCCCTAACCATCATACAAGTTCCCATAGTTTGAGATAAACTAATAGGATTACACTGTAACTGTTCCGATAGCATGTCAACTCCATATCTTGATTATGAACTGTTCAATAGTGCTAGAACCAGAATTCTAATCTCCTCGTGATCAACCCAAAGTCGATTTAACGGAATTCCTACTAAGATCCATTGACCGACATTAAACATGAAACAATATACTTTAGCAAATATAAATCATTCTCATAACTTTGATTCTCATTTTAAAATGAATAAAATAATCCTTTATTAAACAATAATAAAATATTTTACATATGGTTTTATGAATAAACCCCATCAAATGGATGTTGGTGATCAGTATATGGTGAAAGGCAATTATGGATGGAGTTCATGTCTCATTGTAGTAATTGGTGATACCCTTTTGATATGCTTATAATTTTTGTACGTGTAAAACATTGCAGGTTAGTTATCTTAATTTTATATTACAAATAAGTTAATTTGAAACACTCAAGGATTTAAAATAAGTCAATTAAAATAAATCATCGGTAATTTATTTTATAAACAGGTATCTATAACCCTGACGTGGGGGGGATATTAAGTAACTAATAGTAGGAAGCTTGAAATATAATTTTGAGTTGAGAAGTTGAGTCGCAATTATAATCATTTAGTGAAATTAATTATAATTAATGGACTAGGATTAGAATTTGAATTGGATTAGATTTCAATTGAATTGAAAACTACCACACATTCGTTAGACTAATTAAGACATAGTTTCATCATTCTTGAGATTTTCCACCATTTATAAGATATTACATGAAAAGTAAATCTTATACCATTTCGTGTGATTTAAATATTATTCAGTTCATTTGTTTGGTTTCACTTTAATGTATCTTTTAGGTAGGTAGCTCCTTGGTTATGAGATTCTAAAAGGTTGTGATTCCTTTGCAGTTCTCGGGTACGCTTTGGTAAGGAGGTTGTGATTCCGTTGTTAGTAGCGTACTAACAGTTGAATAAAGTTGGTATTCCCTTGTAAGGTGTTGGTTCCACCACAAATAACAATAAAATAGTAAATTTATCGGGTACCGACTGAGGCCTTGACATAGGCACAAGGCCAAATCAGAATAAAAATGTTTATTTTGCAAAACACACTCTCTCTCTCTCAATTGTTATATAAATTTCTCACATATACACACACACATTTAATTTTTCACTCACACTTGCTTATTACGCATCTTGATATACTTGCTTCTGGGAAATTCATATTGAGCACTACATTTTAACAAATATGTGAAAATTTAAAATGCCAATTTTTTTACCAAAAAACAGTTCATCTCCCCATGTTGGGTAATCTTCGAGACAACTAGAGTTTTTCTAACTTGTTTGCTTAGAGAGAAAGTGAGAAAAATATTATAATAAACCATTTTTACCCAAAACCTGGTACTCCACCTCCACCATAGATGTAGGTTATTTTTAATCTAACCACTCAAATATGTGTCTCTTATATATGTGTGATTTTCATCTCATTCACATTTTCTCTTATACGTAGTTCTCTACGTGTCTTGAATTCAATCTTATGTTACTCAAAATCCAACATTCCAACTTTTGTTAATTACCTAAGATAAATTATGGAATCAACCACCACTAGCCTACCACCATCAAACCCTAATCGACCATCATCAAAAGGTTTTCAAGGGGATATTTCAAGGTGGTTTCCAAATCGAGTTTTCAATGGGGTTTCTAGTTAGGATTTTGAATATGAGTGGGGTTTTCAATGGGGTTTCAAAATTGGGTTTTTTATGGAATTTTCAAATCTACAAACAATATCTAATTTTAAATTCATGACTCCAGTTGGGTGGAGGTGGGAATATAGCGAGGGGTGGTTATAGACACCACAATATAGGACCCCCACCCCAAGTCTCTCCTTAGGTCCCTAGCACCTCCACATTTAACACAAAACCTAGGTCGTACTGATCTAGAGTCCATGGGGTGCTCCCGAGCTCCGTTTGACTCCGATCAACTTCATTGTCAGAGAGAAATCTCAATGAATCTTTGAAGGTCTCTGAATTCCCTTTGCAACGGTCCACCCCATGCGCGAATCAAAATAACGGTTCAAACGAATGGCCATTTTACTATTGAAAAATGATTTGGAGGCCATCAGGAGCTCCCGAACCCCAATTTGACCCCAATCAACTTCCTCGTCAGAGAAAAAGCACAATGAATCTTCAAATGCCACTGAAACCCCTTTCCAATGATCTACTCAGTGCGTGAAACGGCATAACCGTTCAGATGAACGATTCGTTTTCTCCCGAAAATTGATCTGAAGGCAACCAGGCTCTCCTGAGCTTTGTTTGACCAAAGTAAACTATTTAGGTCGAACTAGACTGAATGAATCTTTAAAGTACACCGAATACCCTTTCCAACAGTCCATCCCGTGCGTGAATCATCCTTACGGTATGGACGAACGATCCTTTTTACTCCTAAAGATCACTGAGCGCTTTAAGCCCCCGTTTTACCAAAGTCAACTCTCTGAACCAAGTGAATCTCATTATAACATCGAAGTGCCTTGCATAAAATTTCCAATGGTATGCCCCGTGCATGATTTGAACTTACGATTTGGACAAATGATCCATTACCGTTCGACGGTCTCCTTTCCAAAGGACCGACGGGCACTTTCAAGCCCCATTTGACCCAAAGTCAACTTCCGGACCTGGGAGTGGCCCAAAGGATTCTCAAAGGTGTATGAATTTCCTTTCTAATGGTATGCCCCATGTGTGATTTTGATTTACGGATTGCATTCTACGACGGTTGTTTCAAAAAAATCTACACGAGACTACCAATTGGCAGGTCCTTTTCCCTGCCTATCGGTAGTGTGTCTAGGGTCACCTACCGATTAAAAGGGTAAGGACTATGTCGATCGAAAATCCCCCTACCCTATATAAGGAGGGCATGATCTCACTTCTAAGACACACCTCAGATCCCTCAAGATCAGTTATCTCAGTAACATCCTTCTACAATTAGCGAAGTTTCCTTGTGTGAAATTCTTTTGCACCGTTCATTATCATACCCAATTTAGCAAAAATCTCCTTGTAACTCATCATACATTCATCCTAACTTGTAAGGAATCTCATCAAGGATCAAGGTCAAGCTTCAACTCTCCAAAGAAGGTCCAAACATCCCTTTCTCTCTCTTTAAATTTCTTTATTTTCGTATTAGTTATATAAATTCTCAAGTTAGCTTTTACTTAAATCATACACGTTAATACCTCATCCTTTATTAGTTATATTGCACATAATTTATTTTCTATAAAAAACCCAAAACAAGAAAAAAAAAAGTTACATCTATAAATTCCATTGGGATTCTTCATCATATTTTCTCAAAACAAAAATCTCTTTTCTACACACACACGCATGCAATAAACTCCTGTTTGAATCTATGGGATAAACCCCACCCTTATGTTGCATGCAAACTATGTGGACGTTAATGCCTTTATCGGCTATATAGGCATTTCGGGCTAAAACCCGAGACTCGCGTCCTATTTTCATCTTTTTCCTATTTTTCCTATTTTATCCATATAATATTCATATATATCATATTCGTGATTCATAATTGCATCTTATCTAACACATATTATAGTTTCCTTATAACGATCAATATCAAGATAAGTTCACATATTCTAGTTTTAATTATTATTTTGGAAACATTCCTTTGGATGACCAACCTCCATCTTTTCCATAATGCGAGTCGAGAGATTCCAATCTCCCCTTATATATACACGCACACACACTTCATGAAGAAATTAAGGAAAATAGTAACATAAGCGCATGAGAGATCAAAAGGGAGGGATGGGTGCCTAATACCTTCCCATTTCGTAACTTACCCCTTGAACCTCTGAACGATTGGTTTCGTTAGCATCAGTTAGTGTTTGGTGTCGCTCTCTCGAGGCAACGACATGTTCTTTTGCCTATTTTGTGTAAAATAGGTTGGCGAATCTATCTCTGTACATCACCCCACATCGACAACGGCCCAAGAACCCCCTTTTGAATAGTGGTGGGGCACGAGACCTTTATTCCTCCATCTCTTTCCTCCCGAAGCGACCCCCACGGGGAGAGGGGGAAGGAATTTCATGGGGATGGCCACAGTGGAGACTCTGATGGGGACGACTTGTCATAAGAGGGCTAGGCTCTATTTTCATGGGTGTTATCATTTTCTTCTTGTGTGCATATGCACCTACATGTATGTTCTCTTTTTTCTCCTCTATTATTTTTTGTATATATCTACCTCATGCTTATATTACTCCTCACTCACACACTTTTAGATACTCTTTATGTACACCTCGCACTACTTACACGTAGGATTACTTATATCCACATGTTTCACACACCATTTAAAATATCCATGCTTAGGCGTCACTAGCACACACCTCCACTTATAACACCAATCCATGCTCACTTACCACATGTCACTTGTAGTTAATCTATGCTTAGGTTCACTACCACACACTCACTTGTAGATATTCACACATCACACACTTTCACATATCCATGCCTAGTGTAATCTTCTTTCTCCATTTTAGATTTACTTTTCAAAATACTTGTACATTCTTCCTTAATAATATTGCGCTCATCATGCCAAATAAAATACTCTCTCCATAATATACTAATCAAGAATCGTGCATTTTTCACACTACATCACCAAGAGCATGGTTATTGACCAAATTTTGTCTCGTACTGAGGAGTCACTTTGTGATGGGCATTGGTCCAACAGGTCGTAGTTAGCCTAAGCAATATGACTCTCACCTTCCGTTGGTCAAGTACCTTTGACGTATATCGAACGGTTCCCCCCGCGTCATGACACAAGGTATATTGTAGGGAACTCGTTCGCGTACATCGATTATATCGAATTCTCTCTCACATGTATTGTCCCCACGAGGTATATAGTAAGGCAATTCACGTACACTCGGGTATATCGAATAGCTTGTCCACACGTACCGTTTGCCCTCAAATGAAAAACATATATCGTGGAAGTCACACCAAATGGGGGAACCCTTCCACTAACCCAACAATTGCATACCCTCATATAGGCGTCAAACCTTGGGCACTCATATTTAGTTTGCCGATTACTACTCGAAACTCGACCAAAATGCTGGGTCGGCATGCCGCCCAAAGTTTTGTGCAATTTTGTCTTTTTCCAAAATGGGACCTTGTCCACGAGCCTGGAAACAAATAAAACCATGTGTTACATATTTTTCAAACCCAATTTTCCCAGGCTCGGGTCTCGTCCAGCATTTCTTTAGGTAAACTTAAAACAAGTGAAAACATAATAATAATAATAATAATAATAATAATAATAATAATAATAATAATAATAATAATAATAATAATAATAATAATAATAATAATAATAATAATAATAATAATAATAATAATAATAATAATAATAACCATGCTGAAACTTTTCTCTCATTTTTCCTCTTTCCTTACCAAAAGTGTCAAAAACCTATATCCCCTTCTTTTATAAAAATACCAAAAACAGTTTCCTTCCTTTTATCAAAATATCTAAAAATATTTTTCCCACCTTTTATCAAAATATACAAAAAATATTTTGTCCTCCCCTTTCCAAAAATTGTCAAAAACATTTTCCTCTTTCACAATTAAAAAAAAGGATTCTTCCTTTTCTCCTTCAAAAATAAATTTGAATCATTTTCCTTCTTAGGTCGATCGCATATCTGACCTTCGCCTGGCTCCCTATTGGCTTCGATCTTCCATTAAACCATCTCGAAGCTCCGTCAGTTCTCCCGCTACTTCCTCTGAGTCTGAAATTCACCTTCACCGACTCTACAAGTAGAACATAGACTGAGTACCTACGTTCTTAGTCCAACTTAGAGCTAAGATTGACAACCTTCATACCAAGGTTCATAAGATGCAGCAAAACCGAATCCCAATTCTCGAAGAGCCTTATGTCCTCTTCCATCGTGCTATGGGTCATCACACACCTAATCCTATTTGGGTCCCAGGAGAATAACTGCATGCTCCACATGCCCCTCTTGGCAATGGGCTCCTTATATCAAATCTTGCCCAACCAGGTGATAACCTGCCAGTACCCGTAGATCCGAAGGAAGAAGAATTGAACAAGGTCAAGGACTACCTTAAGGTATTGACCAAAAAGTTAAAATCAGGTCCTAATATCTGGGAATTACATGGATTACACCCATATGTATCACTACCCCAAAGCAAGGTTGCCAAAAAAATTCAAGATGCCCAACATTGAGAAGTTCGGGGGTAGCGGGCGCCCAATTATTCATCTTCAAAGCTATCACCGAGTCATGACACTCCTAAGTTCCTACGAGGAAATAATGGCCCAGATGTTAGCCTCTAAAAGATAACGCCCTTCATTGGTTCCTATACCTCGAGGAATCTAAAATTCGTAGTGAGGAGGATGTTTCCTTTGAATTCATGTCGCAGTATAAATACAAAAAGGAATTGCAGGTTACACACCGTAATTTAGAACTCCTCAAGAAGAACCCTGGAGAAACTGTCAGCAATTTCAAAGCAAGGTAGAGGGAGAAAGTAGCCACCATAACACCAATCGGCCTTTTGAAGAGGAGCAAGTTAGTATTGTGAAGAAAAACCTCTTACCCCATGTTCGAGCGATGATGGGATGATAGTATTACCCACATTTATGAGCCCTCTGGAAAGAAGGAGTGGAGGTTGAAGAAAGTATTGTTAAAACAGAGGCTGAGTCAAAAAAAAGTGTTCGGACAGTTCACTCCAAGAAAATATGAGAAGCCTGCCAATACAATAGTTTCAACCATCAATAACATCTCGCAGTCTGCCACCTCATGGGCACCAGAAACTCGTGTTAACCTAGTCAGGAATGAATACACCGAGCTTCATGTTCCTCTCTCTAAAGTCAATCCCTATTATGCCAAAATCTCATCAAGCCATTGAACCCTCGTCCATTACCAAACCCACTTCGCAAAAATTATGCCCATTTTGATTTCCATTAAAATGTCGTCCATACCATTGATCAGTGCTTCCACCTTCGAAATGTAATCCAAGGTCTGATTGACCGAGGTGTCATTACCCCACCAGCCAATCCTAAACCCAACACCACTCACAATCCACTCTCAAATCATGCGAATGCCATTTTCCTAGAAAATGATCTAGAATTTAGCCTATCTACCCAGATTATACCTAGTAAATTACCCATCATACCCGTATTTTCTCCCAAACCCTTAAAGTTTGCCTATATTTTCTTCTACATCCTACCTGTTTTGTTGAACAAGCCCTATCACTTCTTACAAGAGCATGCATTTTTGTTCGTACTCATTCTGGGGGGAAAGATATGGACTTAGCAGCAGTACTGAACTAGATTCTAGAGTTTGGGCTGAACTTTCCCTCTAAATTGACCATTGACTGTCAGAAACTTAGCATCATATTCGTGGAAGCTTGAAAGTGGGATAGGGAGTCTAATAATTGGGTGGTACTCGTTGACGAAGTCAGTTTAGATGATGCAGTCCAGATTATAGTAGACATGTTTTGACAGACCGGTGATATTTTTAGTGTATTCGAGCTACTTAATGTTTTGAAGATACAAGGGAGGTTATTCCCTTGACTTATGCATCTCCCCATTGAGTGGGAGGATCTATATGAAGAAGTCATTGAGATTGTGGAATGCATTGACTTCTCGTAGAAGGACAACATCATTTCCACCGGATGGGGGGATGAGTTTCATAGTGCAGATGAAGAGCCAAGCCAGGAAAAGGTTAGCCCAGTGATAAGTATATACGAGATGATATTGTTTGAGGATCTACTAGGGGAGATCAATAAAGTGGTCATACATCCCGAGATAGATGAAGAAATATGGTTTCTTCTCTTACCCTCCTCCGTGAACCATATGACAAGATCTGGAAGGCACTACCAGATTCCGAATCCTCAATCAGCTGGGATAGATAAAGGAAAGGGAGTCATCAAGGAACTCCCCATGCGAGAAATAACCATCGAGGAGAGAAAGATCCTCGACCAATTAAAGAAAACTCGGGCTAACATCACCTTATGGGGGCTCTTCATGTCTTACCAACTACACCGAATTACTCTAATAAAACTTCTTATTGGGCCCACAGTCCTTCGTTCCACCATGCTAGAAGAAGACGTGAACTTGGGTCTCTAACCTCTACTAGATTACTCTTTTTTTCTAAAGAAGAAATCTCAAAGTTCAGTCCTAATCACAATTATGCCCTCAATGTCTCTATTAAGGTAATGGGGAAGATCATCCCTCTCTCACTCATCTTAAGAACCTTTAATTGCTTAGGGTTAAAAGTAAGTGACCGTACTCCTACTTTCACCTCAATGCATGCCTATGAAAACACTCGTCGAAAGATGATGGGATCCACAAAACTTACAATAGGGGTTGGCCCTATTAATCCCATTACTAAGTTTTAAGTTATTAACTTACCCGTTTGTTTCAATCTATTACTTGGTAGATCTTGGCTTCACAGCATCAAGGGGGTATCTTCCTCTCTCCATCAGAAACTAAAGTTCTTTTCCAGGGGACAAGTCATCACCATCTTGGGTGACACTGATAATACTGAGAATGCAAGCACCAATAACCCAGTACTAAAAATACAGCATGGGGTGAATGACATGCTTCTATCTGGCTTCCGAGTCGAACCACTCCCACTCACAACAGCGGATGATTTTAAAGATCGAATATGCCCGGAGCATAACCCTCGCAACAATGTCAACGTGATATAAATGTTCAAGAATATGCACTTCATGCTGGGGCTGGGGCTACGATGACGATAACAGGGGACACTGGAACCCATAGTCCTAAAGAAGGGCTTTCCTCCATATGTCCTGGGTTATCAACCATCATTAGAGAAACTCAGAATGCTCCACCAACCTTGATTGAAGAGAAGGTTAGAAAGTACTAAGACTGTTTCAAGGGATTCCTTGAATAGGAGATTCATCCAAGAGGGTGAAGATTTCCCCATTTGTGTATTTCCCAAACCATAGTATGGTCATATATACAAGAAGAAGAAGCCAGGGATGAAGATTTTTTTCCAAGATAACTACTCATGGGCCAAAATTTTCTAGCATCATGTGCAATCACTCGTTGAGAAGACTACGGTTATTATCGAGGTTTTAGAGGGAAGTGAATCCGAAAACTTGTTCAATGTGCAGCCACTGGGGTTGACACTCTGCATGATCCACTCAAGTGCTACATCGTTGGATCCGTCCATTCTATCAAAGCTGCTGGCGAACCCCTCTTCAACTGCAATGATGTATCAGTTCCAACTGTTGAAATGTAACCTAACCCAGATGTTTATCCTATATCTTCCTCTTTTGTTGTTCCTCTTTTTTTATAACAATGTAATTGAGACCTATTTTGATGAGGTTCTCAATGCTCTTTTTCCCAAAAATGAAATAAATGAAGATTTTGAGTATCTTGTTGTGCCTTGCATTAATTTTCTTGATCCTAATCAAACTCTTTATGATGATGATTTTATAAATTAACAATTCTCAACTAGTCTTAATAAGGTTAGTAACAAACAACATAATTGTCTTCAAATTAATGAGGATGAAACTATTGTTATCAATCTCGGTTCTAGTAGCCAACTACGCGAGATTAGAATAGGGTCCACCCTTGACGAGTATGAACGCGTACAACTTCAAGAACTATCGAAGGAATTTATGGACATCTTTACATGGTCTTACGATGACATGCCCGACATTCATCTCGAGATCGCTTAGCATGAGATTCCAACTCTCTCATAATGAAAACCGGTCACACAAAAACTGCGAAAGCTCCGCACCGAATGATAGCTCAAGGTCAAAGAAAAGGTGGTTAAACAGTTGAACATAGGCTTCATTAGGATGATCAAAAATCCTACATGGTTAGTCAACATTATACCCGTGTCAAAATCAGGAGGGAAGGTTCACATGTGCATTAACTACTAAGATTTGAACAAAGCTTCTTCGAAAGATGATTACCCACTGCCCAATATTGACATGATCGTGGACAACATGACCAGTCACGCTATCAAATCATTCGTTAATGAGTTTTTCGGATACAATTAGATCAAGATGCACCCTTATCATCAAGAAAAAACCTCATTCATCACCATTGGGTAACCGTCTACTACACAGTTATGCCATTCGGGCTCAAAAATGCAAGGGCTACCTACCAAAGGTCTGCCACAACCATGTTTCATGATCTGATACACAAATAAGTCGACGTCTACATGGATAATATGATCATTAAATCCAAGACTCGAGAAGGTCATGTTCCCTCCCTTTGAAAGTTCTTCGAACGACTTTGCCAATACCATATGTGACTTAACCCACAAAAATGCATCTTCGGTGTCACCAAAGAAAAGCTTTTAGGATTCATGGTTAGCGAGAAGCGGATTGAAGCATACCCTGCCAAACTAAAAGCCATACTCGAAATGCCACCACCCCGAATGGAGAAGGAAGTCCGGGGATTCTTGGGAAATTATAGTATATTAGTCGGTTCATCAGCTAGTTGACTTCTATTTGTGAGACCATCTTTAAAGTCCTCCGAAAGGATTCAACCAAATTCTGGAATGAAGCTTTTCAGGAAGCCTTTGACTAAATCAAAAAAAATCTAACCCAACCTCCAATACTCATGCCACCACAACCTGGTCTTCTTCTACTCATATACCTAACCGTAATAGACACCAGAGTTGGAACTTTGCTATCCAAGTACCTTTAAGAATCCCATAAGGAAAGGGCCATCTACTATGCTAGTCGTAAATTTGTTGGGTACGAAGTCAACTACACTGCCTTAGAGGAAGCATGTGTTGCCCTTATCTAGGTCACTCATAAGTTACGGCATTACATGCTCACTTTTCCCATCAGACTTGGGTCCCAAATGGATCCTATTAAATGCCTTCTCGAGAAACATGCCTTATCTAGTTGAGTGGCCCAATGGTTGATGTTATTAGCTGAGTTCGATGTTGTGTATGTCACATAAAACTCCATGAAAGGTAGACCCATCTCCTACTACCTTACTAACTACCTCATGAAACAAGACAATGTTTAGATCTCTGAATTCTTGGATGAAGATATCCTTTGCACCTCTCAGGAAGACCTCCGATGGTAAATGTTTTTTTGATAGCGCTGCCAATAAGAAAGGATACGGAATTGGGATACTCTAGATTTCCCCGGATGACTCTCACATTCCCATTACCATCAAGATATATTTTCCCTACACTAATAACATGACCAAGTACGAGGCAAGCACCATAGGCCTCAAATTCGATCTCAAGAAATGTATCTAATTCCTAGACATCTACGGAGATATTTCCCTCATCATCAGCCAGGTCCTTAGAATATGGAATGTCAAGGATGAGAAGCTCCTACCCTTCCACGCCTATCTAGAAGAGATGGCCTCTCAGTTTTGAGATACCACCTTTCACTACTTACCCCTAGTAAGGAACGGCTTATTCGATGCCCTTATTACCCAATCCTCCATGGTCAACATCCCCGAAGGAATAATGATGACCCCTTTACTAGTCCAAAAACAAGATATGCCAACCCACTGTTGCCACATCAAGCTCTCGATAGAAAAGGACTCCGATATGGCCGAGTTATGGGATTACAATATTTGGCGCCTCCTTAAGCACAGTAGGTATCCCCAAGATGCCAATAATAAAAATAGAGCTACCCTATGCAAACTGGTTGCCCAGTACATTATCTGTAATAGCACTGTTTAAGAGAAACTTCGATGGAACCCACTTACACTGCATCGTAGGCTGACATTGAAGAAATGATGAAGAAAATCTATAGCAAGGAGTTAGGACCCCATTTGAATGGCCATATGCTCTCCAAGAAGATTATCTAATATGGTTACTATCGGACTGCCATGGAGATGTCTGAAGATGACTTAAATGCCAATAGTTTTCCAATATTCAAAACTTACCCCCATGAGAATTGTACAATATGACTTCTCCCTCGTCGTTCTCTACCTGGGGCATTGACATCATAGGGAAAGTCACGCCCAAAGCTTCCAATGGGCACGGGTTCATCCCGGTTGCCATTTACTACTTCAGCAAATGGGTCAAATCCGAGTCATATGCAGTACTGAAAGCCAAAAAGGTAGCCAAGTTCATCTGAAAGAACATCATCTACCAATACGGGGTTCCCCATGAGCTAGTATCAGATAACGGGTTACATTTCAAGGTAGAACTCACAGAATTGGTCGACGAGTACAAGATTCAAAGACACAAATCTTCTCCCGACTGACCACAAATCAACGGTGCAGTTGAAGCCACCAATAAGAACCTTAAAGTAATCATCAGCAAGATGACCGAGAGTTATCGAGATTGGGCCGATCGAATACCTTACGCGCTCTTGGGCTACTACACTTCAGTCCAAACATCTATTGGGGCTACCACTTACTCCATGGTATATGGCATGGAAGTAGTCATACCCATTGAGCTAGAAATACCTTTATTATGCGTCATGCTTGAAGGTAAAGTCAACGAGGAACTGGCATCAGAGCCGCTTTAACGAGCTGTCACTTTTAGATGAAAGGAGGCTAAGGCCCTATATCATATACGGGGGTACCATCGTCGGATAGCTTGATCGTTCAACCGAAGAGTTAAGGAACATGGTGTCTGATAAGGGGACTTATCACTCAAATAAATCATTGAACCCGATTGGGACCCCAAAGGGAATTTCAAGCCAAACTATAGTGGTCCCTACATCGTAAAGAAGTTCTTGTCCAGTGGGGCCGCTATGCTCATTGACCTTGATGGAGAAGAGATGGCATGTCCAGTCAACCTGTACCATCTCAAGAAATTCTACCCCTAGTCTGAAATCTCGATGCACCACGAATCCTTTCATCCCCCTTCAATTCTTAAAAAAATCTCCATTTCCATCTACTCAGAACTACGTGGGGCCTAATCCCCTCAAAATAATTTGTACTTTTAAAATGAAACTCATAGAATTTTCAAAACTCCAAAGGTGCATAGGAAGCTCATATGCTTTACATGGGAGCGGTCCCCTTCTTTTCATAAAACGTTATTCTTTAACTCATAGAATTTTCAAAACTCCAAGAATGACAGTTCATTTTATCATTTATGTGAACAAAAGGACTATGTATGCCTTAGCGATTGGTATAGACAATTCAAATGTAAAACTTATCAAGAGGCACAATAATATAATTAAAGTCCTTTTTTATTCCATAATGGGAGAATTCGGTACAATTACATGAAGTATAACCATAGGGAGTCAAACAACTACCCTCGCTAACAAAACTACCCCTAAAACAAGCTAACCAAACCGTCCCAAAATATTTCCAAAAAATAAAAACAACCAAACACATCTCCATCACAGAAAATTTTCACAAATAATCACCAACTTCATAAAAGACCCTATCCGTAGCAATCGGAGGACTCAGCTCCATCATCATATACTCCTTGAGGCCCCCAAACTTCCCCTGCTTGGATGGTATGCCAAAAGCGCTCCATGTAACAAAAAGTTTAGACCATCATAGAGAAAACCAATATGAACCTTTCCATAGTTTCAAACATGGGGAACCATTTCTCCCCGATCACCTCAACCAAGATCTTATCCACTACCATCTTCAACAACCATTTCATATAGTCTCCAAAAATATGCCAAACCCTACCAACAGATTGAGAAGGGCGGGTCAACGATCGATGATTCTCCCATAGTGAGCCCAGTTGCATGTGTAAGCCTTCAGTCAAATCCTATAAAGGAAAGAAATCTAGGGTATGGGAAGGCACAATTTGTTCCCACCCGACTTGATGCAGGAGGTGCCAAGGGAAATAGAATGAGGTCTGTCGAAGACCAACTAAACGAACATATCGGTATTCCCCCAGTTCCAAAATAGGGTGAAACTCTCCCCACCATAGCACTGACCAACGCAGTCATCGAGCTCCGTGCTCCACAAACCAGTCTACCCCTTTTTTATGGATGGGTCAAAATTGATGAAATTACGAGTGATGAAATTCGGCTTAGCTGCCAAAGGATATTTAGGAAGGACAGCCAAACAAAATCTTTCATCCTGCCACATGAATAGCATAACTGGGCTTCCTCTAAGAAAAACATAATGGCCTTCGCGCTAAGCATCTAGACCATTCGAGGTCTCTACCAGTATCACCACCATAGGATTGCGATGATATGACATGCATGCAGTAATGGCAGCAAGTTGAGGGTCCACCATCAGGTCCCCAATCACCAGCGGTAGCTTCGAAGTTAAGCCAATAACAACGGCTCCAACATGGCCTGCATCATTGAAATCTCGCAGAAGACAGAATACAGTAGAGCTGGGAGAGAATTCATTCCCCCAGTGACTAAAGGCCGAGACGTCAAAGGAGAAATGTAATGCCCGAGGAGATCGGGAGAATTCAGGCATGGACGCCGCCACACTGGGATTGACACCCAAGATAGTTGAGAACTCCTCATAGGTCAGACAGACCTTGTCCAAGCCCAAGCAAAAAACATGATCCTCGGGATACTAAAATTATGTTGTTACTGCCAGAATGTTCCAGTCGATAGGCCGATTGAGCCACAAAGAGACCCGACGCAAGTTAAAAGCATCATAGTCTACATTGTATGAACACATAGCCTCTAAATTCTTGAGATAAGAAGAAAATTTTGCACTTATGGGAAGGGGAATTTTAGAAATAATAAGACAAAAAGCCAAAAACTAAGCAAGAAAAGAGAGAAAATGTGAATAGGTGAAAAAACCTCACCACCTTACCCCTATTTATACTTAAAAATTTTGGCTAAAAATAAAGAAGTCTACAAAATCCTAAAGAAAGACTAACCCATCAAGTACTAGAAGCTGAACAAAGTGCAATCAAGCCTTGGGGTGATTTGCCTGGACTAACCAACCGATAGGCAGGACAAGGGGCATGCCGATCGGCACCCCCTGTTTTTAGAAAATTCTATCTTTCCTTTTTTGTAAAATCAAAAAAACTCAAAAAATAAATCCTTATTTCAAAGAATTCAGTTTATTTCTTCTTATATTTTTACTCATCCTTTCTCAAAATAAACTTTTCTTGAGTTATTCCAATCCTTTTTACGATCTCGAGAACAAAGTAAAAAGTGCATGTAGATTAAGTCATTTAAAGCAAAAGATAAATAAAAATCCCATTCATTTCATATATATATAGCCATCATTCATTTTTTTGAGGAAAATGAAGAAAAACAATGAGACTAAGCCCAAAGCCCCAAACTCTCTCTCTCTCTCTCTCTATCTCTATCTCTCTCTCTCTCTCTCTCTCTCTCTCCCCCCTAGGATCCCACGTCCCTACGACACGCGCTCCTCCCCTGGAGACGAGCTTCTCTCTCTCCCCCCCCCCCCTAGGATCCCCCATCCCTACGACACTCGCGCCTCCCCTGGCGATGAGCTGAGGATCCTCCGTTACCTAATTCAGATTCGTCCTCAGAAGAAGCAGACGACACAAGGCAGAAAGGAACCGAAATCAAATCCTGAATATGAGCCATCATAAAATCCACCTAGTCTCAAATGTCCCTCAGCCAAGTAGTCAACACCCGGACATGCTACAAGAAAAATAAAAGGACGAATCAGTCAGTCTAAAGCAAAAATCAGAAAGATAAAGGATAAAGAAATGAAAAAGATATACCTCTGGATGAAGGGAATCCTTCGTCATCCCCAATACCGACGGGTCCACCGTATTAGGATGGTGCTACGTACTCAATGATCCCCCTCTGGGAAGTCTAATATTGTAGGAAAGAGGAGCAAGTAGAAGGAATGAAACCTCCGTCGCCGCTGCCGCAACTGACGACTACACACCACCAATGTTGTGGGCAGACCCTACCGACCGACTCGTACCCTTACTCGAAGTTGTAGGAGGTGGGGGCATATTCACCATGTCATAAATACAATATTGCATCATCCATCTCATCATGAAGTCAAGGTAATCGTAGGTCATCACCGTATCAGTATAGGACAAATAGGGCTCACCAACCACCGCTGCCACCCTAACCCCCTCCGACATCTCTCGCACCCGCCTCATATACCTTGGGGGCATCACCGGTACGACCATCACCTCGTATTCCTTGATCTTTTGGACTACTCTCTCTCCTAAATACTAAGAATAGTCAAACTCATGTGCCAGCATCTGCGCATTCATCCTGGTCGCCCATGTGTGCTAGATAGTCATCCCCCAGGGATAAAAAGTCACCTGCATTTTTCCAAAATAAAGTCGATACTTGCACAAACAAAGGAATATCCAATGAAAAAGGATTTAAAAATGAAAAGAAGGAATAACCTGGTCGTCCGTCAAGACATTCAGGAGCTGATGCATTGTCGATAAATAAAGAGATCGCTTCGACTGTCGGTTGGGCTTTTGCCATCGTACATCCGGTAAAAACCCCCACCTCCTCATCTTATAAACCAATCAAATGGGAATTTAGCTCGAACACCTAATGAAACCACGTCTGCAAAAAGTACAAGGGTTAGCAATCATAAGAAACCACAAAGAAAATGCAAGAAAATACATAAAGAGAAATGAGAAAATACCTCCAGAAGATACGTGGCTATAGTAAAAGTCTGTCAACAACACCGAATAAAAGAATAAACAAACGGTCCATATGTCGAACCTGCAACCCGTTGGTTTCATCAATACTCCAACTCAATGGAACCTCCCAAGGAAGAGAAATATGGATTGAGTCCCCCGAGACTATCCGTCCCACATCGCCCAGTGCAGCATCAATTACCGCAGGTGTCACCCTCAGAGACTAGTCCACCTCTATCTGTACGCCATCGCAATCGATCCCCAACAGCCAAGGTTCTAAAAAACGTGGGGCGTGGTTGAGGCGTGGAGGCCAAGCCTTAAGCCTTAGAAGCCTAGGCGGGCCTAGGCGTAAAAAGGCGTGAAAAGGCGTTTAGGCCTTCTTAATATATTTTAATATTTTTTAACCATAACAAGGCTATTAAAATACAAAAATTGCACATATCATAAAAATATGTTTGAATATATGCAAATTAAAATAGTATCTGATTATTTTGGATAAGATAATGGCCTGGGTTTGTAAACAAATTCTTTAAAACGCGACATCGTTTCACTAAGGCATTGTTGTTTTTAGAAAAAAGTGCATCGTAAGGGTTTTACCAAGAATAAGGCGTGAAAAGCGTAAGGCGAGGCGTTTCTCCTAAGCCTTAAGCCTAGGCGTGCCTAGGCGGAGCCTAGGCGGGTTTTTTAGAACAGTGCCAACAGCTGATGAACATCAATAGAGGTCACTATCATCTACCTAAATCCAAAATGAATGGTGTGGTTAGTGTCCCACCACCTCTCCCCCAGTTCACACAAAATGGCCATAGAGCGCAGCATCTCATCCAGAGAAGATGCCAAGCGGCCAAAACCTGCAGAAGAAACTACCTAACGCACCACTAAGTAAGGTTCTCGCACACATCTCTAAATATCATCATCCCTCAGGAACGAAGGCTCGTAGCAGCTATGTCTGTCTGCCAAAACAGAAGAGAAACCTTTTGTCAAAATTTAAAGAGATAAGAAAATGCGATAAAAAACTGCCAAAAGCTATGTGATACTTACATAGCCCTCAGGTTTCCTCATCCTAGACGACCATTGGTGCGAAGGATCGCACAAAAGAGTGCGGTCATCAGCAACAGGATCGAACAAATCGAAAGTGTTCTCATTACCCAATGCTAAGGGAACCCTAGCCCGCCACTCCATGTTCGCCTAATCGTCAATGCCCAACTATGTCGTGTGGATCTCACTACTTGAGAAATCCGCCATTTTCTAATCTTGAATGAGTAAAGAACGCAGGAGTAGATCACAAAAGAGAGAAACAGAAGATAGAAAAGCAAGAAGCTATGAAAAATTAAGATAATGCACCTTTTTTTATAGGAGGTAAGGGGCATGCCGATCAGTAGTCCCCTGACACCCAAAAATCGGCATTGTCCCTTCCCCTTTCCTAGGCAGTCCAAAAGACTGTGTCACTATCTATTGGAAAGTCTTACTACCCTTCGATCAGAAGTACCCCTAAAATTTTGTACAAAAAATCACAAAAAAAGGACAGAAAATTCTAAAAATTTCCCAAAAAAGTCCTAAAATTGTCAAATAAATATCGGAACATTTCTTCGATAAGGAAACCATTTTTCCAGCTCCCAAATCCCCATCCATATTAATACCGCATTTTATTCTTAGCTTAAACCTTAAAAATTAGCGCAGTCACATACCCAAAATCCCATAATAACCCCCCAGCTGAATCTCAAAACCTCATACTCAATAGAAACCAAATGCATACCCAACAGGGATATGTAATATCTTACTTGTTTCCCCAGTAAGAATTCCAAAATTAAAACTTTCTATTAAAAAATTTGAATTTCTCCAAGAAGAACTAGAAACCCTAACCGGACATCACTCCCCAGCGATGGCTCCAAGAAACGCATTCTCCATTGGAGTACCAAAATCCTTAAAAATCAAAAATGCTTCCCCAGCAAGGCTACGTGAACTTCTTCCCAATCCATCCATATAATCCCTAAACTGATATATCTTCCTAAGTAGAATATCAAAAAGGTAAATTTAAAATTCCCCAGGAGAGATATATTTCACATTACAACTTAAGGTCCTCAGAATTGGCCTCGACCCTCAGAATTGGTCGCCTCTACTTAAGGTCCTTAGAATTAGCCTCGACCCTCAAAATTGGTTGCCTCCACTTAAGGTCCTTAGAATTAGCCTCGACCCTTAAAATTGGTCGCCTCTTCTTAAGTCCCTCAGAATTGGTCGCCTCTACTTAAGGTTCTTAGAATTGACCTCAACCCTCATAATCGGTCACCCCTACTTAAGGTCCTCTGAATTGACCTTGACCCTCAAAATTGATCGCCTTTACTTAAGGCCCTCATAATTGGCCTCGACCCTCAGAATTGGTCACCTCTACGTAAGGCCCTTAGAATTGGCCTCGACCCTCGGAATTGGTCACCCCTACGTAAAGTCCTCAGAATTGATCTTGACCCTCCAAATTGGTCACCACAACTTAAGGCCCTTATAATTGGCCTCAACCCTCATAATTGGTCTCCTATACTTAAAGCCCTCACAATCGGCCTCGACCCTCCGAATTAATCACCTCCACTTAAGGTCCTCAGAATTGGTCACCACCACTTAAGGCCCTTATAATTGGCCTCAACCCACAAAATTGGTCGCCTCAACTTAAGGTCCTCAGAATTTGCCTCGACCCTCAGAATTGGTCCCCCTTACTTAAGGTCCTCATAATTGACCTCAACCCTCAGAATTGGTCGCCCTAACTTTAGGTCCTCGAAATTGACCTCGGCCCAGCGAATCATCCATCCCCAGTATTACCTTAGGTCCTCAGAATCAACCTCGACCCACTGAATCGACTATCCTCATCCCTTTACATCCTCGGAATTGACTTATTTCCTAAATAATCACGTGGCTCTATTCGACGGCTTTCACTTATTCTAAGCTCACCCAAGGAGGGGATCTGTAGACACCACATTCTAGGACCTCCTACGTCTCTCCTTAGGCCCCTAGCATCTCCCCATTCAACACAAACCCTAGGTCATACTCCAAGTACCGATCTAGAGTCCATCGGGCGCTCTCGGACCTCAGTTTGACTCCGGTCAACTTTATTGTCATAGATAAATCTCAAAGAATATTCAAAGGTATCTAAATTACCTATCCAATAGTCCACCCCATGTGCGAATCGAAATGACGGTTCCGATGAATGGACCATTTTACTATCGAAAACTGATTTGGAGGCCATCGGGCACTCCCGGGCCCCTATTTGACCCCAATCAACTTCGTTGCCAGAGAAAAAGCTCAAAGAATATTTGAAGGGCACTAAAACCCCTTTCCAACAGTCCAAACCATGCACAAAATGGCATAAATGTTCAGATGAACGATCCATTTTCCCACAAAAACTGATCTGGAGGTCACTGGGCGCTCACGAGATTCGTTTGACCAAAGTCGACTCTTCATCTCGAACGAGACTAAATTAATCATCCAAGGGAAATTAATACCCTTTCCAATGGTCCATCTCTTGCACAAATCATCCCTACGATACGGACGAACGATCCATTTTACTCTGAAAGGTCATCGGGAACTTTCGGGGCCCGTTTGACCAAAGCTAACTCTCTGAACTAAGCGAATATCTTTGGACCATCAAAGTGCCTCACATAAAATTTCCAACGGTCCGCACTGTGCATGATTCGGACTTACGGTTTGGACGAACGATCCATTACCGTCGGATGATATCCTGTCCAAAGGATTGATGGGCGCTTTTGAGCCCCGTTTGACCCAAAGTCAACTCCCAGACCTAGGAGAGGCTCAAGGATTATGAAATGTATCTAAATTACCTTTCTAATGGTATACCCCATGCACAATTTGGATTTACAAATTGTGTTCTACGATCATTTTTTCGAAAAAATCTGCACGAGACTGCCAATTGGCAGGTCTATTTTCTGCCTATTGGCAGTGTGTCTAGGGTCACCTATCGATTGGTAGGGAAAGAACGATGCTGATCGGCAGTCCCCCTACCCTATATAAAGACGGCATGAGCTCAATTTCTAGACACACCTCGGATCCATCAATATCAGTGATCTCGGCAACATCCTTCGGTAATCAGTGAAGTTTTCCTATGTGAAATTATTTTCCACCTTTCACTCCCATCCTTCTCATACCCAATTTAGTAAAATCTCCTTCTCTCTCATCCTACATTCATCCCAACTTTCAAGGAATCTCATCAAAGATTATGTTCGAGCTTCAAGTCTCTAAAGAAGGTCCAAACATCCCTCTCTCTTTAAATTTCTTTATTTTTTTATTAGTTATATAAATTCTCACTTTAGCTTTCGCTTTAGATCATACACATTAATACCTAATCCTCTATTAGTTATACTGCACATAATTTATTTTCTATAAAAAAAAACCACAACAAGAAAAAGAGGTTAAACCTATAAATTCCGACGAGATTCTTCATCATATTTTCTTCAAAACTAAAATCTCTTTTCTGCACACACACACATCCATAAAACTCCCGTTTGAATCTATGGGATAAACCCCACCACATGATAACTACGTGGACTTTGATTCCTTTATCGGCTACGTAGGTATTTCGGGCTAAATCCCGAGACTCAAGTTTCACATTTTCATCTTTTTCCTATTTTATCCATATATTATTCATATATATATCATATTCATAATTCATAATTCCATCTTATCTAACACATATTATTGTTTCATTTTAACGATCAGTATCTTAATAAGCGCATAGATCCTATTTTTAATTATTATTTTTGGAACATTCCTTTGGATGACCTCCCTCCATCTTTTCCACGATGCGAGTCGAGAGATTCCTATCTCCACTTATATATACACGCGCACACACTTCACGGAGAAATTAAGGAAAATAGTAACATTACCCCATGAAATACCGAAAGGGCGGGATGGGTTCCTAACACCTTCCCATTTCGTAACTTTGCCCCCGAACCTTTGAACTATTGATTTCGTAAGCATCAGTTAGTCTTTAATGTCGCTATCTCGAGGCGGCGACATGTTCTTTTGCCTATTTTTTGCAAAATAGGCTGGCGACTTTATCTTTTTACATCACCCCGCATTGACGACGGTCGAAGAACCCCCTTTTGAATAGTGGTGGGGCGCAAGACCTTTATTCCTCCCTCTCTTTCCTCCCGAAGTGTCCCCCACGGAGAGAGGGGGGAGGAATTTCACGGGATAGCCATAGTGGTATTTATGTCTTTTTGTTATTTTTTAAAATTATTTTAGTTTTTAGTTTTCAATTTTAAAATTAATGTTTTGTTTTTAAAATATTTTCCTTTTATCAGGGTCATGTGCCTTGTACATAACCGTTAAGTCAAATAGACCCTCAATAAAAAAGACACCAAAATCGAACCAAACTAGTAAAAGGTACTAAAGTCTAAAGTGTTACAATATTGAGGTATTTTAGTTTAAGGGGGGACATGTATCCTTAGGTCCTAAATTACTCACATTCTAAGCGATAAATCATGCCAAAAAAAATTAATGCGATAATTCTTTTGTTTGTAATGAACGTATAAAATCAATATTATGGTATAAGACCCCTCAATAGTACATTTGAGCATCTTTATAATTATCTGTCCTAATAATTATAGCCCCCAAATAATTATACGCAGCAAATCAACAACTTTATGGACACGAATAAATTTACTCCAAGTCCAAAAATCCTTCTTCACATTTTATTTACAAATGAGTAACAATTCTTAAGCTACATATATATGCATAGAAAATACCGTCATCAAACGATTATTTAAAATTTAAATAAATATATAATTTTTCAGTAAAATGAAAAATCTACTCTGAGGTTTGACGTCGATTTGAAATCCTGACCAAATCTCTTCATTTTTACAATGTTAACCACAATGTTGTTAATTTTTGCAATGTTGACCCTCCGTCTAACCTTTTTTAGAAGATTTAACAAAATAACGAGTGGTTTTCGAGTGTCTACTAAAAATTATTATCATTTAATGACATGTTGAAACAAAAATCAATCATCACAAACAAAAATAGAAAAGGAATGGAAAAGAAAAAAAATAAAAATAAAAGCAATGGTCCTAACAATCGTTTTTCCTACGAGCGCATTTAATCTCTCTCTCTCTCTCTCTCTATATATATATATATATATATATATATATATATATATATATATATATATATATATATATATATCAAGACTATTGAATCCAACTTTTCTCAGACACCGTAAGCTCCCCAACCACCAGGTTTCCGCCACCCACATCAACCCACACACCTACCACCTCACCCCTCGTCATCCCAAAACCAAGCCACCGTCTTCTTTTCACAACAACCATTATTTTAAATTGATGTAAAGAGTTTATTATTTATTTATTTGTAGATCGAGTTTTTTATTGAAAATAGTTTTTGATGGTCATTGGACTCTCTTGTTTTAGAGGGGACAAGTTCAGAGATATGTTTGCCACATATCTAAGGATTTAAAACATCACACATGCACACGCACACAAAGAGAGAGAACACTGTTCTTTTTTTCTCCAATTGTTTCTTGCTTTTATTTTCTACAAGTGTTTTCTTTTATTTCATTTTCTGCAAGTTTTCGTTCACCCGAACAATTGAAGACTTTGTGCTTCCTACGAAGTTACCTTGCCTAGATTCCAGATATACAATGGTAAGACTGCTCCGACCAACATGTTCCCTAGTATCACCAAGCCATGAAGCTTATAAAACTATAACGAGCCTTTGATGTATTGGATATTTCTTTTAAACTTAGGAGATGCAATGCAAAAATGGTTCGATAAGCTATCACATAGGAAGCTTTTACCTCAAGGTTCATTATCAGCAGAACCCATCCAAAGAGGATGGACTCGCTCCTTATGTTAAATAAGAATCCCTAAGAAACCTTACATGAATATGCAAAATAACTCCATGTAGAGAGAGAGAGAGAGAGAGAGAGAGAGAGAGAGAGAGAGAGAGTAACTCGATGTTGTATCAATCCCTCACCAAGAAGGAAGCTACCACTATCAACTACCTAATGTCTAGAACTGGAAAATATGCCAAGGATGAGGATGTGGTCATAGGCACAAACCAGGATAATGGTCAACCAAAAGCAAACAAAAATGAAGATAAGGAAGTTGTTCCTAAAAGGCGAGCAAGACGTAGAATGATGGATCAAAGTGAGACACGAAGTCAGAGCCCAACAAATTTTATCGTGTCATCAATGCCATTTTTAAGGAACCAATATACAAGATCAATAATATTTCAAGTGGTCAATGAAGATTACAAGATACCCATCCAAGATAAATACAACCCTAATATTCTCCTATCATAAGGGTAAAGGCACAAAACAGAGAACTACAGGGATCTTAAGTCACACCTAGAAGAACTGGCCCAATTAGGCCACCTAGATGACTTCGTCGAGATGAATATGACAAAAGTCTCACAGAGCACGACTAAAATCCAAATAATGTTCTAGAATATGATGAGTTGGGATACGAGTTTGTAGTTATCCACGGAGCCTCAAACCCTAACCAGATCAAAATGAATGTTATAAAAATGGAATTAAAGAAAATCACTGCAATAGTGGAGGCCTTTCATATTAATCCGACCAAGACCACTGTTGGCAAACGTTGTCGACCAGAGAAAATAAACTATGCCAAGAACATCGTCTTTACAAAAAAGAACCTGGTTGGAGTGAGGAATCTGCATCATGATGCACTATTAATAACAATCAAAATTGCTAACTAGGATGTGGATAAACTACTAGTGGACCAAAGAAGCTCTTCGGAGGTAATTTTCCTCAAGTTTTTCAACCATCTTAACTTGTGAGAGGAAGATCTAAAATAGGCGATCACCCTTTTGGTCAGATTTTTCGGAATAATGGCAATGCCATTAGGGAAGGTTGTGCTTCCAATATGAACTGGGAGCATATCAAAGCTGATTGATTTTTTTATCATGGCATTGAACCATCCTATAACACAATTCTTGGATGAGGATGGTTGCATGCAATAAAGTTCATCACATCTACCTACCATCAAATTCTCAAATGCATTATTGATTGGGGTAATGGAAATATGTGGAAATTAAGCTTATGTTCGATAATGTTTTATCTCAGCCATCAGAACTAAATAGGAGAAGAAAAAAGATAAGGCACTGGGAAACCCATAGAGGGATACCCCTTCCAAATAGAAGATAAAGTATGGGCATTTAGGGGTAGAATCCATGAGGGTGGACTTCATCAAAAGAGTCATGGAATCACTACAAGAAGTTTCATTATTATACTTACCCTTATAAGAAATTTCTTATCGATAGCTCTCTCACTGATAGCGAGAAGGGAGAAATTATCTCCTTTTTTAAGGAGGATTAAGATGTGTTTGTATGGAAGTTGTATGATATGATCGATAAAAATACATAAATAATGTGTCACAAGATCCACGTTAACCCGATATTCCCACCGATAACGCAGAAGGCATGATGAAAAACCCCTGAAAAGGAAAAAGAAGTATAAGAAAAGGTCGAGAAACTTTTGGGAAGTGGTTATATAATTCGGTTGTACTAAAGAAGAATAATGGGAAGTGGAGAGTATGCATTGACTTCACTAGCCTAAATAAAGCATCTCCCAAGGATATCATCCCTTGTCAAAGATCGATCAGCTGGTAAATGCTACAACCAGTCATGAACGGATGAGTTTTCTAGACAGTTACTCCAACTACCATCAGATTCCTTTATTTGGACCTGCCCAGGATAATAGATATTTCATCACCATGCTTGTCATTTACTAT
The DNA here is from genome assembly GCA_949130495.1 of Sambucus nigra. Classification (NCBI taxonomy): domain Eukaryota; kingdom Viridiplantae; phylum Streptophyta; class Magnoliopsida; order Dipsacales; family Adoxaceae; genus Sambucus; species Sambucus nigra. The sequence goes on from OX422215.1 coordinate 395,153,943, forward strand.
TACACAGTTATGCCTTTCAAACTTAAAAATACAGGAGCAACCTACTAGCAATTGGTTACGGGCGATACCATGGAAGTGTACATCGATTATATGCTCGTAAAAATAAATCATAAAGGCAACCACCTCTCAGACCTAATGAAGACATTCAATGTCCTTGGTATTATAAGATAAGTCGCAATGCGGCTAAATTCTCTTTTGGAGTACAGTTCAGAAATTACCTTAGCTAGTTGGTTAGCAAGAGAGGAATCAGAGAAAATCACAAACAGATTGAGGCAATAAGGATCATTTAACCCCCAAGACCATTAGAGATTTTCAAAATCTAACTGGGATGCTTGTGACACTCAACCAATTCATCTTCAAGTCTTTTGATTGATTCTGACCTTTCTTCTAGCTTTTAAAAAAAGATAATAATGGAGTTTGGAGGGATTAACGTACAAGGGCACTTGAGGAGATCAAGTGTTATCTATACCGACTTATTAGTCATGAATATTTCACTTAATACCATTTATTCTTGCATATTCTAGCATTCTCATGTATTTTAGTTCCTACATATAATCTCTTATATTGGACAACCTTTGTTCTTGATATTTATATGTTTTTCAAGGTTTGTTTGAGATTTTATAGGTATTGGGGTTGCAAAGTGTGAAATTGGATATGTTTTGACAAAGGTTCATTGAAAGATGAAACTTTAAGGGATATTTGGTCATTTAAAACTCTATATTTTGGATGATAAAAAATTATGAACATGTAGATCATCAAATTCTCTTTCCGTGACCGTGGACCGTGCGTCGTTTCGATCACGTATGAAGAAGTTACGACCATTTCAAATTTAATTACTTTCACATGGATTTAAATTGTGCATCATTATAAGTTCGTATAAATATTTTAAGGTCATTTACGTACCAATGCAAGAAAATTAACTTGAGGCAACAACATCGGCAAGTGTCAGCCCCCCCTACCCCAATATATTGGCCCCTAATACCCGATATATTGGGTCCTTCATAATGACATTTTTTAGGTTTTAAAAGATTTTTTTAGGGGTATTTATGGGTGGGTTTGTTCTTTTTGTAATGGGACTTCATTTTAGGCTAGTTTAGATAGTTTTGGCCTCTTTTCTTATTTGGAGCTCATCTCTCTTTCTATCCCATGTATTGCATTTGGTAATCGGTATTATCTTCTTTTCTCTCCCACTCTTACGCCATTGTTACTTATTGTAGCTTAGTTTAAAGCTTTGTAACCTAATTTCCATTTTATTCAAAGTAACTAGCTTGTGTGATTAATCTATTGCGCTCTCTCATTTACTTTTTATTGTTAACTTTAGAACTCTTTGTAAAAAAGTATTAGGTTGAGATTATTCTACCCTCCATGGATTATTTGGTGCTTTTCTATGGTATGATGTTTTAGAAAAGTTTTGTTAATGTGTTTGTTTTCGAAATTGCACCTTAGCACCTTAATGGATGATATCATGTATTTTTCACATTTGAAACCTTTTTGTGTTAATTTCAATCACATTGTTGACCCCCAAATACAAATTTAGGCTTTTATGAACATTTAGGGAGTGACACTCTAGGTGTTTGATTGATTGCCCAAATGAGTTTCAACCTTTGAACATGTTTCTTTTAATTTAACCCTTTTGCTACGTAGTTCATGGTGAGGGAAATGATTCTCAATCTATAATTTCTTTTTTTATTCATTAACTTGGTTTAAATATTTTTCGAGTTTTAATAGTAATGTAAAACCATTTAAATAATAAAAAAATAGTTTCCATCTTTATTAAGAAGTAATAAATTGATTAAATTGAAGAAGTAATATTTTCCATTTTTCCTAGTTTTGGTTTTTGTATTGAGGTTGTTAACCAAACAAGGATAGTTTCCTTACACGACTAATCCATTTTCGCGTAATCAAAATGGTGTCATTTCCCAGGAACGGTGTTTCTTATAATTTCATTACTTTAGTATTGTCTGTATATTTTTGTATTGTTAGTTTTTTATTTATTTTGCAGACATGAACATTTGATCACCAAGAAGCCTGAATTTAGGTTGCATCTTACTCTTGAATTGTTGGTAATGGTAGTGGTTCTCAAATTTATCATAAGGATAATTTTTTAAGGCCCCCCAAATGATGTCTCTTGGTGAATACTGGAAATAGGAGTAAATGAAAATTCTGAAATGACTTTTGGTGAGTATCTTCAAAAGCACATAAAGGATTCTTGGGGAACTAGAAAAGGGTGATTTTTCAGATAAATGGCCACAAAAGTTTTACGATAAAGGTGTTGCAAATTATTTTAATAACAGTTCTCCTAAATATTATAATGATCAATTTCAAAATTCTTGTAATAAAAACTTTGAAAATAGTTACGATAATAGTTTTCAATTTTTTGGTTTTGGTGAATCTTCCCTAGCATCAAATTCAATTGGGTTGTACATAAATATTTAAACAAAATGAAAATTTCGATAACTATTATTGAGAGGAAAATCCTTGTTGGGAAAAAGAATTGGATGCATTATTTGAATCCAATGATAAATTATCTTTTGAAACTTTGGAAAACATGGAATGTTTTGAGCCAAATGGGGAATCCGATGATTTTGATAAAAAGATTACCACTTTGGAACAATCATTTTTCTTTTGGGCCAAGGCATTAAAGAGGCTGAAAATGGAAATTGAACCACTTTGTAATGAAATAATTTCTTCTTTGAAAAACAAAGATGAGGTGGAAACTTGTGTTTCATCTTAAATAATTTTTAAATATCAATTCATTGAAAGTGGCTCTTTCTCCTTTGATATTCAACCCACTCTTAAGGATGAATCTATCGAGGTTGAATTTATTTCCTCACTATATTATTTCACTGCTATCGAACCATTACAATTACCATAAGAATCGAATGAAAGTCTTGAGGACTTTGATGTGATTCCTGTTAAGGAATGATTTTTCAAAATGCTTTCCATGATGGGTTTTTACCTTACATGTGCCCCTCCTCCCATTCCATCTGCGAAATGTTTGGGAGAAAATTTTTACTTTTTTAGGACCCATTTGTACTTGTCCCCCATTGTATCCAAACCACCCATCACCCCCTAAATTTATTTTCCAAATTTTGATGATGGTTCCTCTTTTCCTCCCCAAATATATTCCCCAGTTGCATAAACAGAACTCTTATTTTCTGAGGGGCATCAAATTAAGTGGGAGCACCCCGTTCATCCCACAATCTCAACATGATGTGTGGTTAGACACCCATTTTTTTTACTTTTACTATATGGTAAATTAGTGGTTGAATGGTTGATTGTAAACGTTTGAGAATTAATTAATGAAAATATTATCTCTCTCTATCTATCTATCTATCTATCTATCTCATTAACCCTAATTAAGGCTTTCATGGTGTCTCGTATTCCTAACCCTAACATTGAACCAAAGCTCCAGATATTTTAAATGTTTGAAACAAGTCCTTTGAAAATGATTTATCCCCCAAAAAGCCTTCATTAGAAAAATGGTAACCACGAGTAATTTTTACCTAAGATGATATTGAAATTCCATTCGTACCATATAAATTTGATCTTGTGGGGGAGATCTCTCATGGGAGACCATTTATGAAAGTTATAATCAAGATTTTTGAATCATTCTTATTCAAAACCGCATATGTCATTGGTTTCCTTGATTAAAAATAAGTGCTGATCAGGTTGAATTGGGAAGAAGATTTTGTTCGATTATGGTTGAGAGAGTCTTAGTTTATAGGTAAAAATCTTATACAAACATTTAAATGGTCACCATAATTTAGGGTTGATAAGAAGATAAATATATCCCCCACTTGGATCTGTAGAGGGGGATTTAAGGTAATCCTGAGATTAGGGATAATTATCTAATTGGCAATAGTGTTTGAGATTAAGCAATCTAGGTAGCTCAAGCATGGAAGCTCAAGCGTGGCAACTCAAGTGTGGCAACTCAGCGAGGCATCCTTGTGTGGAAACTCATACTTTAGCTTGTTGTATTAGTCATATTTTATTTTTGTTTATGTTGACTGTAAGCTATAACGGTTTTAATGATGTAACGAGAATAATAAAGAGTTTTAGTGCGAGGTCAAACGGTAATCGCGAGAGACCAGGCTGGGCAGGGCGTGGGAGAGATTTCATGCTCTATCGAATGACCTCGTTGTGGGAACTTTAGAGGGACTTGGTTTGGAGGATTGAGAAGTGAGGCACCGTTGGGGCTTGCCCTGGCCATTTTAGATACACCTGGTAAAACACCAAAGGACCTTGACCGTGGAACCCCAGGCGAAGCATCTTGGAGTTCCATCGTGCGTTGAGTTGCAAACCAAATAGCCCTCTACTTAATGCCACATCTACTGTAGGTGATGTCACTAGCCAGCTAAACAATGTCAGACCTGCACTTGAGTAAACCACCATGGTATTTGGGGCTGTCAGGCAGTTGGTGAGCCACCTCTGTGACAACAGCCCCCTGACACACAGTGGTTAGGAAAAAGGCATGTCTTGGCATTTAATGTTTATGACGTGGAGAGAACTAGTGCATCCGGCATTTAATGTTGTGATATAAAGTATGAGGGACGTCTTTCATAGTATTTAATGACTGAGTTGCCTCGGGGATGGTGTGGGGTCTATTTAAGAACCCCAATCACCCCTGAGGAGAGGATGATATTTTGAGAGTTTAGGAGTTATTGCTAGGAGAATACACATCAGACGGAGTTATTACAAACCATAGGGTTTACTCACTGGCCATTGTCATTTTATTACGAAGCTTTTAATTTTTGACAGATATTTTTAAGGGTGTTTGGTGTGTTTACCTGCCTACCAAGGTGTATCTAGGGTTCTTACTTCTCTCTCCCTATAGCTAAGTTACTTCTAAGTTCATTACTATCATCTGAGTTATACACGAGAGATTTGTGAGTTTAAACTGAGTCTTATCTTCATTGGGGTTTGCGTTTATATGTCCTATCATTAATCCAAGGTTTTAGCCAATTAACTTATCATCACCATACTTTAAAAGGGGTTATGCCTCCATCTTATCTAAAGTACCCTCTTACATTTGGCGACTCTGCTGGGGAGGCATTCTTCTAAGTAAGGACTATGGCGCAAGATAATGCTACTCGAAGGCTCAACTTTGATGACATCCAGCATAATAAAGAACAGGCTACGAGAGAACTGGATGATGATGCTAAGATTCAGCACCACCAAATAAGTGATGATGAGCTCAAACAGTAATAATAATGGCAGCCATATTGATGTATGTGTGTAAGTGTAAATAAGGGGATGAGTATAAGATGGATAAGACAATGATGTATAGTGAATCAGCCAATTAGGCCTACATCCACTATGAGTGTGTGATCCACTAAGTATGGGCACTAATAGCCTTGGATACAGTACACATAAGCTCACTCTCTCTCTCTACTGTGTATACAAGCAGAGTTTTAGCTAGGGTTACAATTATCGGTCCCCTTACAGGGTTGTAGGTGACAAGTATATATAGGTCTTGGGGGGAGTAGTGTACCCCCCAAGCATGCATGGTGCATGTGAGTAATGATCTAGCCAATCCCCTTCTGACACCTAGAGGTGCCACCTATGATTAATGATGACATAATATTCCCTCATGTGAGGGGTTGATATTGTTATTGTAGAGGGGGCCTGAAGGTAATCCTGGGATTAGGGATAATCCACCAATTAGCAAAAGTGTTCTGAGGATAAGATCAGCGTGGCAACTCAAGTGTGGCAGCTTGGGGAGGCAACTCAAGCGTGGCAGCTTGGGGAGGCAGATCAGCGTGGCAACTCAAGCGTGGCAACTCAAGCGTGGCAGCTTGGGGAGGCAGCTTGGCGTGGCAACTCGTACTTTAGCTTATTGTTACTTTGCCATATTATAGCTTTGTTTATATTGACTACGAGTTGTAATGACTGTAATGTTGTAACGAGAATAATGAATGGGTGTGAGGTCGAACGGTACTCGCGAGAGACCAGGCTTGGCAGGGCCTGGGAGAGCTTTCATGCTCTATCGAACAACCTCACCGTGGGAACTTTAGAGGGACTTGGTTTGGAGGATTGAGAAGTGGGGCACCTTTGGGGCTTGTACTGACCATCTTAGATACACGTGGTAAAACACCGAAGGACCCTGACCGTGGAACCTCAAGCGGAGCAGCTTGAAGTTCCATCGGGCATTGAGTTATGGACCAAACAACCCTCTACTTAAATGTCACATCTACTGTGGGTGATGTCACTAGCCTTCTAAACAATGTCAGACATGCACTTGAGTAAACCACCGTGGTTTTTGGGGCTGTCAGACAGTTGGTGAGCTGCCTCTGCGACAACAACCCCCTGACACACAGTGGTTAGGCAAAAGGCATGTCTTAGCATTTAATGTTTATGACGTAGGAAACAACTAGTGCATCAGGCATTTAATGTTGTGACATAAAGTATGAGGGATGTCTTTCATAGTCTTTAATGACTGAGTTGCCTCGGGGGTGGTGTGGGGGGCTATTTAAAGACCCCAACCACCTTTGAGGAGAGGATGATCTTTTGAGAGTTCAAAAGTTATTACTAGAGATACACATCAGAGAGAGATAATTATTGCAAACTAGAGGGCTTATCCACTCACCATTGTCATTTATTACGAAGCTTTTAATACATAACAGAGATCCTTGAGAGTTTTTTTTAGTATGTTTTCCTGCCTACCAAGGTGTATCTAGGGTGCTTACTTCTCTCTCCCTCTAGCTAAGTTATTTTCGAAGTTCTTTATTATATTGTGAGTTATACACGAGAGATTTGTGAGTATAAGATGGGTTCCATACATTCCAAACTGCTCTTCGTGTCTTGTGGATAAATCACTAGTGTTTTTCTAACTAACTTTGTCATCACCATACTCTAAAGGGGTTACGCCTCCATCTTATCTAAAACTACCCTCTTACATTTGGCGACTCCGCTGGGGAGGCATTCTTCTAAGGAAGGAGTATGGCGCAAGATAACGTTAATCGAAGGCTCAACTTTGATGATATCCAACACAGTGAAGAGCAAGCAGCGGTAGAATTGGAGGCTTTAAGGAGCGGAGCTCCTCGAATAGAAGTGCCCCCAGTTCAGACAACAACGGGCGCTCAAGCAGTGACGCAGGCTTCCACGAGCGCTGGGCTGGGACCTGCCCAGATGACCCTCCTTATGAGCAAGTTCTATGAGTTTTTGCAAACTCCTGCAACTTCAACGGTGCTGGGAGGACTTGAAGCCAATTCCTTCGTAACGCCAGGGGCAACTCCAACGGTTCCACCGGGCGCAGGTACAACGGGAGCAACCCCGGCAAGCATACCCTCCGTCGTGAATTCGGTAATGGGAATCTCCGGAGTATCAATGGCGCCAGCTGTAACGATGGCTCCAACTATAACGGTCATTCAGCCAACACCCCCATTGGTCGTTGCCCCATCGCCCATGGAGGAAATGAGGAGAGAAATGCAAAAGGAGATGTTAAAATTTGTTCAGGCTTCCTCACAGTCTATAGGCGAGGTAGCTTCAGTCTATGACGACTTTAGGACACATTATCCTCAGGAATACAACAATGAGCCTTACCCGAGGGATTATATTCCCCCCATCTTTGAAAAATACACAGGGAAGGGTGGGAATCCGAAAGAGCACATTAAACGTTTTATTGAGCACCTAGGGGCGCATTGTAACAACAAGAAACTCAGGTTGAGGGAGTTTTCCAAATCCCTAACCGATAAAGCATACACGTGGTATTCTCATTTGGCCCCTAAAAGTGTTTCCACGTGGGAAGAGATGCATGTGCTGTTTGTCCAAAAGTTCTTTCTAGCAGAGGATGAATTCACTCTGACCCAACTAGGGAGAGAGAAGCAACGACCAGGAGAAGACGTGGTGGCGTACGTTTGGAGGTTCAAGGAAAGGTCTCTGGACGTGAGAGAGGAGGCCAAGGAATCCAAACTATTACAAATTTGTGCCGAAGGACTACTCCCGGAGTACATCTGCCATCTTATCAATGAGACGCGCGAGGTAACTTTTTCGGCGTTCTTAAAATCTGCAAGGAACATCTCATTGGTCGTACGACCAAACCCGGTGGCGGGGCCTATGATATTCAGACAGCCGATACAACCTGGGGAGGAAGTCCTCAACCCCCACGGGTGGGATACACCGAAGGAATAGATGGGGGTAAGGCGGCGAAGAAGGACAACAAAAGGAAGTTTGGAAGGGATAGAGAAGACTCACCACCGTTACCATGCACGATAGAAGAGGCGATGAGTTGTTATAACGCCATGGTCCAAGGTGGAACGGTCTACCTGCCAAAAGGCGTTCCTTCGGAGGAACCCGATGACGCAACGAAGGCGGATCCTAGGTATTATCAGGTTCATCGAAAGATCCAACACCCGACAGAGAGATGCTTCACACTAAGAAGAATCATTGACAAGTACATGAAGGCAGGGATGCTGCAGATCCCCCCACAGAACGTTAACAACAACCCGCTTCCAGCGCATGGGGCCAACTTGGTGATGGCCTACGACGATGAGGCGGAAAGAGGAGAAGGAAGGTCAACAATGAGGCAAAGGGAATTCGAAGAAACTCTGGAACATTGCACCACAGGAATGGCTAACATAGTTTTAGCCTATGATGAAGCAAGCGCTAAAGACATGGAAGACGTATACAGCGTTGAGGGTGAGGAAATGGAGGCAGTCGTTGAGTACAGCGCAGTTTCAAAATCCCCAAAATTCGCTTGGTTCTTCGATCAAGTGGGGATACCAAAGGAGAGCAGACTGGAAATAACTCAGGCGATCCTAGACATCGCGAGGAAGGACGCGGTTCCCTCGTTGAAATGGAGGGGACCCATGGCGAGGCTGGTGAAAAAGTTCCTATCAGAGGTGACCTTCAGCGATGCAGATAGAGCTATAAGGTTCCCTCATAACAGGCCCTTGTATGTGACGGCCAGTATCAATGGGGTTAGTTTTGCAAGAACGCTTATGGATAGGGGCGCTTCCATCAACATTATACCGATCAACTCCTTCCACGCAGCTGATATCCCAGAAGAAAGGTTGGTCCCCATGCCTCTGGTAATTTCAGGGTATGACAACCAATCTTCCAAATCCATTGGGTATGTGAATGTGGGAATTGTAATGGGGAATCTGAGTTCCCACATCAAGTTCCATGTAATAGAAAGTGCAACTTCCTATCATTTACTAATAGGAAGAGTGTGGATGCACAATCAAGGTTTAGTTCCTTCAACATATCATCAATGCGCCAAGGCGAATGTCAAAGGAACAGAAGTTACCATTAGGGCTACAAAAAGGCCTTTTGCTATCGAGGAAGCTCACTTTGTAGATGCGGCCTTTTATACGGAGTTGGAAGAGGATGCTCGAGTCCTAACGAGAAGAATGGAGGGGGCATGGGTTCCCTCGATCAAAGATAGAATGGGGCCTCTGAACGAGCAAAGTAAAGAAGCCACGAGTAACGAAGGGGTAAGGACCGAAGAAACCCATCAGGTGATCCCTCGACCTCAAAGTACCACAAGACTGCTCAAAAACAAAGTAAGGCTAGGAGTGGATCCTATGGAGCATGAGGCCCAACGGCAAAGCGTGCTGAGTCGCTTTTCAGGGGGAAGGATCGCTGAGGCTTCGAGAGAAAGGAAGAGGAAGGCCGTGGCAACAGCTACCAACAGGCAATGCAAGAAGATGGTCACTGAAGAGGGGAAGGTGGTATACCGTTTATAACGATGTGAGCGAGCGGTCAAAGAGATCGAGGATGGGGCTGACCCGTTATATGAGTGTTTCTTGGTAGATCAGCAGGGACAGTGTATGGTGATAGACAACTCCAACATACAGGAGTTCGTGGAGGAGGTCGCCGAAGAACCAGACTACATGGCAAATCAACCAAGGCCCCAGGCATAAGAGTTGGAGCAGTTGAACTTAGTAGGAGAAGGGGAAGACCCAAGGCCCATCTTCATCGCGAAGGATCTCGGTAAGGAGAAGCGAGAAGCCCTAGTTGGGCTAATCCGGGAGTTCATAGATGTCTTTGCATGGAAGTATACCGAAATGGAAGGGCTAGTTGAAGAAGTGAGCTGCCACAAGCTAAACGTGACACCTTCAGCCATCCCGGTGAAACAGGCAACAAGGACTTATAAACCTGAGTTGGACTTGAAGATCAAGGAAGAGGTTCAGCGTTTTTTGGCAGCAGGATTCATCAAACCAATACAGCATCCCCTGTGGCTATCTAGCATTGTGCCAGTAGGGAAGAAAGACAAGAGCCAAATAAGGATCTGTGTGGATTTTAGAGATCTGAATAGGGCTTGCCCCAAAGATGAGTTCCCTCTACCCTCCATTGATAGCCTGATAGATGCCACGGCTGGGCATGAGATGTATAGCTTCATGGATGGGTATGTAGGGTACAACCAAATCAAGATGGACCCCGCGGACGCAGAGAAAACGGCATTCAGAACCCCATTGGGCAATTTCATGTACAAAGTAATGCCATTTGGACTTAAGAATGCGGGAGCTACTTATCAAAGAATAATGATGGCCATTTTTCACGATTTCTTCCACAAATTTGTAGAATTCTATGTGGACGATTTGGTCATCAAATCGAAAAAGGAGGAGTCCCACCTAAACGACTTAAAGAAGGTGTTTACTCGATGTAGGAAGTATAAATTAAGGATGAACCCATTGAAGTGCGTCTTTGGAGTAACATGCGGGAAGTTTCTAGGATTTGTGGTTGATCGACAAGGGGTGCAGATGGACCTGGATAAACAACGCGCGATCTTAGAAATGCCGTGCCCAAGAACGGCGAAGGAGCTGAAAAGTTTCCTCGGTAAAGTCTCCTACCTCAGAAGATTTGTACCAGGATTGGCCGAGGTAACACACCCGTTGATGCAGCTGCTGTAAAAAAACACAAAGTTCAGATGGGAAAAGGACCACCAGAAGTCTCTCGATGAGTTGAAGAAGCTGCTCGTTTCACCACAAATCATGGTTCCTCCACAGGCAGGAGTACCGTTGCAGCTGTACCTCACCTCAACTACAAGGTCTGTTGGAGCTTTACTGGCACAAGAGATTGACGGGCAAGAACGGCCGATGTATTACCTCAGCAGGATCATACATGGGCCAGAGATTAGATATAGCAGCCTGGAAAGGCATTGTTTGGCCTTAGTCTTTGTAGCACAAAAACTTAGACATTATATGCTGTCTTTTACAATTCATATTGTAACTAGATGTGATCCTATTAAGTATTTGTTGGCTAGAACTATCTTGATTGGCAGGGAAGCTAGGTGGTTCCTTATTCTCTCCGAATATGATTTAAAGTGTGTGGTTCCTCGTGCCATCAAGAGCCAGGCGTATGCTGATCTGTTGGCAATCTTTCCATCAGGAACGTTTGAACCACCTAAAGAAGACATTTCGGGAGACGACTTGCAAGCCAACTATCTGGATGCAACCGATGAGGAATGGACGATGCAGTTTGATGGGTCGTCGGCAGAGAAAAAAGGAGGGGCAGGGATCATCCTTTCAAAAGGAACGAAGGAGATTTGCCTTTCCTACAAACTAGATTTCCCTTGCTCCAATAACGAAGCAGAATACGAAGCGTTGGTGCTAGGGTTGCTGGAGGCTCTTCGAAGGGGAATTCGTTCTCTCTGCATCAAGGGTGACTCGAACTTAGTAATTCAGCAAGTTAACGGAGAATATGCGTTGAAGCACATGAGTTTGGCACCGTACAGAACGATCATTCAAAGGCTCCTCAGCCAGTTCCACCGGACCAAAATCAGAAGACATCCCAGAATGATGAACTGTCATCCAGACGCTTATGCCACTATTGCTCAAAAGATGGTCATGAGGAGCGATACGACTATCGTTATGATCCAACGAAGAACAGCTCCTTCGGTGGTGCAGTCAATACTACCGATGGAGGGAGACGCGAATTGGAGAGGAGAGATCAGGAAGCAACTGGAATCTGGAGAAGGAGCTATGGGACTAAGAGAGTTAGCACAATACTTTACAAACCAGGGAAATCTTTACTTCAGAAATGCAGGGGGATGGTTATCGAGATGCATTGGGCCAGAGGAAGCAGAGCAGAGGTTGAAGAAAACACATGAGGAGCACTGCGAAACAACTGAGATACCTCTCTATAGAAGAATTCAAAGAGGGGGATATTTTTGGCCTAGAATGAAACAGGATGCGGCAGAACTACAACGGAATTGTGATAAGTGTCAGCTATTTTTCGAAGCAGCTGAGTGCCATTTCATAGAAGCCCAAACAGACTGGAGGCAGCCCTATATCGACTTTATTCAAGATGGAACTGTCCCAAAGGAGAAAGTGGATGCGATGGGACTGAAGCGAAGGGCCCCGAGGTTCTATATCCAAGAGGATCAGCTTTATCGAAGGGGGTACTTCAACAAGCCATTGCGTTGCATCACGAAAGAAGAGGCAACTGAGGTCCTCAAATAAGCCCATGACCCAGCTCACATAGGAGGGGCCAAGTTATATGATCAGCTGATGACGTTGGGATATTATTGGCCAACGATGGAGAAAGACTCTGCCGAATTTGTTCGAAAATGCAAAGCTTGCCAACTTCATGGAAATATGATCCATGCCCCATCGGTGGACTTACATTCTCTGGCAACGCCTTATCCTTTCCACAATTGGGCGTTCGACCTCGTGGGGGAGATACACCCTTCATCGAGGGGTAAGATATGGATACTGGTAGCAACGGAGTGCTTTACAAAATGGGCTGAAGCAATACCACTCAGAAGGGCAACGGCTGGGGTAGTGAGTAACTTCATCAGAGAGTATATCATTTGCCGTTTTGGGATCCCAAAGGTTATTCTCTCAGATAATGGGACTCCCTTCGTCAACTCAGAAGTAACGATGCTTACAGACAAGTACTCCATCGTTCATCACACTTCAACGGTGGAATACCCGAAGGGGAACGGACAGGCCGAAGCAACTAACAAAACTCTGGTTAATATCCTGGCTAAAACGATGGAGGACTTTCCAGGATCGTGGGATGACAAGATACCAGCGGCATTGTGGGCCTATCGAACGATGAAGAGGAAGCCCACAGGGTACACTCCGTTCTCCCTTGTCTACGGGGCTGAGGCAATCCTTCCAGTGGAGTTGGAAGTTCCCTCTGTTCGATACACCTTGCGAAGTAGCATGCTTCCTCAGAACAGGCATGTGCAGCTGGAGGCATTGGATGAACACAGAGACAACGCAATGCAACATTTTCAAATGTATACAAGGCAGCTCTCTAGGGCATATGACAACCTGGTAAGACCAAGGAGGTTCGTAGAGGGAGATCTCGTTTTGAAAGCAGCGGTGAAACACATTAGGGGACTTCCTCTGCCAAAATTCGCAGCCAATTGGGAGGGACCTTTCGTCGTGAAGGAAGCTCATGATTCAGGTTATTGCTTAATTTCTAAGTTGGAGGAAGATAAGCCGTTCAAAATTAATAATAAATGGTTGAAAGTCTATCATGTGTAAACAATTAAGTTTTTACCATCGATGTATCTAGTCTTTGATTATGAATATACAAGTTTTATTGATGACGTGAAGTATAGACATTGATATGAAAGCAGTCATAACTCAAAGATAAAACTGGAAAATATACATTCTTTCATTCAATAAACAAGAGAGCATTACAAAAAAATTGGGAACTATTGCCCAAGAATTACATAAGTGAAAGAGCAGGAGGAGTTAAGTCGGGGAGAGGCAATTCGCACCCAGATTCACTTTCTGCCTCAACACCAGTCGTGGAACCTTGGTCAGCATGGTCAGATCCTTCCGAAACAGCAGGTTCCTAACGTGGTGTGCCCATAAGTGAAAGAGCTGGTGAGGAATCCTCTCGAGCAACCTGAGAAGAGATATAAGAAACAGTGAGATTATAGTGTTTTCATTGTTAAGTCACCGTTATAAGGTGGAGATTATATAAAAATCTTAACAAGTGTTTTCGTTGTTAAGTCACCGTTATAAGGTGGAGATTATATAAAAATCTTAACAAGTGTTTTCATTGTTAAGTCACCGTTATTAGGTGGAGATTATATAAAAATCTTAACAAGTGTTTTCATTGTTAAGTCACCGTTATAAGGTGGAGATTATATAAAAATCTTAACAAGTGTTTTCGTTGTTAAGTCACCGTTATAAGGTGGAGATTATATAAAAATATTAACAAGTGTTTTCATTGTTAAGTCACCGTTATAAGGTGGAGATTATATAAAAATCTTAACAAGTGTTTTCGTTGTTAAGTCACCGTTATAAGGTGGAGATTATATAAAAATCTTAACAAGCGTTTTCATTGTTAAGTCGTCGTTATAAGAAGGAGTTTATGTAGAGAATTAAGAAAGTACCTGAATCACAACAGGGGCAGGAATGGGAGTCATCACGGAGGTTAAAGCGGCAGGAACTGTTGGGAGGGGACTTGTTACCTCATCAGCCTCAACGGGGTCTCTGGCCGCAGAAACCTCAACCATCGTCATAGTTCCCTCGCCCACATAAGGTACCAAGGCAAGCGCAAGGGGTTCATTGGGAATAGATGAGGGTGGTGAAAGATTAGGGGAAAGCTGTAATATAAAAGCCAATGTTAGTAAGGAGGAACAAGTACAGAAAAAGGGCAAAATGTATCCAAGAATAACTTACCTCAGTCAGAACGTTAAAAAGGGGCACTGTGGTCAGAGGTCTCGCCAGCACCGTTGGACGAAGAATGTTTGCTATCAGCGAGGATACTTCGACCTAGGGCAACCAACATCCTAAATTCAGCACACAGAACGGGGTGAAAGAGAAGGAATGCCAGATCAGAAAAATTAAGTATGAAATAATTACCTCAGGATCACCTGCAGCAACCAGAACAATGGGGAGAACAACCTCAGAGGAAGCCAGTGAGCCAGAGGGGACTGAGGTAGTCATCTCAGATTGTGTTGTCTCTAGTGGCGAAGAAACATCCATGGGCTCTATAACCTCACCCTCCACAACTGCCTCCCTCGCCCATCGTAAGATTGAATGACGGGCATAAGTAAGCCCAGTCATTGGCGAACGGGGTGGGGTAGTATCGGATGAGATGGCCCCACAGCGACCGCCCACGAAACGGCTTATGGGGGGACTTGGGGGGCTAGGAGAACGAGGCCCCGTTTCTTTAAGTCCCTGCACCAAAGTAGTTAAGAACAATATATATAAGCAAATGCAGCTTGCTCTAAATAAAGAGGAAAAGAGAACAAGATAAGTGTACATACCTCAGATTGGGAAGAAGAATGAGAAGCTTGCACCGTGGGAGCTTGCTTCCGCTGGGACTTGGTGCCTAAAGTCTTCCTCCTTGACCTTGTCACATCACTGCCAATGGCTTGAGGAACCTTCGAACTTTTCCTCCTCCTTGCAGCTGGCTCAGTGGGATCGACGACGATCGTGGGGAAGGCAACCGAAGGAGGAACAACGACAGCGCACCGTTGAAACTCTGCATTTACCCGATCTACCTCAGCCTGCGCCTCCCTCCTTAACCTCTCGGCCCTTTCAGGAGACATGGGAGGAGGAACGGAGGATATGGGAAGGGCTGCCACAGGAGTCTGGGATTTGGACTTTGTTTTTTTCGTGGAGGCCACCCCACTCTTGGCCTTCTTGGTCGATGGCTGCGAAGACCCTTCATCAGCAGTAGCTCCAGTCGAAGGAGCAGTCTTCCTGGATACCCCAGCACTTTTCGCTTTGGGTATGGCAGTAGGAGTCATGGGGCATAACGGAGGAAGCTCTTTGGAAGGCCTCTTAGGGGTTTTGCTTAGAGGGAACTCAATCCCCAGAACGGAATTGCCTTTAAGTCTCAGCTCCAACGCAGAAAACGAAAGAACTGGAGGGTACACAGGCTCGCCATCTATGAATTCAGCAATGTTAGCCAGTTGTTTCGGCCAGAACTTCGTGGCAAAAAGACTAGTCACATTCCCTTGCCTCTTGTTGGAGGGAATGGTGACTCGCCCAGCCATTGATTCATTTATCCCCCACGCAGCAGTGGAGGAAAATAAGGAACATGCCTCGCTAAAGCTAACCTTTGGGTTTGAGGATTGGAAAACTGTGCGAGGAGCCCCCTGATCAAACCCAAATTGACGACTACACCGATTGGGGTTATAATGTTCCCTGGAATATCCCCACTCGGTGTAGGAAGGCAGATACCCCGGAGAAAGGAGAAGCACCACGGCTAACTGAGGATCTTCAATGTCTACCCCCACCTGAACCACCCTGGATTCGTGCTGGAAGAAATCACAAGTATGAACAAAGGCGTCCTCTCCGTAAGGCCTCATAACAAAGTCCTCAAAACGGTCAATTGAGGAGACCAGCTCTTTTCGGCTCTGCCTCTTGTGATAAATATAAGAGCGTGGGGGCAGAATGGTTTCCCCAGAAGGAGGTCGGTTGGCCTTGGCCGCTACAACAGGAAAGCGCACGTAAAGAAAGCTGGTTAGAAGGACGCTATTAGCAAAATTGGCCAGGTTATAACGGCCAAGTGATCGTTCCATGTCGAACAATGTTCTATCGAGCCAGGTGTAGAGGGACCCTAAGGCAATTGCAGCCAAAGGAAGTTTGATGCCCCGGGACAAACGAAGGGATATGTTGATAAGGTCCCTTCGGGGCTGATCGTTTGGTTTTCCCGTCAAAAGAAAATGGGAAAGAATCACAAGGATGTAAGCAGGGAGCTCTAACGAAGTACCTTGTCCAGGGGCATCCGTTGAAGTTGAAGAACTACCTTCACTAGAACCCTTGAAGAAGTAGTTAATCAGCGGAGTGAAGGTGGCTTTGTTTGAAGAATCGATGCAACTTTGCCATATTCGGTCCAACGCCAAACGGTCAGAAGTCTCTTGGGCGTCGAGAGGCTCATCGGTATAAGGCTCATGACCTGTTGCTTCGAGCCCCAGAAGCTCGCAGACATCTTCTAGGGTTATCGTAAACTCGCCCCACGCAGCAATGAATGTGTGAGTCGTCACGTTCCAACGAGAAACAAGAATGGGGAGAGCAGCATTATTTTTGGAGAGAGTAAACTCACCAAACCATTTGGCCTGTTGAAGGCCAATCTTACTCAAAATATCACCATGGGAACTCACCATGTGAGAGTTCCAAGCAGCAAAATGGGCAGGAGAACCCCCTGGTGCTTCGAAATCAATGTGGGACCATTGGAAGTCCCCTCGCTCCAGACGAAACCGGAGAGTCCCCTCTGGAGGAAGAAAGCCCTACTTTGAGGGTTCTTCGTCCTCGTCACCCAGCACTAAGGTCTCAAACTTGCATTCAAAGTTGACAGTCTTGCAGGCAGCAGCAAAGCTATCACCCTCGCCAAAAATGGGAGAGCGACGATAAAACCTTAACTGTTCACGACGGACAATGTCCAAAGCAGAAGCAGCAGTAGTGGTAGCAACAGCAGTAGCAGGCGGCGCACTGGTTGAATAGATGGTGGGGTAACTTGGAGACGCCATGACAGAGTGTTAGAGAAAACAAAAAACAACCTTGAGTAAGAGGAGCCTGAGCACGGCAATGGCGGAGAGCAACCACAGGAGGTGGCGTAGAAGATGAGAGCAAGAAAAGGAAGGCACAAGCTTGAACAGTAATGGAGGTTTTAGATGCTCAACAAGGGAAGCTCTCTCTCTCTCTCTCTCTCTCTCTAAAAGCAAAGGAAATTTGAAGAAGGTAGTGGCAAAGTAAGAGAAATAAAGGTTTTAAGTGTTTGGGAGATTTGGCCGTTTAATTTTTTAAGTTCGTCGTTTAAGTTTCCCACCATTGCACGTGTGTGGCCGCCTGCAATCATTTCAAATGTACACATGGCACTTCGGGAAGTGTTCTGACATGGAAAAGACAACGCTACGTCATTTAATGAAGTAACACCTGGGGAACTGCCATCAATTAATGAAGTGACACCTAGGGAACAGCCACCGTCACCTTCCTAAGCAAGATTGAGTTTTGGGCGCCAAGATTTTCTCTGACGTATCCAATAAACCCCCCAACAAAGAAGGTGTCCCAACGGTTCAAAAAAGCCACGATGTCCCCTCGACAGAAGCTCAAACGTTGTTTAGTTATGACTCAGTTACATCGGGGAGAATTTTTCGCTTTTTCGAACATTACTGGGAGAATATTAGCAGGTCCTTCGGGAGAATTTCAGATATTCAAGCTGGAACGGTTGAGGCTCAGCATTAGGAAAAAGCAGCAGGCCAGACAGAGAAGGTTCATCTGATTAAGAAGTTTTCGTGGAGGCACTTCTTGTTCCCACAACAAATCCCTCCACGAAGGGGCAAATGTAGAGGGGGCCTGAAGGTAATCCTGGGATTAGGGATAATCCACCAATTAGCAACAGTGTTCTGAGGATAAGATCAGCGTGGCAACTCAAGCGTGGAAGCTTGGGGAGGCAACTCAAGCGTGGCAGCTTGGGGAGGCAGATCAGCATGGCAACTCAAGCGTGGCATCTTGGTGAGGCAACTCAAGCGTGGCAGCTTGGGGAGGCAGCTTGGCGTGGTAACTCGTACTTTAGCTTATTGTTACTTTGCCATATTATAGCTTTGTTTATATTGACTACGAGTTGTAATGACTGTAATGTTGTAACGATAATAATGAATAGGTGTGAGGTCGAACGGTACTCGCGAGAGACCAGGCTTGGCAGGGCCTGGGAGAGCTTTCATGCTCTATCGAAAAACCTCACCGTGGGAACTTTAGAGGGACTTGGTTTGGAGGATTGAGAAGTGGGGCACCGTTGGGGCTTGTCCTGACCATCTTAGTTACACCTGGTAAAACACCGAAGGACCCTGACCGTGGAACCTCAAGTGGAGCAGCTTGAAGTTCCATCGGGCATTGAGTTATGGACCAAACAACCCTCTACTTAAATGTCACATCTACTGTGGGTGATGTCACTAGCCTTCTAAACAATGTCAGACATGCACTTGAGTAAACCACCGTGGTTTTTGGGGCTGTCAGACAGTTAGTGAGCCACCTCTGCGACAACAACCCCCTGACACATAGTGGTTAGGCAAAAGGCATGTCTTGGCATTTAATGTTTATGACGTAGGAGACAACTAGTGCATCAGTCATTTAATGTTGTGACATAAAGTATGAGGGATGTCTTTCATAGTCTTTAATGACTGAGTTGCCTCGGGAGTGGTGTGGGGGGCTATTTAAGGACCCCAACCACCTTTGAGGAGAGGATGATCTTTTGAGAGTTCAAAAGTTATTACTAGAGATACACATCAGAGAGAGAGAATTATTGCAAACTAGAGGGCTTATCCACTCACCATTGTCATTTATTACGAAGCTTTTAATACATAACAGAGATCCTTGAGAGTTTTTTTTAGTATGTTTGCCTGCCTACCAAGGTGTATCTAGGGTGCTTACTTCTCTCTCCCTCTAGCTAAGTTATTTCTGAAGTTCTTTATTATATTGTGAGTTATACACGAGAGATTTGTGAGTATAAGATGGGTTCCATACATTCCAAACTGCTCTTCGTGTCTTGTGGCTAAATCACTAGTGTTTTTCTAACTAACTTTGTCATCACCATACTCAAAAGGGGTTACGCCTCCATCTTATCTAAAACTACCCTCTTACAGTTATAATAATCTTCCACATTCTATTTGAGTCCCACACGCACTGTTCCACGCATCTCCCAAATCACGCACTATGATGACGTCATCCTCGGCCTATGATATGAGGCCGAGGGCAAAGTTCCTGCTGGCAACGAGCCTGGCCTAGTTTGGGCCTCGTACTGTCGTACCCTCATAGGTCATTCAGACCATGATGAGGGGTCGACCCCTTGAAGGGTCATCTAAGACATGATGAGGGGTCGTCCCCTTGAAGGGTCATCTGAGGCATGATGAGGGGTCGGCCCCTTGAAGGGTCATCCGAGACATGATGAGGTGTTGGCCCACTGAAGGGTCATCTGGTCCTGAGATGGGGTCGGCCCCTTAAAGGTTCATCTAATATTAACTGAGAGACCATCTTGGCCTCGTCCAGGTGGAGGGCATCCTCGGCCTGGCTGAGGGTATGTATGGGCACATCAATCACCCCCCAGCCCTTAGCCATCGATGTTATTGAGATGGCTGGGGGATAGTACTGCTTCTGAGATGAGTGTATGATCAGTTTGGTGAGTGACACCAGTCAAGATGATTTGATTCCTAGGCAGACATCCATCGTCGTTCCAGTTTCCCAGACGTGGCGGCTGCACACTTGGCCTGGGACTTTGTGCCCTAATGATACCCTCCTCGTGGGCAGTATTTTGCCTTGGTTAATGGGCCCATTCATTAGCAAGATATTTACATGATTTTTTGAAGTTATTTCCTTTCTTCTTCGCGCCTTAACTCTCTCTCTAGCTTCTCAATAGCTCCATAGCCATTTCTGCAATTTCTTCTGCATCAAGACTCGTTGTCTTCGCCTTCATTCTTAGGTAACCTTTCTTTCCTTTAGATTCATACTTGAGCCTTCAACTATAATATGCATTTTGCATTTGGGTTTCTTTTCGCTTTCTCCTTGGTTGTTTTTCTTTTTTTGGCGTTCTTCTCCGGCGGGCTGTTCTTCTTGTTCTTGAGTGTTCTTGATCAAAACCCTTCATTTCTTTGGTTTTAATCCAAAAGTCTAACTTAATCAACTGCAAACTTATTTGTGGTTAGGTTAGCCAAACTCCTTTAAGTGGAGGGTCGTCCCCTTAATGCTTAGGAGGCTTTACGATCTAGCCAAGGAATTTCCATCCCTGAGAGAGAAGTTCTTCGTAGATATTAGGCGAATATAGGAAGAGGACGAGAGAAGACGAGGGGCCGACCCTAATTGGGTAAGACCCATTTTTCCCATTCCATTAGCCACAATAATACCCCTTCATTCCTACGAGTCGTCTTGTCATCCAGTCGAGAGTCAATCATACGAGGGGGAAATAGATCATAGAGCATCGTCACCGATGGGTGCTGGTCCTTTCGAGAGGGGAGAGACATCCACTCTTAGCCCAAGCTGACAGGTCGAGGGCACAGCACCTTCTGAGGGTATCCCTGTGACAACCCTATCCCCTCTTGCATTTCAAGTAGCCTTTCCAGATGGTCCCCCAATAGGCGACGAGGCTAGGGACGAGAGAGCTGAGGATGATAATGAGGGTTCTTCTGATGATGATGATGGTCAAGTTGATACTTCAAGTGACTCAACTTATGTATCGTCGGTTAAGGACCGTGATCTCTTAGTATGGAGGCATCTTTTTGGCATACAACCTCATATAAGTATGAGGGTTCCTACTGAATCTGAGAGGGTCTTCTAGGGGGGCGAGGGAGAGATTGTTGTTTATGAGCAGATACTAAGGGTAGGCGTTAGGTTCCCTCTACACCCTTCTATAGTCGACATCTTGTCTGCCCTTGGGGTTTCCCCTTCTCAACTTCCTCCCAACTCGTGGAGGACTATCCTTGGCTACATCTCACTTTGGAAGAATTCATTTACCGACGAGCCCTCGGCCGATGTATTCCTTGCCTGCTACAACATCACCTCATCATCCAAACAACCTGGGTATTTCCATTTGGGGACTAGAAAGTCTGACAAAAAGCTTCTCCACATGGCTCAGACTTCCAATCATGACTGGAAGAAAAGGTTTTTCTTTATCTCCGGGATTGGGAATTCCCCACCGAGGTCGAGCTCGTGGAATATGGTTCGAGGGTACCAAGGGTATGGTCCAACCCTTCAATGAAAGTGCGATCAGACCTCGGATTCAGCTTGGAGGAGAGGGTCATTGTTGACTACCTGACGGAGCGAGGGAAAGAGGGAGAACTTGCCAAATTTGAAGATTTGATGACCCCTCATTTCTTTGAAGAAGCTGGTCTGAGGGTCGGCCCCCCGACTGAACTATGTGAGTGGTTTTTTACTCAATTTTTGATTTTTTCCAAGTGTTTCGTCTTTGTCTCTGCATCTTTCTAATATATCGTCTCCTTTTCAAGTCGTCCTGCAAATATCTCTGACCAACTTTGGGAGATGACTGCCCTAAGCTTACTATCTGGCCTAGGAAAGAAAAAGGGCAAAGAGCCTCAGCAGCCTTCGAGGAAGACAAAGGGCGTGTGGCCGACACATGTTGAGCCGACTGTCGACAGTCATAAAAGAAAAGAGTCAGAAGTTCTTGTTGATCCTCAGTCGAATTCTAGGACGAGGGCAAGGGTGGAGAGGTCTGAGGGGACTGGATCCTCTTCCAGTATGGGGGCTTATTGGTCCCAAAATTTGTCATTTATAAAGGCTGAACCATCCTCCCTCATAGCCAACCTGAGGGTGGCCAAGGCTTCCATGTTCTCTGCTCCCTCGGCCGCTGATTATGACTTTTTATCAAAGATGCCCCCTGCCAAGGTGTATGATTACGGTATGCATACTCTGGCCCAGGTACTTGTTTTTACTTCATTTCCTCAGTCAACTGTTCACCAACTGTTCCCTTGGACCCTTACTAAGTGCCTACTTTTGTGCAGACTGTTTGTGCTTTCGCGTCGGCCATCAAATGGATGGCCGAGAATCAAAAAAAAAATTATGAAGTCGAGAGAGCTATCCAGCATGAGGCTGAGCTACAGACCGAGCTTGAGACTGTCAGGGCAACATTAGAGAGTGCTAGGACTGAGCACGCTAAGGTCCTGGATGAGATTACGAGGCAGCATGATGCTGACTTGAAAGTGAAGGATGACCTCTTCAAGGCAAAGGAAGAAGCCCTGAACGTTCAGTTCAAGAGAGAACTAGCTGAGGCAGTGAAGAAGGCCGAGGCTGATGCAGTGGAAGATTACAAACTCTCATACGAGTTTCAAGGCTTAGATCTTGAATACTTGGATAGGGGGATCAAGACAGCCTATCGGTGGGTCATCCTAAAGTTTACTGATGCTGTATCGTTTATCCGCCCCTCTCTGGAAGCAGTGGAGTTGAATGACTCCCTAATTGTTGAGGCGCTGGCCCATGTAGAGTCACAAATGAACGTTGAAGGCATCGAAACCTCTGAGGATCGGCCTGTTTTTGTCGTCGAAGAGACCCCTGTTGTTAATCTTGAAGCCCTGCCCTCTGATGTTGCTCAATAGGGTGGTCGTATGTGGCCCATACCCTCTGCATGTAAAGTTTTTGTACTTGACTTCCTTTTAGACAAATATTGTAGCAGAGCTTCATGAAATTTGCTCTTATAATGGAATTTCTCTCTTCCTGTCTTCTATGCTTGTCTCTTGTATGATTTGACTTAGCTGTTATGTGTTCACCCATCTTACAAGTCCCTCCTCGTCTTTCTTGAGGGTGAATGGGGGGTCGTCCCCACCATTGACCCTCATTATAGCCGAGGGTGGTTACCACCAATCTTAATGATGTTTTAAATTTCAAGTCCCCCCTCGTCTTTCTTGAGGGTGAATGGGGAATCGTCCCCACCATTGACCTTCATTATAGCCGAGGGTGGTTATCACCAATCTTAATGATGTTTTAAATTTCAAGTCCCCCTCGTCTTTCTTGAGGGTGAATGGGGGGTCGTCCCCACCATTGACCCTCATTATAGCCGAGGGGGGTTACCACCAATATTAATGATGTATTAAATTTCAAGTCCCCCCTCGTCTTTCTTGAGGGTGAATGGGGGGTCGTCCCCACCATTGACCCTCATTATAGCCGAGGGTGGTTTCCACCAATCAATGATGTTTTCAATCAAGTCCCCCCTCGTCTTTCTTGAGGTTGAATGGGGGGCGTCCCCACCATTGACCCTCATTATAGCCGAGGGTGGTTACCACCAATCTTAATGGTTTTCAATTAAGTCCCCCCTCGTCTTTCTTGAGGGTGAATGGGGGGGCGTCCCCACCGTCGACCCTCATTATAGCCGAGGGTGATTACCACCAATCTTAATGATGTTTTCAATCAAGTCCCCCTCGTCTTTCTTGAGGGTGAATGGGGGGTCATCCCCACCATTGACCCTCATTATAGCCGAGGGTGGTTACCATCAATCTTAATGATGTTTTAAATTTCAAGTCCCCCCTCGTCTTTGTTGAGGGTGAATGGGGGGTCGTCCCCACCATTGACCCTCGTTATAGCTGAGGGTGGTTACCACCAATCTTAATGGTTTTCAATAAAGTCCCCCCTCATCTTTCTTGAGGGTGAATGGGAAGTCGTCCCCGCCATTTACCCTCATTATAGCCGAGGGGAGTTGCCACCAAGAATAACCCCAATTATACTAGAATTAACAAACATAAGATGAGGGACCAATATGACATTCTCATTAACATTCCAAGTGTTCTGCTGGAGCAATACATTCATTACAACTGTGATTCGATACGACATTACAATATTATTGATAGTATTTCTTCAGGTGATCTGCATTCAACGGATTCAAAAAGGGTTCCCCTTCAAGGTTTTCTAGTCTATAGGTTCCAGGAACAACTTCATCAATGACCCTATATGGGCCATGCCAATTTGGGTGGAGCTTGTTAGGCTTTTTCCATGTCTTTTTTAGGACTAGGTCCCCCACTGCGATTGGACTTTGCTTCACCCTATGGTTGTAAAACCTGGCAGTCTTCTGCTGGTAGGCATCTTGCCTTATCTCAGCGTCTTCCCTCCTTTCCTCGATCAAGTCTAAGTCAAGTCTCCTTTCATCCATATTCCTCTGGGGGTCATACATTTGGACCCTATGAGTAGGAAACCCAATCTCGGTGGGGATGACGGCTTCTGAGCCATACGCCAGCCTGAATGGGGTTTCTTTGGTAGGAGTCTTTGTCGTCATCCTGTAGGCCCACAGTATAGCGTATAACTCCTCGACCCATCTTCCTTTTGCCTCCTCAAGCTTCTTTTTGATCCCGTCTACGATTGTCCTATTTGTAACCTCCATTTTCCCGTTAGCCTGAGGTTGGCCCGGGGTAGAGAAGAGCTGTTTGATACTCATCCTCTCACAGTACTTTTCCAGAGATGTATTCTTAAATTGAGTCCCGTTATCCGAGATGAGGGTGTTGGGGAGACCATATCTGCATATAATGTTTTTCCAGATAAACTGGAAGGTCTTCTGCTCTGTGATTGTTACCATCGGCTCCGCCTCCACCCATTTTAAAAAATAGTCAATTACCACGATCAAGTATCGATAGTTATTGACGGCCCTGGCAAAGCTCCTACTAGATCGATTCCCCATACTGTGAATGGCCATGGGTATGAGATAGAGGTAAGAGGCTGATGGGGCTGGTGAGGGATTGTGGCAAATCTTTGACATTTATCGCATTTTTCTACGTATGTCGTGGCGTCTTTCCCCAGGGTCGGCCACCAGTATCCCTGGGTTATTATCCTCTTTGCTAATGATCTTCCCCCAATGTGGCTTGAGCATGACCCACATTGCACATCTTGCAGAATGTGAGGGACCTCATACGGGTGCACACATCTGAGTAAGGGGAGCAAGAACCCCTTTTTGTATAAGGCATCTCCGATGACAGTGAATTTCGTAGCTCTATATCTCAACTTCTTCCTCTCTTGTTTTGCCTTCGGCATCTCCCCCTCTCTAATGTATCTAATTAGAGGGTCCAACCACGAAGCTTCCTTGTCGATGTTTAAGCAAAATCCAAGTGTTCCATCTTCTTCTTCGATTGTTGGTCGAAGCAAAATTTCTACTAGCAAGTGCATCGGCTCGGCCATTGTCATGCCTAAGTATCCTCTTCAACTTTACCTCTCTGAAGCTCTTTAATAGTTCCCTTACCCTTTATAGGTATTTGGCCATTCTCTTATCCTTAGCCTCATAGGCTCCTAGTATCTGATTCACCACTAGTCTTGAATCACTATGGATCGCAATATCATCGACACTAAGAGACTTAGACAAGGAGAGGCCTGCTATCAGGGCCTCATATTCAGACTCGTTGTTGGAGGCTTTGAAGTTGAACCTTAGGGCATACTCAATGTATGTACGATCAGGTGCTGTTATAATTAATCCAGCCCCATTTCTGCTTTTGCAAGAGGACCCGTCCACGAAGAGGTTCCACGCGGTTTCTTCCTCTGAGAATTTTCCCTCGGTGAGTGACCCCTGTCTAAAGAGATATCTTCCCTCTTCATTTTCTACCACTTTTTATCCAGCGGTGCTTGTATCAACCTTGTCTGTGGAGGGATCAATAATTTTATCTTGTCGGGTATCTGTCTTCTCGAGGTTTTCCTCTTCAGCCTCATCATCTTCCCAAGTAAATTCAGCCACAAAATCCGTTAACGCTTGCCCCTTAATGGCCACCCTAGGTTGATATACAATGTCAAACTCCCCCAACTCTATAGCCCAGGCCATTAGCCTCCCTAATTTTTCTAGCTAGTGTAAGACCTGTCTGAGAGGAGAGTCGGAGAGGATGACCATTGTATGGGATTGGAAGTACCGCTTTATTTTTCTTGATGCATGGATCAAGGCATATGCTAACTTCTCCATCCTTGGCTATCTTTGCTCTGCCCCCTGGAGTGCCTTACTATTAAAATATGCAGGCTTCTGTACTCTGTCCTCTTCTCTCACAATGGTTGCACTGATGGCCGATTCTGAGACGGCTAGGTACACATGTATCTGTTCGCCTTGCACTGGTCATGACAAAATCAAGGGAGACCCTAAGTATGACTTTAGCTCCTTGAAAGCCTGATCACACTCTTCGCTCCATTCAAAGGCCTTTTTGAGAATCTTGAATAATGGTAAACACATGTCTGTGGCTCTGGACATGAACCTATTCAAAGCAGCCACTCTCCCTGTGAGCCTTTGAATGTCTTTGATGGTCTTGGGGGTCTTCATTTCTATTAGGGCCTTTATCTTTTCAGGATTGGCCTCGATGCCTCTTTGGTTGACAATGAACCCCAAGAACTTCCCTGCTCCAACCCCGAAGACACATTTGGCCGAGTTGAGCTTCATTCAGTACTTGTCCATTATGTTAAAGGTCCTCTCTAGGTCGGCCACATGATCCTCGGCCTTTAAACTCTTGGCCAGCATAACATCTACATAAACCTCCATAGACTTCCCAATTTTGTCTTCAAACATTTTATTCATGAGGTGCTGATACGTTGCCCCCGCATTTTTTAGGCCAAAGGGCATGACCCTATAACAGTATGTCCCCTTGATGGTAATGAAGGTCGTTTTCTCTGAGTCTTCAGGGTTCATGAAGATCTGGTTGTACCCTGAATAGGCATCCATGAAGCTCATGAGCTCATGGACTGCGGTAGCATCTACTATCTGATCAATGCGGGGGAGAGGGAAGTTGTCTTTGGGATAATGTTTATTGAGGTCTGTGAAGTCTACGCACATTCTCCACTTCCCATTGGCTTTTGGTACTATGACTGCGTTGGATAGCCATTCGGGATAGATGACCTCCCTCATAAACTCTGCATCTTCTAGCTTCTTAACCTCATCCCTAATGACCTCATACTTCTCTCAAGAATAAATTCTCCTCTTTTTCTTTACTGGCTTTGCACCCTCTACCACGTTGAGCTTGTGGCTCATAATTTCGGGGTTGATCCCCGGCATATCCGCGTGACTCCATGAAAAGACACTCTGCTTTCTTCTTAGCATCTTGATGAGGTCTTATTTTATGTCTATCTTCAAAGCTTTACCGACTTGGATGGTTTTTTCCGGCTCATCCTCATTAAGGATGATGGATTCTACCTCTTCCACGGCTACTCCTTTCTTCAGTTTTTTCTCATCCCTAGGGTTAAGGGTATCAATATTGTAAGCAGCTGTTGCCTTCTTGTGCGCCTCTCTTTCTTCGGCGGAGTTTAAGTAACATTCTCATGCCGTTGTCTGGTCTACCTGAACTTCCCCTACCCCGTAAGTGGTCAAAAATTTGATCATCTGATGAATCGTAGACAGCACAGCCTCAAACCCCTTGAGGGCTACTCGCCCCAGTACAATGTTGTAGGTCAAGAAGACATGTCCATCCATCATGAACAAGTTGACCTTATTGCTAAGCCATCTCGGCCACTCGTCCCCCATCCTGACATCGGCCTTATACACTCCTAGAGGATGAACCTTTTCCCCAATGAACCCAATCAATAGGTGATGGTATGGGATGAGTCTATCACGGCTGAGGCCTAAGGCTTTGAAGCATGGCCAAAACATCACATCTGCATAGCTACCCCCATCTACCAAGATCCTCGGCACCTCACATTCGTGCACCCTGGTAGTGATGACTAGAGGGTCATCATGCGGGGCTAAGAGGCCTTTGAAGTCCATTCTTCAAAA
This sequence comes from Sambucus nigra, assembly GCA_949130495.1. Taxonomy (NCBI): domain Eukaryota; kingdom Viridiplantae; phylum Streptophyta; class Magnoliopsida; order Dipsacales; family Adoxaceae; genus Sambucus; species Sambucus nigra. Next base: position 395,182,020 of record OX422215.1, read on the forward strand.
TCCCACTATCAGGGTATCCATATCAACCTTCTTCCTCTTTTCTGACTTTGCCTCAACAGAGGTTGATTGTACAGCCTTTGTCACTGCCTTGGCTTCATCTATATGGGCCTTCATGTCTGCGACCTCTGACTCTCCTCCTGCTAGTCCCCCGGAGATCATCCCAATATCGAGTGCTATCATATTAAGTCTCTTTACAGGGCCATGATCGTCTCTCGGTGGGAGGTCAGGGTCATTCTCATCATCTGAAGGGTCGTCCCTTCGATTTGGAGGATCTTCTCAGCATGCATCACCTCTCTTCTTTTTAGGGTCATCCCCTCGGCCCCTCTTGAAGGCGCCTTTGTCAACGTACTTCCTAAGCTTCCCTTCTTTTAACATTTTCTCGATTTCATCTCTCAGAGCAAAACATTTATCGGTCATATGGCTATGGTCTTGGTGAAACTCACACCATAGGTTTTTGTTCCTCTTATGAGGGGTTGCCCTCAACTTCTCAGGCCACTTCAAGGATCGATCACTCTTTATCTCATTCAGAATGTGCTCACAACTAACCGTCAGAGGGGTATAGTCGGCAAATTTGTCATATGCCAGCCTCTTCTTCCCCTCTTTGTTCTTTTTCTGGTACTTACCCCCACTAGTACCTCCTTTTTCATCTTCGTATTTTGCGACCATCACCTCTTCGACGTTCATCACCTTTCCTGTTATTGACAGCAATTCAGCCATTGTCCTCGGGGGGTCTTCCGCAAGCTTCGATAATAGCTTTCCCTTTTGGAGTCCTCCAATGAGGGTTGTCATGGAAATGCTTTCCTCATAGTAAACCTCTAACTTTTCTTTGTTGAATCTGGCTATGTAGTCTCTTAGGCTCTCATTCTTACCCTGCTTAACATAGAGCAAGTGTGTGGTCTTCTTATGTGGCCTCACTCCAAAGCAAAAGTTATGGATAAACCGGTTTGCTAACTGCTTAAAGTTTTCAATGGAGTTCTTAGGGAGAGACATATACCAGACATGTGCAGCCCCAGTCAGAGTGCCAGAAAAGGCACGACACCTCATCTCGTCTGAGATAGAGTATATGTCTTTCGCTGATTGGTACATCTCAATATGATGGACATAGTTAGTAATCCCATCATACCGTGGGGTGACCACTGGTGGCTTGAACTTGGATGGAGTGGGGAAGTTGACTATCTGTGCCACAAAGGGTGAGCCTATGGAGTATCCTCTCTGAAGAGGGTCCCGGCTTTTCAGAATATCACCAATCTTATCTTCCAACCTTTGGATCGAGTCATTCCAGGGCCTCGTAGGGTCGGCTTGGACGATGTTATCCCCTGTCGCCTCTCTGAGGTGAACGGAGGGTTCCACTGCGGTAGGTTTGTGTCAACTGTTTACTTCTCCCTGACCGTCGTCCCATCCGTGGGGTCGTCCCCCATGGGGTCGTCCATCTGCTGCCTCCCTTCTGGACCTCGCAACACTTATCGACCGGGATAATTTTTCTCGCAAGTCATTTACTGGGCCTAGCCTCTCAAAGGCCGACCCTCTGCTCAGACGATCGAAAGTAGAGCCCCTCGAGCGATCGTTAGGATTTTGACTTCCACACTTCCCTCTGCTCTCCTGGAGAGGTCGTACAGTATTGTTGGAGACCTCATACGGCTCCCAGCACTCTATGGGGGCCTCCTCCCTTTTTAGATCATCATACATGTCTTCTAGGCAAGGGTTTCCTTGCCTCCCCAGGCATAGATACCGGGGTTCAGCAACATCCCTCCATCGCTGAGGAGGTGGCAAGTCTTTACATGGTGCCTGGGGTGGCCCCTGGCCTCATGATGCACTGGAGCCGTTGTCGGAGTAATCATCTCTGGTGAAACTTCTGGTGGTCTTAGTATGTTTTGGCTGAGAGCTATGAACTGATCCTGCATAATTCGTTGGCTTGCTGCTAGAGACTTCAAGGCGGCCACCACATCAGCCATCTCAGACTGAGGTGATGGTTGACTGGAACTGGGTTCTACTCCACTATCTGTTGGAGGAAGAGGTGGTGGTGGCATCTCCAGTGTCATGTGTTTAAGATATAAAAGAGATGAATGATCAAAAGACTGATGAGCTTGAAAGCCTTAATGGGTCTCTTTCAATGGTGAAGCAGCTCCACAAAGGGGAAGATCTGGTTCACCACCAGAGTGTCCAGTGAGGTCAAGTTGTATAAAGTATGAGATGTCTTCTCGTTCCCATAGACGGCGCCAAACTGATGATGCTAAGATACAGTACCACCAGATAAGTGATGATGAGCTCAAACAGTAATAACAATGGCAGCCATAGAGATGTATGTGTGTAAGTGTATTGAAGGGTATGAGTATAAGAGGAATAAGACAATGATGTATAATGTTCAGCTAATTAGTCCTACATCCATTGTGAGTGTGTAATCCACTAAGTATGGGCACTAATAGCCTTAGATACATTGCACATAAGCTCACTCTCTCTCTCTACTGTGTGTACAAGCAGAGTTTTAGCTAGGGTTACAATTATCGATCCACTTGTAGGGTTGTAGGTGACAAGTATATATAGGTCTTGGGGGGAGTAGTGTACCCCCCAAGCATGCATGGTGCATGTGAGTTATGATCTAGCCAATCCCCTACTGACACCTGGAGGTGCCACCTGTGATTAATGATGACATAATATTCCCTCACGTGAGGGGTTGATATTGTTATAACGGTCTTCCACGTGCCATATGAGTCCCACGCGCACTGTTCCACGCATCTCCCAAATCACGCATTGTGATGACATCACCCTCGGCCTATGATGTGAGGCCTAGGGAAATGTTCCTGCTGGCAGCAAGCCTGGCCTAGTTTAGGCCTTGTACTGTCGTACCCTCATAGGGTCATCCAAACCATGATGAGGGGTCGACCCCTTGAAGGGTCGTCTGAGACATGATGAGGGGCCGACCCCTTGAAGGGTCGTTTGATCCATAATGAGGGGTCGGCCCCTTGAAGGGTCGTCTGAGGTATGATGAGGGGTCGGCCCCTTGAAGGGTCATTCGAGACATGATGAGGTGTTGGCCAACTGAAGGGTCGTGTGGGCCTGAGGTGGGGTTGGCCCCTTGAAGGATCGTCTGATATTAGCTGAGAGACCACCTTGGCCTCGTCCGGGTGGAGGGAGTCCTCGGCCTGGCCGAGGGTATGTAAGGGCACATCACTGGAGGCTCTAAGGGATGGGGTTCCTCGAATAGAGGTACCTCCAGTTTAGGCGACGACGGGCATTCCAGGGGTGACACAAGCTTTCACGAGTGGAGGGCTGGGACCCACTCAGGTGGCGCTCCTCGTGAGTAAGTTTTATGAGATTTTTCAAACTCTGACAGCTTCAACGATGCTGGGAGGATTGGAAGCCAATGCCTTCGTAACACCAGGGACATCCCTAACGGCCCCACCAGGTGCAGGTGTGGCGAGAATGGTCCCAGCAAGCATACCCTTTGTTGTGAATCTAGCCGTGGGAACCTCAGGAGTTTCAACGGCACCAACTGTGATGATTGTTCCAGCTACAATGGGTACTCAGCCCATGGTCCCGTTAGTTATTGCCCCAGTAGCATCACCCATGGAGGAAATGAGAAAGGAGATGCAGAAAGAGATTTTGAAGTTCATGCAAGCCTCCTCGTAATCTTCTGGCGAGGTAGCTTCGGTTTATGATGACTTTCGAACACCCTATCCTCAGGAATACAACGATGAGCCCTATCCAAAGGACTATATTCCTTCTATTTTTGAAAAATACACAGGAAAGGGTGGGAACCCAAAGGATCATATTAAACGCTTTGTCGAACATTTGGGGGCACATTGTAATAATAAAAGGCTTAGGATGAGGGAGTTTTCTAAGTCCTTGACCGATAAAGCCTATACCTGGTATTCCCATTTGACTCCTAAGAGTGTTTCTACATGGGAGGAGATGCACGTATTGTTTGTCCAGAAGTTCTTTCTGGCAGAAGATGAATTCACTTTGACCCAGTTGGGTAGGGAGAAGCAACGACCTGGGGAAGAAGTGGTGGCCTATGTTCGAAGGTTCAAGGAAAGATCCCTCGATGTGAGGGAGGAGGCCAAAGAATCTAAGTTATTACAGATCTACGTTGAGTGGCTGCTTCCCGAGTACATCTGCCATCTTATCAATGAGACGCGCGAGGGGAGTTTATGGGCATTCTTAAAAGCGACGAGAAATATCTCCTTGGTGGTGCGTCCCAATCCGGTGGTGGTGCCCATAATGTTTAGGCAGCCGATGCAACTCGGGGGGAGGTCCCAACCCCCACAAGTAGGGTAAACTGAAGGGGGAGATAGGGGCAAAGCACCGAAGAAGGACAATAAGAGGAAGTTCGGAAGAGACAAGGAAGACCCACCACCATTGCCTTGTAGAGTGGAGGAAGTTGTCAGTCGTTACAACGCGATGGTCCAAGGGGGGACGATCTATGAGCCAAAGGGCATTCCCATCGGGGAGCCCGATGCGGTAACGAAGGCGGATCCAAAGTATTGCCAGGTTCATCGAAGGATCCAGCATCCAACCGAGAGTTACTTTACGCTGAGAAGAATCATCGATAAGTACGTAAAGGCAGGGACGTTGCAAATCCCTCCACAGAACGTCAACAAAAACCCCTTGCCAGCACATGAGCTAATCTTGTGGTGGCCTATGACGAAGAGGCTGAGAGAGGATAAAGAGAGTCAACAATAAAGAAAAGAGAGTACGAAGAGGCTATGGAAGATTGCACGAGGGGAATGGCTAATGTAGTGTTGGCTTATGACGAAGCAAGCGCCAAGGATGCGGAGGAGGTATATGGTGCTGAAGGTGAGGAAGTAGACCCAGTTTTAGAATACTGTGCAGTTTTGAAATCCCCTAAGTTTACTTGGTTCTTCAACCAGGTGGGGGTACCGAAGGAGAGTAGGTTAAAGATAACCCAGGCAATACTCGATATTACGAGGAAGAACGCAGTCCCTTCGCTGAGATGGAAGGGACCCATGGCCAGGTTAGTAAGAAAGTTTCTGTCAGAGGTAACCTTCAGCGATGCAGATAGGGCTATAAGGTTTCCTCACAATAGGCCATTGTATGTGACTGCCAGTGTCAACGGAACTAGCTTCGCAAGAACTCTTATGGATGGGGGAGCTTCCATTAATATCATGCCAATCAACTCTTTTTATGCAGCCAATATTCCAGAGGAAAGGTTTGTTCCCATGCCTTTGGTAACTTCGAGGTATGATAACCAGTCCTCCAAATCCATTGGGGACATTAATGTTGGGATTGTAATGGGAAATCTGAGTTCCCATATTAAGTTCCACGTAATAGAGAGTGCAACTTCCTATCATCTGCTAATAGGGAGGGTGTAGATGCACAACCAAGGGCTAGTTCCTTTTACGTACCACCAATGTGCCAAAGAGAATGTAAAGGGCATGGAGGTGTCCATTAGGGCTACAAAGAGGCCCTTCGCTGTTGAGGAGGCTCACTTAGTGGATGCATCATTTTACACAGAGTTAGAGGAGGATGCCCGGGTCTAAACAAGAAGAATGGAGGTAGCATGGGTTCCCTCAATGAGAGAAAGAATGGGGCCCTTAAATGAGCAAAAAAAGGAGGTTTCGAGCAGGGAAATAATCGAAGAAGCTCACCTGGTAGTCCCTCGGCCCCAAGGCATCTCGAAGCATCTCAAAGACAGAATGAAGCCTAGAGTGGATCCAATGGAGCATGAGGTCCAACGACAAAGCGTGATGAGTCGGTTCTCAGGAGAAAGAGTGGTCGAAGCTTCTAGAGAGAAGAAGAGGAAGGCAGTCACTGCTACCAGTAGACAATGCAATAAGGTCATTACCAAGGAGGGAAAGGTGGTGTATCGATTATAACGGTGTGAGCGGGCATCCGAGGAAGATGATGATGAGGTTGACCCGATATATGAATGCTTTCTGGTAGATCAACGGGGATAGTGCATGCTAATAAATAATTCCAGCATACAGGAATTCGTAAAGGAAATCGCTGAAGAATCGGATTACATAGCAAATCAACCGAAGCCCCAGGCACAAGAGTTAGAGCAATTAAACCTGGTGATGGAAGGAGAGGATCTGAGGCCCATCTTCATCTTGAAGGATCTCAGTAAGGAGAAATGAGAGGCCTTATTTAAGTTAATTCGGGATTTTATAGACGTCTTTGTGTGGAAATACACAGAGATGGAGGGGTTGGATGAGGAAGTAAGCTGCCACAAGCTAAATGTAATGCCTTCAGCCATTCTAGTAAAATAATCAACGAGGACATACAAGCCTGAGCTAGATTTGAAAATCAAGGAAGAGGTTCAACGCTTACTAACGGTAGGGTTCATCACGCTGATACAGTACCCACTCTGGCTATCCAGTATCGTCCCGGTGGGAAAGAAGGATAAAAACTAAATAAGGATTTAAGTGGACTTCAGAGATTTGAATAGAGCTTTCCCCAAAGATGAGTTCCCTCTGCCATCCATTGATAGCTTGATAGATGCAATAGATGGTCATGAGATGTATAGCTTCATGGATGGGTATGTGGGGTAAAACCAGATCAAGATGGACCCCTCGGATACAGAGAAGACAACATTCAGAACCCCGTTGAGTAACTTCATGTATGGGGTGATGTTGTTTGGACTCAAGAATGCTGGGGCAACTTACCAGAGAATAATGATGGCGATTTTCCATGACTTCTTTCACAAGTTTATGGAATTTTATGTGGATGATTTGGTCATCAAGTCAAGGAGGGAGGAGTCCCATCCGAGAGATTTGAGGAAGGTGTTTTCCCATTGTAGGAAGTATAAATTGAAGACGAATCCATTTAAATGTGTTTTTAGGGGGACAAGTGGGAAATTCCTAGGCTTTGTGGATCAGGACAAACAGCGGGCGATCTTGGAAATGCCATGCCCAAGAACGGCGAAGGAGCTGAAGAGTTTCCTCAGTAAAGTCTCCTACCTTAGGAGATTTGTGCCCAGATTGGCCAAAATAACACATATGTTGATGCAGCTGTTACAAAAGGACACGAAGTTCAAATGGGAGGAGGTTCACCAGGAGTCTCTTGACGAGCTGAAGAAACTGCTCATTTCACCACAGACCATGGTTCCCCTGAAGGCAGGAGTATTGTTGCAGTTGTACCTCACATCCACCACAAGATTCGTGGGAGCTTTGCTGGCACAAGAGATCGACGGGTAAGAACGGCCAGTCTATTACCTCAGCAGGATCATTCATGGTCCAGAAGTCAGGTACAATAGCTTAGAAAGGCATTGTTTAGCCTTACTCTTTGTAGCTCAAAAACTTAGGCATTATATGTTGTCTTTTACAATTCATATTATAACTAGATGTGATCCTATTAAGTATTTTCTAGCAAGAACGATTTTGATTGGTAGGGTAGCTAGGTGGTTCCTCATCCTATCTGAATATGACTTGAAGTGCGTGGTTCCTCGCGCAAACAAAAGCTAGGCATATGCTGATCTGTTGGCTATCTTCCCCTCAGGAATGTTCGAGACACCCAAAGAAGATATTCCAGGAGACAATTTGCAGGCCAACCATCTAGATGCAATGGATAAGGAATTGATAATGCAATTCGATGGGTCATCGGCAGAAAAAAAAACGTGGGGCAGGGGTTATTCTTTCGAAAGGAATGGAGGAGATTTTCCTTTCTTACAAGTTAGATTTCCCTTGCTCTAATAACGAAGTAGAATATGAAGCATTGGTGTTGGTATTGCTAGAGGCTCTTCGAAGGGGAATCCATTCACTTTGCATCAAAGGGGATTTAAACTTGGTGGTTAAGCAAGTGGATGGATAATACGCATTGAAACATATGAGCCTGGCACCATACAGAACAATCATCCAGAGACTTCTTTGCCAGTTCTATCAGACTAAGATCAGCAGGCAGCCCAGAACGATGAACCGCCACCCAGACGCCTATGCCACCATTGCCCAAAAAATGGTCATGAGGAGCGATACAACTACCATTGTAATTCAACGAAGAATATCTCCTTCGATGGTACAGTCAATCCTTCCAATGGAAGAAGATGGGGACTGGAGGGGAGAGATTAAGAGGCAACTGGAGGCTGGTGAAGGAACGATGGGGCTCAGAGAATTGGCCCAATACTTTATGAACCAGGGAAACCTTTACTTCAGAAATACAGGAGGATGGCTGTCAATATAAATCATCCCAGAAGAAGCAGGACAGAGGTTGAAGAAGATGCACGAAGAGCACTGCAAAAAGACTGAGATCCCCTATATAGAAGAATTCAAAGGGAGGGATATTTCTGGCCCAGCATGAAGCAGGATGCAGCCGAGTTACAACGAAAGTGTGAAAAATGCCAATTATTCTTTGAGGCAGCTGAATGTCATTTCGTGGAGGCTCAGCCTGACTGGAGGCATCCCTATATTGACTTCATTAAGGATGGAGTTGTCCCAACGGAGAAAATTAATGCGATGGGACTTCGGTGAAGGGCCTCGAGATTTTATGTTCAGGAGGGGTAGCTTTATCGAAGTGGATACTTTAACAAACCTTTGCATTGCATCACATGAGAAGAGGCAATAGAGGTCCTCAAGAAGGCACATGATCCAACTCACATAGGAGGGGCCAAGTTATATGACCAGTTAATGACTTTGGGATACTATTGGCCAATGAAGGATAAAGATTCGTCTGAGTTCGTTCGAAAGTGCAAGGCTTGCCAACTTCATGGAAATATGATCCATGCCCCATCAATGGACTTACACTCACTGGCAATGCCTTATCCTTTTCACACTTGGGCGTTCGACCTGGTAGGGGCAATACACCCTTCTTCAAGGGGGAAGATATGGATATTAGTGGCAACGGAGTGTTTCACAAAGTGGGCTGAGGCGATACCATAGAGAAGAGAAACGATAGGAGTGGTAAGCAACTTCATCAGAGAATACATCATTTGCCATTTTGGGATCCCAAAGGTTATCCTTTCAGATAATGGAACCCCTTTCGTCAATTCAGAAGTAACGATGTTAACAGACAAATACTCCATTGTCCATCACACTTCGATGGTGGCATACCCAAAGGGAAATGGTCAAGACAAAGCGACTAACAAAACTTTGGTTAATATCTTGGCTAAAATGATGGAGGATATCCCAGGATCGTGGGATGACAAGATACCAGCCGTGTTATGGGCCTATCGAACGACTAAGAAAAAGCCTACAGGTATACACCGTTATCTCTTGTTTATGGGGTCGAGGCGATTCTCCCAGTAGAGTTGGAAGTTCCCTCTGCTCGATATGCTTTACGAAGTAGTATGCTCCCCCAGAGTAGGCATGTGCAGTTAGAAGCGTTGGATGAACAGAGAGATAACGCGATGCAAAATTTTCAAATGTATATGAGATAACTCTCCAGGGCATATGATAAATTAGTGAGACCAAGGAAGTTCGTGGAAGGAGACCTTGTATTGAAGGCAGCAGTGAAACATATTAGGGGGCTTCCTCTACCTAAGTTTACAGCGGATTAGGAGGGACCTTTCATCGTAAAGGAGGCACATGACTCAGGTTATTGCTTAATATCAAAAATGGAAGAAAATAAAATATTCAATATTAACAATAAATGGTTGAAAGTTTATCATGTGTAGGCAGATATATTTGACCATTGATGTAGTTAGCTGTTATGAATACACAAGTTCTTTATTTCTATTATGATGAGTGTACAATTTCTTTTTATTATGGCTCAAGAAGAGATGAAATAATTACAGAATTTCACACTTCACAATCTAAGCAAACAGTTGTAACACAAAGAGATGACATAAGAAAATAAGTATCTTTTTCCATTTATAAACTTTGGAGCATTACAAAAGTGGGAGCTATCGCCCAAGAATTACATGAAAAAAATACATATACAAGTTCATTCGCCAAGAAGAACCACAGATCTGGAGAAGAGAAAAAATCTCCAGGGAGGCCTGAAGAAGCTGCTTGGCAAGACCGTTGAGCGTTAATAGAAACCTCCAACCTTGTCTGCACCCGTGTGCGCTCAATCAGGAGTTTCTCTCGTTTTGACTTCGCCGCGCGTAAAGCTTCTTAGAGGTCCCCCACATCTTTGTCAATAGTTTCAAGAAGAGGTGCTAGCTCGGCCAACTTGGCTTCCTCGGTTCGTTGATCGCCCTGATGTTTTTATAAGAGCTCCCTTTGGCTATCCAATTGCTGGTTCGTCAAAGTCTTTAAATGTGCGATGATCCAGTCAAAACGGAACCCGTCAGATAACGCAAGAATTGGTTGAGGAGGGGTCTGGTAACACTTACAGTCAGAGTATTGGCGATTTCAGTATAATGACGGTGGCCATGCCTTGAATCCTATGGCTCATAACTGAGATGTTTGAACGTAGGCAGTCCACCATGAAGGTCTCAGGATGATAGCTCACAAGTTGCTCAATTGCTAAATGGTGGATGGAAGGCATTTGGGGAGAACGTTGGAGTACCACCAGGCATAAGGCGAGAGGATCCAAGTCGAGCAGAGGAAGCTCGCACCCAGACTCGCTCTCCACAGTGGCACCTATCGTGGAACCTTGATCATTATGGCTAGATTCTTCAGAAGTGACAGGTTCACGATGTGGCGAGGTAATGGGTGAAGGAATTGGGGGAGAATCGTCCCGAGCAACCTGAGAACAATTAGAGGAAACAAAAGAAAAAATCTTAACAAGTGTTTTCATTGTTACGTCACCGATATAGGTGGAGTTTTTGAAAAATCTTAACAAGGGTTTTCGTTGTTAAGTCACCGATATAGGTGGATTTTTTGAAAATCTTAACAAGTGTTTTTGTTGTTAAGTCACCGATATAGGTGGAGTTTTCAAAAAATCTTAACAAGTGTTTTCGTTGTTAAGTCACCGATACATGTGGAGTTTTTGAAAAATCTTAACAAGTGTTTTCGTTGTTAAGTCACCGATATAGGTGGAGTTTATGAAAAAATCTTAATAAGTGCTTTCGTTGTTAAGTCACCAATATAGGTGGAGTTTTTGAAAAATCTTAACAAGTGTTTTCGTTGTTAAGTCACCGATATAGGTGGAGTTTATGAAAAAACCTTAACAAGTGTTTTCGTTATTAAGTCACCGATATAGGTGGAGTTTATGAGAAACCTTAACAAGTGTTTCGTTGTTAAGTCACCAATACAGGTGGAATTTATGGAAAAAACTTAACAAGTGTTTTCATTGTTAAGTCATGAACATAATTGAAGTTCGAGAAACTGAGAAATACAGAGAAACTAGAAAAGTACCTCAGCAGCAGTAGGAGCGAGAACGGGAGTCACCACGGGGGCCATAATGGAATAAACTGTTGGAGGCAGGCTCATTACCTCAGAAGCCTCAACTAGGCCCTTGGTTGTAGAAGCCTCAACGGTAGGCAAAATTCCCTTGCCAACATAAGGTACTAAAGCTAACCTGGGGGGATCATCGGAAGAAGACGTTGAACCTTCAAAATATGCCCTAACGAGAGCAGTGGCACCAACCTAGGGTGGGAAGAAAAAAGGCCACTTAGAGCAAAGGGTGGCGAGAGACTTGGAGAAAGTTGCAAATAAAAAGTCAAGTGTTAGACACAAGAAGTAAACACAAAATAAAAGGGGGTAGGAATGCACCTAACTTACCGCCATTATGGCACCAAAAAGAGGAACTGCGGTAAAGGGCCTTGTCAATACAGGAGGAAGGAGAATGCTAGCTATTAGTGATGCCACTTTCACCTAAATCATCCCAACATATTAGAAATGATAAACAAAACAACGCGATAAATAAAAGATGTAAGGCTTGGAAAAAAATCTACCTGCGGGGCACTCTCTTCGATCACAGCGAGGGGCAGAGGAACCTCTTGCTCCGATGGTTACTAAGAAGAGACTACAGTAGTTGCCTCTGGCTGGCAGGGCATTTTAGCGGGCCCAATGGTAGTGGCCCCCGCAGCAGCTTCCTTAGCCCGTTGGGAGGATAATTTTCATAAGTAGGTAAGGCCTGTCATGAGGTAACAAGGAGGAGTGATATCATCTTAAGATATACCGCAACGTCCCCCCACGAAGCGGCTTACAGGGGGACTGGGGGGACTGGGGGGACTGAGAGGATTAGGACTTTCTTCTCCAACTCCCTGCGCCAAAATGTTTTCTTAGTAAGAAATGAGCATATACAACACACCTTAAGGGAAGGGGAATGAGAAATAAAGAATGCATACCTCAGATCCATAGGGAGAACGGGAAGGTATAATTACTAGTGAAGGCGGCGGGAAGGTTTCTCAAGAGTTTATCTCTTCTGGGTCTTGGTACCCAGCGTTTTCTTCCTAGAGCTCGTTGCACCACCAGTTTTAGGTACCCTCGTCCTTCTTCTCCTTTTTGTCATTGGCTCCATGGGATCAACCATGATTGTGGGGAACATACCCAGAGGAGGAAAGGCGACAGCATACCGTCAAAACTTAGCATGTATTCTGTCAACTTCAGCTTGCACCTTCCTCCTCAGCTCTTCAGCCATCTATGGAGACATAGGAGGGGGAACGGAGGTAATAGGGAATGCCTCCAAAGAAATTTGCATTTGAACTTGGGCCTTAAACTTCTTGGCCTTCTTAGCAAGTGGCTGAGAAGGCCCTTCTCCCGTGGCAGCTTCGGCCGAGGGGGAAGATGGTTTGGGAGTTGCAGTGGCCTTGGGTTTGGGCATGGCAACAAGGATCATGGGGCAGTATGGAGGAAGTTCATTGGGACGCTCTTTGGGGGTTTGGCTTAGAGGGAACTCAACCCCAAGCACGGAGTTTCCCTTAAGACCTAGTTCAGAAGAAGAGAAGGAAAGGACTGGGGGATATTGAGGGGGGGACTGAATGTACTCACGGATCATTTCCAACTGCTCCAAAGGGAACTTAGTGGCAAAATAAGTGGATGCGTTTCCCTTCCTAGTAGCACTAGGAAGGGTGACAGGGCCATCGATGGTGGACGTCACACCAATCACCGCGGCTGCAGTATAGAAGGTGCAGGCTTCAGCGAAGGTGGCCTTTGAGTAGTTGTCCTGGAACACAGGTCGAGGGGCCCCCTGATCGAACCCAAACTGCATGCTGCATCTATCAGGGTTGTAAGGCTCTGAGGTGTATCCCCATTCATTGTAGGAGGGGAGAAACCCCGGGGTAAAAAAAATGCACTACGACTTGCAAGGGATCTTCTACAACCGGATGGAACTTGACCATTATGGCTGCAGAAGGAAAGAAGCCCCAACTATGGGAAAAGTTAGACTCACTATATGGCCTCATCACGAAGGAGTATAAATGATCAAAAACCTCCCTTACCTCCTTTTAACTTTGCTTCTTGTGGAAACATAGGAGGCATGGCAATAGACTTGGCAACGATGGCAGGAAAATGAGTGTAAAGAAAGCCTGTTAGAATAATGGTGATGGCAAAATTGGCCAAGTTGTAACAGCCTAGTGATCGTGCCATGTTTAAGTGGGTTCAATCCAACCAGGTGTATATGGACCCCAAAGCGATGGAGGCTAAAGGAAGGTTGAACCCCTTGGCCAAACGAATGGAAATATTTATCAGGTCCCTCCTGGGCTAATTGTTAGGTTTCCCGATCAGAAAGAACCGTGAAAGCAATACAAGTATGTAGGTTGGTAGTTCCAGGGATGTACCTTTAACCCGGCCCGTTACATCACTGACATCCTTCGGCGTCGGAGCTTCAAAAAAATAGTTGATGAGGGTGGAAAATATGGCTTTGTTTGAGGAACCCGTGCAACGACGGAAAATTCGATCCAGCTCAACTCGATCAGCAGCTTCTTCGACATCCAGAGCCTCATCATGGTAGGTGAACTCACCCATGGGTTCAAACCCAAGGAGTAAACAAACATCCTCCAGTGTAACGGTGAACTCCCCCCACGCAGTGAAGAAGGTGTGGGTTGTGATATTCCATTAGGAGACTAGGACTTGTAACGCCACGTTGTGCTTTGAGAGGGTGAACTCACTAAACCAGTATGCGCGATAAAGCCCAACCTTGGCAAGAGCACCAGCATGAGAGCTCTGCATGTGTGTGTGTCAGGCAGTGAAATGGGCTGGTGACCCCCTAGGTGCATCGAAGTCAATTTGAGAATAGGGGAAGTCACCACGGTCTAAGCGGAAATGCAGAGTCCCCTCTGGGGCTAGATAGCCCCACTTTGATGAATCTACTTCCTCATCACCCAATAGTAAATGGTTGAACTTGGAGGAGAAATGGTAGGTCTTGCATGCCTCAAAAAATTTATCATCTTATTCAAAGATGGGCACCCAGCGATAGAAGCGTAGCTGCTCTTGACGAGCAGCATTCAGGGCAACGGCGCTAGGGGCGGCAGCAACACCAGAAATGGTGGAGGGGGAGCCTGGCTGAGTGGTGGCAGCAACCTTGGAATCACTTGGAGAAGCCATAATAGAGTGACGATGGATGATATAGCTGGGTAAGAAGGACTAAGAACAAAGAGGGACGAGCACAACCGCAGGTGGTGGTGTAAAAGATGAGAGAGGGAGGAGACTGAGTAAAGAATGGGGCAATAATGGAGGTCGTAGAGAGTTCGCACAGAGTTTCTCTCTCTATAGAAAGAGGGGAGCTTGAAGAAGATGAAGGAAGGAGAAGGGTTTTGAAATAAAAGAGACGTTTGATGGGTTTTAAACTCGACTTACCATCGCACGTGCAAAGGCCGCCAATAATCATTTCAAATGAACACGTGGCACATCGAGAAGGGTCTCGATAGTTGAAAAGATAGCACCACGTCATTAATGAAGTGACGCTTGGGGAAAAGAAGGGGGTTGCCTTCTCTAGCAAGTTTGAGTTTTGGCGCCAGAATTTTTGTCAGACATATCCAATGACTCCCCACGAAGGAAGTCCCACAACGATTTAAAAAATCTACGATGTCCCCTCCCCACAAGTCCAAACATTATTTAATTTGTGACTCATTTACATCGCGGAGAATTCCTACTTTTTTGAACATAGCGAAGCATTACAAGGGAGAATTTCACTTACCAAGTGTCCAAATGAGTATTTGAGAAGGTTAGTAGGCCTTTCGGGAGAATTTCAAATAATAAAGCTAGAATGGTTGAGGCTCGGCATGAGGAAAAAGTCATCTCGCTTCGGCTCAGTACATCGGAGAGAATTTTACTTTTTCCAGGAGATTATAATGCTGTTGTTCTAACGAATTGAGGAGGCTAGAATTTTTCACGCAGAGAGGGTTTATCGGATTGAGAAGTTTCGTGCAGACATTTCTTGTCCCAATAAATCTCTCCACGAAGGGGAAAATGTAGAGGGTGCTTGAAGGTAATCTTAATATTAGGGATAATTCCCTAATTGGCAATAGTATTTGAGATTAAGTAAGCGTGGCAGCTCAAGCATGGAACCTCAAGCGTGGCAACTCAGCGAGGCAGCTTGGCGTGGCAACTCATACTTTAGCTTGTTGTATTAGTCATATTGTATTTTTGTTTATGTTGACTGTAAGATATAACGGTAGTAATGATGTAACGAGAATAATAAAGAGTTTTAGTGTGAGGTCAAATGGTACTCACGAGAGACCAGGCTGGGCAGGGCTTGGGAGAGCTTTCATGCTCTATCGTATGACCTCGTTGTGGGAACTTTAGAGGGACTTGGTTTGGAGGATTGAGAAGTGAGGCACCGTTGGGGCTTTTCCTGACCATCTTAGATACACCTGGTAAAACACCGAAGGACCCTGACCGTGGAACCTCGGGTGAAGCATCTTGGAGTTCCATTGTGCATGGAGTTACAAACCAAATAGCCCTCTACTTAATGTCACATCTACTATAGGTGATGTCACTATCCAGCTAAACAATGTCAGACCTATACTTGAGTAAACCATCATGGTATTTGGGGTTGTCAGGCAGTTGGTGAGCCACCTCTGCGATAAGAGCCCCCTGACACACAATGGTTAGGCAAAAGGCATGTCTTGGCATTTAATGTTTATGACGTGGAGACGACTAGTGCATCAGGCCTTTAATGTCGTGACATAAAGTATGAGGGATGTCTTTTATATTCTTTAATGATTGAGTTTCCTCGGGGATGGTGTGGGGGGATATTTAAGGACCCCAACCAACCCTGAGGAGAGGATGATCTTTTAATAGTTCAAGAGTTATTGCTAGGAGAATACACATCAGAGAGAGTTATTACAAACCAGAGGGTTTACTCACTGGCCATTGTCATTTTATTACGAAGCTTTTAATATCTGAAAGAGATTCTTGAGGGTGTTTGGTGTGTTTACCTGCCTACCAAGGTGTATCTAGGGTGCTTACTTCTCTCTCCCTCTAGCTAAATTACTTCTAAGTTCATTACTACCTTCTGAGTTATACACGAGAGATTTATGAGTTTAAACTAAGTTTTATCTTCATTGGGGTTTGCGTTTGTATGTCCTATCATTAATCCAAGGTTTTAGCCAATTAACTTATCATCACCATACTTGAAAAGGGGTTACGCCTCCATCTTATCTAAAGTACCCTCTTACAATATCTCTTTTCCTCAACTTCCTATTCACTTCTTTTCAAAATCTTCATTATATTTTATAGCTCAGCTGTTTAGAAATTCCCTTAGATTAGATACCTTAACAACAGAAGTCAATAGACCCACCTTATATAGGGTTTGTGTGTAAATGGTTCTTAAAAAAGTTATTCCTAAGAGAGTGGACTTCTTGTAGGAAGGTGGATTCAAGCAAGAAGGGTTATACGAAGATATGCCCAAATACTGCTTGTTATGCTCTAAAAAGCTCATGATGATAATAGTTATGTGTTTAAAGCTCCAAAAATATTGAATCGTTCTAAGAATACCAAAGAAGTATTTTATAAAAAAAAGGTGAACAATTCAAAGCATAAGGGGCAGCAGAAGAATTTTGATCAGCAAGTCATAAATGTTGAAAAAGAAGCTCTAGTTAATAATAGAAAAAGGCCACCCCCAACTTAATCAGTCTCTAACTGTTCCTCTTATGCAAGAATTTATTCTTGAAGAGGTAAATGATAATGGAGATGGATAAATATCATTCCAAATAAAGTAAAAAGGGATCTCAAAGACATCTATCCAGGCCCGAGTTCAAAGACAAAAATTAAAAAAGAAGATTCAGCATCAAATTATGGAGAACATTCACAAGATTCAAAATAATGAAATCACTTATCAAGATTATTAGGTAGTTGACCATTGTATGCTTTATTTAAGAGCAACTTCCCTTCCTAATTATGAAAAAAACTTAGTGTCAGATCATTTGTATGCCACTGATCTTGAAGATGAAGAAAATATCAATATTCCAATCATAAAAGAATTGAAAATATTTTTCATAAGTTTAGATAAGAAGTTATAAGAATATAAGGAAGACATGGCTAAATCCCAAAGACGAATGAACATTCAAAGAAAGGA
This sequence comes from Sambucus nigra, assembly GCA_949130495.1. Classification (NCBI taxonomy): domain Eukaryota; kingdom Viridiplantae; phylum Streptophyta; class Magnoliopsida; order Dipsacales; family Adoxaceae; genus Sambucus; species Sambucus nigra. The sequence goes on from OX422215.1 coordinate 395,199,318, forward strand.
ATAAGGATTATGGAAGATAGAAACTCTATGCCCATAGATCGCCTTTTCAATAGACTAACAAGAACCATCTCTAAATCTACCACACACTTGTATACCAAATTATATCATTGATTAGTCTTCTATTTTGGAATATATGGGGGGTGGATAAAAGCCCATTTTCTAGAAGAATAAGTTGATGAAGATCCACAAAATTCCTATAATTACTCTTGTTTTTTTGAAGGTTTAATGTAGATATTAAGTGCTTAGCTAATGAGTATCAAGCTCTTTACGTCAATTTATCCCATCATTATTTCAAATAATACTTAGTCATTGTAGTACTCTATAAATGTACAAGGGGGGAAGTAATACTCTTTGGGATTAGTTACAAGAAGATAGTGCCAACGTTGATACGAATCCTCACTTAGTTATTGGTGACAAGTCATTGCTTGTCAGGAATAGAAATTAGGGGGTAGTGATGTCGATTTCAATGATGTAGAGGAGTTCAACCAAGATATGGATGAATGTGGTTTGGTGGATTTAGGATACATAGGTACCAGATTTAATTGGTGAAATAATAGAGAAGAACAAGGGCTTATGATGCATAGACTTGATAGAGGCTTAGCCAACGATCGTTGGACTGTAAATTTCCCTAACAGTTCCATCCTTCACCGAAAACAAAACTATCTCATATCATTCTCCTATGCTTCTTAATGTTAAAATAGATCAGGTAATGGCTCCAAAATATTTAAAATTCCAATCAATGTGGTGATGTCATCATAATTTTGAAGCAATTGTTAGAACTTCTTGGAGTGGGGAGGTCAATGCTCATGTTATGGGGAAATTCTCAGTTAAATGCCAAAGTATTAAGGAGGATGTGATACCCTGCCTATTTAAATATCAAGTGATTAGTCCTCTACTAAAATAAAATAGGAATCTCATTTGGTTCATTCTCAGCATCACTGTCAAAAACATTTGTTTATTTAATAACCACCTAGGTTAAATAAGTCGGTGTCAAAATTTATCTTTCATTAAAAGACGACAGGTAAAATATTAACCTAAACCAATGCGAAAATAAAATTTAACCAAACCATTCACACCAATAAGGAAGTCTAGAACATCATAATATAAATCCAATCACCTAATAAACCATCGGTTACCCAAAATCCAAAACAACATCTGAATGCATTTATCATTAATAATAACTTAGTCTGGAAATATAGGGGCAACACGCCCAACTGATTACTGAGGTAAAGAACCTATTCTAGGATACAATAAGTGAAGCAGCTACTCAGAGACATGCAAGACTCCACATTAGCTTAATCTTCGTGTCTCTAGAAAGAATAGTCACCCATGGCGTCCCTATGGCTAGACACCTAAAAGTTTTTGGAAAATAATTTGACAAGGGTTAGAGCCCAAAATCTTTTAAAAACATTTGCAAGTACTTACGAGGCATTAATAAATATGCAGCATAATTTTCCATATTTAAGCAGGTGTCGCACTCCCAACTATAGTGCACAACTAGCGCATACATCTTAACCCGCCTAGTTACGCTACCCCGCCTAATTAGTCCTGTTGAAAATCTCAACAATACACTATTCTAACCCGAGTGTTGTCTATCGTTTATCTCTTAGCTATTTTACTCATTAGCTTAATTAATCATCTCATCATTAATCATTCTTATAACTTTACTTTGATTATATAATAAACATTCATACTTAATGTATTGTGCCCGTATATAATTAACTACAGTAATATATACGTAAAGATATACTAAAGTAAACACACATATTTTCACTCTTAAATGTGTTAAGCATGTATATAATTAACTACACCGTTATATACGTAAAGATATACTATAACCAACACACATATGTCGCACATAGTCGCTATCCCTAGAATAATAACTCATTAGGTGTCGCCATCCTCCGAGTACTAACTCAATAGAAGTCACCATCCCCCGAGTAATAACTCATTAGATGGGGGTCTCTACAATGCTATCAAAATCTAGGGCATACTCACTTCATCCCTATTATTGGTGATCGAACTCTCACACCAACTCGGTAAAATAGCAAAAGTATTAGAGGTGGTCATAGTCCTTCGATAGTAATCCCTAACCATACCCATATCGTCTCACTTCGAAATAAAAATCACACAAACATAAACATGGCGCTATGACCTGGGGACTATACTTACCCAATTTTCGCTCGCCAGGGAAGATCACCCACATCACGCAACCTCCACTGATAGCACTAGAAGGTTATGTTTACACCAATATCATACACATATATATTATTGCATTCACTTATATATACTATCTCTATACCCGTATATATAAATTCATAAAGTTTGACTAACATGTGCCTATCGCTTGAAGCACTAGCCCACTTATCCCAAGTCTACTCCCCCAACTCTTAATTTATTTAAGTTATCACCAATTAAATAAATAAAGTAGTTCCACCATGCTAAAGTACCCCTACATACCCAACCAGTTTTTCATACAAATTAGTTAAGTTTATAATGTAGCATCACTCCTCTAAAACACTCGGACTTACCCAACCAGCTCGTGCATCAGTGTTTTCGAATCCTTCTCTCCCAATTTGTTATTTAAAAATCTTCGTGAAATATTTCTCTCACCATTTATAATCCAAATTTGATTACCCAATCATCTCGAGGTAATGTAACCCTTCTAAGTCACTCTAATAATATTCTCTTATTCTGACGGGTTTTTTAACTCCATTCAAACCATATTTAATAATCCAAAATTTAACAACCCAACTTGAATCTTCCCAAAAATCCAAATTGGTTCGGCCTGGAGGCGAACCGGTTTGCTTCTCCAGTTCAGCGAATTACAACCCTGTTTTTCTCCTCAAATCCATCCCAAATATCATCAACAAGTTATTCTACATTCACCAATTTATATAGAATATAAAGGGACCTTTCGTACATGATTCTAAAATCTAGGAATCATTCTAATTATAAAGATTAACTAACAATCATCTAATTAATCCATTCAAATGGGTCTAAATGATGAACACCTCAAATAACCCTAGATTCAATTCAAAACTCCAATTAATTATGATTAGCCTACATATATCTAACCAGATCCAATTTCCAATAGGTATAATTCATCCAATAACATCAAATATGCATTTATGCTACAAGTCATGGGATAATTTGTCAAAACCCCATTTTTAAATGTGAAAACCCTCACCCAAAAATAGTTTTTCACATCACCTACCATAATATGAATATACTTTGTGTGTGATGGGTTGTTATTCAATAGAGCAAGTCAATTACTTGTCTTGGAATGTTTGTAGAGTCGGATCTACTTTGTGTGTGATGGGTTGTTGCTAGAATTTCCCTGAATCCCTTCCAGAATTGGCCTCCTCTAGCTTCTCTCTTGTAGTATTTGGGTTCCGGGGGCATTTTAGACTAGCCCGGACTCATGTAGGGGTATTTAGGTCATTTTGATGTAGCCTAATAACCTAATTTCAGGATTTTTTTTAAACCATAAGGATTAGGTGGGTGAGGCAACCATATCATTATTCTAAAACCCTAGAGAGAAGGAAAAAGTAAAAAGAAGAGAAAACAAGAGAGAAGTACGAGAAGGCCAATTCAGGGAGGGATTCGAGAAAATTCTAGCAACAACCCATCACACACGAAGTAGATCAGACTCTATAAACATCCCAAGGCAAGTAATTGATTTGCTCTATTAAACAACAGTAGATTCTATTCATATTATGGTAGGTGATGTAAAAAACTAATTTTTGGGTGGGGGTTTTCACATGTAAAAAGGGGGTTTTCAGAAATTATCCCATAACTTGTAGAATAAATGCATATTTGATGTTATTGGACAAATTATACCTGTTGGGAATTGGATCTGGTTAGAGTTTCGTAGGCTAATAATAATTAATTGGAGTTTTGAATTGAATCTAGGGTTATTTGAGGTGTTCATCATTTAGACCTGTTTGAATAGATTAATTAGATGATTTTTGTTTGATCATTGAAATTATAATGATTCCTATATATTAGAATCATGTACAAAATGTCCCTTTATATTCTATATAAATTGGTGAATTTAGAATAACTTGTTGATGATATTTGGGATGTATTTGAGGAAGAAAAACAGGGATGGAATTCATTGGACTGGACCAACGAATCGGCTCGGATTTCTAGGTAGATTCAGGTTGGGTTATTTAATTGTTGGGTTATTTCTGGAGAGTTCAAATGGATTTAGAAACCCCGTAAGAATAAGAGAATATTATTATAGTGATTTAGACGGGTTACATTACCTTGGGATGATTGGGAAATCGAATTTGGATTTGAGAAGGAATACTCCTCAAACAAAATAATACACTTCCCTTTACTTATTGCACAAGTAAATATAATACACATAAATATTAATCCAATACTCGCCAAGTAATATTTAATCCATTCACTTTATTTCTCAAATTATTAAATTACAAGCACTCGTGTAATTTAAATAGCCACGAAAGTACGGGGTGTTACAGAGGTGTTGAAAAAAAGTAATAAGGGTAACCTTAAAGATATTTTTCAGTCAGTTAAAGACTTGGAAGATGAAGTCCTTCAAAGGGAATTGGCATATTAATTTGATATAGGGGAGTATAATAAAAGTATCTTAATAATTGTACAGCTAAATTGATGTTGGCCCTTAAAAATGAAGAGATATACTGGAACAGAAGTCTTTAGTTAAATGGTTGAAGGAAGCTGATTTGAATTCAAAGTTTCTTCATTATAAAGTCAAGGATAAGCACAAGCTATTAAAAGACCCCCAAGGAATTTGGTTGGATGATAGTGAAGCTATAAAGAATTAAATTGTGTGTTAACTTTAAAATATCCTCTATACTAAACCTACAGTCCAGGAAGAAGATAACTTAGACAACATCACATCCATAATTCATGCTGACAATAATGAGATTTTAAAATCGTTTTCTACTAAAGATTAGGTTTTTCAATTTGTGCATGATCTCAATGATGACTCTTCTCTTGGTCTTGATGGATTTCGGGGTAGATTTTACAAACAAATGTTGGTATATTATAAAAGATGACTTTATTCATGTTGTTAAATGTTTTTTGCAGGCAATGATCTCCCCAATAGCTGGTGCAGCATATCAATTATTTTGATCCCTAAAAATAAAATTACTAAAAGATTTAGTATTTATAAATTGAACAAATTTCAGAGTTTTATAAATTAATTATCTTCACGTGCCTTCAAACCGTGCCTCATTCCACGTCCGTATGAATATTTTATGGTCATTTACATACCGATGCACGAAAATTAACTTGAAGCAGCAACATTGTCAAATGTCAGACACCCCCCCCCCCCCCACACACACACACACAATCAATTAGACGCCTATACCCGACTGATTGGGTCATTCAAAATGATATGTTTTTAGGTTTTAAAATACTTTTTTGGGGGTATTTATGGGGGTTGGTTCTTTTTGTAATGGGACTTCATTTTAAGCCAATTTTAGGTATATTTTAGCCTCTTTGCCTATTAGGAGCTCATCCATCTTTTTATCCTAGGTTTCGCATGTGTTAATGTGTATTATCTTCTTTTCATTCTCTCTCTTCCACCATTGTTATATGTTGTAGCTTAGTTTAAAGCTTCGTAACCTAATTTCCATTTTATTCAAAGTAACTAGTTTGTGTGATTTATCTATTGCTCTCTCTCTCATTTACTTGGTGTAGTTAACTTCAAAATTATTTGTAACTAATTACATTAGGTTGAGATTATCGAACCCCATGGGTTATTTGGTATTTTTCTATGGTATGATGGTTTAGGGAAGTTTTATTAGGTTATTTGTTGTTGGAATTGCACCTTATCACCTTAATGGATGATATCATGTATTTTTCATATTTGAAACCTTTTTATAATAATTTTAATCATATTGTTGACATCAAACTTGAATTTAGACTTTTATGAAGATTTAAGGAGTGAAACTCTAGGTGTTTGATTGATATCCCAAATGAGTTTCAACCTTTGAAAATGTTCTTTTTCAATTTAACCATTTGTGCTAAGTAGTTCATGGTGAAGGAAATGATTCTCTGTCTATATTTTCTTTTTTTTTATTAACTTAGTTAAATATTTTCCTTATTTTAATTTTAGTGTAAAACCTTATAAATAAAAAGGCATTTTTTTCATCTTTACTTAAGAAGTAGCAAATCAATTAAATTCAAGTCACGTTCTCTGTGGATTCCATACCCGAACTCCACTTTAGGCTTCCATAGCGTGTAGTTAAAGTTTAGATTTTTTTTATTGAGGTGGTAAACCAAACAACGACAGTGTACTTAATTGACAACTCAATTTTTCCTTGATCATCGGCCACCCCTACTCTCAGTTCCTAACTTAGGGGATCCACTTTACTTATATCTCTCAATATCCAATCACACGATTAGTCTAGCTCTAGTCTAGGAGCACTACACCAAAAATCAAATATGGTCACGGCACAGTGGTCACGGACCAAAATCGTGACCAATGAATATTGATCGTGACTCATACCGCTTCCAGGAGTGATATATATCAAACACTGGTCAGAGTCAGGGGCCATAACCAACCTGCTCACGATCATGGAATGTGACTTTATCTTGACCCTTTACACGGGAAAAAAGGTGCATATGTGGCCAAGTTACTAAGTCACGATACAAAATTATAACCATTGGTTAATTATCGTGACAATTATGGGTGTCATATGGTCACGATCCTCAACCGTGACCCCCATCCATACAATACAGAATTATAAAATGGTCATAATAGACGGGTCACGATTCTGGATCATGACCACCTTCCTTAACTATACTTGGGTTCACAATCATGGACCATAACCTTGATGATTGATCGTGACAGTCTATTTTAATTCAAAACGGTCACTGTTTTTTACTCGTTCCAGGTATAAATAAATCCCATTAGGTTTTATTTTCTCATTTATTACATGCACTATTTCTCTCTTTGGGTGAAAAACCCCTAAAACTATCTATCTCTGTTACCACTACTGGCTAGGGCTACCAACTCCACCACCGTTTACTCTCTCTCTTTAAAACACTCAAGTCACTCACTCTCTCTGCAAAATACTCGTGTATGAAAATGTATGTTTATGGATGTATGTGTGTGTATGTATGTTTGTGTATGTATATGTATATACTAGTGTATGTATGTGTGTACATATTTATGCATATGTATATGTATATACATAAATATATACACACACACACACACATATATATATATATATATAATGATTTGGAATCTTTTTAAATGTGGTTATGAAAAATAGATTAGCTATTGTTAAGGATTTCACAGTTTCATGAAAAATAGATGTCTAATAACTAAAGAAGGTGAGTAAGATTTATAAATTTTGAAGTTTTATGTTAGATTTCCTTAAATTAATAATATGAAATTATGTATGTTAGATTTTTTAAATTAGTTGTGATTTTGATTTTGAGAAAGTGAGTGATTTAGAGATATGCAGAAATAAATTAATCAGTTCTAACAAGGTTTGATGGAAAAAATGTTAAGAAATTGATGGAAAGCACATGCTATACTTACACTCTTTGATTCACATGTTGAACATTCATGTATAATAACCTAATTCTTGTTGGTTAATCGGATGTGATAATTAAATAACTATGAACACATATGTTATTGTTTAATCAATGAAAACTCTTATGATTTGGAGGCTTAAAGTATGAATTGAGAATATCAATATGTTCTTATATGAATGCATATGTTATTCTTAACATTTTTTTCTTATTTCAATTGTATTTTTATTACCATTTTTTCTTCTTGTTCCATATGCACATGTTATTGGAGAACCATTAATGAAGCTCATTTAATTTATTTACTCTCTTTATTCAGGCAATTTTACTTATCTTTTGTTTTAAATAAAAATAGTCTTATATATATTTATAACTTCTTGGTTGACTAATTTAAGGCCCACAGGATTATTGTTGAGCTGTAAGATTAAGCTCATTGTTGGTTTGCGCAAGGACTGAGTGGGGTACGAGCGCTTGGTGGTGTGACTCTTAGTTAGAGATAGGAGTTCAGACCACCTTTTATTGAGAGGGGATAGGATTATCCCAGTTGCATGTTTGAAATAACGAACCTCCATGACCGATGAAGTTAAATAGTAGTGTGTGGAGGGGTTCCTTGTTTGGATTTCGCTTTGCAAGAAGCTCCACACATGAACCTTAATGGCATTGGGAGTGGAGAGATGTTATAGGATGCAAGGATGTTGGTTTGGTGGAAAAGTCTTATAGTGTGGACGAACCACTATAGACTATGAGCCATGTGAGGGTAGTATGTTTATGGAAATATTGTGCTATGGAAAAGCACTAAAGTGGTCCTCTCGCCACAAGGGAGTGGGTGGAGTAGGACTTAGAGAAATTGATTTGAGGATTATGGCCAGGCCTTAATGAACAGGCAAAATTTTGGATAAGTATGTTTTGGGTATAATGACCGTAACATCTCGATAGAGAATAGGCGCCCGATGATAGGATGGAGTAGTAGAAATGCGTTCATAAGTTAGCAAGGTAGGATTTAGGACGTCCCATGGATGTGCCTTAGGCCGTTACATCTCGATGACCGACGACGCGAGGGAGTAGTGTAACGGGAGGGTTCCTTATTTGGATTTCGCTCTGCGAGACATCACACACATGAAACCAAGCAAATGTTGGAAGTTGAGAGAGGCCTTGGGCACTAGGGACATATTTAGACTATCGTTTCACGGAGGTAGGGTAACGCTTAGACCGTAGCATTATTAGGATGTAAGTCCAGTAGTGTTAGTGGCGCCGAGGATAGGAAAATTTCATTTCGTGGGTTGGGAGGACCCATATGTGAGTATTACACTGAGGAAAGGAGACCCTCATTTAGAGAGAGTGTTACGTGTCGGACGTTCGCTATGGTTGTGCAGATGTGCACAAGTTAGAAAGGTGTATGGGCACCTTGGTGAGATGGTTTTATATACCGCCTGAAATAGAAGGGGCAAAGTATATAAAGTTGAAGTTTATGCCATGAAGCACTAGAGGTTATGGTTGCAATGTGACGCTATTAGAGTCACTTTACGATTGCGGTAGCTGCATAGTGTATGGTTGGGAACCATTGGGTTAGTATCGTTCCCCTTGAGGTATTAGGATTTGGAGCGATTTTAGGATTAGCGGTGTAGGTTGTATCTCAATTTCGAGGACGAAATTCCGTTGTAAGGGAGGAGTATGTAACAAACCTTCCTTTTGGAGACAATTAAATTCCAAAATTGAAGTATAAATTGGAATTTGGAGAATTTCTCAAAATAGTGATTTTGGGGATTTTCGAGGATTTAATGATTTTCGATGGATGTTGTGATTATTTTGGGGATTATATAGGTCGAAATATTTTAATTACATGTCGTCGTTGAGTAAAGCGACACGAGGTGAGATTTAATTTGGAAAAACCCCCATTAAGTCGTGTGGGGTTGAAATAGTGAGTTGTGGTCAAGTACCTCGGATGGGAATTTCGATTGCGCCGTGAGTCTTGGAATGGCCAAGATAGTCGAAAAAGAGTGTTCGACTGTCAAAATTGAGTTCCGGGTAATTTTAGAGTTAAATAGGCTCGTAATTGAGTAAACGAGTCGTTTTTGGGTTTTAAGGGGTTAAACCCTTTTCTCTCTATATAAAGAGGGAGAGAGGGAGAAAAAGAGAAGGAAAAGAAAGAGAAGAGAGGGAAGAGAGAGAGGAGGAAGAAAAGGGAAGATTCCATCCAACCTCCGCGGGATTCGTCTCGAGGTCGTCGGATTTTGTCCACGAGGCAAGTGTTTACTTGCTTTATTAAATTTTTGCAAAAATCTCATACCGTAGTTTGGTATTAACAAACCCTAAAGATTTTGGGTTGGGTTTTCGCGGATAAAACGGGTTTTCGGGAGATAAAACGAATAAACCCCTAAAATTGGATAATTGGAGGAATTTAGAAATTAATCAAAATTAATTGGTGATTCCGGGTTCTAGGATGTTTAGAACCCTTATTATAAGTGTATTTGTTGTTGGTTGAAGTTGTAGGTTGTTGGGTGAGGAGATGAAAGCTTGGGGGAAGCTTTCATGGCCGAAATATCTTCTCGGAGAAGAAGCTGCCCCCCATGATCGATTGATCGATCATGAGGTCTTAATCGATCGAAGCCATCGATCGATCGACGGCCATAGGTCGATCGATCGACCCCTGCTGAAAGATGGGCAATTTTTCTAGGATGGATTGGATGGGATAGATTCCAATTCATATTATTTTGGGGTTAACTAAGGGATAAAATAAGAAATCCTTTAGGAGTATATAGTTCTCCAATTGAGGAAATTTGGGAGGGCAAGGTGAGGGTTTTAAATGTATGACCCTAAAATTTTATCTCTAGAGGAAAATAGAATGATTGTAGAATTTGAGGTTTAGGGTTCCTAAGTTAGGGTGGGGACCTCTAGGTGATATTATGGACGAGATGTAGTCCTTGGGTCTGTGGAAATGAAATCCATAACCCACTAAAATTAAGGTTGTTCGGGAAAGATAAATCCCTAGGATATTTCGGTGGGCATTTAGGCCTGTATAATTATGCGTGTAGGAAGCATAATTATAATTGATTGTGGAGTAGTATATTCTCCGAGATAATTAGGATAATTTGGGGATATAGATATATATATATATTTCACTTAGAGTGAAATGGTATAATTGGAGATATTCAATGAATCCTTAGATGGGATTTCGGTATATATTGATTTTTAAAGTAAGGGAATACTTTGGGTTTAGTATCATGTGTATATGAATGCATGATTATGATTCTTCGAAAGAATCTTTGGGATTATTGGTCATCGCTAGATGAGATTGGCAATTAGGGCCATATATATATATATATATATATATTCGAGGAGGAATATATAGTATATGTATATACTATGTGATTAAAGTATATATGTATGGTATGATGTAAATGATTTTGAAAATGGAAAAATGAATATTTTCAAAATGGAAAAGAAATGATTTTTCATAATTAATAAATTATTGTTACACACCTCCCCAAATCGCTATCATAAGGGAAGTTGCGTGCATATGATGATGCCCCCGGCTAATGAATATAGGGTGGATATAGTCCTATAGGCCATATGAGAGATTATTGTTTCTGCGCTGGTTAGGAGATTCAGGGTGTGGTCTTAACTATCCCGCAGGCATATTGCCGCTTCCCGACGATGGTAGGTTCCCTGGTTGTCTTGTTTGATAGGCCCTGGAAGATGATAGCCATTTAGGGGCGCATCCAGTGGGGAAACCTGGAGGGGCGGTCTTAGATTTGTTAAAGCATTTTATGATAATAAAATGGCTTTCCTGGATGGAAGAATGGAAATGGGAAAATTGCTTTGGCTTAGGATACGTTTCCTGGATGGAAGAAGGGAAATGGAAGCATATGATATGTTTAAAGCATTTTTATGATAATAAAAATGGCTTTAAATACATTTCCTGGATATAAGAAGGGAAATGGGGTGTTTTAAAATGGAAAAGCATTTTTATGTTAATAAAACTGGCTTTTAAAAAGCTATATGATATGTCAAAGCAATTCATGATAATGAATTGGCTTTTAAGTATATTTCCTGGATATAAGAAGGGAAATAGAAAGTTTTGAAATGAGTATAGAATACATCTCAGTCCGGGAGATAGATCCGGATGTGTATTATAAAGTTGTATATAAAATAAACCTCAGTCCGGGAGATATTATCCGGATGTAAATGGTAAAATGTATATAAAATGAATGTGATATGTATATATGTATAAGAATGTATTTATACTTTAGTTTTGTACTACGGGCCTAATGGATCTCTACCATTAACCCTTCTAAGTAGTAGTGTATCGGGGGATTCCTTGTTTGGATTTCGCTTCGCGAGACACCCCATGCACGAACTTAGTGCAGTGTTGAGAATGGAGGGAAGTTTAGCCCTTAGTACTCGAGATGGATGGGTTTCTAGTAGATGGGTACATCAGACTAGTTAGGCGGGATAGATTGACTAGGGTATTTGTTAGGATACGTTAGGTGTGCACCGTTAGAGGAGAGGTGAGGGGTATCTCATGGGAGTGCGATACCAAACTTAAATGTGAGATAAAACCTTTTTCTAAAAATAAAGCATTTATGCACTTGCAAAATATTTTCAAACTAGGGCTCTGACCCGTTTATCTACTTTTCCTTACTTTTTATATTATATATATATAGGTGTCCAGACACAGGGACGCCTGGATGACATTTCTTTCGAGTCAGACGTCAGCTGCAGCGGCTGTGGATGCGTGCAGGTTCTCGATAGACGCTTTTATCCTTGTACTCTAGATAGGAGGTACTGTATAAACATTAGGGCCAATGGCCAATTGCATTTATTTCTTCTTTTAGCATAGCATTCGATATGGTTGTGACAATGAGTGTTCGGTTATTTTATTTCATTTCAGTTTCATTTACGCATAAACTGTGTGGATGTTTTAACTGTATTCGTTTAAAAAAGAGTAGTTAAATAAAATTTTGACACCGGCCTAATAGGTTATTAGTAATTAAATGGATTTTTGACAGTGATGCTAAGAATGATCCATATGAGACTCCTGTCATAATTTGATATAAGAGTGATCGCCCGGTATTTTATTAGGCGGGGTGTCATAGTAAAGAACCTCCGAAAGCATAACTTCCCAGTGGAGACATCAAGTTCAAACATATTGGCATTGAAAGACAAAGTTCCACAAAATTTTGAACTACCCGACTTCTTGGAGAGAGAAGTTAGGGAGGAAAAACTTAAACAGGGGGAAAAATTTGAGAGAACGGGGCCGAGAAAGTTGATGTCCATAACCTTGGGTCTAAATCATATGATGATTTGAAGGATGAATGGGTGGAGAGGACCAAAGGTATTCCATAAGAAGGGATACAACCTAATCGGGTCAATATGTACTTCCTTGCCTAACGAGATAAAAGGACCAACAAATTCATAGACAAATTAGCTCTCACTCTGGTGAGTTTGAATTTAATGATTATATACACGCTATAGTAAAATAATGTAGATATTATTATACTAAATATATTATTGGTATACTATAGGAAATGATAGATGACATGAGGAGTAGTCATTTGGAGTGCAACTTGCATGACATTGACTTATATTCCCCATCGAAGGTACATTGGAATGATAAAAGTGGGATGATAAGAGATGTTATCTCTAAGATGTCGAGGACCAATTTCTTACACACTTCGCTTGTTATGGAAGTGATCAGTATAGTTAAGATTCACGTGCCCAACCAAACGACACAAATGGGGAATATGAAAGAGCAAATTTCAATTCTTAAGATGGACATGAACTCGGTTAACAACAATTTGGGATAGCTAGTGAATGGAATCAAGGAATTGTGTCAATTTTGTCAAACAGAACGCATTTCTCAATTAATGCCTCGAGGTTTCCCTTTTCATATGCCTCGAATTTTCCCCTCCAAAATGCCTCCTCAAACATTCCCCTCCCAAATGCCTCCTCCAGCATTCCCCCTCAATGCACCTGCACCTACTGTATCCTTTTTTTTAGCATTATCATCTTCCCATCATGGTGATTAGGCTGAGGAGTATTATATAAGTAACTTGGATAATACTAAGTTCATTAGTCGGTGCATGATCATTTCTACGATTCCCAAAACAAGTACGCAAGGTCACTCGTTGCAAAAAGGTAAGGCTAACATATTGATGGATGAAATCTACCTGAGTTGCAGGCAGGAGGGTGTGTTTGTTGACCACATGGGTGATGAGGCTCCATTTTCTTTGTATAGGAACACATTTATCGTATGGCCAATTAATTTGACGACGAAGATGGTGTAGTGAAAAATGTTTTATTTTAATATTCTAGGAGAAATTTGTAATTATTTTAATTTCCTTGGACATTTAATGACATCTTTATTTTTTTAATTTTAATCTTTTGGGGTGTAATGACATTATAATTTGTTTGGTTTTAATTTATATTGATTGAATGCTTAGGTTGAATGAATTTGAATGAATTTGATTGAATTATCAAGTGAGAGTTCTTGTATGCATTACGACCTTCGTTTCAACATATTTATATAGGTTAATTGAATTTTGGATAATTCTTTACAATATAAAGTGTGGATAGGAGAGAGTAATAGGGTCTCCAATAATCATGTAAATGGTGTTCATGATTTTGTTAAGTATGCAAAGAAAAATCTTAACACTGACAAGATCACATGTCCGTGCACCCATTGTATGAACGAAAATTTTAAGTCTTTAGATGACGTTGAGTTGCAATAGAGAAGGTGGGGTATGTTGCCAGACTATAAGAAATGCGCATTCCATGGGGGAAATAATGTACCATATGTTTCAGAAGAATTATCGAAACATGACTAGGTGGAAGTGGTGAATGATTCGCCAGCACATCGTACTTTTAACGACTTAATTGATGATGCTTACAGAGTCCACAAGTATCAAAATGACCAACGTGTGGATTCGGATAACTTTTGTTATGGCCAATTTAATGAACAAGTTGATATTTAATTACCCAAATATTGGGAATACATATGGTTGAAAGTCGATGCGGCTAAACCTTTGTTTAGAAATTATGACAAAGATCACTCAGTATTGTATGCTATGATCGGTGTGAATAATTTAAAGAGTTGGTACAATTTCTCGGGCAACAGCGTAACCAAAATTCTTAAGTGGGATAAAGACATTCTCCTGAATGAGAACATTTTACTAGATAATTATCTAACCATGAAGAAGATATTGAAAGGTTTGGGTTTGAAGTACAAATCTATTCATGTACGCAAGTATGATGGAATATTCTACAGCAACTGACACGAACTAAAGGATAAGTGTAATTTATGCAAAGAGATAGGATTTACGGTTTGTGAAAGTGGAGATGACAAACCCAATAAAGTTCGCAAGTGCTCGCAAGTTCCACAAAAGGTATTTAAGTATTTTCCCCTTGGGCCATGGTAAAATGATTTTCCACTTTACCGTGAATATCATAGGCCATGACATGGCATGCTTGAGCATAGGTGGGTGGGAATCTCATGTGTTATCCCATTGATTCAATTATATGGAAAGTTTTAAACAGACGAAACCATAAATTTTCAAAGAAATCGAGAAATTTCCGTCTTGGAATATCAACCAACGGTTTAACCCTTTTGATAATTTAAGCACTAATCGTAGTTATTGGCCAGTTCTTTTGTCACCTTTAGGTCTCCCCCAAACATTAAGCATGAGAAAACATTTCACATTATTATTGTCATTGATACCTGGGCCAAAGGCTCTCAACAACGATATTGATATTTTCTTAGCCCCGTTAATTGAAGAACTAAAAGAGTTCTAGGATGAAGGCGTGCGATTGATGATCATAAGGGTGAAGATTTAGCACTTAAAAAAATATTATTGTAGACGATCCAAGACTTTTTTCCCCATGGGACCTTGTTTGGTTACAATGTTCATGGTTATTATGGATGTCCCATTTGTGCAGAGGAAACTGAATCCAATTGGCTAAATCATAGTGGTAAGATATGTTATGCCATTCATCGTTGATTTCTATGGAATAGTCACCCTTTCAAGAACGACAAGTCTAACTTTTAACTTAGTGTTCATGAGCGTAAGACACGGCCTGTTTGGCTTTCTAGTTACCAAATCGAGGAGAAAGCAAATGTTGTGACTTTACATCATAGTCTTGTTATGAAGATAGGAACCCCGAATGAGTTGTATTAGTTATATATTGAAGAAAAACTTCAAGGGTACTCATACAAAACTATAACTAGATTTTTGAGCACCTTGATCAATACCAATTTTATTAATAAAATAATCACATTCTCAATTTGTGGAACCCGTTGGTTAAAATGCAAGTTATTAGTCGGGCTTATTGGCTTGGCTAAAAGAAGGTTGTGTATAGTTACAATTTGACCAAGCCTATAAGCCCGGCTAATAGCCTGCGTTTCAAGTGATGAATTGCACACAACATCGATTAGAACCACTCTTAATACCCCTAAAATATTACCCCCCCTTTGAACAACGCTTTGTTAATGCTAGCAAGATTTTGGCTGAACTCTTTGGATCATTAAACACATTAATAAAATTACCAATAGGACATTAACTTCTAATTTTATGTCATTTTAAGAACTACGTGGATTTTGATGCCATTTTTTCTGCGTAGCATCCCGAAGTCATTTTGGGATTCAAGTCCTTTCTTAACAATTTCATTTAGTTTATCTTTTATATTATCATCTCATTCACGCATTTAGAATATTCTACTCATATAGATAATATTTTTCATTTATTACTTTATCGCTCACATTTTAATCAATTTTATTTATTTCATTAGTCTCCTCTTAGCGGTTTTGTTCATGCATACTCACTATTTCCATGATGTGGATAGGATGATTCTACTCTTCATACACATACACACAATTGCACATCCATGCATTACTCCTAATTCTGTTTCATCATAATGATTCGATTTTAGAAATTATGAACAACCGAGACTAAATTATATGTTAATGGGCTTAGTCATATTGGGTTTGGGTCAATATCGAGTTAACACGATAAAGTTGTTAAAATAACGGTTCGGGTTTGGTAGTTATGATACAACCATAACTCTTTACTTACAATTGATGTTCAATACAATTTGTAATATTTGTAACTTTGGTTAAGGAACATTTTGTTGTTCAAATCATGTTATATTAATATTTGTAGCTCCAGTTGGGTGGACGCAGATGTCGATTACAAGGAGACTACATATGCTTCGGGGAAGGAAGGCTTTGAAAATTTTGATATTATTAGTTTTGGATTCATGTAATTAATTTGATGGCTTGATAATTTTAATATAATTTATTTTGAATTGATATATTAGTTAGTTCTATAATAGAAATATATGACATATTTGAAAATATATAAAGGAATTTTTTTGAAAGTAAATACATTAAAATTATTTTTTTAAATAAATTTATTGTTGGTCATGGTCCAGAACCGTGACAAAATCATTGACAAATTTCATGGGTAAAGTAATGGGTCATGATCATAAACCGTGACCAATGTCTCTATTATCATGGGTTTTGGTCACGGTCATAAATAGTGACTTATATTCACAATTTAGGGTCACGATCATGAATTTTGACCAATTGAAGTATTTTAACGACATAGAGTCATGCTTTAAGATTGTGACCACGTAAAATCATGTCACGAGTATGGTCACAATCAATAGCCGTGACCACTAGTCACAGTCACTAAAAGTGATTATGGCCCAAATTTTATGTTACGAATGTGACTGTGACTCATAGAAATTGTCAGTGTTCGTGATCGTGACCCCAAAATAGTCGCCCTATAAATTGTAACGGTCTTCAACCGTGACCATTTTTATTTGTCATGATCAAAGATCGTGACAATTTATGGTAGATGGTGCAGTGGAGAAGGAAGGTCACCAAGATCTAATATACTACGTTAGTAAAAAGTTACTAAATGAGAGATGCAATATCTCGCATTGGAAGAGTTGGAATATTAACTAGTGATAGCCTTACGCGAGTTAAAACATTGCTTTGATACGCACTCCATCATGGTTATAACCTCCTTTCCACTAAAAGCGGTCCTCAGAAAGGTTGACCTCTCTGGACGAGTGCTTAAATGGTCGATGGAGATAGGGAGGTTTGATATCCATTATCAACCCAAAACTGCATTCAAGGAGAATATTTTGGTGGATTTCATTGTTGAGTTCATCGGAGAACCACAAATTGAAGAGGAACCCAAATCTAACGATCAATAAAGTACAGAAGGATTCGAAAAATGTAATAAATAGTCTATCTATGTATAATTATCATCTAATACTAAGGGGGGCATAGTTGATATAGTACTAGTTACCCATATCGCATTATAGTACTACTTACCCCTTATCGCAATGTCTTCGAGCAGACAATACGACTTGGCTTTGAGGCAGGAAACAACGAGGCGAAGCATGAGGATTTCATCGACAAACTAAGGAACATTTTATCCCTTGGTGCTAGTCACCTTGGCATGTTTATCAACTCAAGGTTAGTATCTAATCGAATATCAGATCTATAGCACTGGGGATGAATGCATATTGGCTTACCTTGAAAGTCTCAAGAGTTGGTCGCCCAGTTGAAACATGTCCAAATACAATAATTTCCTAGATGAAATAATAGCCATGCAAACTCCTTAGCCAATTTAGCTTCAGCTGTCAAATCTTACCTCAAGAGGGTGATACAGGTAGAATATTTAGCACATCCAAGCATCCTAAGGAAACAGAATGCCAACCAAGTGCTCGTCGTTGAAAATGATCCAAGTTGGATGGACCGAATAATCAAGTTGTTACGAGAAGATGTGTTACCCATGGACAAAATATAGGGCCATCAGATCACGGTGAAAGCCACCCATTTTTATGAAATTTAAATCATTTCAAGTAAAAAGGTTTATGTATGATAACAACACAATTGATATACGATCATACTTAACTATCTTCTATCTAATGTACTTGAGAGATTAAAAAAAACAGGCACTCAATACATGATGGCATGCATTACAAGGTTCATATCATCCATGCAACTAAAATCTGAAGTGCACAAGCATTACAATGAAGATACAAGCATTTAAGCCAAGACATGTCCATAATAGTCACCAAAAGAATGCAATCATGTAAGCAAGAGCATTCCACCTCAAGCTAATATCAAACAAGTAACAATTCAAAAAACACACAAGCCAATATCTAGCAAGTCCACCATAGACTCAAGCATGCATCATGAACCAATAATAAGAAAGTCTTTATCATCATCCTCACCTAAGCAATGAGACCATCCCTAGCAAGATAATTACATTCACAAGCACCAGAAGTTCAACCATAAACATCACACTCAACCCATGACAAAGATCAACCTAGTTCATCAATCAAGCATCAAGAGAAGTCTATCACAAACAATCATAAAATCAAAGCTCTTTATCATCATAAAGAAGCAACATCACATGTAATGCAAAACTATAGGAATGATCACATTCCAGAAGACCTTTCCAAGGATTTGAAGATCTATAGGAATGTTTATAAAAATGTAAATGAACTTGTATGGTCATGTATATGCTCAATCCAACCTACCCAAACCTTCCTGGAAGCTTGAACTATGATAGAACAGCATGAACAACCAAACAAGGAGTTAGAGGTGTCTTAGACTTGACTATAACAAGATTTTGAGTCAACTCTACCATGAGTTATAGTCGACTATAATAGGCCATTTGGGAGTGACTTTAAATATTGGAAAAAACACTTTGGAGAGAGAGGTTTGAGTCAAATATAACGAAGTTTGATTCGAATATAAGCATGTACATTGAAAAATTTACTAGTTTTCAAATTTTAAAATCCCAAAGATCAGAATTTACTAGAAGGCCCTCCAACGGCTAGTTTTTTCTTAAACCTATAGATAAAACTTCAAAGCTTCATTCCAAACCACATTAGCTACTCCACAGATTAAGCCATCCTAACTTTAGCTTTCTAGAAATAAAAACCGAGTTACCAAATCAATTTCCTTATATGTGAGATTCAAACTCAAATCTCCATTAAAACAAAAACACCATTGAAGCAAAGCTTCAAACCCAAAACCCAAATTCCAAACCCAATACCCATTTGAGTTGAATATTCATATCTCATATCACTTATCCTAATAAACAAAACTCAACATTAAACCATTATGATTTCTAGAAACAGAAATCAATACCCATTTTAAAAGAGCAAACTTGCAACCCTAAAAACCCATTTGGTCTTCAAAGGGATTTAAATCCAAAATGTCATTTGTGCTTAGAGATTAAAACCCCGATCTCCTAAGACAATATTTACACTCAAATACCCACTTGAATCACATACTCGTGATTACATGATTATTTACATTTCTAGATAGAGAAAGTAAACTCATTTCATATATGTTTTAGTAAAGAAACTTTGCTTTATATTTTGGTTACGAATATTATTGTAATTTACGGTGAACTTCATTGTATCTTCATGGTCGATAGTGACGTAATTATGAGGATACAAGGATTATAAGACCTTGAGTAAGGAAAGGACGGGTATAGTTCCTTTGTTAGTTGTGGTTTTAAAGGTGTTGTAATTCCTTATGAGATTTTTGTTCTGCCTTAGCGAAACCGAGATAGTGAAGCTTCTCGAGCATGGACATAGGCAAGGCTTTACCACAACTAAATCTCAGTTTACAAAGGTCCTATAAACCATGTTTCTTCCCTTTACTTTATTTAAATTAAATCTTTATTTAATATGATTAATATTTTATTGCATGAATGTGAATGTGAATGTGAATGTGAATGTGAATGTGAATGTGAATGTGAATGTGAATGAAGAAAAATAAAATCTCTTCTGGTAGAGGAAAGGTCCTTTTAGAAAAGTTTCGAAAGGTTGATATTTATCTTTGAAAAAGTGTTTGTGAAAAAGAAAAATGTGTTTATAAAATTGTTGTTAATCACACACTTAGAAAGAGATTATTATACTCTTTAACTAACAAACAAGGACCCAAAACTCAAAAGGTACCAAAAAGGAATGTGTGTTCATCATATTTTGTTGGTATGCTAAGAATGACAAAAAGACCTTATGCCTAAGAAAAGCAAGAAAGAGCTTTGAAATGTGATAGGTGGAATGTATGGAGAAAAGACGCACATAATGAAAAAGAATTAAGACAGTTAGTGATGAGAGATCAATGGTTTATTAAACTCCTAAGGATCCATTGGAATATCGAAATAGGTAACATATAAACTTAATTTTCAAATGCCTATGCTTGCAACTAAAACTAAAACACATGATAACACAACATCTAGAAAACACTACACTTTAAGCTAAATCTAACAATCATAATAAAAAATGAAGAATATAAACTTGTTTGATTAAATTTATCATTGAAAGCTTCATAACATACAATGTGCATGATTAAAATATGATTGAGGAACTTACACCGTTAGTCTTGAAAAAAAAATAGAAAGTTGAAATATAATAATAATTTAATGACACATATTTGGGAAAGATTTTTGAAATAGTGACATGGGTTGTGAGAGTATATTTTCAGAAACAAAAATGGAAAACATTTTAAGTAATTGGTTAAGGAAGGTTTTGCAAAATATGATGAAGATTCTTGTAGTTAAAAATGTGTGTTGGAAAATAAATTGAATTTGTAAATGCATTGAAGTAAGAGAAAAAAATTAAGATGTTTTTAATAGAATAAACCATGGAAAACTTATAAACTTTGAAAACTCAAAAGGTCGCTAAGACTTCATACAAAACAAACTCTCTCTCAAACATTATGAAAGATTGGAATAAAAGAATATTTTTGAAAACTGATGTGGGGGGGGATACATGTTAGAAAATAACTCTTTGAAGGTATATCAAAAGATGTTTGATACTCATTAAACTATACGTTGACTCATGATATTTGGAAATTAATTCTTAATTCTTTGGAATAGCAATAATTAAATGAGTAAGACAACACTTATGAAAAATATGTTTTACATACCTAATCATTTATTCTCCCTCGACTTGTCCTTGATGTTTTCACAGGTTCTTATGACTTTTAATACCATGATATGTTATACATACCAATGAAAAGAGTTTTAACAATTGAGTCAAAGAATTACTATCTTGATATGTCATATAATACCTCTTATAAACCTTAGTACACATGCTTCAAATATGAATATCTATTGTTCTGTTACAAGCCTCTTATTTGGACCCACAATTAAAATATCTTTAACATATTATACACGGTAGATCATGTTGTTCATTAGCCCATTAGGACAAATTCTTCCATTATTGCTATTATGACTCAGGTGAAGTGATAACCTTTTATGGCATCAATGCCTCGAAACTATTAAAATCCATTTAGTGATATACATTTGATACAACCCTCACATACGTCACAACACTTTAACTTAATGATATATCAATCTTGATCACATAAATAATAAATAATATTCTCCTATGTTCTTACTTGCCTATCCTAATTAATGGAACTTGCTTAAGGAAAGTATCACCAGAGACTCGAAATCACGTGCTCGAGAAAATGCTTATTTGAATATATTACTCATGAAAAGTCAAAAGTTGTTAGACACCAGATCTACACTCAAGTCATTTTTCAAACGTGCTCACATAATCTAAAATTTTACGGTACTCCCATTATTGTTAACATTAAGTGACAATCTCTTATTTTCTAAAATACCAAGGTTCCTTTATAATTTCATTTACAAAGTTAAAGTTCGATAACCTTTAAAAATTTGAGACTAGTTCCCAAAATCATAAGTTTAGGGTACTTTTGTAATTTACCAAAAATTTGGGGTTTGTGGCGTTGTGGGCCTCGAGAGCGATGATGAACGTTGCATCCCGAGGGAAGAACTTTGTGCTAGGAGGATGCAGGGGTGCTTGCCCCCCACTTCTGATGCATCCCCCGTAGTTAGGTTATTAGTTTAACGTTGGGTCGATGATCTTGCCCCTGATGTTGTTTACCGACATGTCCAGTTTTTTGGTGCACATCCCTTAGGTAGGTGTGGCCTTCATGCGAAAGAAGGGGGTTTTGTAGGATTTTTAGATTTGCTAGTTTGTTTTATATAAAAACAAACAAAAAGATTCAAGATAGACCTTTTGGGATAATCCTAAGGAAGGTTTTAAAGTTTGTGGTTGGTCTAGAGACTCTCGTTGTGTGGGTCTGTGGTTGGTCCAGAGATTCTTGTTATGTGGGTTCGAAAACCAGGTTAAGAGTGGGGAAGGTGTTAGGTACCCCACTTGTTTTGTATGCTTCCTTAATTATATTCTTATTATTTCTCTTTACATTAACTGATTAATTTTAGATTATATTAGAATTTATTTAGATACCTTTGAATGAGGGTCCCTCTAAGAATTTTGTTGGGAGATTAGTTTGTAAAACGATATCAGTGAGAGGTATAGAAACGTCATTACAATCGATAAATACACAAGATTTACTTGTGCATGACTCTGTGCTTTTATTTGTATAATAGATGGCCATTATTATGTATGCAACCATGCGAAAAAACTCGGCTTTGAGATAGTTTGATATCTCAATTGAGGTTTGAGGATATATAGAAATGTGAGAGATAGGTGCATCTCTGTTGTGATTAATGTATACGGATTTTCACATTTATATAAGGTGCGGAGAGATAGCGACTTTGAGATAATTTGATATCTTGTTTGAGTTATTTAGGTGAAATGGATGAAAGTAGAGAGATGGGTGCATCTCTACGGAAATAATATATCAAGAGACATATTATTGATGCCCGAGCTCATGATAAGGACTTGGTATTACGCCTATGTACCCAAGGAGAGTTGGGATCAAAGCCTGCGTAGTTCGATCGTAATACATGTCCAAACGTAATGTTTTTGCAAGTGTATGTATCTTTCATGCTTGTATGAAGATATGTATGGGAGGTCCCACTTTGAGATAAGTTGATATCTCATTTTGTGTTATATTGATGTAGTGAATGAAAGTTAATAGATAGGTGCATCTTGGTGGATACAAAATATCAAGAGACATATTTGTGACACCCCGCCTATTTAAATTATGGGTGGCTAGCCCTCTACTAAAATAAAACGGGAATCTCAGACTGGTTCATTCTTACCATCATTGTCGAAAGCCAAATTAATTACTAATAACCTATTATGTATGGTGTTAAATTTTAAAACTTATTAACTTGTTGTTATAAAACTTCCATTCATACAAAAATCCATTCCAATAATTTAAATACATATTCACCACGATAATAAACTGAATGCTGAAAAATCAAATTTACCGAATAACTATCAGTGAAAGTCCCAATACAATAATCCAACTCAACCTGAAATAAAATAAAGTCAGCATATAGTAAAGATTGTCTAATGACGGGAAGCATGCCCGAATCAATAATTGAAAGAAATCTTATCTAGAAAGCAAGGATAAATGTGTTTAATCAAAGGCCTGCGATCATCCACGGATGATGTAGCATTGCCAGACTAGAAAAATAGCTAAGTCAAGTGTATCTGTGGATGGGCACCTAAAAGGTTTTGAAAAAAGATTTTTGAAATGGGTCATAGCCCGTAACCATTTGAAAATATTTTGTAAGTATTTAAAATCCAATGGTGAAAATGGAGCATAATCGTTCATATTAAAACTAGTGTCGCACTCACATGAGATAATCCTCGCCCCTCGTCTATAGTGCTCACTTAATGCGTATATTTAACACCCTAGTTATGCTACCCTGCCTAACTAGTACCATCACGTATCTTAGCCCCACATGTTAAAATTCTATCCAAACTATACTACATGTATTGTACTTTTCTTTTATTCTCAATGAGATATCACATAAGCTATAACATTATCTCAATTATAATCTTATCATTAAACAAATTCACATAACTTTACACTAGCTATAATTTCCATGTTCACACATTCGTTTACTTCACACATATACATATAACACTCGTATATACTTATATACATAGCATCCCAAGTTGTCCTCCTGTATGCATTCCCTAGCATGTTGTTAGGCTACATCATGTACCACTCCTAGGCCACCGGGTAGGAATCTCACCACCGAACCCAAATCGTGAACACATAACTGGAGGTGGTCATAGACATACATCAGTGGGTCATAACCATACCACATTCCCCCACTAGACTCTAAACTCACATAAATGGTCCTGCAATAGTCCTACGACTTGGGGAATCAATCCAACACCTGCTGATCACGCCAGGGTGGGCCACCCACTACGCGCAACCTCCAAGGATAACATCCAGAGAGTAGCTATGTTCATCTATATCAATCACACAGATATATCCATCCATCTATATATATATATATATATATATATATATATATATACAGTACTTCTCTTGTGCATACCGGTATGTATTTTAAGAGTGCATACCGGACATGTGTCACGTGGCGGTGAGCCCAGAAAAGAAAGGCTAAATTATAGGCACACTGTCTCTCCTTTCTGGGCTCACCTCCAGGTGACACATGTCGGTCCGCACTCTTAAAATACATACTGGTATGCACAAGAGCATTTTTGTATATATATACGTTCATAAATTACTCGTAGCACTGCCCAAAAATTTTGAGTCTACCCCTGACTACCGAATATTCAAGTATTCCCTTACTTATCTTAAATTCATAAATATCATACTTCTGGACACTAAACTATTCTACTCCAGCTCATATCCAAACTCTATCTAAAATCCCAAACCGATTTCATTAATTATATCCCGAGTGTCATTCACCCGTATTCTCATTCTCCGATTGTATTCCCATATAACCCTAGGTAGGTTATGATCTCCCATATGGATTTCTATAAGTCCTAAATCACTTGGAGAGCATCTCAAACCAAGTCGAACCATCAACGGCACGCAAAATAACAACTAACAAAAATCGGGACAACCCTGCCCAGCGAATCGATTCGGTTCCCCTGAGCAATGAGCCTAATTTTTTACGGGTTTCTTCTTTATCCCATAAACCATATGCATACCAAACCTCAGTCAAACCCATAATAAGGTCTTTCTAACAATCCCAAACGTATTGGTAGTCATTTTTACATCCTAATTCATCCGTAAACTTATAAACTTCACGGGATTTAACATAGTTATCAAGAATCATTTACTTTCTTAATTCAATTTCAACATTCCGTCAATTTTCATAAGAACCATTCAAGATCATACATTTTTACATGAATCAATCTCAGATTTATTATTAGATTACAATCAAATTATTTTTCTATAATTTTATTCCCAAAAATCCCATTTTTACATGTGAATCCCACCCCAAAATTCATATTTCTACACCAACTATGATATGAATTATGGACACGATATAAAATATCAAAGTAAGATAAACACTTGCCTTTAGATTATGGAGATTCTGATTTTTCCTCTATGAATCTTCTTTCCACGATGGTTTTACCCTCGAAATCGATCCAATTCTCTCCGCGGAATGATTTTCTTCACTTCCTCTTGAGTTATTCCTTCTCTTTTCCACTCTCTCACCAGTCTAGGTCTTTTGAGATGGTGGAATGGCTGCCCACTCCATACACCTTCCCTAGTCATAACCTAAATCCCGAAATCAGACTAAGTGCTAAGTGTAAAATGACCCGCACGCCCCTATATGGGTCCTATTTGGTCTAAAAAGTCCCTGAAATCCGATTACCACTCTCGGGTACCTAATTATGACTATCTCGACCCGTTTCGAATTATCGATGCACTCGACATCACCATCCAAGTCACCTAACATAATTTTCCCATCTCATTCCCAACACAATCCCACATGCGTGTCCCGAATGAGATACCGTCAAACCCGTCGATTTTTACTCACTTACGACGTAATATTATTTGACATAATTTTATTTACTTATCACACTAGTAAATATATGTTCACATAAATATTAATCCGTCTCTCGCTAATTAATATTTATTTAATTCTCATTATTTCTCATTTATTTAAATTACATGCACACATGTAATTCAAAATGCTCAAAAATATGGGGTGTTATATACTCCCCCTACAACGAAATTTCGTCGCCAAAATTTGAACATACCAGGCATAAAGAGCTCCGAATATTTCTCTCACATATCATCCTCCCGCTCCCATGTCGACTCATCGGCGTTATGATGCCCCCACTGAACACGTACCAATGGCACTATCATTGACAGCACCTTATGCTCCCTACGATCCAAAATAGAAACCGATCTCTCCTCATACGAGATGTCGAGATGTAAATCATTATCTTCCAATGGAATGTTCCATTATGCCATCTCACTCCTCTGGTACTTCTTCAATAATGACACACGAAACACGTCGTGAATCCACTGCAGATGCTATGGCAAGGCGAGCCAATACATAATCAGCCCAATCCTCTCAATAATTGGGAAAGGCCCCACATATCTCAGTGTCAACTTCCCCTTCTTCCTTAACTGCATAACTCCTTTCATAGGATACACCCACAACAAAACCTAGTCACCCACCTCAAGCTCCATGTGCCTCCTATCCACATTTGTGTAACTCTTCTATATGTCTTAAGCTATTCGTATATGACCTCGAATTAGCTCGATCTTGGCAGAAGTGTCCTGGATCATCTCTGATCCAATAAGCTTGTTTTTGTCCATCTCTAACCAACAAGTGGGTGAACGAAAAGGTCAGCCATACAATGCCTCAAAAGGCTCCATGCCAATAGTGAACTGGTAAGAGTTATATAAGCAAACTCAACCAATGGAAGGTAGTGCCCCCAACCTCCCCTTAAATCTAGGATGCACATCCTTAGCATATCCTCTAGAATATGATCAACCCTCTCAGTCTTCCCATTTGTCTGCGGGTTATAAGTCATACTCAACCACAACTCATTCCCCATAGCCTCCTAAAAACTCTGTGAAAAATAGGACACGAAGATCTTGACCCGATCGGGCACAATATTAATAGGTACCTCATGCAACCTCACTATCTCGGATATAAAAAGTTAGGCATACTATATCGGCGTATAATTCGCCTGAATTGGCAAAAAGTGGGCCGCCTTGGTCAGGCGATCTACAATGGCCCATATGAAAATGTAACCCCTCTGTGATGTCGATAGCCCCATAATGAAGTCCATCGATATATTCCCCCATTCATAAACGGAAATCTCCAATGGCTATAACATACTGGTTATTCTACCTTCACTAATTGACAACTGGTGCACTTTGAGACAAACTCAGCAATGTCCCACTTCATCACAGCCTATCAATACTGTATCCTCATGTCCTGGTACATCTTATATCCATCGGGATGTACCAAGACTCACAAACCATGAGACTCTATCATCACAGCATGTCGTAAGTCCCCATCCTCTAAGACAATAAGCCTCTCGTTGAAGCATAAACCTCCCTCTGAACTGATCGAATAAAACTCTGCCACATCTGCTAATAACTGATGCACCCTATTTTGACAAAACGGATCTCTTGTTTACACCTTCACAACCCTCATAATAATCTTGAGTGCGATAGCCAACACTGCCATACAAGCCCTGGACACTGCATCGTCATGGCAAAGCTCCATCCACTTTGCTTTCCAGATCGCTTCTCACTCCCTCGTAGGTCGTTGGCTCAATCCGTCTACCACTATGTTAGACTTCCTCGAGTGATATTAAATGTCGAACTGATAGTCCTTCATGAACTCAATCCACCTACAATGCCTTATATTAAGCTCTTTCTGTATGAACAAATATTGCAGCGACTTGTGATCCATGAAAAGACTAAATCTCTACCCCAGGAGATAGTGCCTATATATCCTCAAGGAAAAAACTACTGCTGCTAACTCCAAATCATGCGTGGGGCAGTTACTCTCATAGAGATTAAGCTTACGAGAAGTAGAAGCTATATCCCGGTCCTCCAACCGTAACATACACCCAAGTCCCTACAAGGACAGATTTATAAATACAAAGTACTTCACTCCTCCTTTAGGCAATGCGAGCACTGGTGCCGAAGTCAATATGTCCTTTAGATCATCAAAAGCTAAATGACAGTTGTCGTCCCACATAAATAATACCCCTCGCGAGTCAGATTCATCAATGGTCTTGCAATCTTCAAAAACCCCTTAGTAAAATAGCGATAGTACCTGACCAACCCCAAAAATCTACGAATCTCTGTCGGTGTCGTGGGCTGACTCCACTCCCTCATAGCTTCTACCTTACTCAGATCCATTGAAATGCCTCTATCAAACACAATATGGCCTAATAATTGCACCTATCGCAACCAGAACCCACATTTCTCGAACTTGGCATACAGCTAAGTTCCTGTAGTGTTTACAAAACCATACGCAAGTGCTCTGTGTGCTCGTCCTCAGTCTGAGAATAGGCTAAAATTTCGTCTATGAAAATGATAGCAACTGGTCTAAGAAATCTCTGAAAACCATGTTCATAAGATCCATAAGTACAGCTGGTGCATTGGTTAGCCTAAACGGCATAACCCTGAACTCATATGACCCATACCTAGGCAGGAATGCAATCTTAGGGACATCCCGCACCCTAATACATAACTGGTGATAACCCGACCTCAAGTGAATCTTTGAGAAGTAGGTTGCTCCTCTCAATTAGTTGAGCAGATCATCGATGCGAGGCAATGGGTATTTTTTTTTAATCTTGACCTTGTTCAACTATCTATAGTCGACACATAACCTCAGCGATCCATCCCATTTCTTCACAAACAATACTGAAGCACCCCACGGTGATGTACTTCAGTGGATAAAGCCCTACCCCAAGAGCTATTGAATCTAGTCAACTCTAGTGGAGCCATGTGATAGGGCGCACGTGATGTCGGTCTATACATCGATGCCATATCAATGACAAACTCAATATCTCTCCTCAGTGGTAAACCTAGTATCTCCTGGAAAACATTCGCAAACTACCTAATCATTGGGATAGAATCTAATGATATAACCATGTCATGCGAGGTATTCTCCTCAATATAGTAAAGGTGTGTTCTCAACCCTCCCTCGAAAAGAGGCATCACCACCAAAAACATCTCCTACCTGGAATGGAAAACAAGACGGTCCTACTAAAATAATCCATCATCTCCCTATAACCAACCAACCAGTCCATGCCAAGAATGACATCATACCCAATCATATCTAGCACCAGTAAATCAGCTGCTAAGCACAATCTCCCTACATATATCCCATTTTCCTCTACAAATGGAATGGATAAGGTCCCCGCTACCCAACGATGAATCAACACACATGATAATTGTGTCGATCATCTCTAATAAAATGTCCGCTCATTCAAATCTAGTAGAAATAAAGTAATGTGATTCCCCCGTGTCAAGTAAAACCTAACCCATATTCCCATGGATAGTAATTATACCCTCTGTAGCTGGTGGCGCTTGCGACACCTATGGAACCATAACATTCTGGATGTTATAGACATGTATATACTGTAATTATCCCTACTGGGGTGGGACTACTGGAGCTGGTGGTGTTGGTGGTGCTGGAGGTAGTATCAGAGCCTATGGCCCTTGTTGGGAACCCTGTTATTAGGCCCTAGCCCGCTACAGATAATCACTTCGTATATGGCTCGGCTCTCCATAAATAAAATACATGCCCATGAAGTCCCCCTGCCTCTGGACCTGCAGGCCATATCGGGGTTGCCCTATTCTTTGGCCTTGGTGGCATCGGCCCTGATGGCCACCCTTATTATTCCCTTGGCCCTGTTGGCATTGAGAAATATGTTACTGCTAGCCCTGTTTAAACCCATTAACGCCTTGTCTGAATCCCCCTGACTAAAACCTCTTAGCCGGATCCCCATGTTGGGTATTCTACTCATGTTGTCGGCCCAGCTGTTACTGCGGTGCCCCACTAGCACCATTACCTCTCGTCTTTCCCTACTGGCTAGACTCCCCAAATATTTTGCCTCCTTTCACATGGATGCGATGATCCTGACAATGAAGAAATGTGGCATTGACGACCTCAATATAAATCTTCAATGTCGGATTACCCCGCAAGTGTTTTCGAATCCTCTAGTTGAGTCCATCTGTAAACTTCAACATCTTTTTCTCCTCTGTGTTCACCTGGTCAGGCAAAAAGTTTTTCCAGATGGGGGAACTCCTCCTCATACTCAACCACTGTCCGTCCCTCCTATGTTAAATCTAGAAATATCCTCCTCATCTCAGTTTGAATCACAGACGAGAAGAATTTACGATCAAACCTCACCCATAACTATCTTATCGTCATAGTGTCCCTCTCCTTAGATGTGGTGACTGACCCCCACCACTGTAATGTCTCTCCCACTAACTTGAAAGTAGTCAAGATCTGTTTCTAAGTGTTGTTTCACTTAACCAAACGGAGATGACGTTGTATATCCTTTTCTCATTAACTGGCAGGAACCACAACGATACTTCCCCAAAACTCTGGTGGATGGCCCTTCTGAAAGGCCTCCCTAACTCTCTCCCACACTAACGATCATGGGTGGGCCTAGACGTCTGGTGCCACCAGCTGCTGCAGTTAGGTCTGTGGAAACTGGTGTGCCATGGCGATCATGGTAGCATTAACCGCCTGAGAAACTATAGTGGACACCTCGACAGCCGTCATCATCCCTTGTGGCACCTGCGGCTCCTGTTAACCGTCTCCTCTGGTGACCCTAGATGATCGTCCTCTCCTGGGTGGCATCTGAAATTAGGCCGAGTTTATATGAGATCACAAGTAATATATATTATAACAGTAGAAGAACATAAATGCGTAAATATGAATGTAATAGTCCTAATAATAGGGCTCTATATCAAAAAACACTACGCTGGAAACGTAGTAAGTCACCCAGATCCTAAAGACACTATTACCTGAAGCTATGAGACCATCTGGGACACCCCCTATTTAAATAATGGGTGCCCAGACCTCTACTAAAATAAAATAGGAATCTCAGACTGGATCATTCTTAGCATCACCGTCGAAAGCCGAATTAATTACTAATAACCTATTCAGCCCGGTGTAAAATTTAAAACTTATTAACTTTAATTTAAAAAAATTCATTCATACAACAAACCATTCCAATAATTTAAACATACATTCACCACGATAATAAACTGAATGCTGAAAAATCAAATTGACTGAATAACTCTCAATGAAAGTCCCAATACAAAAATTCAATTAAAATTGAAATAAAATAAAGTCTGCATAAAGTAGAGGTTGTCTAATAGTGGGCGACAGGCCCAAATCAATAACTGAACAAAATCCTATCTAGAAAGCAAGGATAAATGCGTATAATCGAGGCCTGTTGTCATCCACAATTGTTGCGGCAATGTCAGACTAGAAAGATATCTAAGTCAGGTGTTCCTGTAGATGGGCACCTAAAAGGTTTTGAAAAAATATTTTTGATACGAGTCAGAGCCCAAAACCATTTAAAATTATTTTGCCAGTATTTAAAATCCAATGGTGAAAATGTAGCATAATCGTTCATATTTAAACTGGTGTCGCACTCACATGAGATAATCCTCGCCCCTCATCTATAGTGCTCACCTAATTCGTATATTTAACACCCTAGTTATGCTCCCATGCCTAACTAGTACCATCACTTATATTAGCCCCACGTGCTAAACTTCTACCCAAACTATACTACACGTATTGTACTTTGCTTTTATTCTCAATGAGCTATCACATAAGCTATAACATCATCTCAATTATAATCTTATCATTAACCAAATTCACATAACTTTACACTAGCTATAATTTCTATGTTCACATATTGGTTTACTTCACACATATACATATAACACTCTTATATATGTACATACATATCATCCCCGAGCTGTCCTTCTAGATGCATTCCCTAGCATGTTGTTAGGTTCTTGGTACATCACATACAACTCCTGGTCCACCGAGTCTAAATCTCACCATTGAACCCAAATCGTGAACACATAACTGGAGGCGGTCATAGACATATATCAGTGGGTCATAACCATACCATATTCCCCCTCCAGACTCTAAACTCACATACAATGGTCATGGAATAGTCGAATGACTTGGGGAATCAACCCAACACCTATTGGTCATGCCATGGTGGGCCACCCACTACACTAAACCTCCAACGATACCATCCATAGAGTATGTATGTTCATATAGCCCATGATTTTTGAGTCTACCCCCGACTCCTAAGTATTCAAGTATTCCCTTACTTACTATAAATTCATAAATATCATACTTCTGGACACTAAGCTATTCTAGTCCAGCTCGTATCCAAACTCTATCCCAAATCCCAAATCGATTTTACTAATTATATCCCGAGTGTCATTCACCCGTATTCTCATTCCCGGATTGTATTCCCATATAACCCTAGTTAGGTTATAGTCTCCCCTGTGGATTTCCATAACTCCTAAATAACTTAGAGAACATATCAAACCAAGTTGAACCCTCAACAGTATGCAAAATAACAACCAACAAAAATCAGGACATCCCTACCCAACGAACTAGTTCACAAGGTTGCCCGAACAAGTTCGATCGGCGAATCGGTTCGCGCCTGCTCAGCGAACCTGTTCATTTCCCTTGAGTTGTGAGCCTAATTTTTGAAGGGTTTCTTCTTCATCCCATCTAGAATATGCATACCCAACCTCACTCAAACCCACAATAAGGTCTTTCGAATAATCCCAAATGTATTGGTAATCATTTTTACACCCAAATTCATTCAAAACTTATCAACTTCATGGGATTCAACATAGTTATCATGAATCATTTACTTTCTTAATTCAATTTTAAGATTCCTTCAATTCTCATCAGAACCATTCAATATCACATGTTTTTACGTGAATCAATCTCATATTTATTATCGTATTACAATCAAACTATCTTTATATAATTTCGTTCCCCAAAATTATATTTTTTCATGTGAATTCCACCCCAAAATTCATATTTCTACACCAACAATGATATGAATTATTGACACAACATAAAATTTCAAAGTTAGATAAACACTTGCCTTTAAATTATGGGGATTTTTATTTTTCCTCTATGAATCTTCTTTTCACGAAGGTTCTACGCTCGAAATCGATCCAATTCTCTCCCCATAATTATTTTCTTAACTTCCTCTTGAGTTCTCCCTTCTCTTTTTTACTCTCTCTCAAGTCTAGGTCTTTTGGGATGGTTCAATGGTTTTCCTCTCCATCCACCTGTAACAACCCGCTTAATTAAATACCGGGTGGCCAATCCTTTACCCAATTAACTGGAATTATTCAGTTGGCTCAATCTTAGCATCACTTAGAAACAATTTTGTTTCTTTATTAACCACCTAGTAATCAATTAAGTTAGTGATAAAATTTCCAGTTTTAATTTTTAATAAAATTCCTTTTTTAACAATACCAACAAGTTATAATGTAAACCATCCCACAACAATGAATAATGAATAAGTATCATCAAAACTTAATTAATGTAACCGGAATAAACTTCCCAGTTCCAAAAATCTCAATACAAAAAAACAATAAAAATAAATGTAACCAAAACTGACACAAATAAAACCACTGACTGAAATAGAATGTAAATGACACGAATCCTTTGGCAACATGCCATAAAAGAAATTACTATAGAGTACATAAATCAATATAATAATGCGTCTAATCCAAAGTCCATAACTCCATAGTATCATAGCAAATAACTATCCAATCCTATATATTGGACGTCCCTGTGGCTGGACACTTGATATAGTATATACAAGAGTGAAGAGAATATGCAAGAGAAAACGGGTCAGAGCCCGATTGTAAAAGATTTTAAAAACAGCAATTGAATAAATGGTATAATTAGCAATTATTATATACATGTTTGAAAAGTGCGACTGTGTGGTTGCAAGTTTCCCATAACCCTTATTTAATTAGAGTCTACTTTTAAATCAAACAAATACATCCCTTAAACATGCATCTAAATCAACCCATCAAAAATACCGCATGCAACACAGAAAATATGCTGAGACACAGATTTCAGGAAAAAAAACCTTTCGGGTAAAACCTTTATTTCATTATGAATATATAAATCGCAACTTATAGTTACATAGAGAAATCTGCAATGGGTCAATGCGCAGCCAACCCAAAAAGACACGCAGTCTTGAATTCAACAAGAGAATACATGCAGCACCCTCCAAGGACTCGCAGCCCAAACAACAAAGGAAGAACCGCAGTTCTCCTCAATGACAAGCAGCCATAAAACTTTGTAGAGACTCCCTCAGCAATGACACGCAGCCCTCGGTTGCAAAGATCTCTCCACAAAGATGAATAATAACAAAGCTTATGTTCTAGGGTTCCAAAAGACCCACAAAAGTAATTGGGATTTTTATGTGTGAATCAAAATGATGTTTGGCACGTCAAAAAATGAAGTCTTATTGTGTTTGAACTCTTAGAAACGTTTTCTCAAAGACTTAGAAAATACATCACAGAAATAGGTATATATATAAGAAATATGAGTCGGTGGTAAAAACACTCACGGAACTGTTCGATTTTATCCCAGGAAGACCGGTCCGGCTTGGAGGCGGATCGGTCCGACCTCGGATCGGTTCGTTTTCCAAATAGGCCTCTTCGGTTTGCATTCGATCCGGGTTTCACTGGTACAAAGCGAACCGGTCCGGTATAGAGGCGGACCGGTCCGGGGGTGGATCGGTTCGTTTAAAATATGGGAGGACCGGTCCGGTAAACCAGAAAAATTAAAAAACTTTTAAAAGCCTCATTTTGCTTGAAAAAACTTACTTCTTATTTTTATAAAAAACATTTCATAAAAATTTCCCAATACTAAGTATGAAACTTTAAGGGACTTAGAAACAAAACTTTACCAAGTTCATTCTCACAGAGGTTATGATGTTGAAGATGCTTTGATATTCGGACCCGTTGATGTAGTTGCGATCTTGAATTTCTTCAACGGTGTAACGGCGTACGACATACAAATTGACAATGGACAAAAATGTATTTACAAATCTCCCCCTATGTCTATGCCGGTACATACATAAAAAAATCCGAATTATCAACTAATGACCTATACAAATCTACCCTCCCATGAACCCTAAATATGGAAATATACAAATGTTTAAATCTGCATCGTTTGTTCTTCAATCTTCAACAATCATCAAATCTCAAAGCTTTTCTCATCAGGGTGTGCAACATATTGATCTTCAATCTTCATACCTAAACACATGAGAAAAAGAAAATACCACATGACATATCGAGTTTGAAATGAGATAAACATAGATACCAATTTATGATAAAAGCATAAGCTAAATCTCAAAAACTCCCCCATAATATGATAATTGTTTCTCCCTCTTTTTATGATGTCCCAAAATAGACAAATGAGAAGAATGAATCAAATAAGCAAAATCGAGGTGTCACGGTACACAAAACAGGGCATCAAACAATATGGTAAACGTGCTCTTGCAAGGAGATGCTCAAAAACAATTCACAAGCTCTTTTTGATTTTTCTATTTTTTTGTTATACAAAAAAAATACATTTGAAAAAAATATGCTACAAAAATCACACCATGGATTTAGACTCAAACAACCAAGTCATGGAAATGGAATGAATGGGTGGGAACACATTCGATAGGTAAATTAACTCAATCAATCATATGTGCACGATGCATATGTGTACCCCTAACGAATGAACATCAAAAGTATTCTTAGGTGTAAAAATTTGTTGAATTTAAATGTCATTGTCTTATACAAATCAACAAATCAAAGTCAAATGATTTCCACACCAATACCATCCAAAACTATTTAGCGCTTTTTCAAGATTTTCAAGGACGTGCAAACCCGTTTAAAATTCTCCAACCAAACTCCCTCATATATATTTTCTTTTTAGAGGTAATCTAAACTCTCAAACTTTGGAGAATTGGTGCAAAAACCTAAATGGCCCATAATTTGGCACGAATTTCTTTTTATTGCCTTTAAATTTTTCCGGGCTCTTTTAAACCTCTTTGGACCTCGGATAATAAAAATTCCTCCATTTTTTAGGTCCAGTTTAACGGTGGCTTAGTATTTGCAAAGGCAAAATGAACCTTTTGCAACCCTTCCCCGTTTTTCAAACTCACAAAACGGTTTTTATACGCACAATTTCCTTATCAAAATTTATCGCGCTTGGTTCATTTTAAGGACAGGATTGAAGTGAAAAGACCCAACCAACATGTGATAAGACAAGCACAATAATCAAACAAATCCGTTCATGTGTGCAATAAAGGAAACATGAGTCAAACATGTAGGAAGTAACACTTAATTACATCTTAATGACTCCAAGCATTATAAAGCACAAGGATGAATTGACCTATTGTCTCAAAACACTTATCAAATAGTCACATAAGAAATAATGGAATGATGTTGTGACTCGGTCATCCTAAGTGTTCATCCATAAAATGTGCAAACAAAATACAAAAATCTTTTTGGATTTTCTCAAAATTTTATCAAAATAAAATCTTTTTGTATTTTTCAAATTTTTTCTTAAAAAAATAAAACATACAAAAATGATACATACTAGCAATAGGCAAACAATGACATCATGAAACTCACCCTATGCTAGTAAACAAGTCAAACCTCAATCATTAGGTGCGGAGGGGTTTTCCAAAGGTAGTGACAACTTATGAAAAAACTCCATCAATTCTTGTGAAGTTTTGACTAAATACTTAACTTGCTCACCTAAATTGCAAACTCTCTCATGTAGTCTCCGGGAGCAGGTAAAGTATCATGTGTGGGTGCATGTGTGTCAGAAACACGTGTAGAAGCAAAACGTGACACATAACCCAACTTAAAGCAAAATTCCCTAAGGTGCCCTTTCCTCTTGCAATGTGAGCAAACATAAATAGGCCTAGTAACACCTCTCTCAAAAACTCTAGGACGCACTCTCCTAATAGGAATGGGACGCCTAGGTGGGTTAGGGTGAGACTCATGTGAATCAAACACTAAAGTGGGAATCGGCTCGGGTGCTAATTGGGAAGTAGAAGCACCGTCATGACTTATTCCTAACTTCTCACCTTTACCCTTATGAACCACCTTTTCAACCTTCTTGGGTGCGTTCACAAAATTGACTTTGACCTCCCTGGCATGCTCGA
Source organism: Sambucus nigra (assembly GCA_949130495.1). Lineage (NCBI taxonomy): Eukaryota > Viridiplantae > Streptophyta > Magnoliopsida > Dipsacales > Adoxaceae > Sambucus > Sambucus nigra. Next base: position 395,236,857 of record OX422215.1, read on the forward strand.
GATCACTCTCGAGTTGGGATACACGTGTCATCACACTAGACAACGTGTTGGTCAAATCACACTTCTCCTTTCTCAAAACCTCCTTCTCTTTCTCCAAATCTAAAACCCGACGACCTAAATCCCTATTATACTTCTTTGTTTTCAAGGTCTCGGTGTACAAATCTCTAAATGATTTTTGGAGCTCACTTTCATCACCACTCTCCTCCTCGCTCTCGTGTGCGCTCTCGTGTGCACTCTCGTGAGACAAACTGAGTGTGCTCACGTGACTAGAAAAAGCTACAAACTTCTCACCACTAGTCTCATCACCCTCACCTTCACTGCTATCACTAAGTGTGGCGGGCATAGCTACTTTCTTTCCTTTCTTTCTAAGCCACGTAGGACACTCAAACGACTTATGTCCCTTACCCCCACATTCAAAACAAGTGACGTTCTCAAAATCTTCCTCACACTTCTCATCGGAGTCATTCTCTTTTTCCCTCTCACCACTTTCTTTTGCCTTTCCTTTCTTTTATTTTTCTCAAAAAAATTCTTTTTATTAGAAGAATTATTTTTGTTCAAGTTGAGAAATTTTTTAAAATTTTTTGCAAACAAGGCCATATCATTAAAATCAAAATCTCCCTCAGAATCGGACTCACAAACTTTTTCTTTCTTTTTCTTAAAATGAGTCTTTGAAGCAATTCCATTATCCTTAACCTTAATGATTTTGGGGAACATGTCCATATCATAGGTTTGAATATCTCCTACAAGTTCTTCCAACTTAAGTGATTTCGAGTTCAAAACAGTCACTTTAGGAATAAAGCGTTTTGGGAGAGATCTTAAAATCTTTTTAACGACACGCGTGTTATCAATCACCTCACCCAAATCAAAACATGTGTTAACAATGTCTGACAAACGAGCATAAAAATCATCAAAGCATTCAGACTCAGACATGGTAATAGTCTCAAATTGGGTGGCCAAATTTTATAATTTTGATTCTTTAACCGCGTTCGTACCCTCATGTGTCAGTTTCAAAACATCCCAAGCCTCTTTAGACGTGGTGCACGTCATAATTCGGTGAAACTCATCAGGAGAGACAGCTCCAGAAATAGCACTCAGACCATGGGAATTAAAATTGGACAATTTATAATCATCTTCAGTCCAGGCTGACACGGGTTTTAAAGTGGTGATGTTATTAACAGTGACCGTGGGAGGAGTCCAACCATTTTCGCAAAGCAACCAAACACGCTCGTCAATAGATTTTAAAATCGATTTCATACGAGCTTTCCAGTAGGCATAATTAGACCCGTCAAAAATACGCATCTGATTATATAAGTGCTCCATTGGAAAAATTGCGATTTTTCACAAAACTGATTTTTCAAAAAATCAATATCACACTATTTTGCGGAAAAAAGGAATACGCGATAAATTAGCGCAACCTGCTCTGATACCAATTTGAAAACGTGAGTAGACAAATTGGATCAGAAAGTAAATCCTCGAAAAATCAGGATCACGCGATAAATTAGCGTAACTTGCTCTGATACCAATTTGAAAAGTGCGACTGTGTGATAATTGATTAAATTAAATTTTCCAGTTTCCCAGAACCCTTATTTAATTAGAGTCTACTTTTAAATCAAACCAATACAGCCCTTAAAGATGCATCTAAATCAACCCATCAAAAATACTGCATGCAACACAGAAAATATGCTGAGACACAGATTTCAGGAAAAAACCCCTTTCGGGTAAAACCTTTATTTCACTATGAATATATAAATCGTAACTTACAATTACATAGAGAAATTTGCAATGGATCAACGCGCAGCCAACCCACAAAGACACGCAGTCTTGAATTCAGCAAGAGAATACACGCAGCACCCTCCAAGGACTCGCAGCCCAAACAACAAAGGAAGAACCGCAGTTCTCCTCAATGACACGCAACCATAAAACTTTGTAGAGACTCCCTCAGCAATGACACGCAGCCCTCGGTTGCAAAGATCTCTCCACAAAGATGAAAAATAACAAAGCTTATGTTCTATAGTTCCAAAAGATTCACAAAAGTAATTAGTATTTTTATGTGTGAATCAAAAAGATGTTTGGCACATCAAAAAACGAAGTCTTGTTGTGTTTGAACTCTTAGAAACGTTTTCTCAAAGACTTAGAAAATACATCACCGAAATAGGTATATATATAAGAAATATGAGTCGGTGGTAAAAACACTCACGGAACTGTTCGAATTTATCCCAGGCGGACCGGTCCGGCTTGGAGGCAGATCGGTCCAACCTCGGATCGGTTCGTTTTCCAAATAGGCCTCTTCGGTTTGCATTCTATTCGGGGTTCACTGGTACAAAGCGAATCGGTCCGGTATAGAGGCGGACCGGTCCGGGGGCGGATTGGTTCATTTAAAATATGGGAGGACCGGTCCGGTAAACCTGAAAAATTAAAAAACTTTTAAAAGCCTCATTTTGCTTGAAAAAAACTTGCTTCTTATTTTTATAAAAAACATTTTGTAAAAATTTCTCAATACTAAGTATGAAACTTTAAGGGACTTAGAAACAAAAATTTACCAAGTTCATTCTCACAGAGGTTATGATGTTGAAGATGCTTTGATATTCGGATCTGTTGAAGTAGTTGCGATCTTGAATTTCTTCAATGGTGTAACGGCGTACGACATACAAATTGACAATGGACAAAAATTTCCTTACAATGTTAGATTCTCGGACTCTCTCTTGAGACTCTCACCTCTCATCTAGTGTGCATGCTTAACGTATCTCCAAGTTATTCTAGTTATTATTCCCACTTTCACTAGATTATATCACTGTGTCACCTATCCATAGCCCTTATCTTCCCTACGTATTTTCTTCACAACACATGGAATAAACAAATGTATATTAGTTCAATTCTCAGTATAATTAAATGTTCTCAAACTTAATTAATTTCAGATTTCACTATCTTTCATGTCTACTTAATTCACACAGTAGATAATATCACAAGTATATATATACATTCACTCTATTATATATATATACAATACTGCACCCCCAGACATAGCTGTGAAGCATGCATACTCTGCTATATAGTCCCAGTACATCTCGTCACTGTATAAAGGACTGTTGGTTCAGTATATCCCTCAAACCACGAATATCATAACACAAGTAGTAGAGGCGAATATAGTCCTAAGACTTGGGCTACGCACATACCTACGCACCCAAATGACCGTTCAATACCATTATTCTCACTAATGGCAATCAAACCTAAGTCCTTTGTTCTGAGGCAACAAGTCAAAAATCTCCCATAAGGCTCATCAGGATATGACTGCCCTCAATGCACAAACCTCCCATCGATATCAAGTAGGCTAGGTATGTCCTACACATAAATCATCAAGCAATAGGTATATACTCAACCTATATAATAATAGGTACACACTCGACCTATGTCTCATATTAGGAATTCATCCTACCCCATGTACCCATTGTACTTCTCGAATACTACCCGTACTTGATAATTAGGATTTAATATCATCATCATATTTTCATTATGTAGTTATCACTCACATTATTCCTTTCTTAATTCAATATTTAATTTCTCAACATTAACCCAAGTCTCTCATTCTTTGTTAATGTACCAAAAATTATTCAGAACTTACTGTCAGCCAAAATACAAATTTCCAAACTTTTTTGGGCTAAAACAGGATTTTTAAAATCCCGTTAGAAGTCCCTGAGTTTTCGTTCAAACGAAATAGCATCTCGTTCGAACGACTTCAAACGACATCCCAGTTCATTCGACGTTTCAGCAGTTCGTCCCCAACCTTAGTTTTCTGCGTTTTTCTCCATTTTCTTACACCCAAACCCACATGGAATATATTCTAACAAATCCCAATTATCTCAACATTATTTATATATGTTTATGGGTGATTATAACACATAGAAAACATCTAATTCCTTACTTTCAAGAAGGGTCTTTATCTAAATCAATATAATCCTTAAAATCCTCAAAATTTTATATTCACCATTGATGTACTTTATAAAACCCAAAATATAATTTCATGATTTACAATTCAAATCGTCAATCTGATAACCTCAACATGTGTATTTCTCAACTACATGCAATACCTATCACATTAATTAATTTATTCATCATTTCATGGCCAGTTTCATAATTCTCATGGGTAAATGTTAATCCAATTCTAACATGGATATTATACTCACTAATTGGAACAATAATTACACTTGCCTTTGTAACACCCCGCTTAATTAAATACCGGGTGATCAGTCCCATACCAAATTAAATCAGAATATACAATTAGCATTGCTGTGGAAAACATTTTATAATCACCCAATACTTAATTAAACAGGTGTTAAGAGCTTTCAAATTTTAATTTAATAAAATTTCACTTTTCAAAACATAAACCATTTAACACAATCCATTCACACATTGAATAATAACTTAATAGACATCACAATGGAATTTAAATGCAACTGGAATAAACTTTCCAGTAAAATATCTTAATACAATAATCCCAACAATACCAAATGTACCAAACTAACATAAGAATATAATCTGACTCAGATAGAAAGGAAATAACTAGAATCCTCTTGGGGCGACATGCCCTAAATGAAAGATCAACTACTACAGAGTATGAATCAAGAATATGAAAGTGTCTAAACAAAGCTCAAAACTCTATAGCATCCATAGCTCGTCACATGTCATAATCCTATATGGTTGGCGTCCCTATGGATGGACACCTGGAATAGGAGATACAAGAGAGAGAAGAGAATATGCAAGGAAACGGGCTAGAGCCCGATGTAAAAATAGTTTATAAAACAGCAAGTGAATAAATGTTATATTTAGCAATTATTATATATATGTTAGATTATCGGACTCTCTCTTGAGATTCTCACCTCTCATCTAGAGTGCACACCTAGGGCTGTAAATCGGGCTGGGTGAGCCGGGCTTGAGGTTGCTCAGGCTCGGCCCCAACTACCTTACCCAGGCTCAAGCCCGAGCTCGGCCCGAACTGAAATTCTCTACTTAAGCCCGAACTCGGCTCATTAATATTTCGGGCTTCGGGCCCGATTTCGGGCAGGCCCGAATTCATTTTTTTTTTGTTAAAAAAAATTGAATTAATATTTTTTTCTTGTGTTTCCATCATGGAGAAAATGTATACACCAAAATCTAATTGATATATCATAAAATAAAGTATATGATGATGAAATGTATTAAACTAAAATAAGGGACGTAAGAATGAAAACCTACAATGACTAATTATATTTCATACATATAAAATTGGTTAACATAAATATGTTATATTTTTTAAAATAATTTATTTATTTATTTATATATTCAAAGTTCGGGCTTCGGGCCCAATTCGGGCTTGGCAAAGTTCGGCTCAAGCTCGGCCTGAAATTCATTCGGGCTTGAAATTTTGGCTCAGGCTCGGCTCAGCTTAAACTCAAATAAAGCTCGGCCCGAAAATAGCGGGCCGAACGGGCGGGCTTCGGGCTTGCCCAGCTCAATTTACAGGCCTATGTACACCTAATGTACCTCTAAGTCATACTAGTTACAGCTCTCACGCTAACTAGATCAACCCAATGTATCCACTATTCATAGCACAATTCATTCCCACGTATTTTCCTCATAATACATGTAATAATAATAATAATAATAATAATAATAATAATAATAATAATAATAATAATAATAATAATAATAATAATAATAATAATAATAATAATAATAATAATAATAATAATAATAATAACAACAACAATAACAATAATAATAATAATAATAACAATAATAACAATAATAATAATAATAATAATAATATTAATAATAATAATAATAATAATAATAATAATAATAATAATAATAATAATAATAATAATAATAATAATAATAATAATAATAATATGTATATTTATTTAGATTCAACATGGATAAGCTCCTTATCAATTCAATTCAATTAAGTGTTTTCATACTTAATTAATTCCAGATATCATTATCTTTTAATTCTACTTTAGTCACACAGTAGATATCATCATATGTATATATATACATTCAATCTATTATATATATATACAATATTACACCCCGAGACACAAACGACAAATATCAAACACAAACATTGGAGGCGAACATAGTCCTAAGGCTTTGGGCTATGCACATACCTACGCACCCAAATGACCGGTCACATCCAAAAGCGGTGATCAATCCCTAAGTTCTATGTTCTCGAGTGACAAGCCAAAAATCCCATGAGATTCATCAGGATATGACTGCCCTCACGGGCAAACCTCCCTCGATAGCAAGTAAGTTGGGTATGTCATACACATAAACCATCAATCAATCAAATAGGAATTATCATCTTCCTATTTAGTATTAGGTACTTACATTACCTATATCATATTAGGAATTGATCCTATCCCAAGTATCGGTCGTATTTTCGAATACTACCCGTACTTGTAACCACGATTATCATCTTACATAAATTATGTAATTATTTCTCCCATAATCTTCTATTTAACCCAAGTACCCGTATATATGTCCTCGATGTTACCCGTACTTGTCATAACGATTATTCTCCTCTAAATTGTATAATAATTATGTAGATATCTCTCACATGATTTTAGTCCTTAATATATTATAATTTTCCAACATTAATCCCAAGTTTCTCACTTTATTAATGTGCCGAAATTATTTAAAAACTCATTCTGGGTCAGATTACAATTTCCCACACCTTTCTAGGCTAAATCGGAGATTTTTGGAAATCTCGTTTGAAGTCAGTAATCTCGTTAGAATGAGATGAGATCTAGTTAGAACGATAATGACTATCATTCGAACGAAGTCAGGTCTCGTTCGAACGAAGTCATCGTTTTTCCTGTTCGCCTTCGGTTCCAGTTTTCTGCATTTTTCCTCGATTTCTAGCACCCAAACCTTACTGGTTTTCTATCCTAACAGAATCCAGAAATTCGAATTAGTATTCTAACATTATTTCAACATATACATGGGTGATTTCTACATAAAAACATCAATTCCACATGTTCATAAGGGATTATCATCAAACCCATTAAAACCTCAAGATTTCAACAATCTGAATTCTCCATTTTTATCCAACTTGAAAAATCAGAATTTAGAATCATTGTTTCATACCTAAATCATCAAATTTCATTTTTAACATGGTAGGATTTTTCTACATGCAATTCCTATCATCCTTTTTCATAACCTTAAGAACATATATTTTTCTCTACATGTAAAATCCTTAATTTTCATCATGATCATAGTCCCTACATGTTATGTATTCAACTACATGAATTTGCCTAACCATTATCTTGATTTACCAATCATTATAAATTCCAAATTCATAAGTTCATGAATCCTACAATAAAATCATATTCTAACATTGATATGCTAATCACTAAAATAGAGCAAGAATAAGTTGCCTTTAAAGTCGATCTGAACCTTTGATGAAGACAAATGTTAGAACTTCTCCTTCCCTTTCTCCGACGAATATGGTGGTGGTGCAAGGTGAATATATGGTGGTTTTCCCTTTGGTTTGCCCTAGGTTAATCCTCATTTCTAAGAACTCTTCCCCTCCTCAAGTTACCCTTTCACTTTCTCTCTAAGACTATTCTGTTTTTCTCTCAAACTTTCTCACTTGTTTTTGGATGAAATGAATCTTATGTAGAGTCCAGTCTTATTTAAATAAAAAGTCCTCAAGGTAAGCTAAAAGACAAAAATGAAGTTATTATTCATCTCCCAAGCAAAATGACTAAAACGCCCCTTCTGGGTGTCCTTTCATCTCCTAATTGACCAGAGACCCAAATTCAACACCCGAGTAGACTATTCTAAGTATTTCGACCCTTTCGGACGCAACGGCGTACTCGAAACGACCATAAGGTTGATATAAAATAATTTTTTCTTTTTTTATTTATTTAAATTAGTCCCGACACGTCCCATAACCGCGTCCCGACTTACTTTCATTTATTTTCTTATTAGTAACTCACGACAATATTAATAATATCGTATTCATATATTACTTATATATCACTAAGTAATATTTAGAATCATATATTACTTTAATCTCTAGTAATATTAAATCTGGATTAATCCCAATTAATTTTTCATAATTAATTCCAATTAATCCCCATTAACTTTTAATTTACCTATTTTAAAAGTTATTAAAAATTATGAGATATTAAAAACTTCCCCCTAATAACGGAATTTCGTCCCGAAATTCGAAAAGTAAAAGAATACCTGGTAAAAATAACTCCGGGTATTTGTCGCGCATCTCATCCTCACGCTCCCAAGTAGACTCCTCAATATTATGGTTCTCCTACTGAACACGCACCAACGGAACTACTTTCGATCTCAACCGCCTTTTGTTATGGTCCAAGATCGCTATTGGTCTCTCCTCATAAGAACTATCTGGCTGCAAGTCGATTTCCTCTAATACAACATGAGTGTGAGTCAACTCATCCCGGAGATATCGCCTAAACGAAGAAATATGGAACACATTAGATATCCTATGCAAGTGCATTGGGTGAAGAAATATGGAACACATCATGTATACTATGCAAGTGTATCCTATGCAAGTAGCTTGTCCCTTGGTTTACTCTCAAAACCTCTTCCTCTCCTTGGAAAACCTCTCACTCTCCTCAAAGACCTTTTCTTTATTTTTGGGTGAATTAAGCTAAGTTCTCTAATCTCCTCACTTATATAATAAAACCCAAATTTTCGTTGTTATTATTAACCTCCTAATTAAAATGACCAAAATACCACTCCGAGTGTCCTTTTGGTTCCCAATTGACTGAGACCTAAATAAAACCTCGGGTAGACTTTTTTGCCTATTTCGATCCTTCCAAAATCAACGGTGCACTCAAAATTACCATTAGAATGACTTAAAAATAATTTTCCTTTTAGCCCTTTCAACTTAGTCCCGATACGACTCACACGCGCGTATTATTCACTCGCGACCATATAATCATATATTACTTTTAATCACTAAGTAATATTTAATATCAATCACATATTACTTTATTCACTAGTAATATTCAATCCGGATTAATTCCAATTATTATTCATAATTAATTCCAACTAATCCCCATTTTACTTTTAATTAATCTCATATTAAAAGTCATTAAAATTACGGGGTATTACAAACTCCCCCCCTTATAACAGAATTTTGTCTTGAAATTCAAAAATAAAATCATACCTGGTATAAACAACTCCGAGTATCGATCGCGCATCTCATCCTCGCAATCCCAAGTAGACTCCTCAATATTATGGTGTGCCCACTGGACACGCACGAGCGGAATTACTTTCGATCTCAACCGTCTCTCGCTATAGTCCAAGATTTCCACCGATCTCTCCTCGTAAGAACTATCGGGCTGAAAGTCAATCTCCTCTAATACAACATGAGTGTGAGCAAACTCATCACGGAGATATAACCTCAGTGAAGAAATATAGAACACATCATGGATACGATGCAAGTGCTCCGGCAACCCAAGTCTATATGCTACCGGTCCAACTCTCTCGATAACAGGAAATGGTCATACGTATCTCGGTGCCAATTTCCTTTTCTTTCCAAGTCGTATTATCCCCTTCATAGGAGACACCCGCAAAAGAACCTGGTCCCCCACACTGAACTCCCTGAAGAACCGCTTTGCATCGGCACAGCTATTCTGTCGGTCCTGAGCTATCCGAATGAGACTACGAATTAGCTCAATCCTGGCAGATGTATCTTGTATCACCTCTGCCCAAGTAGCTTATTGTCCACCACCTCTAACCAACACGTATGAGAACGACATGGTCTACCGTATAAAGCCTCAAATGGGGCCATACTGATGGTGAACTGGTAGGAGTTATTATATGCAAACTCCACGAATGGAAGGTACTGCTCCCAACCTCCCCCAAAATCCAGGACACACATACGTAACATATCCTCTAGCATCTAGTTATTACGCTCTGTCTTCCCATCTATATATGGGTGATAAGACGTACTCAATCACACCTCGGTGCCCATAGCCTCGTGAAAACTCTCCTAAAATCGGGACATAAAAATCTTGTTTCGGTCGGACACAATATTGAGCGGTACCCCATGTAATCACACTATCTCAGCCATAAAAATTTGGGCATACTATCCCATAGAGTAATCAGTTCGAACTGACAAAAAGTGGGCTACCATAGTCAACCGATCCACAATCACCCATATGGAATCGTGACCTTGTTGAGTAGTAGGTAACCATGTGATGAAGTCCATGGAAATGCTCTCCCATTTCCACATCGGGATATCTAATGGCTGAAGTAACCCAAATGGCTTCTGATGATCCACCTTTATTAACTGACAAGTGGCACACTTACAGACGAATTCAGCAATGTCTCACTTCATCCCACTCCACTAATATTGTCACCACATATCCTGGTACATCTTATCTCCACCGGTATGTACCGTAAAATGAGACCCATGCGACTCTGTCATCACCGCATGTTGCAACTCCACTCCTTCTCGAACAATCAGTCTACCATTGAAGCGCAAGCCTCCCTCGAAACTCACTGAGTAGGACTCTGCTCCCTCGGTCAAATGCTATCGAATTTTCTCCTGACAAAACGGATCTGTTTCCTGAGCCTGTACCACCCTCATCACAATCTGAGCTTTAACAGTCATAACTGACATAAATGATTCGACAACTGCATCCTGATGTCCCAGTTCCTTCCACTTCGCCTTCCACACCGTGGCTAACTCCTCTACTGGCCTTCGGCTCAATGCGTCTGCTACCACATTAGCCTTCCCCGGGTGATAATGTATTTCAATCTGATAATCCTTCACAAATTAAAGCCACCTACTATGGCTCATGTTCAACTCCCACTGAGTGAACAAATACTATAGTGACTTATGATCCGTGAATAGGCCAAATTTCTCTCCCAATAAATAATGTCTCCAAATCTGAAGAGCAAACACGACTACTACTAGCTCCAAGTCGTGGGTGGGGTAATTCTTCTCGTGAGGCTTAAGCTTACTAGAGGCATAAGCTATAGCCTTCTTCTCCTGTTGCAATACTCAACCAAGCCCTTATAATGAGGCATCAGTGTAAACTAAGTACTCCACTCCTGGCCTGGGCAGTGCTAGTACGGGTGTTGCAGTCAATTTATCTTTCAGCTCATCAAATGCCAATTGACGCATCATCCCAAATAAATGGTATGCCCTTACGGGTTAGATTAGTCATCAGACCTGCAATCTTCGAGAAACCTCGGATGAACCGTCTATAATAACCGACCAAACTCAAAAAACTGTGCACCTTCGTCGATCTCGTGGGTTTTCCCCACTCCTGCACCGCTGATACTTTGCTAGGATCCACTGATATCCCTGACTCGGATAGAATTTTCCCAAAAAATTGCACCTCCCTGAGCCAGAATCCACACTTCTCATATTTCGCATATAACTGATGCTTTCGTAGTGTTTGTAGGACCCGTCGCAAATGCTCGGTATGATCCCCCTCTGTTTGGGAATAAATCAGGATGTCATCAATAAAGACAATGATAAACTGATCTAGGAACTCTTTGAACACCCTGTTCATTAAGTCCATGAATACTTTCGGTGCATTGGTCAACCCAAATGGCATAACTCGAAACTCGTACGATCCATATCTGGTCAGGAACGCAGTCTTAGCAACATCCTTCTCCCTGATACGCAGCTAATGATAAACAGATCTCAAGTCTATCTTAGAGAAGTAGGTTGCTCCTCTCAGCTAATCAAACAAGTCACTAATTCGAGGTAATGAATATTTATTCCGTATTGTGACTTTATTTAATTCTCGATAATCTACGCACAGCCATAAAGAACCATTTAGCTTCTTTACAAATAACACAGGGGCACCCAAAAGCGAGGTACTCCTATGGATAAACCCCTATCCCAAAAGTTGCTCTATCTGATCCCTTAACTCCCTCATCTCTGTAGGAGCCATAAGGTAAGGCGCACAATCTATCGGTCGAGTACCCGATGCTAAATCAATCACAAACTCTATTTCCCTGTAGGGAGGTAACACTAAAATCTCCTAGAATACATCGGCGAACTCACAAACTACCGATATCGAATCAAGGGGAATTATCACTCCCATAGAGATCTCCTCTTCTATATAATACAAATGAGTGGACGATTCTCACTCAGGATGAGGCATCGCCAAAAAGAACATCTCATATCTCGGAATAGCAAACATAATGTTCCGACTATAACAATCAGTCATAGCTTTGTATGTGACTAACCAATCCACGTCGATAATAGCATCATACTCAGACATGTCTAATATAATCATATCAGCCGGTAAAATAAGACTCCTTATCTCTATACTCATATTCCAATATGTAAATAAATGGGCTTCTCATTACCCATCGGTGAGTATACAAAAGTAATAATACTGTCGGTCATGTCTAATAACCCTACGGCCCATGCAAATCTAGTGGCTATAAAAGAATGCGAGGTTCTCGTGTCAAACAAAATACGCCCCATAGATTGAAAACATACCCTCGACTGCGGGCGGTGGCTGCTGGACTGTTGCCTGATGGACATTGCAAACATGTCCATACTATAAATATCCATGCGGTGCTAGAGCAGGTTGTGCTGGCACCTGAGCTGGTGGTGGGAGGGAGACTGGAGGAAAAATAGCTCTTTGTGGCTCTTGATGAGCACCCTGCTGCTGAGGAAACTTGCCCTTATCGAGGTAATCCTATCATTTATGGACAATCTTGCCACACACGAAGCATCTACCAGTAAAATTTTCCCCGTTCTATCCCTGCTGACTCTGACCTTACTGGCCGTTACCACCTCTCCCTTGGCCCTGCTGGCCCGGCTTAACATGTTACTAGCCCTGATGGCCCTGTTGCCCCTATTGGCCCTACTGGCCATGCCTATTACCTCCCTGCCAAAAGCAAAAACCTCCAGAACGTAGATGCTTAGAATAGTCCTCTTGTTGGGAAACCTGTTCACCCTGACGCTGCTCACTCTGGCCTGGCTGGGCCCCACTGACACTGCCTCCCCCGTTCCTGCCCTGCTAGCTGGACTCAATCCCTCTCTTGCCTCCCTTAGCATGGGGTGGTGGTCCTATCAGTGAAGCATCATAGCATTAAGTACATCTGTGTAAGTTTATAGTGAAAGATTGCCCAATAAGTGCTGGCAAATCTTCCAGGCCAAGCAATCCATATACATCTGAATTCATTTTTCTTCAGTAGGTACCTCTCCTGGCACAAAATTTGTCAGCCTCGTGAATTCTTCCCCATATTCTGCCACTGTCCGCCCCTCCTGGGTTAGGTCGAGTAATTTTCGCCTCATCTCAATCGGAATGGAGGAAGGGAAATATTTGCGATCGAACCGCACCCAGAAGTCCTAGATAGTCAAAGTATCTCTCTTCTCAGTTGTGGTAGTGGACTCCCACCACTGTAAAGATGCCCCAACTAGCTTAAAAGTAGCTAGTATCTAACATTGTACTTCTGTGCATATATACATTCTCAAGTGCCATTGGATGTATTTCTTCCATTGGCTAGTAGTAATGACATCAGAACCCCCCTAAAACTTCGGTGGGTATGCCTTCAGAAAGGCATCTCTAATGCGCTCCCAAGTAGTGGGAAATGCCTGAGCTGGTGATGGTGGCACTACATGTGCCTACAGTGGTGCCTGCTAAACAACCGCATTGATTGCCTGTGCAACAATGGCAGCAACCTCTGCAGCGTTCATAGTAGGGGTGCATACGGTTCGGTTTGGTTCGATTTTGATACTAACCCGAGAACTGAATCGGGATGGGTTGATTCCAAATTTTTGGAACCGAAACTGAACCGGCAGTTGTGTAGAACCGAATCGAATCAAACCAACAATTCCTAGATTGGTTCGGATCAATTTTTGGTTCCAAATTCATATTTCAAACTTAGTGAAATCTTAAGATTAATGTATTTCAAAATTAATTTTTATAAGGTCCCCAATAACATAAGTTAGGAACTCAGGTAATCCCAAAAATATAAATTACAAGTGTTATATACATATATATTTATTTATTTTATAAAATATAATGTATCAGTTCGGATCGGATCGGATCGGTTTGGGTAGCGGATCGGTTCGAGTTGGATTTAGAGTGGAGCCGAACCGAAAATATAGGTTTTATTTTTTTTTGAAATCGAAACAGAACCAATAGTCTAAAAAATCGAACCGAACCAACCTAATACAATCGGTTCGATTTAGTTGATCAATTCTCCCGGTTCCGTTGTGCACCCCTAGTTCATAGTGCCCTGAGCTGGAGTGGGTTGAGGTGCACGTCTTGGAGACATCTGAAATGAGAGAGATTATCTCCATCAGTATTCAGTTTAATTAACACAAAAAATCTTAAGTACGTAAGTTCGCAATAAGAGTGCAACAGTCCTAATGATAGGGCTGAAAGCATAATAATTCATAAAGTACCTAAAGACTTGAGAACCTGATGCTCTGATACCACCTGTAACAACCCGCTAAATTAAATACCGAGTGGCCAATCCTTAACCCAATTAACTCGAATTATTCAGTTGACTCATTCTTAGCATCACTGTCGAAAATAATTTTCTTTCTTTATTAACCACCTAGTAATCAATTAAGCTAGTGTTAAAATTTCCAATTTTAATTTTTAATAAAATTCCTTTGTTAATAATACCAACAAGTTATAATATAAACCATCCCATAACAATGAATAAGTATCATCAAAACTTAATTAATGTAACTGAATAAACTTCCCAGTTCCAAACATCTCACTACAATAAACCAAATGTAACCAAAATCGACACAAATAAAATCACTGACTGAGATAGAATGGAAATGACACGAATCATTTGGCAACATGTCATAAAAGAAATGACTACAGAGTACATGAATCAATAGAATGATGCATCTAATGCAAAGTCCATACCTCCATAGTATCCATAGCAAATAAATATACAATCCTCTACGTTGAGCGTCCCTGTGGCTGGACACCTAATATAGTATACACAAGAGGGAAGAGAATATGCAAGATAAAACGGGTTAGAGCCCGATTGTAAAAGATAAAACAGCAAGTGAATAAATGCTAGAATTAGCAATTATTATATACATGTTAGATTCTTGGACTCTCTTTTGAAATTATCACCTCTCAACTAGTGTGCACGCTTAACGTTTCTCCAACTTATTCTAGTTATTATTCCCACCAGTAGATTATATCACTGTGTCAACTATCCATAGCCCTTATCTTCCTAACGTATTTTCTTTGCAACACATGGAATAAATAAATGTATATTAGTTCAATTATGAGTACAATTAAGTATTCTCAAATTTAATTAATTTTGGATTTCACTATCTTTCATGTCTACTTAATTCACACAGTAGATAATATCACAAGTATATACACTCTGAGACACAGCTGTGGTGCATGCATACTCTGTTAACTAGTCCCAGTACATCTCATCACTGTATAAAGGACTGTTGGTTCGGTATATCCCTCGAACCACAAATATCAAAACACATGTAGTAGAGGAGAATATAGTCAAAAGCCTTTGGGCTACGCACATACCTACGCACCCAAATGACCGTTCAATGCTATTATTCCCACTAATGGCAATCCAACCTAAGTCCTATGTTCTGAGGCAATAAATCAAAAATCCCTCATAAGTCTCATCAGGATATGACTGCCCTCAACGTGCAAACCTCCCGTCGATAGCAAGTAGGCTAGGTATGTCGTACACATAAATCATCAAGCAATAGGTATATACTCAACCTATATAATAATAGGTACACACTCGATTGATGTCTCATATTAGGAATCCATCCTACCTCAAGTACCCTTTATATTTCTCGAATACTACCTGTACTTGATAATTAAGATTTAATCTCATCATCGTATTTTTATTATGTAGTTATCACTCACATAATTCCTTTCTTAATTCAATATTTAATTTCTCAACATTAACCCCCAAGTCTCTCATTCTTTGTTAATGTACCAAAAATTATTCAGAACTTACTGTGGGCCAAAATATAAATTTTCAAACTTTTCTAGGCTAAAACACAATTTCTGAAATCTCATTAGAAATCCCTGAATTCTCGTTCGAACGACTTCAAACGACATCCCAGTTCATTCGACGTTTCAGTAGTTCGTTCCCAACCTTAGTTTTCTGCAATTTTCTCCATTTTCTAACACCCAAACCCACATGGATTTATTCTAACAAATCCTAATTATCTCAACATTATTTATACATGTTTATGGGTGATTATAACACATAGAAAATATCTAATTCCTTACTTTCAAGAAGGGTGTTTATCTAAATCAATACAATCCTTAAAATCCTCAAATTTTTTATTCACCATTAATGTACTTTATAAAACCCAGAATATAATTTCATGATTTACAATTCAAATCGTCAATATGATAACCTCAACATGTGTATTTCTTAACTAAATGCAATACCTATCACATTAATTAATTTATTCATCATTTCATGACCAGTTTCACAATTCTCATGGGTAAATATTAATCCTATTCTAACATGGATATTATACTCACTAATTGGAACAAGAATTACACTTGCCTTAAGGTGTAGGTCTGATCCTTTGGAGAAGATATGTATAGGATGTCCCCACCTTTTTTCCGGTCACTTTTTAGGTGGTGGTGCAAGGTCGTTGTCCCTTGGTTTGCTCTCAAAACCTCTTCCTCTCTGTGGAAAACCTCTCACTCTCCTCAAAGACCTTTCCTTTGTTTTTTAGTGAATGAACCTAAGTTCTATAATCTCCTCACTTATATAATAAAACCCAAATTTTTTTGGTTATTATTCACCTCCGAATTAAAATGACCAAAATACCCCTCTGGGGTGTCCTTTTGGTTCCCAATTGACCCGAGACCTAAATAAAACCCCCGGGTAGACTTTTCTGCCTATTTCAACCCTTACGGAATCAACAATGCACTCGAACTTACCATTAGAATGACTTTAAAATAATTTTCCTTTTAGCCCTTTCAACTTAGTCCCGACACGACTCACACGCGCGTCCCGACTTAATTTTAATAATTCTCGTATTATTCACTCGCAACCATATAATCATATATTACTTTTAATCACTAAGTAATATTCAATATCAATCACATATTACTTTATTCACTTGTAATATTCAATCCATATTAATTCCAACTATTATTCATAATTAATTCCAATTAATCCCCATTTTACTTTTAATTAATCTCATACTAAAGTCATTAAAATTACGGGGTACTACACCACCTTCCCTATATATAATCTAAATCCCTAAATTAGGCCAAGTGTTAAGTGTACAATGACCCGAACGCCCCTATGCGGGTCATATTTGGTCTAAAAAGTCCCCGGAACCCGATTACCACTTTCATGTACCTAATTTTGGCTATCTCGACCCATTCCAGATCATCGGGGCACTCAAATCACCCTTCAGGTCACCTATCATAATTTTTCCATCTCATTCCCAACACGACCCCACATGCGCATCCGGAATGAAAGATCATCAAATCCTTCGATTTTTACTCACTTACAACGTAATATCATTTGACATAATTTTATTAACTTATGACACTAGTAAATATATTTTCACATGAATATTAATCCTTTTCTCACTATTTAATACTTATTTAATCCTCATTATTTCTCATTTATTTAAATTATGTGCACATGTATAGTTTAAAATGCTCAAAAATACGGGGTGTTACAATATAATTGAGGCTCGAGCTCACAAAAAGGACTTGATATTGCGCTTACATACCCAAGGGAATTTGGGATCAAAGTCTACGTAGTTCGTTTGTAACACGTGTTCAAACGTGATATGTGTGCAAGTTTAGGACTTGGCTTGGGAGGGGGAGGGTTTGTGTATGGAATATGAGAGTGGGAATGGATCTTAAGATATCTGATATTGGCATATAACCTCATAATAGTTGGGCGATTACTATTTGGAAGGTTTTGTCCATCAGACTAGTTTTGATGTGTAAAACTGGGAGGATTTGGGCTAAGGGTTGGGGTGGACTAGGAGAAGTTGGAGGAGTTCATAGTGGGGATGGATGCATCCTTAAGAAAGAATACGTCGGGAGATGTATTATGAAGATTGGTCTTCTTAAGTTTAGCTCGTTATAACGTCTACATACCCAAGGGGACTTGGGATCAAAGTCAACGTATTTCCAATGAATGAGGTTGCATAATATGCAAGGATTAGGAATAGAGATGGAGGCATCTCCAACAAATAATACGCCAAGACACATATTACGTGGCATGGGCTTCACAAGTTTAGCTCGGTATAGTGCCTACGTACCCGAGGAGACTCGGAATCAAAACCTACGTCGTTTACTCAGCGGGGTTAGATGAGAAATGAGATTGTCAGGATTAGAGATGGAAGCATCCCTAGGAAATAATATGCCGAGAGATGTATTATAAAGCTTGGGCTTCACAAGTTTAGCTCGGTATAGCGCTTACGCACCCGATGGGACTCGGGACCAAAGTCAATGTAGCTCACTTAACGGGGTATATGAGGTGTAGGCAATGGGATACCGGGTATATAAGGTATAGAGGTGTCGAATTTATGTAGCCTAGTCCTTAATATAGCATTTTTATTATGTCGGATTGCTATATTTATATGCTAATTTAATACATTGATTAAATGCATATGTTTAAAAAGTATTGAAATGAAAACACATATTTGGGGTGACGGGCTTTGTTCGCTCGGAGAAGTGGTGAATGTCGTCGAATCTTAGACTTTGGCCTACAAAGTTTCGCGTTGAACACATCTCAATGGCACACTCCTGAGAACGTATCTGAAGATTATATTTCCATATTTGTATTTTGTAATCATGGCATTTTATTGTTATCAATTCAGCATATGAGTATGTTAATTCGTCATAAAGATAGAAGTGTTGGGTTAAAAACCAAGCTTAAAAAAATATAAACACCGTAAATTTCGTACCTAGTCCCCTAAATGGGAGTCAGGTTAGAGAGGGTACACAAGTATGCACGGTTTATGACAAATATGTATATCTATACGGGGGGGGTTGTCCCAAAATTTAGGCAGAGGTTTTTTACCCTCGTGCAAAAGCCAACTATTTTGTTTAGAGAAAGCCCCGTTTTTTGTGTTTTTCATTTGGGCAGAGCTTCAGCTAAAAGTGCTGATTTTTGCAAAATTTCTATAGGGTTTTGACACTATTTGTTTCTCGGAGGCGACTTTTCAGAAGTAAAAACCTCTTTGTAGGGCAACTCCGTAGAAGTACGAGATTGTCCTTTTGAAAAAGTGATTTTTCTGAAATACAAGCCCTTCAAGACTTTTCAAAAAGTGAGCTCGATTATCTCGGGCGCTCGGGATTAAGAAAGTTAGAAAACCGAATCAACGTTGGGTTTTTATTCCCTTTATAAACTTAAACATTATATTTCCCTTTTTGGCCATTTTAGATTTAACTTCATTTAACACAATTTTTAAGGTTCATCCCATATTTTCTAAAGTACCAAGCTTCTTTTGTAATTTCTTTTACAATGTTAAAGTTCTATAACATTTAAAAATTTGAGAATAATTCCCAAAATCACAAGTTTAGGGTACTTTTGTAATTTACCAAAACTTCAAGGATGCTTTGCAAATATTTAGATGTCTAGGGGTTGATTTACAAATAACCCATAGAATACACTCTTAGGATAAAAATAGCATTTTTAACAAGTCTAGGGTCCAAACTATAATTTTATAAAATTTGGAGTTAAAAACTATTTTTACCAAGTTTAGGGGTTAAAACATAATTTAGAATACTCTTTGGCTCCAAATAATAATTTTTCAAATGTCTAGGGTTTAAATTTAAATAATATTTTGATAATATTATTTTAAACACAACCCTGAATTTACATGTCTCTATTCTTGATAGAAAAACAAAAATCATTTTAGGCCAACATATAAAATGATCCATATGTAACACCCCGCCTACTTTAATCACAGGTGATCAGTCTTCTGTCAAAATAAATAGGAATCGCATATGGTTCATTCTTAGCATCATTGTCGAAAACAATTTCAGTTACTAACCACCTATGTTATAATTAATCCAGTGTCAAATCTTATCTTGTTATTAACTTAACAACATGCGAAAATAAAGCGAAGATAAATTAATCAAACCATCCACACACAATAATAGTCTGAACAATCCACGACAAATATATAAATAACTAAGACGAATAAACCATCAGTTCCCAAACAATAAATCCAACTATAATCTGAAGTAAATTAAACAGAATCTCAAGACAATATGATAAATAAACTAAAGTACTGAAGAGTCTGGAGAGGCAACACGACCAAAAGAAATACTGAAATAAAACTCCTAACTAGGAATGAATAAGCTGAAGCGTCTAAATCAAATTCTGCAAGCCTCCACAATGCTACAGCTACGCATCCCTGGAAAGAATCCTCAAGCTGGGCGTCCTTGTGGATAGACACTTCAAATTGTTATGGAAAATCTTTTGACACGGGTCAAATCCTAAGAAAACCATTTGAATATTTAGCAAGTGATTAAAATGCAATAATTTAAATATACATGAACCCTTTTCATATTTAAGTTGGTGTCGCACTCTCTTGAGATATAGCTCACCCCTCCACTAATGTGCACACCTATCGCTTGACTTCTATCAGCACTAGTTATGCTACCCCACCTAACTAGCCTTGGTACACCATTTCTATCTTGCTGCTCCAACTCGAGTATTTCTTACTTTGATTTATAAGTTGTTCTACTCATTAGCTTATTTAATCATTTCAAGTTTAATTACTTATATAACCTTCACACTAGTTATATAAAAAAAGCATTCACACATTATGTATTTATCCCGTATATAATTATATACTGGTATAATATACGTACTAACATACTACAACATTCACACACATGTCGCGTATAGTAACCATCCTTTCGAGTTATAACTCATCGGATGCTTGTCTCTAGAATGCTATCATCCCAAGTATGCTCACTCTAACTCGGTTAACATAAATCGATTAACTCACACCGAAATAGGTAAAAATATCACAAATGTAGTGGAGGCGGTTATATTTCCCCAAGAATAATACTGAATCATACCCAAAATATCTCACCCCGAAAATAAATCACACAATAAAATAACGAACGATATGACCTGGGGACTATACTCTTCCTGCATTCACTAGCCAGGGGATTCACCCACATCGCGCAACCTCCTATGATAGCACTAAAGGGGTATGTATTCACATAAATATTTAACACCAATATCCAATATTTATAAAGCATACAAGTATATATATATATATATATATATATATATATATATATATATATATATATATATATATATATATATATATATATATATATATACACTAATACTAACTCCGTACGTATATACTTAAATTAAGTCCGACTAACCTGTGCCTAACTCCCGTAGCACTAGCCCATAATACCCAAGTCAATTTCCCCGACTCTTAATTTTATTAATTTCACATCAATTTATTTATTAACGTAGTGTCACTCTACTACAATACCCGGACTCATTCACTCGGCCCGTATTTTACCACTTTAGAATTTATTTCACAAAATTCCTTCCTTATTTTTCACACCCTTATTTAACATCAACTACTGGGATTCTATTTTAATTCAGATCCCAATAATATTGAATCATATATCACTATTAATTGAAAATTTAATCTACACAACATGTTCAATTCCTCCAAAACCCATTTTTCATGTGATAACCCACCCAAAAACAAATTTGATCACACCCACTATAATATGAATCGAAACACTACAATTTAGATAGAAATCAAGTTAACCACTTGCCTGATTATATTCGTAGGGTCTGATTACATTATGTAGCAGATGAATTGATGAAGAACACACCCAATTCCTCTTTAATTTGGCTCCCAAAAGCTCCTCACTTTCTTGCTCTTCTTTTCTCTTAAGTTTTAGGGTTTTCAATCTGAGTTATGGTTGCCTCTAATCCCATAACTTAGATTTAAAGCTCTTAATCCTGAAATTAGGCTGATGGGCCAAACCAAATGATCCGAACACTCCCGTGTGGTCCCGGTTATATCTAAAAATGCCCCGGGACCAAATTACTACCCCCGGTACACTATTTTGACTAACTCGACCCTTTTAGAACCAACCGTTACCTCAAAATCACCATCCAAGTCACCCTACAATAATTTCCTATCTCGACCTCATATAGTCTACACACGACTCCCTGTTGAGATATAATATTGCCACATCACTATCAATCGCTATGACGTAAAATAATTATTAGTATTCACTTAGTAAATAAATATTAACCATTATCTCTTCCGATTAATATTTTAATAAAAACATAATTAATTCGAATAAATTACATCACAAGTGTAATTTAAATTAACCGAATTAATTGAATTATTATTATTCAAAAATATGGGGTGTTACACACTTCCCCCCTTACAAAGGAATTTCTCCCTTGAAATTGGGACATACATGCGGTGAATAACTGTGGATACTGCTCACGCGTGTCATCCTCTCGCTCCCACATCGACTCATCAACATTGTGTTACCCCCACTGAACTCAAACTAAGGGTACCACCTTTAGACCGCAGCTTACGCTTACTACAATCAAGTATCGCCACTGGTCTCTCCTCATACGAGATATTTGGCTACAAGTCTATCTCCTCTAATGGAACATGCCAAAAATCCCTCTCATTTCTCTGGTACCTCTTCAGCGATGACACGTGGAACATGACGTGAATCCACTGTAAGTGCTCCGATAGTCCCAGCCTATATGCCACTGGTCCCACCCTCTCTATAATCGAAAATGATCCCACATATCTCAGTGTTAGCTTCTCCTTCTTGTCGAACCTCATGACCCCCTTCATAGGAGACACCTGGTTACCAACCTTTAACTCTATGTGCCTCATATCTGCATCGACGTAGCTCTTTAACCTGTCTTGATATATCCTAATGCGCCTTCGGATCGGCTCAATCTTGGCAGTGATGTCCAGAATCAACTCTGGTCCCAATAACTTATTGTCCACCACCTCTAACAAGCAAGCGGGAGAATGACAAGGTCGTCCATACAGTGCCTGAAATGGTGTCATGACGATGGTGAACTGGTAGGAGTTATTATATGTAAACTCCACCAATGGAAGATATTGCTCCCATCCTCCCCCGTAGTCAAGTATGCACATCCTCGGCATATCCTCTAGCATCTAATTAACTCTCTCTATCAGCCCATCCGTCTATGGGTGATATGTTGTACTCAACCGCAAATTCGTGCCCATGGCCTCCTAAAAACTCTGCCAGAAATGGGACTCAAATATCTTGTCCCGATCGGACACAATATTAATCGGAGTCTCGTGTAATCGTACTATCTCCACAATGAGTAGTTATGCATACTTTCGCATCTCAAAATCCGTACGAATCGGTAGAAAATGGGCCACCTTGGTCAACCGATCCACTATCACTCAAATGGAGTCGTGACCTCGCTGCGATAATGGTAACTTGGTAGTAAAATCCATGGAGATGCTCTCCCACTTCCACACGAGAATCTTAAGTGGCTACAATATCCCTGTCATTCTCTGGTGATCTACCTTTACTAGTTGGCAGGTAGAATACTTCGAGACAAACTTTGATATGTCCCGCTCCATCTCTGACCACCAATAATGTCTGCGCGTATCCTAATACATCTTATCCCCATCGGGATGTACCGTAAATGTGATCCCGTGAGCCTTTGAAATCACTGCATGTCTCAAATCCTCATCTTATGGAACCACGAGTCTCCCATTAAACGTAGACATCCCTCTAAACTGATCGAGTACGACTCTGCCCCATCAGTTAACAACTGGCGAACCAAGTCCTGGCAATACTGATCCCCTGCCTATGCTTTCACCACCCTCATCATAATTTAGGGCGTGACAGCTAATACGGACACATGCCCTAAAAATCTCATCATCGTGTCAAAGATCCCTCCACTTCACCTTCCAAACATCCACTATCTCCCGAGTAGGTCGTCGGCTCAACGCGTCTGCCACCACGTTAGCCTTCTCAAGATGATACTGAATATCAAACTAGTAGTCCTTCATGAACTCCAACCACTTCTTATACCTCATGTTCAGGGCCTTCTGCGTGAGCAGATACTGTAGTGATTTATGGTCTGTGAACAAGGTAAACTGCTTCCTCAAAAGGTAGTGCCTCCAGATTCTCAAGGCAAACACAATTGCTGTTAATTCCAAGCCATGCATGGGTTAATTCTTCTCGTAGGGTTTAAGCTTGCGAGATGCATAAGCTATAGCGCTCTCCTCCTGTTATTGTACACCCTCAAGTTCGTGCAAGGATACATCTATATAAATACGGTACTCCACTCCTCCCCTAGGCAGTGCAAGTACAGGTGTTGAGGTTAATTTGTCCTTTAGCTCATCGAAAGCTAACTGACAATGGTCGTCCCAAATAAACGGTACCCCCTGCGAGTCAAGTTCATCAACGGACCCACAATATTCGAGAAACCCCAAATGAATCGCTGATAATATCCTGCCAACCCCAGAAAATTGAGAACCTCGATCGGTGTCGTGGGTTGTCCCCACTCCCTCACCGCTCATACCTTACTCGGATCAACAGCAATACCCCTATCAAACATAATGTGGCCCATAAACTGCACCTCCTGAAGCCAAAACCCACACTTCTCAACATTTGTGTACAACTGGTGATCCCAAATTGGCTGTAAAACCATCCGCAAGTGCCCGGCATGCTCATCCTCAAAACGAGAGTAAACCAGAATATCATCTATGAACACGATCACAAACTGGTTGAGGAACTCTCTAAGAACCCGGTTCATCAGATCCATGAACACTGTTGGTGCATTAGTGAGCCCAAATGGCATCACCCAAAACTCGTAGGACCCATATCATGTCAGAAAAGCAGTCTTAGGAACGTCCTCCTCTTTGTCGCGCAACTGGCGATAACCAGACCTCAAATCTATCTTGGAGAAATAAGTTGATCCCCTCAGTTGGTCGAACAGGTCATCGATTCAAGGAAGTAGATACTTATTCCGGATCATGACCTTGTTCAGCTCTCTATAATTAATACATAGTTGAAGCGATCAATCCCTCTTCTTGATAAATAACACCGGCGCACCCCATGGTGATGTACTCCATCTAATAAAACCCTACCCTGGGAGCTGATGAATATGCTCCCCCAACTCTCACATCTCAAATGGGGCCATACAATGAGGTGTTGGGCAATAGGTCTCGTACCCGGTTCTAAATCAATAATGAAGCCAATTTCCCGACTAGGCGGCAGCCCGGATATCTCCTGGAACACATCATTAAATTCCCTCACTACGGGAATCGAGTCTAAAGATACAACCACCTCATATGACGTCTCCTCCTCAATGTAATATAGATGTGTGCTCCACCATCCCTCAGGAAGAGACATCGCCACTAGGAATATATCCTTCACGGTGATAGAGAACACAATAGTCCTCTCGAAACAATCCACCATCGCCCGATATCCTGCTAACCAATCTATTCCCAAGTTGACGTCGTACCCATCTATATCTAACACGAGAATGTCGGCAGCTAAACATAATCTACCCACATCGATGTCCACGTCCCTACAGATCGAGTGTATAAGTGAGCCACAACCTAATGGTGACTCCACACACTTAAGACGACTATTGATTATCTCTAACAAACCGGCAGCTCGTGCAAATTTGGTCGCTTTGAACGAGTGTAATGCCCCGTATCATAAACATTCTACTTTTACACCCATGAATAGGAAACATACCTTCAAAAATTGGTGGCGCCTGCGGTGTTCGCGGCATGATTGCATACCGAACGTTGTAGGTACATCCATACGGTAGTTGTCCCTACTGAGGTGGGGCGAGTGGTGTTGGAGCTTGTGCTACAGGCGGTCTCTGTGCCTGTTGCTCTCGCGAGGCACTCTGCTGTTGTGGTCCTCTACCTCTCTATGGACACTCTCTTGTCATGTGACATGTCTGTCCGCACACAAAACAACGCCCTTAGAAGTCACCCTGACTCTGGCCCTGTTGACCCTATCGAGACTGTCCTTGTTATTGGCCTGGTGGCCTTGGTCCCTGCTGATCCGATCGAGGCTTCCCCTTAACTTGTTGCGGACAAAGTCGACGCGAGTGTCCATGCTCTCCACATTTGGAACATCTCCCTTTATAGTCTCCCTTCTTTTGACCTTATTGTTCCTGGAGGCCTTGACTCTCCCGATCATTTCCTTTACTCTCTTGGCCCCGACGGCCTCTAGTAACCTGCCACTGCTACTTCGGCGTTCCACTACTACTGTTGCTTCCTGACCTGCCAAACTGACTAGATTCCTTTTTGATCTTTTTCTCCCTATCAGCCAGAAATTGTGCTCTCAGTAGTGTAATAATGCGACAGTAATTGCTTGTGCTATAATACCAGCCACCTTTGTGGTCATCACCATACCCTGTGGTCTTGAGGTACTTGTTTATCTTGTCTAACAACACATCTTTCGACGATCCTAGCCTGGCGTTCCCTCCTAGGCGACATCTGGAACCACGTCAATTTTTTATGAGTTCACAATCAATACAAATATAATAAGCAGAGGAACGTAATCTCAAATGCGTAAATATCAATGCAACAGTCCTAATAATATGGCTCTATATCAAATAACACTATGCTAAAATCATAGTAAGTCGCACGCACAGATGCTATGGACACTAGAACCAGATGCTTTGATACCACTGTGACACCCCGCCTACTTTAATCACGGATGATCAATCCTCTATCAAAAAAATAGGAATCGCATAATGTTCATTCTTAGCATCACTGTCAAAAAATATTTAAGTTACTAACCACCTATATTAAAATTAAGGTTCTATCAAATTTTATCTTATTATTAACTCAACAACATGCGAAAAAAAGCTAAGATAAATCAACCAAACCATCCACACACAATAATAGTCTGAACAATCCACGATAGATATATAAATAACTAAGACCAAACAAACCATTGATTCCCAAACAATAAATTGAACTCCAATTTGAAGTAAATAAAACAGAATCTCAACACAATCTGATAAATAAACTAAAGTTCTGAAGAGCCTAAAGGGGCAACAAACCCAAAGGAAATACTGAAATAAAACTCCTAACTAGGAATGAATAAGCTGAATCATCTACTTTTAATCATGCAAGCCTCCACAATGCTCCAGCTATGCATCCCTGGAAAGAATCCTCAAGCTGGGCGTCCCTATGGTTGGACACCTAAAAAATATTTGGAAAATATTTTGACACGGGTCAGAGCCCAAGAAAACCTTTTGAAAACATTTAGCAAGTGATTAATATGCAATAATTTAAATATGCATGAACCCTTTTCATATTTAAGCCGGTGTCACACTCTCTTGAGATATAGCTCACCCCTCAACTAATGTGTACACCCATTGCTTTCCTTCTAACCCCACTAGTTATGCTACTTCACCTAACTAGCCTTGGTACACCCGTTCTATCTTGCTACTCCAACTCAAGTATTTCTTGCTTTGATTTATAAGTTATTTTACTCATAAACTTATTTAATCGTTTCAACTTTAATTACTTATATAACCTTCACACTAGTTATATATGAAATATATTCACACGTTATGTATTTATCTCGTATATAATTATTTACTCGTATAATATACGTGATAACATACTACAACATTCACACACATATCGCGTATAGTAACCATCATTTCGAGTTATACCTCACCGGATGCTTGTCTCTAGAATGCTATCATCCCAGGTATGCTCACTCTAACCCGATTACCATAAATCGGTTAACTCACAACGAAATAGGTAAAAATATCACAAACGTAGTGGAGTCGGTCATATTATCCCGAGAATGAGACCGAATCATACCCAAAATATCTCACCCCGAGAATAAATAACACAATAAAATAATGGACGATATGACATGCGGATTATACTCTCCCTGCATTCACTAGCCAGGGGATTCACCCACATCGCGCAACCTCCTATGATAGCACTAGAGGGGTATGTATTCACATAATTATTTTAACACCAATATTTATAAATCACACAAGCATATATATATATATATATATATATATATATATATATATATATATATATATATATATATACTTGAATTAAATATGCCTAACATGTGCCTAACTCCTGTAGCACTAGCCCATAATACCCAAGATTATATTTTCCCGATTCTTAATTTAATTAATTTCACATCAATTAATTTATTAACATAGTGTCACTCTACTACAATACCCGAACTCACTCTTCGCGTATTTTGCCACTTTAGAATTTATTTCACAAAATTCCTTCCAAAGTTTCACATCCTTATTTAACTTTTAATTCCTTAATACCCATCTCCTAAGACTCTAGGTATTAGTTCCCCTTTAATTTTACACCAATTAAATTTACCTTAAAAGTCCACAAAAGAGTTAAGGCTAAATAAAACGAATGAGGCCGAACTGCCAAAAATACAGCACCATCGATCGAGGCGCGATAGCCTTCTTCCCCGTAGCGATTTTTCCTCCATTTTTACTCAACCAAGCTTCTGAATTTCTTCACAGACTTCAACCAAATCAAAGGTAATATATCACACGCATCTAAGGCAGATTACAATCCTCATAATAACCTTTAAACATCATTGTTTTCTCATCAAAAGTTATCAATTCCCGAATTGGGTTTTTTTTACAGGTTTCATTTGAACGTTTTCTCAAATTCAATTCTATAATCCGAAATTAATCAACATCAACTACTGGAATTCTATTTTAATTCAGATCCCAACAATATTTAATCATATATCACTATCAATTGAACATTTAATCAACACAACATGTTCAATTCCTTCAAAACTCGTTTTTCATGTGATAACCTACCCAAAAATAAATTTGATCACACCCACTATGATATGAATCGAAATACTGGAATTTAGATTGAAAGCAAGTTAACTACTTTCCTGATTAGATTCGTAGGGTCTGATTACGTTATGTAGTAGAAGAATTGATGAAGAACACATCCAATTCATCTTTGATTTGGCTCCCAAAAGCTCCTCACTTTCTTCCTCTTCTTTTCTCTCAAGTTCTACGATTTTCAATCTGAGTTGTGGATGCCTCTAATCCCATGACTTAGGTTTAAAGATCTTAATCCCGAAATTAGGTTGATGGACCAAACTCAAATGACCCGAATACCCCCGTGAGGGCCCGGTTATATCTAAAAATGCCCCGAGACCAAATTACTAACCCTCAGTACACTATTTTGACTATTTCGACCCTTTCAGAACCAACCGTGACCTCGAAATCGCCATCCGAGTCACCCCACAATAAATTCCTATCTCAACCTCATATAGTCTACGCGCAACTCCCGGTTGAGATATAATAGTGCCACGTCACTGTCACTCGCTATGACGTAAAATAATTATTACTATTCACTTAGTAATTATATCCCATAAATATTAACCATTATCTCTTCCGATTAATATTTTAACACATAATAATTCATTCAAATAAATTACGTCACACGTATAATTTAAATTAATCAAATTAATTAAATTATTATTATTCAAAAATACGCGGTGTTACACCATACCGCAAATGCATGTATATAACTTAAACATAACTCTTTTTAAATGTATTTAATACTTGGTGAAGAAACCAAGATTCATAAACACATGTTTACATGCATGAAATTTCCTAAATATGTTCTTAAATACATTTAAAGACTGAAATCGATTAAAAAACCCACCTAGTTGTAGTCCAAATCTTGGGGTAATGTTGGTGTAGAGGGTAACCCCCACCTCCAACGGCTCAAAGGGGCTACTAAGAACTCCTGAAAACTCCTTAAAAATGATCATAAAAATGCTCCATATAACTCTCTAAAATATCCTAGAAAAATACTCCAAAAGAATACTCCAACAACTCTCAAACACTCAGAATAACTCACTCATATATATATATATATATATATATATATATATATATATATATATATATATATATTTGTTGGTGTGAAAATGTTTGAGGAATATTGTGTTGTGGATGGGTATTTCTATATCAGATGAAAGTTTCTTTTGCTCTGAGTAAATCATAATATGTCTGATGAGTTGAAAAGGAGTTGGGATAAATATAAGAAGGGAAATGGTTTAAACACCAAGTATTAAATACATTTTAAGGCTATATCAGATGAAAGTTTATTTTGCTCTGTGTATGGTTATATTTTAAGGCTACATGTGATAGCTTCTAACCATCTTAGATTCCTTAGACACGTCAAATATATGGGCCCGTGAAAATCACTACCTCTTGACCCTCAATATTCCTAAAGATATGTTTCATAAAAATGAGGTACTGTTATAAATAAAATAGACATAGAGAGAATAGAGAGAAATATAGAGAGAGAAAGTGTTCTCATTTATTGGGGTCTAAAGAATGAAGGGGCAATCCCCTATTTATAATACAAGGTAAGCCTACCCAAAACCCCACTCTTCCGATGTGGGATAGTGAACATACATATTTTATAACATTCCCCCTTGGATGTACATATTTTATAACACTCACCCTTGGATGTACACTATATCCACCATTCAATGATTACTGCCTCATTAAAACCTTATTAAGGAAAAACCCAGTGGGAAAAAACCAAAGTGAAGAAAAAAGAATACAACTTTTGTAATCATTGAATCGGTGTTGGACGCGCTTAGTGTTGCCTCGTTAAAACCTTTAACTGAAAAATTCAATGGGAAAAAACCTAGTTAAAGAAAAAAGAGTACAACGTACATATGTCCAAAACATCATGTTCTTAAATTCTCCCCCTGATCAAATGCTCCCCCTGATTATGATATTTCTCTGATGGTTGAGTCGACGCATATCAGTCTCATATATAATCTTCTGAAATGTTGCTTTAGCATGGTGAATAGATTTGATCCGCTGTTACTTCAATTTCATGTTTCTTCATACGATCGACTTTCACAAGACATGGGTGAAGAGGAATGAACATGTCACTAATAGCATAACTCTTCCGGAGTTTGTGTGTTGCATAACTCTTCTTCATAAGAAATAGTCGGAACATATGTTGTTCGAGGCAAGTCATAAGTTCTTTGACTATTCCTTGTGAGGATACTAGAGATAACCTGCATCTATATAACTAACTGGACGTGGAAGGTTAGATAAAAATATCATATGATATGATTGATATTAGTGTCATGCTATGCAAGTCAATGATAATTATTTATTGCCAAGATATTGACTATAATTATAATATTCAATATCATGCATGATTTTATATATATCAATATACTAATAACGTACAAGTATGGTACTTCTGGACCAAATACTAAAATAAAATGCACATATGGTACTTCGGGAGCAAATTTATTTTTGTCATCCTCTTTAGGATGATATGAATAATATAATATCCAAATACCGGAGACCATGGGTATACTAAAATTGTATGCTTAAAGCATTTGCAGGACTTTTCAATCCATTTGAGTAATGGATATGAGTTTAACATAAAATGTGCTCAATCTGCATGCCGAGACAAGACTTGTTACCCCAAGGTCATTCATTTTGAATTTGTTATTTGGATATTTTGCATTTTAATTGACCTCTTCACGAGTATATCCATTTAAGGATTTCATTTCAATTGAGCTCTTCAGGAGCACATCCATTAAGAATATTTTATAATGGAACATTTGCATATATGATTGTTTTCATACCCTTCCTTAGACAAATATTTACTAAGACGGTTGTACCCATATCCATTTGGATTGCCTGCTGTACAATGAACGTCTTATTGCATTTGAGTACGTATTCCTTATATGTGCTTCAGGCAAAGAGAATCCTTCTAGAATTTTTATATATATTCTTTGTCTAAGTTTCGTATATATAAGCAGTTATAATATTCACGAGTCTCGCATAATATAAAAACAAAAACTGCTAAGCTAGTCAGATATCTGGAAGTACTTACGACCGAAACAGGATGGTATGTTCTTATATAATCAAATTTGTTCCTTCAGGAAACCTTATGCCATAAATTATGCACTTTTGGTGAGTTTTAACACTTCACATTCTTATAAACACCCATTCGTAACCTTCAGGGTTAACATATTTTGAGATTTCTACTATAGGTCCAAATATACCACGTATATCAAGAGATTCGAATTATGTCATCATGACATTTTCACAATTGGGCCAATATATTATTTGTCGACATTCATTCATAGTACGTGAACTTTTAGTATCATTGCCCTTTGATTTTTGTGTAGCTACAACATAAAAAATTATATCATCGATGATCATCTTTGTTTATCCCACTTTTCTCTTGTATATCTATAAAAGATAGAGATCTCATTTAATATTAGGAAACTTTGCCAACTTCAAGGGCTTTATAGTCACTTCAGGGACTTGTGTCTTTTCATAGATAATAACCTCTTTTGGAGCTTTTGAGAAAGTGGATACTTTGTTCATAATCTCTTCTGGAGCGTTACGTATAACCTCTTCTAGAGCGTTATTTGGGCATGTTTTTATTTAATCTCCACTTCCATGGAGTCAAATAGTTGGGAGCTATAGGTTTGCCACACTTCTGGTGTGCAATGAATTTATTTGCTGCAAGAATTTATTTTATCCTTCTGGGATAATGATTTTGGCAAGCACATTTGCAGCGGGTACATGAGACTTGGTTACTTTTGCAGCATCATTGAATGCATCGGGTAATTTATTTGCAAATTTCTGAAGATGCAATATTCTTTTCACTTCATGCTCACATTGAGCAGTATGCGGGTCTAGATGAGACAAAGTGGAAGTGTTCCATGTTAATTCACGTCGTTCTTCAGAAACGATTCTTCAGGAACAGACCGTACTTCTGGTACGTTCTTTCCTCCCCCTAACGGCGGAAGAGTGTCTCATCAAAATGACAATCCACAAATCTAGCGATAAATCTATCACCTGTCAGTGGCTCAATATAACGAATAATTGATGAATCATAACCAACATATATTCCCAAACGACGTTGGGGACCCATATGAGTTAATTATGATTCGACGCAACATGTTTGATCCAGGATGACTCAATCGGTTATGGCATAATATTTATAAGGATCATTGAGCCTCCGACTCATGACAGCATGTGATTTTACAACATTAATAGTTGTATGGTATAACCCCATGGATAAAACAAACAATTTCTCTAGTGTGAGCTTCTGACTTCCAACACTAGAAGTAATACAAATGAACTCTTTATTACCTTCATTACATGTTTCAATATGATACCCGTTCACTCTTATGTCCTGAAAACTCAATAAACTTCTTCTGAAATTTCTTGAGTATATAGCATTATTTATAAGTGAGTACCATTAGGTAACACCGCGTGGGCTCTTTCAAAGCCTTCAATAATCGTATTAGGACCAGCTATAGTGGAGACATTCGCTTTATTGTAAACCAAATTTGAGAAAAACTTCTAATTTTTTAAACTGGTGTGGATTGTTCCATTGTCTACCAAACAAGTATAATCGCTTGCTTTCAATTTGATTTACAAAGGCTCAACATTGACATTCATGGGATGTTTACCTTTCCCTAAATAATCAAAAAATTTGCTTTTGATTTTGAGAATATGCATATGGGAGCTTCAGGTCCCAAATTTTTAAAAACTACGGGTCTCAATTTTTTATAAGTATATAAGGACCTTCTCTACCCTATAATGTCAAAACTTCAAGTTTGATCAGATTTAAAAATATTAGAGAATCTTCCAAACAAGTGACAAAAATTTTGAATTAACTCCGACTAATAATAATCCAACCTCTTTATTAAAAAAAATTAGAGACTTAATTTTTCACATTCTCTATACATTTCCAAGGCCAAATGTATATTAAATAATTAGAATGTGAAATAGGAGTTAAAATTAAATACCATTAAAAGTAAGTTAACACTTGAATGAAGCCAAAAAGGTCAAGAAACAAAAATTTAATGGTGAAACCATTAATGTGATAGTTAAAGGGACACTTAATTGATTTTAAAACTAATCCCAATAAAAATAATATATTTGGCGCATACCTTATAAATGATCAAAACTTTGAGTTTTAATTTATCGAGCATTCTAGTTGGATCTACAAGTCCAAACAACCATAAAATAGCATGGGATCCCAATTCAAAAAAATATTTTGTGAACTTCCTCACAATATTGAATATGAATCTTCATATTACAAATCAATGATAATTTGGGGAATCTTGGTCTATAACCTTTCAATTTGACAATCAAAACTTCAAGTTTGATTGTGATATATTTTCTTTTGTCACTTTAGGCCCAAATAATTTATGTACTCAACGTCCCAAAATTTGAACCGAGAAATTCAATTTCCATATTTGAATAATTATTTGAGAACTTCAAGACCCAATTATAAATAATGACAACTTCATATCATAACATTAAATATTTAAAGACGTTTAACAACCGCCCAATTATATTCAGACTTCAAGTTTGATAAGGGTTAAAATTGTTTGGAACTTCAGGGCCAAAAATATAAATAATCCTTACGGAGCATGTAAGATCCTTATCCTTATTATATAAGTAATCAAAACTTCATGTTTTATTACAAAATTATTGGATCTTAGGGTCCAAATTATAAATAATTGTGATTGGACTGTTAGTATTCCTTGCCCTGTTAGAAAAATAATCAAAACTCCGAATTAGATTTTAGGGCATATTTCAGTGTCATGTTCAATAATTTGAACAATAATTAAGGATTTTTAGTCCCAATATAAAATAATTTAGAAACATCGGGTCCCAAATGAAAAAATTGAAATGGGAACTTCCGGTCCCAAATTAAACAGCAATTCGACGCTTCAGGTCCAAAATTTAAAGGTAAATTAGGAACTTCGGGCCCTAATTTTTAATTAATTATTGGGAAGCATATTGTATCTAGAACTTTAGGTCCAAAAATTTAAATAATTTGAACTTCAGGTCATCGCTATTTATTTGTGAGAACTTCTGGTTCTACACATAAAATTATTGAACTTCGGGTTTAATTTTATTAATATATTAGGATTTGAAAATCCCCACCCCATTGTGTCCAAACTTTAGGTTTGATCACAAATATATATTTGGAGCTTCAGGTCCCAAATGTAAATAGCCATTAAAAGCTTTAAGTCCCGAAAAATACTAATTGAGAGTTTGAGACCTCAAATTTCAAATTATATTGGGAACTTCAGGTCCCAAATTTTAAATCAAAACTTCAAGTCTGATTAAAGAAAAAATTGTTGGAACTGCGAGTCCAAAATGTAAATAATTGTTAAAAAAAATCAAAACTTCGAGTTTGATTTTTCGACACATTCTATTATCATGTCCAACATCTTGAACATCAATTGCGCACTTCTGACCGCAAATATTTAAATAAGAATTGGGAACTTCAGGCCCAAATCATTGAGATCTTCAGGTCCTCAAAATTAAAACTTCTAGTTTGATTTTATGAGATATTTTATCATGTTCAAAAATTGAACATCAATTGCGAACTTTAGGCGCAAAAATTTAAATAAGAATTGAGAACTTCAGGGCCAAATTATTGAGATCTTCAGGCCTCGAGATCAAAACTTCTAGTTTGATTTTACGAGACATTTTATCATGTTCAAAAATTGAACATCAATTGCAAACTTCAGGCAGCAAAAATTTAAATAAGAATTGGGAACTTCAGGGTCAAATTATTGAGATCTTCAGGTCTGATTTTATGGTACATGTTATTATCATGTCCAAAAAAAATGTTCAAATGTTAAATCCAATATTAATTCAATATTTAAATGGAGTTGGTCCAAGTTAACACGATGAGTTGACTCCGAGTTAAGTTAGTGAGTTAAGTTCAAGATAAATCAGCGAGTAAAGGCAAAGTGAACACCTCACGAACACAAAAAAAAAATGCAGCCACTAAAAAAAATGTAACCTATGAAGTAGTTTAAACTAACAACACTAGTACTCAAGAGCTACGGATCTAGACAACCGAGACTTTGGTTTCAAATGGATCTAATCAACCCAAAAAAAAAAAAAATCAAACGAGCTAACCGATCTTTAACAGTCAACTACACAAACAGTTTATATAAGTATAATATATATATATATATATATGAAAAAAAATTACCTTAAAACGGTGAACCACCGGAGCCGGAAAAAAAATCACCGGAAATACAAAAAGAAACACCGTGCTGGAAAGCTGAGGTCGCCGGAGCCAAGTAAAAAAAAACGCAGAGCCAAAAAAAAAAAATCGCCGGAGCAAACCACCGGAAACAGGAACTCCGGACCAATCAGCAAACAAAAACGATCGCCACAGATCTGACCAAAACGTCGGACCGTCACACCGGAACAACAAAGAACAAATGGAGCTCCAACCGAAACCAGAACCACGGATAAAGGGGACGGCAAAAATTACAGGTCGGACAGGAACAACGCCGGACCAAATCTTCCAACAGCACAACCAAAAAAAAACTATCTCCAAGAGGTACCCGAATGAGGGAATGTAAAGCCTCTCAAAAAATTGTTGACAGAAATTTGTAGAGAGAGAATAAAGAGAAGAAATTTTCGGTTGCCAAAAAAAAACTATCTCCAAGAGGTACCCGAATGAAGGAATGTAAAGCCTCCCAAAAAATTGTTGACAGAAATTTGTAGAGAGAGAATAAAGAGAAGAAATTTTCGGTTGCCAAAAAAAATGAGGGAGTCAGATGAGCTGTAGGAAGCTTTTGAGTTGAGAGAGAGAGAGAGAGAGAGAGAGAGAGAGAGAGAGAGACAAAAGTAGGGGTGTTCGCGGTCCGGTCCGGTTCGATTTTAAGGTTTTTTTTTTACCGGACCGACTTGGTCGGTCCTCTAAAAAAATGGACCGAGATCGGATCGATAATGTCGGTTAACCGACCCTAGTCGGTTCGGTTTTTTATAGGGTGGATCCGGTCTAACCCGTCGGTCCTCACATTAGTAAATTACATCATTTATAATAATACAAATATACCTGAGTCTATTTTTTTTCAAACATTAAAAACTAAAAAATATCAAAATTTGTGATTAAAACAAACATACTATTCAATTAAACTATAATTTAAACTAATCAAATATTGAAATATATACTTTTACTATTTATTTATCTTATATATATACATATATATGTAAAAATATATTATTTTATATACAGTCGGTTCGGGTCGGTCCTAACAGGGTTTTTGAAACTGTAAACCGTGGACCGGACCGACTAGGTCGGTCCACCAAAAAAATAAACCGAGACCGGACCGATTAAGAAAAAAGACCGAAAAAAAAGGGTCGGTTCGGCTCGGTCCGTCGGTCCAGTCGATTTTTTTAACACCCCTAGCCAAAAGTGAAAAAACAGGAACCGTGTACAAATAACACCCTATCTCTAAGG
The DNA here is from genome assembly GCA_949130495.1 of Sambucus nigra. NCBI lineage: Eukaryota > Viridiplantae > Streptophyta > Magnoliopsida > Dipsacales > Adoxaceae > Sambucus > Sambucus nigra. The sequence continues at coordinate 395,274,196 of OX422215.1, forward strand.
GTCCGTTTGATAGAAAATTGGGAAAATGCAAATGATTCCAGGACATTTGATTCCAGGACAAATAATTCCAAGGTAAATGAATATTTTCCAACTTGTATCTGTTTGATACAAGTTGGAAAATCATCAATTTTCCACATTTTCTATCAAACGCAAAAGCTGAAAAATAGATATAAATGTGGAAAATTTGTTTACGGAATATATATATATATAATAAATATATATTATTAAATATACAAAATATATGAATATATATTATATTATTTGCGGAATATATATATTCCGTATATACAAAATATATGAATATATATTATATTATTTGTGGAATATATATATTCCGGAAATTAATATAATAGAATATATATATTCCGTAAATTATTATTAATTTCCGGAATATTCATATATTTTGTATATTTTTACGAAAATTAATAATAATTTACGAAATATATATATTCCGCAAATAATATAATATATATTCATATATTAAATATAATAATATATTTAATATATGAATATATTCCGTAAATAATATATTATATTTTCATAGATTTTATACATTTAATAATATAAAAATCTATGTATACAAAATCTATTAAATGTACAAAATCTATGAAAATATAATATAGTATTTACGGAATAGATTTTGTACATTTAATAGATTTTGTACATTTAATAATATAAAAATCTATTATATTTAATAATATAATTTATATCTTATTAAATGTACAAAATCTATTAAATGTACAAAATCTATGAAAATATAATATAGTATTTACGGAATATATCAATATATATTATATTATGTACTGAATATACTAAATATATATTATTTACAGAATATATACATATATATATTATTTACAGAATATATACATATATATAGAATATATATTTACATATATACAGAATATTATATTCTGTATATATATAGAATATATATTTACATATATACATATATAATATGAATATATACATATATATTATGTATTTATGAATATATACATATATATAATATACATATGCAGAATAATGTATATTATATATATGTATATTACATATATATAATATACATTAATATACATTATTCTGCATATGTATATTATTTATATGTATATATACAGAATATAATATACATATATATTATATATATGTATATATTTTGTAAATAATATATATTAAATATAAGGAATATATGAAATATATGAAATATACAAAATTTACGAAATATAAATATATATTAAAATATATAAATTATATAAATGTACGAAATATATAAATATGTGAAATATATATAAATATACGAAATATACGCAATATACATATATGTGCTAAAATATATAAAACATACGAATATATATTAAAATATACGAAATATATATATTTATATATTTATTAACAATATATATTTATATATTTATGAAATATATAGAGTTATAAAAAAAAAATTGGTTTTAAGTGATTTGCCACCCAAAGGTGGCAAACAAAAACCTGACCCCCCCCCCCCCCCCAAAGAATTGAATTTCACCCTAGGGTGGCAAATTGTGCTTAAGGAGTGTTGTACATAGAAAACAAATTCCAGGGCAAATTAAGGCTATCAAACAGCCTAAAAGCTGGAAAATACCAGAATTTTCCAACTTTTGGGAATTTGCCTTGGAATTTTTGTGCTATCAAACGGACCCTAAGATTATAAAAGGAATCGTGGTGATAACGTGTTATAAATTAAATAAATTAGAGAGAAAGTGTTCTCGTTTATTGGTGTCTTAATAATGAAGAGGTAATTTCTTATTTATAATGTAAGGTAAGTCTATTTAAAATCTCACTCTTCCGATGTGGGATAGTGAACATACATATTTTATAACACTCCTTTTTTAATGTACATATTTTATAATAGGTACTTTTTCGTGATCCTTTTTTATTATAGATAATATAATTTTAGGAGTTAAAATAATATTGATTATAGAGATAGGACAATAAACATTTCGTTTTCATTTTTAGTCCCTATTTTCAAATTAAACGGACATGTGGCATGCTGTGATTGGTTGTCGTTTTATGAATATGGATCCACGTCAGCGGCTTTATTCAAAAATAAGGACTAAAATCATAAATAAAATGTTTGTTCTCCTATTTCCAAAATACATATTACAATAGGTCATAAATTTACAAAGCCGCTTTTTATTATTCGATTGATATGTCAAAAATATATTGGGTGGTGTTTGTAATTCACATGGATTTATTTAAAACACCACTCAATATGTGATTGACAAATTAGCGTTTTATAACTCGTTTTCTATTCTTTGTCTTTTAATAACTAATCTTATTAATTACATAATATCCATCGATTTATTAAAATAAAAAAGATCACTTACTTATTTCTTTAAAATTATTATTACTATTATAGTTTGAGGTATGGCTTTTAAAATTGGGGATTTATTAAAGTTAATTTGAGGTATTGATTTAATATTAATCCGTAAATTATTTTTATATTTACTAGCATGATGTGAGTTAATAATTATTGGAAATTTATTGAATATTACTAGATGAGTAAAGTAATATATGAGAGTGGTTTTATTAAAAATTGTCACGAGTGAATAAAATGACAATTATGAAAATTTAATTCGGGACGCGCCTGTGTCGTGTCAGAACTAAATTATTATTATTAAAGTACATAAATTATAAGTCATCCGTAAAGTCGTTTTGAATGTGCCAAAGTGTCCGAAAGGGTCAAGATAGTGAGAAAAGTGTAATCGGGGGTTTAGTTTGGGTCTCGGGGCATTTTTAGGCCTAATTGACACCCCGGGAGGGTATTTTAGACATTTGGTATTTTTGGGTAATTAAACCGACGAATTTTCTTAGTATTTATTAGCCATTTAGAGTTGTCTCTTGGGGTTAACAAACACAAAGCCAAAGCCAGCCATTAGAGAAGAAGGTGAAGTGATTAGAGAAGAAGGTGACGAGATTTGAGAAGAAGGTGAAGAGTCTTCAAGCAATCCAAGGCCTGGAACTCACCCGATTTCATAGCCACCACCACCAAAACGTAGATCGCATGACGAGGAACGCATCCATATAATTTTCATCAACAAATCATATCCTTGAATCTCATGCAAGTATCTATCTTGCTAATTTCCAAGTTAATATACCTTCCATGTTAGTCTAGGAATAAAAATCATATGTTTTAATGGAAGAATTATATATTTTGGAAGAGAAATTATATGTGTTGTAGGGAGAACCCATGTAGTCAAAAATCTTGATCATATGTAGAGGATTACCCATGAATTTGTTATGATATTTTGGGAAGAAAATCTTGATTAAAATAGAGGGTGGTGATTATTCATGCAAAATTTGGTTTTATAAAGAGATTTGAGATTTAACCCCTTTTTGATTAATTCGTTAAGGATTCATTGATGTCGTTACGTTAGAACTTGTTTATGTACATTGCTTATACACTTGGTTTACTTTGATGGGAGTTTGGGATGAAATTATAGAGGTTTGGAGGGATTAAAATGGTTGAACCGTAGGTTGAATATTGCAGAAAACTGGGCAAGAACTACTTGATCGATCGATCGACTCAAGAACATCGATCGATCGATGATCGATCGATCGACCCCCTTTCCTCGATCGATCGACCCCTCCTAGAAAACTGCATATTTTTCCCCTTTTTGTTTAGTCCGGTTAAAATGCTTAGGAACCCTTGATTATCATTGATAGAGTATAATGGGTTATGAAGATGACCAATAGGGTCTAAGTAGACTCCGTTGAGTGAAATTAATATGAGATGAAATTTTGGGTTAACGGAGAGTTATTTATACTTTAGGAATTGTGCGTACGTTTACTAAAAGATTGAGACTCGTGAAATATTTAGACTAGAAGGTAAGTGAGGGTACACCTACTGATAATTATACTTAGTGAGAAAGAATACTTCGAGAGATGAGAAGTAAGAATGAAGTAAATAATAAATGAGAATAAAAGAGACGAATCCGTTATGCGAGATAATTAAGTAAAATTTGTGCTAAGCACGGATGACAATAATTATGGGTCGTGGGTGAACCTAATTTGGAACATATGAATATTTATATGTATGACTTTGTGATTGTGCATATATTATGTATCTGTGTATGACATACCTAGCTTACTTGCTATCGACGGGAGGTTTGCGCGTGACGGCAGTCATATCCTGATGAATCCATGGGATTTTTGATTTGTCACTCGAGAACATAGGACTATGAAAGACTTATCGGTGAGTTGATAAGTCCGCTGACTATGGGAACGTATGTATGTGCGTGCCTGTGGGTATGGGAACTATGTTCGCCTCCATTATTTGTGATTTAATATTTGTGGTTCGAGGAATCTTTACCGAACCTATAGTCCCCTATACAGCGACATGATGTATTGGGAGAAGATAGCAGAGTAATGCAACACCGCAGCTGTGTCTCGGGGTGCGGTGTAGTATATATATAATATAGTGAATATATATATACATGTGATGATACTTACTATGTGGCTAAAGTAGAAATGTAAGATAGTTATGTATGAAAACACTTAGTTGAATTGAATTAATAAGGGACTTATCCATGTTGAATCTAAATGGATATATATATATATGTTTATAACATCATTATATGTATTATAAGGTTAATACGTGGGAATAATTTGGGCTATAAAGAATGGATACATGTGAATAATCTAGTTAGCGTGGGAACTATAACTCGGATGTCCTAGAGGTACGGTAGGAGTGCACACTAGATGAGAGGTGATGATTCTCAAGAGAGTGTCGCATACTAACATGGTTGTGATATTAATCGGTAAGCATTTTAAATACTTGCTAAACTATTTTAAACTGTTTTACACTCGGGCTCTGACCCGTTTTCTGTCATTTCTTTCTCTTATATATATATATATATATATATATATATATATATATATATATATATATATATATATATATATATATATATATGTATGTATTATAGGTGCCCATCCACAGGGGTTTCATGCTTAGGTTCTTTGGATTGGACGTGTTGCAGCTTATGTGGGAGTTGGAGGCCCTTGCTTTAGACGACTTCGTCATTGAATCAGTTCCTACTTTAGATCTTCATAGTTAGGGCATGTGTGGCCCGATTTCCTATTCCGTTTAGATCTTGTAAAGGATTTGTGTTCATTTATATTTTTGATATTCAATGCTCCTTGGGAGTTAACTCTTGTCAGAATGATTTCATTTATGGTTCTTATACTTGGTTGGGATTATATAGATGGTTTAATTCTTGTGTGTAAATTGCCATCCTTAGTAGTATCTATGTAATTCTTAACTGTTGGGTATTAAAAAGTTTTTTTATTGGTAATTAATAAAGGAAAAATGAGGTTTTAAATTGTGTTGACACTTAGCTTAATTATTTAGGGTGTTCAAATTGGAAATATTATTTTACAACAGTGATGCTGAGAATGAACCAACCGTTCACCTTGATGTTAATTGAATAAAGGACTGATCACCCGGTATTTAATTAGGCGGGGTGTTATAGGTTGTATCAGAGCATCAGGTTCTAGTATCCTTTAGGGTCTGTACGGCTTACTATAATTTCAGTTGAGCGTTACTTGTTTGATATAGAGCCCTATGTTTAGGATTGTTGATTTTTATGGTAAGATTCAGTTCTCCTGCTATAACGTATGTATTAGTGAATCTTATTTGCGTTCGGACGTGTTCGTACAAGAAGTATGGCAGATGAGGGCCATTGGACGGATTGTAGAGGTCGTACTTAAGAGGTTATGAAGTATGTTAGAGGATGATGACCGTAGTCGAGGTCATCCCTAGTATGGCATGAGAGGCCAGGACTGTAAAGACGGTTAGGACGCGGCCTATAAATTTTAAGTGTTGCTATAGTCGAATGTGATGCCAAATTAGACTCACCCAATGTAGTACGCTTGGGAGAGGTTCGAATGGAAAATTGAGGAGAGTCATCAGTAGAAGTTCTAGAAAGGCGGGAATTGGGTGTGTTACCCAACGAAGGCAATATATTCAAAGGCTTGGACATATAGTGGAGTGTGGTTAACTAGAACTGAAAATTTGGGATAAATTTTTCTTGACTCATCGGAACAAAGTTATAATATTGGGAGTCAACAACCACCGCCCACGAATGAGGGTACATTTTCTATCTATGGAATTATAGGGCGCATAATGATTTTCATTAGGACCTCACATTCATTTGTAGCTATTAGAATTACGTGGACCATAGGGTTACTAGACTTGGCCATTGGCACTATTATTTATGTAGACTCACCGATGGGTAGTGGGACGCCTATTATTATTTTTATATATCATAACGTGAGTTTAATTTTATCGGGGATTTACTTGTTATAGACATATCCGAGTAGGATGTGATTATCGGCATAGATTGACTTGTTGTATATGAGACCAAGATTGATCGTTATAGCCAGCGTATTGTCTTTGTTACGAGAGTGAATAAGTAGACTTTTATAAATAGATAAAACTTGTTGGGATGTTATATACTATAGACTAAGGACCTGAAGAGTTTCGATGACCAACTATTTTAGGTAGTAGTGTATCAGGGGGGTTCCTTGTTTAGATTTTGCTCTGCGAGACACCCCACGCATGAAACTAAAGAACGTTGGTAGTCGAAGTAAGTTAGGCCTTTAGAATATGAGTTTATAACCTTTGCCATTATATGTATATATATATTAATCAGAGAGTTATGAGTTGTATCATGATTTGAGGCAAATGAAATCGCCAAATGAGAATGTGAAAATCATAGTAATACGGATTATAGACTAGGTAGTCAGTTAATTAAGGGTAACCTTACAGAGGAATTACATTCATTTAGACCTTATGATGGAATGTACACACATTGGGTGTATGGGCGTCCTGTATGGTTTGATTGTAGTATTTTCCATATTTGTGTAATAGTAAGTATTCTTGAGGTTAATGAAAGTAGAAGTTGTGACTTCCAGATTTAGTTGTTTGATGACTTAGGATCGTTACTTCCCATAATTTTTCCATGAGGATGGTATAGTACGGATTGGGTAAAGTTTAACTCAAGATAATTTAAACTAAATGGTAAGGCTTGGAGTATCACATTAGTGGGGGTATTCGGTAATGTACTGTATGGGTGGTACGACGGAAATTACATGAGATGTGAGATTAATATCCGGAGTTGTCCTAACCAGTTACGCTTTATTTTTCCGAATTTTGGGACGAAATTCCGTTATTAGGGGGGAAGTATGTAATTGTAACAACCCTCGCTTTTAGGAGGCTAATTTTATATTAATTTACCGCATGAGGTAATTAGATAAAATGTTGGAACTGGAGTAAATATTAATTTTAGGAGTTGAAAGTTAATATTTTCTGGATTATTGCATATTTACGATATGTGTAAGTAAATATCATCAGGTTGCATGTTTTATGGTGTCATGTGTTTTAAGTGACATTATGGTTTAAATGAAACCGGAACTTGAAATAATTTATAAAATTACCGGATGCCAGTTTAGAGGGTGTAGTTAGTCCCGGAATGTGCGAGACAGTCAAAATAAGTGCCATATTGTATTTTTACATTTTGGGCACTTTTGACTGATTTTAACTTAAACGCGTATTGGGAGTCATTTTAATGTGGTATTTACCATTTAAGTTGGGAATTAGACTTAAGCCACGATTTAAGTCTCCCAACCTTTTCCATTCCTTCCATTACACACCACAAGCCTTAGAGAGAGAGAGAGAGAGAGAGAGAGAGAGAGAAGGAAGAGTGGAGAAATTGGAGAGAAAGAAGAAAAGAGAGAGATTCAAGCTTGGAGATTGTTGCTACTACAAGAAAATCTGAGATTCCCACACCAAGGCAAGTTTTCTACTTGCTAATATGTGATCTAAGATGGATAAATTGTATGATAGTTGTGTGTTTGGTTGATTTGAGGAAATTATTCGGTTTGTATATATGTGTATGTTGATATACAAGTGATTAAACCTTGGATTTGTAGGGTTAACATGATTTAGAGAGTAGTTGAAGTTTAATATTGTTGTGGTTATATGTATATGAGTGGTGATTTGGGAAATGAGATTGGGGTTTAAAAGTATAACTTGGGTTTTAGTTTTGGAAGAAGAAAGGGTCCTAGGTCTGCTATGACTGGTCGACCGCGGTCCCAGGACCGATCGATCGGGCCTTCGGGGGAGGGCCTACTGCTCTCCTACAAAGGCACAAAAATTGGTGTGCGGTCGACCGCGATCCCCTGACCGGTCGACCGGCCCCTTTAAACTGAGCTTTCTTCTTTTATTCTTAAGTCAAATTTTGAGACGCGGTCGACCGCGATCTCAGGACCGGTCGACCGGTCCCCTGTTTTTCACCTTTAAATTTTATTTTGTTTCCTAAACTTATTCTCTTCAATAGGGACTAGGAACCTTCTTAAAAGAAGTAAATTTAGAGTTTTAGAGTCATAGATGAGGGGGGTAACCATCTTAGATTAGAAATGCGTTATGTGGGGACTTTTCCGGGGATATGCCAATTGATGTTAGGGCATTCTTTTCTTCTAGTAATTATTATGAAATTAGGAGTTGTAGTATTATGTTTGGGAGACTTTAGAATCTCAATTGAGCTATGTTGGCCTTGATGGTTATTAGTATAACACCGTAAAAGAGTGTTGGGTGAATTAAATTGGGAGTTCACTTATTCTTTGAGGTTATAATGACGATATAATTTATCGTATGGCTCCGGATAAAAAAGTGAATTATTTACAAAATGTAAATAAAAAGGTGAAACATACATATGAATAATGGTGAATGAAAATGTAATGGAAATGGTAATAATGATGGTAAATGATAATTTACTTAATCATGAATATGGTAAATGCTAATTTACTTAAACACACCTCTCTAAATGACATCATAAGGGAAGTTAGCGCACGAGGTGAAGCCCCCTGACTAGTGAATGCAGGGTGGATATAGTCATAGGCCATATGCGCGATTATGTTATGTTTTCTGCGCTGGTGAGGAGATTTCGGGTGTGGTCTTGACTCTCCCGCAGGCATATGGACGCTTCCCAACGTCTTGCATTATAGGTGCCCAGGCTGCCTTGTTTGATAGGCCCCTGGAAGATGATGGTCATTTAGGGGTGCGCCCAGTGGGGAAACTCGGAGGGGCGGTCTTAGAATCGTTATATGCATAAGAATATAACCATTCTGAATCAAGTGGGACTTGATGTATGATAAATGCCATAAAGAGCATATGATAATGATGATATTCCTGATAAGGAATGGAATGCCACCAAGAGCATATAAATATTATTATAATTCCTAATAAGGAATGGAACTATGAGATGAGTCCGAGTATATGATGGAAGTTTTTAGATTAATGTTAATTATTCTTATTCTCTTGCATAACTTAATTTAATTTATTGATAAATTAAAATGTCTTAGCTTATGTTTTAAATTGTGTAGGTAGATTCTTATTTCTTTTAGTCATGATTTACCATTCATAAATGTTATGCTTTTTATTCATCTGGTGATCATATAAAATCGGGCCCTGACCCGTTCATATTTCTTGTTGTGTATGCATCTTGTATCTGCTCAGGTGCTCCGTCGCAAGGACGCCTGATCTGATTTTTCCTATCCCGGTGTTTTTGGCGAGCCGTGATGCTTTGCGAGTATCACGGGATATATTGAAATAGACGACGTCATACTTGTTCTCTAGTCAAGATCGGGTCTTTTACTCGGGCGCATAGCCCAAACGGTTGTATTTTCTTAATGTAATGTATTATGTAATTTACATTAAAATGTTGTATCACGTGGTATGCACCTGATGACCGACAGTATATTCGGTCCTCTTATTGTTTACTTCTCGTTATTGTAATATATATTCTTGGGGTTTCCACCTTCTTTTTAAATTGGGTTGTTTAAATTCTTTCTTTAACTTTAAAACCAAAATTTTTGGCAACCCGTTTTTCTGAAACATGGAGTGGTTATCCTATATACTTTGTATATTGTTGTGATGCTGAGAATGATTCCATCCATCATTCCTGTTATATTGAAGTATCGGGCTGGCCACCTTCTATTTCGGATCACGGGTTGTCACAGTAATACCCCGTATTTTTATGACTTTTAAAATTGGGAATTTATTAAAGTTAATTTGAGGTATTAATTTAATATTAATCCGTAAATTATTTTTATATTTACTAGCATAATGTGAGTTAGTAATTATTGGAAATTTGTTGAATATTACTAGATGAGTAAAGTAATATATGAGAGTGGTTTTATTAAAAATTGTCACGAGTGAATAAAATAGCAATTATGGAAATTTAATTCGGGACGCGCCTTTGTCGTGTCAGAACTAAATTATTATTATTAAAGTAAATTAATTATAAGTCATCCGTATAGTCATTTTGAGTGTGCCAAAGTGTCCAGAAGGGTCAAGATAGTCAGAAAAGTGTACTCGGGGGTTTAGTTTGGGTCTCGGAACATTTTTAGGCCTAATTTGCACCCTGTGGAGGCATTTTAGACATTTGGTATTTTTGGATAATTAAACCCACGAATTTTCTTAGTATTTATTAGCCATTTAGAGTTGTCTCTTGGGGTTAACAAACATAGAGCCTAAGCCAGCCACTAGAGAAGAAGGTGAAGTGATTAGAGAAGAAGGTGAAGAGATTTGAGAAGAAGGTGAAGAGTCTTCAAGCAATCCAAGGCCTAGAACTCACCTGATTTCATAGCCACCACCATCAAAACGTAGATCGCATGACGAGGAACGCATCCATATAATTTTCATCAACAAAATCATATCCTTGAATCTCAGGCAAGTATCTATCTTGCTAATTTCCAAGTTAATATACCTTCCATGTTAGTCTAGGAATAAAAATCATATGTTTTAATGGAAGAATTATATATTTTGGAAGAGAAATTATATGTGTTGTAGGGAGAACCCATGTAGTCAAAAATCTTGATCATATGTAGAGGATTACCCATGAATTTATTATGATATTTGGGAAAAAAATATTGATTAAAATAGAGGGTGGTGATTATTCATGCAAAATTTGGTTTTATAAAGAGATTTGAAATTTAACCCATTTTTGATTAATTCGTTGAGGATTCATTGATGTCGTTACGTTAGAACTTATTTATGTACATTGCTTATACACTTGGTTTACTTTTATGGGAGTTTGGGATGAAATTATAGAGGTTTGGAGGGGTTAAAATGGTTGAACCCGTAGGTTGAATATTGCAGAAAACTGGGCAAGAACTGCTTGATCGATCGATCGACTCAAGAACATCGATCGATCGATGATCGATCGATCGGCCCCCTTTCCTCGATCGATCGACCCCTCCTGGAAAACTGCATATTTTTCCCCTTTTTGTTTAGTCCGGTTAAAATGCTTAGGAACCCTTGATTATCATTGATAGAGTATAATGGGTTATGAAGATGACCAATAAGGTCTAAGTAGACTCCGTTAAGTGAAATTAATATGAGATGAAATTTTGGGTTAACGGGGAGTTATTTATACTTTGGGAATTGTGCGTACGTTTACTAAAAGATTGAGACTCGTGAAAGATTTAGACTAGAAGGTAAGTGAGGGTAGACCTACTGATAATTATACTTAGTGAGAAGGAATACTTCGAGAGATGAGAAGTTAGAATGAAGTAAATAATAAATGAGAATAAAAGAGACGAATTCATTATGCGAGATAATTAAGTAAAATTTGTGCTAAGCACGGATGACAATAATTATGGATCGTGGGTGAACCTAATTTGGAACATATGAATATTTATATGTATGACTTTGTGATTGTGCATATATTATGTATCTGTGTATGACATACCTAGCTTACTTGCTATCGACGGGAGGTTTGCGCGTGAGGGCAGTCATATCCTGATGAATCCATGGGAAATTTGATTTATCACTCAAGAATATAGTACTATGAAAGACTTATCGGTGAGTTGATAAGTCCGTTGACTATGGGAACGTAGGTATGTGCGTGACCCGTGGGTATGAGAACTATGTTCGCCTCCATTATTTGTGATTTGATATTTGTGGTTCGAGGAATCTTTACCGAACCTATAGTCCCTTATACAGCGACGTGATGTATTGGGACAAGATAGTAGAGTAATGCAGCATCGCAGCTGTGTCTCGGGGTGCAGTATAGTATATATATAATATAGTGAATATATATATATATATATATATATATATATATATATATATATATATATATACATGTGATGATATCTACTATGTGGCTAAAGTAGAAATGTAAGATAGTTATGTATGAAAACACTTAGTTGAATTGAATTAATAAGGGACTTATCCATGTTGAATCTAAATGGATATACATATATATATATATATATATATATATATATATATATATATATATTGTATATATGACCCTCATGCATCACGTCGCTGAATGAAAAGTGCGGAAAAATAAAACAAACAAATGTGAAAAATGCAACAAGACACTATATGACCCTCATGCATGACTCAAAAATACAACAAAAATCACCCCATACGCGTCGGGGGTGCGACGACCTCTCATCTCTCCATAAACTCACCCACCCCACTTATGGGGGTTGAAGTCACTCCCGTCCTAGGATCATATTCCAATAATCGAAACAAGTTGGGACCTCGCCCATAGATAAAGGATAGACCGGGAGACTCGTCGTGACTAATTGGAAAGGGATCCTCGTGATGATGACTCAAAGCATGGTCAACGTGCATTGACTCGGAGGGGACACCTAGGTTTCTTTCAATTTTTAAGACGCATGGGTCGGGCTCTAAGTCGGATGAACCACAACTTTTCTCCTCACTCGCCTTCGGGGCCTCTAGTGTTGTGGGTGGATTGTCACAACGAAGGAATTCATCAATTTTTGCTTTTAATTCACCGTCGTCTAAGTGACTGCATGAATCCAGTAGGGATTGGCCTTCAATAGTAATACTTTCATCCACCTTCCCGAATTCTCTTTCAAAATCTTCCATGCTCATGTCGCCTATTTCTCCCTCTCTAGTAGTGCCTACATCCTCTCTTACTTGCTCGATCTCCAACTCCACTAGTTTTCTCTCTTCTACCCCCTCTCTCTCTCTTTCAATTGCGGTCACAACACACCTCTCCCCCTCTTTGCTCTCATCTTCACATCTACCACTATTACCTGATGAAATAGGGCACACCCCTAACGGCTCTCTCTTGTGGGACCTCTCATTCTCATGGCTCGACACTAAGCAGGACCCCGAAGCATCTCCACAATAATTCTCCTCATTGTATTCCTCTACGATCTCCTCTATGAAGCTCACTGCGTGAAGGTCATCTTCTTCTCCCGTATGTTGGGCGACATGGAAGATGTTGGTCTCTAAAGTCATGTTCCCAAAAGTGAGTTGCATTCGCCCATTCCTAGTGTTGATGATTGCGTTAGCCGTAGCTAAGAACGGGCGCCCAAGGATGATAGGAACATGGTTGCTTGAGGTGAAGGAGGGCTCCGTGTCCCAAATGACAAAATCTACCGGAAAGTAGAAGGTGTCAACTTGAACGATCACGTCCTCAATTATGCCTCGTGGAATCTTCACGGTTCGATCCGCTAGTTGGAGAGTGACCTTTGTGGGCTTGAGATCGCCCAAGTCAAGTTGCCTATAAATGGAGTAAGGAAGTATGTTTACACTTGCTCCCAAGTCAAGTAAGGCTTTCTCAATTTTATTATCTCCAATGATGCATGATATGGTGGGTGCACCGGGATCTTTGAATTTAGGCGGGAGATCATTTAGTAGAATGGAACTCACGTTCTGAGCTAGAAAGACATTCTTTTTAACCTTCATCTTCCTTTTTACCGTCAACAAATCTTTGATAACTTTGCCGTAGGCTGGAATTTGCTTGATGGCATCAAGGAAGGGCAAGTTTAGCTTCACTTGCTTAAGTACTTCTAGCACTTCATCACGTGGGCATCCTTTCTGTGAAGGAATCAACCTTTGAGTAAATGGTGCCGCGGTGGGTGGTTTCACTACTACCTCGGCCTCACTAGTGTCATCTTTATCACCTTCATTCAAGGGGACATCTTCGGCCTCTTTCGTGCCGGGTGAAATCTCCTTGTCTTTAAGTACGTCTCGTGGGGGAGGTGACAAGTCAACTACCCTCCCACTACGTAGAGTGGTGATTGCGCTACATTGCTCAAGATGGTCGTGGGGTGTTGAGCTAACACTAGTTTGACCTTGGAGAGGTCTTTGGCCCTGGGCAGGAAACTTTCCCTTCTCCTGAACACTCAACGAGGATTGTATCTTAGACAGATTTGCATTTAGGTCGCCAATGAGACGATCATACTTGGCATTGGTTGCGGCCTGGCTTGCGATGAATTGATTCACAGTATCCTCGAGAGTTCTCCGCTGTGGCGGGATATAATTTCCGTGAGGTGGTGGTGCTTGCACATGTCCTTGCATATGTGGAGCTTGTTGGAATTGGTGCGGAGGAGGAGGGGCAACATGCGAAGGAGGGTTCATTGCGGCGTGTTGTTGCCCGTAGCTAAAACCGGGATGGCTTTTCCACGAAGGGTTGTATGAATTCCCATGCGGGGCAGCGAAATTACCCTTGAAACCTCCTATACTACTAACTTGCTCTTGAAGCATTCCTTTGTAGGCGGGTATCGTCGGGCATTCCTCAGTTGAATGTCCCGCCTCACAAATTGCACACACTTTCTCGACGGGATTTTTGATAGATCCAACTACCTCACATAAATCTCGAAATCTTTTCTCAAGGGTGTCCAATCGACTGTCCGTCATAGAATGCTTATCTACGTGGAATAGGCCGGACGCCGATGGAGCAGTGGTGGGTTGTCGATTTTGATTTTGAGCGCTCGGGTCAGAGGTATCCCAAGATTGGGTAGTCTCGGCGACATACCTCATGTGAAGATCAGCATCATGGGCATCTAGATCGACAAATGGACCACTTCCCATGGTTTCAACAAGCTGTTTAGAATTAAGATTTAACCCATTATAGATAAAGGAGATGATTTGCGATGGGTCAAATCCATGATGGGGGCACGAAGCCACTAACTCGTTGAAACGTTCATAACATCGATGGAAAGGCTCATTTTCTTGTTGCCTGAATGCTTGAATTTGAGCCTTTATAGAGATTGTTCGATGTGTTGGGAAGAATTTCTTGAGAAATTTAGACTGTAGCTCATTCCAGGATGGAATCGAGCTTGGAGGTAAAGACCATAGCCAAGCTTTGGCTTTATCTTTAAGCGAGAAGGGGAAGAGTTTGAGGCGGATTACCTCTTGTGTGCAGGTTTGATCGTTGAGAGTATCACACACGTCCTCAAATTCCCTTATGTGGAGGTATGGCTTTTCAGAATCCATACCATGATAATGTGGTAGTGTCTGGATCATCCCATTTTTTAAACGAAATTGCCCGGCATTATACGGGAGTATAATGCATCCCGGAGTGACAGTGCGCTCGGGATATAAGAATTCTCTCAACGGGCGGTACGGGGGCTCGTCCTCACCGGTAGGTGCATTACTGTGCTGCGACATCTCTCTTTCACTCGACGATTCGGCGTTCTCACTGGGTGTGCACGAAGTGTGTCCTACGAAGGAGAAAGGAGTGTTGCTAGAGATGGAGTGTGACGGTGTGGGAGGTGGGATCCAGAAGTGTGGGGCTTGTGGAGTGTGGGGACTGTCAGGATTATACTCAACAAGTGGATTTTCGTGAATGCTGGTTGGAGTATTATGGGGTGTGGGAGTGGTTTCAGAATTTTGCATTAAGCTCAGGAGAGATGATGATTGTGAATCTTTTTGAAGTTTTATTTTTTTATTTTTTAATTTTTTTGGATTTTTTAGAATTTTTGGTCAAAGTTTTGGATTAACTCGATCTAATCCTAAGTCTACCTAATTCCCCGGCAACGGCGCCAAAAACTTGACACGACTCAGAATGTGTCTCTAAGGTGTGTACTCTCTAGGCTCAAGTGCAAGCCTGTCGTTCAAGTAATAATCCGACAAGTCGGGTATCGATCCTCAGGGAAGAAGGACAACAGAAGTTGTGACGACGGGATAAGAAAGAGGAATCCTAACGTGACTCTAAGAAGAAAAGAAAAAAATTGATTTTGGGTTTTTGAGATTGGTTAAACTAAACGCAATTATGAAACTATAATGAAAAATGCAATTAACTAAATTATCTAGATTAAGAATGAAGGTTTGATTTGAAACTTTTTAACTAAAGGATGAGAAAACAGGATGGGAATACAATCCCCCAACCCTAGTGTGATGCAGTGACAACGTCAATCATAAATTTATCCGATTAATTCAAACCCGGAATTTAGTACTCCCAAGCATTATGTATACGAGGTTCAAGCCCGCGTCATACCTAATCTGAGGATGAGTAAATCGGTATCGCGGTAATTACACTCAAATTGTATTCTAAATCATCACGAGTACCCATAGGCAAACGAGATATAAAGATCTACAACTCTTATGAAATTACACGATACGATCAAAATTAATCATTAAATTCAGCGGATCAACGTTATACACATGCACTAACACATCAGGTTGGGTTCATGCATCCCAACCTTGAAAAACCTAGCCGGACATGTTAAATTGCCTAATGCATGAAAGAATGATGTTGCATGTGTATGAGTTCATGATAAAACTAAATCTAAACATGTAAATACGTATTATGAATGCGAAAACAAGTTGAATCTAATGGGAAAACAAAGCATGCAAGAACAATAATAAGAAACAAGAATTTTGAATTAAAACTAGAAAAGCAAACCCGAAACAATGAATTCTTGAAGTAATTTTAGCCCTTGATGTTCCTAGATGTTCCTCCCCTTTCTTTCTATCAAAAACTCTCTCAAAATAACCCTAAAAGCTGCTCCTAGGTTAATGCCTTCGTTCCCCACAAGTTTGGAGTCTTTTAAACCTATTAGGAGACTTGGAGACCAATCCAAATGAAAGACAAAATTCGCGTGTCAGGTACAGCGAACCGGTTCGCAGGTACAGCGAACCGGTTCGCATGTACCAGCCTGGTCTTGCTCTCAGCACTTAGATTTTATTCTGGTTTTTCTCTTCTTTTCTTGGATTTTTCTTCAACTTCAACTGAGCATAACTTTTCAACCGTAGCTCGGATTTGGGTGCTGTTTTTTCCAGTGTGCTCGTTGTTCCGAGATCTTCAACTTTCCAGAAGGCCCCACCTCCAGAATCGGGCTGTAAAATTACGAAAATGCCCTTGAACTTGCCTTCCTAGCCTTTCTTCTATGATTTTTCCGCAACTTCAAGGGGTCATAACTCTTTCATCGTAGCTCGGATTGAGGTGCCGTTTTTTATGGTGTTCTTGTAATTGAAAGATCTTAAACTTTCTAGTTGGACCCACTTCCGGACTAAGGCTGAAAAATTACGAAAATGCCCTTGAACTTGCCTTCCTAGCTTTTCTTGCACTGTCTTGCTTCCTCCTTTGCACTGCTTGCATAATTAACCTGTAAAACCAATAGGAGAAGCACAAAACACACAATACTCGCCAAGAAGGTTAGAAGCATAAAAGTGAATCAAATCCATATATGTTACATCATTCGGGTTCACAAAAGTACTGAAATTAGGGGGATAAATATACAATATTTATGCCCAATCAGATAACCATCACATAATGTAAATAAGGTCTGGAGGAAAACTCCTCACTACAATACCACAAACTGAAATAACTAAACTGAATACTGAATCAATACATGCCAAAGTCTGAAAAACTGAAATGGAAAGATGTCTCTAATAGAAATGGGCAACCTGCCCTACAACTGAAGAATACTGAATATGGAATCCAAATGGTAGAAGCGTCTAAAGCAAATCCCTGTAGCTTCCACAAACAGCTACAGCTCGTCACCTGAATGAGTATCCTATGCATGGTGTCCTTGTGGCTGGGCACCTAAAATGGTTTTACAAGAAAAATAGATTTGAAAGCAAACGGGTTAGAGCCCGAATGTGAAGATATTTTAAAAACCTGCAAGTGCTTTAAAAACATTTAAAACAGTGTATGCAAAATACATGTTAGGACGTGCTCTCACATGAGATACTCACCTCTCATCTAACTGTGCACTCCTAACGTTCCTGTACCCATTCATGTGTTATCTCATAACTAACTAATTCTGAAGAGTTTCTAACACAACTACTCGGTTCACGTTTAATTTCCAACCTTAACAATTAAATAGAGAGTTCTACTTTAATTCTCGGATTCCCAATTATTAACAAAACCATTTATTGATATAAGTTCCCTTTTTCCTTTTCACAACGTGATCATAGATATACACACAATTCATCATAGAAATTTCCTTTTCATTTATCCGTATATTATACACATCATAAATATACAATACAAGCACCCAAAGGCTAAGCTGCGGTGCACACATACTCTGTTATCCATCCCGGTACATCACGTACATAAGGATTACAAATTCCAAATCTCTCAGGAATTGTTGGAATAAACACCACACACATAATTGGAGGCGAACATAATTCACATATCCATGGTCACGCACATACCTACGCTCCATGGTCAGCTGGCTTATTAACTCACAAATAAGTCGTTCTCTTGAACTATGTCCTCGAGGTACCAATCTAAATCCGGGCAACACAAGGATAAGAAGGCCCTAAGCGAACGTAACCTCCCGTGATAGCAAGTATGGTAGGTATGTCATACATATAAAAATCATATACTAAGCATTCACACATCTTAGATAATTCAATATTAATAAAGGTATACTCTACTTCTTTATACCATTATTCCCACTTCATATATTTCAAGTATCCCGATAATATAGAAATTAAATTGTCGACACGTCTCACGTCGTAGTTTCTTAAACTTAAAACCTATCTCAAATAGACTATTAAGTTCCTATTATTCCCCCATATAACATCTTTACACCTAAGGTCTTTACTTCTGCCCCAAACCTTATTTCATCAAATTATTCAAATTTATATTATTTACCCAAATATTATCTCAATTATCGAATTTCATTAATTTAGAATAACTCCTCAAATTGAATTCCAATTAATGTCAAATCTCGTAATTATGCCTACTGGTCTTCCTTAAGGTTAAGGGTATTCATAAGGTCTCCAACAATATCAATCAAGGATTGACACCATTAAAATTTAATTAGGGAAAAAAAAACTTTACTCATTCTGGGAAGGTCGATCGATCGACCTTTACCTTCGATCGATCGATGGTGGTCGATCGATCGACTGAAGAACATCGATCGATCGAACGCACCAGGTATGGTTACGGACTGCTTCGTTTTGCAGTTACCAATTCGTCCCAAAACACCATTTACAAGCATGAAACTCTAAGACAAGGTTATAATATCGTCATACTATCATCCTACAACAGTATTAACCTTCTAAAACCCATAATTCATCATTCAAAGGCTTTGTTTAGATCAATCTTTCATCAAAATTTCCAGATTTCTTCTTCATTCAAGAACATAACTAAACTTCTTCTAAACTCCATTTTTAGATCATCAATGGTTCTGTTTTAGAACATATAATTCGTCCAAAATATTACTACATGCAATCCCTAACATAATTCATATTTTTATCTTCCAATTTATGGGTCTAAATCATCTTCCAAGATCAATTTCGAAAATTCCTAAACATGGAAAAGCATAGCTTGAATCAAATGAATTTAAACCACTTGCCTTAATCTTTCTCTGAATTTGATGTTGAATTTGAAGGTTGAATCTGTCCTCTATCTCTCTTTCTGCAGAATTCTTTCCTTTCTCTCTCTCTCTACAAGTTCTTCCCAAGGATGATGATAATGGAGGTGTGTTTGGTTTTTGGTAAGTTGGGACTATATTTCAACTTCTCCCGTAGCCCATTAAGTCTCTTAGTGTAGTTAGTGCGTTTAGTGGGTTAAAGAAGAAGTCAGATTTCTATTCTAATTTTCGTCACTTTTAATTCCCAAAAATACAAAATTACCAAAATACCCTTTATGATGCCGGTATGGCCTAAAAATACCCCGGGACCCAAACTAAACTCCCGGCTAGTGTTTTCTGACTATCTCGACCCTTCCGGACGCGTTGGTGCACTCAAAATGACCATACGGTTAGACCTGTCAACGGGTCGGTTTGGGACGTGTACGGGTTACGGGTTACGGGTTACGGGTCAAAACAGCCTAACCCATACACGACCCGTTAAGCCTAACGGGTCTAATAACAATACCCAAACACGACCCGTTAATATTAACGGGTACACGACCCAAACCGTTAACACCCGTTAATATTAACAAATCATTTTGGGTCCAAATGGATAACGGGTTGGGTGACCCTATAATACCCGTTAGTCTTTAATACTTTAATAGTAATGAGTTTTAATTGTAATTTTTATTGGGTATAGATTGGGTGACCCTATAGCACCCGTTAGTCTTTAAAGATTTAGAAATAATGGGTTTTAATGGTTATTGTTATTGGGTACGGGTTGGGTGACCCTATAGTACTCGTTAGTGTTAACGGGTGTTAACGGGTAGAAACGGGTTAAAACGGGTACAAGTAAATTTCCAAACCCGAACCGTTAGTGTTAACGGGTCTACCATGTCAACCCGTTAATGACCCAAACCCAATAAGGGTAAACCCATTAACTTATAATTTCGTGTCGGTTCGTGTCGTGTTAACGGGTTATCGTGTATTTTGACAGGTCTACATACGGTTAATGGAACTAAAATTCACTTTTTAATTATAATAATATTATACCATGACGCGGCGGTCACACGCGTCTCATCAAAATTCCCAAATTGCCGTATTTAAATCTCACGACAATTTCAATATTTCCAATATTCATATATTGCCATATATACACATTATAATCAAATACTAACTCACATCTCGTTAATATTTTTATCCGGATTAATTTCCAAATTAATAAGCATTTAATTCACTTAATCCCAAAAATAAATATCACAGAAAATACGGGGTATTACATACTTCCCCCCTAATAACTGAATTTCGTCCCGAAATTCGGAAAAGTAAGGTACGCCTGGAAAAATAGGTATCCTCCCGTATTGAAAACAATAATAAAGAAAAGTCCAAATTACTAAGACCCTTGCTTCACAATGCGTTTGTTTAACATACTAGATACCCTATCAGAATAATATTCGATAAACGTACTTCGCGTAGTACTCTTATTAAACAACATTCGAGTAAAATACCTTATACATCATTGGCCATATTGTCTCAATATCATTATTAGTCCGCACCTCACCACGCATTAACTCCCGCGTTTATCAACACATGAAACACCCATTCTGGAAGGAATCAATAACACATATGACTACTCTTGTCCACTCTTTGAATCTCTATTCCCGACGTTGTGACCTTTACACAAGGGAAAACCACTTCAGCCTGTTGGTGTTACACCAACCTTTATAAGTACCTTGTCCACCATAAATATATACGGGTGCTTTTCCCCCAACGCTACCATTTGGTAATATATGCTCCTCATGTCTACAATGTACCTCACTAGTTATACCCGATTTGGAATTGAAAATATCGCAATGGATCCAAAATTTCTTTCATACAATCCATCAGTCGTTAGTCACCTTGCGCCTGCACCTCGGGTTTTAGGTGATACAACCCTCAGTTTGAATCGTTATTTCTCACTACTTATTGTCACCCCACTTGAATGTGGATATCGGGGATTTCATCCCAGTTCTAAATAGTATTACGTCGAACCACGTACCGGCGTGTTCACTATCTAATAGTGTAAATCACCCCAAGTATATAACCATTTCTCTCCTTCTGGGAAACGTGTACCACATAACCATTTCTCACTTTTTCCACTTGACCCTCCCATTATTTGAATCGTCGTCTCGATACAAAATTATTTGATGGTTCATCTAACCCCAACTGGTCTACTACTTACTATCCCTCTTTCAATGTCGATTACACATAAACTTTCCCCCGCTTAAAGATACTTGATGATCTTATTCTCCCGACGAATACCAAAAGTTTGGAACTTTACCCCTTTTCACTACTTTGTACATAACTAGACTTCATACCTGATTGACATCCTCGTTTTATTTACTCTTAAGTCACCCTCAACATTCGATTGATCGGAACTCTACTTCAAATTTCTCATAATAATTTATTCGCCTTTTCAAGAGATATCCCTTTTTTTTATATGGCTTGCTACTGCCTTTTCTCCAAATTTGAATTTGCTACACTGACATATGATATCCACTTGCACTTTATCTTATGACGTTTAATCTCATAAGTAAAAATCTCACTCGTCCATGTTCCTTCTTCCTTTGATTTACGCTTTAGTAAATCAGGATGTATTTGCCCCTTATAACCCATCCATACTGTTTTTAAACATTATATACGATTCATACAAATCCCAAACTCTTTATCGTCACTGTAAATACAACGGTGCTATACCACTTGGGCGTTCTCAATCGCTTCTGAATTGCAAATCCAAAATCTTCCTTATCCTCAATGCGTCCCTCAACATGCCGTGCCAAAACTAATATTATTAGTACTTACATCGTAATTTACTAACAACTGGCTCTAATGGCCTTACAACATAATTTACTCCTTGTAACTTCCCGTTATAACTACATACTCCCGTATCGATAGAGGTATCCAATTCATGAACGAAGGGCCACACTTCTCCTTACTACCAATCTTACGCTAAGTTTCATGCGTGGGGTGTCTCGCAAAGCAAAATCCAAACAAGGAACCCCCCCGATACACTACTACCTAACATTGTTGGTCATCGGAATCCGTTAAGCCCTGTCCATAGTATATACCCCTACACTCTCGTTTTTCAAGTTACATTTTGCCGCAATGACACTTAACAAGGAACTCCCTTCGAATGACACTTTCTCTTGACACTGATGGTAATCACATTCCATATACACCATGTAACTAAAATCGGGGTTCACAAAATCCCGTCCCCAGACACACAACTATGAGTATAAACTCCTCAAATCTCTAACGGGGAATAAAACGATGCACTCCTTTTGTTATAACTTCTCTATCGTTAATTATAAAAACAAACTAACTCTTTGTTGACTAGTAAATCAATTACATACGACTCATAATAATGAAATCCCTACGCATAATGGGATTTAATATCCGAGACCATTACACCATTTTGAAATCACAACATATTCACATATATGTGTATATACCTATATACAAAAGTACAATTGCGAGTCCGGCCCTCTCACAGATGGGGCCTCGTCAGAACAAAACATGCTACCCCAAGGTGGCAATCCCAATAAACTTGCAATACCAGCACACTATCGGTATAATCATATATATAAAACCATAAATAATAACATCTCATACTCGTATAATACAGCACTGAAACGAGTAATTTCAATAAAGCAAAACCGCTATTAATATACCCATTCATCCTCCGCGGATGATGATAAAAGTAATCCCCCACACTATCAAGGAAAAATGTTCTTATATATAATAAATTTACTGATATACTCACTAAATTCGACTCTCCAGTGAAAATAACAATAGTGACAAATGTAGCAACTCATTCACGCCACAAATAACATGCATCATCATCTGAGAATGTAACTCATACTTCTATTTTTATCAATCGTCCCGGCTACACAAATGGTTCCTGGACATACCACACATATCTGTCCCAAACCGAATATTTCAATAACTGTTGCCCTCGCCAGGCACAATACCTTGATCCCTACTCTACACATACTCCACTTATCTTTTGTCTCACAAATCATGTTAAGGTGGTCCATCTCTCGGACGTTGGTAGTCTCGACTCAGACGACTATCTCTGTTGTTCCCTTAGTGTTGACGGCCCTAAGGATCACGCTACTAATTTTCCACCTCTTTTACTGAAATTACCATCGCTTGGTAGTAATTCCGCTATCGAATTATTTTAACGGTTTCTCCTATTGGGTCTTCCCATTGTGGTGCTTCTCCAACACCAGTTTTCCCCAGCCTTACTTTATGTATGGTTCTCGATTCTCGTGTCTCCCCACCCGGGGATGTTTACCTCCAAATTAACACTATGCGACAATACCATTTGCTTTAACCGTCCAAGCAGAGTCCTGCCCGAAGGACTTGCGATTATCCTCTGTAAATTCTTCCTTTAATATCCCCTTCTCCGTTTCACCTACTTCACCCGGTGTAGGGTTCACTAAATAATTTTATTTCTCCTCACAAAGTGGCCTCTGTCCGTACCTCTCATGTGAGTTTAGAACGACATTCATTTCTCACCCTAAACATTTGATCATGGAACTTATGGTCAAACCATTCGTGTACGCCTTCTCTCGACGTTACATCCCACTTATAAGTGTGGTGATTGTTTCTCCCCATAGAAACTCCGCTCTCACGTGATAAGAAAATTTTCTCAAATTCTCACTCTTGATTTGCCATACTCCGACACGAGTCCAATTCTTTGGATACTTTGCGTTCATTTGGCTAACACATGCCGTCTTCTCCTTCCGAGTATTACTACTGCTGGTTCTCTTCAATGTTACATTTAATTCTTACTCTCCCATTCCAACCTTGTTGGATGTGCCTAATTTGATCTCATTCCTACTATAGCCTCACCCTGAAGTCTCAGGTTGCGTCTTAGCCTTCTATATCATCCAGGACTTCCGTGTCATAGTATCGGTGACTTCAACTACGGTCATCCTTCTTTAAATAAATCAATTATTCTCAATATAAGTTTGCCTCCTGCTGTTCACCCATCTGTCTTCGCCTGACTTACTGCATTGTTCGGTACTCGAATACACCCGATCGCAAATAAGATTCAGTACCATATGTATTATAGCAGGAGAACGAAATCTCACCAAAGATATCAACAATCCTAAGCATAGGGCTCTATATCAAAGAAAGCTTAGCGAAAACATAATAAGCCGTACAGATCCTAAGGACACTAGAACCTGATGCTCTGATACCACCTGTAACACCCCGACTAATTAAATACCGGGTAGCTCCTCCTTTATTAAATTAAATCAAAATGCCAAGTTGGCCCAGTTAATAGCATCACTGTCGAAAACATTTTATTATTACTAACCACCTAGTATTTAAAAAGTAAGTTGTCAAATTTTAATTAAAGTCTGATTAACATGCAACAAGTGTAATGAAGAATAATAACACCATTCACCATTACGAAAGTAAATAGGATAACCATCACATAATGTAAATAAGGTCTGGAGGAAAACTCCTCACTACAATACCACAAATTGAAATAACTAAACTGAATACTGAATAATTACATGCCAAAGTCTGAAAAACTGAAATGGAAAGATGTCTCTAATAGAAATGGGCAACCTGCCCTACAACTGAAGAATACTGAATATGGAATCCAAATGGTAGAAGCGTCTAAAGCAAATCCCTGTAGCTTCCACAAACAGCTACAGCTCGTCACCTGAATGAGTATCCTATGCATGGTGTCCTTGTGGCTGGGCACCTAAAATGGTTTTACAAGAAAAATAGATTTGAAAGCAAACGGGTCAGATCCCGAATGTGGAGATATTTTAAAAACCTGCAAGTGCTTTAAAAACATTTAAAACAGTATATGCAAAATACATGTTAGGACGTGCTCTCACATGAGATACTCACCTCTCATCTAACTGTACACTCCTAACGTTCCTGTACCCATTCATGTGTTATCTCATAACTAACTAATTCTGAAGAGTTTCTAACACAACTACTCGGTTCACGTTTAATTTCCAACCTTAACAATTAAATAGAGAGTTCTACTTTAATTCTCGAATTCCCAATTATTAACAAAACCATTTATTGATATAAGTTCCCTTTTTCCTTTTCACAACGTGATCATAGATATACACACAATTCATCGTAGAAATTTCCTTTTCATTTATCCGTATATTATACACATCATAAATATACAATACAAGCACCCAAAGGCTAAGCTGCGGTGCACACATACTCTGCTATCCATCCCGGTACATCACGTACATAAGGATTACAAATTCCGAATCTCTCAGGAATTGTTGGAATAAACACCACACACATAATTGGAGGCGAACATAATTCACATATCCATGGTCACGCACATACCTACGCTCCATGGTCAGCTGGCTTATTAACTCACAAATAAGTCGTTCTCTTGAACTATGTCCTCGAGGTACCAATCTAAATCCGGGCAACACAAGGATAAGAAGGCCCTAAGCGAACGTAACCTCCCGTGATAGCAAGTATGGTAGGTATGTCATACATATAAAAATCATATACTAAGCATTCACACATCTTAGATAATTCAATATTAATAAAGGTATACTCTACATCTTTATACCATTATTCCCACTTCATATATTTCAAGTATCCCGATAATATAGAAATTAAATTGTCGACACGTCTCACGCCGTAGTTTCTTAAACTTAAAACCTATCTCAAATAGACTATTAAGTTCCTATTATTCCCCCATATAACATCTTTACACCTAAGGTCTTTACTTCTGCCCCAAACCTTATTTCATCAAATTATTCAAATTTATATTATTTACCCAAATATTATCTCAATTATCGAATTTCATTAATTTAGAATAACTCCTCAAATTGAATTCCAATTAAGGTCAAATCTCGTAATTATGCCTACTGGTCTTCCTTAAGGTTAAGGGTATTCATAAGGTCTCCAACAATATCATTCAAGGATTGACACCATTAAAATTTAATTAGGGAAAAAAAACTTTACTCATTCTGGGAAGGTCGATCGATCGACCTTTACCTTCGATCGATCGATGGTGGTCGATCGATCGACTGAAGAACATCGATCGATCGAACGCACCAGGTATGGTTACGGACTGCTTCGTTTTGCAGTTACCAATTCGTCCCAAAACACCATTTACAAGCATGAAACTCTAAGACAAGGTTATAATATCGTCATACTATCATCCTGCGACAGTATTAACATTCTAAAACCCATAATTCATCATTCAAAGGCTTTGTTTAGATCAATCTTTCATCAAAATTTCCAGATTTCTTCTTCATTCAAGAACATAACTAAACTTCTTCTAAACTCCATTTTTAGATCATCAATGGTTCTGTTTTAGAACATATAATTCGTCCAGAATATTACTACATGCAATCCCTAACATAATTCATAGTTTTTATCTTCCAATTTATGGGTCTAAATCATCTTCCAAGATCAATTTCGAAAATTCCTAAACATGGAAAAGCATAGCTTGAATCAAATGAATTTAAACCACTTGCCTTAATCTTTCTCTGAATTTGATGTTGAATTTGAAGGTTGAATCTGTCCTCTATCTCTCTTTCTGCAGAATTCTTTCCTTTCTCTCTCTCTCTCTACAAGTTCTTCCCAAGGATGATGATAATGGAGGTGTGTTTGGTTTTTGGTAAGTTGGGACTATATTTCAACTTCTCCCGTAGCCCATTAAGTCTCTTAGTGTAGTTAGTGGGTTTAGTCGGTTAAAGAAGAAGTTAGATTTCTATTCTAATTTTCGTCACTTTTAATTCCCAAAAATACAAAATTATCAAAATACCCTTTATGATGCCGGTATGGCCTAAAAATACCCCGGGACCCAATCTAAACTCCCGGCTAGTGTTTTCTGACTATCTCGACCCTTCCGGACGCGTTGGCGCACTCAAAACGACCATACGATTAATGGAACTAAAATTCACTTTTTAATTATAATAATATTATACCATGGCGCGGCGGTCACACGCGTCTCAACAAAATTCCCAAATTGTCGTATTTAAATCTCACGACAATTTCAATATTTCCAATATTCATATATTGCCATATATACACATTATAATCAAATACTAACTCACATCTCGTTAATATTTTTATCCGGATTAATTTCCAAATTAATACGCATTTAATTCACTTAATCCCAAAAATAAATATCACAGAAAATACGGGGTATTACATCTCTATATCTTTATCTTTAGATTTGATCTCCCAACCATCTGTGAAAATCAAAATTATTAAAACTTGGTTTTTTTGTGTTACATCTTCATGGAAAACTCTGGCCTTGAGTATGAGCTTGTGTGTGTCTTTTGGTCTATTTCGGTTGTTATGGGATTATTTAGTGCTTTTCTTAGTATACTGTGTGTATTGGGAGTACTTATTCATTTACACTTTGTAAACTGTAATTTGTATCTAAATTGTTGTTATAGTGGACTTGCGATGTGTGTGGTCTTGGAACTACCCGGGACTTTCCAATACACTGGCTTCCTCGTTATCAAAATTATTGTGTTCAATATCCTTCTCTTCATCTCATTCTGTTTTTAACTTTTGTTTATTAGACTTTGAATATCACACCAACCTGAACTAATTTTTTATTCGTGTGCCTATCCCACTATTGAAGTTTAAAAGGATCTTACCAAAGAATTAAAAGAAAATTTTTAATCTTAACACTTTTTTGTAATAGATAACTATCAAATGGTACTCTTTAAGATCATGAACTATTTATTTTTAAACTTATTTTAAATGGAAGACCGAAATGGTCGTTTTGTACGTCCTCCTCAGTTTGATGGTTCAAACTTTTCTTACTAAAAAGTAAGAATGATTTCACATATCCAACAGTTAGGGGATGATGTATGGGATATGGTTGAAAATAGTTTTTCAATACCTACTCGTATTATTGGTAAAGGTGATGTTCAAAGAACTGAAAGAAAAACTCTTTCTGAATGGACTAGAGAGGAGAAATTAAGTTCACAATATAACAATAATGGAATTAATGTTATTTTTCAAGGAGTGGGCGAGTCTGAGTTTAAAAGAATTTCAGCATGCACTACGTCTAAGGAAGCTTGGAACATTTTAATATTTACACGTGAAAACTTGTATTCATTTAGGCAAAGTTAATGCTAGGCTACTTTGAAAACGTGCATTCATTTAGGGAAAGTTAATGTTAGGCTATTATCTAAAATTAATGCTCTCAATAATCAAATTCGCTTTATTTCTAATGAATCTTCTAAGCAAGTAGAAGAGCTTGAAACTGAAAATTTGATGTTGGAGAAAAATATTTTCAAAACAAAAGAAATTTTTTCTTCTTTAGAGCAAAAATGCAAAGTTGTTTTAACTACTTTTGATGAATTACAAACTAAACGGAAAGAAGCTTTGAACAAACTTAATGCTTTTCAATAAATATGTCATCATTGTAGAATAACTTGTGAATTATGGAAAGTCTTCTACTGGTGAAAAAGAATGAATTGGTTTTAAAAGGAAAAAAAAAATTGTATCCTCCAATAAAGACTGTCTAGAATCCTCCAGTGTTCGCATGTCAATTTCGTATTTTCAAAAATAGACTTAAGCTCCTTATACTTCTAAGCAGATTTATCACTATAATTTTTATTGCAAAACTGGTCACTTAGAGAAATTTTGTTTTAAACGATTAAATCAAAACAAAAAAAATTGGTAAAACTAATGGACTTAGGATAACTATTAAGGATAAACCTATTAAGAAACCTACACCAT
The DNA here is from genome assembly GCA_949130495.1 of Sambucus nigra. NCBI lineage: Eukaryota > Viridiplantae > Streptophyta > Magnoliopsida > Dipsacales > Adoxaceae > Sambucus > Sambucus nigra. The sequence goes on from OX422215.1 coordinate 395,303,578, forward strand.
CTAAGTCAATGCCTTACAAATTTAAAAATCATTTTTCAAGATAAATTAAGTTATCAGCTAAAATGTAATGTTGTTGTATCAGCATTAAATACTTCATATAAAAATTCTCAGTGGTACCTTGATTTTGGGTGTTACACATATATGACTGGGAACAAAATAAAATTTTCCTCATTAAAACTTTTGTAGAAGGAAATGTCACTTTTGGAGATAGAAAAATGTCCCGAATTATAGGTAAAGGAACAATTAAAGGTGAATGGACTCCTAACTAAAATGAAGTTTATTGGTTGAAGGACTTAAATACAATTTACTAAGTATAAGTCAATTTTATGACACTAGTAATACTGTTAACTTTTTAAAAACAGATTGCAAAATTTTAAGTCAAGATGGAAAATAATTCTTTGTGCTGAAAGAACACTTGATAATTGTTATGTTGTTATTCAAAATAAAGATTTTGAAAATTGTTTATTTTTTAGACTAAATGACTTGGACTTATGGCATGAGAGGCTTGGACACATTAACTATGATAATTTGTCTAGATTAACTAGTCAGCAACTAATTCTTGGCGTACCTAAAATTCTAAAAGTTAAACATTCTGTTTGTGGACCGTGTTAAATAGGAAATATGCACAAATTCCCTCTTAAGAATGTCAAAGATGTTTTGACATCTCATTCTTTAGAACTACTACGCATGGATTTAATTGGACCCTCTAGGACTACTACATTATGTGAAAACTCCTACATTCTTATCATTGTAGATGATATTTCTATATTTACTTGGGTTACTTTTATGAAAGAAAAATCTGACACTTTTTAAAACTTTTTAAGAATCCTTTTACAGATTGAAAATGAAAAGAACATCCAAGTAACTAGGAGTCGAAGTGACAGAGGTGGAGAGTTTAAATATACTAGTGTCATAATGTATTGTATAGAAAATGGTTATAAACATGAGTTTAGTGAACCCGAAATCCCTCAATAAAATAGTATACTTGAAAGAAAGAACCGAACCATACAAGAAATGGTTTGTGTCTTGCTACACGCTAAAATATTGCCAAAATATATTTGGTTTGAGGCTACACAAATTGCATGTCACTTAATCAATAGAGTATACTTAAGGAAAAACTCTAAACAAACTGCATACGAAATTTGATAATGGCAAAAAACCCAATTTCAGTACTTTAGGTTGTTTGGCATTGAATTCTATGTTTGTAAAGATAGAGAACACTTGTCAGAATTTAACACTAGAGGTGATAAGGCTATCCTATTAGGTTATTCACAAAACAGTCGTATATATCGTGTGTTTAATCTTAAAACAAAAACTATAATGAAATTCATTAATGTTGTTATGAATGATAGTGTTGCCCATCATTTGGAAGAAGATAAGAATCATTTACTTGTTCACCAATCTAAAAATGAAAATTTACCTAAATAGTCAACAGATAGTGAATTTGACTCTGTACCACCTGACGAACCTGATGTTCCTAACTAGGTTAAGGCAAATCACCCCAAGGAAAAAATTTTAGGAAATGTTAAAGATTCACAATAAGAACTAGATCTCAATCTTTCAAATCTTTATTTTCTTCTTATGTGTCTTTAATTGAACCAAAACATGTGAAATAAGTACTAATAGATGAATCTTGGTTGTTTGTTATGCAAAAAGAACTAGGAGAATTTATATGACATGGTGTTTGGTATTTAGTCCTACTCACACTAACATAATTAGAACAAAATGAATTTTAAGAATAAATATGATGAGTCTTAAAATATTTTAAGAAATAAGGCTAGATTAGTAGCAAAAGGTTATTCTCAAATAGATAGCATAGATGTTAATGAAACCTTTGCTCCTATAGCTAGACTTGAATTTGTTAGGTTCTTACTTGCTGTCTCCTGCCATTTAAAATTCAAACTTTATCAAATGGACGTAAAATTCGCATTTCTAGATGGAATTTTACTTGAGGAAGTATATGTTGAACAACCTAAAGGTTTTCTAGATCATTTCTTCACAAATCATGTTTTTAGATAAAGAAAGCCCTCTATGGTTTAAAAAAAGCCCCTCGTACCTAGTATGAGAGGTTAGCAAATTTCCTAATGAAAAATGGTTTCAATCAATAAGGAGTTGACCTAACAATGTTCATTAAACTTAATAAAAAATTGCTTGTTAATTTCTCAAGTTTACGTTGATGACATAGTTTTTGGGTCCACTTCTCCCTTGGAAGCTGAAAAAATTACTAACATAATAAAATCTAAATTTCAAATGTCTATAATGGGAAAACTCCATTTTTTCTTAAGTCTTCAAGTAGCTCAAAAATGTGATCATATCTTTATTTGTCAATCTAAATATACTACTGATGCTTTGGTTCAACTACTGTTAAGACTGCTAAAACTTATTAGTTCTTGTATCAAACTTTCAAAAGACCTAACTGGGAAAAAGATTGATGTCACTTTATATCGTAGTATGATAAGCAACTTACTTTACTTAATTGGAAGCAGGTCTGATATAATGCGTAGTGTGTGTTTGTGTGTGTGCACTAGATATAAATGAGAACCTAAAGAATCCCACTTACATGTCGTAAAACATAATATTAAGTACATAAGTGAAACTATAAACTATGGTATATTGTACACGTTTGACACTAACTCTAAAATAATTGAGTCCACAGACATTCACTGGGTTGGTTGTGCTGACGATAATAAAATCACCTTTAGTGGTTGTTTTTACCTAGGACACAATTTAGTCTCTTGGTCCTCTAAAAAGTAAAATTGCATCTCACTTTCATCAGCAGAAGTTGAATACATTATTGCTGGCAGCTGTTGTACTCAGCTTCTGTGGATGAAACAAATGTTAAGTGACTATAGGTTAAAAGAAATATCTGCCTTAATACTATGTGACAATCAAAGTGCAATTAGTATTTCAAATAATCTTGATTTTTATTCTCGAACAAAACATGTCAAAATAAGAGAACACTTTATTACATAATTGATTGAGAAAAATAAATTGATATTGAATATCTTAACACTACTGGTCAATTGGCATATCTTTTCACAAAACCTTAAGTCATTCAACGTTTTGAAACTCTTAGAATGTCTGTTGTTGTTTTTGTCTTCCCTATTCAATGTGTTAGTATTGTATGTTAGTGCCTTTTTATCATAATATCTTATGGTGCTAATATCCTTGTAGGTTCTTCTCTATCCTTTGTCCATTTGTGACAAACAAGGGGAGAATGTGAGACTATTTGTTTTAATATGGGAGATTTTCTGAGACTCTTGATTTTTTGGTGTATTTTTTTGTTCTCTTAGGACATATGTTGTTAGTTGAGTTATGTACTCTTCCTTTTAGGATATATGTATTTAGTTGAGTTATGTACTATTCTTTTTAGGAATCTTATGTACAGTTGAGTTTTGTATTTGTATATGTGAGACTTAATTTTTTTAGTCTTAATCTAGTTTGTCCCAAAATTGGCCAAATGGAGAGATTAAAAGTACCCTTTCCAGTCCCTCAAGTTTTCTATTGGCTCAATATTGTAACAACAGTCTTAAATGCACGCGATTCATTGCACACACTAAACAAATTCCTAAAAAGATTTTTAAATAATTTTAAAATTAATTTTTCTGTTTCATAAAACCTTATAATATATTTTAGACTTTTGTATTTATACTACCTATATATATTTTATACGCAAACATTTATTATATTATAATTGTCTTGGTTTTATAATTTTACTGAATTTAATAATTAATTTTCGTATGTTATATGATTTTCTAGAATTCTTAAAATGTTGATTTAAACCTTTAAAAAGAAACAAAATTAAAATCCATTTTAGTTTTTTAATTAATTTCAACAAATATAGAAACAGCAGCGTTTTGTAAACTAAAGGGTCGTTTGGTTTGTAATCCGTGTGATTGATTTTGAACCAATCAGGGTCATGTGTGTAGCCCACGCGATTTCATCACGTGTGAGCTTCGAGTTGTGTCTGCTCGACTGCAGGCTATATGTGGTTGTTTTACCTTTCTACCCCTTATTGTGCCTTTACGCCTGTGTCCTCACCGATCCCTCTTTTATGCGATGCCGATCTTACCCTTAGTTCCCCTTAGTTGTTTACTTGATTGCCCTTATTGTTTGGGAAAGTACGTTTTAACCAGAGTCGTTTCTTCAACTCTATAAATAGAGGGCTTGGGATCTCATTTTTATGACGAGAAAAAATTCTAAAACCTAGCCAAAACTCTGCAAAAATTTCTCAGCCTTCTTTCTTTAAAACCATTCCATGTGTTCATTTATTTGAGAGTTTTCAAAACATTTTCCATCTAAACACGTTTTTCATCCTATATTCTTATAATATAAACTTTATGTGAGGATGAGTGTTTAGATGTTGTGTTTGAGTTTGAGAGACTTTCTAGTTTTGATGTGCTGAGGCTTTCTTTGGAGCTCGTTGGTTGATGCTCTTTGTTTGGGTTCTGAGATCTTCTGGGGTATAATTTCTAACCCTTTTTCATACATGCAAGATCATATATATCTTGTTTGTATGTGATTTTGGGTTTTGAATGATTTAGATTGTTTTGAAATGTTTAACAAACCCTAGTTTGAAAACATCTTTTTTCGTACCGATCTATCTAACTTGTTATTAAATATATACATCCTTTGTGATTAGTAGATATGGTTGAAATTTAAATATGTGTTCTAAACTCGTACATAATTTGTGACATGAGCTATGTTTTGTTTGTGTAGATCCATTCGTGGTTTTGTAAAACTCGCGATCTAAACTTTTTATACACAAACTATTTTTTTCTATTTTCGCAAGGTTTAAACATCAAATCTTAAAGCAAGGCCCTTTTTATCTTTGTTTTTAGATTTGATTTTCCAACCATCTGTGAAAATCAAAATTATTAAAACTTGATTTTTTGTGTTACTCCTTCACTGGAAACTCTGGCCTTGAGTGTGAAGTTGTGTATGTACTACCAGTCTACTATTTTGTTGTTTGGTTTGTGTCAGTTATTGTGGGGTTATTTAGTGACTGTCTTGGTATATTGTGTGAATTGGGAGTACTTATTCATTTACACTTTGTAAACTATAACTTGTACCTAAACTGTTGTTATAGTGGACTTGTGGTGTGTGTGGTCTTGGAACTAAAAGACACGTTGGCTTCCTCGCTATCAAAATTTTTGTGTTCAATCCCCTTCTCCTCATCTCATTCTGTTTTCAACTTTTGTTTATTAGACTTTGAACGTCACACCAACTTGAACTGTTTTTCTCTATGTGTATTCAACCATTGAAGTTTAAAAGAGGTTTTACCAAAGAGTTAAAAGAGAATTTTTAATCTGGACACTTTTGTATAATAGATTATTTTCATGGTCGGCAAACCCTTATGGGATCTCTAGGTCCTTGTCCACTGGTCGGGCAACAAAAGAAGTGGATGATCAAGTCTAGGAGAGTAGGAGAGCAACCAATCTAGGTGGTTCCTAAGTCCTTGTCTAATCAACCAGGCTTCTTTAAAATAGAAAAATTGGCATCCTCTAACTTGGGCTCTTTCTTCTTTCGAGGAACTATGCAATAATAGACAAAGTATCACAACAATGCAGGAGATATAAATATTATAAGGCAACAAAACAATTTAACTTAAACTCTAAAAATAAACATATTTCATGCCTCCTTCTAGGGTATCGGGGGTCATTGTATGGTTCACTGCCCTCTGGTATGGGCAAGTGCTCCTGTTTCTTGACCATAAAATCATGTGCCCAATATTCCTTGTTGGAATCTAGTAAGCTGACGACCATGGCCCTCTCGATATTCCTTACTTTCAGGTAATGGACCTTCGCACAGATCAATACTCACATGTAGCACTAACGAATTTTGGGGATCCCTAGATGAGTCGCATAAATCTCATTCAAACGATTAATATCGTTAACAATTCTCCAAGTATTGGGCGAGCACCGAGCAAGAACATTGAACTACGTGCAAAACTCCAGAGATGGTTTGGGGGAAATGTGACTTAAGCCACAAACTGAAAAAATATCCAGTGGCCATCGACAACGTTGTAGTAGTTCATGGGGCCAAAATCCAAGTCAACAGTCACCCATGGAGGGATATAACGTTGTTTGGGGTGTTTTCATTTGTAACGTACACCATTATCACAGTCAACCCAAGTAAAAGACGAGAAAGAAAGTAAATAAAACTCACCAAAGCTTCAAAGAAAATAGAAAAACTCCAAGGCAAGAGAAAGAAGACTTACAGATGTTGGAGAAAAATCACATGGTCTGGAACTCTTGAAGGCAAATGGAATTTAACAATGAATCAAATTGACAACAAAGAATAGGTTTAGCGAGCTGGAACGGGTTCCAATGCACAAACCCATCATCAGACACACACATCTCCATGTGATGATTGACATGCAATCGACCTTTCAGCTCGGACTGTCCAAATGACCAACGTACCCCCAGACGAGTGGGGCAAAAGACCGACGTACCCTTATTATCAAGTGAAATTACTTCAATGACCCTCCAACAACAAAACAACTGAACATAATCATCTGCAACAATAGCACGTATTCTTTTTTTAAGTCAAAACAAACCGCTGAATCAGATGCAAAGATTTAGGACAATTGTGAGGAAAATAATCCGTTACACGTAGGAGGGTGCATGCCCCCATCGATTTTGCTCATCATCCTTGTCTATAAAGATACAGACTGCTAAAGCTTACCAACCTAATAGAAATCAAGAGATGGGATACGACCGATCAAGCTGGAGATAACTACCACACAATGATTGAGTTCCTCCTTCAGACTCAATTACTTCTTCCCATAAATATAAACTTGACCTTCTAGGAAGCACTAAAGTTCTACTAATAGAAAATAAAACATCTCTGGAACGTAGGCATATTGTCAACCACGTACATTTTGCTCGTGTGCTTGTGCATAATTTATTTATTTTGTTCGATTTGGTTGTTTCAAATCATAGCCAGTAAAATTTTACCACCTACAACATATTTAGTTAAGACGTCAAATTGAAAGCGAGCTTAGGTAAAGCCCGTAAAGGTCAGTCTACCTTCTAATATATAACCAAATTGACAACAAACTATGGCAAGACACCATCCATAATCACACATTAAAAATCACGCCTTCCCCGTGACGTAGAATAACTCTTCCAAGTTCCAAGTTGCAAATAAAAGATTCCTAGCTAGTAAATGAACTTTTTAAGAAAAAGTGACATGCAATATAAGCAATAGCAAATTATTAAGAACGAAAATTATTTTAAAAAAGCTCATTGTACTATACATTTTGTTTCAAAGACCATTCTGTGTCACTAAAAAATCCTCAAAATATAATCTTTAATTCAACACGGAGTAGAACCAAGGAACCTGAAATTTTTATAGAACATTCCTTTAGGAAATCTCTGCAAGTCTAAATAATTTTACCAGGGAAAAAAATATATTGCGATGAATTTTCCCATCATGTGTAATAAAAAGACCACCTAAATTTATCATGTTATTGAGAATTAATAAAGTGAATAAGCAGCAGAAAAAAGACTTGACAAAAAATTGTAACCCACACGCTCAAAAAGACTAGGAGTCAATCATTCGGATTTAATGGGTTCGGTCCATCCATTCCTTGATAATGGCTGGTTGGCTCTGTCTTGGCGGGGAGCTTGCCTATAGAAACCATTTCCTCTGGGTCTGTTGGAGTAGTCACGCTCTCCACCATCCTGGCCGTTTACTCTGCTGAAATTCCGATGACCAAAACGCCCCCTTGGTGCCTCCATTTGGTAACCATTACCCCTGCCTCTACCTCTACCTCCTGTTCAGAAAATTGGATAAAGCTGCAATGAAGTGTAAAATAATGCTACACATACAAACTAGTCTATACATACTGCTGACTAGAGCATGGAAAGGAAAATTTTTAAGATTTAGCAGACTGCATCAGTTTGTAAGAAGGGAAAAAAATGGTACTTTTTTGTAACAGTAACAATTTTCCTGAAGGGTAATATTTTTTGTTAATATTCATCATAAGTCTGGGCACAATTGTAAGAGGCTTTTTTCGAAGTTCTGTGCTAAATGTGTAGTGACACAAGTAATCAACCTTTATTGCGATTGTGCCTAAGAAGAATCAGTCTATAAAGGTCAGGGATTTTATATTCATTAGTTTGGTGACAATGGTGAAATTCTGAACAAGGTTTTCTCCAAATGTGTGTTTTGTAACTCCAATTACCAAGCACAGAATTGAAGCTGCCAAACACACCCTAAGCCTAAGGGATTGCATGTTCTGTTCTAGTGATGTAATTTTTTTTCACTCAAATGGAGTGGTTGAAGAAGTTAGGGGATGGGTAAAGAAATTATTAATATTACATCTAGATTTAAAATTTTAAAAAAATATTAAAAAAATAAATTCTAAGATTGTCTAATTCTCTTTTTTCTAATTGATAATGGGAAGCCAAAATTTAGTTTTAAAGTTTTAGAGGTTTCGAAAACTGGTCATTCTACTAAGAACATCTACCACAAGGGTGAACAAGACAATCGGTCTTGTACTGTTGATAGAAAGGACACTCCAGTTTTCCTTTTGCAGATGATACCACTCTAATTATGCAGAAAATGCTGATATTTCAAAGAGTGTTTTCATCAAAGGATCAATGCATATTTTTAAGAGTTTCGAGGACGGCAGTGAATGTGGGATATCTTGTTCTTAGTTTCCCTAGTTTATCTAGTTATGCTGAAAGAGTGGCTACTAACTTATTTTCGTGTGCTTCGAGAGAAATCCTAGTGGTCAGCTATTTTTCGGATCTGGCGGTAGAGGGGTTGTCTAGAAGGTTAGGAGGAGGGAAAGGGGTGGGTACAGGACTCTAATGGAATGGGTTTGGACTAGAGGTCTCCAAGGTTGGACAGAGCTAGGCCAATTCACCCTAGGGGGACGCAACCAGATTTAGTACTAAGCTACTATAATACCCTAACTAAATTTGTATTTAATAATACATTATTGTTATACATAAGATGTCTAATTTGATTTACTTACAATGACTAATTTTATGTGAATTTTATATTTAGATTAAAAGGCAAACAAAGAGTCGAGGGGTATAGCGAAGTTGGGGATGCACCTAATTGGGGCGGAAGAAACCGGGTAAGGGTTCACTCCGCAGGATGAAGTGGGATGGGATTCAGGAAGAGGCACCTTGCACCATACCAGAACCTAGTCCTAGCCTGATACAGGTAATTTACAATGTGCACCTACTTCGTTAATGGTGAGCCTAATCTTTCGTCTACGCTCTGGGGAGACCTTCGCGCTTAGTGCGCCTTGTACCAGAGCATGTGGTCATGCGGTTCCATTTAGAATCGAGCTCCCCAAAACCAGAGCGATTAAAATTCATGATCTTCAGCAGAATAGTTGAGATACCCAAGGCCAGTAACGTCACTCAGATTAATCCTTGGAAGTTCGTTTCTCCATTTTATCTGTAATTTGTCGATTGGATAAAACTAAACGTACCCACAAGCCATACCCACAAAACCATACCCACCATATAAAACAAAAAATAAGGGCTCCACCTATATTTTCAAAGAAAGGGTTCACAAAATTTAAAAGGGTAACTAAAAAAATAAAAAAAAATCCAACAAACCGTGAAAATATTATTTTTGTCAAAAAACATTAATATTTTTATTTTTGAAAATTAAGCACTCAAAATGTTATTAATTGAAAAAAACATTGAATTTTTTTTGGCACAAACACTACAAAATATTATTTTTAGCAAAAAATAATGATTTTTTTTACTTTTTGAAATAAAAAAGAAAAATATTATTTTTAGCAAAAAAAAAACACTTAGTACTTTTATTTTTGACAAACAAACACTAAAGATATTATTTTTGATAAAAAAATATTGAATTTTTAGCGCATTTAGTCTTTCAAACACCCATTTACCTAATATTTTTTTATTTTTAAAGGTCCGCGCCAGCGACATGCCTTATTTTTAAACTCATTTTTTAAATATTTTTATTTAACCCATACAAACCGTGAAAATATTATTTTTGTCAAAAAATATTAAATATTTTTATTTTTGAAAATATAGCACCCAAAATGTTATTAATTGAAAAAAAACACCGAATTTTTTTTGCCACACAAACACTACAAAATATTATATTTAGCAAAAAAAATACTGATTTTTTTTATTTTTGGCAAACAAACAGGGAAAATATTATTTTTAGAAAAAAAAAACTTAATACTTTTCTTTTCTACAAACGAACACTAAAGATATTGTTTTTGATAAAACAAAAATATTGAATTTTTAGCGCATTTAGTCCTTCAAACACCCATTTACCTAATATTATTTTATTTTTAAAGGTCCGCGCCAGCGCCACACCTTATTTTTAAACTCATTTTTTTAAATGTTTTTATATAACCCATACAAACCGTGAAAATATTAGTTTTGTCAAAAAACATTAAATGTTTTTATTTTTGAAAATTAAGCACTAAAAATGTTATTAATTGAAAAAAAACACAGAATTTTTTTTGGTACACAAACACTAGAAAATATTATTTTTAGCAAAAAAATACTATTTTTTTTTTTATTTTTGGCAAACAAACAGGGAAAATATTATTTTTAGCAAAAAAAAAACACTTCAATACTTTTCTTTTTGACAAACAAACACTAAAGATATTGTTTTTGATAAAATAAAAATACTGAATTTTGAACTCATTTTGTCCCTGAAACACTAATTTACCCAATATTCTCTTATTTTTAAAAGCACCCGCTAGCGCCACGCCTTATTTTTAAATTCATTTTTTAAAATACTTTTATTTAACCCATACAAACCGTGAAAATATTATTTTCGTCAAAAAACATTAAATGTTTTTATTTTTGAAAATTAAGCATTCAAAATGTTATTAATTGAAAAAAAACACAAATTTTTTTTTTGTCACACAAACACTAGAAAATATTATTTTTAGCAAAAAAATTCTAATTTTTTTTTTTGGCAAACAAACAGGGAAAATATTATTTTTAGCAAAACAAACACTTAAATATTTTCTTTTTGACAAACAAATACTAAAGATATTGTTTTTGATAAAATAAAAATACTGAATGTTTAACTCATTTAGTCCCTCAAACACTAATTTACCAAATATTCTCTTATTTTTAAAAGTACGCGTTAATGCCACGCCTTATTTTTAAACTCATTTTAAAAAAAAATCTTTAATAAAAAATTATTTGGGTACATTTGAGAGGTTTCAACCTTTATTTTTTAATTTTGGAAAAAAAACATTTTCAAAATTAAAACAAAAAAATATAAACCCAAATTAACAACAAAAAAAAAAAAAAAAACTTCAGCCTCTAATCCTTTTTGTCCTGTACGGCGGGTATAATAGTGGGTATATATGGTGTGTCCGTGTAGTGCCTCTCTTGTCGATTTGGTGAGATATAGAGTTGACGGTGGTTCCCATATTATTTTTTAGAGATCCTTTTCGGAGGGAGATGCTTCTTTAGCAATTGTGTTTTCACATATTTTCTCGTCTTCTTGTCTTATTAGAGCTCCCAAAGGGTCCCAAATTCTTCGAATTTTCACTTTTTAATGAATTTGATCGATTAAGCGGCGGACGAGTATCCTATGTGTATTTATTTACTTTAACTGATGTCATCTTTTCAGTTAACCTGGTCAACTATTTGGACTATGGATCTCTTTTCTTACAAATCAAAATTCAGGTTTTATTATTGGTCTTTTATTCATTTACTTTTCCATATATGATTAGGAGTCTATTAAGGCATATCTTGGTGGCCAAGCTATATAAAGCCTATAAATAAAGGCTTTTATCCTTCTTTTGTGATTATTTACTGACTAATGAATTTGAGATTAAAAAATAAAATATTAAATAAATAAGAAATTAAAATTAAAATTAAAAAAACAAGTGATGTAAACACAGCAAAATAACACTTTGTCACAAAAACCCAGAGAAAGGGAGTCGACTCAATCACAATAATATTCAATAATCAAAAAGAGATTACAATAGATCCTTTTATAGGCACTACTAAAGTCCTAGACTAATAAAAGAAACAAGAATAATGATATGACTACCAAACATATCCCTCAACACACGCGCACACACACACACACACAAAGTTCATCAAGTGTTTGTACATTAGGATGGGTCCCACATATGGTGAAAGCACTTAATGCATTTTTGGGGATGTATTGGGGGTTGTTTTGGGACGCGTAGCATTACTCAAGAAACAAAGATAATTGAAGAAGTCACCAAAGAAAATCCCACTAAAACATGAGCTCCTTAATCCCCTTTCAAGACAGCCGGCCCCATCACCTTGGGAAGACTCCAAATAAAAACGAGAAAAAAAGAAGAACAAAAAGTAACTAAATGGGAGCCCCTATTATTCTCATAACGTCAAAAAGAGTGCTCTCTTGTCTTCATTATCAATATTGAGATTACGAGTGTTTATTGGTATTGAGATCGATACTTGAGTTTATTATTTACTTCACAGACGAAAATCTATAATGTGGTCCTGAGTTACATACGAGGTTTCTGGAATATAGGATAATTCTTGTAGTTATGAGATGTATGCACTAATTAATCGACAACTACATAATTAAAGCTGTCTCAGATTTACAACGATTGAAATGGGATTGAAATACGTACCTCCTCCCCGAAACACAGTGCTTCTGTTTGCACGCCGCCCTTCAATGTATACTTGTTGTCCAGAAATTTCTACTGTAGATGCCTATATATAACACAACATGACAAATTCCAAGTTAAGAACATAAACGAAAGAATAAGCTACAAAACATGGGTCAAATCATGAATACTTTTATGAAGAATCACATTTGCAATTGGAAATCCTTTTTGGGGAATAACTGAACTTGGAAAGTCGGTGCGGGAAAATAATTTTACTTCAAATTCAAGAGAGAGAAAACAAATGTTGCATGAGCTTCAAATTTGGAACCTGAGGAAAATAAAGCTCACAATAGCCACTGCAAGATCAAATGCAGGTTGAAAGTGTCAATGGACAAAGGTAAGAAAACTCATAACAAGAAACAAAACAAATGATAGCAATTATTTCGCGAAAAAAAAAAGAGGGGTAATAGTTATCAAGTCCCATTCACTTAGTCAATGAGGCAAGAGATCCTTTGACTGAGTCAATGGTGTCAAAGGTCTTATTTTGCCAACTCAGCACATTAAAATGGCAAATACACCCTCACAACTGTTACGTCCTTTTATAAAAAAAAAAAAACTAAATCTTTAAAAGTCCATAACTTCAAATTTACAAATCCAAAATTCAAAAAATTTATATATTTGGAATCTACTCGTCAAGATCTATCAAACACTCATATTCGATATTTTTTGACGAAAAAATCGAAACAGATAAATTTCCTGTTTCTATAAAACCTCCATTTTTCCAGCGAAAACTCTTATTTTCCTGGTCGGGCTATGGTGCCGCTGGCGCGGACCGAAAAAACAAAGATATAGACGAAGAGAGAAAGAAACGAGGAGAGGAAAACACTCCGGCGAAAATTCCGGCGGCCTACGGTGAGTTTTTCCGGTGGGTTGTTTTCAGCAAGTCTCCGATGGAGTGAGTGGGGTGGGGGTGGAGATGCAGCTACTAGAGAGAGAAAGAGTGTGGGATTATGTGTTGTTTTTTTTTAGAGAGAGTAAATGGATTTAAAATGGGTATATGTGAGGGTATATTTGTCTAAATATATATAGTATATAATGAAAAAGGACTTAGTGATGGAATTTAATGCATCTTTGACTCAATAAATAGAACTAGCATTGAATTATCCCAAAAAAAAATGGTGGAAACAAAAATGAGGAAAGTTGGTCAAAGATTAGCAAATATATGATTTCATTGGGAGGATTTGTTAAATTTTACAGACAAAATCTACAATATGAGACTTATTTGAAGTTCTAGATAATTATTCATACCTTAATTGCATTCTGAACACCAGTGATGTCTTCAAATTCAACAAACGCATAACATACATCAATATCCTGCATGAAATGCACTTGTATAATATTAGTTTTTATTCATCAGGGGCAGAAATGAAGGGGTAATTCAAAGTACAAGAGAAAAGAACTGACCTTACGAGTTCGAATGGCAACGCCATCAGGCTTGAGTTTACCAAATTTCTTAAATTCCTCCCCGATTTCAGAAGCAGAAACAGTAGATGGAACATTTCTTACATAAACAGATTTTATTTCACCTGTGGAAAGTCAAGTACAGACAATCAGGAACTAGACAGTCGCATAAACACACACTCTTTGGTACAAAAGATAAGCACAGGGACATATGTGCAATCAAACATGCATACAAAAACACAATCTACCGAAAACCATGGGTTTTCTTTACTTGCTGCCAGGGGGATAATGCAATGCTTGAGATTTATGGAAATTAGTGAAGCTCAAGGGTTAATTTAGTAATTTTTAGTATTTTTAGCCTTTTGTTTTATCTTTTTTGTTGCTTGTGTTCCTATTTAGGCTATTGACGTCACCCTTCTACATCCTTCTCACTCCTATAAATATCTCTTTATCCCAAATAGTAAAATCATTCTACGCTTCTTAAAATTGAATGTTGATCTCTCACTTGATTGTCTTTCCGTATTGCCATTGACAATTTAACTGCCAGTTGGACCCTTTTTTTGAATTGATGCGATGGAGACAGTTTTCGATTACATGCGCATCACGGGGGCGCAATTTTGTTCGGTAAGCCGACACCAAATTTCAGGAATTTACTCGGGTTTGGTGGAATGATACGTGCAGCACCGAGCGGCCTCTAAGCTTCCTCCAATCCAATCCAGGAATCAGTTAAAGACAAAGCTACGAGCCTTCTTCATCCCGCCGACATAAGAGCGCGACCTCCACACTCGGATTCAAGACCTTAGACAGGACACGTCCTTAGTCCCCACATACACATAGCAGTTCCAGCTTCTTTGCACTCGTGCCCGTCCAGGCGTTGATTGCTTGGATCATCCCCATTGAGCCCGATTCTGATGGTATTCCCCTTTGAGTTCAAAGTCAAACACCTTTCATGGAGGGGAGAGTGATGGAAATTAGTGAAGCTCAAAGGTTATTTTAGTATTTTTAGTCGTTTGTGATAGAAATAGGTCTAATATTAGGGTTTTATTGCATTTTATTTTATTTTTGTTGTTTTTTTTATTTTATTATGTCATTGTATTTTTCTTTTATTTTAGTATTTAGAGGCAGAAGCAGCAAAAGGCAATTAAGAGCATTTTTGTAATTAGAACATTAGCTTAGAGCCTAAGCTACTCCTCCCCTTTAAATACCCCCTTGTAAGCCTCATTTGAGGAAGACTTGATTTTGGAATAGAAAAGAGTATTTCTCTCTAAAAGTGTGTTTAGATATTTTTAGGAGACTTTTGGCGTGTAATTTACGTCTGAATATCCAAACGACAACAAGAGTGTTGATACCAAAATTATCCATCTACGTGGATAATTTAAAAATGGACACATGTCCTCCTACGTGGCACAGTCATAGTCAGCATTCATTTGGTCGGCCTAAAAGATAGTTGGTCGGGCAACAAATCAACCAACCTGAAGAATACAAACCATCAAAGAAGAAGAACAATCATCATGTGGGAAACAACCAAAAGACATTGTACACGTACTCAAGACTATCAACCATCACGTTCATTATGTATGGGGTGTAAATGCCTGAACATATGAAGGCATTCCAACCTTTGGCTTTTGAGGCCACTATAAATACATTGTATTCCTTTCATTCCGGGGACAACGAATTTAGGTCATTCTTATCTTACCAAGAATACCTAACTTAAAGCAATAATAAATACCTAACTTTCTGTAATCATCAATAATAATTCAGCAACAGTGGGCGTAAGCTTTTCTTATAGCCGAACCACTTAAAAAAAAACTTATGTCTTGCTTATTTTTCTTTTATTATTTATCTGTGATTATAAAATTTGGTTATGGCTAAGATAAAACAACTACCAATTTTAGACATCAACAAATTGGTGTCATCTATGGAAACGTGTGTTTATCATTGTTCCCAATCTTTTGAATCCTTTGTCGCTTCTTTATTCTCAAAAGAACTGAATGATCCAGAATAGTGTCAGAAATGAGGGTAATACTGCCATCCCATTTGCTCCGCCTACCGCAACCGACTTAAATGGAATTCTGATCAATATTGCCAAGGGGCAAGAACCACGAGGCAATTGACTCAATCATTACAAGCCAGATCTACTGCTCCGTCCAAACAAACTATTGCTCCATCTCCCACGAGAGGGATGCCACCCCCTCCTCATAGGAATAACCAAAACAATTATTACAGGTCTTCGCGTGATAGGTCTTATCGTCCGGGAGTTAGCTCATTAATCATATCCAGAGTTCTATGATGGTCATTCTTTCACTCCTGAAAGGCCAAGCGCCTTGGAAAGGTTGAGCAGAGCTTCATCTTTTGATCGTTTGAGTCCCCGAGCAAACAGGAGTCATCACAGGGAATTATCCCGATCACATAGCGCCCAGCCAAACATCGTGAAGGGTCAATCAGATCCAGATCAAGCCTCCAACGATCTATGCGTGCCGAGCAGACTTCTCATGAAGAGAGCTCAGCACAAACACGTGGTAGAGATGGTCTAGCTGCTTCGAACAGGTCTAATGCAGGTAATCCTTTGTGGAAAAGATCAATCCAACGATTGGAAGATCGGCTGCGGGATATGGCCAAAGAAAAAAAATCCATTACATCGAAATTTTGTTTCATCCAGATAATTGTTGATTTTCCTACTCCATCTAAGTCCAAGACACCAGTGGTGGCCCCTAAATATGATAGTAAGACTGATCCAGTTTTACATATTGAGCAATATCAAGTTGCTGCCGATTTATATTTTGTTCCTGATGAAATGAGGTGCAGAGCCTTTTTAAGCACCATCACTGGTTCAGCCTAGATATGGTACAACAACTTGTCGCGAGGACAAATTGCTACCTTTAATCAGCTCGCCAAGCTATTTATTAGCAATTTCTGCTTTGGGGCTAAGCCAGTCATCATGGTTCAAAGAATCGGCCGAGTCAACTCGGTATCGGCCGAGTTGACTCGGAATCGCAGGTAACCGATCCGATTACGAGTCACGATTCAAAAAAATATAGAAAACGGCGAGTATCGTATAGTAGCGGCGCAATATCGCCGATTCCGAGTTATCTCGGGGTAATCTCGGCCGAGACAAACATATCTCCCCGAGATAATGAAATTTTACCCCCAAAAAAGGGAAAAAGGTAGAAATAATTGTAGGGAGACAGAAATAATGGAAGGGAAACTCACCTGTAGCAGCTGTTTGAACGTATGTGTCACGAACTTTATTTGGGGTTGAAAAAATCTATAAAACTTGTTGAATCCCATTGCTTTCCATAACACAAACTCTTCCTCTGAAGCCTTTGTAAATTTTTGTTGGAAAATCCTTTCTCCTCCGATTTCCAAGCCCCGTTATCGATCGGGGCTGATTTAGGTAAGAATGGAGAAACCCATCTCAAGCCGTGGTATTTGTTTTGAAAACCCTCATTTGTTTTAAGCTTTCGAGACTTTTTTTTTTAAGACTTGAAGACCTTTTTTTTTAAGGCTGGTGGTAACCTCGTTTCTAAGGTTTGAAGACTTTTTTTTGGTTACTTTTGGTTACCTTTGGTTACTTATGTTTTTGGTTACTTTTGGCTACTTTTTTTTTGGTTACTTTTGGTTGCTTATGTTTTGTTGGAAAAAAATGTACATTTTTGTAAAAATGTTATTTTGTACCATTTGGTAAAAATGTAAAAAAAATGTACATTTTTGTAACAATGTTCTTTTGTACATTTTTAGGAAAATGTAAAAAAATATACATTTTTGTTAAAAAAATGTACATTTTTGTAAAAATGTTCTTTTATACGATTTTGTAAAAATGTAAAAAAAATATACATATTTGTTAAAAAAAATGTACATTTTTGTAAAAATATTCTTTTGTATGTTTTTGTAAAAATGTAAAAAAAATATACATATTTGTTAAAAAAAATGTACATTTTGTAAAAATGTTCTTTTGTACGTTTTTGTAAAAATGTAAAAAAATGTACATTTTCGTTAAAAATATGTACATTTTTGTAACAATGTTCTTTTGTACGTTTTTGTAAAAATGTAACAATGTTCTTTTGTACGTTTTTGTAAAAATGTAAAAAAAATATACATTTTTGTTAAAAAAAAGGAACATTTTTGTAACAATGCTCTTTTGTACATTTTTGTTAAAAACATGAACATTTATTTTCTATTGTACGTTTTTGTAAAAAAGTAAAAAATATACCTTTTTGTTAAAAAAAAAATGTACATTTTTGTAACAATGTTCTTTTGTACGTTTTTGTAAAAATGTAAAAAAAGCTCTTTTGTACATTTTTATGGATCATCAAGCCTCTCATCCCAACCATCTGAGCAGCAATATGGTTCATATTTCTTTTCTTACCCAACTGAAAGAAATTAAAACTATCCAAATCCGTATGATCAATACCGCAACTAGATATGGAGATGAAAATGACGAAACATCGTAATCATTTCTATTTATCTTCTATGTAAATTTTTTATCAAGTTTTATGTCGCATTATAATGTTTTTCCATATTATTATTGGTTTACTATGCAATATTGAATCTGACAACTATGTCGCGCTTCAGTATAACCAATTCTACAATGCAATGCATATTGAATGATGGGTTTGAATGTATCTCATTGGTCCACATTGTTAATCTTATTTTTTTTAAATTTTCTATATTTTTTCCGGAATTTTTTACGCTCTCTAAATAGCGTATCTTTGCGTATCGCCCGATACCGCGACCGAGTTGAAAATCGGGTGTCCGATACCGGGACCGATACCGAGACTTTGAACCATGCCAGTCATGAGGGTAGCACATCTTCTGAGTGTTCGGCAGCAAGCAGAAGAGACCACCAGGGAATACATCACTCGTATCAATAATGAGAAATTAGAGGTAGATGATTATGAGGAGAAAACAACCATCACAACCCTCATGAGTGGGCTACTTCCTAAGAAACTATATTACGCATTAGCGAAAGATCCACCTAAAACCACGACAGAGCTCATGGCCAAGGCTAGAAAAATCATGAATACCGAGGAAGCCATGGTTGCTAAGCAAACCCCGACGACAAAGCCTGCTGAGAAGAAAGCAGAAGGACAAAAAAGCAAAAAACCCAAAAAGTATGAAGATTATACTCCACTGAAAGTTGGTGTCCATCACATCCTAGAGGAAATTAGAAATAATAAATACTTGAAATGGCCTGGAAAGATGAAAAGAGACAAGTTCAAATATTATCATGGGCACACAACTAATAATTGCATTGCCTTGAAGAATGAAGTTGAGTCCCTCATTCACCGAGGACAACTGAGCTAGTACATTGACCAGACCGAAGGCCGAGAAGTCAAAAGAAGGCCAGAATCCCCTTACAAGCCTAGAGATAACAAGAAGAGAGGTCATGAGGACGATTACAAAGATGATCCAGACGTGCCGAAGAAACTAAAAAAGCCAAAAATTGAAGTAGGTATGATAACTTTTGGTTCTTTTGATTGTCATGTCATCTCAGGAGGAGACGCTGGAGGAGACGAGGTAGCTGAGAGAAAAGCTCGAATGAAATCCAAGCCTCCTCTTACATAAGACGCATCAATTTGGCTGATGAAGATGATGGTCGGCCTAGAAAGGTAAATAAAGATAAGCTTGTCATTGGCTTCTCCAAAAATGACCTGTCTGGAGAATTGTACCCCCACGACGACCCTTTGGTTGTTACATTCAGAATCCATGAAGCCAGAATTGCCAGAGTTTTGATAGATAATGGGAGTTCTGCGGACATCGTGTTCTATGATTGCTTCAAAAGTCTGGGATTGAAGACAAGTCAATTGGAGTCATACCACAGACCCCTGATTGGTTTCTCAGGAGAAAAAGTCTATACCCTAGGAACTGTCAAGTTGGAAGTATTGATCGGCACTTGGCTGATAAGCCGAACAGAGATGGTATGTTTCTCAGTCAACCTACAATATGATTCTCGACAGAGTAAGTTTGAAGATATTTGAAGTTGTACCATCCACTGTCCACCAATGCCCGAAGTTCCCTACCCATTTTGGAGTCGGCATAGTAAAGGGAGATCAAAAGGTGGCCAAGGAATGCTATTACACCTCAGCCGAGCAAGAAGACTTAACAAACCTAAAGAAAAAGACCATCACTTACCAAGTCGATACCTTGGATCCCCGAGAGGAAACAGAGCTGATCAAAGGACAAGTAGTAGAGATCACATGGAGTAAAATCCTTGACGATGAAAGGAAAGAAAGGACTACTCAAATCGGCTCCACATTAGCACCATCCCTCAAACAGGAATGAATTACATTCCTAAAGGAGCGAAAAGGTGTATTTTCTTGGAGTCATGAAGATATGCCTGGAATTGACCCCAATTTCATTTGCCATGAGCTCAATATCAGCAAGGATGTCAAGCCGATCAAACAGAAGTGCGGAGTGTTTAGTCCTGAGAAGAACACAGCTATCCAAGAAGAGGTCGACAAGCTGCAAAAAGCTCAATTCATTGAAGATGTTAAGTATTCCAAATGGTTAGCAAATGTAGTGATGGTTAAGAAGAAAAATAATAAATGGCGTATGTGTGTAGTTTTTACAGATCTCAATAAAGCATGTCCAAAGATCATTTCCCCTTACCAAGGATTGATTCATTGGTTTACGCTACGGCAGGTCATGAGCTGCTCAGTTTTTTGGATGCATATTATGGCTATAACCAAATAAAGATGAAGCCTGAAGATAGGGAAAATACTTATTCCATTACCAGCCGAGGAACTTACTGTTACAATGTCATGCCCTTTGGGTTGAAAAACGCTGGAGCCACCTATCAAAGATTAGTGAACAAGGTCTTTGAATATCATATCGGCAAAAACATGGAGGTCTATGAGGATGATATGCTCACCAAGAGCAAACATGCTGCTAATCATACTGCAGACTTAGCTCAAACATTTGATCAGTTGGAAAAGCGCCAGACGAAGCTTAATCCGACCAATTGTGTATGCGGTGTGCAAGAAGGGATGTTCCTTAGTTTCATTGTAAACCAAAGAGGAATATAAGCAAACCCTGCCAAAATTAAAGTTCTGATTCAGATGCAATCTCCCGCCTGCAAAAAAGATGTTCAAAAACTTACTTAAAGAGTGGTTGCTCTTAATTGGTTTGTGTCCCGAGCAACAGATAAATGCTTGCCATTCTTTAAGGTACTCAGAAAAAACTTTTGAGTGGAATGAGGAGTGTGAAAAAGCATTTCAAGAGCTGAAGAAATATTTGGGATCTCCACCATTATTATCCCGTAAGAAATTATATTTGTATTTAGCTGTTTTTGAATCTGCAGTTAGCTCAGCAATAATCTGGTTAGAAGATGAAATCTAAAAACCAGTCTACTACACCAGTAAGCCGTTCAGAGGAGCAGAGATCGCTTGGAAAAATTGGCTTTAGCTCTCATTGAAGCCTCAAAACGAATGAAGCCTTACTTTCAAGCACATATCATTGTGGTATACACTGATTTACCTCTTCGGCAAGCACTTCACAAACTAGAGAAATCAGGCAGGCTGATGTGTTGGGCAGTGGAGCTTGGAGAATACGATATCATCTATGAGACAAGATCATCGTTGAAGGGGCAAGCTATAGCAGATTTCATTGCGGAATTTACATATACAAAGATCAACAGCCAACCAAACTTGCCTGTCGAGCAGACTTCTTCGGATGAAAGCAAGCCAAAGTTGTAGCCGATCAACCTGAATCATCCATTGTTCAAGAGATGGCCTAAAATATGCGGAAGAGAGCAAGAAAATATTCCAAAAAGGAGTTCTATCTACAGAAAGCTTTGAAAAAGATATTCCATTGTGGAAAGTGTACGTGGATGGATCTTTCATGTGCAACGGGCAGTGGAGCTGGTATATTATACTTAATACTCCTGACAACATTGTTATAGAATACGCTCACTCGGATTTCAATTTCAGGCATCGAATAATGAAGCCGAGTATGAGGCGTTAATCACAGGCCATTAGGTGCCGAACAGGTTATGGCACAGTGATTCTCAATTGATCGTTAACAAAGTACTTCATATATATGGAGTCAAGGGAGATTTAATGGTCAGATACTTGGCTAACGCTATGGGGGTAGTAATATAAATAGTCAGAATACCAAGGATAGAGAATGCCCGAGCAGACGTACTTGCTCGACTAGCTTTAGCGACCAGGACGGAACTTAGGAGAAGTATCCCAGTGGAGATTTTGACATCCAGGAGCATAGAAGAAGATTTTATAATCAATTTCTTTGTCGTAGATTTGGGACCATCATGGATGGATCCAATCAAAGAATACATTGAGAAAGGGATCTTACCAATCGATCCAAAAGATGCAAGGAAACTAAGGTACAAAGCAGCTGGGTATGTGTTGGAGAGAAGAGTCCTATATAAAAGGGGATATACTGTCTAGACTGCGGTGTGTCCATCCCCTAAGGGTATCTGAGTTACTCAAGGAGGTGCATGAAGGGTCTTGTGGAGCTCATTCAGTTGGTCGGTCGTTAGTCCGACGAATTGCCATGAAAGCACACTATTGGCCGACCATACAGGCAGATTGTAAAAACTTCGCCAGAAACTGTGATAAGTGCCAGAAGTTTGCAGCCATTCACAAAAGACCGAGGATTGTGCGAACACCAATCACCTCTCCTTAGCCTTTTGCCATTTGGAGAATTGATTTGGTCGGCCCATTGCCGGCCACTAAAGGCGAGCTCAAATACTTGGTCGTGGTTGTAGATTATTTCACGAAATGGGTGGAAGCTGAACCTTTGATAGAGATGCCCTATGAGAAGGTGTTTCAGTTCATATGGAAGCATATCATATGTAGATATGGCATGTCTTATGCTTTCATCACTGACTATGGTACTTAATTTAATAATGATGAATTTGAAGCATATTGTGATAAATCATAAATCCAAAAACTTCACTCTGCTCCCGGACATCCACAGTGCAACGGTCAAACAGTAGTAACAAACAAAACATTGCTTGATGGATTAAAAAAGAGACTTGATGCTGCCAATGGTAATTGGATCAATGAGTTGCGCTCTATTCTTTGGGCATATAGGACCACGACGAGAACAGCCACCGGAGAAACACCTTATATGCTCGCTTTTGGAGCAGAAGTCATAGTACCAGCCGAGATAGGCTTACGAACTCATAAAGTATTGAACTTTGACTCCCCCAAAAGTGATCTCATGAGAAGGTTGAACTTGGATCTGGTAGAAGAAGTTTGAGAAGACGCTGCACTCGGAGTCGCTGCTTATCAACAAAGAATTGTCTGTTTTTATAAGAGGGTCAAGCCAACCAACTTGAAAGAAGGGGATTACGTCCTCAAGAAAGTCATTCAGAAAGGAAACAAGTTGGAAGCAAACTAGCATGGTCCTTATCGCATTTCGGCAGTCATCCGCCCATGAACATTTCGATTGGAGACTCTTGATGGTAAAGAATTCAAGAACCCTTGGAACGCCGACCACCTCCGGAAGTACTATCAGTAAAATAAAGGCTTTATGTACCCCTTTTTCATTCAAGTTCAATAAAAATCTTGATTATGTTTCCATTTTTTCGATTTTTTTTCGAAGTACAGTGATATAAATACATGCCCAACCAAAAAACAGCTCAACACAATCTTTAATGTTTTTCTTCTCATGGTCTTCGGCCCTTACCGACCAAGAAACAACAAATACTTAAGCAGGTTGCACTTATCAAATTCGAGATGCACCAACAGCTTAACAAACATTCATGTTTCCCGATTAAGTTAAAGACTAGAATAAATATATACATTCCTAAACACGGGAATACATTCCTAATACACTTGATCGCCAATAATCATTACTTCTTGTATGACTTCGTCTTTGACAAGTCACGAACAAGAAGCCTGTAAAACTTCATGTACAAACACAAGAAGTTTTACCCGATAAGTTAAAATTCAGGAATACATATATACATTCCTAAACACAGGAATACATGTATACATTCCTAATACACTTGGTCGCCATTGATAACTAATGCAAACACTTAGTTCAAAACTAATCACAGTTTTACCTAAATACATGAGTAGAATCTAAGGCCCTACAATCTAAGTTCAAATATTGAACTCATCACCTGTTAAACAAAGTAGGTTACCTAATCAGCCAGCCGACTAACTAATCATAAGCTTAAAACAGGTATCCAATCTTTTTATTTCATTCGAATAAAAAGGTGTTACAATCAAAGTTAATAAAGTACAAGCAGCAAAATTATTCTGCTAGACGTTTCCCTTATGCCTTGTCCATCCCGCAGGAGGATCATTCAGGGTATATGGAGAGTTTATGCTCACCCTATAAATCAAATGAGAAGGATGGACTATTTCATGCTCGTCATAAAGGCCAGAATCCGCTAAATACTTAGTTAGCAAACATTAAGGAATGTGGCATCAGGAGGGATCCATGTTGTGTCCAATTTGAATGGAGGCCTGTCACAATCCAAGAAACCTGGGACATTCCAATGCCACAAGGTACTGTTCTGGCCATACTTCAGCAAAGTCAGCACACTAGTCCATTCCCATTTATAACCCTCACGATTACTTTGAGCACAGTGCTCATCCATATGGGCCAAGGCCTCATTGTAACCCTCCATCTAAACTTCCCTGGGCTGTTTGTGGAATTGAAAGGTCAACCTCTCCACCTGATTTTAAAGTTTCTTAAGGACATTATCTTTAGCTTTCAATTGTGCAGCTTGGTCAGCTATAGCATTATCTTTAGCTTTCAGCTGGATGGATAGGTCGGCAATAGCATCATTCTTTGCTTTTAACTGCGCAGCTTGATCGGCAATCGTTTTCCTGGTTCTTTCTTCCTCAACAGTTGGTCGAACAACAATCCTTTGCCTAAAAGTTTGCCCACGTGTAGTCTGTCTTTTGCAACGCTTCCAATTCTTCCAACAGTCTTGCATTCTCAAGCTCTAAAAAAGTAGCTCCTTCACTTGGCAATGACTCAGCCAATTTCTTCAAGCTAGCTCACTTCTGAGGCGATTATTCTCCTCTTCAAGCAACTTGCCAACTTCCCAAGCTTCTTCAACTTCTCGATTTAGCAAGAAGTCCTTCCTTCTAAACATGAAGGCATACTCTACAAGTTTTCTATCAAAACCAGCATCCTCGCTCAACAATTTGTACTTGGTCTGATAGTCAGCATGGAGTGAAGCCAAAGAAAATTTGTGGTCTTCTTGCAATTGCTCAATCATTTCATAGTACGCACCATTATTAGAAACAACCCTGTCTAATAAGCAATGAAGATGGATCTATGATTCTTTGACTTGGTCGGATACGTCTGGGCTGAGCAACCCAGTTAAGTCTTCTTCAGACAAAGGAACATGACCAGCTTCCAAAAGGTTTCTACTCCACCTAAGCAGGCCAGACTCAGCAGAAACTATAGCCTTTTTCCTAGCATCAAGCTAAAATCACAAGTGTAAGAATACAAAAACTGCAGCCGAGTAAAATCACACAAGAAATTTCATGAAAATAAGGGTAACCAAGCAAGGAAAAAACAAATACAGCAAACAGAATGTGTATTAAGCCAAAAGGAGATCTTTTCATTAATATTAAGATCCCTGAAAGCAACGACGTTAGACGAATTCACTCCTCTTTCCTGGGGCTTTCGAACCTTCCGGATGAGTTACTCATAAAGTAAACTTACCTCTGGCCTATGAAGCACGGACACTCTCTCGGAAGGCACGAATCTGGTTTGACACGTGTACACGTGACGCTCAGGACACGCGAGTCCAAGAGTGTCCAACTTTTTTTTTTTAATCGGACATGTAGTAGACATGCTGTGGACACGTAATTAGGATACGCTGGGGTAAATGTTAAATTATAAAAACTTAAAATGTGGTCAAATGTTTAATTATTAAAACTTTAACTAAAACATAACAATAAAAAATAAAAAACATACCAATCTGATCGCAACTTACAATTATACAAACACAACAAAAACAAAATCAAAAAAAAAAAAAAAAACTAACTGATCGCAACTTTTGTCTCTCTCGATCGCAACAAAAGAAAAAAAAACTAATCTCAGATCACAAGTGTACTTCTCTCTCTCTCGTCTCCATCGCAGCTTTTTTTGGAGCTTCATCTTCATCTCTCTTCATCTCCATCACACGGGTAAGTCTCCATCTCATCTCCATCGCATCTTCATCACATCTTCATCTTCTTCTTTTTTTATTTAGTTACGAAATACCATGTTTGCTGTCATCCTTTTTTTTTTTGGTTTTGTTCATCGCATTTTTGCTGTTGCTGTTGCTGTTGATCTTTCCCTTATAAATGTTGTTGTTGTTGTATCTTTGATGTTTGATCTTCACCCCTGTCAAAAAATAAGATTAGAAACATCAAAGAACAACAGCAACATTTATACCTGTCAAAAAAATGTTTTTTCAGCCCTGTTTTTTACTTGTTTGTTTTTTATTTTAGATTATAGATGGCTACAACAACGTCATCTAGTGCTGCTAGTACAGCAGCATATGATGAAAATTCAACTAAGCCACTTTGGGCGTATACTACTGTCAGTAATAAAGAAGGTCGGGGCGGTGGAAATGTGGGTTGGCTATGCAATTTTTGTAACAAACCTTTCAAGAGTTCTTATACTCGGGTGAAAGCTCATTTGCTTAAAATTTCCGAGCAAGGGATTGGAGCATGTCAGAAAGTTTCAACTCAAGATATTATAGAAATGCTGAAATTGGAGGATGTAGCCGAAAAAATGAAACAAGATGCAGTCCCAAAAAAAGCTTCTTTACCTACAACACAATCACATTCCGTTATGAGTGGATTGTATTCTGATGCATATCAAACAAAAAAAAAAAGGTTGGCCCCCTACAGAAGGCATTTAATATGGAAACACGGGATATATTGAATGCAATGATTGCCAGGACATTCTTTTCAGCCGGTCTGCCGTTTCACCTAGCTCGAAATCCGTATTTTAAAGAAATGATTGAGTATGCCGCCTACAATTCAATTCCAGGTTACAAGTCCCTTGGTTATAACTTGTTGAGGGCAACTCTTTTAGTGAAAGAGAAGTCTCATATTGATAGGATGTTGGCACCTATTCGTGATTCATGGGATGAAAATGGTGTAAGCATTGTGAGTGATGGGTGGAGCGACTCTCAGAGAAGGCCTCTTATCAACTTCAGAGATTACTGATGGGGATCCAATGTTTATTAGAGCAGTGGATTGTTCGGGTGAAAGAAAGGGGATAGCGCTTTAATAATTTATTGACTCAAGTGATAAATGAGATTGGGAGTGAGAAGGTGGTTCAAGTAATTACTGATAATGCGAATAATTGCAAGGCCGCGCGGGGCAATTAATTAAAGCAAAATTTCCAAACATTGTTTGGACTCCTTGTGTAGTGCACACACTTAACCTTGCTTTGAAAAACATATGTGCCGCTAAGAATGTTGAAAGCAATGATATCACCTATTCTCTTTGTAGTTGGAATACCGATGTTGCAGGGGATGTTATTCAAATTAAAAATTTCATTATGAATCATGGTATGAGACTTGCCATATTCAATGAGTTCGTTCCTTTAAAGTTGCTTTCGGTGGCGAAAACACGTTTTGCTTCGGTTGTGGTGATGCTTAAGAGGTTTAAACTCGTAAAGGCGGGTCTTATATCAATGGTAGTTAGCAACAAGTGGTCTTGCTATCGAGGGGATGATTAAGGAAAAGCAATGTTTGTGAGAGAGAAGGTGTTGAATAAGGAGTGGTGGAATTCCATAGACTATATTCTCTCCTTTACGACTCCCATTTATGATATGCTTAGGCGTTGTGATACGAATAAGCCTTGCCTTCACTTAGTGTATGACATGTGGGATACGATGATAGAAGGAGTGAAGAAAGCTATATATAAACCTGAAAGGTTGATGAATGAAGAGTTTTCACCTTTTTATGAAGTGGTGCATGAAATACTTTGTCTCGTTGGGATAAAAAAATAACACTCCACTTCATTGTTTGGCGCACTCTTTAAATCCAAAGTAAGTTCTAAATCAAAGTATTATTTATTCATATGTTTTATTTATCCATATGTATTATTTATTCATAAGTATTGTTTATTTCCTCTCAAAATTTAGGTATTATAGCACCGAGTGGCTTCGTGAAGACCCTAATCGACTACCTCCTCAAAGGGATGTGGAAATTTATGAAGGTAGAATGAAGTGCTTCAAAAAGTATTTCCCAAATAGTGTAGAACGCACTAATATTAGTATGGAGTATACTAATTTTATATCCAGGGCTGGGAGTTTTAGAGATGATGATGCCATAGAAAATCAATACACTATGGAGCCTATTTCTTGGTGGCTTCTTTATGGCTCGAGTGCACCTATGCTTCAAAAGATAGCATCAAAGATTCTTGTGCAACCGTCATCCTCATCTTGTGCGGAGAGGAATTGGAGCACTTACTCATTTGTGAACTCATCAAGAAGGAATAGATTGACACCAAAACGGGGTGAAGACTTGGTATCATTCACAGTAACCTTCGGCTACTATCAAGGAGGAAAGACGAATACAAAATGGGAGAAACCAAGATGTAGGATATTGCGGGTGACGAGTTTGACACAGTTGAGGATATTGGGGAACTTCAAATTGCAAGTCTCAAACTTGATGAGCCGGAGTTGGAGACTATGTTATTTGGAGATGAAGATGAAGGTGTTGGAGGTGTTCGAGCAGTTGATGAAAACTCCATGGAAGCGTGATTGAGATATGGGGCATTTATGAAATTATGTTCAGACTGTTCTATTGTGATGGTGGTTATGTTTTATTTATTTATGAATATTGTTATGTTCAGACTTGGAACCATTTTTGTATGGTTTTTATGTTCTATTGTGATGGTGGTTGGAACTTTGAATATTGTTTTGTATGGTCAATCTTCTTAATTTATGTAAAGAATGCTCTAATAATGTATCTTATGGAGAAAAAAAATTGTTTTATTTGTTTTATATATATTTAAATATATATTATATATTATACGTATCCTAGCGTGTCGTATCCTAATTTTTAGAAAAATCACGTATCGCGTGTCGCGTGTCGTGTCGAAACACGTATTGCGTGTCGAGTCCGTGCTTCATAGCCTCTGGCCGAGAAGTCAATTAATTCCTCTTCTAGTCGATAGAAAGACCCCTTAAAAAAACAAAATGAACCTCTTTGCCCCAAGACATAGGGTCTTCTAATCAAGAAAATCTTACATATTGCCTCGTAGGAAAAGAATAATCCAAGAAGATTACAAGAACAAAGAGGACAAACTAAGAAAAAACTAGACCTTATCCTTGTCCTGAGGATTAACCCAAGCAGGAGGAAGGTCGGATTGGATAATTGGCACCAAGGAAGGCCCAACAAGTGCCATAGAAGATTCCCCCTTTGGAGGAATTCTTAAATCATGCCTTTGAAACAACTCTGAGTTTTCAGCAGTGTCAACCACTTTTAGTGCCTTCGACCAACCATCCTTGAATGATTTCTTCCTGACATACTCAATATGTGTTTATCAAAGGAATTTTCCTTTATTTTCTTACTATTGGCCTTCTCTACAATAAGATCAGCAGTCAGACCTATTGTCTTCTCCTCGGCAGCCTTGAGAAGAGTCTGATTCTCTAACAGTTTGTCCTCAACCGCCTGAGCCCTGTCTCCGGCAGCGTTCAAATTAGCCTCAGCAGTTTTCATTTTTCCTCAACTGCATTGGCCCTAAGCCTGTAAACGGATCGGATTCGGACCGGATCGGGCAAATCCAAATCCATATTGGTTTGTGTTAAACGGATTCGGATCCGATCCATTTATTAATCGGATCGGATGAGGCAAATCCATATTCGTTTATGTTAAACGGATTCGGATCGGATCCGATTATCTAATTATCCATTTATGTTAAACTTGATTTGCAATATTTTTATTTTCAACTCTTATTTCATAAATTTATTTTGCAAATGTTACAAAAAAACTGATAATGAAATAAAGAACTATTATAATATATATTTAAAATATTATTAAATACAATATATATTAATTTAAAATATATATATATATATATATATATATATATATATATATATATTAAAAATAATCGGATCGGATTATTAACGGATCGGAGTATATGAATCCAAATCCGTTCCATTTAATAAACGGATAATCGGGTAATCGGATTTCAGGCATGATCCATATCCGCTTAAATGGATCGGATTCTAATAAAATCGGATCCATTGACAGGCCTAATTGGCCCTATCATTGGCCTTCCTTAACTCTTCTTTCCAAAACTTTTGCTTCGTCTCCAAAGCTTGTCGACCAACTTCTAAAGATTTTCTTAGACCTTCAAAGGCCTCTTCAACTTCTCCCGAAGAAGAACGCGGTTGATCGTCCTTCTCCATCATCTGGTTAAAGTCCACCAGAAACTGCAAAAAAGGAAAAGCAGCAAGTCAGAAGAAGAGAAACAAAGCAGTAAATACGAGCAATAAAAGGAAGATGGATACCACAGACAACGTTTCGCAAGCCCTTTGAGCCAATCTTGATCGGGGCATAGGAACAATAGCTGCCCTATCAACAGGAAGAGTACCAGTTTTTATCAACTTTATGGCTAGACCCGAATTGACAGCCACAGAAGATGATCCAGCAATATCCAAGACAACTTGGTTTTTCTTAACCGACTCCCGTTGATCGAGCTTTTCTAAATCAAAGCTCTGATACCAATTTGAAAGAACCCCGGAGTTTGAGTTTCACAATTAAACACAATTATGAATTTCCGTTTAAACTAAATTCGATGCGGAAGCGAGAGGGAGATGGTTCAACTTTTAAAAGCGAAGATGATGGTTCAATAAAATTAATCAATTAATATATTCACTTAAACCAATTAATTAATCCAACCCCTAGAATTTGCCTAAGTCATATTTATCGATATTAGCAAAGTGAGGCAAAACCAAATTTTAGCAAATGACTTAAATTAAATAAACTTTACCCATTATTTAATATAAGTCCCAAATTAAATGAAGTGTGATAATTTAAACCGAATTTTATCTTGATTTATCCTAAGCATGCGTTCTAAATTATTTAAGCAAGATAAAATAAACCAATCACACTACGCCGCGATGTACGAGGAAAAACCCAAGACGGGAAACAACCTCGGACGGCCCTAGCCACAAATCCACTAGATACGGAATTACAATTACAAGACAGATAGACTTACAACGCACGATTCGATCCCTCTCAAGCCTCGACGCTTCTTCTTGTAGACACCTCTTCCTAGCGGATAACCTTGGAACACCACCGCGGTCTCGGAATCCACCGATAGGACTTTATATATGGTCACCGTCACCCGAGCAAGGAGTCTTTCTCCAAGTGGGTAGAATCGCAACAAAACGTCTTCTTCTTTGATGGATGTAGAAGCAAACCAAAACTTCTCTTTGAAACGGAAAAGATAAACCGGTGCCAAACTCCAAGCAATTTGATATGTATATAAGAACTTGGATAAACAATATGGGTGTAAAACACTAGAGTGATGGATATTTTTTCTCTAAAAATCTCACTCAAAACATGAACATTTTCCTAAACATTTTTTGCTCTCCAACTCTCTCTAAGAGATGAACTAGGATGGAAAAGTTAGGAAAAGTTAGATTGGAAAATGTTATTCCCGCACATAATAAAGTCTGAAAAAGTTAGTTAAAAACCAAGTGGGGAAGTGGGTGCAAAACTGCCAAAAAACTGCCAAAAACTGTTCCCGCCTGGCATCTCGTTCGAACGACTTTTCGTTCGAACAAAATCTCGTTCGAACGAGACTTTTAACGACGTTCCAGATTGAACTCGTTAGAATCTCGTTGGAAATCTCGTTAGAACGACAATCTCGTTCGAACGACATTTCTAACGACGTTCCAGTGGCCTAATATGGTTGGCAGGTTCGTTCGAACGACATTTTCGTTCGAACGACAATCTCGTTCGAACGACTCTATCAAACGAAAAACCAGAAAGTTTGGAAAATTCGATTTTAGCCCAGAAAACTTTATAAACATTTACTTAAAGTTTTAATTAATTCTTTCTTAAAACAAAACGCAGTTTTTATAAAACCTAACACCCAATAAACTTGTTCCAAGCTCCTATATATATATAATTGCATTCATACCTTGGGAGCATGGAACTATAGTTGATGACGTAGAAACGAGGCACGCAAACCGGCATATTGATGAAGCTTTATACTCTTTACCGCTACGTCTTCAACAAACACTTCATAGGCTTGAGAATATTACAATTAAATACTATCCTATGAATAAATGTTTTTGTCCGGAATTGAGCCAAAACTATATATGGACTCAATTGAAAATTTGTGTCCTTACAGATCAGCAGCAGTTTTTGGGGCCTGTTTTTCAAGCAACCCTTTTTTCAACCTCTTGTATTGAGGTACGGCAATTTCAACTTCCTCAGTACCAATCACCTGAGGCGTCTTCTCAGTAGCCTTAGACACCTTCTCAGTCACCTTGAACTTCTGGGTAGCAGCAGCTTTGACAGTCTTCTCTGTGGCTTTCTTGGTGGTGGGAGACAAGTGCCAGCCATCAAGTTGGGAAGTTTTCTCTTACCTATAACAGCTAGAGGGGGGAAGTAGGGATAGCAGAGATGTCCAAAGATTCAAAAGAAGAGGAGGTCCCAAAATCCTTCTCAACTTCAGCAGACTCTTCAGCCGAAGAAGTGGGAATTAGCTCTTCTTCCAAGTCAACAGGAGTCGAGGAAATTGCAGCAGTTGGCCAGGCAACAAACGAAGTAACAGAACTCTTATAATTTAGCAGATAGGAGGCTGATCTTGGATGTTCCTCACCAACCCTCTGATGAATGGCCCACAGAAGTTTGAGTTCTTCAAGTTTGATATCCTTCTCCTTGGGACACTTTTTTTTACTATCCACTGCATGAAAACAAGGCAAGAGTGTCAGTCGGCAAATCATTAAACAGGTATCCAGTAAAAAAAGGAAATAAAAATTCTACAACCTATGCCTTACCCTTCCTGAGGATACCTGGGTCCATTATACAACTCCCCTTATTGAAGAGGAGCGTGTTGCCAGCTCTTGACTACTACCCCGTAGTCAAAGTAGTATTTATTAGAGTCTGGCAGATTGATTACCAATGCCCTATTGGCAAACCTGGTCTTCAAATAGTAAGTATTGTCACTAGTAGTGCCCCATTTATAGCAAAACATCATTACTCTCCATGTATTGGGGGCTACCCTAGCAGGGACAACATCAAAGTGTTGACAAAACTCAAGGAAAAAGCGATTAGGGGGGAAAGTAATGCCACATTCAACTATAAATAGAGACCGAATCCAGTCTTCAGCCAACGACAAAAAGTCAATTGGAGGAACAGCCATCTCTAAATCTACCCAATCAGGAATTCCTCTTTCCCTCCTAAATTACTCTAAATAATCCCCATGAACAATGTAAACCATGTTTAAAATAGAGAGATAAAACAAAGAAGAGGGAAAAATGATAAATCAAAGACGAGATAAATCAAAGAAGGAAGAAGGCTTACTGAGAAAAATGATGACAGAAGCAAGAACGGTGAAAATGGGTGCAGAAGGAAAGCTTGAAGGCAAAGAGAAATTTGAAGTTTGAAAGTTTGTGGTACAAAAACCAGCAAAAGCTGTCTTTTATAGCTTACCTTGAAAACAATGATTAACTGTACCAACGATTGACATTCTGACGGTTGCACAGCTCCAAAGATGAGAAAGTACCAATATGCCCTTTGACGGTTCTTTAAATTTTGAATTATTCACAAAAATGTCATCGTCAAACAGTGCCAGAAAAATTCTCACAAGTACGAAAGGTCGGCAGTCGACGTCCAAAGATTCGAAATATGCCAAGTAACCTCCTGGGCTAAATACTCCATACTTTCACCCAAGCATCAAGTATGGAGCATTGGGGGCTTTTGTTGATACCAAAATTATCCATCTACGTAGATAATTTAAAGATTCTATCCTCCTACGTGGCAACAATTATAGTCAGCATTCACTTGGTCGACCCAAAAGACAGTTGGTCGGGCAACAAACCGACCAACCTGAAGAATACAAACCATCAAAGAAGAAGAACAGTCATTATGTGGGAAACAGCCAAAAGACATTGTACACGTACTCAAGACTATCAACCATCACGTTCATTATGTATGGGGTGTAAATGATTGAACATATGAAGGCATTCTAACCTCTGGCTTTTGAGGCCACTATAAATACATTGTATTCCTTTCATTCAGGGACAACGGATTTAGGTCATTCTTACCTTACCAAGAATACATAGCTTTCTGTAATCATCAATAATAATTCAACAACAGTGGATGTATGCTTTTCTCATAGCCGAACCACTTAAAAAAAAACTTATGCCTTGCTTATTTTTCTTTTATTATTTATCTGTGATTATAAAATTGGGTTACGTGTAAGATAAAACAACTACCAATTTTCGACATCAACAAAGAGATTAATCAAAATTTGGGGAAGCAAATTGAAGAATTGGCAAGAAAATAACAAGAACATTTTGAAGCCATAATGCAACAATTCTCTATGTTCCAAAACCCTAGCCCTACCCCCAACCCCCTTTCCCACCCCTCGGACCCATAAAAAAGCCCCCACCCCGCTGCCCTACGCCAAAACCCTAGCCGCCACCCGACCCCAAAACCCTTCCCGTCGACCACTTCCCCTACCCTCCAGCCCCAAAAATTAACCCTAGCCCTTCCCCCCTTCCAGCCGACCACCCCAACCGCACCGCACCCGCCCCCCCCTCCGGGTGGTCGCCATCCCCTCTAAACCCCAAAATGGCCCCAAAACCCTAGGTTTTCTGCTAAAAAACACTTGGGTTAACCCCATCTAAACCCAAACCCTTCTAGATGCTCTGGAACGATGATTTTTTACCAGGGAGGAGGCTTCTAGGGCCGGTTTGGGTGAAGAATAGAAGAAAAGAAAGAAGAAAAATTGTGGGATGTGCACTCCTCAACTTTCTGAAATTTTATTTTGACCCCCCACAAGTTTTTGGCTCAATTTTTGGAATTTTCTCACGAGTTCCCAATTTTTTTTAGCGCTCGAGAACGAGCTCTCTCTTAAGAAGAGGAGAGTGATGGAAATAGGTTTAATACTAGGGTTTTATTACATTTTATTTTATTTTATTTTTGTTATTTTATTTTATTTTATTATGTCATCGAAATTTTCTTATTGAGTATTTAGAGGTCAAATTAGCAAAAGGTAATTAAGGGCATTTTTGTAATTAGAACACTAGCTTAGAGCCTAAGCTACTCCTGCTCTTTAAATACACCCTTGTAAGCCTCATTTGATGTAGACTTGATTTTGGAATAGAAAAGAGTATTTATCTCTCTAAAAATGTGTTTAGATATTTTTAGGAGCCTTTTAGCGTGTAGTTTACGTCATTTTATTTTATCTTTTTTGTCAAGTTTTTGTTGCTTGTATTATAGGGCTAATAGGAACCCTTCTAGAAGGGGCATTATAGGAATACGATGTAAAAGGAGAGCTCCTAGGTCATGTGACATCACATGGGCCTAGGCTCACTGCCCTATTTAGGGTAATGATGTCACCCTGCTAGATTCTTCTCACTCCGACTATAAATATATCTTTGCCCCAAATAGTAAAATCACTCTACGCTTCTTAAAACTGAACGTTAATTTCTCACTTGAGTGTCTTCTTGTATTACCATTGACAATTTAATTTATGCCAGAGATACCTCATGTTTTCATAATCATTATACTCGCCGCCATTTGGATGGGGTACTAATTGTTAAAGAATTCTTCAATATTATTTTTTACGTGAACTACACGACAATAACCTAAAAATCAAGACTATGAATTCTAGAGAGAAACAAAGAATTTTTTATATTTCAAGAATTGGAGAATGAATATACATGAGATTACAATGGGTATTTATATGAGAGGAATTACTTGTTACTCAAGTAATTAGCTAAAATGACTAAAAGACCCAACTAAAAATAAAAGAATGCCTAATTAGTCCCAAATATGCTTGGAAACTAATTAAGGAAAGAAAATGCCTAAAAATAGAAAATAAAAGGAAAATAAAATGGATTCCCATCGCTCTCCTCCCCTCAAAAAGAGCTCATCCACGAACTCAAAGGGGAAGGCCAACAGAGTCACCCTCTAAAACTGTAATCAATGCATGGCCAGGGGATGCTCGGGGATGCTCGGTCTCATCAAGATACTCTGGTGACTGATCCATCCCTAACAAGGTCCGACGACGTCGTATAGAGCAATTTGAAGCTCGGTGTCCCACGGTGCCGCAATTAAGCACCGAAATGTGGGAGGGCCTGAATGGGTTGCAGCGGAAGTGGTGGTAGCTGGAGTAGTGGCAGAAAATGTCGATGCTGATGCTGCAGGGAAACAGAACTCAAGGAAGGTGGAGATCGGGATGCTGGAGGAGCTGTCGATGCTACATGATAGGCCTCAACCTTGGTAGCATACTCTACCGCCTTCATAAAGGTCGGTATCTCTCTCAACCCAAGGTCGCGCTGAATATGTGGCTGGAGTCCCTGAATATAGCGACCGATCCGCTGATCTTCAGTCTCAGGCAAACGAGCTCTAGTGCAGCGGAGCTGGAACTGCTCTGTATACTCCACTACGGAAGACATCCCGTCGGAGTGACTAGATACGTGCAAAGAGGTCACGCTCGTATGTCGGAGGTAAGAATGAGTGAAGAGCGGCCTTGAGGTCAATTCATTCCTGAACGGGAGGGAGCCTTGCAGCTAGCCTACGGTAGCAAAGATCATTCCACCAAATACGGGCAAACCCCTGAAATTTGGTGGCTGCAAGGAGAACACATGAGTAGCCCTAAATCCGCTTATAGTTGAAAACTGTCTCCATAGCGGCCAGCCAATCAACCATGTCGTCTGGGGAGAATCTGCCATCGAACATAGGGATATCTATGTGAATATCTCCATGGAGACTCCGAGAAAGTAGTTGGAGTGCTAATGAAAGTGGGTCTTTGGGTGAGTATCCTCAGTGTCAGAAGAGGAAGAAGAATCGGTATAAAGTAGAGAGAGGTCATGATGTGAAGGGGTATGCTAGGATGACGGGGGAGGTGGTATGTATGGTGGTGCGTGAGGATGTAAATGTGGATCAATGTTTTAGTTGAAGTTGCCAAAATCATATGGATCAGGTGTTTCGGGAGTTTGAATAAGGTTGAGATGGGGTGGATGGTTGAGGAGAATTGTGTTAGGGCTTTGGGTAATTTGGGTAGGGCTATTTTTTATTGGGATTTAGTTCTTGGCCAAAATAAGGTTGGGTTATGGGGGTTTTTCCCCCAAAAAAGGAGGCAATTGTTCGGCAGTGAGATTAGTGGGTTTGGGATGCTTTCTGGGGTCGAGGTGCCTTCTGGACTAAAGTTTCAACCCGAACAGCAGCGTTCTGGGTCAATGCAGTGCTGGCTGGACAGAAGGTGGTCAAAAGGGGAAAACTTGGGTTTCTTGGTTCTGAAAATGGACCAGGGTATGGATTTGGAGGTCGCCGGTTAGGGATAGACTGATCGGCAGTAGGAGGGAGGTCGGCCACCGGAATGGTGGTTCGACATGGTAGGGATGAAGTCCTGTTCTGGCCGACGGGATTTTGGTTTACAAATTGAATTTCCGGTGCCGAAATTTGTTCAGGAAGGTGATCGGAGTGAGCTTGAGGATGATTGGCAGTTTTCTGAGGTCCTTCAGGGTCGGAATGATCCCGACGTTGAGCTTGGATTGCATTTTGTTTACGAGCGAAAGTGGCAGGGGTAACTCTTATTTGTACACGGCAGTCATGTGTGAGGGGCACTTCCCCAAACTCGATCGGGTCAATTACACCGGTCAGAAGCCATGGCAGGTCCCTGCTTCACATTGGGTTTGGTTTTCTATGACGATTTCCTTTCCGGCCGACGAACAACGGTTTCTTGTGTCTCATTCGTGTTGTTGGGGTTTTGTAATTTGAAAACAAGTTAGATGAGGGTTTCCATTTGTTCTTCCATTCTTCCCAATTTTCCTCTCAATTCTTGATTAATTTAGCGTAATTCCGGGTTAATGTCCTCTTGAATTCGCGTCGCCTTCTTCATAGCCACTGAGAATGTAGTGCACGATTTGTTAATACTCTACACAACGATACACACTAACACCAATGTTTGGAGCGAAACCCGCTCTGATACCAATTTGACGTGAACTAAACGTCAATGACCTAAAAATCAAAACAATATGATTTCTAGAGAGAAGAACAAAGAATTTCTTATATTTCAAGAATTGGAGAATGAATATAAATTAGATTACAATGGGTGTTTATATGAGAGGAATTACTTGCTAATCAAGTAATTAGCTAAAATGACTAAAACAACCAACTAAAAATAAAAGAATGCGTAATTAGTCCCAAGCATGCTTGGAAACTAATTAAGGAAAGAAAAGGCCTAAAAAGAACTAAAAATAGAAAATACAATGAAAATAAAATGAAAATAAAATGGATTCCCATCAATTATGAAATAACACCCCTATAAGCGGGGTATAAGTCTAATGATTATGTCCACATGGTGTGTCAAATATCGCACTATCCAAAACGTACAAGTGAAAAAAAAAAGGGGGGGGGGGGGGGGGGGGTATAAAAACTTAATACATTGTGTTTGTGTGTATATATCATCCAAAGCAAGTCAGAAGACAATTAACTCAAACAAGTTATAGATTAATATAAATAAAGATTTTTCTCAAATGTCTAAAGTTTTAATATGATTTCTTGCATTGGTGATGTAAATGAAATAATGATAACACGTTAAATTACTAGGAGGGGGTCACCTTCATCTTCTACAACTGAAGCTTCCTCCACAGCCTCAGCTCCAGACCTTTCAACAGTAATTGATATGGGTGGGGGCCCATAATGCTCAGCAGGGGGCTCAGGTATTTGATGCCATTCTGAAGCAGGAGGCGTGGTATTGTCAGAAGACAGCTGGGAAGTGATTGATGGTGCAGATTTCCCTTTAGCTACCTGCAACTTCAAACAAAAATTGAGCAAAAAATGTCAGTCCCAAATAAAGTAGGGTTTCTAGAGTTGGCCCCTGTGATAATATGCTGATAGTAGAGACATCCCGTGTTCAAAATAATTAGGCTTAAACCCCTATAATAGCGGGGATATCTCACATATAAGCATTGTCACAAGGAGTACGTCAAATAAAACACATCATTAATTGATGTGTATGTGATATATAGTGACACGTGGTGCGTGGTTGTGACCCCGGGAGAAGACTATCTTTTATTTTCCATCTTTAGTTTAGGTTTAGTTACCCTTTTTAGTCTTTTTGGGTCTTAAATTGGTTAGCAAGCTAACCTCTCCCATAAATAGGCCCTTTGGTCCTCATTTGTAATCACACTTGAATACTGAGAATTGAGAATAGAGAGAGAAAGAAACTCATTTCATTAGTTTAGATTTATTTGTTGTTGTTGTTGTTGTGTAGTTAATAGTTATTGTGTAGTGTAATAATAACACTTTCGCATTCTTAGATTCACATCAAATTGATATTAGAGCTGCGTTTGTTCTTGGTGTTCGTCGTGGTGCGTGAAGCGGGTATCGAGTTGTAATTCCAACTCCGCTAACCCTTCAATCGGTTGATTGATAAATGTCCAAATGAAGGAAATCCTAAATTTCATCACCGCTAAAAGGGGGGATACCAACCCTTTCCACCACCACCTCCATCTCCTACCGCCACACAACCATCACCTCATTCACATGAATCTCCGTCTTCTATCTTACGGAAACTCTAACCCTAGACCCCTCAAGCCCCCAGCCTTATGGCTCTATTCCGCTGCCAGAAATGCCCCGAACAGGGCCGGAGCCCACTGCCACGCCTATCGCCTATCGAACAGAGGACGGTCGGCCATTAACCCCTCCGACCAAACCACCCCCACCCCTGTTTGGCCCCGACACCTCTTCCCCCGCCTCCGACCTCCTCACCCAACAACAGGCGGATCCCCACCAAACCACCTACAGATCACGAAACCCTAGCCCCACCCCTCCGCCGACCTAACCTAGCTAGCCCCACCCCTGGCTGCCGACACTCCGACACTTCCCAACCCAAAAAACTTCATGCCCTACCCTATTCCGGCCAGAACCCTACCTTCCCCCCTGTTTGACCCCTG
Source organism: Sambucus nigra (assembly GCA_949130495.1). NCBI lineage: Eukaryota > Viridiplantae > Streptophyta > Magnoliopsida > Dipsacales > Adoxaceae > Sambucus > Sambucus nigra. The sequence goes on from OX422215.1 coordinate 395,343,719, forward strand.
TCGACCACCCCCATCCCTAAACCCTTCCCCTTTTTAGCCATAATCAGCCCCACCCTTGTTTTTAAAAATATGCTTCCCTACTTCGATTCAATCATCTATCCTCTATTTGATCTCAAACCCAGTCAAAATTGGTCTTATGGCCCATTTTTGACACAACATATGACTTCCATAAAGAATGCGTCCCACTTAGGATCCATTTTTCGACTATTTGACATTTTGGGTCCAGCTTTTCGGAATGTCGTCGTCTTCAATCCGCTAATTTCACCATCGTACTGGCAAAGGTGCAGTCGTCGGAGTTCCCGTCCACCCAAAATTCAATGGTCCATCATACCAAGTACCAACAATGTATTAGTGGGGTCCAAAAGGTGTGTATGGTCGTCAGTTTTTGGTTGCTCGAATTTCGTAGAGGGACATCGTCGGGATTTGGATTTATTAGACCCATTTTTCATGAGGTTTACATGCACAGGACTAATTCTAGTTGGGCAGCCCAACTTTTGTTGATTTTGATTGGGGTCCGAAGCTTTTTCGTGGTTTATATCATGTGGCATTGATGATTCACCCTCCAAGCTAAGCTCGAGGGCGAGCTTTTTTGAAAACGGGGAGAATGATGTGTATGTGATATATAGCGACAAGTGGCGGGTGGTTGTGAACCGGTAGAAGATTATCTTTTATTTTTCATTTTTAGTTTAGGGTATTATTGTCATTTTCTTTTATTTTTATTCTTTAATTTAATTAGTCTCCGAGCATATTTTGGGACTAATGAGTCATTTTTAATTATTAGTTGCCCTTTTTAGTCTTTTTGGATCTTAGCTTGGTTAGCAAGCTAACCTCTCCTATAAAGAAGCCCTTGGCCCTCATTTGTAATCACACTTGAATATTGAGAATTGAGAATAGAGAGAGAGAAATCAATTTCATTAGTTTAGATTTATTTGATGTTGTTGTTGTGTGGTTAATAGTTGTTGTGTAGCGTTATTATTACACTACACAATAATTATTAACTACACAACAACAACATCAAATAAATCTAAACTAATGAAATTGATTTCTTTCTCTCTCTATTCTCAATTCTCAATATTCAAGTGTGATTACAAATGAGGGCCAATAGAATAAAGTGAGACAACATATTTAGGAGAGTAAAAGATGTGGGGCATACAATAGAAGCATAAGTGTGCTTTTGGGGCTCTTCAACAGGCTCCTTAATGGGAGTAGATACACGTTCTTGTACAGGGTTCATTGGAGACAGATGCTCTTGTACAGTGCTTAATGTACTTTGAAGTGAACCAGTTGATTGCACTGCAAAATTTTCTTCAACAACGTTCTGTGTCTCTGGTACCTGCTGCAGCCTTTGCTCAGGGTAACTAAAGTTGTCAACTGAACCATTTTCTTCAATATTAGCAGGAGCTACAAATTTCCTGGCCTGGATATCTCCATTGAGTATGTAATTGGACACTGCAGAAGCAATACTTTCATAAACCCCGAAACTAGAATAAAAATACCATTTGTAAAAATAACTTACCCCCTCCCCCCCCAAAACACACACACAACACCGCACGACTGAGGTTAACCAATTTTGGCAATCCAACCCCAGCGGTTTAAAAATAGGCAGAGACCTCCATATCTGTTAATAAACTTACCCCCACGAATAGAATAGGTCTTTTAAAGCTTGAAATCACAATTTTACCTTCATATAAAAAATTATACTCCCTCCTTCCCAAATTAATAGTCTTGCTTTCCTTCTTTTTAGTCTGTCCCAAATTAACAGTCTTGTTTAAAAAATTGTATATAAAACTACGTGAGATTACAAAGTTACCAATTCAAACAATACCAATGAGAGAGCAATAATCCAACTGCGTGTCTTGCATTCATTGGTATTCATCATTTTTAGGAGGATAAATTTAGAAAGTACTCCTTCAAATGTTGACTTTCAATCAGCGACTATTAATTTGGGACAGAGTAAGTATTTAAATGGGTATAGTGCTCAGGTAACTCTGTAGTAAAATGGGTATATTCAAATAATAACATCACCTACCTTATAAAAAAAACACGTGTGTGTGTTGTGTGTGTACATAATAATACAAAAGTAGGTCTTTGAACTTTCCTATTGAATGTGAAAAGCCATGCTGCTATACTTAAACATACATTTATTATGTTTCTATATTATTTTTGGAAATGTATTATTTTATATAATATTTCTATATTATACAAGGGCAAACAAATATTTAAAGCAGTCAAATCCCTTTGAACGTTAGAGGTGGATAAGTTTAGTTACAAAAAGGGAGGTCTCCGTCAATCCATCTATTTTTTTCCAATTTGTTCAGTCTGATTGCCCAATTGCCAAACCCTAGTGGATGTAAGTGAAAATTTCTTTACTATTAATCTCAAAAACACTGGAGAGCACGCTAGCCTTTTGGGGGGAATTTTTTTTATATAAGAACTAGTTGCCAGATTTTCCTTTGAGAAATAAATTCTGAATAAAAAATAAAAAAAAATGCACAGAGAAGTGGACATTAGATTCTAGTGCAGAAATCAAACTAGAACAGGAGTCAAGACCTAGTTACTAAAAGTGAATTTTATTTATATTACACAAAATGCAGTATAATCATTGAGCAGTCAGGATTAATAAAGGAAAAGTAATTATATCAGAATAAATGTGGTGCCGTCATTGGGCATATTATATTTGAACATTTACTAGCATAGATGTCCAACTGATCAAACCTCTTGCGAGTTGCAATGAAATGTAAAGTATAATTACAATTTACAAAATTTAATGAAAACGCATACAAAATTAATAAAATAGCTGTTCCCCCTTATATTAATCTGTTATGCTCCATTCCGGAATGTGGTACACTTCCAGTCCAATGCACTAAAATTAAATTAGCAATCCGAGAAACATTTTCATATTTTATCCCTCAAAATTGTTTCTACGAGATAAATAGTAGGAAAAATAGTGAAAACTTGTAACGCACTACATCTAATCACAAATAGATTATAGGTCTTCAAGAGAATATTCAAAAAAGTTTATGATGTGCTTATTCAGTGTTCTATAAATCCCGTCTCGCTGCTAGATGGTTCTCTGCTGCCACGCCTAGGCACCACCCGCTTAGGTGCTAAGCAGTGCTCTACAGTCAGGCCTAGACCCAAATATATATAGCTGGCTATTGTTTATGGTCTGTGTGGTTTATTTGCAACATTGGTTTAGCTGCTTAAACCCCGAATCAAATTCTTAAATTTATTCTAATAGTTGATTTTCTATAGTATTATATTTTAAAATTAAAATAAATCAACTTGACTCTAGGCAGTCTGCCACCCACTTTCCGCCTAGTGCTTTTTAGAACATTGGTGTTTACATGAATAATTCCACACAAGAAGATTAATAAAGAACCTGTGCATCTTAATAATAATATAAGATATTTATTATTATGAATTTTTAATGACTCCAGTTTTAGAAAGAGACCAACTCATTTGAAAAAAGTTATCTATAGAAATTATCCCCATTGTACCATATTTTAGAAGCTATGCCGCACCTTGTTCCTGTACACGCTCCACCTACCGAAACAATACTTTGTTATGTTCAGGCACACAAATCATCTTTTGATCTATAAACACATGGGGGAATATTGAAAATCTTTCTATCATCATAATCAGAAGTACGTCTACAAGGCGAGGCCATGCGCCTTATTTGTAACTTCTACAAGACTTACTTACCATGACTCTTAAATATGGTACATAACACAAAAGATAACTTAAAGCACTCCTAATCTAATCATATTAGATATCCCTGAAATTAAGCAATCAGAAAATATCTTCACCCCCTCATTTTCTAGCTAATTACAAATCCCAATGGAGACCCACACCTCATACTCATCACTTTTGGTTTGCTTATCAGAAAAAAAGAGAAAAGGGAAAAAGAAAACCAGGTCCTTGTTTATTTATTTCTAACAAATTCCTAAGAATAAAGTCCAATCATAATACCTGGTTCCCGAATAGCAATTGAAGCATTCAGTTTAGAATCAAGATTAGTCTGAGTTTGAGCCAAATAGGCTACTGGATGCTGGTGAATTGACTCCTCAATAAAGTGAAAAATGTCATTGAGAACAAAGTAGCCTTTCTCCTGAGGTGCAAGGAAAATGGTCTGAACAAATTTTCTCATGCCATTGAAATCCTTTATATGCACAGAACCTGAAATCATCACAATTACACCTCCATTCCAAGATTCTAGAGAATGTGCTGTCTTAATTTCAATCCCAGCATAATTGAGCGACATGACAAGTGCATGAATTTGCTGCCAGAAAAGACAAGAGAGAAGACAAAACCCATATATGTGTTACTTTCAACTACCCAGATTGTTTAGAAAAAAGAGACATTGAAAGGAAGAAAGTAAAACGAGAAAAAAGATGTTTCCAAGGGTCGGACATATTTCTCAATAACCACGTCAAAGAAAGGGTAAAATGTAGAAAAAACCCTAGCTATTGAGCGGTTTGCAGATACGCCCTGCACTTCTAATAGGTCCCTAAAGTTTGAAAAGAGCTTCAAAATACCCACCCTAAGCGTTGCTAAATGCAATGCTAAGATATTTTTTTCAATGAAACAGTGGTGTATTTACAATATTTAGACATTGTTCAAGGAGGTTTTTTGCAAAATTAACACTACAGGTAGTTATTTCCATTTAGCTCAATAGTTCAGGGTTTTTTTGAATTTTCCCTCAGAGAAATGAAATTGTATAGAATATTACTCCTTGCCTTTCATTAAATTCTACAATTAAATGCTAGAAGATTTAAATTAAAGTATGGTTATTTTCATACTAATTAAATTAACGGGCACTATATGAATTAAATAACATTATTTTCAAGCAAGTGGCCAATAATAGTCCTGAATTAGTTTTTCAGCCCGCGCAATGCACGGGCGTTGTATAAGCGTTTATTGTGGTCCACATCAATAAAGTGTTAGTTTGTTCATTTTGACAAATTGTTATGGATTTGAGAGTAAGATAGTACATCTCATACCTCACTGCAGCAGATACCATTCTAGGCAATATTGAGCATGTGCGAAATAGAACTAAGAATTTAATTTTCTTATGTGGGAGCATGGAGAATTAAAAATTAATGAAGGAGAAAGAGCAAAGAGAAAGTTACAAATGAGCCTTTCCTCCAATTTTGATGATAACTATTAGCACATTTTGGATGCATAATTTTCAAAACATATCTGAAATATAAAATAAATGTTGCAAAAAAAATTAGATTATTAAGATAACTATTTAAATGTTGCATACAAAATTAGATTATTAAGATAACTATTTAAAAGTTGTATTAAATAAACTTTAGATTGTACGTGGGCTTTAGATTTTAGCACCATTAAGATAAATTTGGATTTTACATGAGTCAAAACATTTTAAAATTGTATTTATGAAAAATATACACAATTTCATCACAATAATTAGGTAATTAAGATAAATTGAAAACTTGTGGTAATGATAATTTAGTATTCTATTAAAGGGATATATTTAGTATGTAGTAAAAGGAAAATTAGATAATTTAAGAAAAAAAATTCACATAATTTACCTAGCCAGAAATAAAAAAACAAAGAGAGAAGATATGATAGCTTAGCCATAACGGAAATCCATTGATTTGGTGACTTATGGGTTTCCATTAGTCCCTTCATAAAAATGACAAATAGAGAAACCATTTGTCCCTTCTTAAAAAAGGAGAAATAGAGAAACGAAAAGTAATTCTTAAATGCATTAAAGATAGTACACTTGTCAATCTCTCATTTCAAGACAGTTTTATAGTTATTATATATGATATGATGTGGTATTAACTAAGCACGGAGGATTTATTTCCACACTTTGAATTCAAGAAGTCCACAATAATGATGTTAACATTAAAGATAACCTTACAATGGTATGTCACCGGTTGCCTAAATAAATGATTTTTTTATAATATGACTAACTCAGAAGCTCATATACATGCCAATTCGTCTTTTCTTCATAGCACAGCAATAAAAATAATTTTAAAAGACCTCTACGAAGCATGGACATAGACGATGGACGCAGACAAAGCAAGGACAAGCTGACATGACAAGTTGTAATGTAGGACATAGACACGTGGAGTTACAAACATCACATGTTAGTTTATGACAAGTAAATCTAATATCATAAGTTTGTAATGTGAACATATAACTATAAAAATCATTATAAACAATAATCACGTATGTCATTGTAAAAATATGTTTGGAATATGTGCGCAAGTATATGAGTATATAGAACTATATATGCATATATTAATAGTAGGTATGCAACTAAAATGATTACGATCATCTTCCCACGCTCATTATTTTTATAAAATCTTCAAATCTTACTTTTATTGTGTTAGAATTCATTTGGTCTCTTCAAACAATTATATTTCTTCACATACAAAATAATCAATATTTACTGGTCATGCTTTGTATCAAAGAAGTGCAAGACGTGTCATAAGCTAAAGAATTTGATATCTAAATAAAGAGCACATTGAAGAAGCGTCATACATGTTTTCGAGAGTGTCAGTGTACAACATATGTTGTACACATTTAAGTTGCCTTCTCCAAATGTCTTAGCTAAATGTAAGTTTGTCATAACTATGATTTACAGGAAGGTACTCTAATGAAAAGAATTACAACTAAGGAAATCATATTACCATTCTAGCTGAAATCATTGACAACTAAGTAATGAAATATATTGATAACTAAGTACTAAAATTAAAACATAACATTAATATCATCGCCCTTGTAAAATTTCTATAACTTTTTTTGGGTTTCAGAAAAATTTAATATATCTCAAAATAAGGAAATAATGACCATAAATAGTTAAAAAATAAATTAATCTTCATTTATTCTCTCTGTAAAGAAACTTGTTCTCGTGTACAATCTTGAAATGTCATAATATCTTCCATGCCAGTAGAATTAATATTCCATATGTTGAAGTGTTTAACCACGTCAATATTGGTACCCAAAATAACAGTAAAGTACATAAGGAATTACGAGTAACGGTAAAGTAACCCAGCAAAAAATATACATGTTGTATCAAGAAGGAGAGTGAGTTTGTTCTTGCAAGTACACAAACTTGGGCAAACAGTTCACAACTTCAACATATTTGGGAAGGCTGAATACAAACTTTTACAGCAGAACTACTCCCATAACAGGTGAGACAGAAAATTCTATGTATTGGATGGGATAGGTAACGACTTCCTTTTTTTTCGTTTTTTTCCTTTTTAAAGGTTCAAGCCCCAGGGAGGGGGGTGGGAAGGAGAAGGGACTTGAACCGCCCACCTCTTGCAAGCAGGGGTGGGAGGTAACTATCGGAGCTAGCCCCTTTAGTTAGGTAAAGACTTTCTTTCTTTAGCACCTTCCACAATTTCTTTGTGTAACCAAAATCAAACAAGCTTTATGATCTTGCAACATTGTTCGTTTGGAATGTAGAAGGGATTTTCATATTTTGGTGAAGATTTAATCAGATCTAATCACAGCCAATACACTAACAGTCTTTGACCAGTGAAAATTTTAAACCGCCCTCCTGGTTCCACCTCAAGAACTGCACCGATGTTTGGACGGCCACAAGCCGCTGACCCTGACCAGGGTTTTGATTCGTATTGCCTCCAAGAACAAGCCCAACAAGACTTCTTTGAATACCCTGTTATGTGACTTTCATCCTTTCAAATGGCTGTTCTTTTTTTAAAAAATTGCTAATGCACAAAAGGAGCAGAGCCCAGAGAAAATCAGATGTAAAAGTCTAACCCTCTATCAAATAGTTGTTCTTAAACTTGAACAGATGCCTACAGGGTCTGCACAATTGCACAACTTGATTTGAAGTTCAGATTCATTGCTTCTGCTGCCGCTATTTGCCATTAAATCACAGAAACGCAAGGAGTTAATACCAACTGAAGTGGGACGGAAGCGGGGATGAAGGATGATGGACTACATCCTTGGCTTCTTAAATCCATGAGAAAAGGATAATATTCTCACAAAGGAGAAGAGTGTATAGGTTTTATCTAAACAATCCAATAATCACATTCACCATTTGGTCCAAAATTACAACTAGTCAAGAAACCGTTAATAATTTAAAGCAACACAGACGGCTGTTGGACATTAATGGTAAATCAAACCCAAACAAAGATCGAATAAGCTCTTGACACAGCCATGCTCGAGGCCCATCCACTCAACCTGAGTGCCGACACCCACAACTTGATGAGCATGGGTTGGATCTTGTTGCTAAATTCAACTGGGTTTCAATCGAGCTATATCAATTTTAGTCATGTTGGGCTATGCAGATCACTTCAGAAATAAATTTCTCCAGGTCTACTTTTTACTACAGTATCAGTATATATTGACAATATCCACCAACATGAGAATATATTGTTCCACCACTACATTAAGTGGAAGGCAAATTTTCTTTAATTAAAATCAGCAAATTATCAACGGGTGGGAGCCTCCTTCAATAACCCTAATATAAACACACCCACAAGCAACCAGAAATGCCCAGCACATCCCTCTTGAGAGTTGGCAGGGTATACCACTAATGCAAACATCCGATGGTTGTGTACAATTGAAATGGAGCGAGGACCGCACCTCATGCATTGAAAGGAATCCAACTCTGAATTTTCTTGTAACAGTGACTAATATCTTTAACTTGCAAAGTCGGACTTGTATCCATATCATCTACATCCATGGGAAGTTTAAACTCATGATTATGTTATTTCATGTCAAAATTATGAGTCGTTTTTATCATGTCCTATCTTGTTTTTATTCAGATTATTGTATCTATTTATGTCCGTTTTCTTGTAACAGTGACTTACTTTAAGAATTTTCTTTCACGGCTTAATTTAAGAATTAAAACGAAAGAAAAGAAACTTTGGTACTCAACTCTGAAGATAAGATACAAAACAATTCATTGAATTTGAAAGACAAATTCCACACTACTATTAAGGCCCCCGTTTGATGCGCCCAATGAGTAGGTGGGATTGGATTTATCACATCCCGTGTTTGGTGTTGGATGGGATAGGATAAGTGAGAAAAATTGACCTAGAAGGTGGGGCATTAATCCCATTGCGTATAAAAGCTTGCTATCTATCGGGTGTTGTACAATTGAATGGAAATACATTATGCACTAGGAATATAAAAAATTAAATTCACCAGCTAATTTAAGAGAATGACAAAAAATATTGAAACAAACAAACAAACAAACTCTGAGATACAGAAGTAAAGTGGTACCAAGTATTTTATTGAATATTATGTAGCAACAGAAACTGAAAGAGTTGAATATATTACCAGCATTCCAGAAGCAGTCTCTCTCGTGTTACCATCAAATCGAAGCATGGTGCTGACATCGCTGTAAAACTGATGAACAAACTCAGGTTGCTGCTGAAGTACCTGGTAATACTGCCCCGCGAAGTACGTCCCAACCTAAATAAATAACCACGACATTTTATTTTATTTTACAGGTCCACTCCATACATAATAACATCACATCATTATAAGTTTAAGTTGATGATGGAGAAAGCACCTGGGCAGCCGTTAGGGGCAAGTGAAATGGCGTTGCCATATGTCAAAACCCTAAACTCTGGATCTTAAGATCTGCCTATATTGAGATTACATAAATACGGATTTCTTAACAAAACAAACAAAGATTTTAGACTTTTGAGAGAGAGCCTATTATATATTAGGAGAGTGTCTCTTCTCTTCTCCACTGGTTTTTGTGGAGTGCTGCCGCTTTGTTTCGCCGTCACCACCAGTACCGTATAATTTCTGCACACCAATGTTGCTAATGGACACCTACGGCTTGGTGTTCTATCGTGTAGAGTGTTTGCGTTCTAATCTCACTCGGTTTTCGGGTTTTTTTTAAGGATCGGCCATCCGGATTAGTCGTGTCATTTTCGGATCGGGTTAATTTTTATTTTAATAGAAGTTTTGGGTACTTTTAAATTCATACAAGTTAATCGAATTATGTTCGGAGCATTTCAGATTATTACCATAAAAGGATTATCGGATCAAAAATTGTCAGCGTAAGTTTTTTTTAGTCCTTTGATAAAATGGATAGATATTGGACCCATAATGCCTTTTAACCGATCCTAATCAATTTGGCTTAATGGTCGGTCCGTTCTAACTCATCGTGCCTCACATTAATGAATTATATCATTTATAATAATAAAAATATATCCGAGTGTATTTTTTCCAAACATTAAAAACAAAAAAATATCAAAATTTGCAATTAAAACAAACATATTATTGGATTAAATTATAACTTAAACTAATCAAATATTAAAATATTTATTTTCAATACATATATATATATATATATGTATGTAAAAATATATTATTTTATATAGAGTCGGTCTAGGGCGATCGTAACAAGGTTTTTGAAACTGTAAACCGTGCACTAGATCGGCGCGCCAAAAAAATAAACCGACCCCGGAGCGATTAAGAAAAAAAACTGAAAAACGAGTCGGTTCGGCTCGGTTCGGTCCGTCAGTCCAGTCGATTTTTTGAACCGCCGTACTATCTTGTTCCCGAATGAGCCTTTGGGTTATGTTTGTTCTTTCATCACAAAAAATCTAAATTTAAGGTTGCGTTTGTTTTTTCATTTGAATGTTAAGTTTAAATTTGAAATCTGAAGTCTGAAATCTGAATCTGAAAAATATGTTTGTTTTTATGTCTGAATGGACATCCTGAATGGATGTATTTAGACTGATTTAAATTTCATATTCAGACTTCAGATATACAATTATCTCTTAATCACTCAGATGCAAAAAAAATCGTTAGCGTCTCAATCATTTAAAAAACAAACATTATTTGGTAACTCTTAAGTCTGAATGGTTAAGATTCAGACTTAACTCAACTCAACAAAGTCTTTTTTCAATTATTTGGGGTCACCTACATGAATTATATTTTTTCATTCCATTATGTCCAGTGCAATATCTTCGGTTAAACCACGTGATATCATGTCCTTTTTTTATAATATTCCACCAAGTCAATTTAGGTCTACCACTACCCATTGTGTTACTATCAATACTAACTAAATCACTTTTCCTTACGGGAGCATTCATTGGTCTACGCTTGACGTATCCAAACCATCTAAATCGATTTTCTCTCAGTTTATCTTCTATGGGAGCTACTTTTATCGTTTCATGAATTTGTTCATTTCTAATTTTCTCCTTTTCAGTTTTACCACCAATCCATATCAGCATTCGCATATCCGCCACACTCATTTTTTGCACATTTTATTTCTTGGTTGTCCAACACTCTATCCGATATAACATAGCGGGTCTAATTATCGTCCTGTAAAAATTTTCTTTTAACTTTAAAGGTATACGTTTATCACACAATACGCCGGTAGCACTTCTCTCCTTAACCCAGCTTGTTATAATCATATGAGTAACATCATCACTAATATCTCCATCTTTTTGGATAATCAATCCCAAATAACGAAAATGATCATTTCTAGGTATCTCTTGACCCTCAAATTTCACCACGTCTCCATTTGTCCTCCTATTACTACCAAAATTGCACTCCGCATATTCTGTTTTAGTCGTGCTTGTTTCAAATCTTCTTGTTTCAAGAGTTTCTCTGCACAATTTCAACCTAGCATTAATCCTAGTCTTAGTCTCATCCACTAAAACAATATTACTTGCAAATAGCATACACCATGGCGCATCATCTTGTATTTGTCTATTCAACTCATCCATAACAAGAGCAAAGAGATAGGGACTTAATGTTGAATCTTGGTGTAGACTTGCCATAATTGAAAATTCACTACTTTCTTCGGTTGATGTTCTTACAAAAGTCGTAGCTGCATCATACATATCCTTGATCACATCAATATATCTATGAGTCACTCCTTTTTTATGTAAAATTCACCATATTATATCTCTGGATATCCTATCATACGCCTTCGTCAAATCTATATAAATTATATGAAGATCCTTCTTTTTCTCCCTATACCTCTCCATTAATCTTCTAAATAAATAGATTGCTTCCATTGTTGACCTCCCAGGCATAAAACCAAATTGATTCTCAGATATTGTTATTTCAATCTCAATCTATATTCAATCATTATCCCCCAAAGTTTCATCGTATGACTCGTTAATTTAATACCACGATAAAATGAACAACATGTCCCATTTATTTTTATTAATAGGTATTAAAACACTCTTTCTCCATTCATTGGCATCCTACTAGTCATTATAATTCTATTAAATAATTTTGTAAGCCAAAGTACTCCTTCCTCCCATAAGCACTTTCAAAACTCAATAGGGATACCATCTGGTCCTAAAGCCCTCATTGTTTTCATCTTTTTTATAGCAATCATAAACTCTGTTATCCTGATTCTGCGAAAATATATATTTTCTCGAGTTTCTCTAAGTTCCTCTATATCTATTATATTTTCATTATCTTCATTTAATAACCTCTCAAATTAGTTTTTCCATCTTTCCATGATCTCGTAAGATTCAGACTTAAGAAGTAAAAATAAACACTACCTAAATCTAAACAATAATAATAGAGTCCCAAATATATCCTCCAAAACCTTCATATGGTGCATTAAATATTTGTACATTGAGGTGGATTTCACATATAATATAAGAACTTTAATGCATTTTGGAGATGTGATGGGGATTGCTTTGAGACGCATAGTGATTCATATGGATAGTCTGTACATTAAGTTACGCACATACAAATTCAAATTTTACCCAAAATTTATCTTGATTAGCAATTAGGTGTGCATAATAAAGTGACCAAAATTAATTATGTCAAACCACGTAAATAATCAAACCAAACAAACACATGAAGAAGATTGAGGAAACATTCATTTCAGACTAAACTTAGATTTTAGCATTGTTTAAGAAATTGACAGACTCAGTGACTTACAGACTACGTAAAGCTCCACTAAGTATAATGATCAGTCTTTAATTCTTCAACATCGTCACCCAATGTGAATTCCATCCTTAAATTAGTATTTTAATGTATATATACTTTTATTTTATTTTATTTATTTATTCTTGTATTTTAGTTTTGCAGTTTTTCCTCTCATATGTTTAATTTTTAATTTCTCCTCTCATTTCCCATTAGTAAGTAACAGGTCAAAATTTGGGCATCATCGATTGATCGACCGATGCATTTAATTTTGGTTACAACTTAAACCAGTGCGCGTGTTTTGGGGTCATCGATCGATCAAATAAGTCTCAAACCTACTCGCTTTTTCCCACTCTCTTCTCATGTCTCAAACACTCACTACAATACCCAAACACTTCACCCAACTTCTTCCATTTTTGTGCACCAAGATATAAATTATTCTTGTTTGTTTTGTCTATTTAGTGTTGTTGGTTGATAATTGTCATGGTTCTAGGGTTTTATGCATGTAGTGACAATTTGTGAAGTTTTAGTTGGGTGTGCCCTAATTGTTTTGTTCCAGTATGTTTTATGCTTAATTGTTGATTAATAGCCATTCATGAACACAAACTTTTGATGGATTCTTGTATTTGTTCATGAATTGGGTATTGTTGTTGGTTCAAATGGCACTCACACACCCTTATATCACATTGTGCATACCAAGTGTTTGCTAAAATGCCTAAACCAAATTTTTTTTCGAGAGGTTTGTCACTCGTTGTCGCACCTTGACACATTTTGTCACAATGTGGTATGCTTTCACACGTTTTCACACGCTTGAATGCACCATTTCAACTTATTCACCGACTAACTTTTTATTATGCTTTAAAATTTATTTTATCTTGCCTAATTATTGTTTTGTAGGTTGAAATGGCCAACATCAAAAAGTACGATTAAACTAAGCGTGTGCCCTCCCAGGGATTCGCTGGATTACAATGAGAGAGGAAAAAAGATTAGTTTCGTGCTAACTTTCAAATTCAACAGAGGCCTTTGGCCTACCATTATGCTTGGAAACTTAGTCATGTGGCGGAAGTGGCGCGAGTCATCTTGCGTCGTCACAATTGGAAGCATTTCCTTACCACAAATGGTCACATCAATAAGGAGCTGGTACGTATTTTTTATGCGACATTCGTGGTGGTAAAAGGGAGGCAAACTTCATTCGAGGTAATGGTGAGGGGGTGAAGATTACTTTCAGCCCCTCAGACTTGGCGAGGTATATGGGGGAGTTTCGAACCTCGAGTCGTTGGTACAATTTGGGGACGGGAATATTTATGGGCTTGATACATTAATCCAGGTGCTGGCACCTGGAGAGTTTTGGACCGACAAGAAAGCATTTCGTGCGGTTTTCATGGAAGATTTGTCCCGATTGCTATACTATATCAATGTACACTCCTTTATGGTCACGAGTAACCAATAGGAGGTGCGCCATAAGCATGCGACATTCATCTATGCTCTCTTGGGCAACATCAATTTGCCTAACATTTTTTGGATACGAGGCACGCTACTTCGAAGGAGAAAGCCCCCGATATTCCCTCCCATTTCATTCCCCCATCATTTAGATTTGTTTAGAGCACGGGATCCTAATGCACCCTTATGCGGCGACCGATCCTAATGCACCGGGATCCTCTGGTGGTTCCGGTTTATGAGTTTTATTGTTGTAATAGGAATTCTTCTTTTCTTTCTTTCTTTCTTTCTAATTTTATTGTATTAACTTTTTAAGATGCTTTTGCTTTATTAACTTGTTTTGTGAAATTGTGAGATTGGAAATGATAACGTGGTTGTTGGTTATCTATTGAATTTTGATGTGTGTGACCCTCCACTTTTATATAATTAAATGTTCACCATCAATTTATCTAGCATTTGCACTTCACCCCCTCTATAGTATTATGGATTACGACATGATTTCTTTTAACTTAATTCTTTATGTATATATTTATGTTTTTCTTTTGTTTGTATGGGGCTCATGTTGACTACCTCAGGGATCACTCCTTATTGGGGTGATTTATTTTTATCCCTCTCTTTTTCATAGTGTCTTTAATTACAGTGAGGATAATGTGCGCAACAAGTTAGAGTGTGTGTGATTCTCGATTTATATTTTATCACCGTGAGTCATGTGTATATTTATTAATTAAAATTTACAAAATTAAAAAAAATAAAAATAAAATAAAAAATTCAAAAATTATTTTCTTTACTTCTATTCTCTTTCTTGGGCCTCTTGCCTTAATTTTCTATGATAAATTTAATAATTGCTCTATCCAATTGCTAATTCATTGAGGCATTTTCTATTTCTCTCATATTATTAAACTTTAGTCCTCAAATTATTCAATATTGGGAATAAATGCATGAATTAAACCTTGAAAACCCACAAGCACTTGAGCATACTTTATAAATGATTTGGTAGGACAATTATGACTTGTTATCTTTTTGTGCTTTATGTACACTAAAATCGAGCGAGCTTTGTGCTATTCTTCGTTTGCAAGTGTTTATACATTCATTACTCTTTCCTTTTTGAAAAATTAAATTTGTCGGTAATCTCACTATTCTTTCATTGACCGTTCATTAATTGTTCATATATGAAATGTGCTACTTGATCATGATTTTCAAATTTGTTTTGACTCGAAAATTGCGTAAACTTTAAGAAAAGATTATAGACCCTCTTTGTTATATCAATCATACTGACCTTAACCTCACCTTATATGTTTTGACTCGCCAACCTCTTTTAGCCTTAATATTGCCTTTCGTTTCATAACCCAAAATCCCATAACCGACTCCACATTGGAGTTTTTAAACCGTATATATCACCTTCCATACCTTTGTTTGGAATAATACTTGGGATTGAATGATGTTCTTGTTATGTGGTTGCAACTGAGCATGTTTGAGTGAAAAGAAAAGAGAAAAAGTGAAGAAAATAAAGAAAATAGAAGAAACGAAAAAGCAAAAAATAAAATAAAAAGAAAAAGAGAAAGAGAAGAAAAAAAAAAAGAGAAAGTATTTTCATTTTGTATATAATGTTCAATAATCTTTGTCACTTTCCAATGTTATATTCAATGCTTGTTATGGAAATCATTTTTCAATTTTGAAACTGCCCATTATTTTCCATTATTCCAAGCATTTCATCCCTAAGCACCTTTGAATCCGTACATATTCCCTTCATTTCATAACCTCAACCCCAAACCTACATTATAACCCATAATAGTCCTACGTGATCCTAGGGTACATGTGATTCAAATGTCATAATAATCGCGATGATCTGTGAAAATGCATTTCACCTATTTAATGATGATATTATTTCATTGAGATTACATATTTTTCATTTTATCTTCATTGATGACATGTGTACGACCTAGTTTCTATTTACATTTAATCATTATTCACGTATGTCACATGTGTTACACCCCATTCCAAGTTTTTTTTAGTGTAGTATCCGGAGAGGATTGAGTGGAAGCATACTCTAATTTTTATCCGGGGTATAGGCGTTTTTACCGAATCAAAGCTTTTACATATGCACGCACATCACTAACATTTAATGTTTTTAATTCCATGTAGTTATGCTTTTAATGTTGATAGTTTTGGATTATTGGGCAAAATTCTCGTTTTCTTTGTTAATAATATGTTGAAATATTTAGTTATTGTTGAGCTTGGCATATTGGTTGGTTGGACCTATTTTGAGAAAATTTGATGTTTGTGGGTTTTATCACTGAAAATACTCACGAGATAACACTCGTCCACTAATATAACCTAGGAGTTTAATGGTTTATTGCATATGATAATGCAATCGATCGCCCGCAAAAGTGCCATTTATATATTTTATGCATATATAAGTTTTGTTTCGCCATCTATTGGACTGTTTTTTTTTTTTCATCCTAGGGACTAGCAGTGTCTAAGTTAGGGGGGGTGATACGTGATGAATATTGCATATTAACACCTGTTATCTTTATACATTCTAGAACTTTTGTCTCCATTATTGCCTATTTTATGCTCATGTACTGTATAACCTCAGTTTTTGTAGCGCCCTCGATCCTGATTTATGGGTTACCCGTGGGTCAATCCGGTCCGACTCGAACGTTAGGTGTGAAGTACAATGAAACAACCTAAATAATGTTTCTAGTCCAGTTTTATTTTAATTAATATTTCACTTGTTAGCATGTGATTCCAATTTTCAAGATAAATGTAACAACCCAGATTTTTTTATGGGTATTTTTAAAAAAAATTGGAATAATTCGAAAAAAATAAATTTTGAATTTTATAAATTTTATTGGTTAAATATGTTGGTTATGATTTTATAAGAATAGAACTTCAAGCGTAATTGAAATCGGATTTAAAACGAATTTTAAATATTTTGCCTTATGGCATTTTTAAGGGAAACTGCCGGATATTTTGCATGATCGATCGATCGATGATAAATAACAAAATTTATTTATATTTTTAACCCCTAAACTTACCTATATAAAGGAAGCTCGGGACAAGTTTTCTAACACACCTTCCTTATTAACCATTGGCAGCTAACCCTCTATTTTCTCATCATCTTCCACCTCAAAAACCCAAACCTCCATTAAAATAGATTTTCAAGCTTAATTTTGAGGGTCAAAACATAATTATTTCAAGGTGGTTCAAGAGTTTTTTTCGATCAATTTTTTGAGGAGAACTCGAATCTCTCGTCAATTTCTACATCTAAAAACCAGGCATGTTTATCCTATTATTTTCCTTTAGTGTTATGTGTCTTGATTATAGCCTCCATTAAAATTCACGTGTTCTAAAATAACTTAATGAACATAATATTTTGAAGAAATTAATTACGGGGCTGTTTTGTGAAAATAATTAATAATACCAAATAATTATGACTTTGTTGTTATTTGGATTGTATTTACTTAGTTGGTGATATTGTGGGCATACACATGTAGAGGAGCCCGTAGTAATTTAATTTGGATGTTTATGTAAAAAATTCTTAAATTAATTAAATTACTTGTGCTATAAAATAAATAGCTATAATGGAACTTGCGAATAATAATGATTCGAAAAAATCATAATAATTATGTGTTCTTATTTTCCCCATATTTAGATTAAAAATTATTTATTGGGAATTTAGTGTTGTTAAGAATATTATCATAAATTGTAAAATGTGTCACTTATGAAATATTATAATATTGAATATTTCGAGAACGTTGGTATTTTAGATAATTAGTTTTCACCCCTTGTTATCGTACACTTGTTAGGTATGGGACTAATAAGTGGGCCTTAGTTGCGATTTATGCTAATTAGGTATGGGACTAGTTAATATAAATCTATGCAGGTTATGTAAATTGGGGTGAGGTCAAATTTCTCTATATTTACCGTTGTTGTGATAACCTATGATTAATATCTAGGTGAAGTAAAATTGTTATAATCATCATTTATTAGTGATGGGATAAAAATTGTGTTTTGGGAACTTTTAATTAGGACTAAGGAATATTTTGAGGATTTTCACATCGCTTTTAAGGGTGGAAAAAATTTATGTGAATAACTAGTATGAGAAATTTTGGGAAATTAATACCGCGAGAATAAAACTGGTATTAAAATTTATTGGCGACATAATGTGTCCAGGGCCGATAGTTTAACCGAGTCAGAGGACGATTTATGTCGTTTTGTGTATGGAACCTTGTCATATCGCGAGGATCGCAGGATAAAAACGGATCAGACGGTGGACTTGACAAGAGGATGTGTGTGTGTGTGTGGAACCTTATCATATCGCGAGGGTCGCAGAATAAAAACGGATCAGACGGAGCACTTGACAAGGGGATGGGTGTTGGTAATATTATAATGTCATTTTGGTGTAAATCACTCGTGGCGGAAGGACCGCTATACCTAATAATAAAGTGAGAACAAATCATCCTGGTAAATTCAAACACATTAACATCGTGGGACTTGGGTTAGTTTAAAATAATATTGGTGTGGCACATTTAAACCTTGTGGGTACTTAGAAATTTATTGTTGAGGATTATAGGCTCTCTTTTAATTAAAAGATTCTATTGTCTGGGTTCAAGGACCCTAATTGAAAGGAGTAGCCGGTATTCATGCTCAGGGCTTTGACTCTGACACATGCATTGATTAATATTTTCAGGAATTAAATTAAAGTAGCTGCATATAAATTACTGGAGATCATTCGGAAGTGCAGCTGGAGCTATATTATTATTTTAGTAATTTATTTATTCTCCTATTCAGTCGTATTTATTGTGAGACTATATTTGTGGTTTTACTGGGCCTTTCGGTTCCAAAGTTGTCTTAAGATTTCAGTTGGGTTTGATTTATTGTAATAATTGAGATATTCAGAGATTGCAAGTGACGGACTTTATATCGCACTTTGGTGATAAATCATCTGGATGTTCAAAATATTTGGGATTGATTTAAAATATTCATCTTGTGGATTAAAGTTTAATATGTCTCACATTTGTCGCACGCTAAGGATGATATTTAATTTATTAACGCCTGGCTTAATTTTGGTGGCGACCGATGCCAGAATTTAGCGGGGTGTTACAGATGGTATCAGAGCATAGTCTTAGATCTCGTAGGTTATGAGTCCGTTTAGCTTCCGCGTTACCGATCTTTGATTCCCTTTATTGATTCGTACTTTCTAAAAATAGTGATCCTAGCATACGTGTTAGTAAAGTGTGGAAATAGGAATGTCGATGAGAAGGATGCGTTAGCATTTCGATAACTTGGAGTTTTGTGGTGATTGTGGTAATTGAGGTTAGAATTAGTAATCTCTATGCGAGTAACGTTAAAGGTGATTTGGAGATGAGAGTTATTTTTGGTATTGTTAGAGCAAATTGCTGATCACTGTAACTATCAATTTTTATGATGTGAAGAAATTTGAGGACCTTGGTGTTTAAATGACTTTTGAAGATTTAATCGGGTGATGATTCGTGATTGCGCGTGGTACGACGTTATTTTCATAGTTATGTGTATATATAGGTTATATACACTATATTTTCGACTGTGAAATTTTGTGTGACTAGGATTGGGCGTATGGGCTCCCGATTTTTGGCACTTTACGGGTAGGCATATGTGAGCCTTATTTTTATTTTATGCGATTGACTTTTCGTCAAATTTCGAGGACAAAATTTCTTGGTAGTGGGGAAGTATGTAACAACCTGAATTTTTTTATGGGTATTTTTAAATAAAAGTGGAATAATTCGGAAAAAATAAAAATTTGAATTTTATAAATTTTATTAGTTAAATATGTTGGTTATGATTTTAGAAGAATAGAACTTCAAGAGGAATTGAAATCGGATTTAAAATGAATTTTTAATATTTCGCCTTATGGCATTTTTAAGGGAAACTGCCAGATATTTTGCATGATCGATCGATCGATGATCCCAGAATTTGTGCTCAGCAGTTCGTCATCTTGACTAAATAACAAAATTTATTTATATTTTTAACCCCTAAACTTACATATATAAAGAAAGCTCGGGACTAGTTTTCTAACACACATTCCTTACTAACCCTTAGTAGCTAACCCCCTATTTGCTCATCATCTTCCACCCCTAAAACCCAAACATCCATTAAAACATATTTTCAAGCATAATTTTGGGGGTCAAAACATAAGTATTTTAAGGTGGTTCAAGAGGGTTTTCGATCAATTTTTCGAGGAGAACCCGAATCTCTCGTCAATTTCTACATCAAAAAATCAAGCATGTTTATCCTATTCTTTTCCTTTAGTGTCATGTGTCTTGATTATAGCCTCCATTAAAATTCATGTGTTCTAAAATAAATTAAAGAACATAATATTTTGAAGAAATTAATTACGGGGCTATTTTGTGAAAATAATTAAGAATACCAAATAATTATAACTTTGTTGTTATTTGGATTGTATTTACTTAGTTGGTGATATTGTGGGCATACACATGTAGAGGAGCCTTTAGTAATTTAATTTGGATGTTTATGTTAAAAATTCCTAAATTAATTAAATTACTTGGGCTAGAAAATAAATAGTTATTATGGAACTTATGAATAATAATGATTCGGAAAAAATCATAATAATTACGTGTTCTTGTTTTTCCCATATTTAGATTAAAAATCATTTATTGGGAATTTAGTGTTGTTGAGAATCTTATCATAAATTGTAAATTGTGCCAGTTATGAAATATTATAATATTGAATATTTCGGGAATGTTGGTATTTTAGATAATTAGTTTTCACCCCTTGTTATCGTACACTTGTTAGGTATGGGACTAATAAGTGGGTCTTAGTTGCGATTTATGCTAATTAGGTATGGGACTAGTTAATATAAATCTATGCGGGTTATATAGATTCGGGTGAGGGAAAATTTCTCTATATTTACCGTTGTTGTGATAACCTAGGATTAATGTCTAGGTGAAGTAAAATTGTTATAATCATTATTTATTAGTGATGGGATGAAAATTGTGTTTTGAGAACTTTTAATTGGGACTAAGGAATATTTTGAGGATTTTCACATCGTATTTAAGGGTGGAAAAATTTATGTGAATAACTAGTATGAGAAATTTTGAGAAATTAATACTACAAGACTAAAACTGGTATTAAAATTTATTGACGACATAATGTGTCCAGGGCCGACAGTTTAACCTGGTCAGAGGACGATTAGTGTCGTGTAGTGCGTGGACCCTTGTCATATCGCGAGGATCGTAGGATAAAAACAGATCATACGGCGGACTTGACAAGGGGATGTGTGTGTATGTGGAACCTTGTCATATCACGAGGGTCGCAGAATAAAAACGGATCAAACGGAGGACTTGACAAGGGGATGGGTGTTGGTAATATTATAATGTCATTTTGGTGTAAATCACCCGTGGCGGGAGGACTTCTATACCTAATAATAAAGTGAGAACAAATCATCATGGTAAATTCAAACACATTAACATCATGGGACTTGGGTTAGTTTAAAATAATATTGGTGTGGCACATTTAAACATTGTGGTTACTTATAAATTTATTGTTGAGGATTATAGGCTTTCTTTTAATTAAAAGATTCTATTATTATGGTTGATATGTATAACACTATTGTATGGGTTCAAGGATCCTAATTGAAAGGAGTAGTCGGTATTCATGCTCAGGGCTTTGGTTCTGACACATGCGTTGACTGATATTTTCAGGAATTAAATTGGAGTAGCTGCATATAAATTATTGGTGATCCTTCAGAAGTGCAGCTGGAGTTATATTATTGTTTTAGTAATTTATTTCTTCTCCTATTCACTCGTATTTATTGTGAGACTATATTTGGATTTTTATAGGGCGTTTCGGTTCCAAAGTTGTCTTAAGATTTCAGTTGGGTTTGATTTATTATAATAATTGAGATATTCGGAGATTGCATCTGATAGACTTTATATCGCACTTTGGTGATAAATCAGTTGGATGTTTAAAATATTTGGGATTGATTTAAAATATTCATTTCGTGGATAACAAATTAATATGTCTCACATCTGTCGCATGCTAAGGATGATATTTAATTTATTAATGCCCGGCTTCATTTTGGTGGCGGCTGATGCCAGAATTTAGCAGGTTGTTACAATAAACTACATGAGGGACTCATGGGGAGCACCCCGAAGTCCGAGTAAACAGAGCTGCTAATGAAACATAATTAAAGTACGCTTACCTATAAAATGCCCTCAGAATACGGAATCGCTCCTAACCTGCCGTGACAAAGTGGGGACATGAGCTTATGCCCAATGGGATGTATACAAATAGTATATAAACGAACGAAAAAAAGGAATATTCACACAGTACAAACACATGCATGCGAAAATATGTATACATTTACATATGTATATCTTGAAAAATACACATGTTAATGTATTAACCATTTTACTTCCCAAAACCTTTATTATCCAGATTAATTCACCTTAATCTTATTAAAGGATTTCTTTATTCATACTAAGCATTCTTGCTTTATTTAACACACCCAGTTCGACATTCGAAACCCTTTCATTTAATTTATCAAAACCCTTTCCTTTACCGGAAATTAACCCATTCTATCATTTGAATGTACTTTAGTATTTTCTTTGAAAATCACCATTTCAACATACACATTCGTCATGTTAGAAAATACTTATTTACCTTTCGAATTACAAATTCTTGTGTTAAATATGGGTTCACCATTTTGGTTGCTTAACCACCCATTTATCCACTTTCTTTACTTTTTTTCCTTATCTTATGGACGTTAGTAGATTTACGCATTAACTTGTCCATCTAGCCTTTATAGGTACATTTATTTCATTCATTAAAGTTAGGTTGTATTTACACGATTACCACACAACTCATTTTTTAATTTATATATTCCACATTTCATTTAATTGTTTCTCGGAATCCTCCTATACTTAATATTTATACGGGCTCTACACTGACTGCTATGCTCACCATCTACTCTGGCCAGTGATTTAAGGCTTTTCACCCAAGGGCTCCGGACCCTTATTGCTTTATTCCGATATCATCCAAGTTCCTTTTGTGTTTTAACATTTAACAAATATCCACATTATTCTATTTCCTTACTTTTACCCGACCGAAGCCAAAACCCGAATTTAACCGTTCGTTTTTCCATTAACACTTGAAAAATAATTTAATTCTCCTTTAAGTCCTTTATTCTCACACGCGTTCATTCTATGCCAAAATCATTTGCGCCTTTTAGCACTTAATTCAACTCCAATCACACTAATATAAAAACATTCGTCAATATTTTTATTCCATAAAAATGTTCGAACTTAAGTAAATTATCAATTTACCCTTTTGTGACAAATTTACAATTTAATCCTCTAAAAAGTGTTATTTTCTCAAAAATGGTTATTAAGTTTTCAACTTAAAATTTTAAATACCTTTCATCATTTTTAACACTTGATTAATGTCATAATTAACCCCAATCTCTTACTTACTACTTTAACATCTTTAATGCATAAAATCACCTTTCTTCATATTAAAGTATAATTTTCTCAACAATTTGAAATATACACTTTATTTATGAAAATTAGTATCTTAACACCCACTTCACTGCTATTCATATATTTTAACCCATATAACTTCCAATATTCACTTTACACCACAAATTATGTAAAACCATATATTTCATACATTCAACATGAATTTCACACACTTTAAATATCCATTAAAGTGAAAGTTTCTCCTTCTCATATTCATCTCCATTTTTCAAGTAGAAAATCCTAATGCATTTATTTGCTTAAAATTACACCATTTATACTTTAAAACAGCATTCTAACATATTTTATTACTTAAAATGTTAAAAACACATATTTTGAAAATTTATACATTTCAAAAGCCAGTAAAATCATCTTTTTGGAGCCCATTTTCATACAAATATTAAGATGATTATTAATCAACACTTAAATGAAAAATACATCAATCCTACATATATTTAGCTAATATATGTAACTAAACATGCTGAATTTATACTATATCAACCAAACATAAATCAAGCTAGTTTACCCACCTTAAATGAGCTCTAACAATGGTGTAAATAGTGAAGAGGATGGATGACCCCACCTTAAATGAGCTTGTCTCCATGAATCCAGTCCTCATCTTCATGTGAGCTCTTTTCAGTACCCAAGGAACTTTCTTTAAACTTCACCTTCAAATACCCAACAAACATCAAGAACATCATCCTCTTCTTTAAGCAAGTTGTCCTAGGGTTTTGACAAGGGTTTAAGAGCTTAGTCGTGGTCCCTAGTGGTCGTGAATGGGCTTGGGTGTGGTAGGAATAAGTGAGAATAATCTAGGACATATGGTCTCTTCCATGGGAGCTCAAAGCTTGAGAGAGAAGAAGAAGAAGAAGAAATCTGGTGGGTTTTGTGTCTTTCCCACTTACACAATTTTGGTTTTATGAACCCAACAACTAGACTATACCCAAAGAGGAAATTCTATCATCCCAAACATTTCCATATCAAGTATAGGGGTGCCCACTCTCGAAAGCGCATACAATCTAGGGGTTGAGGTTTTGACAGCACTTAAAATAATGGACAAACTGCCCGAGACCTACTATGGCCAGTCAACCACGGCTAGGGGGTCGGTCGACCGGACCCTGTGTTCAAAACTTCTTTTTTCCAAATTTCGACCCCATGACATTTTTATATATATTTTTAGCATCTCAAATGTTTGGTCAAATTTTGTTTCCGCTAACAAGGAAGCCTAAAAAAATCCGCAAAGTTCCACTTTACTATGTCGTGTACCGACACTATTAACGCATAATATTAACTGTGTCTGTGTCACGTCCATTCCTCGACTAATTCATGTCGTACTTCACCAACGTATTCGCACAAACTAATTTAATACGGTTATTCATCCATACAGACCATGCAACGTAAATTTCGTTTTAAATCACCATGCGTGACGCGTCACTTTATGTTAAATTTGGCTCACTACTCATGCATCTATTTTCTCCAAATATTTATTCGAATAAAATATTTAATTTCTCCAAATATATATATATATATATATATATATATATATATATATATATATATATATATATATATATATATATATATATATATATATATATATGCTCTGCATGGTTTATGTGAACTTTTGTAGGTATTGCATCGTTTAACGAAGCAAATAGTTGCATTTCGAGGAGGTTTTTTCGTCTAACACAACTTCAAGAGCATTTTAGTCATTTCATACTTCATCTCCTGCTCACTGGATTTCCATGGAAGCTTAGTTCATTGATTTAGCTTCGTGTGGCTACAAACGACACGTAGTTTCGAGCCCGGATGAGAAGTTATAGCTATTTTCGTAAATAAACTTGTCCCCTTTTGATGGACCAAAAGCCCCATAAAACAAAGCTCCGATAGACCAACCTTCAGACCTGAGTTGATCGATATTTCAATATTAGCCTATAAAGGAAGGCAGTGGGGAGATTCCAGTTCGATCGATCGAAGATTTCTATTTTTCGGTAGTTGTTCCTTTTCTTTTCTCTTTCCTTTTTTCTTTTACCAACTTACTATATAAGTTGGGTTTGGATTATTTTGGGAGATATCTAGTTTTATATCAAGTTTTATATGTATTTTTTAGGTTAGATAATAGGGTTTGAGAGGATTTTTGGGAGCTTCCTATTCTCTTTCCTAGGGTTTGCCCTTATGGGTGTGTAATCAACTATTCATCATCATTTTCATTAATTTAAGCTTCCATTGTTCATTACAAGCTTTGATAATTAGTTTTACTTGCTTTCATTTAATTCATGTCATTTAACATGCTTTGCAGGTAGCTTAATCTAGGTTGAGATTGTTAAACTCGCATGGGCTAATTAGTTGCTATGCTATGGTATGATGAGTTCAGGGGAGTTTTAATGAGTTAATTGTTCTTCGCATGACACTTAAGAGATTTACTGGTGTATATCACGTATGCGCCATATTTAAAACTTTTCATGTGTAATTCCGGGAATATTCGTTGACTCCGAACTCAAATTAAGCTTTCATAAGAATTTAGAGGATGACAACTCTGTGTTTAATTAATTGTCCAAATGGTATTAATCTTGTGAACGTTTGTATGTTCATGTAACCGTTTATGCTATTTAGTCCGTGTGAGGGAGACGATTCTCAACCTATAGTTTTACTCGTTTTGTTAATTTATGTTTAAAATACATGCATAGTTTAATGATTTGCTCACATATCATCTTTTACATTTTTATTCGAGAAGTATTAAATTAATAGAATTCTGAGAACTAGTCTCTGTGGATTCGATCCTTAATTGTCGCTACACTCCATAGTTAGCGAGCCAAGTCTTGGTTTTTGTTTGTGTAGAGTTATAAACACCTAATAACATATTTTACATAAACTAGCAGTTTATGTCGGCCACCACTAATATTCCTAATGAATTTAGGTCAATGACTTTAGGGATAAAACGGATTGGAAGTTATCTCAAAATATTTTTTAAAGACTCTCATCTCAGAAATTTTCTCACCTAAATTAAAATTAGAATTGACTATATCTGATAAACGTGCATAAAACTCATCAAAAGACTCAGACTCTATAGCATGGTAATAGTCTTAAACTGTGTGGTGAGGTTTTCAAGCTTAGAAGCTTTCACAGTATTGGTACCCTCACGAGTGAGGTGTAGAGTATCCCATGCTTCCTTAGACATGGTGCACGTCATGATGCGGTGGAACTCGTTAAGGGCGACGACTTTAGAAATGTCACTTAAATCGCGTGCGTTAAAGTGACTCCATTTTAGTTCCTCCTCTATCCAAGAGGTGACAGGTTCGCCATTGATCATAGTGGGTGGTGTCCACCCTCTTTCACACACAAGCCAAACGTGCTCGTTAATTGCTTTGCAAACTGATGTCATTCGAGATTTCTAGTAATAAATTAGACCCATTGAAAATAAGTAGCCTATTATATAAATTATCCATAAAACCCAAAATTTTAAAAGATCACACAAAAACTTAGTGTAACTAGCTTTGATGCCAATTTTAGAAAATTAGTATCCAAAAATATCCGTAAATAAATCAAGATTACACGATATTTTAGTACAACCCACTCTGATACCAAATTTAAGAACGCAAGGTTCGTATGGATAGTCTGTATATAAGGTTACGCATACAGAAATTCAAATTTTACCCAAATTTAATCTTGATTTGCAATTGGATGTGCATGCAATAAAGTGTTCAAAATTAATTATGCCAAACCACGCAAATAATCAAACCAAACAAACACAAGAAGAATATTAAGTGAAAATCACTTTCGGGCAAAACCTAGATTTCAGCACTATTTAAGAAATTGATAGATTCAGTGACTAATAAACTACTTAGAGCTCCACTATGTATAATGCACAATCTTTTATTCATCAACAGCTACGGCACAGTCCAGTACTGTCCACAGGAAGAGATTTTTCCTCGATATCTACCAATCAGCCTCAGGATGCACGATCATATCTTCTTTAGTAGTAGAGCCTTGACTCCATAAATTAGAAGTAAAATATAACTCTACATGGGTTTTATGCAAGTGTATGGAAACTTGGGTTTGAACAAACTCAACAAATCATATATGGGATAAATGATTTGGAAAAGAAAAGTGTTTATCTAAAACACAAAGATGAGAACTTTTGGTTAAAATATTAGGAATTCGTTTTCGCCAAAAGTCTTAAGAATCTTAACAAAACATGTTTTATAGAAAAAACATGAATTTTGATGAGACGGTCTCATTCGAACGAAAACACCAGTTTTGTTTTAACAAAATTTGGTCTCATCCGAACGATAGCTCATTTTCATTCGAACAGACTTCTAATGACCTTCCAACGAAACTGGACCTGCTAAATAGAGGATTCTCGTTCGAAGCTCATTCTAATGAGAACCAGTTTTGTTCTAACGATATCTTAATCTCGTTCAAACGAGATAAAAAATAAAAAAAAATCTAAAATTCATTTTATCAAATAGCCTCGATGTAAGAAATAGACATCCAAGAATATAGTTTAATTGAGAAATTAAACCACAAGTTGTATACCTCCCTGAAAGTGTTGGTGACAAATCCGAAAACGCTGCTCGGTCACTCGCATATCTTCCAATGCTAGTGGAGGTAATTCAGTTGTAGTGTTCGATTTGAAACTTCGGTTTGTAACAAGATACGCTAAAAATAGCAAAAATCCTAAGCTATCAGAAATTATTAAATCTTGCTCTTACACGTACCATTACTCAAATCTAAAATATATGCTTATTTTTATGTATATGCGCCCAAATTCTGGGGTGAGTCTAATTTATAAAATCTTATAGAGAATGTCTAGTGTACTATTATCAGATATGGTAAGATGAAAATAAAAAATAAAAAGATAAAATTATTCTATAGCCACAATTCACATAGGCCTTCTCCAAATTTGCATATATAATGTGACTTGGAAAATTAAAACATTATCAAACTCAACTCAACTCAACAAAGACTTTTTCCAATTATTTGGGGTCTGCTAAATGAGTCTTATTTTTTCATTCCATTCTATTTAGTGCAATATCTTCGGTTAAATCACATGATATCATGTCTTTTTTTTATAATATCCCTCCACGTCAATTTAAGCCTACCTCTACCCTTTTGACTTACCATCAATACTACCTAAATCACTCTTTACTATGGGGGAATCCATTAGTCTACACTTGACGTGTTTGAACCATTTAAGATGATTTTTTCTCAATGTATCTTCTATAGGAGATACTTTTACCATTTCATGAATTTGTTCATTTCTAATTTTATCCTTTCGAGTTTTACCACAAATCCATCTTAGCATTCGCATCTCCTCCACACTCATTTTAAGTACATTTTGTTCTGGGGGTGCACAACACTCTATTTTATATAATATGGTGGGTCTAATGGCCATCCTATAAAATTTCTCTTTTAACTTCAAAGGTATACACCTATCACACAGTCCGCCGGTAAAACTTCTCCACTTAAGCCAGCTTGCTTTAATCCTATGAGCAACATCATCACTAATATTTCCATATTTTTGGATAATCGAGGCTAAATAACGAAAATGACCATTTATAGGTATCCATCGACCCTTCAATTCCACCATATCCCTATTTATCTTCCTATTAATACTAAAATCACACTCCACATATTCTGTTTTAGTCTTGCTTATTTTAAATCATCTCATTTTTAGAGTTTCTCTTTATAATTCCAATATAGCATAAACCCCGTCTTAGTCCCATCTACTAAAACAATATTATCTGTAAATAACGTACACTACAGCACCTCATCTTGTATTTTCCCAGTAAACTCATCCAAAACAAAAGCAAAGAGATAAGGACTTAGTGTTGAACCTTGGTGCATACCTACTGTAATTGGGAATCACTACTTTCTCCAGTTGATGTTCTTACAATAGTCATGGCTCCATCATACATGTCCTTAATTATATATATATATGAGTCACTCCTTTTTCATATAGAACCCGCCATATTATATCTCTTGGTATCCTATCATACGTCTTCTACAAATCTATAAACACCATATGAAGGTATTTATTTTTCTCCCTATACCTCTCCATTAATATCCTCAATAAATAAATTGCTTCCATTGTTGACCTCCCAAGCATAAACCCAAACTAATTATCAGATACTGTTGTTTTTAATCTTAATTTATATTCAATCACTCTCTCCCAAAGTTTCATTATATGACTTATTATATTAATACCACGATAATTTGAACAACTTTGTAAAATAAAGAACAATGATTTGTCAATTCTTAAAATAGTACCTCATATAAGATTTCAAAAGTGGGGAAAGTTATAAAGGTACGTGAAGAAAGGCACGACAAAAGTTCAGTTACATTAACTTAAATTGCAACTAAATATCATCTAAATACCAAAGAGGCAATTAGAAAATCAAAATTCTTTTAGAAAGCTTTCAGTATCCAAATAGGCAATTTGAAAATACATTAGAAAAGTTAGAGGATACTTTTCATATTAGAATCATTAAACCTGACTTTTGCTTTGTCCACTTCTTTCACTAATTTGTCAACTATAAATTACTTATGAACACGTTCTCATAAATATACAAAAACATCTCAAATCAACCAAAAATTAATTTATTTTTGTTTATTTCAAACCCATTGTTGTAATGCCCGCAACCTCGCTCTATCAGGTTGAAGGGGTTGGTTCACTTAATATAACAATTAAAATATAAACGTATCTTTGTTAGGGCAAACCTATTAGGTTGCGACCTTGCCTCGGCCTCATCATCGGAGTATATAAATATTCACATTCATCACAAATATGAAAGCACGAGATAAGTATCTTCATTAATAACATAATCACTGTCCTTAATACATGATTTTAGAAACTTACTTGATTTGCATACAATTAACTTTACAATTTAGCATGTTTACATAAGAGCACTTGCCACAACTAGATATAGATCTAAATAATGATATGTCATAAACTTCAAAATAACTTAAAATTTCTTCTTTTTCGCAAATTCTACTTGTTTTCGTGGCCTCCCATCCTAAGGAAGTCAAGGAATGATATCAAATAACAGGGTAACAGTAAATTCAAATGTCCTCAACCCACCTGACTGTGTTAATATTTCATATAAATGTTTATATACTAACAAATTTAAAACATAGTAACACAATTCAACATTTAAAAATAAAAGGAGAGTAATGTGGTTCTCTAACGCCACAAATCCAAACCGCAAGGCATCGAAGTTCAAGAACCCAAACCGCCCATGATATAGATAGATTTGATGCCCCAATGCTCAATATATTTTGGTTCACCAATCACCAACTTCCATTAAAGGCTCAACATCCCTTGGTTTTCCCAAAAGTCTGCGACTTTAATTCAGCCTTAGACTTCTCAACTCTACAACCTTATTATGGGTTTCCATTGACACGAGCATGCCACATGTCATAACCTCCTCTCATGTCCACTTTTAAGATTAAGATTGACCGTCTGTAATTAACTCCATAAACTTGGTTGAGCTCTGCTAAAGTGCAAGTTCCATAACTTGTTTAGGCTCAATATCCCTAGGATTAGTCATTTTGACCTCGAGAACAAAGTAAGATCCCTTCTCCAGACATAATGCCCTGACCCGACACATCAATACCATGACCTCAACATCCGAATACAACGAAAACACATAACAAGCTGGGCACAATAATATACTTCATATGTCCACTACCTCAAAGAATGAGCTAGAGCTCCTGATCTCTAAATAGAAAGGGGTAATTAGTAAATCAGTAGTTTTAACCTGAAATAATTCATAACCCAGGTTTCCAAAGATCTAGGTTGAAAGCCCTGAAAATTCTTTTTAAGATGACAATAAATGTCTTCAAAAACTATTTTTACCTTAAGGCACCCAACCCCGAAAACCTGATAAGAGAAGTAACCTTATAGTAGAACATAAGATGAATAATACAAGTTTATAGCAATTTTACCCAGAAACTTAGAATATCACAAGGGCTCATCTTATTCATTAAGACATTGAAATTATGGTTTTATACATGAAAAAGGAAAATGATAAAATCCGTTATCAAAGGACTTAGTTCAATGAACAGTATGCTTTTCCCGCCTCTGACCATCTTTCCCTCACCAATAAATAGTACGCCTCATCATCCTTAATCTGGCAGCACCACATTTTCCTTTTAAATTCTCATTTTGTCTCTCTAAAGTGTTCTTAAGGGTTTCTAGCAGCCTTAGGAAAGATCATGGGTATGTTATTTATAGGAATTGATGGGGAACCTAGGGTTTCTAATTATATCACCACTTTTTTTTTAAAAAAAGGCCCCCTCTAAATAGGCTTTTAGAAGCTCTAAAACTTGGTATGCAAGAAATAAGTTGATTGGGCCACGCCATTAACCCACATGCTCGGATTTTTCTATCGGCCCTAGGTGTAAACTCTGCGGCCTCTATAACATATGTTGCAACTTAAGGGTTGGGGTCTTGACCTTAGTTAAACACTTAGTCTGTGGTCTTTTATGGTTCAGAGTCGTTATAACATCCCCAACTTAGGAAATTACATCCTCAAAATTTGAGGAAGAAGGGAGTAGAGTTTAATTCATACCTCAAAATAGTTATGAATAATTCTATCTGATTATGGACTTTAATTCCCATGTGGTTTCCTCCGCGACTTGGTAATTCCAAAACACCTTAACTAAGGAAACTTTCTTCATCTTCAGATCTTTCTCCTTCCTATCTACATTTTTAATCAGGGCCTTTTCATAACTCAAGTCTTCGCGAATCTTTATAGATTCATAATTGATAATATGGTAGTGTTCTCTAACATAATTCAGAATAGCTGAAACATGAAAGATATTATGTACACGAGACAAGTTTGGGGGCAAGACAAGTCTATATGATAACTTTATAACCCTTTCAAGTATTTTGAAAGGTCCCATGTAATACGAGTTGAGCTGACCCTTCTTTCAAAACCTCATCACTAATTTCCATGGAGAAACTTTATTAAACGAATGGTCCCTGACCTTTAATACTACGTCATTTCTCTTGATATCTGACCAACTTTTATTTTGTGCATTCTAAAGCCTTTTTTGTATGAGTTTTACTTTGGTTGCGATTTCTTCTACCAATTATGGTCCTAAAAGTTACCTTTCTCTAATTTTATCCCAACACAAAGGGTTATGACATCTCTTTCCATATAATGCGGTGTAAGGCTATATTTTAATAATGGCTTGATAACTATTATTGTAACCAAATTCCACCAAAGGTAAGTGGTATCTACAACTTTCTCATAAATCTAATACACAAGCCCTTAGTATATATTCCAAGGTTTAATTTGTTCTATCTATTTGCCATCCGTCCATGGATGAAAATCTACACTAAAATATAGTCGTGATCCCGTAGCCTTCTGAAAACTTTATTAAAATCATGAGGTGAATCTTTGGTCGAGGTATAACACTATGGTGACTGGCACTCCATAAAGTCTAATAATCTTATTTATAAAGAGATTGGCTAGCTAATCCACACTGGTCATGGTCTTCATAACTAAGAAAGTTTGCAGTCTTGGTAAATAAATCCACTATAACCCAAATGGAGTTTACCCCTCTATGTGTCTGTGACATTCCTACAATAAGTACTATGTATATATTTTCCCACTTCCATTCTGGATGAGGCAATGGTTGCATTAGCCCTGATGGTGTCTGATGGTCGGCCTTAACCTGCTGACAGACTAAACATCTGGCAATAAACTATGCGATCTCTCTCTTCGTGTTAGGCCTCCAGAAGTTCTCCTTTAAGTCTTAGTACATCTTAGTACTTGGGAGGTGTATCGAAAAACATGAGGAGTGAGCCTCTCTTCACACAATGGTCTTTATCTCCTCGATCCACATAATGCATAATTTCGTCCCAAATCTTATAGATTTATAGTCATTTAATATAACAACTGATTTCTCCCATGTTTTGAATTATTTGAGGATCTTTTGCAGTTCGGGGTCCTCGTACTGGGCAATCCTTACTCTTTCGATCATGGTGGGTTTTATAAAAAGGGAACTTAAAAGTCCACGACCTCAATAGCTTATGACTTCGATTCCTAATGACTCTAAATCTCTTAAATTGTGCCTCTTTTGCATTATTATCATGGTATTAAGAGACCCATTTCTACTTAGGGCATCGACCACAACGTTGGCCTTCCCGGGGTGATATTTGATGAACAATCTTAGTCCTTGATTAATTATAACCATCCACTTCGCTGCATATTTAAATCCCTTTAAGTGGAAATAAAGGTTAGGCTCTATGATCCTTGAAGATTTCAAAAGTCTCTCTATATAAGTAATGTCTCCAAATATTACGACAACTAACCCCAAGTCACGAGTGGGATACTTCTTTTTATGTGGCCTTAATTGTTTAAAAGCATAAGTAATGACTTTCCCATGTTGCATTAATACACGCCCTGGGTCGCGGCCTGAAGCATCGCTATAGATTACATACCCTCATCCCTCCTTGGGCCACAAATTTCTCTTTTAATTTCTGGAAAATTTCTTCACACTCCGGAGACCATATAAACTTCATGTCCTTTACTGTTAGTTGGTTCAGTGGCACAGTAAACTTGGAGAATCTCTCAATAAACCATATATAATAGCATGTTAGGCTGAGAAAACTCCTAACTTCTGTCACCGTAGTTGGCCTTTCCCAATCAAAAATTGTTGCGGCCTTCCTTGGGTTCAATGTCAATCCATCTTTATTCACTATATGGCTGAGGAAAATGACTTCCTCAAGCCAGAATCACACTTAGAAAATTTTGCATATAATGTTTCCCTATTAAGTATCTAAAAATATTATGGAAGTGTTCCATATGTTCTTCTGCAGATTTGGAGTAAATCAATATATCATCAATAGATACAATCGCAAACTTGTCAAAAAAGGGCCTAAAGACTCTATTTATTAAATCTATAAAGGCAGTGGGGGCATTAGTCAGTCCGAAAGGCATAATCATAAATTCATAGTGTCCATATCTAGTCCTAAAAGATGTCTTGTGAATGTCCTCATCCTTTATATTTAGTTGGTGATACCTTGACCTTAGGTCAATTTTAGGTAAATACCTAACATCCTTTAATTGGTTAAAAAAATCATCAATCCTAGGCAAGAGATATTTATTCTTCACAGTCACTCTATTTAATTCTCTATAATCGATGCACATCCTCATAAACCCATATTTTTTCTTCATAAAAAGTATCGGTTCACCTCAAGGGGAAGCGATGGGCCTAATGAAGTTACGGCCTTACAGATCTTCTAACTGTTCCTTTAACTCCTTCAACTCCGCAAGGGCTATAAGGTGCGTTTGAAATAAGTACGGTCTCATGTACAAGGTCAATGTTGAACTCAATTTCTATATCCGTGGGTAATCATAGAAGTTCTTCGAAAAAGACGCCTTCAAATTTCGCAGCCACTAGGACATTTCCTACAACAATCGCGGTCAGTTTTATATCCTTTGCTTGGGCTATATAGTCACAACATCCTCCTTTTAACATTCTTTTTCCCCTTCAAGGATGATATCAACAAAGGTTTCCTACTTAGTTTATTTCCTTTAAAGCTCACCTTAACCCCTTTAGGTTTACCAAATATGATATATTTTCTAGCATAATCAATCCTAGAAAAATTGATGGACAACCAATCCATGCCTAAGATCACATCAAAGCACTCTATTTCCATGGGAATTAAGTTGACCTATAAATGTTGGTTTCCTATTTTCGCGGCACATCCCCCGATGATGGTCGCTGCCCCTATCAATTCTTTTACTTGGGTGTAAAAAACTATTAGAAGGACCAAGGTTTGGGACCTTATTTTTAACTTATGTGCAAAAGTGGTGGATAAAAATTAGCGCGTGGCACTGAAATCTAAAAGTGCGTAAGAATTTATATCATCAATAGTGATAGTAAATGTTATAACGTCCTTGACCTGTTAACATTC
Organism: Sambucus nigra; assembly: GCA_949130495.1. Lineage (NCBI taxonomy): Eukaryota > Viridiplantae > Streptophyta > Magnoliopsida > Dipsacales > Adoxaceae > Sambucus > Sambucus nigra. Next base: position 395,379,476 of record OX422215.1, read on the forward strand.
ATAGCAAAGACTTTAATCTGAGCCTGCGACTTCTTTGTATCTTTTTGGGGCACTCGACAGTCCTTAGCCTTCTGGTTTGGCTTGTCACGGTTGTAACAGATCATTTCCAAAGGGAAACTCTTAACAAAGTGTCCCTTCATGCTGCAGTTGAAATAAGTGACAACCACACTATTCGCCTTCTCAAATTGTTTATTCTCTGCAGCCTCTGGGCTTATTGTCACGATTATCATCTTTTTTGGTCCCTTTATCTCTTCACTTACTCTTCTCACCCATTCCTTTTTCAAAGCCATGTTTCGTGATTTGGTCCACTTATACCAATTATGTGTATGCCCGTCACCTTAAACCAATAACTCTGCTGTGAAGTCCACATTTTAGCCCCCTTTTAAATTTCTTGGCCTTATTTTCCTTTGTATTAATGGCATGTGAAAAAAATGCAAAAGACCCACGAACTTAGCCTCGTATTTAGCTACAAATATTGATCCTTGAGTTAGCTCCAGAAACTCTACCTCTAGATTTTCCTTGGTCATGGTAAGGAAGTATAATCCAAGGAAGAAATCTTTGAATCTGGTCCACCCATCGACTGTGGCCTCACCTGCAAGCCGAGTCCTTTTAACCATCGTCCACTAGTGATCAACCTCTGCCTCAATCATGAATGTCGCAAAGGACACTTTTTGCTCCCAGTTGCAATTCAGCACCTCAAAAATATTTTTCGTCTTCTTTATCCAGACGTTAAACTTTAAGGGGTCAGGCTCACCTTTAAAAGGTTACGACCTCAACTTCTTGAATTTTTCTATAATGCAACAAACGGGTCTTTCTTTGGTTATTCTTATCGTCATTGCACTGGATAGGGATTTTGAGAACCTAACCACCACCTCTTTCACTCGATCCATGTGTGTGAAAATAACTACAATGAATGAATTCAAGCAATTGAAATCAAACAAATAATAAAGAAATCTCACAAAAAAGGATTTACATGTTTTTACAATTGCATACATCCACGAGGTGTTTCTCTCTTTTTATTACTTCTTTTTAATACTTTAGGAAGAATATACATCAACCTTTTCCCTGGGGTGAGGGTTACATTTATAAAGATATAGGAGGTCAAATCGTGTTGGACTTCTCACAAATGTTGGTTAAGCCGCTTTCTGATTTGCATTCATCTCCATCGAGATATTTGGCAGTGGGATTGGCTTATTCATAATTATCTATCATGATATTTATCAATAAACTTTGAATTGTACTCCCTTCCGAATCGAGACCCTATTTGGGCCGTTATGTTTGGGTCACTCGGTTTGTACCCCATAATTACCCCTAAAACTCTTTTGCGTGAATGAGTTGGAGAATTTTGAGAAGCTACCCGACCCAATCGGTTGGTCGGCCCACCTGATTAGTTCTAAGTCTTGCGCGGTCATGCTTCGTAATTATTACATTATAAAAAGGGTACATTGGTAATCTTTTGAAAATGAACTGACAGTTGCATTAATGAATCTTGGGTTCTGTTCCCATATGATTGGACATTTGGGATTTCGTTTTGTATTTGATCAAAACTTTGCACCGCCGTTTGCATACTTCAATTTATTTAAACAAACGCTTGGAACTTCATCCCTCATACCCTTTACTTGTAAGTCTTCTTCATCCTTAGCTTTATTTTCCTTCGTCGTTACTGAATAATTTATTCTTTCAGGGCGTTTTCATTTCTTCGAGTTCCCTTTCTGATCCATGATGAAAATGGTGTACTCCATTATTGAAAAAACTGTGGGGGAATTCAAAAAACATATTCAATTCATCCTTGTATAGTTATTGAGTGCGCTATAGTTCCAAGATATTGTAACACTATTAATAGTGGACATTGGTTACACACTCTCTCAGTGGCTGAAGGGGGAATAACTTTCTCCCAAATCAATTATTTATGGAGTTTTGCGAGTTTTTTGAAGTGGTCCCTACTCAATTTGCCCTAAATACTTTGCTAATCGTCAACATTGTCAACATAATTAATGAGTTGTATGTGACCCGTATAGGGATTCCAAAAATTAGAGATTGCTACTCCTAGTCCCATACAACAAACATAGTACTTTATCTGAAGGTGGGGAAGGCTAATAGGGTTTTAGTTTTCAACCTTATTGATTCCAATAAGGGCTATTGGAATCAAGGTTTTATTTCCAGAAATGATAGCATCCACCTCTTCTTGAGGATGAATAATATCAGGGGGTTTTGTGTTGGGAGAGAGGAAGGGATATAAGTTAACTTTATGTTTATTCTTTACACTTTTTATTATGCTCATTAATGTAACCAGTGATGATGATATTCTTCTATTATTTGTTCAACTCAATCAAAGAAGAAAGACCCATCTCCTTCTCAATTCAACATAGAGGATCTCATCAAAGTTTCGAATCTGAAAAGGTCGTTGGTTGCAGGTGGGTATCACTCAAGGCTGGCATATTTTCTTCTAGGGTACAAAAATTCCACCAATAGTTTTACTGCTTGTCTAGTGGATTCAATCCCCAACGTGCCCATTCCTTCAACTAGTGAGGGGTCTTCCACTTTCTCCTCCTTTGACTCATTGAAACTTCATACAATCTTGTGACACCCCGCCTAATAAAATACCAGGTGATCACTGCAATATCAAATTAAAACAGGAGTCTCATATGGTTCGTTCTTAGCATCACTGTCGAAAAATAATTTTATTACTAATATCCAATTAGGCTGGCGTCAAATTTTTAATTAACTAATCTTTTTAACCAAACCATTCAAATAAAACCATTACAACAGTTTATATGCAGCAACTGAAATGAAATAAAATAAAATAACCGAACACTCGGTACAGTAATACAACCAAATCGAATGCCGCACTAAAAGGCGATAAAAGAATAAATGAGTACAGTTGGGACATAAGACCGAATGTTGCTACAATACCTCCTATCTAGATCTCAATGATAGAAGCGTCTAATATAAACCTGCTTGCATCCACAGCTGCTGCAGCAAACGTCCGACTCGAAAGAATTATCATCCAGGCGTCCTTGTGTCTGGACACCTATATGTGACACCCCGACTAATTAAATACCGGGTATCTACTCCTTTATTCAAATTAATACAAAATGTCAAGTTGGTTCAGTTCATAGCATCACTGTCGAAAATGTTTTAATAATTTCTAACCACATAATATTTAAAAAGTGAGATATCAATTTCAATTAAATCCGATTAACATACAACCAATTTAGATTGTGAAATGCTAATATAACAACCCCAACATAGTCACAATAGAATAACCATTGAAATAATAATGGGTTTGGAGGAATACTCCTCCAAATAATCTAAATACTGAATACAACCGAATACAAAGTCTGAATCACATATTAATTACAACCCAAAATCTGAAATAAAACTGAATAAGTAAGATGTATCTAAAAGAAAAGGGGCGACATGCCCTACAGATGAGTAAAATAGAGTCAGGGTAGAAATTGGAGGCGTCTACTATCGAGGTCCTGTAACTTCCACAACAGCTACAGCACGTCACTGGAATGGAACTCCTACACTTGGTGTCCTCGTGGTTAGGCACCTAAAAAGTTTTTACAAGAAAATAGATTTGAAAGCAAACGGGTCAGAGCCCGATTATGAAAATAGTTTAAAATACAGCAAGTGTTTAATGTCATTAAACAGTGAATATAAAATACATGATAGTGCGTGCACTCACATGAGTTCCTCACCTCTCAACTAATTTGTGCACTCCTATCGTACCCGTACCCGTTCTAGTTATTCCCGTATCTATCTAGTCCAATACACAATCTAACATTACTTACGATTCACGATTTAATTCCCGACATCTTAATTTAGACAGAGTGTTTTTCTTTTCTTCTTAGTTCTCAAAATTAGTACTACTACTCATTAGGGATTTTCCATTTTTTTTAACTCTACTAAAATGTTGCTATTATTCACACTTATATTTATACATGACAGTTCATTTCAATTAATAGTATATTATTCTCATCATAAATATACAATACTAGCACCCCTAGACTAAGCAGCGGTGCACACATACTCTGCTATCGAATCCCGGTACATCATGTACATAAGGACCACGTATTTTGAATCTCTCAGGAATCGTTTCAATAAACAACAATCACACATAATGGAGGCGAACATAGTTCACATCACATGGGTCACGCACATACCTATGCTCCCATGATCAACTGACTTATTAAATCTTCAATAAGCCATTCTCTGACCTATGTCCTCGAGGTACCAATCTAAATCCCCCCATAGGCACACAAAGATTAGATGGCCCTGAACGAACGCCGACCTCCCGTGATAGCAAGTATGATAGGTATGTTATACACAGATAAATGCGTATACTGAGTATTAACACATCTTAGATATCTTATAATATTAATAGAGGTATATTTCTCATCCCTATACTCTCATTTAATGTTACACATTTACAAGTCCCCGATTAATATACATTAGAGTTGTCAGCCCTTCTCATGTCGTAATTATAGGTACTTATTTCCTATCCAATTAATGTCATCCGGTTTATTACAAAATTCTAAGTTTTACTCCTCAACGTACTCAACTCTCACAACTATACCCACTGGTCAACAAGGGAAGGTTAACACTCAGTTAAATAAGTTTACTGGAAGTTTGAAATAATATCAGGCCTAAAAAGATCATTATGTCAACTCGTTAGAAGTCTTGTTCGAACGAGGTTGTTCGAACGAGGATCGTTTGAACGAACTCGTTAGAAGGGATACTGTCATCTCGTTAAAAGCTCGTTCGAACGACCTGGGCAGGGCTTCTAACGAGATGGCAGAATACGCCCAGAAATTTTCCAACTCATTTTTTTACATCTTTCTCTTCTCTAAATTCATCCTAAGATCATCCCAATAACATTTCAATGTTCTTAAACCACTCTAAGCCCTCTTAGGTCACTTCTTAACATATTTTTTGGGTCAAATCCTCCTAATCAACATGCAACTATCATTAATCCCAAATTTTACCCCAAACCCTATGAACATGAACCCAGAATTTTATTGTGCCTAATTACCCATCATAAATCCATTTTTAAATCATCAAAGTTAAGTTTTTGGATACCAAATTTGTCCATAGTCATTCTACATGCAATCCCTAACCCAACTTTAGAGTTTCTATAACAATTTCATTAGGTTTTCCTCAAAACTTTCAAGGCAAAAACAGTTTCTACACTAAACATGGAAGAAACATTCATTGAACATAATAATATCAAATCACTTGCATTAAATCCAATATTATGATTCGTTGTTGATGATCAAGGTTGGCTCTCTCAATCCTTTCCGATCAATAATCCTTTCAAATTTCTGGTGATAGGAGATGGTTTGGTTTGGGAACCTTTTTCAACTTCTCTCTAACTCCTCTCAAAACTCCCGTAGTCCACTCTCTTGCCTTTTGTTGGTAATGGCCTTAGTGGCCTCTTTAAAAATATATAATTAACCTCTAAAATTCGTGGATTTTAATTCCTCAATTTTTAAAATTACCAAAATAGCCTTCTAGGTTGCCGGTTTGGCCTAAAAATGCCCCGGGACCCAAACTAAACCCCCGTCTAGTGTTTTCTGACTATTTCGACCCTTCCGGACGCGTTGGCGCACTCAAAATGATCATTCGGTTGATAAAACTAAAATTTACTTTTTAATTTAAATAAATTCATTCCTGACGCGACGCTAACACGCGCGTCCCAACTAAATTTCCCAAATTATCGTATTTCTGCCTCGTGATAATTTTAATATTTTCAATACTCATATATTACCATATATACTCAGGAATATTCAATTTTAACATCATACTCAAATACCAACACACATCTCGCTAGTATTTACATCCGGATTAATTCCCAACTAATTCTCATTTAATTCAATTAATCCCTTAAATAAAAATTAATAAAAATTACGGGGTATTACATACTTCCCCCCTAATAATATAATTTCGTCCTGAAATTCAGAACTAATGAACACCTGGTAAAAATAGCTCTGGATAAAGTTCGCGCATTTCATCCTCGCGCTCCCATGTGGACTCCTCGGCATTATGATGCCGCCACTGCCCGCATACTAATGGTACTATCTTCGACCTCAGTTTCCTCTCGCTGTGGTCCAGAATAGCAATCGGCCCCTCCTCGTAGGAACTATCAGGATGAAGATCGATGTCCTCTAAAGCAATGTGGGTATGGGCCAAATCGTCCCTAAGATATTTCCTTAGCGAGAAAATATAGAACACATCATGAATCCTATGCAAGTGCTCCGGTAACCCAAGTCTATACGCAACTGGCCCAATTCTCTCGATGATAGGAAATGGCCCCATGTATCTTGGTGCCAGTTTTCCCTTCTTCCCAAAACGCATAATCCCCTTCATATGAGATACTCTGTGTAACACCTGGTCCCCACCTTGAATTCTCTTATGAACCTCTTGGCATCAGCATAGCTCTTCTGTCGGTCATGAGCTACCCAAATACAGCTCCGTATCATCTCTATCCTTGCCGAAGTGTCCTGAATCACTTCCGGCCCAAGGAGTTTGTTATCTCCCACCTCTAACCAACATGCTGGGTAACGACAAGGTCTACCATACAACGCCTCGAATGGAGTCATGCCAATGGTGAACTGGTAGGAGATATTATAAGCAAACTCCACCAGTGGAAGGTACTGTTCCCAACCACCTCTAAAGTCTAGGATGCACATACGCAACATGTCCTCTAACATCTGATTTGTTCGCTCCGTTTGCCCATCAGTCTACGGGTCATATGCCGTACTCAGCCGCAACTCCGTACCCATGGCTTCCTGGAAACTCTCCCAAAATTGTGAAACAAATATCTTATCTCGGTCAGACACTATATTTAGAGGCACCCCGTGAAGTCTCACTATTTCTGTAATGAAAATATAGGCATACTGTCTCATAGTATAGTCTGTCGTTACGGGCAGAAAATGAGCAACTTTGGTCAACCTACCCACAATTACCCATATGGAGTCGTGGCCCCTCTGTGATGTAGGTAACCCCGTGATAAAGTCCATGGATATGCTCTCCCATATCCATATCGGAACTTCTAACGGTTGTAGAAGTCCTGTCGATTTATGATGGTCCACCTTTACTAGCTGACAAGTGGCGCATTTAGAAATGAACACGGCGATATCTCTCTTCATCCCGCTCCACCAGTACTGTCGTCTCGTATCTTGGTATATCTTATCCCCACCAGGGTGTACCGCGAACCATGAGCCGTGCGACTCTGTCATTACCTCGTGTCGCACGTCTTCCCCTTCCGGAACGACCAGTCTCCCATTAAAGCGTAATCCCCCGTCTGAACTAACGGTATAGGACTCGACTCCCTCTGCTAGTAATCGAACTATCTGCTCCTGACAGAACGAGTCATTTGCCTGGGCCTTTATCACTCTCGTAACAATCTGAGGTGTAACAGTCATCACAGACATGAATGATCGGGCCACTGCATCCTGGTGTCCCAACTCTTTCCACTTAGCTTTCCACACCTCGGCCACCTCATCTACTGGCCTACAACTCAATGCGTCTGCTACCACGTTAGCCTTCCCTGGGTGATATTGGATATCAAACTGATAATCCTTCACAAACTCAAGCCACCGACGTTAACGCATATTCAGTTCCTTTTGCGTGAAGAGCTATTGTAAAGACTTGTGGTCTGTGAACAATCGAAATTTTTCCCCCAGGAGATAGTGTCTCCAAATCCGAAGAGTGAATACGACTGTCGCTAACTCCAAGTCGTGGGTGGGGTAATTCTTCTCGTGAGGCTTAAGCTTACGGGAAGCATAAGCTATGGCCTGACTCTCCTGTTGCAGCACACCTCCAAGTCCTTGTAAGGACACATCGATGTAGACTAGATACTCAACTCCCGGTCTGGGCAATGCTAACACAGGCGTTGAGGTCAATTTGTACTTCAACTCATCGAATGCCAACTGACAGGCATCGCTCCAGATGAATGGCACACCTTTGTGAGTCAGATGTGTCAAAAGACCCGCTATCTTTGATAAACCCCGAATAAACCTTCTGTAGTATCCTGCTAGGCCCAAGAAACTATGGATCTCAGTCGGTGTCATGGGCTGTCCCCACTCCCTCACCGCGGATACCTTCTTCGGATCAACAGATATCCCCCGGTCTGAAATGATATGCCCCAAAAACTTAACCTCCTTCAGCCAAAACCCACATTTTTCGTACTTTGCATAAAGCTCGTTCTGACGCAGCGTCTGTAAAACCTGCCTTAAATGTTCAGCGTGCTCCTCTTCTGTCTGGGAGTAAACCAGAATGTCATCAATAAAGACAATGACGAACTGGTCTAGGAACTCTCTGAATACCCTATTCATCAAGTCCATAAACACGACTGGAGCGTTGGTCAAGCCAAAAGGCATAACTCGAAACTCGTAGGAACCATATCTCGTCAAGAAAGCAGTCTTCGAGACGTCCTGTTCCCTGATATGCAACTGATGGTATCCCGATCGTAAGTCAATCTTTGAGAAGACGGAAGCTCCTCTCAGCTGGTCGAATAAGTCATCGATTCGGGGCAACGGATACTTATTCCGTATCGTGACTTTATTCAACTCCCGGTAATCTACACACAACCTCAACGATCCATCCCTCTTCTTTACGAACAACACAGGGGCACCCCACGATGAAGTACTCCTTCGGATAAACCCCTGACCCAACAACTGCTCTATCTGATCTCTTAGCTCTCTCATTTCTGCTGGATCCATACGGTAAGGTGCGCGGGCAATTGGCCGAGTGCCCGGCGTCAAATCGATAACAAACTATATCTACCTACCAGGAGGTAATCCAGTTATATCCTGAAATACATGAATAAATTCCCTAACAACTGGAATCGAATCGAGTGGTAATACCACTTCCTTAGAGGTCTCCTCCTCTATATAGTACAAGTGAGTGGGCGATCCTCCATCAGGGCGAGGCATCGCCACTAAAAATATCTCCTGCCCGAGAATGGCAAAAATAATACTCCTACTAAAATAATCAATTATGGCTCGGTACGCAACTAGCCAATTCATACCAATAATCACATCGTACTCAGTCATCTCTAATACTAACATATCAGCAGGTAAAGAAAATCTCCCGATCTCTATACCCACACCTCTACAAATAAGAGAAATCACGGAACCCCTACTCAATGGTGAATTTACGCAAGTAATCCTACTCTCTGCAGTGTCTAACAATCCCAAAGTGCGTGAAAATCTCGTGGCAATGAAAAAGTGTGTTGCTCCCCTATCAAATAAAATACGCCCCATAGTCCCCTGAATAGAGAACATACCCTCAATAGCAGGTGGATCTTGTGGGACTGCGTCATGCTGGAGTTGATAAACTCTCCCGTACTAAAGCTGTCCTTGCTGGACTGGGACTGCTGGGATGGGTGGCAAAGTTGGCATCTGCGGTGGTGCTGGGAGGGCGGCGGGAAACATAGGTCTTTAGGGCTTATGTCGAGCACCCTGTTGTTGCTTCTGTGGGGCCCTGCCCCTATCAGGACACTCCTGGCGCTTGTGGCCAATCTTGCGACAAGTGAAACATTTCCCCGGAAAATTCTCCCTCTTTGACCCTGCTGCCCACGGCCCTGGTGGCCGTTGCCATTCCTCCCCTGGCCGTGCTGGCCCTGATGAAACTGCTGCTGTTGGCCATGTTGGCCGTGCTGTCCCTGATAACCGTACTGACCCTGCTGGCCCTGAAGAAAATCTCCCTGACCATTTCTGAAACCTCCAGATCTAAACCTCTTAAAATCCCCCTGCTGGGAACCCTGATCTCCCTGCCTATGCTGACCCTGAGCAGATTGTTCCCCGCTGACACCATTTCCCCCTGTCCTTCCCTAATGGCTGGACTCTCCCGATCGCTTACTCTCTGACATGTGAAAGCGGTGGTCCTGGCAGTGAAGCAGTGCTGCATTAACCATATCAGAATAAGTGGCCAACGAGAGATTACCCAACAAGTGTTGACGGATCCTCCAAGTCAACCCATCCATGAACTTCTAAATCTTTTTCTCCTCGGTTGGAATTTCATCGGGAACGATGTTCAAGAGATTAGTGAATTCGGCCCCATACTCGGCCACGGTCTTCCCCACCCGCTTAAGGTTCATTAACTTCCTCCTCATTTCGGTGTGAACGGCTGATGGAAAATACTTGCGATCGAACCGCACCCAGAACTCCTGAATAGAAAGGATGTCTCTCTCCTCCGTGGTGGTAATGGACTCCCACCACTGCAACGTTGATCCTACTAGCTTAAAAGTAGCCAATATATGTTTTTGTACATCCGTGCACTCGTACATCCTCAAATGCCTCTGGATGTCCTTCTTCCACTGACTGAACACAACGACATCGGAGCTACCTGCAAACTCCGGAGGGTGTGCTTTCTGAAAAGCATCACGAACACGTTCCCAAGAAGACGGGAATGAGTGAGCTTATACTGGTGCAACTACCGGCGCCTGAGGCGGTGCCTGCTGCACAACTGCTAGGGCGACATTTACCGCTTGGGCTACAATAGCGGCAACCTCTGCGGCATTCAAGGAGCCCTGAACTGGTGCAGGCTGTGGCTCGGGCTGAGCATCCCTGTGAACTCGCTGTGCACGTCATGGAGGCATCTGAAATGAGAGTAAAGTCTTATAAGTTCGCAGTTATTATCTCAAAATAGCTGAAGTGCGAAACATACACAAAAGAATACAATAATCCTAAAATATAGGGCTCTACATCAAAGAAAGCTCAGCGGAAACACAACAAGCCGTACAGATCCTAAGGACACTAGAACCTGATGTTTTGATACCACTTGTGACACTCCGACTAATTAAATACCGGGTAGCTACTCCTTTATTTAAATTAATACAAAATGTCAAGTTGGTTCAGTTCATAGCATCACTGTCGAAAATGTTTTAATAATTTCTAACCACCTAATATTTAAAAAGTGAGATGTCAATTTCAATTAAATCCGATTAACATATAACCAATTTAGATTATGAAATGCAAATATAACAACCCCAACATAGCCATAATAGAATAACCATTGAAATAATAATGGGTCTGGAGGAATACTCCTCTAAATAATCCAAATACTGAATACAACCGAATACAAAGTCTGAATCACAAATTAATTACAACCCAAAATCTGAAATAAAACTCCATAAGTAAGATGTCTCTAAAAGAAAAGAGGCGACATGCCCTACAGATGAGTAAAATAGAGTCACGGTAGAAAGTGGAGCCGTCTACTATCGAGGTCCTGTAACTTCCACAGCACGTCACTGGAATGGAACTCCTACACTTGGTGTTCTCGTGGCTGGGCACCTAAAAAGTTTTTACAAGAAAATAGATTTGAAAGCAAATGGGTCAGAGCCCGATTATGAAAACAGTTTAAAATACAACAAGTTTAATATCATTAAACAGTGAATATAAAATACATGATAGTGCATGCACTCACATGAATTCCTCACCTCTCAACTAGTTTGTGCACTCCTATCGTACTCGTACCCGTTCTAGTTGTTCCCGTATCTATCTAGTCCAATACACAATCTAACATTACTATACGATTCATGATTTAATTCCTGACATCTTAATTCAGACAGAGTGTTTTTCTTTTCTTCTTAGTTCTCAAAATTAGTAATACTAATCATTAGGGATTTTCCATTTTTTTAACTCTACTAAAATGTTGCTATTATTCACATTTACATTTATACATGACAGTTCATTTCAATTAACAGTATATTATTCTCATCATAAATATACAATACTAGCACCCCGAGACTAAGCTGCGGTGCACACATACTCTGCTATCGAATCCCGGTACATCATGTACATAAGGACCACGTATTTTGAATCTCTCAGGAATCGTTTCAATAAACAACAATCACACATAATGGAGGCGAACATAGTTCACATCACATGGGTCACGCACATACCTATGCTCCCATGATCAACTGACTTATTAAATCTTCAATAAGCCATTCTCTGACCTATGTCCTCGAGGTACCAATCTAAATCCCCCCATAGGCACACAAAGATTAGATGGCCCGGAACAAACGCCGACCTCCCGTGATAGCAAGTATGGTAGGTATGTTATACACAGATAAATGCGTATACTGAGTATTAACACATCTTAGATATCTTATAATATTAATAGAGGTATATTTCTCATCCCTATACTCTCATTTAATGTTACACATTTACAAGTCCCCGATTAATATACATTAAAGTTGTCAGCCCTTCTCATGTCGTAATTATAGGTACTTATTTCCTATCCAATTAATGTCATCCGGTTTATTACAAAATTCTAAGTTTTACTCCTCAACGTACTCAACTCTCACAACTATACCCACTGGTCAACAAGGGAAGGTTAACACTCAGTTAAATAAGTCTACTGGAAGTTTGGAATAATATCAGGCCTAAAAAGATCATTATGTCAACTCGTTAGAAGTCTTGTTCGAACGAGGTTGTTCGAACGAGGGTCGTTTGAACGAACTCGTTAGAAGGGATACTGTCATCTCGTTAGAAGCTCGTTCGAACGACCTGGGCAGGTCTTCTAACGAGATGGCAGAATACGCCCAGAAATTTTCCAACTCATTTTTCTACATCATTCTCTTCTCTAAATTCATCCTAAGATCATCCCAATAACATTTAAATGTTCTTAAACTACTCTGAGTCCTCTTAGGTCGCTTCTTAACATATTTTTTGGGTCAAATCCTCCTAATCAACATGCAACTATCATTAATCCCCAAAATTTACCCAAAACCCTATGAACATGAACCCATAATTTTATTGTGCCTAATTACCCATCATAAATCCGTTTTTAAATCATCAAAGTTAAGTTTTTGAATACAAAATTCATCCATAGCCATTCTACATGCAATCCCTAACCCAACTTTAGAGTTTCTATAACAATTTCATTAGGTTTTCCTCAAAACTTTCAAGGCAAAAACAGTTTCTACACTAAACATGGAAGAAATATTCATTGAACCTAATAATATAAAATCACTTGCCTTAAATCCGATGTTCTGATTCGTTGTTGACGATCAAGGTTGACTCTCTCAATCCTTTCCGATCACAAATCCTTTCAAATTTCTGGTGATGGGAGATGGTTTTGTTTGGGAACCTCTTTCAACTTCTCTCTAACTCCTCTCAAAACTCCCGTAGCCCATTCTCTTGCCTTTTGATGGTAATGGCCTTAGTGGCCTCTTTAAAAATATATAATTAACCTCTAAAATTCGTGGGTTTTAATTCCTCAATTTTTAAAATTACCAAAATACCCTTCTAGGTTGTCGGTTTGGCCTAAAAATGCCCCGGGATCCAAACTAAACCCCCGGCTAGTGTTTTCTGACTATTTCGACCCTTCCGGACGCGTTGGCTCGCTCGAAATGATCATTCGATTGATAAAACTAAAATTTACTTTTTAATTTAAATAAATTCATACCCGATGCGACGCTAACACGCGCGTCCCAACTAAATTTCTCAAATTGTCGTATTTCTGCCTCGTGACAATTTTAATATTTTCAATACTCATATATTACCATATATACTCAGGAATATTCAATTTTAACATCATACTCATATACCAACACACATCTCGCTAGTATTTACATCCGGATTAATACCCAATTAATTCTCATTTAATTCAATTAATCCCTTAAATAAAAATCAATAAAAATTACGGGGTATTACACTATATATATATATATATATATATATATATATATATAGATATAGATATAGATATAGCAAGAGGGGAAAAATAGAGAAACGAGTCAGAGCCCGAGTTTTGAAAACATTTTAGCAAGTGCTTAAAATTCATATTTTAAAAATATGTTATTTCTCATATTTAAATTGGTATCGCTCTCACATGAGATACACCTCACCCCACTTCTAATAGTGCACAACTATCGCATACCTTTTTAAATAACCTAGTTAAGCTAGCCTGCCTAACTAATGTAATTACCCATCTTCTAATAATCCTCATCAATTTTAGTACTAAGGACTAAACTTCTCCCCATTCCCAATATTACGTTAGGTTCGTGCGTGGGGTGTCTTGCGAAGCGAAATCCAAACAAGGACCCCCCCGATACACTATTATGTGAAAATGTTGATCATCGGGATCCATTAAGCCTTCAACACATACCATATTTATACCATCCCATATTTATTAATAGTTCTCATTAGAACCTATGATCCATATTCATATAAATCCGGATATAAATCTACCGGAAGGAGTATATCACTTTTTTCATTCTTCTCCTTTTTATACAGGGTTAGGTTATATGATATCTCATCTTATATATATACAATATACTATTCGCAACAAGTATATTAGTTATCTATATAGGACACCAAACAAGATTTCGGTATACACACATTATTCTCTTTAGGCGTACACATCAATTTATATATCAATATATAACACTATTGCACACTGGTTAAGAAATCCTTTGTACAGTTATAAAGTTCCCGTACACTTATAATAAAGTCGAAGCATTTATTTCTTACTTATCTACTTATACGCCCAGTAGAAAGTTCCCATATAATTATACGTATATATATTAGTCACACATATAATATATATACTAACGGCACCCCACATAAGATCTATGGTGCTGGCATACTCTGCTATCAAGTCGCCGTATCACACAAACTAAGGGAAATACTAGTTCGGAATCACTCTCGAATTGTATTAACACAAAACACATACAAATGGAGGCGAAACATAGTTCCAAGTCACTAAGAGGTCAGCACATACCCTCACGTCTCTTAGGACCGTCTGACTATCAATCAGATAGCCTGTACCAAGGAGTCATATGTTTTAGGGTACAAGTCAATATCCCCCATAAAGGTCCCATCGAGATAAGACTGTCCCGGCGCGGTAACCTCCGTGATAGCAAGTAGGGCGGGCATGATTTTTACACATATATAATATAAGGGCATACTCATAGCCTACATATTACATCCCATACATAGTATATTTATATCTTGGATATCCTACGCATTTATCAATTTTACCAGTCCCCAATATTTTATTTTCCGAGCTTTTCTCAGCGCACATTGATTATATCAACAACATCGATATATATTATTTATATCTCTTCTCAATCTTTTATGGCTATAATTTCTAAACTCTTACAGCGATAGCCAATAGCCTCGAATATTCTCATTCACAATAATATAAGCCGTCACACAATTAAAATACCCCAATACGTATTCTCTTATTTAATATTCAAATCACACCTAAATATCTCTTTAAGTATTATTCCTCACGAACACCCCTATTTGGGTAAATCTTGGATTTTATTTTCAACTAATCCAAAATATACGTCTTACTAAAAAAAATATTTAGAAGTTCCCACACTATTTTTAGGAACCCCAAATATTTATCTTCAAATAATTTTAGCCTTTTATTTTTCCAATTTCCGAGTTGGTGATTTCACCCCGGAACTGCCATCTTATAAAAATCATAACAATTTGAAGAAAAATCAGAAAAATATGTGATCGGTGCCCAAACGACCATATCGAAAAGATCTACAACTTTTGTGTTTTGACTAAGAGCTGAATCAGTAGTCTTCCTATCCGAAATAGTCCAGAAGTGAGGCAGATCACTATTCACCTTCTTCTCCAAAAATCCAAACCTCCATTAAAACACCTCCAAGCTTTTTATCTCCTCTCTCATCATCAACCAACCTCAAACAACCATAAATACACATACATAAAGGGTTCTAATCATTCTAGAACCCATATTCAATAATTAATTTCAATAAATTCCAAGTTTCTCAAATTGGGTATTAATCGAGTTATATCCGTTTTAATCTTCCGAAAACCCGTTTGATCCACGAAATTTTAACCCAAAAATCTTTAGTTTTATACCAAATACAATATGAGAAATTAACACACTAAATAATAAAGCAAGTTAAACACTTATCTCGTGAATTAAATCCGACGACCACGAGTCGAATCCCGCGAATTTTGGCCGAAAATCTCTTATTTTCTTCTCTTTTCTTTCTTCTCTTCTCTCTCTCTCTCTCTCTCTCTCTCTCTCTTAGGGCTGATATGTTGGGGGAAATGAGGGCCTCTACCTCTTTAAA
Source organism: Sambucus nigra (assembly GCA_949130495.1). NCBI lineage: Eukaryota > Viridiplantae > Streptophyta > Magnoliopsida > Dipsacales > Adoxaceae > Sambucus > Sambucus nigra. The sequence continues at coordinate 395,395,551 of OX422215.1, forward strand.
TCTGAAATTGCGTATATACCCAATTATTAAATGACTCATGTACTCATTTACGAGTCTCTACTAGTCCAAAAATGCCCGGAACTCAAATACTACCCCCGGGTACTCTATTTTGACTATCTCGATCATTCCAAACCCAATGACGCAGTCGAAATCTCCATCCGAATCACTTAACTAAAATTCACTATTTTGATCCAACACGTTCAATACGCGTATTTTTTCAATTTTAAATATTTCCTTTGTCTCTTTACCCAACTTACGACATGTAATTAAAAATAATCCACTCATATACCTAGTCTCGTAAGAAAATATAATCCATGTAAATATTAATCCGACACTCGAAAATTAATATTTACTATTCACTTTATAATATTGAATTTATTTAATTTCACTCATTAATCCCAGAATTACTATTCATAATAATTCCTCAAATTAAATCCACAGTGTAATTTAAATACCTTTAAAATACCTTTAAAAGTGCGGGGTATTACATACTTCCCCCCTTACAACAGAATTTCGTCCTCGAAATTCAGATATAGCCTGTACCACTAGTCTAGGATCGGTATATACATTACATCCTAGCTTAACCAAATTTAGATAAAGCCTAACACAATGGTCTCCCACTATATTCCAGCCATCTCAATGCGTATGCTCATATATATATAGTCTCATCATCTCTATATATTTACACTAATATTGCACCCTTTTGTTAAGACCACTTAGCGCAAAGTATTTATTATTAATACCATATCTACTAGTATCACACAGTAGAAATATTCACAAATCCATATATATATACATATAGGCATATCATCCCTATACATATATATATACTAATCCTGCACCCCCGGGTTAACACCCATTAGTGCTCTTAATAATAATATCACATAATAGGCATACACACGTCCTATTAAGATTCATAGGCACATTCCTAGCCTAATCATACACTTCTCTACGTATTTTATTCTCATCGCTACGTATTACATAAATATTCAGATTACTATCTCTATTGTAATCTCCAAGTTACATTCCCTATACCGAATAATTAAAGTATTAACTCTCATACACTCTTTCGGAATTTGGTACTACATACACTCCTTCTTTACTTGGAGTATGCTAACCATACAGTCATGCGCAAACCACTCTTCAATACTCGTTTGAGTAAGACCCCGCTCTACTTTCTCACAATAAATTGGGTAACCTTTTCATTAAGAGGTACCTTTTTAAATGACTTTCCACAGCCTTTCAATCCCATCTCGTGTGTGTTAGCTTTCGTTGCACATAAATATTTGCATTATCGTCATTCTCGCACGACATTCAATACGCTATACCGTTTAACCTTATTTATAGCCGCCCTTCAGGCATATATTATACATATTTATTTTCACATCTTTCCATCTTGGACATTTTTGGGATTTACTAATCAGGGTACCCATACCCCCTATCATATGTGCATATATGCACCACTATTACAAACGTTTTGATACATCACACTCACTATAAATAATGGGCCTCATTTCATTGGCCTAGTACTAACACCTGGGTATCCCTTAACCCGAATAATTCAAAATTTAATTCTCCCGATACCTAGAAAATTAAATCCTTCTCAAGATTATCCCATTGATCTTCTTGTGGTTATCTCACAATAGTCTTCCTATATCAGTGCCTTATTGCCCTTATTTTGTGGTAGTCTTAAGATTAAGGTGTTTCTAATACACGTAATATGAGTACTATTCTAATTATTTCCCTAGTGCCCAAGACCTCTCTCGACTTCCGACATTTGTTCGGTTTCATGCGTGGGACGTCTCGCAAAGCGAAATCCAAACAAGGAACCCTCCCGTTACACTACTCCCTCGCATCGTCGGTCATCGAGATATAACGTTACAATGGACACCAATGGGATGTTATAAATCTTACCTCATTAACCTACCAACGTACTTCTACAACTATATCCTTCCATCTTAACGAAATGGAAAATCTAACTAATCGGGCACTTACTCTCCGCAAAAGTGCTACGAACATTATACCCAAAACGTATTTCCTCTTATTTTTCCTTCTATTTAAGGCCTGGTTATATGTCTCAAATCGATTTCCTTCACCTTAACTCACCCACACACTTGCGGTGAGAGAATAATTTAAGTGCTTCTCCGTAGCACTTATATCTCTATATAATTATAAAGTCATCGGTGGCTCTCACTCTATAGTGTTTTCTCTACACTAGGTGACTTATCGTCAAAACCAACATCCTTGCATTATATAACATCTCTCCACTCCCGACGTCGTTAAGGTTCGCGCGTGGAGCGTCTCGCAAGTGAAATCGAAACAAGGAACCCCTCCTATACACTATTACTTAACTTTATCGGTCGTGGAGGTTCGCTAGTTCAAATATGCCACTCGGATAATCCCATCTCTCCTATCGACAAAAATGTGGTCAGAACTCTTAATTATTTTCAGGAACCACACCACCAAGCGCTTGTACTAACACTAAGTCCTTAGCGCAAACAACAATGAGCTTAAACTCACAGCTCAACAATAAATCCTGCATACCTTAAATTATATCTATAAGGTCCCCATGCACTCAAATCATGGTAATGAAACATCTCCTCATCGAAGTTCCATCTAAACATATAATCAAGGCGAGCTCATCCAGAATTTATCTCGAATTCCATTCTTTAATATGTCCGTATATATATGTTTCACATCTCATATCAATATATATATATATATATATATATATATACACATTATACTATACACATGAAGTATATCCATACTTATATATCACACACTATATAAGTATAATAACCATCCCTCAGAGCTATAACTCAATGGATGTAGTCTCTAAATGCTATCATCTTCCAGGGAATTACTCACACATCATCCTGGGTTCCAGCGGTCGGACTATCACACCGACTTGGTAAAAAAAACAAATCACAATGAATGGGAAGCGATCATAGTTCCCCCCGTAAATGAGAACGAAACATACCCAACATGTCTCATTCTTGATAAAAATCACACAATATAAAATGGACACTATGACCTGGGGACTATACGCTCCCTGCTCCTCAAGCCAGGGGCCTCACCCAAAATGCATAACTTCCCATGATAGCATTAGAGGGGTATGTTTCATACAAATATACCAATCACATACATATATATTTAAACATATCATATATACGTCTCAATATGCTCGTATATATATATATATATATATATATATATATATATATATATATACACAATATAATCTGGCTAATCGTGTATATCTCTCGTAACATTAGCCCGTATTTCTCGAATATACATATTCGATTTAATCCCATAAGTATTCACTTACTTATAATATAAATAAATATTAAGCTTATCACAACTAGCTCGTATCCCAATTACATACGAAATTTCAATTTGAATCCCAAAAGTCTTAATCCCATTAAACTCTTAAAAATCACAAAGTCTCACAACTTTATTTTTTTTATTATTGTAGATTTCACATCTTGCACTAAAACAACTATAACTCACTCTACATAAGTCCAATTACTAGTGATTCTATCATTCCATTGGATAAGCCTCTTTCTCCATTGTACCTACCTTACGCCGGTACTAAGTTTACACAATCATGTCACTCTTTATTCACCGTCGGTCTCTGACCGATTCTTATGTGAATAACCTAGAAATCGCATTCACTTTATTATTTCTAAATCAGAGGAATTTGTAGTTTAAAACCATCTGTAAGATTCATTTATGATCAAAACACCCTACTCCCTCAAGTGTGGTGATCACTGTTCCCACCATTTCAACATTGCTCCATTAAGTGAGAAAAAAAATTTCCTCAAATTTTCACATCTGGGCATTCCATACCTTGCTCAAAGCCAAAGCTTCTGAGCCTTCTACTTCCTTTGGATAACACTACACTGCTTCCGAATAACTTAACTTCAACGTACGGTCCTTATTAATGATCTTTTCAAACTTTTTCTCCATTTAACTTCATTGGGTAATTCAAGTTTAGCACCATTCTCTACTATAACGGTGCATAGATAATTATAACTACTATTCTATAGTAGTCATTGCAGCAATCCATGACAATGCCACAAGGGGAGTGACCTCTACCGCGGTCCTCATTCCTAACATCAACTTACAGCTCTAACTAAGCCCCCGCCTCCTGCTGCCCTCACAATGGCTTTCCATGGTCGCCCTTCGTCGATCAGCACACGAATCTCGAACGAGCGCGCAAAAGATTTACTATAATCTTACATAATGGAGGGAGAACGAAATCTCACAAGAGGATATCAACAATCCTAATCATAAGGTTCTATATCAAATCAAAAGCAACGCTGAAAGCATAGTACGTCCGCACAGATTCCTAAGGACACTAGAACCTGATGGTCTGATACCACTTGTGACACCCTGCCTAATAAAATACCGGGCGATCACTCCTATATCAAATTAAAACACGAGTCTCATATGGTTCATTCTTAGCATCACTGTCGATAAATAATTTTATTACTAATATCCAATTAGGCTAGCGTCAAATTTTTAATTAACTAATCTTTTTAACCAAACCATTCAAATAAAACAATTACAACAGTTTATACGTAACAACTGAAATGAAATAAAATAAAACAACCGAATACTCGGTATAATAATACAACCAAATCGAATGCCACACTAAAAGGCGATAAAAGAATAAATGAGTACAGTTGGGCCATAAGCCCGAATGTTGCTACAATACCTCCTATCTAGATCTCAATGATAAAAGCGTCTAATATAAACCTGCTCGCATCCACAGCCACTGCAGCAAATGTCTGACTCGAAAGAATTATCATCTAGGCGTCCCTGTGTCTGGACACCTATATATATAGATATAGCAAGAGAGGAAAAATAGAGAAACGGGTCAGATCCGAGTTTTGAAAACATTTTAGCAAGTGCTTAAAATCCATATTTTAAAAATATGTTATTTCTCATATTTAAACTGGTATCACTCTCACATGAGATACACCTCACCCCTCTTCTAATAGTGCACAACTATCGCATACCTTTTTAAACAACCTAGTTAAGCTACCCTGCCTAACTAATGTAATTACCCATATTCTAATAATCCTCATCAATTCTAGTACTAAGACTAAACTTCTCCCCATTCCCAACATTACGTTACGTTCGTGCGTGGGGTGTCTCGCGAAGCGAAATCCAAACAAGGAACCCCCCGACACACTATTTCGTGAAAATGTTGATCATCGGGATCCATTAGGCCTTCAGTACATACCATATTTATACCATCCCTTATTTATTAATAGTTCTCATTAGAACCTCTGATCCATATCCATATAAATCCGGATATAAATCTACCGGAAGGAGTATATCAATTTATTCATTCTTCTCCTTTTTATACAGGGTTAGGTTATATGATATCTCATCTCATATATATACAATATACTATTCGCAACAAGTATATTAGTTATCCATATAGGACACCAAACAAGATTTCTGTATACACACATTATTCTCTTTATGCGTACACATCAATTTATATATCAATATATAACACTATTGCACACTGGTTAAGAAATTCCTTGTACTGTTATAAAGTTCCCGTACACTTCTAATAAAGTTGAAGCATTTATTTCTTACTTATCTACTTATACGCACAGTAGAAAGTTCCCATATAATTATACGTATATATATCAGTCACACATATAATATATATACTAACGGCACCCCACATAAGATCTATGGTGCTGGCATACTCTGCTATCAAGTCCCCGTATCACACAAACTAAGGGAAATACTAGTTCGAAATAACTCTCAAACTTTATTAACACAAAACACATACAAATGGAGGCGAAACATAGTTCCAAGTCACTAAGAGGTCAACACATACCCTCACGTCTCTTAGGACCGTCTGACTATCAATCAGATAGCCTGTACCAAGGAGTCCTATGTTCTAGGGTACAAGTCAATATCCCCCATAAAGGTCCCATCGAGATAAGACTGTCCCGGCGCGGTAACCTCCGTGTAGCAAGTAGCGCGGGAATGATTTTTACACATATATAATATAAGGGCATACTCATAGCCCATATTATACATCCCATACATAGTATATTTATATCTTGGATATCCTACGCATTTATCAATTTTACCAGTCCCCAATATTTTATTTTCTGAGCTTTTCTCAGTGCACATTGATTATTTCAACAACATCGATATATATTATTTATATCTGTTCTCAATCTTTTATGGCTATAATTTCTAAACTCTTATAGAGATAACCAATAGCCTCGAATATTCTCATTCACAATAATATAAGCCGTCACACAATTAAAATACCCCAATAGGTATTCCCTTATTTAATATTCAAATCACACCTAAATATCTCTTTAAGGATATTCCTCACGAACACCCCTATTTGGGTAAATCTTGGATTTTATTTTCAACTAATCCAAAATAAACGTCTTACTAAAAAAAATATTTAGAAGTCTCCACACTATTTTTAGGAACCCCAAATATTTATCTCCAAACAATTTTAGCCTCTTATTTTTCCAATTTCCGAGTGCATTTCCGAGTTGGTGATTTCACCCCGGAACTTCCATCTTATAAAAATCATAACAATTCGAAGAAAAATCAAAAAAATACGTGATTAGTTCCCTAACGACCGTATCGAAAATAACTACAACTTTCATGTTTTGACCGAGAGCTGAATCAGTAGTCTTCCTATCCGAAACAGTCCATAAGTGAGGCAAATCACTATTCACCTTCTTCTCCAAAAATCCAAACCTCCATTAAAACACCTCCAAGCTTTTTATCTCCTCTCTCATCATCAACCAACCTCAAACAACCATAAATACACATATAGAAAGGGTTCTAATCATTCTAGAACCCATATTCAACAATTAATTTCAATAAATTCCAAGTTTCTCAAATTGGGTATTAATCGAGTTATATCCATTTTAATCTTCCGAAAACCCGTTTGATCCACGAAATTTTAACCCAAAAATATTTAGTTTTATACCAACTACAATATGAGAAATTAACACACTAAATAATAAAGCAAGTTAAACACTCGCTTCGTGAATTAAATCCGACGACCACGAGTCGAATCCCGCGAATTTTGGCCGAAAATCTCTTTTTTTCTTCTCTTTTCTTTCTTCTTCTTTCTTCTCTTCTTTCTCTCTTCTCTCTCTCTCTCTTAGGGCTGATATTTTGGGGGAAATGAGGGCTGCCACCTCTTTAAATACGAAATTGGATATATACCTAATTGTTAAACGACTCGTGTACTCATTTACGAGTCCCTACTAGTCCAAAAATGTTCGAAACTCAAATATGTAACACCCTGTATTTTTATGCATTTAATTTTTAATTAATTCGAGAATTTTAAATTACTTGTGTGTTGTAATTTTAATTGAATTAATTATGGCAATATATATATATATATATATATATATATATAATTATTAATCGGGGAGTGAATGGTTAATATTTAGGGAAATGTATTTACTAAGTGAACAGTAATAAGTTAATTACGTCATTTCGGGTATTAATGACGGAATATACACTTATCTCAGCCGGGAGTCGGTATAGACTAAATTGAGTGTGAGATTAGGATTTTTATAAATTAATTCGGACACCAATTCTGAGTGCGTGATTGAGTCAGGATGGGTCGAGATAGTCAGAAAAGAGTACCCGGGGGTAGTAATTGGGTCTCGGGGCATTTTTGGGCATAACCGGGCCCACACGGGGTGATTTTGGCTATTTTAATTTATCCCATTAGGCTAAAAACGGGATTTGTGTTTTTAAACCTAAACCTAAGAAAAGGAAAATGAGCTTCCAACACAATTCTAACCTAGGATTTGAGAGGGAGATTGGGAAAAACGATCAAAAGCCAAATTGGGGATTTTGGAGCAAAATCAAGAGGCTCTGACAACGGATCAGACCCTACGAACGATTTCAGGCAAGTGGTTAACTGTTTTTACTCCTAAAGCGTGATATCCAATTCATATTTTAGTGATGTATATACTAAAATTCGTTTTGGGATAAATGGGTACAAAAAGGGTTTTTTGTTAATGGAACCATTGAATGGAATTTAAGGAAAGAATTAATTGTGATATATAATTCTGAGTATGATTATCTAGTTTGAATGAGAAAAATCGGAATATAAAAGGATGAAATTTAAATTTTAAATTTGGATTGTACCCTAAAAATTTTGTGTTCTTGAGTGGGTCAAGATTCATAGTGTTAATTATGTTAAAAGGTTTAGATGATATTTTTAGTTCATGAGTAATGATATAAGATGATTATAATGCTGATTTGAGGTTGGTTTTTGAGGAAAAGAAACCTTAAAGCTCGTTAATGGTGGAAATTTTCGTGGGGAAGAATAGATGTCACAAAGGGATCGATCGATCGATCGGGGGCCATCGATCGATCAACGATGGAAAATTTTGGGCAGTTCGGCCAGGTGGTTTATAATGAGGGTTTATTTAAGTTTTAATTCCCTTACTTTTATTTGGTGTTAAATTCATATGGGACATATGTTTCCTTAACAATTATAGGGTGATATAATTGGGTTTAGGAGGGTGTGAACGGTATGTCATGAGATGAACGAATTTGGAGAAATAATTCAATTATTGATATTGGGCCGAAGAATGATATTCGGGAATTGTAGTTGGGTGACACTACATTATTAAAGGAATTTAGGTGAAATATTTAATTATGGACCAAGTGGGTGAGTCCGGGTGTGCTAACAATTATAGGTAAATATAATTGGGAAAATTATGGAAATAAATGTGTGACACATTGTGGGTGAAAATGTGAGAATGAAATTTTGAGATGTAAAATGGACCGAGTGAGCGAGTCCGGGGATATTGGTTAAGTGGCATTAAAGTAGTAAATTTATTATTGAGAGAAAGTAATTAATTTGTAGTCGAAACATTGACTCGGGAAATATTGAGGTACGGGCTAAGTGAGCGAGTCCGGGGATAATGGTTGGGTGACACCAAATTATTAAATTAATGGATGTGATAATTAATTTAATTAGAGTCGGATTTTAGACTCGGATAGGATTAAATTAAAAAGTGTGATAATTAATTTAATTAGAGTCGGATTTTAGACTCGGGTAGGATTAAATTAAAAAGTGTGATAATTAATTTAATTAGAGTCGGATTGTAGACTCGAGAAGAATTAAATTAATAAATGTGATAATTAATTTAATTAGAGTCGGATTGTAGACTCGGGTAGGATTAAATTAATAAATATGATAATTAATTTAATAGGAGTCGGATTGTAGACTCGGGTAAGTATTAAATTAATGGGTGTAATAATTAATTTAATTAGAGTCGGGCGATAGACTCGGGGAGGTATTAAATTAATAAGTGCGTTAATTAATTTAATTGGAGTCGGACCATAGACTCGGGGAAAATATTATATAAATTGAGGTATGAGTTGAATATATTAGAGTCGGACCATAGACTCGGAAAAACGATAAATTATTAAGTGAGAAAATTAATTACGTTGAGTCGGGCCACAGACTCAGGAAATTTCAGGCAGTGTACGGGATATTTAGTACACGGTAAAGCCAGGGTTTATAATATATATATACGGTGTAGTGATAGTATATATATATATATATATATATATATATATATATATATATATATATATATATATATATATATATATATAATTACAGGCAGTGTACGGGATTTTGAGTACACGGTAAAGTTGGGGTTTATATTATATATATACGTGTTTATATTGTGTGTGATATTAAATATCAGTGACTAGATATTTATTCAATTTAAATACTCTAATGCTATCAAGGGAGGTTGCGCGATGTGGGTGAATCCCCTAGCTTGAGGAGTAGGGAGAGTATATCCCCAGGTCATAGCGTCCGGTATATATGGGTGAGGGATTTATCTCACTTTCAGGAAAGGAATATGACCGCCTCCACTACGTTTATATTTTGGGCCGAGTTAGTGAGCGATTCCAACTCGGGGAAACTAGGTTTTGTGAGCACATCTAGTGAGATAGCATTTTAGAGGGAATCATCCGGTGAGGGTAAACTCTGAAGGATGGATACACGTATGATATATGTGTGGATGTTAGTAAAGGTATGTATAATATGTTAGTAAATATTATATGTAGGTGATAATACAGTGTGTGATGTATTTACTTTATATAACTCGGGTTACAGTTATACGCAGTTAATTAATGAGAAATTAATTAAGTTAATCATTTGTGAAAATAATACATTGTGTGATGTATTTACTTTATATAACTTGTGGCACGATTATATGTTGCTATTTAAGGGGAATTAATTAAGTTAATTGTGAAATAACTTATAATTTAAGAATCATTATACTCGGGTTAGAGTAGTAAGGCAAGGGAAGGTTATACCAGGACTAGTTGGACGGGGTAGTACAACTAGGTGGGGTTAAGGTAACCGGTAGGTGTGCACAATAGTGGAGGGGTGAGAATGTCCACAAGGGAGTGCGACACTAACTTAAATATGAAGCGCATTCATGCATTTTAAATTACTGCAGTTAATTCACTCGCTAAATATTTTTAAAATGTTTTGGGTTCTAACCCTTGCTATAAAACTATTTTCAAAACTTTTTCGGTGTCCAGCCACAGGGACGCCATGATTGATATTCTATTCCCGGGACACAGAGCTGCGGCACATGTGGATGCTAATAGGAGTTTGGATTAGACGCATCATTCATTCATTCCTAGAGTAGGAATCTTGTATCAGTCTCAGTTTTATTTAGGGCTTGTAGCCCAGACTTCTCGATACAGTTTTCAGGTGTAATTCATTCAGGTGTTGAATATTTATATTGGATTATTTATTTGGTGGCCGGTGATTTATTCGGCAAGTTGTGTAATTATTATTCTATTTACTTTCTATAGTAAGGGGCTTTCGCGCAGCCTATAGTAGTAAGGGTTCCAAACCTTATTGAAAACGAAAGCAAGAAGGGAGAAACTTGACTTTGCGAAAGCCATGAGAATAAAATAACCCTGCCCTTTCTCGGGGAGGGCTAATCCGCGCAGTAGGTTCCACACGTGCAAGTCCACCAAGGCAGGCGAGCTAACCTACCAAGACTGCTTCATCAACAGAGGCAGAAGGTGGTAGAGCAAGTGAGGTGGAAAATACAGACGTCCCGATGTTCACTTTGACTAGGATGGCCGCATCCCATTCTGCCAGGGAAGCCAACCTCCGCATGTACTGTTTTGTTTAATTAAAAAGTTAAAATTGGCACCAGTTTTTGGAATACTAGGTGGTTAGTAAGTTTTAAAAAGTTTTCGACAGTGATGCTAAGGATGATCCAACTGGGATTCCTGTTTTAATTTGGTATAGGACTGATCACCCGGTATTTTATTAGGCGGGGCAGATGGTATCAGAGCATCACGTTCTAGTGTCCTTAGGATCTGTGCGGCTTTTCACGTTTCAGCTTGGCAATCTTTGATATAGAGTCCTATTATAGGATTGTTGTATTCTCATACGTATGCGCTTATACGTTCTTCTGCAAAATTTATATTTGAGAGTGAACTCATACCAATTCGGTTCTCATTCCAGATGACGCCCAGGAGAGAGCAGCTAGGGCAACATGGGGAGATGAGACGAGGGAGGCTCGTCAGGAGCAAGAGTTACCGCAGCAACGGTCAGGGATGATTTCTGGCTGCTTAGGTAACTGAAATAGTGGCACAGGCAGTTGGAGCAAAGGTGGTCACAACGGCAGGGTACTTTCCACGGGATCAGCCACAGGTGTTAGTGGCGCCGGATGTTTAGACTCACGCGGAGTCGTCAGGGTGGAAGCAAGAAAGAGAGGTTATTTTTAGTGGGAACCCACCAGAATTGCGAGGGGGTTCAGATGTAGTTCTAGCGTGTCAAGGAAGAGAGATATCCAGTGTCACCTACGCATAGGAGATTGCGATGAGGTACGGAAGCAAATGCTAACCACTTTTAGTTTAGTGGGAGAAGCACTACAGTGGTGGGAGTCGATCACCACAGTGAGGAAAGGGACACACTAGCTATCGTAGAGTTTTGAGTGCGGTTCGACCGCAAGTATTTTTCCTCCAGTGGTTGAGACCGAAGCGAGGAGAAAATTTTGTGAGGTGACTCAAAGGGGACCGTTAAGTGGCCGATTACGAGAAAGAATTCACTCGTTGGCAAAATTTTGTACCGGATGAGGTAGGCAAGGATAAGAGAAAGAAAGCAAAATTTATGGATGGGTTAGTCTAGAGAATTAGGCAACATTTAATTAATAATTCCGTATTAGTAGATTATACCGATGCCATTAACGCAACACTCCGGCACTGTCGGGAATATCGCTTCCTCGCGAAAGGAAGCGGGAGGGGAGTGGGGGTTAGCCAGTCGGATAAGGCAGAAGGGAACAATACCAGTGGGGTATCCCAGTAGTAGACTGGGGGAGATCAGGGTCAGGATTTCGGCAGGTATTTCATGCCAAACGATCTAGAACTGGAGGCTATCGGCAGGATGGCCAGGAATTCCAACAAGGTCGGCATGGAAGGGACCAATGGCAGGGTGAATGTACTAGAAAGTGTTTCGTTTGTTGAGAAAGCGAGACACGTAAAGGAATTTATTTTAATCAAGGCAGGGGTCAACTACAGGACGAGGTCCTGGATGTACAGCCACTAAAGCAAGTCATGGGCGCATTCAGGCAGGGAAAAGATGCTCCGGAACCCGAGGATCAGCCGTTGCAGCTGGAGTATGGAGGTAATTATTTTTACCCTATGGGAGTGGGGTATATTTTTGAGTGACAAAGAGAATGTCACAATATAAGGCTTATTTTTCACTAGAGTTCGCAGGTGAGTCGAACTTAGTGGGTGCGTTGACGGTAGCAGTCATAGTATGTGGATAAACTTTTCGGAGGGTAGCGGAGTTCCTGGGTGTTCTTCACGGGAGAGTGGAGGTGTACACTAAGTGATTGTTTGAATTATGCAAAGAATTACTACTTTCGAGAATTATGGGAGTAGGGTTGATAATACTTTTTAAACATCGGCTGGATAGCGATGGAATTTAACTATTGTGGATAGTGGTGTAAAATTTTGGTGTTCGTGACACTAGGGTAGGGTTGGTACTAGGTACCACCAGAGAGGGCGTATAGCCTGTATATATGTGGATGTATATATGTTGTATTGCGTGGTGCGATAACACATAGTGAGGTTTTGTGTTCTCACATTTTATCCCGGTAAGTGGGGGATGTTTACTGAAGTGAATCAGGGTGATTAGATTTATTTTTGAGCGAAGAGAGATAGCTCGGGGTTTATTTTGCGCAAGGACTAGTGATAGCAAGGGCGCGTATTTTATGTTGTCTTTGGTAGCATAAGGGTAAACGTATATACTTTTGTGTTGAGAGACAAGTATTTATGGAGAGATGTTTGGACGTTAGCACATGGGTTGGGTACCCGGGCAGTAGATATATATGTATATATATATGTGTGTGTGATATGACTACGGGTTCGAAGTTATATTACGGGTTACGACTAGCATAGTCGGGTAACTTTCGTGCAGTAAAGCGCGGGGATAGGGTGTATGGGCACCCGGGTTAATTAAGACAAATTTTGTGCGGTTAAGCGCGGGAATAAGGTGTATGGGCACCCTGGTTAATTTTAAATGCATACTTGTGTAACGTGGTTAAAAACATATGTGATAGATATAGCGGGCTTGGAGGCACATGTCTAGTGAGAAAGATGTGAATATTGGAACACTAGGTTTATCTTAATTTCGAGGACGAAATTCCTTTGTAAGGGGGGGAGTATGTAACACCCCGTATTTTTGTGCATTTAATATTTAATTAATTCCGGAATTTTAAATTACTCGTGTGTTGTAATTTTAATTGAATTAATTACGGCAATATATATATATATATATAATTATTAATCGGGGAGTGAATGGTTAATATTTAGGGAAATTTATTTACTAAGTTAACAGTAATAAGTTAATTACGTCATTTCGGGTATTAATGACGGGGTATACACTTATCTCAGCCGGGAGTCAGTATAGACTAAATTGAGTGTGAGATAAGGATTTTTATAAATTAATTCGGACGCCAATTCTGAGTGCGCGATTGAGTCCGGATGGGTCGAGATAGTCAGAAAAGAGTACCCGGGGGTAGTAATTGGATCTCGGGGCATTTTTGGGCATAACCGGGCCCACACGGGGTGATTTTGGCTATTCTAATTTAGCCCATTAGGCTAAAAACGGGATTTGTATTTTTAAACCTAAACCTAAGAAAAGGAAAATGAGCATCCAACACAATTCTAACCTAGGATTTGAGAGGGAGATTGGGGAAAAACGATCAAAAGCCAAATTGGGGATTTTGGAGCAAAATCAAGGGGCTACGACAACGGATCTGTAATACCCTGCATTTTTTATCGATTTTTATTTATGGAATTAATTAAATTAAATATGAATTAATTGAGAATTAATTCGGATAAAATACTAACGAGATGTGAGTTGGTATTTGATTATAATGTGTATATATGGCAATATATGAATATTGAAAATATTGAAATTGTCGCGAGGCTGAAATACGGCAATTTGGAAAATTTTGTCGGGACGCGCGTGACAGTCGCGATAGGAATGTAATTATTTGAATTAAAAATTGAATTTTATTTTTATCAACCGTATGGTCATTTTGAGTGCGCCAACGAGTCCGGAAGGGTCGAAATAGTCAGAAAACACTAGCCGGGGGTTTAGTTTGGGTCCCGGGGCATTTTTGGGTCAAACCGGCAACCCGAAAGGGTAGTTTGGTAATTTCAGAATTTTGGGAATTAAAATCCACGGAAATTAGAAGTAAAATCTGACTTATTCTTTATCCACTAAACCCATTAACAACACTAAATGACTTAATGGGCTACGGGAGTTATTGGAAGAAATTTTAAGAAGTTCCTAAGGCAACCTCTAAACCTCCATTGTCATCTTGTGAGAAGAGCTTGTAGAGAGAAAGAGAGAGAGGAGAATTCTGCAGAGAGAGAGAGAGGAATTCAACCATCTTCAACCAACAACAAATCTGGAACATAAGGCAAGTGATTTAATTACAATTGATTCAATGTTATTCTTCTCCATGTTTAGGGAAATTATCGAATTTATCTTGGAAGATTGATATAGACCCATGAATTTGAAGATTAAAACTATGAACTATGTTAGGAATTGCATGTAGACATATTCTGGACGAATTATAAATTCAAAATATGACCCTCGATGATCTAAAAACGGATTTAAGAAGAGATTTATTAATGTTCTTGAAAGAAATAGAAAACTAGGGTTCTTGATGAAGTTTTGATCCAAACAAAGCCCTTGGTTGATGAATTATTGGTTTTAGAACGTTAACAATGTTGTAGGATGGTTGTATGATGATATTATAACGTTATATTAGAGTTTCATGCTTTATAATGGAGTTTTGGGACGATTTGAGGACTGCAAAACGAAGCAGTTCGTAGCCTACCTGGTGCGATCGATCGATCGACATTCATCAGTCGATCGATCGACCACCATCGATCGATCGAGGTTCAAGGTCGATTGATCGACCTTCCCAAAAAGAGTAAAATTTTCCTAGTTAAATTTTAATGATGTTAACCCTTAGAAATTATTATTGGAGACTTTATGAATATCCTTAGACTTAAGGAAGACCAGTAGGTATGGTTATAAAATTTGGACCTTAATTAGAATTCAAATTGAGGAATTATTCTAAAATCTAATGAAATTCGATGAGTGAGATAATGTTAGAGTTAAAAGAGTAAATTTGAATAATTTGGTGAAATGAGGTTTGGGGCAGAAGTAAGGACCCTAAGAATAATGATGTTATATGTGGGAATAATAGGAGACTTAGTAATCCCTTTGAGATGGGTTTTAAGTACAAGAAGCGATGACGTGAGATGTGTCGACAATCTACCTTATATATTATCGAAAGACTTAAAAATGCATAAAATTGGAATAATGGTATAGGGATGTAGAATATACCTTTATTAATAGTAAGATATCTAAGATGTGTGAATGCTTAGTATATTACTTATGTGTATGACATACCTACCATACTTGCTATCACGGGAGGTTTACGTTCGCTTAGGGCCATCTAATCTTTGTGTGCCCGGATTTAGATTGGTACCTTATGAACATAATACTAGAATGACTTATTTGTGAGTTAATAAGTCAGCTGACTATGGAGCGTAGGTATGTACGTGACCCATGGATATGTTGAATTATGTTCGCCTCCATTTTTGTGTGTTGTGCTTATTCTAAAAATTCTTGAGAGATTCGGAATTTGTAATCCTTATGTACGTGATGTACCGGGATGGATAGCAGAGTATGTGTGCACCGCAGCTTAGCCTCGGGGTGCTTATATTGTATATTTATGATGTGAATAATATACGGTTAAATGAAAAGGAATTGTTATGTTTATTTATGAGAATCATTTATAGTAACTCCTTGAGAAGATAAATAAGGGGATAACCTCCAGTAAACGGTAATGCTAATAATTGAGAATCCGAGTTCAAGTAAAGCTATCTATTTAAGTGATAACATTGGGAATTCATATTGTGAATCGAGTAGTTGGGTTAGAACTTATGATGGTTTAGTTAGATATAAATAACACATGAATGGGTACAGGAACGTTAGGAGTGCACAGTTAGACGAGAGGTGAGTATTTCATGTGAGAGCACGTCCTAACATGTATCTTGCATTCATTGTTTTAAATGTTATTAAAGCACTTGCTATTTTTAAAATACTCTCCACTTTCGGGCTCTGACCCGTTTGCTTTCAAATCTATTTTTTTTGTAAAAACCTTTTAGGTGCCCAGCCACAAGGACACCATGCATAGTATTTCCATTCAGGTGACGAGCTGTAGCTGTTGTGGAAGTTACAGGGCTTTGACAGTAGACGCCTCTTTTCTAGTCTTGACTCCATATTCAGTTTCATCATTGTAGGGCATGTCACACATTTCTTTTGAGACATTTTATATTTCAGTTATTCAGACTTTGGTTTGTAATTAATTCAGGATGCAGACTTGTTTTATTTATTTCCATTTGGGATTGTTGTTAGGCGTATTTCCTCTAGACTCTTTATTACTTGTTGATTACACTATTGGGACTTTATTGTGAATGGTTATGTTATTCTTTCATAATTCTTTTATTGCATGTTAATCAGATTTAATTTAAAATTTGACAACTTACTTTTTAAATACCAGGTGGTTAGAAATCATTAAAATGTTTTCGACAGTGATGCTATAAATTGAACCAACTTTACATTTTGTATTAATTTAATAAAGGAGTAGCTACCCGATATTTAATTAGTAGGGGTGTCACAGGATCATACCCTACGAACGATTTCAGGCAAGTGGTTAACTGTTTTTACTCCTAAAGCGTGATATCCAATTCATATTTTAGTGATGTGTATACTAAAATTCGTTTTGGGGATAAATGGGTACAAAAAGAGGTTTTTGTTAATGGAACCATTGAATGGAATTTAAGGAAAGAATTAATTGTGATATATAATTCTAAGTATGATTATCTAGTTTGAATGAGAAAAATTGGAATATAAAAGGATGAAATTTAAATTTTAAATTAGGATTGTACCCTAGAAATTTTGTGTTCTTGAGTGGGTCAAGATTCATAGTGTTAATGATGTTAAAAGGTTTAGATGATATTTTTAGTTCATGAGTAATGATATAAGATGATTAAAATGCTGATTTGAGGTTGGTTTTTGAGGAAAAGAAACCTTAAAGCTTGTTAATGGTGGAAATTTTCGTGGGGAAGAAGAGCTGTCACGAAGGGATCGATCGATCGATCGGGGGCCATCGATCGATCGACGATGGGAAATTTTTGGGAGTTAGGCCAGGTGGTTTATAATGAGGGTTTATTTAAGTTTTAATTCCCTTACTTTTATTTGGTGGTAAATTCATATGGGACATATGTTTCCTTAACAATTATAGGGTGATATAATTGGGTTTAGGAGGGTGTGAACGGTATGTCATGAGATGAACGAATTTTGGAGAAATAATTCAATTATTAATATTGGGCCGAAGAATGATATTCGGGAATTGTAGTTGGGTGACACTACATTATTAAAGGAATTTAGGTTAAATATTTAATTATGGACCAAGTGGGTGAGTCCGGGTGTGCTAACAATTATAGGTAAATATAATTGGGGAAATTATAAAAATAAATGTGTGACACATTGTGGGTGAAAATGTGAGAATGAAATTTTGAGATGTAAAATGGACCGAGTGAGCGAGTCCGGGGATATTGGTTAAGTGGCATTAAAGTAGTAAATTTATTATTGAGAGAAAGTAATTAATTTGGAGTCTAAACATTGACTCGGGAAATATTGAGGTACGGGCTAAGTGAGCGGGTCCGGGGATAATGGTTGGGTGACACCAAATTATTAAATTAATGGGTGTGATAATTAATTTAATTAGAGTCGAATTTTAGACTCGGATATGATTAAATTAAAAAGTGTGATAATTAATTTAATTAGAGTCGGATTTTAGACTCGGGTAGGATTAAATTAAAAAGTGTGATAATTAATTTAGTTGGAGTCGGATTGTAGACTCGAAAAGAATTAAATTAATAAATGTGATAATTAATTTAATTAGAGTCGGATTGTAGACTCGGGTAGGATTAAATTAATAAATGTGATAATTAATTTAATAGGAGTCGGATTGTAGACGTGGGTAAATATTAAATTAATGGGTGTAATAATTAATTTAATTAGAGTCGGACGATAGACTCGGGGAGGTATTAAATTAATAAGTGCGTTAATTAATTTAATTGGAGTCAGACCATAAACTCGGGGAAAATATGATATAAATTGAGGTATGAGTTGAATATATTAGAGTCGGACCATAGACTCGGAAAAACGATAAATTATGAAGTGAGAAAATTAATTACGTTGAGTCGGGCCATAGATTCAGGAAATTTCAGGCAGTGTACGGGATAACCTTTAGATAACCTTAATTGTTTTGAGAATAGCTTTCCAAGTTACACTCCCAAGACTATGCGAGAATGCCTACAAATTCTTGAGGATGAGCGCATCATGCGTGAAAATCAAGAATTTATAAGTAATCCCTCATCACCACGTGGTCTAACTTTGCATTGTGGGAATAAGGAAATGAATGAGGAGGTTGTTATTTATGATGCTTTGAAAAATAAAAATTTTCAACTCGATGAGATCATTTCTTCTTCAAAAAGACGGGTTGAGGTTGAAACTTGCGTTTCACCTTCACCCCTTTTTGAGGAAGAAATGATTGAGAGTAATCCAAGCACTTTCGCATCTCAACCTCTTATTAATTCCCTACTATTCTCGAACCGTTAATATATTACAAGAATCTATTGAAAGTCTTGAGGACTTTGACACGATTCTTTAACGGGAATGTTATTTTGAGACGGTTCATCTCATGGGTTATTCACTTGCACTAGCCTCACCTCCCCTTACAATTAAGAAACCTTGGGGATGTGATTTCAATTTTCTCGAGATCAATGTGGTCTTATCCCCTTAGCTTCCAAATTCCCTATCGCCCCTCTCAAATTTTTAATCGGTGATGGTTAATTTCTTACGCTTTACACATGCCTTTCATTTTTCAAACGGAATTCGTATCTTTCGGGAGGCATGTTTTCTTTAGAGGGTCCACCTTTGATCTTTCAAAGTCAAATTATTTTTTGGGTGGATCCTCAACTATTTAGACTTCTAGTGTATAGTTACGTGAAGTCTAAATAGTAGGTTGTAAACAGTTAGCTTTTTAATTTTCTTTCTTTATTCTTTCTTTTTAGTTTAGTCCAGTGTAATTAGTTAAACTTTTTGTTATTGCTTTTCATTATGCTCGGTACTAACTTATTTTGTAGATTCATTGGACTCGTACTTATCCGAGGATCACTCCAATTTTGGATAATATCATTCTTTTCCTATCTTTGTGTTGTGTTCTTAATGCGCATTAAGGACAATGCAACATTTAAGTTAGGGGGTGTGGGATATTCTATCCATTTCATGTTTAGTCCATTGATTTGAACACATGTTATTTACTAAGCATTCTTTTCTCAGAAAAAATGAAAATTTCTAAAATATTTTCTTTCTTTTTTTCTCCTTTGTTGGGCATTTTGCCTTGTTTCTGATGATAAATTTTAATAATTGCCTGATCCAATTGACAACTCAACGATGCATGCTCTTGATTTTAGAAGTTATTAGACTTTAGTCATCAAATCATTGATATTATGAATAACTTCATGAATTAAACTTTATCCCATGGGCACATGCGCTTTTCTTGTTTTATTGATTTAGTTTAAGATTTTTATAACTCGCTAATCTTTTGTTGCATTGTATATACTTACACCGTGTGAGATTTTGGCTTTCCTTCATTTGTGAGTTTTATACACTATTCTTTCCTCTTTGAAAACGCTGAATTCGCCGGTAATCTCTCTATTCTTTCATTGATAGTTCATTATTTGAGTTTATATCTTGGAATGTGTTACTTGAACATGATTTCAAAAATTGTTTTGACTCGAGAATTGCATAAACTTTACGAAATGATCATAGACAATCTTTGTTATATCACCCATATTGGCCTTGGCCTCACCTTATATCTTTCCCTAGTAAGCCCCTTTGAGCCTAAATATAGCCTTTTGTTTCATCACCCATAATCCCATAATCAACTCCACATTGGAGTTATAAACCATACATATTACCTTCCATGCATTTGGTTGGAATGTTACTCGGGATTGAATGATGTTATTATCTTGCGGTTGCAATTAAGCATGAAAAGAGTGAAAAAAGTACAAAAAAATGTAGTGAAAATAAAAAGAATAAAAAAGTGAAAAATAAAAGAAACAAAAGAAAAAGTTAGAAAAAGAAGAAAAGAAAAAGAAAAAGAAAGAGAAAGTTTGTATATGCTGTATATAGTGTTCAATAATCCTTGTCGCTCTCTAATTTCTTATTTAATGCTTATTTTGGATCTTGTTTTCCAATTTTGAAATTGCCCGCTATTTCTCATTGTCCCAAGTTTTTCATCCCTGAACACTTTGAATCCGTACATATACCTTTCATTTCGTACCCCTACCTAAACCTACATTACAATCCTATAAAGTCCTATGTGATCCTAGGGTGAATTTAATTTAAAAGTTTAATAATCTATGAAAATGCATTTCGTCTGTTTTAATGAGCGGTATCTTTAATTGAGATGACATGTTTTTCATTTTATATATAGCGTTCTTCATTAGTGACATGTGTGCGACCTAGTTTCCATTTACATTTACTTTTTATGCTCGCATGTCCCGTGTATCACCTCCCCTTTTATAGTGATTTCATTTGTTGAGTGTAATGCCCGCTGAGGATTGATATATATATGATTTTATGTTTGGTTTATATAAGTTTTTGCCAAATCATATTTTGCATGTTCTCGCCCCCTTCCCAGTTTTAAGGTTTCAATTCTATGAAGTTCGTTCTATAATGTTAATAACAACGGACTTTTGTTTGAATTCGTTCGATATGCTAATAAAATGTTTGAAATCTTTTTCGTATTATTGAATTTGTCTCACGGGATTAGGCATATTTTGAGGAAACCATATGATATTTGGGGGTTTCATCATTGAAAACCCTCACGAGACGACACTCATCCACTAGGATAATCTAGGGGTTTAACGGCTTATTTCATATGCTAAATGCAATCGTGCGCTCGCGAAAGTAGCTTTTATCATTTTTGTAAATATTTCATGTTTAGTGATTTTCTTATAGTTATTCTTGCTTTGAAATTCATTGCTAGGAAATAGCAATGTCTAAGTTAGAGGGTGTAATAAGTCATGAATATTGTATTTTCCGCCCGTTAATTTATGCATTTTTATCCCCTTCGGGTACCGTTATTGCTATAATTATGCTCGTTAATCAGACAACCTCCGTTTTATATGTTAACATGTTGTTTGAGGTATTATTGAGCTATTGTAGATGTTACGGTGCTTAGTGTGAAGTTTCGTCGCGTTCCGTTAAAGTTCGCACGTTCAGGGGTATTTTGGTAATTTCATACTTTGGGATTTTTGCCTAAAGTCTTCACGGAAGTTGTAGCTCTCGGGTCAAGCTTCGAATGTTGGTGAATAGTGCTCGAATCGGATTCCGAATGAAGAAAATGCGAATCTTTAAGCAGGGAAGAATTATAAGTTAATTATATTTATTACTTAATATACTAAAAATCTAATTAATTCCTTTCATGTCCCTTTCTCTTTTATGCAACAAACTTCCATTATGCAAATGGAGGTTTTTGGTTTGTACTCGGGTTTGGCTCGGGTTTTGGTTTCGTTCGAAATTGGAGCCTTTCGTTCGAAATTGGAGCATGATTTTTGACCACACACACATATGGTTCGTTGGTCTTTGACTAATTTCAAGAAATGGGTCTTGGCTCACCATTTATGGAGATGGAGGTTTTTGGCCACTTTTGGACATGGAGGTCTTGATTTTGTTGGCTTACATATCGCAGGTCTCGGTTTTGGCTTCGAGGTGTTGCAGTAAGTGCCTTACAAATGCAGCGAGTTATGCACGCAAATAGTGGTCTCGGGTTATACCCATTTCGAGTTTTGGCATGGATGATGGCTGTATTTTTGGCATTTTTGTGTTTTGTTGGCCATTGTTGGCTACTATGGTAGGTTCTCCACGGTTTGCAGCGAGTCATGGGTTGATACTGCAAATACAACCGGTTCAGTATCGAGATGGTGTGCATGAATTGGAGTTGGGATTTGCAGAATGGGGAAGAATTCAAAAGTATCATGTGCAAATCGATTCGCTAAGAGGCAGTGCTCAGGTCTCCCATTTTTGAATCGATTCAGACTCAGCCAAATCGATTCAAGCCTCTGTTTTGTCCATCTCTGTTTTGCTATTATCCCCCTTTTCTATTTTTTTTTCCTTTTCCCTTTTCTTTTGTTTCTTAATTAAGAGACTTATCCCCTTATTCTTTCTTTTTACCTTTTTCTTTTATCTCTTTTTGCAACTTACTATAAATACACCACTTGGTGTATTTTTGTGAGGAGATTAGTTTTAGTTCATTTTAATTAGTTTAGAATCTAGGGTTTGAGAGCACTTTGGGGATTTTTGTGGAGACCTCCCCTCTCATCCATTTGTGTTGTGGTTTGACACCCATTAATGTAATTGGACTCTTATCCTCTTTTTCCTTGTTAATTCATACTTAGTTATTAATTCCATGCCTATATAATTAGTTTAATTTATTTATTATTTATTTTAATTATTAATTAGTTTTTTAATTATTTTATTCATGTTATGTGAGTAGTTAAATAGGGTTTGGGTCGTGTGTCCACCATTGATGGGCGTCGAGCTCCGAAAATTAGGTTTTGTGTAAAATGGCATTTAATCGAAACCTCATGTATTAAAATTGGTTTATTATGCGTTTAACTTTCTTTGTCACGCAACGTTAGTGTTTGTAGCGATAACCCAAATTTAATCCGCGTGTGACCATTTTGAATTAAATGTTTTATCTCGCAACTTTGAGCTAAATTTCTTATTGCGTGATGTTTATGATCAACTAAAAATGCTCGGTTAAATGTTTTTGAACCAAACTTCTAATTATTAGTTGTTTAGCCCATGGCGGAGTCGCGATCCCGACTCTCGTTTAATTAGTATTATTTAGAGTTAACTTATTGATTTTTTTTCCTTTTCTTTTAAACCAACCCATTACCTTTTACACTTTTATTCTTGAAGTAATAAATCAATTAAAATCTATCAAACACAACCTGTGGATTTCTTACAATACCCGACTTACCGCTATACTTGTTTCGCAAGTGTAGTTGTAGTTTATATTTTTTGCATTGAGCCGACAAATTGAAAACAACGATTAGAGTTCCTACGCGATGCTACTTTTCACCCTCGATAAAAAATTTAAAGACATTGAAATCACAAGAACATAGGATAAATGACACCTCAATCCGAGTTACGGTGAAAAAGTTATGCTTGTTTGAAGATAAAGAATCAAAGAGGAAAAACTAAGGAAGTCTGAAACTATAACCGGTTCGTCCTTGGTAGAACCGGTTCGACCGGATGGAAAACCGAATTGGTTCAGGTCCTATACAAATTGGTTCGCCATTAGTAATGCTCCATATTCGTGACAAAGATTAGTCACGCTTTAAAATCTTTACAAAATATCTGAAGCGAGATTTTTATTTTGGCATTATCTTTTAGCCAAAAGAGTTTCAAAGTTAAGGGACTCTTCAAAACGACTTCCAACCTATATAATTAGTCATTAGGGTTATTTTAAATATATTTTCATTCATGTAAAATCTCCTAATCAAGGAGAAACATCTAGGAGAATAATTTACATATTTTGCACCTTTAATTCAAGAGCTTTTTCGATTTTTCTTCAAGCTTTGACTTCTTCTTGCATGTTTGTGTTCTTCAACCTTGGTAATCTTAAATTACATCACTTTTATTATTCTTTCCTTGTTTTCACATGCTTGTTAATGGATCTATGCATTGTTTACACCATCATGTTTAGTAGCTAGTTCAAGGGTTTGGGTCATGTTTTCGCCATTTAGGGGCATTGAGTTTTAAAATTTGGGTTTTGGTAGAAATATAATTAATTGAAACCTCGTGTATTAAAGTTGTAACATTAGGCATTTAGCTTTCTTTGTCATGCACCGTTAGTGTTTATAGCGATATTCCGAAATTAATCCACTTGTGACCATATTCGAGCAAACGTTTAATCTTTCATTGTTGAATTAAATTTCTTCGTGTTTGATGTTTATAATCAATTCAACATGCTCGGTTAAATATTTTCGAACCAAAATCCTTTATACATGTTGTTTAGACCATGGCAGGTATTTGATCCTAATCCCGTTTTCTTATTCTTTGCTTAAGTTTTATTTAGTTTTAGTTAACTTATTTATTCCCCCGCTTTTTCCTTTCTCACCCCATCATCATCTTTTACACTTTATTTTAGAAGTTATAAATCAATTCAAATCTATCAAACATTCCCTGTGGATTCGATACCCAGACTAGCCGCTATACTCCACAAGAGTGTAGTTAAAGTTTATTTTTTTTTGTATTGCGGTCGAAAGCCGATAACAATGATTAACATATTACACAGACGCTCGGTTTTGGCCTTGATCATATTGGCGCCATTGACGGGAGTGTTTCATCATAGATTATAATTGATTTACTATTTCTTTTCTTTTTCTTTTTATTTTTTGTTGTATATTTTTTTGCAAGCTTGCACATTTGAGCGCCAAGAAACATTGAATTCCCGACTGAACACCTTTTTATGGGGATTTTCCATCTATAAACTATTCGGTAATCTTGTTTTTTTATAGTGAGTTCGGTAATTATAATGGTTCACATGAGAATAGTTCTCAAACTGATTATTTTCAAGAATTCACACCTCGACCTATTACCATTAGTGGCGGCCTTCGAATTCTTGAGAGTGAAAGGCTTAAAAACAAAGATCATCAAGAAAATCGTTTTCAAACTTTTTATTCTCAAGAATTCGTGCCTCGACCTATTACCATTGGTGAGGGCCTTCGAATTCTTGAGAATGAAAGGCTTGAAAACAAATATCAAGAATAAAACTGTTTCTGGGAGCAAGAGTTGGATGCATTATTCGGATCCAACAATGATTTTTCTTTCGATATTTTAGAAGTTGAAATTTTTTTTCAACCATATGAGGAATCTAAGGTTCTATAGCCAAGGGAACCTATGTCGGAAGAAACCATGCTTCATTTCACCCAAAGCGCAAGGAATTATCTTTTCTCCCAAAGCGCAAAGAATATCGATAATGGTGTTGTTAAGGAAATTGTCGCACTTTGCAATAAGATTCGTTCTTATTTGGAAAACAAAGAGAAGGTCAATACTCCTGTTTCACCTCAAACTTTTTTGGAAAAACATCTCATTGAAAGTGAATCTTTCTCCCTAGAAATTCAATCTCCAAGTGATAATGAATCACTCGAGATTGAATTTATTTCATCTTCATTTCGTTCTCCGTTATTGAACCATTACAAGTATCAGTTTATTCCTATGAGACGGTTGAAACTTTTAAACCTTTTACCGACGAGGACTCTTTGTGTGAATTATTTTCCAAGATGGATTCTTCCTTTTTGTGTGCTCCTCTTCCCATACTACCAAAAAAATCGTTGGGAGGTGATTCTATTTTCCTTGGATCCCAATTGTACTTGTCCCCCTAGCATCTAAATCTCCCATCATCCTTTTAAAATTTGTAATTAGTGATGGTTCATTTATTCCACCTTATTTTTTGGGAGGCATATATTAAAATGATGGTACACCGATTATCCCTCAAAGTCATATTATATTTTTGGTGGACCCGCAATTTTTTTGACTTATAGTTTATAACTTATTAGAAGTTCAAATCGTAGGTTGTACATAATTAGTTTCTTTCTTTCCTTTTCCTTTTTTTATTATAGTTTAGAGTGATTAGTTAAAGTTTTTGTTATTCGTTTTGTTATGTGTGGTTCTAACATGTTTTGAAGATTCAATGGACTCGTACTTATCGGGGATCGCTCCATTTGGGTAATATATTTCTTTTTCTCTCTTTATATTGTGTTCTTGATTCACATTGAGGACAATGCAACATTTAAGTCAGGGGTGTAGGATATTCTTCCCGTTTATTATTTAGATTCGTTGACTTGAGCACATATTCGTTCCAAGTATGCTTTTTTAGAAAATAAAAAAAAATCCCCTCCAAAATTGATTTTTTTAAGAAGTCAAAAATATTTTTCTTCAAAATAAAT
The DNA here is from genome assembly GCA_949130495.1 of Sambucus nigra. Lineage (NCBI taxonomy): Eukaryota > Viridiplantae > Streptophyta > Magnoliopsida > Dipsacales > Adoxaceae > Sambucus > Sambucus nigra. The sequence continues at coordinate 395,422,272 of OX422215.1, forward strand.
AAAATTTGGAATTTAAAATCTTCGAAAATGCCACGATTTTTTTAAAATTCTCTAATTGTAAACATTCAAATGCACAAAGTCGAAATTGACCAAAGATGGAAATTGAGCGAAAATTGACGACTTAACGAATAAGTGTGGAAATTAATTAATCCGATGAGATTTTTAGCCTATCATTTTCTCTAGTTTTTAAATCAATTTGAGTGAAAATTAACTCAAAGTTCATTTTAGTGTTTTAATAAGTCGATGGGGATCTTTATTCCTTTGTTTTGATCGGTTATGAGAAACGAGTGAGATGTTGTCTTTAACTCGCGTTAAAATATCTCTAAATTAAATATAATCTTAAGACGCATATTGTAAAATAATGAGTAATTCGGATAATGAAGTTACGCTATCGTTTGTTACCTAAAAAAATATTAGCCATAAAAACTAGTGAAAATCTATCCTTTTGCTAGCCATTTTGAGCCTAATATAGTTTTTCAATTTCGTTTAATAACCCAAAAAACCCGTGTTGTTCGGAGTTATGAAAATCGAAAAATTCATTAATTAAGTCCCAATGGTACACAAAAAGGGGCAAGAGAAAAATAAAAGAAAAATGCTCAACAAAAATAGCAAGAGAAAAAAAAAATAGAAAAAGAAGAAAAAAATGAGCAAAAGCCCGAAAAATCACAAACGAACATCGCAAGAAAATTTTCCAAACTCCGAAATTTTCCTACCATCCCATTTTTTTACCTAATACACCACAACCTGATAAAGTCCTACCCGAGTCAGAATAACGAAATTACTTATCGCGTGGAGTACCTAAGACACGAAATGATAATAAGAGAGATTAATTGGTGTGAATAAGAGGTGATGTGTCCCGTTTTCCATTAACCGTTTTTCGATGATGTGATTTTTTCACCATAAAAATTTCGACTTTCTATTTGTGTGCATAAAATTGTGTTCCATTATATTCACTATTTATATCACGTACACTGAGAGAAATAGCCACATTCTGAGTGACTCGTTTGTGAGAGTATCAGTGAGAATTTGAATAAAGACATATTTTTGAAAAGTAATGTAATGATCAATCAGGGGAGATTAGCGGTTTGATTTTTGGCTTCACGCACACACTGCAAATTGAGACTATGGAATATAAATTTGAGGCGACTGTTGATGTAAAAAATTATCCACCTACGCGGACCAATCAGAAATGAACACGTGTCCTCCTATATGGCCAAAATCCTAGTGAGCAGATAATAAATCTGCCGACCAACATGAAAAACGCCTAGCAACGCAAGGAATGCCGACAAACAAGACCAATGAAGAGTCATTGATGAAAATAACTTTTGTGTGTATCATTGTAGAATAAAGTTTTTCACTCAAAACCCAATTAATACCTACACAATGTGACAAAATAAATAATAGAAGCAAGTGGTAAGTATGGGAGTCAATCCAACTTTCAAGTGTGAAGACTAAATGTGTGAAGATAATCGCAAAAATCACTTTCATGTTTTTATTTTTGGTATTTTTTTCTTTATTTATTTTTTTAGAAAAGGGGATGAAAACTAACTAAGAAGAAAATGCTAATGTGACAAATATTTTTTTAATTAAAATAAATTAATTTAATATGATTCCTAAAAAAAATATTAAAACTAATCTAAATGAAAGAAGAAGAATATCTTCAACATGTATAAATGGGTGGACTCCTAAATACTCATCAATGTTTGAATTAAATTTGCTAAAAATTACAAAAATCCTACAAAGATTTGTATATAAGTATTTTCCCTCTAGAGGAACTCACTATTAAATAATGAAAAATATTTGCTAAAGAAACAAATCCTCCCATTATAAATTTGTACATAAAAATTTATCCCAAGTGAGATAAATTTTACCACACCACTCTATATTGAGATATTTGCTAAAATTTCAAACACTCTTTATAGAGTGTTGAGGCATAATCTATCTCAATTTTTTAAAATCGAAATAAAGATCATTCTCTGAATGAGAGACCCTTCCCTTATTTTATAAGTCACGAATTGGGTTTGCTGGTGGAGAATTTTTTGGGATTTACTTGGCTAAGTCAAAGTAAAAATGGATTTATTTGGAAGCTTGGGTGATGGAGTTTGTCTTGGAGCTGTCGGTTCAAAAGGGTTTCGGGGTATTGGGTACATGGTTTAGCAGCGGGTTGCGGTTTCAGGTTGTGGGGTTAGAGTGATATCTGGGTTTTGAGGGTCACGATGGGGTAAACCGGGCAGGAGAAGTCAGGTTTTGCTGGGCGAGGTGAGTGTTTTGGGTTTGGGTTTTGGGGATCGAGCAGGTCTCGGGTTGGATGATTGAGGTGTGGGTCGATCGCCGATTTTATGGTTGGAGCTCAGGTGGGGCTGCCCGATTAGTTGGCGGATTGGAATCGGGTTGGGGGTAGGGATGTAGACACCCCATTATGTTACCCCTAACTTTCCTTAGGTCCCTAGTACCTACCTTCATCACCGTAAACCCAGGTTATGTCTCGAGTATTGACCTGGAGGCCATCGGGCACTCTCCGGCTAAGTTTGACCCAAAAGTCAAACTCTTCGTCTCGATCGAGACTGAATGAATCTTCAAAGGGCACTGAATACCCTTTTCAACGGTCCACCCCGTGTGCGATTCCCACTTACCATGCGGACGAACGATCCGTTTGCGTCCGAAACTTGACCCAGAGGCCATCGGGCGTTCCCGGGCTCTGTTTGACCTATGTCAACTTTTCAGCTCGACCGAGGCTGAATGAATCTTCAAAGGTCACTGAATACCCTTTCCAACGGTCCACCTAGTGCACGATTCCCACTGTCCATGCGGACGAACGATCCGTTTGACTCCGGGAGGTCACCGAATCCTTCTCGGGCCCGGTTAACCAAAGTCAACTCTCCAAACCTGGTCAAACTCTTTGGAATGTCGAAGTACATCTCTTAACCTATCCAGCGATCCGCCCCGTGCACGATTCGGACTTACCATGCGGATGAACGATCCGTTTACGTCCGAGCGATTCCCCGTCTGATGGACCGACAAATGCTTCCGAGCCATATTTGACCCAAAGTCAACTCCCGAACCCGGGAGCGGTCCAAAGGACTTTTGAAAGTCTCTGAATTACCTTTCCAACAGTATACCCCGTGCGCGATTCTGACCAACGGTTTGCCCTCGGCGACTGATTTTCCGAAAAAGCCTGAAGCTCACTGCCAAATGGCAGGTTCCAGACCCTGCCTATCGGCACCTGCCGATTGGCAGGAACAGGTCTATGCCGATCGGCACCCACCTGGGCCTATAAAATGAGGCCTTCACCTCATTTGCAAGGGGAGTCGATATCTGATAAAAATCTCTCTGAACGAATCCCAAAAACCTCTCTCGAAGGCAGCGTGATTTCAACATCCAAATCCCCTTTTTACTTCCACTTTTCATCATCCTTTTCATCAAACTTGGTGAATTAGCCACTCTCCATCATCATCCAAGTGCAAGGGCTGCTCTCCAACGTTCAAGATCAAGCTCAAGATTTTCAAGAAGGTCCAACTTTCTCTACTCTCTCTTAAATTCTCAATAACTTGTCTTCTTGTTTAGCACTTTTATTATCTCATTTCACACATCCTAATATACTTTATTTATTTATTATTATTGCACATCTCCTATTTTCATATAAATAAAACCCAAAAAACAAGAAAAAAAGGGTTTGCTCATAAATTCCAAGTAGGGATTCTCACATTTTTTCCACACTTTTCTCACAATCTAAAACCCTTTTTCTGCACACACACACACACACACACACACACACACACACACACACACACTCACAAATAAGAGATTCCCCATTTGGATTTATGGGATAACCCAACCCCTCATTTTGTATGCGAACTACGTGGACTTTGATGCCTTTATAGCCTACGTAGGCATCTCGGGATAAAACTCGAGACTCGCGCCCTTTTTCTCTCATTTTCTATCTTCTCTAAATCCATTTTCCTTATATTTTATATACTTGCCCTTAATAACGTATTGCTCCGTATGCGTTATCGTTCCATTATAACTGTCAACGTAGGGGTAATCGGGTAAATCTTAATTTTCTAATACTACTCTTATATCTTCTTACGGATGAATCGCTTTATCTTTTCCATGACACAAGTCGGGGATTCCTACCTCCATTCTATATATACACATGCACACATATCACAGGGGGAAACAAAAGGAGAATAGCAAATATTCATGAGAGACCGAAAGGGCGGAATGGGTGCCTAACACCTTCCCATTTCGTAACTAAGCCTCCGAACCCTTCTCGAATCGTCTTTGTTTCGCACGCACTAGTATGTCTTTGGATGCCATCCTTCAGGGTGGCTTCCGCTTTTTCTTTTGTCTGTTTTGAGTAAAATAGACTGGCGACTCTGAATCTCTCTATATTTTTACACCCCATCTCAAACGACGCCGGCCGAAGTGCTCCCGAGAGGGACACGCGGGACCCTAAGGATCTTTTCCTCCACGCCACCCGTCCGCGCGACGAGGATCGGGGATGGCCACAGTGGCGACTCTAATGGGGATATGTGTTTTGTTTGTGGGCTTGACTCTATTTACATGAATGCTATATTTGCTTATGTTTCCCCTCATATCTGCATGTTCCCCTTTCTCATATGTATCCCATGCTTATGCTTATGTTCACACACTTGTAGAAAATTCTCCATGTACACTTCACACCACGTGCACCTAGGATCACATGTATATCCCCATGTTTCACACATCACCCATCCATAATTGGTGTACCTTTTGGGGTACTTATACTTTGCTCCCTGTTTGGCATAATCAAGAAAGGCATTCTCATCATAAGATACCAATAAGAGAATCATGCATGATTCGCACGACATCACCAAAGAGCATTGATATTGACCAAATTTTACCCAGTAGTTGGAGGGTCACTTCGTGATGGGCGCTGGTCCGACAGGTCGCAGTTAGCCTAAGCGATATGACTCTCACCTTCCATTAGCCAAGTACCTTAGACGTATATCGAACGGTTCCCTCGCATCGTACCGCTTGACCGAAGTCATGATGGGAGGTATATTGTAGGGAATTCGTTCACGTACGTCGAGTTTATCGAATTCTCTCTCACATGTACCGTCCCCACTAGGTATATAGTGAGGCAATCCACGTACACTCAGGTATATCAAATAGCTCATCCACACGTACTAATTGCCCGCAATAGCAAGACGTATATCATGGAAGTCACGCCAAAGGGGGGAACCCATGCCGATTCACCCAACCAACTGCATACCCATATATAGGTGTCAAACCTAGGACACGCACTTTAGATTGCCGATTTCAATCCGAAACACTGCCAAAATTTCGGGTCGATCTGCCGCCCAATTTTTGCGCATTTTCAAAATGGGACCCTGTCCGTGAGCCTGGTTACAATTCCAAACCGTAGCTTGACATATATTAAGACCCCCACTTTTCCAGGCTTGGGTCCTGTCCGGTATTGCATTTAGGAGAATTAAATACAAGTGAAAACATAATAATCATAATAATCATGCTGAGTTCTGTCTCCAAAAAAACATTTATTCCTTCTTTATCAAAAATCCAAAAACATTTCTCCCTTCTTTATCAAAAATCCAAAAACATTTATCCCTTCTTTATCGGAAATCCAAAAATAATTCTTCCTTAAAAAAAATAAAATAAAAAAATCTCTCATCCTACGCCTTCTCAGGTCGATCGCAAGCCCTTGGCCTGGCTCCTTATTGTCTTCGGTCTTCAGTCAAATCACCCCAGAGTTTCATCCGTTCTTCTACTACTTCTTTCGAGTCCGAAATCCTTCCATATTCCATGGAGAATGCAGATCAAACACTAGTCATACAGCCGGATCTGACGACAGTCTTAGCTCAGCTCGTGTCCAAGATTGACAACCTCCAAACTGAGGTCCGAGAGATGTAACGAAACTAAGTTCCTATTCCTCAAGAGCCTGATGCCCTGTTCCCTCGTGCTATGGGTCCGCCCGAGCCTATCTGGGTTCCAAAAGAATATCAGCACGCTCCACGTACCCCTCCTACCAATGGGCCGTCGCCTGCCCAGCTTTCAATGCCAAATATTTCCCAACCTATGGCTAATCTGCATGTGGTCGTTGATCCAAAGGAGGAGGAGTTGAATAAAGTCAAAGAGGATCTCAAGATGCTCACCAAGAAGTTTGACCAAGTCAGGATCTCTGGGAATTACATGAACTACACCCACATGTCTCCTTATCATAAAGCAAGGTTACCCGAGAAGTTCAAGAGCCAAATATCGAGAAGTTCAGAGGGAGTGGACCCCTAATTGTTCATCTTCGCAGTTATCATCGTTCCATGACTCTACTAGGGGCTTCTGAAGAAGTGATGGCCCAATTGTTTCAGCAAACTTTGAAGGATAGTGCCCTCCGATGGTTTTTATCTCTTGAGGAATCCAAAATCCGTAGTTGGGAGGATGTAGCCTGAGAATTCATGTCACAGTACAAGTACCACGAAGAGCTTGAGGTCACCCGTCGTGATTTAGAGCTGCTTAAATAGAATCCTGGAGAATCAGTCAGTAACTTTATAACTCGGTGGAGAGAGCAAGCAGCTACCATGACCAATCGGCCATCCGAAGAAGAACAGGTCAACATGGTGAAGAAAAACTTCTTACCCCATGTCCGAGGAACGATGGGAGGACAATACTATCCCCACTTTCGAGCTCTCAGAGAGGCTGGAGTGGAAATCGAGGAAAGCCTCGTTAAAACAGAGGTTGAACCAAAGAAGGTGTTCGGACAGTTCACCCCTAGAAAGTATGACAAGCCTACCAGTGCTACCGTTTTGACCATCGACAACATCTCTCAACCAACCACATCATGGGAACCAGAAAGCCGCCCTGCCCCCATCCGAAGGGAATACACTAAGCTCCATGCTCCCCACTCCAAAGTTTACCAAGCCCTGTTAAGACAAAACCTCAACAAACCCTTGGATCCCCATACATTGCCAAATCCACTCCCAAGAAACTTCAAGGCCGATGCTCATTGAGCCTTTCACCAAACTTCCGGCCATACTACCGACCAATGCTTCCACCTTCTGAACATAATCCAAGATCTCATTGACCGGGGTACCATCGCCCCACCAGTCAATCCCAAGACAAACACTACTCACAACCCACTCCCAAATCACACCAATGCCATCTTCTTGGAAGAAAACCCAGATTTCGATCCCTCAACTCAAATCACACCCATATACTCCCCTAAACCTCTTCAAACTTGCCCATATTTCCTCCTACACCCTACTAGCCTCGCTGATCAGGCACTGTCACTCCTTACCAGAGAATGCATCGCTGTCCGTACCCATTATGAAAATGGAAGTATGGAATTGTCTGAGGTGTTAAACCAAATCCTAGAGTTCGGGCTGAAATTGCCCTCACAGATGGTCATCGATTGCCAGAAGTTCAGCACACTATTCTTGGAGGCACATAAATGGGCCCGGGATTCAGATAAGTGGGTGGTACCAATCGACGAAGTCAGCCTAAATGATGTTGTCCAGACTATGGTAGAATTATTCGGGCAAACCAACAACATTTCCAGTATCACCGAGTTACTTGACACTTTGAAGCTACAAGGGCGCTTGGTCCCTTCAATCACACATATCCCCACAGAATGGGAGAACTTGTATGAAGAAGTCGTTGAAGTTATGGAATGCATCGACTTTACATGGAAAGACAGAATTATTGCCACCGGATGGGGGGAAGAATTCGAAGAATCGAGTGAAGAACAAGCTTCAGGAAGAGCTGGCCCAGTAGCCGATATATGTGGGATGATATCATTTAAAGAACTCCTCGGAAAAATAAACAGGGTGGCGGAACCACCTGAGATTGACGAGGAAACGGGATTCATGTTCTTTCCTTCTTCAGTAAATCAGATTTCCAGATCAGGGAGACATTTCCAGGTTCCAAGCTCACTACCAGCAAATGACAACGGGAAGGGCGATGAAACCTTTCCTATGCCAGAGATGACCATCGAGGAGAGTAAGATTCTCGATCAACTAAAGAAAACCCAAGCTAACATCACTCTATGGGGACTTTTCATGTCTTCCCAACTACACAAAAATGCTTTAATCAAATTGCTCACTGGACCCACAGTTCCTCCATCTACCACACCAGAAGAGGCGGTAAATCTGGTCGGATCCTTAACCTCTACCCGAATGCTGTCATTTTCTGAAGAAGAAATCCCTAGAATTGGGCTGAATCACATCATGCACTCAATATCTCCGTCGAAGTTATGGGAAAGGCCGTGCCACTCTACCTTGTCGATAACGGATCCACCTTGAATGTTTCCCACTGAGAAATTTCAAATGTTTAGGCCTAAAAGCGACCTCGCTCCAACCTCCACCGCTGTGCGTGCTTACGATAATACCCGTCGTGAGGTGATGGGGTCCATAAAACTTGTAATAGGGGTTGGCCCTATAAACCCTGTCATCGAATTCCAAGTCGTAGACATCCCAGCCTATTTCAACTTGTTGCTCGGACGACCCTGGCTCCACAATATCAACGGTGTGTCTTCCTCACTCCATCAGAAATTGAAGTTTTTTGCCGACGGGCGAGTCATCACCATTTTGGGCGACAACAAAAATACCGAGGGGCAAGCACCAGCAGTCCAATTCTTGAGATACAACACGGGTCAAATGATATGCTCCTATCAGGATTCCGAGTCGAGCCACTCCTACTCCCGATAGGGGACGATTTCAAAGAAAGGGTTTGTCTAGAATATGACCCTCATGGCAATGTCAATGTGATTCAGATGTTCAGAAACATGCACTTCATGCCCGGACTGGGGATAGGGCAAAGGCAGTAAGGGATACTTGAGCCCATCGAACTGAAGAAAGCTTTCCCTCCTTGTGGCTTGGGGTATCAACCATCAGAACAAGAGCTCAGAATGATCCTCCAGTCTCGACCAAAGAGAAGATTAGACGGTATCCGAACTGTCTCAGGAGACTCCTTAAATGGACGATTCATCAAAGAAGGCGAGGACTTCCCCTTTTGTGGTTTTCCAGAACCATGGTATGACCACACAGATAAGAAGATGAGGCCGGGAATGGAGATCTTTTCCAAGACGGCTACCCATGGGCCAACAGTTTCCCACACCAAGTACAACCGCTCATCAAAGATCCCGAAGAGACTGAGGAAGGTGATTCCGAAGATTCCTTCAACTTACAGATACTGGGGCTGGCACTCTGCATGGTTCATTCAGGCACTACATCAATGGACCTATCCCGTCTGATTAAAGCTGCTGATATTCCTCTCCTCAACCGGCATGCTACGCCAGTTCTACCTCGTGAAATCTCCCCTAACCCCAATGTTTACCCTATTTCTTATTCTGTTGTCTATCCTTGCTCAAATATAATCAAGACCTCTTTTGGTGAGGTTCTCAATGCTGTTTTTCCTATCAATGAAATAAACGAAGATTTTGAGTATCTTGTTGTGCCTTACATTAACTGCTTAAATTCTAATCAAACTTTTGATGATGATGATTTTACAAATGAATAATTCTTAACTGATCTAAATAAGGTTAATAATAAACAACATAACCGCGTTCAAGTTAATGAAGAAGAGACTGTTGTTATTAATCTCGGTTCTATTAGCCAACTACGTGAGATTAGGATAGGGGCCACCTTTGACGAGCATAAGCGCGCACAACTCGAAGAATTGCTGAAGGAGTTTGTAGATGTCTTCGCATGGTCCTATGATGATATGCCCGGCATTGATCCTGAAATAGCTCAACACGAGATCCCCACTCTCCGAGATTACAAGCTGGTTAAATAAAAATTGAGAAAACTCCGCACCGAATGGTCGCTCAAGGTCAAAGAAGAGGTGGTCAAACAGTTAGACGTGGGTTTCATTCGGGTGATCGAATATCCCACATGGCTAGGCAACATTGTACCTGTGCCGAAATTCGAAGGGAAGGTTCGAATGTGTGTAGATTATCGAGATTTAAATAAAGCTTCTCCGAATGATGATTATCCGCTACTCAATATTGACATGATCGTGGACAACACAACCAGTCATACTCTCAAGTATTTTGTCGACGGGTTTGCCGGATACAACAAAATCAAGATGCACCCCGACCACCAAGAAAAAACTGCATTCATCACCCCATGGGGAACCTCTTACTACACCGTTATGCCATTTGGTCTCAAGAATTCTGGGGCTACCTACTAAAGGGCTACCATAACCATCCTGCACGATCTGATCCACAAGGAGGTCGAGGTTTATGTGGATGATAATATTATCAAGTCCAAAACTAGAGAAGGTCATGTTCCCGCTCTCCGATAGTTCTTTGAACGACTGCGACGGTATCAGATGCGACTTGATCCACAAAAGTGTGTCTTCGGCGTTACAAAGGGAAAACTCTTGGGATTCATGGTCAGCGAAAAGGGGATAGAAGCAGATCCTGCAAAGCCGAAGGCCATACTTGAGATGCCACCGCCCCAAACAGAGAAAGAAGTTCGAGATTTTCTTGGGAAATTGTAATATATCACCCGGTTTATCAGCCAGCTAACCTCCATCTGTGAATCGATCTTCAAGCTCCTTCGAAAATATTCAACCAAGGTTTGGAACGAGGCCTGCCAAGAAGCTTTTGACCGAATCAAACAATACCTGACCCAACCTCCAGTGCTCATGCCACCACAGTCTGGTCTCCCTTTGCTCCTATACCTAACCATAACTGATACTGTAGCTGGGGCTTTTCTAGCCCAATATCTTGAAGACTCCCTCAAAGAAAGAGCCATATATTACGCCACTCGCAAATTGGTCGAGTATGAGGTCAATTACACTACTTTAGAAAAGGCATGCGTCGCACTTGTCTGGGTCCCCCAAAAGTTGCGACACTACATGCTCTCCTTCCCCATCAAACTTGTATCCCGAATGGATCCCATCAAATACCTACTTGAGAAATCCACCTTATCCAGTCGAATGGCCCGATGGTTGATGCTCCTAACCGAGTTCGATATCGTGTACGTCACGTAGAAAGCCATTAAAGGAAGAGCCATCTCTGACTACCTCGCCGATTACCCCATAGACGAAGCAGATGTCCGGATCTTTGAATTCCCAGATGAAAATATCCTCTGCACCACTCAAGACCGCCTTCGATGGAAAATATTCTTTGATGGCACCACCAACAAAAAGGGATATGGCATTGGGATACTCCTGATCGCCCCAGATGACTCCCACACTCCCATCGCCATAAAATTGGATTTCCCTTGCACCAACAGCATGACGGAATACGAGGCATGCACAGTGGGCCTCAAGGTTTCTCTCGAGAAAGGTATTCAATACCTTGATGTCTACGGGGATTCTGCCATTATCATCAATCAAGTGCTCAGAAAGTGGAAAGTCAAGGACGAAAAGCTCCAACCCTTTCATGCCCAATTAGAAGATTTAGCCTCCCGATTTTGAGATATCAACTTCCATTACCTACCCCGAGCAAAGAATAACCTATTCGATGCTCTCTCCACCTTGGCCTCCATGGTCGACATGCCCGAAGGAATAACAATGACCCCCTTCCTGGTTCAAAAGTAAGACAAACCGACCCATTGCCACCATATTGAGCTTGTCTCCACTGAAGATACCGAACTAGCTAATTGCTGGTACTATGATATCTGGTGCCTCCTCAAACATGGTAGGTATCCCGAGGGTTCCAATAAGAAAGATCGAACGACCCTCCGAAGACTGGCCGCCCAGTACATCATCTGTCATAAATCTCTACTCAAGAGGAATTTTGATGGAACTCATCTACACTGCATTGCAGGGGCCGAGATTAAGAAAATAATGCAGAAAATCCACAACGGGGAATGCGGACCCCACATGAATGGTCACATGCTCTCCAAGAAGATCATCCTACAGGGATACTACTGGACCACTATGATCTCGGATTGCACCGCTTATGTCCGGAGGTGCCTCAAATGCCAACAATTCTCCAATCTTCAACACTTGCCTCCGCGAGAATTATACAACATGACCAATCCCTGGTCGTTCTCCACCTGGGGTATCGACATCATACGGAAGGTTACACCAAAGGATTCAAACGGACATGAGTTCATCCTGGTTGCCATCGATTATTTCACCAAATGGGTCGAGGCTGAGTTAAGAAAGTGGCCAAATTCCTCAAGAAAAATATCATCTGACGATATGGGGTCCTGCACAAGCTGGTATCAGATAACGGGTTGCATTTCGAAGCAGAAGTCACAGAAGTAGTCAACGAGTATGGGATCCAGAGACACAAACCCTCTCCCTATCAACCTCAGACCAATGGTGCAGTAGAAGCCGCCAACAAAAACCTCAAAGCCATCATCAGTAAGATAACCAAAAGTTGTAGGGATTGGGCTGACCGAATCTCGTACGCCCTCTGGGGCTATCGAACCTCAATCCGAACCTCTACTGGGGATACCCCTTACTCCCTGGTCTACGGTATGGAGGCAGTCCTACCTGTGGAGCTGGAAATACCTTCGCTACGTGTCATGCTCGAAAGCAAGGTTAGTGAAGAAGACTGGTGCCAAAGCCGTCTTGATGAGTTAGCCCTCCTAGATGAAAGAAGATTAAAATCTCTTTACCACATACAGGGGTACCATCGTCGAATAGCGTAATCATTCAACAAAAAAGTCAAGGACCGCAGTGTCCGGGAGGGGGATTTAGCCCTCAAGGAGATAGTAGAACCCCTCCGGGACGCAGAGGGAAATTTAAGCCTAATTGGAGCGGACCCTACATTATGAAGAAAATATTATCCGGCGGTGCCGCCATGCTCACTGACCTGGATGGGGAGGAGATGGCTCATCCAGTCAATCCGGACCGTCTCAAGAAATTCTACCCCTAGTCCGAAATCTCGGCGCGCTACGACTCTTCTCATCCCCCTACTATTCTAAAAAAAAAAAACTCTTCATTTCCCTCTACCCAGAACTACGTGGGCCTGATCCTCTACAAAAACTATTTTAAAACATTTTCAAAAAAAAACCCAGAGGTACGTAGGAAACTCATGCACCTCACATGAGTGCGGCCCCTTTCTTTTTCACATAATACTATTCTTTTCTTACCACAGAGAACGGTGGTTCATTATAAAATTATTTGAACAAAAAGATTATGTATGCCTTAGCGATCAGTATAGATAATTCAAAATACAAAATTCATCGAAAGGCACAGCGGGATGATCAGAAACTTATTTATTTCATTAATAGGAAATTACAGTACGAATTACATAAGAAAAAGGAACGAATAACTCCCTTCTCCACTACCATAAATATCCAAATAAAATCCCCACACCTATCACACAAATAAACTCTCCAGAAGTCCTACCCACAGCTACCAGAGGAGCCTGCACCCTCATCATCTACATTCTGAGGTCCCCAAGTTTCCCCTGCCTGAATAGAGTGCCGTAAACATTCCATGGATCGGTGCGCCTTAACCATCTTCGAGAAAACCATAACACCCCCTTCCACAGAGTTAGATAAAATAAACCATCTTTGTTCAGTCTCCACTGCCAACATCTTGCGGACTAATTTCCTCCACAACCACTTCATATAATCTTTAGGGACATGTCAAACCTTCCCGACAGACTGAGAGGGACGGGTTGATGGACGCCGATTTTCCCACAGAGATCCAAGCAACAGACGCAGGCGCTCAGTCAAATCCTCTACCGAAAAGAAATTTGAGATCTGATGTGGCACGACCTGCGCCCAGCCGAATTGGCGCAAAAGTCGCCAAGGGAAATAAAAAAAGGTCTGTTTGAGACCAACCAGTCGCACGTATGAATACTCTCCTAGCTCCAGAACAGGCTGCAACTGTCCCCACCAAGGCACTGACCAATACAGACCACGAGCCCCATGCTCCACAAGCCAATTCTCCCAGTTCTCAACATACAGGCCAATGCGGATGAAGTAGCGCGAAAAAAAGTTAGGTACGACCGATAAGGGATATTCTGGAGGAGTCGACAAGCAGATTCTTTCAGACACCCACATGAACAGCATCACAGGGCTACCCCTCAAAAAGTAGAATCGATCTTCTCTCCAAGCATCCAGGCCATTCAGAGTCTCCGCGAATACCACCGCCGCAGGATTGCATCGGTATGACATCCATGAAGTAATGGCTGCAAGTTGTGGGTCCACCTACAATTCCCCTGTCACCAGTAACAATTTAGAAACCAGACCGAGAATAACGGCTCCAGCATAGCCAGCATTACCTACTTCCCGTAAATGCACGAACTGCAGCACCGCCGGGAGGGAGATCATTCCTCCAGCAACCAATGATCTAGCTGCCGAAGGCGAAATGTGAAGAAGCCCGGCTAACAAATCCCTAGGAGAATGGGAAAATTTGGTCAAAGTTGCAGCAACACTGGAATTTACACCCAGTATGGCAGAAAATTCCTCGTAGGTAGGACAAACTTCTTCCAACCCAAAGCGGAATGCATGGTCTTCGAGGTACCAGAATTGTACCGCCGCCATCAGCATATTCCACTCAATAGGCCGAATGCGCCACAAGGAGACTCGACGCATGTTGAAAGCATCGTAGTCAACATTATAAGAGCACATAGCTTCTAAGGATTCAAGGTAGTTGGAAAACTCGGTGCAACCAGGGAGGGCCATATTGCAAGGCCAGATGGTGGGCAAGTAGGTAAGAATGCCAAGGTGTGATGAAAACACTCCACCCTTATCCCTTTTTATACTTGAAAATCCTCACAAGGGACATAATCCATGCAGAAATCGGAGGGAATCCTACCCCACAAGGTACCAAAGGCTGAAGAGGGTACCATTCAAAGCTTTGAATTGATGGGACTAGACTGAACTGCCGATAGGCTGGTCAGGGTGCTTGCCGATCGGCAACCCCCCATTTTTAGAAATTTCCCTTTTTCCTCTTTTGTCAAATCAGAAAACTCAAATAAAAATAAATTGATATTCTCAAGAGAATTTTAAAATCCTTTTAATTCTCCATTTTTAATAAAAAACTTTACTTCAAAAAATTTCCAAAAATATTTCCTTTTTACGGTCTCAGCAGCAAAGTAAAAAGCGGATATGCGTACACTCATCATTTAATAAAAGATAACAAAAAAACTCTATTGCATTGCATATATCTGTTTTTTGTGTTACATCATCTTTGCAAGAAATAAAAAGAAAAAGAAAAAACAACGGGACTCAGCCCGAACCCACATCCTTTATCTCTTTCTCTCTCAAGAGCTTCCACCCCTGCGGCATGCTCTCTTCCCCCTACGGCGAAATGAGGCGCCACCACTACCCGAGCTCGAGTCCTCCCTGGACGAAGCAGACGACACCAAGAAAGAAGGGACAAGAACCGCATCCCGAATATGGGCAGTCTCCAAAGATATCCAGTCTCTGATGTCCCTTAGCCAAGTGGTCGACACCCGAACTTGCTGCAAGTAAAGGCCAAATCAATATCAAAGCAAAATTGACCAAAACAGAAAAGAAAGTAAGAGAGGAACATAAAGGTATACCGAAGGTCGAAGTACCTCCTCTGTTAAACCCAACTCCTCCGGATCAATCGCATGAGGATGGTGCAGCATAGGCACCATCCCTCAATCAGCCCGCCGAATGTTGTATGCAGGAGTGTGCAACCGCACAAAAGGGACCTCCGAGGTCGCCGCCGCCGCAGATGCCGATGGACCACCACCACTATGGGAAGATCCCACCGCTCGACTCGAACCCACCGGAGGGAAGGGCAGCGCATCATATATGCTGGGCACCATCAACCAGCTCGTCACAAAATCTATATAGTCATACGACGCATCCGTATTGGTATATAGCAAATAGGACTCGCCAATCATCGCCGCAATCCTCTTATCCTCCGATAGCAGTCGCTCCCGCCTCATAGACGTAGGAGGCTGCACGGGTGGCACCACCACCTCCTCCTCAGAAATCTGACGAACCACCCTCTCCCCAAGGTACCAGGAATGGCCAAACTCATGCGCCAGTAAACGCCTCATCCGCGCGTTCACCCCGGTCACCCCCGCATCCTGAATGGCTGTCCCCCACGGGTAAAAGGTCACCTGAAAATCTCTGAGTGAGCATAAATCAATACAAGATCAAAAGGAACAAAAATAAAGACTGGAATGGAAAGAGTCTTACCCTACCACTGGTTAGGTCATTCAAGACTTGACGCACCGCCTCCAGGGAAAGAGATCCTTTCGACTGCCGGTTGGCCTTAGACCATCTATACAATCGACAGAAGTCCCCAACAGTATCGTCCTTCAAAGCAATCAGCGGGGTATTGCACCCAATCACCTCATAGAACCACGTCTGAATTCATAAGCAAAAAGAGACGCATAAGGAAAATGCGAATGCATGAAAGAAAAATGCGAATGCATGAAGGGAAAATGCGAATGCATGAAAAGAAATGCAAAAATTGAAGAATACCTCAAGAAGGTATGTGGCCCCACTAGAGGTCTACCGGTAGCACCGACTGAATGCATCCAGAGAAAAGTAAAGGGTCGCCAAGGTCAGACTCCCCCAATCATAGAAAGGGATGTTCGAAAACATCCTCAAGTACGGCAGAAACCACAAATGAACGACGTCGCCGCTCGACGCCACCATAAAACCTCCCAATACCAGCAGAATGAATAACCGAGCCATCTGCCTCACTTGCAGCCCATCCTCCACATCAATCACCCTGCTCAGCAGAACATCCTTCAGCAGGGACAGCCGAATTGAATCCCCAGAAACTATCCTCCCTACATCACCAAGTGCCGCACGCACTGCCTCCGGTCTCACCCGTAAAGAGCGATCCACCTCTATCTGCTCTCCATCACAATACAGACCCAGCAGCTACTGCACGTCTATAGGAGTCACCATTATCTCCCCGAATCCAAAATGGAAGGTGTGGGTAGTGTCCCACCACCTCTCTCCCAAAGTGCACAGGACCGCTGTCGAACGAGGCATCTCATCCAGCGCAGATGCCAACCGCCCAAAATCCGCTGATGATACCATCCAATGCACCACAGGTGGGAGATGCTCCCAGACATCCTTGAGCCTCGTTGTCCCACGGGCACGCATGTTCTTCAAAGAAATATCAGACTGGAAAAAAGAAAAGTCTCATCAAAGGTCAAGAAAGAAAGAAAAATCACCAAAAAGAGAAGAATGCCAAAGGTCGGGTTACTTACATAATCTCTGGGGATCACTCTCGAAGAGTGATAACACGATGGCTCCCGCAGCAAGGTCCGCTCATTCGCAACAGGCTCAAATGCATCAAAGGAGTTCTCACTCCCCAAAGCAAGAGGCGCAATAGCCCTCCACTCCACATTCGCCCAGTCATCAACGGTCAACCACTCCCGGTGGACTGCAGTGCTCACAAAGACGGCCATTTCTTGAAGATCGGAATGATAAAATGATTTGCACAAGAATCGCAGAGAGAGAGAAAGTAAAAGAAGCTGTGCAAAAATGAGGGGATTCACCCCCTTTTTATAGGATGCCAACCGCAATGCCGATCGACACCTCCCTCTACCATACCGATCGGCACTGACCCCTCGCCTTTCCGAGGTAGCCCAAAAGTTCGTGCCACTGCCGAATGGAACCCTTCATACTATGCCGACCGTCACGCCCCTTAAATTTCGTATAGAAATTCCCAGAAAATACCAAAAAGCCTCGAAAAATCCCCAGAAAATTCCCCAAAATCCCAGGAAGGATTTAAAGTCTTTTTACCAAGAAAACTTCGCGTTCCCTCGAGCGAAACCCCTCTTCCCCATCGGAATCCTCAAAAAACAAGTGAAAACTCCTCCCGGCAAAGCTCCGGAGGATCCCTAAGGATCACCTGATCACTTCCCCAGCGGAATTCTCTTGCAGCACCCAAAATAGGTTATTCCCCCTGCGAGGTCTCCTAAAAGCTTCCCCAGCTATCAACTCCCCAGCTCAGATCAAAATCACAAAGCTCTTTCTCCAGCAGAATCAGAATCCAATCTTTGTCCACTCTTGGGTCAGAATTGGCCCCGGTCTTGGATCGTCACCTCAGTTAGGTCAGAATTGACCTCGGTCCTCGGTCGTCACTAATCTTGGGTCAGAATTGGCCCCGGTCTTGGATCGTCACCTGAGTTAGGTCAGAATTGACCTCGATCCTCGGTCGTCACCACTCTTGGGTCAGAATTGACCCCGATATTGGATCGTCACCTAAGTTAGGTCAGAATTGACCTCGGTCCTCGATCGTCACCACTCTTGGATTAGAATTGGCCCCGATCTTGGATCGTCACCTGAGTTAGGTCAGAATTGACCTTGGTCCTCGGTCGTCACCACTCTTGGGTCAGAATTGACCCTGGTCTTGGATCGTCACCTGAGTTAGGTCAGAATTGACCTCGGTCCTCGATCGTCACCACTCTTGGGTCAGAATTGGCCCCGGTCTTGAATCGTCACCTGAGTTAGGTCTGAATTGACCTCGATCCTCGGTCGTCCCCACTCTTGGGTCAGAATTAGCCCCGGTCTTGGATCGTCACCTGAGTTAGGTTAAAATTGGCCTCGGTCGTCACCACTCTTGGGTCAAAATTGGCCCCGATCATGGATCGTCACCTGAGTTAGGTCAGAATTGACCTCGATCCTCGATCATCACCACTTTTTAGGTCAAAATTGACCTCGGTTAGTAGACCTTTACCCTAAGCCCGCAGATTTGGCTTTGACCCGCAGAATTGGTCACCCTCCCCAAACATCACTTCTGGTCCTCAGAATCGACCTAAACCTCCGATTGTCATTCATCCCCAAAACACTCCTTAGGTCCGCAGAATCGGCTCGACCCTCTGAATCGGTCATACTCCCTCAAAAGCATCATGTGGTGTCTATTCGACGGTCATCATTTGTTCCAAACTCACCCGTTGAGGGGCTCTGTAGACACCCCATTCTGTTACCCCCTAACTTTCCTTAGGTCCCTAGTACCTCCCTTCATCACCGTAAACCCATGTTATGTCCCGAGTACTGACCTGGAGGCCATCGGGCACTCCTCGGCTCAGTTTGACCCAAAAGTCAAATTCTTCCTCTCTACTGAGACTGAATGAATCTTCAAAGGTCACTGAATACCCTTTCCAACGGTCCACCCCGTGCGTGATTCCGACTTACCATGCAGACGAACGATTCGTTTGCGTTCGAAACCTGACCCAGAGGCCACTGGGCGCTCCCGGGATCTGTTTGACCTATGTCAACTTTTCAGCTCGATCGATGCTAAATGAATCTTCAAAGGGCACTGAATACCCTTTCCAACGGTCTGCCCCGTGCGCGATTCCGACTTTCCATGCGGACGAACGATCCGTTTGACTCCGGGAGGTCACCGAATGCTTCTCGGGCCCGGTTGACAAAAGTCAACTCTCCAAACCTGGTCAAACTCTTTGGAATGTCGAAGTACATCTCCTAACCTCTCCAACGATATTCCCCGTGTGCGATTCGGACTTACCATGCGGACGAACGATCCGTTTGCGTCCGAGCGATTCCCCGTCCAATGGACCGACTAATGCTTCCGAGCCATATTTGACCCAAAGTCAACTCCTGAACCCGGGAGCGTTCCAAAGAACTTTCGAAGGTCTCTGAATTACCTTTCCAACAGTATGCCCCGTGCACGATTTTGACCAACGGTTTGCCCTCGACGACCGATTTTTCGAAAAAACCTGAAGCGCACTGCCAAATGGCAGGTTCCAGAAGGAACAGGTCTAGGCCGATAGGCACCCACCCGGGCCTATAAAATGAGGCCTTCACCTCATTTGCAAGGGGATCCGAGATCTGATAAAAATCTCTCTGAACGAATCCCAGAAACCTCTCTCGAAGTCAGCATGATTTCAACATCCAAATCCCCTTTTTACTTCCACTTTTCATCATCCTTTTCATCAAACTTGGTGAATTAGCCACTCTCCATCATCATCTAAGTGCAAGGGATGCTCTCTAACGTTCAAGATCAAGCTCAAGATCTTCAAGAAGGTACAACTTTATCTACTCTCTCTTAAATTCTTAATAACTTGTCTTCATGTTTAGCACTTTTATTATCTCATTTCACACATCCTAATATACTTTTTTATTTATTATTATTGCACATCTCCTATTTTCATATAAATAAAACCCAAAAAACAAGAAAAATAGGGTTTGCTCATAAATTCCAAGTAGGGATTCTCACACTTTTTCCACACTTTTCTCTGAATCTAAAACCCTTTTTCTACACACACACATACACACACACTCACAAATAAGAGATTCCCCATTTGGATTTATGGGATAAACCCCACCCCTCATTTTGTATGCGAACTACGTGGACTTTGATGCCTTTATATGCTACGTAGGCGTCTTAGGGTAAAACCCGAGACTCGAGTCCTTTTTCTCACTTTTTCTCTCATTTTCTATCTTCTCTAAATCCATTTTCCTTATATTTTATATACTTGCCCTTAATAACGTATTGCTCCATATGCGTTATCGTTCCATTATAACGGTCAACGTAGGGGTAATTGCGTAAATCTTAATTTTCTAATACTACTCTTATATCTTCCTACGGATGACTCGCTTTATCTTTTCCATGATACAAGTCGGGGATTCCTACCTCCATTCTATATGTACACATGAACACATATCACGGGGGGAAATAAAAGGAAAATAGCAAATATTCATGAGAGATCGATAGGGCGGAATGGGAGCCTAACACCTTCCCATTTCGTAACTAAGCCTCCGAACCCTTCCAGAATCGTCTTGGTTTCGCACGCACCAGTATGTCTTTGGATGCCATCCTTCGGGGTGGCTTCCCCTTTTTCTTTTGTCTGTTTTGAGTAAAATAGACTGGCGACTCTGAATCTCTCTACATTTTTACACCACATCTGAAACGACGCTGGCCGAAGCGCTCCCGAGAGGGACACGCGGGACCCGAAGGATCCTTTCCTCCACGCCACCCGCCCACGCGACGAGGATCGAGGATGGCCACAAGGGAGTAGGTTTGGTTGCCGACTTGGGTATATGATTTTAGGAGTGGGTTGTGCTGGTATGGGTTTGTTGGTTGTGTGTGTTAATGGTGGGTGATGAGAGAGATGGTGGGTGGAGAAGATGGGGGTGATAGTGTTAGGGTGTGTGTGGTTTAGGCAAGGTAGTGTGGGGTGTAGGGGTATATTATGGTGTGTGTGTATGTAGTTTTGGTTTGTGTGTGAGTGTTTTAGTTTGTAAAAAAAAATAAAAGTTAAAACTAAATAAAAATAAAATTCTACTAAAAATAAATTAAAATAAAAAAAAATAAAAATAATAAACCTATATTAAAAAAACAAAAAAAATAAAATAAAAAAATTAAATCTATTAAACTAAAAAAAATATAATCTTAAAAAAATAAAATCTAATAAAAGTAAAAAATAAATTCCTAAAAACTAATCCTAATAAAGACTACAAACTAAAAATTCAAAATTCAAAAATCAAAATCAAAATAAAACTACACTAAATAAAAAGAAATATAAAAATAGAAAATAAATCCTAAAAATTCTAAATAAATCTAAAATAAATCCTAAAAATAAAAACTACTCAAAATAAAAATAATAAAATAAATTCTAAAAATTAAAAATGACTCAAATAAAAATGTAAAAATAATATAAAATACAAACTAAACACACACGGGGCTCGGGTGATGGACTGGGCTCGGTGTAGGCTTATGTTTGGTTAGGGGCATCGGAACTCACCTTGGCAAGATCAACGAGGATTTCTGATTTCGCGATCGCCTTGATTTCTTCAATGCACGCTTTTAACCGCTATTGTGTCACAATTAACTTGATTTGGCACAATTGATACCGCGACTGTGTAGTGACCTGAGAAATAAATAAATACTAACATAAGGTCATTTTTATTAAAAATGAGTGACTAAAATGCATTTATTTGGGGTATAAAATCAACACTTTTGGGTGCTTATCACACCACCCCCAAACAGAACATTGCTAGTCCTCGAGAAAAAATAGAGAGAAAACGAAGATAAGTAACCAAAAGTGTGCCACTTTCGCAGGCACTGACGATTGCACTTAACATGTGCAACAAGCCGTTAAACCTATAGGTTGCCCTACTGGATGAGTGGTGTCTCGTGAGTGTTTGCAGTGAATATACCCACAATTTTTTTTATTGAGATGCAGTTTCAAATTTGACGATGAAACGCTATACGACCCTACTAAAAATGGCGTCAAGGAATATCGTATTCAACAATCAAAATAAGATATAAAATTACTTAATACCGAAAATCGTAATCCTTCCTAAAAATCATCATATGTTAATGTGAAACAATCTTAAGTGTCATTAGAGTAATTCCTAGATTGCTTTTATAGAATCAAAGCTTTGACTTCAATTCTCAATGGATATATCTCTCTGAATCGAACTCTCTGAGAATTGGGTAAGTATATCTCTTTAGTGTGTGAGGAGATGAGTAAATGTAAACGAGTTCAAACGTCTCACACACTTTATTAAAAATGACGGATATATGAAACAATTTCATCTCATGAAGGATTGCTAGCCACTATGTTGAAAATGTCGAGTTATTCACCATATAATCTTCTCGTTTGCCCCAACACTTTACCAATGGTGAAAAATGTTATTTATGAAAGGTATCAGGGGATAATGAAATGAAGAAGATAAATGATAGGGTTTTTGAGAAGAGTGTGACACACTTTGAATAACTAATGTCTTCATTTTTTTCTGAATTTTTGATCGCATGATTCTTTTTTTTTTTTTTCTATTTTTTCCTTTGCTTTTTTTTTATTGCGATACATTTTGCTTTTCATAACACAAATGAAGACAATTTACATGGAAAATTTCAAACACTCTTTTTCTAAAAAACAATGGTAATAATGGGAAATGATATGTGGATGGTATCTGGGATATATATGGATAAGGAAAATGTGGAATGATAATAGGTGGAGTGAAGGGTAAATATGAAAAGTGTATGGAAAATTCGGTTTAGTGCTAGGGACAAACTACAAGACACATGTTTCTTACAATTCGAAAGTAATGTCATTCTCAGTGATTATGCCAAAACTGAAAAAAATAATGAGATCATGCAACGACTAAATGCGGTATCCAAAGAAAGTTGAGTCGACTTGTGACTCAAAGATACATAAAAACCCTGAAAAAGATGAAAAGCTCAAATCTCACGGGTTTAATTAGCAACTAGGGATCTTTTAAGGCGCTCTTGAGAATATAGTTACTCTTCAACTTTTGATTGTAAACGTGATAGTGCAAATTGATGAGTTTAGGAATTCATAGTGCAAGTACACTTTAATAGGTATTAATTAATTTATTCATAAAAAGCGTAATTTTAGGGCGAACACGGGTATTTTGAGACTTCTAAAAGAGGGATGATAGACAATTCATGTCATAAAAATTTGTTTGCAACTGCAGAAAAAGTTTAAAATCACTTGTTTCTTGAAATTATTTTAAAAGAGGTACTATTTTGATAAAATTCCCACACCCAAACAAAAGAGAACATCGTCCTCGATGTTAAAACTATATATGAAAAGGAAAAGTACAAGGGAGGAAATATATTACCATAATGAACCACTTATGAAAATGTACCGCATTATGGAGCATAGATGAGACCTGAAGAACATATGCGACACATATACGTATAAGTCTATAAAGCATGTAAAAATCATAGGGTGATGTGAAACACCATCCCCAAAAAGGATAAGACTCATACTCAGAAACACTATACGACGGCCTGCCTACCGGTAGCCCTAAGTTTAATGTCTTCAGCCAGACCGATCCATTCTCACCCTAAAGATAAGATCTATGAAAGTGCGGGGCAGTAGAAAAATTAGGTGGTGATAATCACCCCTAAATAAGACGAAAACGTGAGTCTTGTTATAAAAAGGCTAAAAGAAGTCAATGTACTTGTATGGTAAAGTGCATCACACGATGCAAAACATTGGTGGACCATGGGCGTGTGGGTATTAGGGTAAGAATGAGAAAGGCAGGGGAGAATAAGCATCGATCACGGACCTTATTGAGACGAAATGTGAGGGCAACAAGGGACCTATAAGAATGGTGCTCTAATTGAATGGGGAAGCAAAATGGTGTGGCAATAGTGATGGGGTGGGCCTCATAGAAAGTGCATGACCATTATATAAATGGACGATGATAGTGGTTGCGCCGTGACACGCCAGGGAGCTCAAAATGGAAAAAATCAACACCATAAGGAAGTGGTGTGCATAAAGGAACAAGCTCAGTGTCACGAAGGGAAATAGTATCATAAATACGCACACGAATGGTGTGGTCAATGACAAGTGCACAAATGGGATCGTGGAGCACTAGGGTGGAGGGTGGGTGGAAGTTAGGACCTAAATGCTTAGATGTGAACAGGGAAATAATAATAGCAAGGTTCGAATCAAGTGGTGGGGTGGTAGGGACGATGTGTGGGTCGGATGGGACAAAGGCTGGGGGAAGATGATCTAACTCTAGAGTAGGGGACACACACTCCTCGGGAAGAGTAAATGAAAACTCATAAGGGAGTGTGGGTGTAAAAGTAAATGATGGAGTGATCAACTTATCTACCCGAAAGGCACCATCCGAAGTGGGGGAAAAATCTAATGAGGCATCCAAATCCGAGGTAGGAGAATCAAAATATGACTCAACGGGAGCCAAGCATGGTGGGACAGGATCCATGTTCAGAGAGGTAGAAACCATATTGGATTCAATATCTAGAAAATTGTGGGCACTCATAGCCGGAGCTAACCTAGGATGAAGTGGTTCCTCGGGAATACACGTAGTGGGCTCAATAGGTGTAGACTCGGGCATTGGTTTAAATTCAGCGGGAAATGGACTGTGAACCTCAAGTGTGGGTTCATTTAGATATGACGGGAGCAAATTAGTCTCACTAATGAAAGGTAAGTCAACACAATTATCAACTTGAGGCCCGGACCATGGAATGGTCTCAACTTCGAGATTATCGGGGGATCACTCCACCGCCTCCGGCGCTGAGTGTCAAAACATCCCATGCTTTGCTGTGCACACACTGCTTTGTTGTCGATCTGGTCTATTTTGCAGAAACGGAGAGTGTGATACCCTAGCTATCATTAAATTTAAAATCAATCAACTAGCTAGATCCGTTGGAACACATTTTTGCAACTGGCGATCACAAAGACAAATTCTGTGAATTTTGTCGCCCGTGGACTTAATTAAAATTTGACTACCCCTTTCACTAATTTTGAAGATAATAATTGGCTACGTGCTCGTTATGATTTTTTTCTTGACTCGTGTGTGTCCAATTCCATTATTTAGGTAGTCGATTTTAGTTAGTTCGCTCAAATCAAGAGTCAATTTTCTCATAATTTTCGGAAAATCCCAAAAATATTTTCCTTAAAAAAAAAAAAAATCCAACAGTCCCCAAAATATTTTCCTTCTTTTTCTTAAAAAATATTTTCAATCAACCCAAAAGTATTTTTCTTTTTTTTCCATATTTAAAATGCAAAAAATATTATCCTTTTCTTATTTTCAAAAATCAAAAAAATATTTTCTTTTCTTTTGAAAAATATTTAAAACCCCCAAAATATTTCTCTCGTCATGGGTGGAGAACATTCTTTACGGGAATACTTTGGTCATTTCCCATTCTCTCGAAGCTTGTTTGACATTGGTCCTGAATCGAACCTTCATTCATTTATTCATGGATTTAACTCTCAAACGCCCACCGTTGATACTCGTATGTCATCCATGCCCACATCTCATATTCAACCTTCACCCATTCTCTCTCTCTTCTACCACCATTAAACCCAACTCTCAAACTAATCAAAATACCCACCAACCAAATATCCACCTGCTTAACCCAATCCTAAACCCCATAACCACCAGCTTAACCCAATCCTCAATCTGAACAACCTGTACCCGGAGATATACAACCCGAACCGCTACCCGTTTTGATCCCCGGCAACGACGCCATTTGATAAGAAGCTTTTTGCGTATGGTCGTTGTCTTCAAAAGACAATATCAAAATCCATTGAATTACCTACAAAACTTATATAAAACAACTCGTATTACGGTAAGTACGGGTATCAATCCAACTTCCAAGGCGAAATAATTATTATGAACATTTGCCATTCAATTTTTTTATTAAAATATTTTATTTTTTTATTTTTAATATTTTTAAAACAATTTCAAGTGAAAATTAACTAATGACAGCTGAAATTATGAAATGACTAAATAACGAAAAATAAAGTGCGACCGAGTGTGATAGATGTGAGAATGTCAAGAGATGGGATTACACCGCATTATCAATTATTTTAATTTGTCAATTTATTAATTTGAAATATTTCGAGATAATATTAAATCGACAATCTAACTCTCGTTACAATTATAAATTTAATAATATTTTTTTCAAAAAACTAATTTAAAAGTGTTACACGATGAAAAATTAAGAATTATACTATTTTCAACAAAATTACCCTCTAGGATCAATTTAATAAAAACAGTATGAATTCTCAAATTTTAGCAAAGAATCAATATTCAAATATCGAAAAAATTATCTCTAGTTCGATTATTAAATTCAAAAATTAATTTGTACAATTAATTTACTAACTCTCGATACATAAATTAATTGGTGACAATTTAAAATTAATTTTCCTAGAATTATAATAATTAATGAAATTGATTAATTAAACTAACATCATATGCAAGTTTCATCCCACCCCTTGAATAAGGTGATTAGCCAAACATATTTAAACAATTAAGCACACTCACGGATATGGAACAATAAATTAAAAAAGATGAGCAAGAATTACAATACACAAAAGTCTCCCTTTGAATTGATTCCTTGAATCGCGTTCATGCACGTGTGTCCCAATGTTTTCACAAATCCAGTACTTGATTACATAAAAAAAAACTAATCCTAAAAATTATTCTAATGCTAAACTAAATTTTTTGGGATTTTTCTGAATTTTTTTATGTTCATAATATGTACGTAATATACACACTGTCCCTCCATTTTCTGTGTCTCTCGTCTGATATGAGAGTCCTCCTCAAATTAGCTGGTGCCTTTTTTTTATAACCCACGAAATTGGTTTTTTCTCTTTTGGGAGATTCTTTTGGGATTTTTTTCATGGCATGGGATAAGAAAGGCTCCTATTTTCATGGAATTTTAGTCAAAGGCAGGTGGGTTTTTTCGAAGTTGGATGATGGATAACGGGATTTGGTTGGTAATGGGTTTGTAGCAGGGGTCGCGGTTTATGGGTTGAGTTGGTTTTGGAGCTGGGTGGATTGGGTTTTGAGGGTTACGATGGGGTAAATCGGGCAGGAGAAGTCGAGTTTTGCTGGGCGAGGTGAGTGTTTCGGGTTCCGGTTCCGGTTTCGGGGATCGAGTAGGTCTCGGGTTGGTTGTTTGAGGTGTGGGTCGATCGCCGGTTTTATGGTTGGAGCTCAGGTTGGGCTGCCCAGTTAGGTGGCGGATCAAAATCGGGTTGGGGGTAGGGAGGAGGTCCGGTTGCCGACTTGGGTATATGGTTTTAGGAATGGGTTGTGCTGGTAGCGGTGTGTTATGGTGTGTGTAGTTTTGGTTTGTGTGTGTGAGTGTTTTAGTTTGTAAAAATAAATAAAAGTAAAAACTAAATAAATATAAATTCTAATAAAAATAAATTAAACTAAAAAGAAAATAAAAATAATAAACTTATATTAAAAAAATTAAAATTAAAAATAAAAATAAATAAAAATAAAAATAAAAATAAAAAAAAAATAAAAAAAAATAAAAAAAAATAAAAATAAATTAATTAAATCTATTAAAGTAAAAAAAATATAATCTTAAAAAAATAAAATCTAATAAAAGTAGAAAATAAATTCCTAAAAACTAATCCGAATAAAGACTACAAACTAAAAATTCAAAAATCAAAAATCAAAATCAAAATAAAACTACACTAAATAAAAAGGAATATAAAAATAGAAAATAAATCTAAAATAAATCCTAAAAATAAAAGCGACTCAAAGTAAAAATAATAAAATAAATTCTAAAAATTAAAAATGACTCAAATAAAAATCTAAAAACAATATAAAATACAAACTAAACACACACGGGGCTCAGGTGATGGACTGGGCTCGGTGCAGGCTAAGGTTTGGTTCGGGGCATCGAGACTTATCTTGGCAAGGTCAACGGGAACTTCTGATTTTGCGACCGCTTTGATTTCTTCAATGCACGCTTTTAACTGCAATTGTGTCGCAATTAACTTGATTTAGCACATTTGATACCGCGAGTTTGTTGTGACCTGAGAAATAAACAAATACAAACATAAGGTCATTTTTATTAAAAACGAGTAAATAAAATGCATCTATTCGGGGTATAAAATGAACACTTTTGGGTGCTTATTAGTCATCATACCAAGGGTCACACCACACGTAGTTTATACAACCAGTCGACGCATTCATTATGTAAGGATGTAAATGCTTAATTGTATAAAAGCATTCCATCCCTTGCCATTCCAACCCTTGACCTCCAGGTCACTATAAATACGTCGTATTCCTTTCATCAAGGGCAAGGTCGAACGAATTCTGGGATATTATTATCTACAAGAATACATAACTTTCTGTAACCTCTGAAAATCAATAAAATAATAGTGGACGTAGGCTTTATTACATAGCTGAACCACTTTAAAAACTCTCTCTCTTTATTTACCATTACATATTTTATCTGTGATAATAAAATTATATCAAGTCTAGTATTTTATATCAACAAATTGACACCATTTGTGGGAACGTGTTTATAAGTGTCGTTCTCACTCTCATATACTTTTGTTCAAGGTAAGATGAATGACCCTGAGTCCAGTGCTAGAATTGAAGGCAACCCACCTGTTTCATCTGCTCAGCCTATGGTAACAGACTTAACTATAATCCTTGCCAGTATTGCCAGAGGACAAGAAGCCATGCAGGAAACGATGAGGCAATTGGCTTAGTCATTACAAATGGCTCCCTCTTTCAGAAGAGAAATGCCGCCTCCACCTACAAGATCCATCAAACATAGTTATTCCAGATCTTCACGAGACGCCTTTTATCGTCCAGGAGTAAGTTCATCACTCAGGTCCACAGGACCCTATGATATCCATTCCTTTTCTCCTGAAAGGCCAAGTGTTTTGGAAAGGTTAATCAGAGCTTCGCCCTTTGATCGTCTGGGACCCTAAGCAAACAGAAACCCTCCCTGGGCATTATCCAGGAACACTAAATATCCAGACAACCAACGTGAGGCCTTAGTCAGATTAAGATCAAGCGTCCGATGATATGTATGCACCGAGGAGACCTCTCAGGAGGAGAGTTCAACACAGACACATGGTCGGAATAGCCGAGCTGCTTTGCATAGATCTGATTCACGTAATCCTTTATGGAAAGGATAATTCCAATGATTGGAAGATCAATTAGGGGAGATAGCAAAGGCAAAATATCCTTTACA
This sequence comes from Sambucus nigra, assembly GCA_949130495.1. Lineage (NCBI taxonomy): Eukaryota > Viridiplantae > Streptophyta > Magnoliopsida > Dipsacales > Adoxaceae > Sambucus > Sambucus nigra. The sequence continues at coordinate 395,451,606 of OX422215.1, forward strand.
ATGGAGCTTTGTTAAAGGATATCCTTTTATTTAGGCAATTATAAATTTTTCTACTCCATCTAATTTTAATGCTCCTATGGTTACCCCCAAATATGACAGTAAAACTGATCCTGTTCTCTATATCGAGCATACCAAGCTGCAACTGATACTTATTCACTTCCTGATGAAATGAGGTGCAGAGCATTTTTAAGTACCATTACGGGTTCATCCCAAATATGGTATAATAACTTGCCTCGAGGATAAATTGCAAATTTGAATCAGCTTGTCGAGTTATTCATTAGCAACTTTTGTTTCAGAGCTAAGCCAGTGAAAATAGTAGCTCATATTTTGAGTGTAAGGCAGCAAGTGGGGGAAAGTACCAGGGAGTACATTACGCGTTTTAATAATGAGAAATTAGAGGTGATTTATTATGAGGAGAAAATATCCATCACTGCTCTTATGAGTGCCTTGCTTCCCGAGAAACTATATTATACTATGGCAAAAGATCCTCCTAAAACTATGAGTGAACTCAAGGTTAAAGCAGGAAAAATAATGAACACCGAAGAAGCAATGGCCACAAAACTGAGTCCAACCATGAAGCCTGAAAAGAAGGAGCAAAAAGAGCAGAAGGAGAAGAAGCCAAAAAAAGAGGAAAAACTCATAAAATACGGAATATATACTCCATTGAGTGTTAGCATTCACCATATCCTAGAGGTAATCAAGCACAATAAGGACTTGCGATTGCTTGAAAAGTTGAGGGTACCTCCTAACAAGAGGGATAGATCCAAATATTATGAATTCCATAAGGATCATGTTATACCACTGATAACTGCATCGATTTGCAGATAAAATTCTCATCCATAGAGGAAAATTCAATAAATTTAATGATCGACGGGATAATAGAGAACCTAGAACAAGGTTAAATTATCCATGCAATTCTAAAGATGACAAGAGGAGAAATCATAAAGATGATTCTGAAGATGATCCAGACTTGCCGAAAAAACCCAAACAACCAGAACATAAGGTAGCTATGATCAGTTTTGGTTCATTTGATTGTCATATGATTACATGTGGCGATGCCGGAGGAGGTGATCACTCTACCGAATGGAAAGATTACTTAAATAAAGCCTAGACTTGCTCCTATATCCATATAATTAATCTGAACGAAGATGATCGACCAAGTAAGGTCAACAAAGATAAACTAGTGATTTATTTTTCAAAAAATTATCTCTCTGGGGTACTTTATCCCCATGATGACCCATTGATTTTCAAATTTAGAATCCAGGATATTATCATCGCTAGAGTTTTGATTGACAATGGGTGTTTAGCCGATATTATGTTGTATCCTTACTTTTAAAGTTTGGATTTGAAGCTCAACATACTGGAACCCTATCACAGGCCATTAATAGCTTTTCTAGTGAAAAAGTTTACCCTTTGGGAACAATCAAGCTAGAAGTGTTATTCGACACCTGGCCAGTAAGTCATACAGAGAAAATACGCTTCTTCGTGATGGATAAGAATGTTCAATCTGCCTATAATGTGCTCCTCGACAGGGTAGGGTTGAAAAAGTTTGAAGCTGCACCATCAACAGTCCATCAATGCTTGAATTTTGTAACTCATTTTGGGGGAGGTGCTGTGAAAAGTGACCAAAAAGTGGCCAGAGAGTGTTACTACTCCTCAGCCGAGCAAGAGAACCTGATTAAATTGAAAAAGAAGACTACAACTTATCAGGTGGATACTACTAAGCCTAACGATGAATCTGAAGTTAAAACCTTAGATCCATGAGATGAGATAGAATTAGTCAAGGGACAGATTATGGAAGCTACTGAAAGCATTATCTTGGATGATAATAAACCAGAAAAGACTATGCAAATCGACTCAACATTGGATCTCATCCTTAAACATGAATTGATTATGTTCCTGAGGTAGCGAAGAAATGTATTTGCTTAGAGCTATGAGGATATGCTTAGGATAGATCCCAATTATCTTTGTCATGAGCTCAATATCAATAAGTATGCCAAGCCGATTAAGTAGAGACGTAGGGTTTTTAGTCCCAAGAAGAATCAAGCTATTCAAGAGGAAGTAAAAAAGATACAAAAGCCCAGTTTATTGAAGATATAAAATGGTCAAGATAAGAATGATAAATGGAGGACGTGCACGGATTTCACTGATTTAAATAAACCTGCCCCAAAACCATTTCCCTTTGCCTATAATTGATCAGTTGGTGGATGCTACGTCTGGATATGAGCTTTTAAGCTTCATGGATGCCTATTCTGGGTATAATCAGATAAAAATGAAGCCTAAAGACAGGGAAAGTACAACCTTCATCACTAACCGAGGAACTTATTGCTATAATGTAATGCCCTTTGGGCTCAAAAGGTGCAATGTATCAAAGGTTAATTAATAAGGTCTTCGAAGAACAGATAAGCAAGAACATGGAGGTTTATGTGGATGATATGTTGACAAAGAGTAAAAAAGCTTCAGATCATATCGCCGACCTCAGTCAGACTTTTGATCAGTTGGAAAAGCATCAAATGAAGCTGAATCAGACCAAGTGTGTGTTTGGATTACAAGAAGGTATGTTCCTCGTCTTCATAGTTAATTAAAGGGGAATTGATGCTAATCCAACAAAGATAATAACTTTAATTAAAATGCAGTCGTCGACCGGTAAGAAAGATGTACAGAGGCTCACTGGAAAAGTGGCCGCCTTAAACAGATTTATTTCTCGCGCAAAAGAAAAGTGCTTACCATTTTTTAAGGTGATGAGAAAAACTTTTTAGTGGAATGCAGAATGTGAAGAAGCATTCCAAAAGTTAAAGAAGTACCTAGGATCACCACCATCTCCCCCGACTAATTTTATGAGGGAAATTGTACATATATTTAGTTGTTTTCGAGTTAGCAGTAAGCTCATCCTTGGTCAGATAGGACAATGGAATCCAAAAACCAGTCTACTATACAAGTAAAGCGTTCAGAGGAGTTGAAATCAGGTACCCACATTTGGAAAAATTAGCCCTAACACTTATTAAGACATCTAGACGTATGAAACCTTATTTTCAAGCATACACCATAGTTGTGTATACTGATCTGCCTCTTTGACAAGCACTCTACAGTCCTAAAAAGTCAGGAAGATTGATATATTGGGCGGTAGAATTGAGAGAGTATGACATTGTCTATGAACCAATATCTTCATTGAAAGGCCAAGCTTTGTCAGATTTCATTGTTAAATTTACTTATTCAAAACTTTCCGACCAACAAAACTTGCCTGGCGAGTAGACTTCAAAAGAAAAGAGATCAGCTCAAAAGCAAGCTAATATGATTGACGATCAACCTGAGTCATCCAAAACTCAGTAAATGGCCCAGAAATATGCAGAGGAGAGTAAGAAGATATTCCAGCATGGATTATTGACATCAGAAAGTTTTAACAATTATGTTCCATTATGGAATTTATACATGGATGGATATTCATGTGCTAGTGGCAGCGAAGAAGGTATAATACTTTACACTCCTAATGATATTGATATCGGGTATGCTCTCAGGTTTTAGTTCAAAGCATCAAATAACGAGGCAAAATATGAAGCCTTGATAATTGGGTTGAATTTGGCTCATTTATTAGGCGCCGAACAAGTAGTGGTGCATAGTGATTCATAACTGGTCGTTAACCAAGTGCTGAATTTATATGGAGTCAAAGGAGAATTGATGACCAAGTATCTTGCTAAGGCCATGGAGGTTATAACCAAGTTTTATGCCGTTCAAATGAACATGATCCCAAGAATAGAAAACGCTCGAGATGATGCACTTGATCGTCTAGCATCAACAATAAGAATTGAGCTCAGAAGAACAATCCCAATTGAACTCTTGGCTAATCAAAGTATTGATGCGGACCTGATGGTTAGTTTTATTATTATAGATCTGGGACCTTCCTGGATGGATCCCATCAAAGCTTATATAGAAGACATACCACTTGATCCTAAAGAATCCAATAATCTTTAATATAAAGCAATGAGATATGTGTTAGACAAAGGAATTTTATACAGAAGAGATCTAACGATCTCCTTACATTATTGTGTGCATCTAATGGAAGTGGAAGATTTGATAAAAAAAAGTGCATGAAGGTTCATGTGGGGCTCATTTCGCTGGTCGATTATTGATCCAACGAATCAACATTCAAGGATACTACTGGTCGACTATGAGGGCATATTGTACAGCCTTTGCGAGAAAGTGTGATAAGTGCTAGAGATTCTCTACCATTCATAAAACACCTAATGCTGCTTTAATACCAATAACTTCACCTTTGTCGTTCTCTATATAGGGAATCGGCTTGGTTGACCTGCTACCGACCACCAAAGGCAGGTTTAAATATTTTGTCATTGTTGTTAATTATTTTACCAAATGGGTGGAGGCAGAGCCATTAGTTGATATGCCTTATGAGAAATTGTATCAGTTCATCTGGAAGAATATAATATGTTGATATGGTTTGTCGTATGATTTCATTACAGATCATGGCATCGAGTTCGAGAGCGAAGAGTTTGAAGCATACTATGTTTAGTCTAAAATCTAGAAACTTCATTATGAACTAGGCCATCCTCAAAGTAATTGTCAAACAGAAGTGACAAACAAAACTCTACTGAACGGGCTGAAGGAGAGGCTTAATGTTGCTAAGGGTAACTGGATTAATAAGCTTCATTATGTTATTTAGGCATACAGAACAACACCGAGAACAACAACTGGAGAAACACCATATATGCTTGCATTTGGGACTAAAGCTATGGTACTAGTCGAGCTCGGCATACCAACCCACAAGGTACTGAATTTTGATTTCCTAGTTAGTGATTTGATGAGGCGATTAGATCTCGACATGTTGGAGGAGGTACGAGAAGATGCAACTCTGAGAAATGATGCCTACCAATATATAACTGCTCATTTTTATAATAAAAGGGTCCAGCCCACTAACCTGAAAGAGTCCGATTATGTTCTTAATAAAGTTATCTAGAAGAATAACAAGCTTGAGGCCAACTAACATGGCCCATATCGCATTTCAGTTATCATCCGACCAGGGACATATCGGATAGAGACTTTGAATGGTGAAGAATTAAAAAATCCTTGGAATGCCGAACATTCTAAAAGTATTATCAGTAATTCAAAGGATTTCCATTGTTGTATTTCATTTGATTTTATTTGAATATCAATAAAATATTGATTTGAGTCTCTTAAATTTTTCGATTTTTTTCGGAATACGGTGATATACATCCCCCAGAACAAAGATAACTTTTTATTACAATCCTCAGTATTTGGTCATCAGTAAGAAAAATAATAATCGACCAAGTCAAAATAGGATTACAATCCTCAGCACTTGGTAGGTAATAAGAATTTACTTCATGTATGACTTCATAAAAACAAAATCACGAACAAGAGGTTGATTACTTCATGTATAATTTTGTATAATCAAGTCAAGAACAAGAATTGTTAAACTTCGTATAAAATAAAAAAAGTTATAAACAAGTTTTACCCGACTAAGTTAAATGTGGGAATACATGTAAAATTTCTTAGATACTGGAATATAAACTTACATTCCTCATACACTTGGTCACCACTGATAACTAATGCTAAATTTTGATTAATATATCTCAGTGCATTAGTAGAATCAATGACATTGCTACTGGTAACTAATACTAAATTCGGATTAATATATCTAAGTATATTAGTAGAATCAATGGCATTACAATCATAAGTTAACTGATTGACTAAAATAATCTTAAATTAATGAAAACAAACATATTTCATTCATATAAACTGTATTAAATTCAAATGAATAACAAAATACAGGAAAATCATTCATCTGTACACTTCCCTTCAACTTTAGAAGTCGGCTGCACTGTCTTCATCCCAATAGGAGGATCATCCAATGTATAGGGAGAATTGATAAACTAGAAATCTCCCAACATTCTCCTATTATTGTTGCTCGGGGAATTAATCAGATGTGAAGGATGAAATATTTCATGAACATCATGGAGATTATAATCTCCCAAGTATTTTGTGATTAAACACTGAGATATGGCATCAAGAGGGATCCATGATTTATCTAACTTGAACGGAGGCTTGTCACAATCTAGTAGAACAGGTTCATTCCAATACCACAATTTCTTATCCCAATCATGCTTTAATAAAGTTATACAATTGGTGCATCCCCACTTGTACCCTTCATTATGACTCTGGACAAGATAATCATCAACATGGCCAAGAGACTCATTGTAGCCTTCCATCCATACTTTTTAAGGTTGCTTGTGAAATTAAAACGTCAATCTCTCAACAAGATGTTGAAGTGTCGTTATTACATCATCTTTTTCTTTTAATTGGGAAGATTGGTCCGCAAGAGCCTTATCTTTAGCTTTCAGTTGTGAAGACAAATTAACAATAACCCGACTTTTAGCTTTCAACTGAGCAACTTGGTCGGCTAAATTCTTCTTAGTCCTAGCCTCCTCAACAGTTGGTCGACTTGTTCTTGATCGTATGGAGGATTGTCCAGGGTTGTATTTCTTTAAAGTCTCAAGTTCCTCCACAAGTTTCGCATTCTCTTTCTCTAAAAAGAAAGCCCCTTTATCACCATCCGTAGCAGAAGATTTATTTAAAGTATCAAGCTCATTTCAGAGTCTATTATTCTGTTCTTTTAAAAGCTTGGCAATTCCCGGGCTTTAACTACCTCTTTGTTCAGCAATAATTCCTTTTTTCTGTAAGCAAAGACATTATTTTCAATTTTATCATCAAAAACCTGTTCTTCGCTTAAGGCCTTGTATTTGGATTCATAGCTAGCATGCAACAATGATTTTCTCTCATTATGCTCTGCTTGTTAATCTTCAATCATCTTATTGTATGCAATATTATTGGCCACAACCTGATCAAGAAGAAATATGAGATAAGTGTATGCTTCCCTTGCCTCATCAGAAGCGTTCACCCCGAGCAAATTTGTTAACTCTTTATCAGTAAAGTCTAAGTGACCAACTTTGAACAAATTATTATAACGTCTGAGTAGGTCAGAGTTAGTGGAGGCAATTTGCTCCATCTTGGCCATAAACTAGAAAGATAAAGTAAAAACTGATCAACAATAAAAGAAGACAAAACAATTGCCGAGCAACAACAAAGGACATGTTAATTGAAGGAAAAGTTCTTTCATTACTTAATAAGGAACATTACAAGTATATCAGAGCAAAGATAAAAATAAAATAAAATAAAAGAAAGGTATAAATACCAGGAGCCGAATAAGTCCACACCTTCTTCTTATTCTTTTCATTGGGATTTATAATCTGGTCGGCAAAATGGGCATATGAATAAATGGGAGCTCTATCTTGGTCGACTGAGGGAACTCTAGGATTAATGGACAAAGAGGATTACCCTGAGCATGCATCATCATACATCTTGGGGGGAGCCTGGATTGTGCCTCAGAAATAACTCTGAGTCCTTAGCAGTGCCAATTTCCATAAGAGCTGTCGACCGACCGTCCTTGAGGAATTTCTTCTTAGCATACGCTATCTGGGCAGAAGTGGCAGAGATGGCTTTATCCCAGCCCTTGTTGAAGGATTCTTCTCTGGTTTTCTTCCTTTTAGCCTTATAAATAGAAAAGTCAATGGATAGTTTGGCAACCTTATCATTAACAGCCTTTACCCTACGCTCAGCTTGAGCAGTGTTTGAGTTAGCCACGTACAAGGCATTATTAACTTTCTGTCGTGCTTCTTCGGCAATCTTGATCTTCTCCTCCCAAGCCTTTTTCTCTATCACCAAAGCTTACTGAGAAACCATCACAGATTTCCTAAGACCTTCAAAGGCCTCCTATACTTCTCCCGAAGAAGAACGTAGCTGATTGTCCTTCTTCAGTATTAGGTTGTAATAAACCAGGAACTATAAGAAAAAAATTCAAGTCAGTACAAGTCAAATAAGACATGAACGATATTCAACCAACTTTAAGTATGAAAATTTACCAAGGCCAAGATTTGAGTAGCTCTTGCTGATAATTGTGATTATGAGATTGAGACAATAACAACTCGATGGTCTAGGAGGGTGCCAGACTTGATCAACTTCTTAGCCAAGCTAGGACTAAAGACTATAAATAAGCCAACAACAGATGGGACCATACTGACCAATCCATGTTGGTCGGCATTAATAACTTTTTCAACCTTCTTATTAACAGGACCTCTCCTCAGTCTTTTGAGAAGAGATTCATCACCTTTGTTGGTTGGTGGTTTCTTACTAGCCCCAACCTTCTTTTTTTGGGCTGCATTATCAACTGGTTTCTTGGCACTAGCTACAGAGTCATCTTCCAAAAGGTTGGGAATTTTTCTTTTTCCCATGCTGACAGAAAGAGGAAGATAGGAATTCAAAGGAAAAATGATGTGCCAACTTTAGCACCAACACTAGCAGATTCAGTGGCCGAGGAAGTAGACACTGGATCCCTCTCTAAATCAATTATGATTGAAGGCACAATAGTTGTTGGCTGAGATACCAAAGAAGTTATGGAAGTTTTATACTCTAGTAACACATAAGATGATTGGGGATGCTCTTCTCTTGCTCTCTGGTTCAGACCCCACAAGAATTTGAGTTCTTCAAAATTCACTTACCCGACTTGAAAAGTAATAAGCAGCAGCAATTAACATATATATAAAAAAATAATAAGAAGGTCAAAGCAATGAAATAACAACCTATCCCATTCCCAGACTGAGGGCACTTGGGACCATAATAGGCAACTCCATTCTCAAGTGGAGCATGTTGCTAATTTTTTACTATCAAAGCATGACCCCAATAATCCTTATTGTAATCAGGAAAATTCAACACTAAAGCCTTACTCGCTTGTCTGATTTTCAAATAATAAGTGTTCTCCCCTGCAATAGACCATTTATAACAGAACATAATCTATAGAATCCCAATATAGGTTCCATAGATTTTGTTCAGCAACTCTCTAGGTAATGGGGGCTACTCTCATTGGAATAATGTCAAAGTATTGGTAGAAATTAAGAAGAAAAGGGTTTGGTTGAAAGGTAAAATTGCACTCAGCTATAAACAAAGTTGGGATCCAATGACCCTCAGCTAAAGAGTAAACATCTATTGGGTTAGGAGGCATTTCTAAATCAACCTAAGAAGGAATTTTCTGTTATTCCCTAAATTCCTCTAGAGAATCAACATCAACTATATAAACCATGGTTCTGAAAGAAGGAAATGAGGAAAAACAAAGAAAAAGAAAAAAATCTTACAGAAGATTAAGAATTCAGAAAGAACTATCAAAAGAAAGGAGGAATAATGGCAAACGATCGCACAAAATTTCATAGATGGCTGCTACAGTTCAAAAATTTAGGGAAGGCAAAACCTGTAAAAGCCTCCTGCCTTTTATAGGTTGCCTAAAAAATAGGGAACGTAGTGATTAAATGTACCAACGATTGACATTCCACCGGTTTCGCAAATTAGAAGGTGAAAAATACCCATTTACCCTTTGGCAGTTCGCTAAAATTCAAATTATTTACAAAATTGCCATTTTCAAACACTGCCACTAAGTTTTACAAATATGGGAGGTCGGCTGCCAACTAAGCATAATGAAAATACTCCGAGCTACTTCCAGAATCAAATGCTCCATAATTTCATGGAAACTTCAAGCATGAAACATTGGGGGCTTTTATTGATGCAAAAAATTATTCACTTATGTGGACCAATCAGAAGTGAACACGTGTCCTCCTACATGGCCAAAATCCTAGTAAGCAGATAATAAATTTGTCGACCAACATGAAAAATGCCGACCAACACAAGTAATAGTGACTAACATGACCTATGAAGAGTCATCATGCCAAGGGTCATACTACACGTGGTTTATATAACCAATCGTCACATTCATTATGCAAGGATGTAAATGTTTAATTGTATAAAAGCATTCCATCCCTTGACATTCCAAACCTTGACCTTCGGGTCACTATAAATACATTGTATCCATTTCAGCAAGGGTAAGGTTGAACATATTCAGGGATATTCTTATCTATAAAAGTACCTATCTTTCTGTAACCTCTTAAATCTATACAACAACAGTGGACGTAGGCTTTCTTACATAGCTGAACCACTTTAAAAACTCTTTTTTTTACCATTACATATTTTTATTTATGATTGTAAAATCAGATCAATTCTAGTTTTTTACATTAACAGTGACTATTTTTGGAGAATTTAAATTATATAATTTTTAAGTATTTTTATTTTTTTTCTTTGAGTCGAAAATCGAATTTTGTGGGTACATTCACTGCAAACCATCACGAGACACCACTCGTCCTACTAAGGTAACCTAGGGGTTTAACGACTTGTTGCATACTTAAAATATAATCGCTTGCTCGCAAAAGAGGTATCCTATTCATTAGTTATTTAGAAGTCCATTCAAACTCATGCTCTTGTCCTTTAACATTTCTCGGGACAAGCAACGTACTAAGTTAGGGGGATTGATTAGGCAAACATTCTTTTTTATTTATCCCCTTAATTTCGGTATTTTTATGGTCATGTGAGGTGTAAAGATACTATATTTATCTCATATTCATGCTACTAACCCTTTTCGACGAGTATTTTCTGTTTTATGTATTTTTCTCATGTTTTACAAGTAATTCGTGCAAGTGGATGGAGGAGCAAAATAAAAAAGTGAAAGAATCAAAAGAAAGGGAAGTCAAGGGTATTTTTGTAATTTTTCAGCCAGAATTCGAAGGAGGAGACAACCGAAAAATTAAAGATCTTGAAGTCACAAGAACATAGGATAGGACGAAGCCTCAATCTGAGTTACGGTGAAGAAGTTATGCCTGTCTGAAGATGAAGAATCAAAGAGGCAAAACTAAGGAAGGCTGAAAGTAGAACCGGTTAGGTTTTGGTAGAACTGGTTCGATTGGTTGGAAAACCAAACCAGTTCGGGTCCTAGGCAAATCGGTTCACATTAGTAATGCTCCAGATCCTTAACAAAGATTAGTCACGCTTTAAAACCCTTACAAAATATCTGAAGCGGGATTTTGATTTTGGCCTTATCTTTTAGCCAAAAGAGTTTTAAAGTTTAGGTACTCTTCCAAACGACTTTCAACCTATATAATTAGTCGTTTGGGTTTTTTTAAATGGATTTTAATTCACGTAAAATATCCTAATCAAGGAGAAACATCTAGTAGAATAATTTACATATTTTGCACCTTCAATTCAAGAGCTCATTCGATTTTTCTTCAAGCTTTGATATCTTCTTGCATGTTTGTGTTCTTCAACCTTGGTAATCTTAAATTCTAGCACTTTTATTATTCTTCCTCATTTTCACGTTCTTGTTAATGGATTCTTGCATTGTTGACACCATCATGTTTTGTATCTAGTTCAAGTGTTTGGGGTCATGCTTTCTCCATTGATGGACATTGAGCTTTGAAATTTAGGTTTTGGTAGAAATATAATTAATTGAAACCTCGTGTATTAAAGTTTGAATATTAGGCATTTAATTTTTTTTGTCATGCAACGTTAGTGTTTATAGCGATATTTCGAAATTAATCCACTTGTGATCATATTCGAGCAAAAGTTTAATCTTTCATTATTGAATTGAATTTCTTCATGTTTGATGTTTATAATCAACTGAATATGCTCGGTTAAATATTTTAGAACCAAAATCCTCTATACGCGTTGTTTAGCTCATGGTACGGATGTGATCCTATTCCCATTTTCTTATCCTTTGCTTAAGTTTTAATTAGTTTTAGTTAACTTATTTATTTCTCACTTTTTCCTTTCTCACCCTGTCATCATCTTTTACACTTTATTTTAGAAGTCATAAATCTATTAAAATCTATCGAACATTCCATGTGGATTCGATACCCAGACTAGCCGCTATACTCCACCAGAGTGTTGCTAAAGTTTAATTTTGTTTGTATTGCGATTGAAAGCCGATAACAACAATTAGCGTATTACACGGACGCTTGATTTTTGCCTCGATCAAAATGTCACCATTATCGGGGAGTGTTTCGTTATAGATTATAATTGATTTACTATTTATTTTCTTTGTATTTTTATTTTTTTATTGTATTTTTTTGCAGGCTTGCACATTTGAGCGCCAAGAAATATAGAATTTCCGACTGCACACCTTTCGACAAGGATTTCCCATCTACAAACTATTCGGTAATCATGTCTTTTTATAGTGAGTTCGGTAATTATAATGGTTCACATGGGAATAGTTCTCAAACTTTTTATTCTCAAGAATTCGCACCTCGACCTATTACCATTGGTGAGGGCCTTCAAATTCTGGAGAATGAAAGGCTTGAAAATAAATATAGGGAAGAAAATCATTTTTAAACTTTTTATTCTCAAGAATCCGCGCCTCGGCCTATTACCATTGGCGAGGGCCTTCAAATTATTGAGAATGAAAGGCTTGAAAACAAATATCGAGAAGAAAATCGTTTTTGGGAGCAAGAGTTGGATGCATTATTCGAATTCAACGATGATTTTTCTTCCGATATTTTTGAAGTTGAAGAATGTTTTCAACCAAATGAGGAATTCAAGGTTCTACAGCCGAGGAAGCCTACATCGAAAGAAACCCCGCTTCATTTCACCCAAAGCGCAAGGAATTTTCTTTTCTCCCAAAGAGCAAAGAATATCAATAATGGTGTTGTTAAGGAAAGTTCCGCTCTTTGCAATAAGATTCGTTCTTATTTGGAAAACAAAGAGAAGGTTAATACTTGTGTTTCACCTCAAACTTTTTTGGAATAATATTTCATTGAAAGTGAGTATTTTCCCTTGAAATTCAATCTCCAAGTGATGATGAATCACTTGAGATTGAATTTATTTCATCTCCATTTTCATTCTCCATTATTGAACCGTTACAAGTACCACTAAGATTCCTATGAAACTTTTAAAACTTTTACCGACGAGGACTCCTTGCGTGAATTATTTTCCAAGATGGATTCTTCCTTTTTGTGTGCCCCGCTTCCCATACTACTTGAAAAATCTTTGGGAGGTGATTCCATTTTCTTGTGTCCTAATTGTACTTGTCCCCCCTAGCATTTAAATCCCTCGTCATCCCTTTAAATTTTGTAATTGGTGATGGTTAATTTATTCCACCTTATTTTTCGGGAGGCATATATGAAAATGAGGGTACATTGATTATCACTCAAAGTTATATCATATTTTAGGTGGACCCTTAAATTTTTCGACTTCTAGTGTGTAACTTATTAGAAGTTCAAATCGTAGGTTGTACGTAGTTAGCTTCTTTCTTTCCTTTTCCTTTTTTTATTGTAGTTTGGAGTGATTAGTTAAAGTTTTTGTTATGCTTGGTTCTAACATGTTTTGTATATTCAATGGACTCGTATTTATCGGAGATCGCTCCATTTGGGTAATATATTTCTTTTCCTCTTTTTATGTTGTGTTCTTGATTCGCATTGATGACAATGCAATATTTAAGTTAGAGGGTGTTGGTTATTCTTTTCGTTTATTGTTTAATTTCATTGATTTGATCACATGTTTGTTCCAAGTATGTTTTTTAGAAAATTAAAAAAAAATCCCCCCCCCCCCCCCCAAATGGATTTTTTTTTAAAAGTTAAAAATATTAATGTCTCAAATTATAAACATTCAAATGCACAAAGTCGAAATTGATTAAAGATGTAAATTGAGCGAAAATTGGAGACTTTATGAATAAGTGAGGAGATTAATTACTCCGTTAAGATTTGGAGCCTATCATTTTCGCGAGTTTTTAAATAAATCCGAGTGAAAATTAACTCAAAGTTTGTTTCAGTGTTTTAATAAGTCGTTGAGGATCTCTATTCCCTTGTTTTGATCGGTTACGGGAAACGAGTATGATGTTGTCTTGGCCATGCGTTAAAATATCTCTAAATTAAATATAATCTCAAGACGCATATTGTAAAATAATGAATAATTCAGATAATGAAGTTAGGCCATCATTTGTTACCCAAAAAATATTAGCCACACAAAGTAGTGAAAAATTATCCTTTTGCTAGCCATTTTGAGTTTAATAAAGTTTTCCAATTTCATTTAATAACCAGAAAAACCCATGAAGTTCGGAGTTGGAAAAATCGGAAAGTGTATCAATTAAGTTCAAATGGTGCACAAAAAGGGGCAAGAGAAAAATAAAAGAAAAATGCTCAACAAAAATAGCAAGAGAAGAAAAATAATTGGAAAAAGAATAAAAAAATGAGCAAAAGCTCGAAAAAGCACTAACGAACATCGTAAGAAAATTTTCCAACTCCGAAATTTTCCAACCATCCCATTTTTTACCCAATACACCATAACCCGAGAAAATCCTAACCGTGTCCGAATAAATAAATAAATTATCGCGTGGAGAGCCTAAGACACGAAAAGATAATAAGAGAGATTAATTGGTGTGAATAAGAGGTGACGTGTTACGTTTTCCAATAATCGTATTCCGATGATGTGATCTTTTCACCATAAAATTTTGTCTTTCTATTTGTGTGCGTGAATTTGGGTTTTATTATATTCACTCTTTCTATCACGTACACCGATAGATATAGCCACATTTCGAGTGACTCGTTTGTGAGAGTATTCACGAGAATTTGAATCAAAATGTATTTTTTGAAACTAACGTAATGATCAATCGGTGGAGATTAGAGGTTTGATTTTCGGCTTCGCATAGACACACTACAAATTGAGACTATGGAACATAAATTTATGGTGACTATTTTTGGATCATTTAAATTGTACAGTTTTTGAGTATTTTGATTTTTTTTCTTTGAGTCAAAAACTGAATTTTTTGGGTACATTCACTGCAAACCCTCACGAGATACCACTCGTTTTACTGGGGTAACCTAGGGGTTTAATGGCTTGTTGCATACACAAAATGCAACCGCTTGCCCGCGAAAGAGGTATCCTATCCATTAGCTATTTAGAAGTCCATTCAAACTCATGCTCTTATTCTTTTACATTGCTTGGGATGCGCAACGTTCTAATTTAGGGGAATTTGATTAGGCATTAATTCTTTTTTATTTATCCCCCTAATTTTGATATTTTTTTGGTCCCATGAGGTGTAAAGAGACTGTATTTATATCATATTCATGCTACTAACCCTTTTCGACGAGTATTTTGTGTATTTCTCTCATGTTTTTCAGGTAATTCGTGCAAGTGTATGGAAGAGCAAAACCGAAACAGTGAAAGAATCAAAATAAAGGGAAGTTAAGGGCATTTTCATTATTTTTTATTCAAAATCCGTAGGAGGATCCAACTAAAAAATTGAAGAGCTTGAAGTTATAAGAACATAGGATAAACGACACCTCAATTCGAATTACGGTGAAGAAGTTATGCCTGTTTGAAGATGAATAATCAAATAGGAAAAACTAAGGAAGGCTGAAAGTAAAACCGATTCAGTTTTGGTAGAACCGGTTCAATCGGTTGGAAAACCAAACTGATTCGGGTCCTAAGCAAATCGATTTGCCATTAGTAACGCTCCAGATCCGTGACAAAGATTAGTCACGCTTTAAAACCGTTACAAAATATCTGAAGTTAAGATTTTTATTTTGGCCTTATCTTTTAGCTAAAAGAGTTTTAAAGTTTAGGAACTCTTCTAATTGACGTCTAGCCTATATAATTATTCGATAGGGTTATTTTAAATAGATTTTCATCCATGTAAAATCTCCTAATCAAGGAGAAACATCTAGGAGAATAATTTATATATTTTGCTAATTTTATTTAAGAGTTTTTCTGGTATTTCTTCAAGCTTTTTTTTCTTCTTGCATGTTTGTATTCTTCAACCTTGGTAATCTTAAATTCCAGCACTTTTATTAGTCTTTCCTTTTTTTCACATGCTTGTTAATGGATTCTTGCATTGTTAACACCATGATGTTTAGTAGCTAGTTCAAGGGTTTAGATCGTGTTTCCGCCATTGATGGACATTGAGCTTTGAAAGTTAGGTTTTGGTAAAAATATAATTAATTCTAACCTCATATATTCAAGTTAAAATATTAGGCATTTAACTTTCTTTGTCATACAACATTAGTGTTTATAGCGATATTCCGAAATTAATCCACTTGTGACCATATTCGAGCGAAAGTTTAATCTTTCATTGTTGAATTAAATTTCTTCGTGTTTGATGTTTATAATCAA
The DNA here is from genome assembly GCA_949130495.1 of Sambucus nigra. Taxonomy (NCBI): domain Eukaryota; kingdom Viridiplantae; phylum Streptophyta; class Magnoliopsida; order Dipsacales; family Adoxaceae; genus Sambucus; species Sambucus nigra. The sequence goes on from OX422215.1 coordinate 395,467,668, forward strand.
TTGAATATGCTCAGTTAAATATTTTTGAACCAAAATCCTTTATACGTGTTGCTTAGCCCATGGCAGGGATGTGTTCCTAATCTCGTTTTCTTATTCTTTGCTTAAGTTTTAATTAGTTTTAGTTAACTTCTTTATTTCTCCACTTTTTTCTTTCTCACCCCATCATCATCTCTTACACTTTATTTTAGAAGTAATAAATCAATTAAAATCTATCAAACATTCCTTGTGGATTCGATACCCAGACTAGCCGCTATACTACACAAGAGCATAGTTAAAGTTTAGTTTTTTTTGTATTACAGTCGAAAGCCGATAATAACGATTATTGTATTACACGGAGGCTTGATTTTTACCTCGATCAACATGCATGTAATATAAATAATAGGAGAAGGGAATCATCCAACTCACGTCATGGAATGGACGGAGCGGAATTATCCGTAAGAGTGTACCCCAAAATAACATAAAATATATGATGTAAGTGTTCATCGAGTCCCGAATCACTCCGAAAGAGAGAATGTGCATGTTGGACGATACACGAATATGTAGGAGTTCAAGACTCACAAAATAAATATAATAGAATATAAATGGCAAAAAATGGAAAGGGAGGAATCGAATCCCGGGATTGGCTTGAGAAGCCTACGTAGCCCAAGGGGCATCAAAATACACATAGTTCGAATATATTTTAAGGGAGGGGTTCATGCCATAAAGCCACATTTAAGACTCCTCTTTGAGTGTTTTTGAGAAAAGTGTGTTCAAGTGTGGAAGTGTGAGAAAATGAAGAAGTTTTTCTTATGGAATTTACAAGTAAACTCTTTTTTTTGCCTTTTTGGATTTTTTATGAAAATAAGTTATGTGAAATACTAATAATAAAAAGGTGGGTATTATTTGATGTGAAATAATGAAACAAAACTAAAATATATCACAAAACTGAGAATAAAGTGCATAATAACACTAAGTGAATAAACTAGAAAATAGATGAGGATAGACCTCCTACAAGCCTTTTGTTGTTGAATTTGGGAGGTGTGTATGATGATTTTTGTAGTGGTATAAGAGTGGCGTAATAGGATGATGTATGTAGCTAAATGTAGTAGGAAAGTGAGTTGGGAGAATGTTAGAAATGGGATTTTTTGGTAATGAGAATGCTCTGATTTTGAGGGAATGTTTGCTGACTGCTGAAGGGACTTCCTTTAGGGTGAGGTTATGGGCTTTTGATGTAGTGCCTTTTTAGGGTTAGGGGAGGTGCCTATTGGCATGGATTCTGGCTTGTCTATCAGCATAGATACTGCCTTGCTCGGCAAGGAAAGTATACAATGCCAATACGCAGGGGGTCTGGGGTGCCTATAGGTAGTCCAAAACGAACCTTTTTAGAAAAAAATGAGCATAAAATACAAACTGTAAGTACGAATCGTACTCGATCGGGACATTGGGAAGGGAATTCAGAGCCTTTCAAGAATCCATTGAGCCACTCTTGGGTTTGTGAGTCAATCAAAGTTAAACGAGATGCAAATCACCTAAGGTCTTTGGACATGGGGTTTTCGGAGTAAAACGGATCATTGGTGCGAATCGTGAGGCCGATTTGTGCATGGAAGGGAATGTTGGAAAGATAATTTATTGCCTTTAAGGTCGAACAGGACTCAAAAGTTTCGGTGGCCTTTCGTAGTAAAACAAATCGTTCATGCAAACCATGAAGCTGATTCACGCACAACATATACCATTGGAAAGAGGATTCCGATACCTTCAAAGTTTCATTAAGATTCACTCAGGTCGGAGAGTTGACTGGAGTCAAATGGGGCTCGGGAGTGATCTGTGGCCTCCAGATCAGTACTGAGAGTAAAAGGAATCATTCGTGTGAACCGTGACGTCAATTCATGCACAAGATGGATAGTTGGAAAGGGGATTCAAATATCTTAAAGCTTTCATTAAGCTTTGCTCAGGTCAAAGAGTTAACCGGAGTTTAACGGGGCCGGGAGTACCCGATTGCCTCCAGATATGTAGTAGTACCTAGGGTTTATAGAGGGAGTAGGAGTGTTAGGGACCTAAGGAGGTTCTTGGGGGGGGGGGGGGTACTAGAATGGGGTGTCTATAGAGCCCGTCGATGGGTGAGCTTGGAATAAGTGAAGGTTATTGAAAGATTGACACCTCATCAATGCTGGAAAAGAGGCGAGGTCAATTATGAGGACCTCTGGGATGGAGGTGAGCAATTCAGAGGGTAGAGTTAGATTCTGAGTACCTAAAGATGTAGTGATTAATTCAGCAGGTCGAGGTTAATTCTGCGCACCTAAAAATGTAATGACCGATTCAGCGAGTCGAGGTCAATTATGCGGACCTAATGGGTGGGATGACCAATTATGCTGCTCAAGGTTAATTCTGTGGATGTAAAGATGTGGTGATCGATTCATTGAACCGAGGTCAATCCTGCGGACCTAAATATGAGGCGACCGATTCAACGGGTTATGGTCAATTCTGTGGAAAAGATTGCGAGGACCAATTCAACGAGTCAAGTCGATTCTGCGTAACTAAGGAATGGTATGACCAATTCTGCAGGTCAAGGTAAATTTTGTAGACCTAAGGAGTGGGATGACCAATTCTGCGGGTCAAGGTTGATTATGAGGACTTAAATATTGAGGTGACCAATTTATTGGGTCAATGTTGATTCTGAGGATCTAATGAGTGGGATGACCAATTCCGCGATCAAGGTCGATTTTATGGGCCTAAGGAGTGGGATGAACAATTCTGCAGGTCGAGGTCAATTCTGTGGACCTAAAGATGTTATTTACAGCGAGTGGCTCTGCTGGGAAGCGTAGAATATTTAGTGTTGGTGCACCTTGTAAGGGCATATTTTTTGATATTTCCCCTAGATTCTACGACATGTCCGTAGCATCTAGATTCCTTTAGTTATATCATATCCCGTTACATCTGTTATGGCATATCACCTCTCCACGATCATGCACAACATCAAGGATCCGAATATCTGGCAATGTGCATCTCCAACATGCACCACTACAGCTTCATTATGCTCCACGTTCATCTTCAACCGTGCTCCACATCTTCATGTAATTATGGTATATTTTATGTTTTGAAGTACGTGTTTTTTTGTATTTTATTGGGAGTTATTTTATTTAAAACGAGCCTGGTTATTTTATTTAAAATTTATTTTTTGTCAGTTGTCGTTCTAATGAGATGGAGATCTCGTTCGAACGAGCCAACAATCTCGCTCGAAGTCTCCTTAGATGCCCCCCATTAAACGAACATCGAACGGGTGACGTACTATTTTACGTTGTTAGAAGTTCGTTTGAAGCCGGTTCAAATGATAAGCTTTTCTCGTTCTAACGAGGCTTTAATGTCGTTCGAACGACGTTACGCTGCCTCAATTTTTATGTCCGCTTATAAATACATACATTTTGTAGTGTTTTTTAAAGACTTTTAGAACTTCATTTTCTGTAAAATTACTGCACAAAGTCCCAATTTTATAAAGGAAAAAGAGCCTTTTGATTCACTAAAAACCTACCAAATACTTTTGTGAATCACTTTGTAACCCTCACATATTTCATACTGAAGTTACACTTGTGAAGAAGGAGTCTTCACTACTGACCTTGTGGTTCTCGTGGGAACCATTGCTAAAAGAAGACGAAGGGAACTTGTGAGGATTCGTATGAAAACACTTTCGTTTACTCGTAATCTTGTAAGTTATGATTTACGAACTGTATAAGTGAAATAAGAAGAGGTTTTGCCCCAAAGGGGATTTTTCCCGAATCCTTTATTACTCGTTTTGAATGCATGCTTGAATGTTTTACTGCTTTCAATCATGTAGTTTCATGTTCCATGGTTTAAAGGATTTAAAACTGGTTTGGATTGACATATAATAAAATAAGTTAAGAACGTCGGACTATAACACACTCTCAAATTGGTATCAGAGCTATTTACACAACTTTACCGTGTAATTATCTATCTATAAAAAATATTTGTGATATCAATTTTTTTGAAAATATTGATTTTGCAAAAGTTAAAGTTAAATGGATAACTTATATAAAAGTATTCTATCTTTGATTGATCAAATTATTCATACTAGAAAGCCCGAATGGGATCAACCTGAAAAGCTATTGATGAAAGAATCTGGTTTATTTGTGAAAGAAGGTGGACACCTCCCACTATCACGGTTGTAACTGACATTAATCCCAAATTTATTTCTGACTGGACTGAAGATGAATTTAAATAGAGTAACTTTATTTCTAAACGCTTAAGTGTTATTTCTAGGGCTGTCACACCCGATGACTTCCGTCGCATAATGACGTTCACCTCGTCAAAAGATGCACGTGATGTCCAACAACTTACACATAAGGGAACTAATGCTATTAAAGCTTCTAAATTGCAAATTCTCACCACCCAATTTGAAAATCTTAAAATTGTTGAGTCTGATACGTTTGATGAGTTTTATGCCAGAGTGTTAAACATTATCAACTCATTTTTAATTTAGGCAAGAAAATTCCTGAATCTCGTGTTGTTAAAAAGGTCTTATGATCAATCCTTGCGCATTTTATCCCAAGTGTCACTGTGCTTAACTCTTTAGGGATCTTAGATATGCTTATGTTAGAATAACTAGTAAGAGACCTTCAAACTTATGAAATAGACATGTTCCCAAAAACGGTTAAACCAAAATAAAAAGGGATTGTACATAAGGCCCAATCTAGAAAGAGAAATGAGGTGTCTAGAAAGAGAGGGGATGTGTCATTCGATTCTGAATACGATGTAAACTTAGATGATTTAGCCCTCATTGCTAAGAATTTTAAGAAATTTCTCAAATTTAAAAATAATGGTTCATTTAACGATAAAAAGAACTTTGAGAAAAATAAAATGGGAAGGAAATTTGAAAAAGATAAAAAAAAGATGTTCCAAAGAGAGATGAAGAGAGTTGTTACGAGTGTAATGGGAGAGGTCACAAAGCATATGAGTGCCCCACTAGGCTAAAGCATCAAGTCAAAGGTAAAGTTGCCTTAAATTTCACCCTTAGAAATAAGAGCGAGGTCGAGTCAGTGGATTCAGGAGAAGAATCACCACATGGATGTAACTTCACTGCATTCATGGCTAGTCAAGTGAGTACGTCTAGTGCTCCTCACGACGATGAGGATGTTACTTCAGAGAGACACCTCGACAACAAGATTGGCATGAGTGAGGATGCAGTTAGTGAGAGCGAGAGTGGTCTCCAATGCGCATACAACGAGTTATATGCCGAGTCCTTTAAATTAAAAAACAAAACAAAAAAAAGGGTTAGCAACTAGGATCATTGTGTTAGAGAAAGAGTTATGAGAGATGAGAGAGATTAAGTCCTCTATGAAAGAGTCTTTGGGAGAGAGAGATAAAGTGTTTGAAGAGAGAAAGAGTGCTTAAGAAAGAGAGAGGGGAGTTGACCAAATAAGTGTCTAGCCTTACAAGTGAGCTTCTTGACTCCGTGAAGACTCGAAACAAACAAGAAGCCTTGTATCCCAACTTGGGAAAGATCTTGAAAGATCCCGAGACGTCAAGGTGAAAATTGAAGACACATCTATGAATATGGGAAATATGTTCTTCGGCCCCGCATTAGGGTCTGGTGAGAGGCACGAAATAGGTTTTAAAGGTGCATCCACATCACATGCCCCACGAAAACTGGTTATTAAATTTATTGTAAAACCATACGACCCTCATCTAAAGACCCAAATGTGACACCCCGACTAATTAAATACCGGGTAGCTACTCCTTTATTAAATTAATTCAAAATGCCCAGTTGGCTCAGTTAATAGCATCACTGTCGAAAATATTTTATTATTACTAACCACCTAGTAATTAAAAAGTAAGTTACCAAATTTTAATTTAAGTCCGATTAACATGCAACAAGTGTAATGAATAAATAAATAACACCATTCACCATACTGAAATAAAACGAATAACCATCATAATAGAGTAAATAAAGTCTGGAGGAAAACTCCTCACTACAATCCCATAACTGAAATAAATAAACTGAAACAATACATGCTAAAGTCTGAAAACTGAAATGTAAAAGATGACTCTAAAAAAATGGGCAACATGCCCTACAACTGATAGATAGCGACTCTGGAATCCAAAAGATAGAAGCGTCTATATGCAAATCCCTGTAGCTTCCACAAGCAGCTACAGCTCGTCACCTGAATGAGTAACCTATGCTTGGTGTCCTTGTGGCTGGGCACCTAAAATGGTTTTACAAGAAAAAGATTTGAAAAGCAAACGGGTCAGAGCCCGAATGTGGAGTTATATTTTAAAAACCTGCAAGTGCTTTAAAAACATTTAAAACATTAAATGCAAAGTACATGTTAGGACGTACACTCACATGATATTCTCACCTCTCGTCTAACTGTGCACTCCTAACGTAAGTACCCATCTATAACGATATAAACCACTAGCTAAATGACACCATAACCAGCTAGACAGTAATAGTTCCTACCCTTATTATGCGGTCCTATTAACATATAACGCTCGTAATAAGAAGGGATTTAATGTAAACTCGGATGCTCAATATGCATAATATATATATCACTAACCCATTATGTTATTCTCGAAACAATACTGTAGTTATATTCACAACATTAACATGAGGATTCTTATTAATTAAATGTATATTAATCACATCGTAAATATACAATACAAGCACCCCGAGAACTAAGCTGCGGTGCACACATACTCTGCTATCCATCCCGGTACATCACGTACATAAGGATTACATATTCCGAATCTCTCAGGAATAGTTTACCGATAACAACATCACAAATAATGGAGGCGAACACAGTCACCATCACATGGGTCACGCACATACCTACGCTCCCATGATCAGCGGACTTATTAATATCCCAATAAGTCTTTCTATGACCTATGTTCATCGAGGTACCAGTCTATATCCCCCCCGTAGGCACACAAGGATTAGAGGGTCCTAAGCGAACGCAACCTCCCGTGATAGCAAGTATGGTAGGTATGTCATACACACAATCCATATACCAATACTAAGTAAACACACATCTTAGTAATACCGTATTTTAATCGTAGTACATATTCTCATACTAACTTATAATCATCACAATTTATACTAATCCGATTTATAATCATACGCGCTATAGTTTCTCACGTCGTAGTAACCACTCACGTCTCAACCCAAACCGTCCATGTAATACAACTCCCGTATATAATTTACTCCTCATAATAATCCAAAAGTCCCAAATTTATCCTTACATCATCAAAGAATGTTAACTCTACCCTCGAACCAGTTTCCGGGACTCCAAAAGTCAAAACAGTCCAAAAAGGACCAAACTGTCAACTCGTTAGAAGTCTCGTTCGAATGAGACTGTTCGAACGAGATCCCTCTGCCAACTCGTTAGAAGTCTCGTTCGAACGAGACTGTTCGAACGAGATCCCAGTTCGTTCGAACGAACTGTTCCTTCTAACGATATCTTGTTCGAACGAGATATCGAACGAAATCCCTTTTCGTTAGCAGCGACTGGTCAACTCGTTAGAAGCTCGTTCGAACGAGTTCGTTCGAACGACCTGGGGGCTGCTTCTAACGAGCTACCAGCTTCGACCCATATTTTTCCCCAAATCGTTTTCATCCATTTTTAACACCTCAAATCTTCTAAACTAAGTCCCAATCAATCGTTTAAAGGTCTATAATCAATACTAAACATATATAATCACATCCTAACATGTTTTTAAGGGATCAATCCATCCTAACATCAATTAAATTACAACTTTCTACACTTTTTCCAAATATCTCAAGAACATGAACCCTAACTACATATCATCATCAAATCCCAGAATTTAATTCGTTTTTCTTTCACCCAAACATGTATTAACATCAGATTAATCGTCTCCAAACTATTCTACATGCAATCCTTCTCAAATTCCTCAAGTTTTATGATCTAAACTACATGGGTTTTCAGGTTTTATCAAGAACAACCATAAATCCGAATTTTCTAACATGGAAAAGACATTATTAGAAATTAAATGGAATAAAGTCACTTGCCTTGGTTTGATTTCTGACTTTGGTGTAGGTTGATGATGTTTTTTTCGCAGAATTTCCCCTCTTTCTCTCCTTCTCCAAGCTCCTTCTCTAATGGTGGCTTAAGGTGGCTAGGGTTTTGATTTAGGAAAGATTGTAAACCTAATGTTAGCCTCCGTAGCTTAAAGGGTTAATATGGGTTGGTTATGGGCTTAGTGGGTCAATATCCACATCAGATTTAATTACCCAATTTTCGTCACTTTTAATTCCTAAAAATGTAAAATTACCAAAATACCCTTTAAGTTGCCGGTATGGCCTAAAAATACCCCGGGACCCAAACTATACCCCCGGCTAGTGTTTTCTGACTATCTCGACCCTTCCGGACGCGTTGGCACACTCAAAACAACCATACGGATTATAGATTTTAAATTCACTTTTTATTATCAAAATATTATACCGTGACGCGGCGGTCCCACGCGTCTCAACAAAATTTCTAAAATGCCGTATGTGAATCCCACGACAAATTTTATAATACCAAATACATATATAATCATATATGCACATAATCAAATACCAATTCTCATCTCATTAGTATTTATAACCCGGATTAATTTCCAATTAATACGCATTTAATTAATTAATCCCAAAAATAAATATAGTCAAAAGTACGGGGTATTACACTAAATAAAAGTTTGACCTAGAAAAGTAAACCAATGAAGGCCTAAAACGTCTATTTCTGTAAATATTGTAAGAGAAAGGGCTAATTAAGGGAGTTTTGCTATAGCTTAGGTCGGACTCATCGTACACATACTCCATCGCACCACATTAGCGATTTTGCTAGCCTCAGAGAGAAGGTTTCCTATCTAGTATCCTTATTTCATAGTTTGATGGAAGATTTCCAACAGATGTCTTACCGTTAATGGATACTTCCAACATTTCGACTAAAGTCAACAAAAACATAGATAAATAAAAGGTTACCACTTCTTGGGCGCCTAGGCATAAAGAGAAAGCCCTTGTTGTTCATGTTTCTCTTAAGGACCATTATACCTCACAGTGGTATTTTGACAGTGGTTGCTCCAAGTATATGATTGGGGATGTCTCATTTTTACCTCACTTGTGGATCGCAAGGTCAGTAACGTCACCTTCGGAGATGGGAGTAAATCTAGCATAATATGACGTGTTACAATAGAGATACCCAAATTTACTAAGCTGGATGATGTTTTGTACGTCAAAGGGTTGAAAGAAAACCTTATTAGCATTATCAAACTTTGCGATGTAGACTTTTCTGTGAAGTTTAAACGGAACGAGTGTAATATTTTTTATCAATTCAATAAAATATTAATGCAAGGGGTGAGGACAGAAGATAACTGTTATGGGATAGTGTCTATGTCCTCAAATGTATGAAACAATGCCACAATCATATATATGGATTTGTGGCATAAACATTTGGGTCTGTACACTTTAGAGGTTTAGAGCGTTTAGCTAAGAAAGACCTAGTAAGTGGCTTACTGTTTCTTAGAAATCCAACTTCCACAGTTTGTGGTCCTTACCAGCAAGGAAAATAAGTCCGGAGTCCCCATCGGAAGTTGAATTCTATTACCACCATGCGTGTGATTGAGTTGATACATATGGGTCTCATAGGTTTGACTGGCACTGAGAGTCTAGGTGATGAGAGTATATCCTCATGATGTTAGATGATTTCTCTCGTTACTCTATTGTTGGATTCCCGAGAGAGAAATCCGATGGTATAGAGTTTCTAACAACCAAGTGACATGTCCTTTAAAATCAACACGGGGTCACCATCAATAGGGTGCGTAGTAACAATGCTATGAGATTTAAAAAGGATAGCATTGGGATTAAACACAAATTTTTGGCCCTGAAAACTCCTCAACAAAATGGGATTGTTAAGAGGAAGAATCAAACAATTTAAGAGATGACTATATCCATGCTCCTTGATCGAAAAGTGCCTCAAAAGTTTTGGGCATAGGTGATGTCTACCACATGCCATACGGTGAATTGAGTGTATCTTCATCCATACACACTTCAGACTCCTTATGAGTTATGGATAGGGAGGAAACCCAACCTTTCGTATTTCTTCATTTTGGGGAGTAAATGCTACATTCCAAGGGATAAAGAACAATTAGAAAAGTTCAAATATCGAAGATATTCATTGATAAGTAAGGCTTACCAGGTTTACAACCTGACTAGCTCTAAGGTTATGAAATCAATAAACGTCAGTGTTAAGATGACGAGCCTTTGGATCCTACAACTTTGTGTGAGGATGATGCACCTCTGGGTGAGGATACCATCCTTCCTCATACACCTGAGGTGGACCCTATTTCTATTTTAAGGGGACATACCTTCTCGGGTTCGAAAGACTCATGACCCCTCTACGATACTTGGTGATCCCACACTAAGTGTCAAGACTTGCGCTCAGCTTGAGAAAGTTGTTAGCTACCTGTGATACATGTCTAATGTCGAGCCTAAAAATTTTAAATAAACACTCAAGGATGAACACTGGATATCTGTTATACAGGATGAGTTGCTTCAGTTTAGAAAGAATTATGTCCGGGAACTAGTCCCCCGACCTGCTGAGACAAATGTGATAAGTACCAATTGGATATTTAAGAATAAGATGGATGATAATAGTACTATTATCTGTAATAAGGCCCGGGTTAGTCGCTCAAGGATACACATAGATTGCGGGTGTAGACTTTGAGGAAATATTTGCTCCTATTGCGAGGCTTGAGTCCATCCGCTTACTACTCTCCATCGCATGTTATCTGCACTTCATGTTATACCAGATGGATGTCAAGATTACATTTTTGACTGACGTTCTAAAGTAGGAGGTTTACGTAGAACAACCAAAAGGGTTTGAACACCCTAAGCACACAGGACATGTCCATTATCCGAGGAAAGCCTTGTATGGTTTGAAGTAAGTACACCGTGCTTCGTACGGGAGGCTTACTTCCTATCTCTTAGCTCATGGCTTTAAGAGAGGGGGAGTTGATAAGACATTATTTGTTAGGAGAGAAGAAGGTGCTATTTTGATTGCTCAAGTCTATATGGAAGACATATTCTTTGAATTCACATTCTCCCATCATGCTTATGACTTTGAGGAGGAGATAAATAGTGAGTTCATGATGAGCATGGGTGGTGAGCTTACATTCTTCCTCAGTCTCCATGTTTGTCAGCTAGAGGATGGGATGTTCATTTTCCAATCCAAATATACAAGAGACCTCGTGAAGAAATTTGGTTCAGACTCTGCTAAGCACTCACGTACCCCCATGAGTACTTTAACAAAACTTAGCAAAGATACTTCAAGCAAGGACGTAGAGAAAACCTTGTATCGAAATATGATAGCCAGTCATCCCAACATCGCCTTTAGTGTTAGAGTCTGTGGGGGGCATTATCAGGTGTCCCTGAAAGAGTCCCACTTGCTTGCTCTTAAATATATCGTCAAATACGTGAGTGGAATTCTCTCATATGACATTTGGTATTCCTTTGATATCGAAAATCATTTATCTACCTATTCAGATGCCGATTGGGCCAGGAGTGTATATGGATGTAGGAGCACTTCGAGTGAGTGTTTCTACTTTGGGAGTGATCTTATCTCTTGGTCGAGTAAGAAGAAGAACTCTATATCTTTGTCCATTACGGAGGGTGAGTACATCGCCACTGGGAGTTATTGCCCGCAACTCTTGTAGATAAAGGAAATGTTGGGGGATTATGGGATTTCAAAGGACACCATGTTTATTTCTATGATAACACGAGCACGATTTATATATCCTGCGATCCAGTCCAACATTCGCAAACGAAGCACATTAGAATATGTGAGCACTTCATTCGTGACCTAGCAGAGGAGAGGGGCGCGTCCTTGAGCTTTGTGACCACTGACCACCACTTAGATGACATTTTCACGAAACCTTGTACCATTTTGTATTATAGTTTTTTCTTCATATTTTAGAAAAATTCAAAAAGATTTTTGTTTTTTTAGAAAAAATGAAAAATACAAAAAGATTTTCAATTTTTAAGAAAAAAGAAAAAGGCAAAAAGATTTCCTTTTTACAAAATTTTTAAAAAACACAAAAAGATTTTTGTAGTTTGTTTACACCTTATATGGATGGACATTTAGGATTACGAAGTCACAATATCATTCCATTATCCATGTGACGTTTTGATAGTGTTTCAAAACATAACATAATTTCATCCATGTGCTATGAGTTGGAGTCATTGAGTTGTGATTAGTTGATATATTTCTACATGTTTGGCTCGTTGTCTCCTTTAATGCACACATGCAAGGATTTATTTGTCTATTGCACTTGTTTATCGCATGTTGGTCAAGGTGTTTTCATTTCAATCTTACCTATAAACGCAATATCTATAATGTGAGATAAAAGATTGTGCTTGTAAAAAACATTGCCCATATGTCCATTTTTTTTGAAAAATTGTTATATCTTAAGCAATGGAAAGGGGCTTTGAAAGGCATGTTGTATTTGCATTTAACGCCACCATTTTCATTTTAAAAGAGCCCAAAAAGATTAGAGGCACATAAAAACCGAAGTGCTGACCATTTTGATTGAACATTAATGCTTCATTCGAAAAGTGCATTAATTTCTTCCAAACTTCTTTGAGTGTATTTTCCATATTATGAGAGGATTTTGAGGGAGTTAAAGTAAAAGATCAATGGGTTTGCACATATCATAAAATCTCTAAAAACACATAATAGTTTTGGGTGCTATTGGTGTGAAAATCATTTTAGACTTTGATTTGTTCTCTAGATTGAGTCAATTTCATATGAATTCAACACTTTTACACCTAAGGCCAACTCTGAGTTCATTCATTCAGAGTATCTAATATCCATCGTGCACATATGTTTTGATTGCTTGAGTTGGTTTCCCTATCGAATTTGTTCACAACCATTCATTACACTTTTACGACTTAAGTTATCTTAGTGTTAGTTCATGGTGTGTGTTGTGTTTGTATTTCATATACTTGATAAAAAATTTGAAAAATTCAAAAGCAGTTGGTATGGTTTGTGACTTACCCTGATTTACAGCTTATGTTTCTTTTCCTTGTCTATTTCGGACATCAGGGGGAAAACGAATTATGGGGGAATGGAAGTTTGATGATTTATATGCTTATCACTTTATTTCAAACTCTTTGCGTGTCATGGGTATTTACTTTTTCTATCTCATGTGTGTAGGTACATTTGAAGATCAAATTCATAATACATTCGATGAAGATAAAGTACCCAAAAGGATCAAGGAAGGGGAATATTTGAAGATTCTGAGTTTAAAGATGCTGGAGCATTCCGAAGACCGATTTTATTTTGATATCATTCCATTGCGGGTTTTGGGAGGGTATTAGAATATTGTATGCCTTAGTATTTTGTTTCATAATTCGAATTTTTTATGCTAATATCGACATAGACATAGGAGGAGATTTGTAAGCGCATATTTTCTGACATTGCCCCTAGATTCCAAGACTTATCCGTAGCATCTAGATTCCATTAGTTATGGAATATCGTGATACACTTGTTATGGCATAGCACATCTCCACGATCATACACGATGTCAAGTATTTGAATATTTGGCAACGTGCATCTCCAACGTGCACCACTATGGCTTCATTATGCTCCACGTCTTCATGTAATTATGGTAAATTTTATGTTTTAAAGTACGTGGTTTTTTGTATTTTATTGGGAGTTATTTTATTTAAAATGAGGCTGGTTATTTTATTTGAAAATTATTTTTTGCTAGTTGTCGTTGTAACGAGATGGAGATCTCGTTCGAACGAGCCAATAATCTCGCTCGAAGTCTCCTTAGATGGCCCCCATCAAACGAGAATCGCACGAGGGCGCACTTCTTTGCATCGTTAAAAGTTCGTTTGAAGATCGTTCAAACGAGAAGCTTTTCTCATTCGAATGAGACTCTAATGTCGTTCGAACAATATTATTCCGCCTCAATTTTTGTGTCTGGTTTTAAATACCCACGTTTCATAGAAAATTTTGAAGACTTTTAAATGTCATTTTTTGCAGAACTGCTGCATAAAGTCTCAATTTTATAAAGGCTAAACACCATTTTGATTCACTCAAAACTTACTAAATACTTTTGTGAATCACTTTGTAACCCTCACATATTTCATACCGAAGTTACACTTGTGAAAAAGGAATCTTCACTACTGACCTTGTGGTTCTCGTGGGAACCATTGCTAAAGGAAGACGAAGGGCACCTGCGAGGATTCTTCTGAAAACGTTGTCGTTCTCTTGTAATCTTGTAAGTTATGATTTACAAACTGAAGAAGTGAAATAATAAGAGGTTTTTCCCCAAAGGGGATTTTTCCTGAATCCTGTATTGCTCGTTTTGAATGCATGATCGAATGTTTTACTGCTTTTAATCATGTAGTTGCATGTTCTAGGGTCTAAAGGATTTAAAATTGGTTTGGATTAGCATTTAGTTAAATAAGTTAAGACCGTTGGACTATATCGCACTCTCAACCTTGGATTTTCTGCTAGGAAGTATGTTGATGATGAGAGTGAGTACTCATGATATTGCTAGGGATTTTTGAGAGCTTTTAACTATTTTGTTGCTAAAAAATGGGTTTTCTTCGGATATTAATGTTATTGACTTTAATGGAGATTTTCTGGGAATTTTTTATGAATTTTTTGATCAATTTTGGGATTTTTCTGGCATTTTTGAAACAAAATTTTGAGAGGACAGCCTATAGGTAGGTCTGGGAAGGTTCCTATCAAAATAGGGCACGGATTACTGGGCTTCTCGAGGAAGGGTAAAGGTCACTTTTGATAGGCAGGACCAGGGGACTGTCGTTCGGCATGCCCCTTAGCCTTCTATAAAAAGGGGGTGACCCTCTTCATTTTTCACACCTCCAAGTGATTTAATCTTTTAGCTTCTCTCTTTAAAAGTCATTTTTGAGTTCATTTCTTCGCAAGACCTCAAATGGAAGGCACTTCTGGCACTAACAATAACAAATGGGTGTCCTTTTATGCTTGGGCAGGTTTAAAATGGCGAGCTGTGGTTCCGTTGGCTCTGGGCAATGAGAATGTGTACGACTCATTTGAGGCGGTGATTAACGAGGGGATTTTTCTGTACAACCCTGCACACCATCGACTAGTGAGGGTGAAGAACCCTAATGGCCATGTGAGTATTTGTCTTTTGTTTTTTCATTTTTCTTCTTTTAATCCTAATTTTTGGGGTAATGAATGGTTTTCTTTGATTTCTCGTAGGTTACATATCTTCTTTAAGCATCCGATCTTGGGAAATGACTGGAATAAAGGATATTTAGGACCGTTTACCAAGGCTGTATAGTGGATGGTGGCATCCATAGAGTTTGCAATGTTGACGGGTGCATTAGATGAGACGTCGCACTCTTCGACGGTATTATATGCGCTTGGCGAGAGATGGTGGGATACGACCCACACATTCTGGCTGGGGATTGGGGAGATGATGGTTACTTCTTTGAAAAAATAATTGATGGGTTTGGACTACGTTGGTTATCATATTGTGGTGAACTATACTCTACGAGTCACGGAGGCGGCAGTGAGAGCTACCTTGGGGGATATCGAAAGAATCATATCGGGGGCTTCTATCCATATATCGACGCTGAAGAAGACTTTGATGTCTTGTCATATTGATGATACGGATAGGCGGCGGGTGAGACAGGTAACCCACTTATTCATTTTTCTTTTGCTGGGAGGGTTTGTGGTGGCGACAAGTGGTGACGACGTCCATCTCTGGTTTTTGACATATTTGAAGATTATCTCGGACATCCATCTATACAACTGGGGGAGTGTCACTCTAGCATCCCTTTATGCTTCATTGGATGCCTTCAGTTGGTGATGCCGATAGGCATGTATAGGACCCACGTATGTTTTGGAGGTAATATTTAGGTTCAATTTTCTCTCTATTTTTTACAGTCTTATGCTTTCTTTCTTTCTTTCTAATTCTGTGTGTTGCCTTTTGCAGACGCGGTTTTATGAAGTGATATGGCATAACTTGTGGTTGGTTTCCTTGAATGAGAGTGATTTAGGAGACTTCTATAGGATGTACATGTGGAGGAAGTCGAACAGGCATTGAAACCAGTCCCTTTTTCTGAAAGATGTGCGGGTGACGCTAAACGCCTTGACGAACAACTAGGTTAGGTTTTTGATCCTTGTCTCTTTTTTTGTTTTCTTGAGTTTTTGCTTCTGGGTAGAATATTGACTATTTACTGGGGAAAAAGGTGACCTTCTAACCTTGGAGTCTTCCTTAGAGTGCCGTAAGTGAAATGGGCGTGCACGCATATATTAGGCGATTATTGGCGCACGAGTTCAGGTACATCTAATACGTCGGGGAGAGAGTGTTGCGTCAGATCATGGAGGGAGAGGTGGAGGTCCCATCATCGCTGTCCTCAGAGTACATGAGGAGGGTAAGGGAGAGGACGGATGAGGCCAGGATAACAATGACGGAAGGCGATCCCTATATGCTCTGCATTGATATGACGTCAGGCTACGACTATTTGGATTTTACGACCAACCGATTGATGTCGTCGTGCATATATGACGAGGAGAATATGACTCTACCTTCTACTCGCTCAGGGAGAAGTACCTGCGTACCACATTTTGGAGGAGGCGTGACTGCGGCATAGGGGAGGTTTCGCTTATTCATATTTCTACTCCTTCTTATCATTTTCGATTGAGTAGACGGGAAATGGTGTCAATGCCTTGCCGTCCTCACACGATGGTAGATGGGTTGATGGTTCTTTTCATGGATGCTCTTCGGAGTGAGGTATAATCCTTCTTTTCCTTTTTATATTTTATGTTCCTTGTCTTATTTTTCTCTATACTGACTTATTCAATTTTTGGATTTTTTTTCTTTTTTCTTTTCTTGCAGACTGTCCGTGTGTCGACCACCTAGCTGAGGGACGTTAAGGATTGGATGGCTTCGGTGTTAGCCTATGTGAGGAAGACATCCAGTGCCTACTTTGTGCCACCATTCACATCTGATGGGAGTTATGGCTATGAGAGTGGCGGGCCTATCGCTCGTTGTAGGGGAAAGCCTGTACATAGTGGAGGTGGAAGGTTGGTTAAGGGATTTTGAGGGATTTGGGATGCATCCCGATGTATCTTTTTTCTTTCTTCTTCTTTTTGTACCTATAAGGAAATGTAATGATTTCGAAAAGATATATACAAGAAATCCATTTCCTTTTTGGTGTTATCTTGATTTAATGACTTACTCTATATGCACTTTAATTTACGGTTGAGGTTTTTCATTATTTGCAAATATGGAGATAAAAATAAAAAATGGTCTCGAAGTAAAAGGAAAATATTTATAGAAATTATGTAGAAAGGGGAAAGTAGTAATTCTTAAAAAAGGAACAACCAAGAGATTGACTTTTTTCAATGCAATATGTTTATTTTGGAAATTAATATGTGTAAAAAAGGAAATAAGGAATTTCCTAAAAAAGGGGGGTTGTCGATCGCCATACTCTATGGCCTGCCTATCGGCATATGGGTGAAGTCCAAATCACTCCCTTGGCTTTGATTGCACTTTCTGCGTACTTTAGCTACTTTAAGAGTAGGAAACCGGTGGTGCTTTAAATGGCTTATTTTCTTGTGGACTTTTTTTTAGTATAAAAGAGGGCTTTGAAGGTGTTTTTATCATCACATTCCACTTTCTCTCCTTTGTGGATTTATTCTTCTATTTTTTGCAAATGTCTCTTTTAGTGTCCGAGGCATTTTCTGCCTACCTCGAGGGTTTAGAGGTAATGTGCCTCTATAATGTAGATGATTAAGCTTTTGGTTTTCGCCAGGTCTCTTTATGGTGTAACCGTTCCATAGACCGGAACCTTCTAGAAGCCATGATACATTTCTGGTACCCTAAAGACTATGTTTTTCAGTTCGTCTTAGACGAGGTGTGTCCCAATTATGAGGAGTTCTCTACGATCTTGGGCATCAGCCGCAGTGTTGTGGAAGCTATGTTGGATTTATCTCATTCTCTTCGAGTGTCTTTTGCAGATTTGCTTCACATCTATCCCTTATCTAACCGACCGCTGGTTCATGGAGGAAATATCATCCTCCTGGTAGTCATGAATTTGGTGTGTTGGAGGGATTTGACTGACAATTGCTTTATCGGAGCTGTGGCCCTGGGTTTGACTACCAGGCTTTCATTAGTGACAGAAGATTTGACGGTTGACTCTCAGATGGCCACGATAGCAGTGTGACTGTCCTATCACGGTAATCCTGTGGCGATAGTATTAACAGAGACTTTAAATGACTTGGACGCCTGGAATGGAGGTCGTGCCAACTTTTGCGGGGTAGCCCTGTCATGCTGTTCATATGGATTTCTGAGAGACTGCACATGGCAGCCACTCCTGAGTATCCTCTGTCAATTTTTCCTAATTTATTTACTAGACTTTTCTTCAGTTCCGGTCCTTGGACGGATTATTGTATTAAATGGCTTGTGGGGCACGAGGCCTGATGCCTTCACTGGTCTTTACCATGGTGGGGGGACTTGCAACCCATTTTGCAGTTGGGGGAATACCGGAACGGCGATTAGTTGGTCTTCACCAGACTTATTCTATTTTCCCTGGTGGCTTTTGCGCCAAGTGGGTCAGGAGAAGATTGAGCCTCCTGATAACGTGACTTTTGCTTGTCGTTGTTGAAAGCCAAGTTAGTCAAAACCTTAAATACCTACAAAATAAAACAAACTCAAGTGTAGCGGTAAGTAAGGGTATCAATTCACTTTCAAGGGGGTAAGCTAGAGACAAATTCAATTGTAATTACTTTTTATTTTTTGTTTGGGCTTTTTACTTTTTTAACTTTTTTTAGCTTTTTCAAATATTAAAACAAATGGGTGAGGTGATGATTTAAACTAAACTAAACTAAATTAAATGTGAGTTTAAACAACTAACTAGAAAATTACTAAAATGAATAATAAAGTCTAAACTAAAAATAAAAGATAAATGAGGTAAATAATTGTGAGAACAATCAAGGAATGGGGAAATACCACAAGTTTTAGTTATTCTAATTAATTAATTGAATTAATTGAATTTTCCCAAATTAATATCAAAATTACAAATCAACTCTCGTTGCAAATGTAATTTTAATAGTAAGACTTTAGAAAATTAAGTTTAATACCTCACAACTCTAGAAAAATAAATCTACACTCCTTTTAATTAATCACCCGCTAGGATCGATTAATTAAAATTTATGTAAATTTTAGAAAATAAATTTAGAGTTGAAATTCAAGTGATAATACCCCATACTTAAGAAACCCCCATCTCTAGTTCGAATCTAAAATGGGTATTATCACTAGAATTTTGATTTTCTCTCGAAAATCATTTACCCTCTCTCGAGTCGTAAATTTAAGGGTGAGGGATCAAAATTAACATTCAAAGGGACTTTTCAAGTAATTAAAATACAATAACATCAAATAAGGGTTTTACCCCACCCCTTGAAAGGAGATTTAGCCTAACATGGTATAAGATTTGACAAATTAATAATCAAAGGCATAAAATAAATGAGAAGAGAAGAGAACAATCAAACCCAATCTCTTGAAGTGAAATTGAACTTTTATTTTCTTGAAATCAAGCACAAACCATCCAATATGAGCATCCAACAATAATCAACTCAATAATCAACTCAATTGAATTTCACACATTTATCACTCACAAATATCTAAAAAAAATGAACATAAAACTATTTATAAATATTTCTACCTAATTTATTCTAACCTAACTCTTTACTTTTCTCTCTCTATTTGATGATCAAAAAGCTTCCTCTCAAATGGGGTCTTGAGTCTTCTTTTATAGTAGATGCATGGCACACATGGAGTTAAGGGATATTTTTGGAAGGTTCATGGTGTAGGATAAAATGGGGAGAGTTTTGCGCCCCGAATTAATTTTGTTAAACTCATCCTTTAATTTAGAGATAAATTGCCTTAAACAATGCTTTAATTTAAATCTCTGAGGAAAATAGCATAAGATTTTTTTTTTCCAAAAGTATGTGTAGATGAAAACATAACTGCCTTTACTTATAACTTATAAGTACTACATAACTTTACATAACCAAGATCCTTAGTTTAATAATTACACAAAAGGAATCTTGATATTTAAACCATACTAAATATCAGTCACTCCCCCGTTTTAAGGTCCTAACTTGGCAGTGAACTCCAATTTATAAGCATACCTGAAACAAAACATTACAGGAGTGTAAGCTATAAAGGCTTAGTGAATGACAACATACCACACATATAACCAATTTGAATAACCATTTTTATTTTGTTCTAATGCTATAACCCAACAGGAATTGTGAAACTCTCGCAAGCCTGGACCCGCCATAGTCCAATTAACCCACCACAGTAATTAGGGACCACCGCATCCCTTTATTAGGCCCGAGTACACAAACCTTTAAGTTGGATTAACAGGACCACCACATCCCGTAGGACTCACCACAGTCCTTAACATTAGATAAAGGAATCACTAGTCCATATCATCATATAACATCACTTAACATTTTTAATCATATGCATATGTTTCATAAATACAACATTACATTTTCACACATTTGTTTAACTACACATTTCCATATGAAATTATAAGCATTTATATTTCATAAGGAAGGTCACTCACCTTGGATTTAGTGCTAATATTAATACCAACTACTTCCTTGGTATGGTAGTATTAGCTGCTTCCCCACCTAACAAGTCAATGTCGTTAGTATTTGAATACACCGATTAACATCAAACCCAGTAACACATCACATAATTTGGTCAATCAGAAATAACTAAGGAGTAATTACATATGACACTTCACATTTATATAACACCCAATTAATTAGTGTTCTAACACAATTTACAGAATTAAATTACGAATTTGCTAGACAAAGTTATGCCCATTTTATTACAGCCTTTTCCAAATCGTTTCTCAAGAAAAACAACAACACAACTTCAACTTCTTGGGATTCTCATAATTTTTGTACAACATAAATTTTCATGATATTCCACCCAATATCAGTAAACACATTGAATAATACAAATTTAATGTTTCATAATTTCTAGGGCTCATTTTCTATGTCGAGCAAAACGTCAAACACTTGGTATGCATTCTTGCTCCTTTAGGGCAGATTTTAAACCACGACTTCAAACTATCACCAAGGGTTCATTCCTTGGTATTTTTACACAATTTTCGGATATGTTATACATGTATGAGTTTATTTTACCCTCCAACTTGAATCACTCAATTCCAATAAGTATTCCATGATTTATACCATTTTTAGCATAACTAGGTCAAAATACAACATTAAGGCATAACTTAACAATTTTAAGCATACATAACCTTGACCTTGAGTATAATTCATGGAAACATATAATAAACATGTTTTAGCAGAAATATACATCATAATCATGGATTTTCTAAATCAAAATGCTTTACGAAAAGATGATGTAAATTTAGGACTTTAAAGTATGCATTTACGATCCTAGCTTTGGTTCTAACCTATGTTCTTAACCCATCCTTGTTCCAACACAATTCAGCAATATGGGTATCATTAAAATATATATCCAAATCAGAAATAAAAACATGCCAAGTATATAACTCATCCATGTGACAAACTTTAATAAAGATGTAATTACCTCACGAGAATTCCTCGATTTATGGTGAATTTTCAAAGAAATTCTTCCTTAACTTTGTTTTTCTCTCTCCATAAGCATATTTTTCTCAAGCTTGTAATAGGAAATGAAAAGGATGATAAGTTCTGCCTTATAAGCTTAAAAACGTGGCTATGTGACCACTTTAAGGTGGTGTTACGCGATTCGTTGGGCAAGGGGTCCAATAGGACAATTCCGTTAATGACAGATTTGTCCTGCCTCCTAAAATCACCATAACTCACTATTTCGGACCCCGATTTACTCTCACTTTGTGTCTATGAGTATATAACTTAAACATATACAACTTTCATGTTTTGTGTTTTCTCAAAATCATAAAACTATTACACCTAATTTGGGCTCGAACAGAAGAGTAATTATTTACTCAGAATTTCATAACTTTCACATTTGGCGACCAAACATCGCCACTTTCGCACCAACACTCTAACTTAATTTTTATAAACATAATGATGCATTTAGAAACATATTTTCATGATGAATTTAACCACAAAACCAATTTATAACTTATAACTCATAACTTATACTTAATCGTATAATTAACCTTACTAATCGTGTTTTAGGGCCTTACAGAGAGGTTTTGGAATATAGGTGGGGGTAATTTAGTAAGTAGATGGGAGCATGTGGCTATGGTGAGGTCATGTGGGAAGGTGGGGGAAATGAGGTAATGGTGATAAAAAACAGATTTGGTTTATGAGGGTAATTTGGGTAAAGGTTAAAATGAGGTAGTTGGGGGTATTGTAGGAAAAAGGGGTAAATGGTTTTAAACATGTGCACAAGTGGGTTTATTTTGACTTGGTCTTTGTTTTTTTTTGTTTGGCAGATCGTGGCTTAAATGGGAAATGGATGAAATGGGTCTTCATTTTGAATTTGGGTAGGGGATTGGAAAGGGTTGAACATGGGTTGGATATTGGATGGGAAATGGGTTCGTTGAATGGTGGGTTCCGGTCGGGGGTTTGCACTAGCGGCGGCGCCGGAGTGGGAGTGAGTCGCCACCGGGGTTGGATTTCTGACCGGAGGGAGGTCTGCTATGGTGGTTCGCTGCTGTCGCCGGTGGAGAACTTGGGTGGCGAGGGTGGTTTCGGCCATGGGTCGGGCAGTGGCTCAAGGTTCGCCGAGTTCGGGTCGGAGCAGATGGGGTGGAACACGGGTAGGGGCTATTGGCGCCAGGTGGGTCACGACAGGGAGCTCGCCGGAGGTGCAAGGTCGTGGGGGTTTGGGCGGAGGTCGGTGCTGGGTGGAGGTCATGACTGGAGGGTGAGGTCACCGGCGGGGTAGCTCCGACGGCAGGGTCTCGGGTGAGGATATGGATGGTGAATGGTGTTGGGCTGTGGATGTTATGGGGTTTTGTTAAGGGGGGAAAAGAGAGGAGAGAGAAAAAGGTTGTTGGGGGAAGAAGATGAGTGATGGGTTTGATGGTGTGTGGTGAGGGTGTAGGTAATAGGATGTGGGTGAGGGTAGTCTTAGGTGTAGGATAGTGTAGGTTAGTGTATGGTATAGGTTAGTTATGTGTGAGTGTCTGTTTAATTTGGATCCTTAAAATAAAACTAACTAATAAAAAATAAAATTAATAAAATAAAATAAAAACCTAAAAAAATAAAATCCTATTTAAAATAAAACAAAGACTCAAATAAAAATTGAAACTAAAAAGAAATCAAATTAAAAATAAAAATAAAAATAAAATCTAATAAAACTTAAAATTAAAATCCCAAAAAGAAAATGCAAAATCTAATAACACTAAAAATACATGAAATCCTAAAAATTCTAACCCTAATAAAATAAAACTAAAACTAAAAACTAATAGAATAAAAATCAAAATAAAATTATACTAAATAAAAAGAAATATAAAAACTGGAAAATAAATCCTAAAAATTCTAAATAAATCTAAAATAGATCCTGAAAATCAAACAACTCAACTAAAACTCTAAAAATTAATAAAGAAAAAATACGAAATCAACACTCACACGGGTCGGGGAAGGTTAAGGCTAGGATGGGCTAGGTTAGGGTCAGGGAATTGGTTTAGGGTAGGCTAGGATACGAGACAAGGGTATTTAGCTCCATTTTAACTGTAATTGACCTCGAAATATAGCTTTTGACACCGCAACTGCAGTTAAGCCTGCATGATAAACATTTAAGCACATAAGACCCATATTGTCAAGAATTAGCAACTGGAGTACGTCTATTCGGGGTACAAATTGTACAGTTTTGGGTGCTTATCACCTCCCCACATTATTAATTAATTTTCAGTGGAGGACTTGATCGAGTCCTTGAGGATGATACTTGGGCCTCTATGATAGTACCATCGTCTGTCTACCCATTCATCATAATTCGTGGGATAGGCTAGGTGTGTATCTAGGGATGATTTGAAATGGTTATGGAAACGAGTGGTTTAAAAAAATTTAGTGGAGGAGAGTGGACAAAGATGGCTTGTTATATTTGATACCATGGAGGAAGATGTTATGGTTTCGTTAAATCTTATTAAAGCCTACCGTCGCATAGAGCGCATCCGGAGCAACAATTAAGAATGGGACACTTAGGAACCTCCAGGAGCTGGTAATGATGATGAGGTGGGCCCATCTAGTTGCTGAGGACAGGTCTTGAGAAGATGGTTTTGTGTTTGTGTTTTGTGGGAATTTTAATTTGGGTGAGTGCTTGGTATGTTTTTGGATTTTTTATGAAGCTTGTTTAACGGTAGGGACTGGTAGATTGTATGAAGATTAGGAAGGGAAGTGGTTTGTTTGACTCCCGTCGCTGATATTTCGTGTAATAATCATATTCTTGGTAATAAAAGAAAAGTGATTTTGACATATTTTGTTGTGTCTTTTTGATGAATTTCGTATTTGAAGTGTCTATACCGATCATTAAGGCATACATAATCCTTTTGTTCGTTTAAATGATGAGATGGACCTCCGTTCTCGAGGGAAGAAGTAATATAATTTATGACAAAGAAAGGACCGCACCCATGTGTATTTTATGGGCTGCCTATGTACCTTTATGGGTTTTGAAAATTTCTGAGCTTCATTTTGAAAAAGGTGTTTTGAGTGGATCAGGTCCCAATAGTTTCGAGTAGGAAAAATAAAGAGATTTTTTATAAGAATAGAAATGGGACGAGAAGAGTCATAGCGTGATGAGAGTTCGGATTAAGGATAGAATTTTTTGAGACGGTCCAGGTTGACTGGGTGCACAATCTCTTCTCCATCGAGATCTGTGAGCATAGCGACGCCACACGATAAGATTTTCTTTACATGTAGGGGCCACTCTAATTAGGTTTGAACATTTTCCTGGGATCCTAAATGGGTTCTAAAATTTCTTTGAGGGCAATATCTCCTTCTTAGACCACCGCGGTCCTTGACCTTTCTATTGAATGATCGTGTGATTCGACAATGGTACCCTTATGTATGGTATAAAGATATTAGTCTCTTTTCATCCAAGAGTGAGAGTTCATCGTAGTGGCTCTGATGCAAGTCTTCCTCACTGACTTTTCTTTCGAGTATGACATGCAGAGAAGGCACTTCTAGTTCGACAAAGAGAACCACCTCCATCCGTATAGCAAAGAATATGGGTAGCCCCGATGGGTGTCCTGATTGAGGTGAGGTAGCCCTAGAGGGCATATGGGATCCGGTCAGCCCAATCTCTGTAACTTTTAGTCATATTGATGATGAAAATTCTCCCACCCGAGGAATGAGGGAAACATTTCTTGAGATGCGCCCATGAAACAATCTCCATACGCACACATAAACATACTCTGATTTCATGCAAGTTTTTCTAATAACATGTATATGATCAAATCAAGAAAAAACTTTATTATCTAACTAATCAGATTTTAATACATGCGGAAATTAAAATCAATTAAATCTGATTTAATTAAAAGTTAAATTAATAACAATCTGATTTATTACGTTACAATCCAAAATATCTCATATGAAGAATTATTCCAATTCAATCATGTAACAATTTTAATTCTAAATCATACAAAGAATAAGATGAGGATAAGAAGATAACAAGTATGATTTTTAACGTGGTAAAAACCCAAACTCGGGAAAACATCCACGACTCCCTCTACGGAGTAAAACAAAATTTCACTAAAAAGAATTATCGGTTACAAGCTATATAACAAACTAAACACACAAACAGACCTATACAAGTTTAGGAATGTACCCTCTTGGTCTCTTATCCTTATAACTTCTCTGCACTTCTGATTGTTGTAGTTGTTCTCTCAACTTCGTAACTCCGTCATTCTTGTTTAGCAAATTCCAACTCAGTCAAAACTGATCTCTCAACATCATACTAGTTGTGCAAAACGTGTAAGTGAATATGTTCTAAATGCAACAATGCAAGAACTTAATTCAAATCACAAGCATATAAGTTTTCTATAAAAACTTAAGAAAAATCATTTTCAATTAAGACCAATTAAGTTTTCTACAAAAACTTACAAAATAAATTTTCAATTATAAATCTTATAAACATTCTTTAAAAGAAATACATACAACACTTATCATGAACACACAACAAGATTTATTCAATCAATTAAGATGTGTTCTCAATCTCTCAAAAATATAACATTCAATTTTATGAGGAAAGTGTTTTTCAAATTATTTCACAAATATGAGAAAACAGATCTTTTAAAAAGATTTTTAATAAATATGCAAGATCCGGAGAAATTCTGATTTAAACATCATATAGCATCTAAACACAAAATCAGAATATTTAGATCATAAAAATATTCAATAAAATTCGGATATAAAAATCTAAGGAATTCTAGTTTTTGTAAAAAATTATTTCAACATGAAAACACTTAAATTCTCTCTACAATAACACAATATTTCAATCTCTAAAGATATGAGATGATGTGCAAGATCATTGAGAATTTAAAAACAAAAATAGAATAAAGATGAAGTAGAATGAACACAATGTGTGTTAAATAACATTCAATCTCTCTCTTAGATATTCTCTCTAATTCTCTATATTTTTCTCTCTACAAAATCTAACCCTCTTGTGTTTCTCACTCTAGAAAATATAATCTGAATATCTCTCAAAAAAATCTCACTCCAATAAACTCTGAAAAGAAGTTTATATAGGTGAGAAAACAATATTCTAGAAACTTTAAAATCAAGGGTTCAGATTAAAAATTATTAATCAAAGGTCGAGATTAAATCGAGTTAAAACTAATTAACAGATTTTATCAAACTCAGTCTTAACAAGTTAAGTCTGTTATAAAAACAACTCAAGAATCTTAAAACCATTCTCTTGAAAACCTAAAACCACTACAGAAATCCAGGCTGGTATAAGGTTTAGTTGTAACAAACTTCTCCAACGGATATAATAGAGACAGGTGGCAAGATCTCCAAATAGACCAATGGGATCTAATGGGTACTGGCAGTTAAAAGGATGTAACTAAAAAGGTACTTAAGTGGACAGTTGTAGTAGGCATGGTGAACTCGTCTTATTGGGACACGTCGTAATTTCTAACACGTATGGCCAAAAGCTAGCATGTGAGATAATAGGTCTAATCGTTCAACTCCAGTAGCAGGTACCTAATGAGACTATGGCCGAAAGTCTATGAGTCTACAGCAAGTAATATTCGGCCAGCTATGGCAATTGCAGGTATACAGCTCAGAGATATCCAACAATTAAAATGGGTATGGCCGAAGTAAAACAAAGAACCTAAGGTCATGCACCTATACCAGTCAAGGCCAAATCGTAAAAGAATTGAGTTCTTACGGTTTAAGAAAATAAACCCTAAAACTCGGACAGGACAAATATTAGCACAGTTACTATACGGCCCAGAGGGTCAAAGCAGTTGCAATAGCTTCCTATAACCCAAAACCATATAAGTACACCTATGGCCGAAAAAATAATTGACACAAGGTCAAATCGTGTACAAGAGGAACACACACGCCAACAGGTACATGCTAAGGCATAGGGTCTTGGCATAAGTTCTAAATCTAATCATTAACAGTAAAAGCCATGCATACATCAAATGAACCAAAACAATCTATAAAACAAAAGGACGAAATCTGCACTAGTGCACTATAGCTCCTATAATGACAAAAACGTGTACAACAAAGTGAGTAAGGCTTTGGTCAAGTCATATTATTAAACACAAAATTTGTGTAACATGTAATTTTGAGTTTCAAAAAGATATTTTTCAAAATGAAAAATTAATTTTACCAATAAATTCCGAAAATCATTTTAGAACTAAAAACATCATTTTAAACAAAACTTATAACCAATTTTCATTAAAAAAAATATTTTTAGTAAAAATAATATAATTTCATTTTAGAAAAAATGTTTAGGCTCACAATTAATCAGTCACACAATAAAAATTATAGATCAAGAAATATGCATGTGTGCCTAATGTGTCAAGTGCAAATGTGCAACACACGTGAATACCTTTACTCGGATATGTCGTTGAGTAGAGTCGAGGCATGTTGAGACGTCGAGTAACGTTGCAAGATGTACCAAGGATAAGGCTCGCACTAAAAATATGTTTTGACACAATATCCAAATTAGTTGAAACGCCTAAATAATATAGACTCAAGTAAGTCAAATATTTAGGGTGTTTCAATCTCCCCCTTTGGATATTTGTGACAAAACCCTTCGAGTACATTATGATACTCTTAGGAAAAAATAAAATAACCTAATTCTTATACAACAATTACTATTCTACCCAATCCACAAAAATCCTAGAAAATAAAAATTACAATACTCAACTATACATCAAATTACCCTAACACCTTCTTGTGATTTCCTGCATTAAAACATTAAAACCAAACTCACAAGAACAAGTATAAGATATCATAGAAATTGATAAATCATTTTAAAAAATAAGATATCATGAATATAATTCAAGAATCAAGACTAATAAAATGATGTACTCTTCTCCCCCATTTTGTCTCAAATAGACAAAGGATAAAACAATGATAACATGAGGAAGATTAAAAATAATAGCTACCACAATAAACATATTAACGGTTCTAATCAAGTGCCACTCCTACATTAACATGATTTTAAGAGGTGTTTTTTGCATTGACAAACATCCATACCCTAAAATCTCAGAGGACATATAATTACCATGATTATGACAGGAAAATATGTAAATATGGTAGAAAATGAATAAAGCACATTCATCTAATCTTCAGGGACTTCTCAAATAAAAAACAAGGGTAAATGACATATTAGACATAATTTAACATATTCAGCATATTCTAGAGTAATCAACAAATAAGGTCTCTCCCCCAATTGAAAATTTCTCCTCCACAACCAATGCTATGGTTATAAAAAATGTTATGCTAAGCATACAAATCATAATAGGGGTTCTTGAAAATCAAGACATAGAATGAGAACAATTAGAGTAGATTGAATAACATGTTGACTATCATGAGGTCATACATATAAAAAAATCATCATCATATATGGATATAGAAAGTAATCAGATTTGTAACATGAAATCATATGATCAAGAAATAAGGATCAACACTCCAGACGGTTAAATCTTATTCGGAGCGACCCGCTCTGATACCAATTGAAAATTCTCCCACCCGAGGAATGAGGGAAACATTTCTTGAGATGCGCCCATGAAACAATCTCCATACGCACACATAAACATACTCTGATTTCATGCAAGTTTTTCTAATAACATGTATATGATCAAATCAAGAAAAACTTTATTATCTAACTAATCAGATTTTAATACATGCGGAAATTAAAATCAATTAAATCTGATTTAATTAAAAGTTAAATTAATAACAATCTGATTTATTACGTTACAATCCAAAATATCTCATATGAAGAATTATTCCAATTCAATCATGTAACAATTTTAATTCTAAATCATACAAAGAAT
Organism: Sambucus nigra; assembly: GCA_949130495.1. Lineage (NCBI taxonomy): Eukaryota > Viridiplantae > Streptophyta > Magnoliopsida > Dipsacales > Adoxaceae > Sambucus > Sambucus nigra. The sequence goes on from OX422215.1 coordinate 395,497,165, forward strand.
AAGATGAGGATAAGAAGATAACAAGTATGATTTTTAACGTGGTAAAAACCCAAACTCGGGAAAACATCCACGACTCCCTCTACGGAGTAAAACAAAATTTCACTAAAAAGAATTATCGGTTACAAGCTATATAACAAACTAAACACACAAACAGACCTATACAAGTTTAGGAATGTACCCTCTTGGTCTCTTATCCTTATAACTTCTCTGCAGTTCTGATTGTTGTAGTTGTTCTCTCAACTTCGTAACTCCGTCATTCTTGTTTAGCAAATTCCAACTCAGTCAAAACTGATCTCTCAACATCATACTAGTTGTGCAAAATGTGTAAGTGAATATGTTCTAAATGCAACAATGCAAGAACTTAATTCAAATCACAAGCATATAAGTTTTCTATAAAAACTTAAGAAAAATCATTTTCAATTAAGACCAATTAAGTTTTCTACAAAAACTTACAAAATAAATTTTCAATTATAAATCTTATAAACATTCTTTAAAAGAAATACATACAACACTTATCATGAACACACAACAAGATTTATTCAATCAATTAAGATGTGTTCTCAATCTCTCAAAAATATAACATTCAATTTTATGAGGAAAGTGTTTTTCAAATTATTTCACAAATATGAGAAAACAGATCTTTTAAAAAGATTTTTAATAAACATGCAAGATCCGGAGAAATTCTGATTTAAACATCATATAGCATCTAAACACAAAATCAGAATATTTAGATCATAAAAATATTCAATAAAATTCGGATATAAAAATCTAAGGAATTCTAGTTTTTGTAAAAAATTATTTCAACATGAAAACACTTAAATTCTCTCTACAATAACACAATATTTCAATCTCTAAAGATATGAGATGATGTGCAAGATCATTGAGAATTTAAAAACAAAAACAGAATAAAGATGAAGTAGAATGAACACAATGTGTGTTAAATAACATTCAATCTCTCTCTTAGATATTCTCTCTAATTCTCTATATTTTTCTCTCTACAAAATCTAACCCTCTTGTGTTTCTCACTCTAGAAAATATAATCTGAATATCTCTCAAAAAAATCTCACTCCAATAAACTCTGAAAAGAAGTTTATATAGGTGAGAAAACAATATTCTAGAAACTTTAAAATCAAGGGTTCAGATTAAAAATTATTAATCAAAGGTCGAGATTAAATCGAGTTAAAACTAATTAACAGATTTTATCAAACTCAGTCTTAACAAGTTAAGTCTGTTATAAAAACAACTCAAGAATCTTAAAACCATTCTCTTGAAAACCTAAAACCACTACAGAAATCCAGGCTGGTATAAGGTTTAGTTGTAACAAACTTCTCCAACGGATATAATAGAGACAGGTGGCAAGATCTCCAAATAGACCAATGGGATCTAATGGGTACTGGCAGTTAAAAGGATGTAACTAAAAAGGTACTTAAGTGGACAGTTGTAGTAGGCATGGTGAACTCGTCTTATTGGGACACGTCGTAATTTCTAACACGTATGGCCAAAAGCTAGCATGTGAGATAATAGGTCTAATCGTTCAACTCCAGTAGCAGGTACCTAATGAGACTATGGCCGAAAGTCTATGAGTCTACAGCAAGTAATATTCGGCCAGCTATGGCAATTGCAGGTATACAGCTCAGAGATATCCAACAATTAAAATGGGTATGGCCGAAGTAAAACAAAGAACCTAAGGTCATGCACCTATACCAGTCAAGGCCAAATCGTAAAAGAATTGAGTTCTTACGGTTTAAGAAAATAAACCCTAAAACTCGGACAGGACAAATATTAGCACAGTTACTATACGGCCCAGAGGGTCAAAGCAGTTGCAATAGCTTCCTATAACCCAAAACCATATAAGTACACCTATGGCCGAAAAAATAATTGACACAAGGTCAAATCGTGTACAAGAGGAACACACACGCCAACAGGTACATGCTAAGGCATAGGGTCTTGGCATAAGTTCTAAATCTAATCATTAACAGTAAAAGCCATGCATACATCAAATGAACCAAAACAATCTATAAAACAAAAGGACGAAATCTGCACTAGTGCACTATAGCTCCTATAATGACAAAAACGTGTACAACAAAGTGAGTAAGGCTTTGGTCAAGTCATATTATTAAACACAAAATTTGTTTAACATGTAATTTTGAGTTTCAAAAAGATATTTTTCAAAATGAAAAATTAATTTTACCAATAAATTCCGAAAATCATTTTAGAACTAAAAACATCATTTTAAACAAAACTTATAACCAATTTTCATTAAAAAAAATATTTTTAGTAAAAATAATATAATTTCATTTTAGAAAAAATGTTTAGGCTCACAATTAATCAGTCACACAATAAAAATTATAGATCAAGAAATATGCATGTGTGCCTAATGTGTCAAGTGCAAATGTGCAACACACGTGAATACCTTTACTCGGATATGTCGTTGAGTAGAGTCGAGGCATGTTGAGACGTCGAGTAACGTTGCAAGATGTACCAAGGATAAGGCTCGCACTAAAAATATGTTTTGACACAATATCCAAATTAGTTGAAACGCCTAAATAATATAGACTCAAGTAAGTCAAATATTTAGGGTGTTTCAGATGATAATGTTTTGAGGCTCTTATTGGTGGCTTCTATATCGCCGTTGGTTTGGGCCAGTAGGGTGAAGACTTGTGCCTCTAAATTTCATACTCATCGACTAGTTTTGTGACCTCATCCTTGAAGTTGAGTCCATTGTCTGATACCAACTCATGGGGAACTCCATTATGGAAAATTATATTCTTTATGATGAACTTGGTTACTTTCTTCGCATTCAGTACTGTGTATGACTCAACTTTGACCCATTTTATGTAGTAGTTAATGGTGGCCAGGATGAATTCACGCCCATTCGAAGATTTGAGAGTGACCTTCCTAATGATGTCTATGCCTCAGGTAGAGAAGGGCCAAGGATAGGTCACGTTATACATCTCTCGGGGAGGCAAGTACTGAAGGTTGGCAAATTATTGGCATTTAAGGCATCTTTGAACATAAGCTGTGCAGTCTTGGATCATTGTGGTCCAGTAATACCCTTGATGGACATTTTCTGACAAACATTTAACCGTTTATATGGGGTCCACATTCCCCATTGTGTATTTTTTGCATTATTTCTTTAATTCTAGCCCCTACTATGCAATGCAAATGGGTATCATCAAAGTTTATCTTGAAAAATAATTTATCGCAAATGATATACTGGGCAACCAGTTTGCGAAAGGACACACGATCTTTCTTGTCTGCATCTTGGGAATACCTATCTTGTTTGAGAAGGCACCAAATGTCATATTACCATAATTCCTTCAGATCAAAATCTTCTTCGGTGACGAGTTCGATGTGGTAATAGTGAGTGGGCACAACTTGTTTATGACCATGAAGGCTAAGGTTGCTAGTGCGTCAGCTTGGCTATTATTAGAGCGAGGAAGGTAATGGAAGATAACATCTTTGAATTAGGATGTGAGCTATTCTAGGTGGGTATGGCAAGGTAGGAGCTTATCATCTTTGACTTTCCATTTCCTGATGATTTTTCCAATAATGAGGGCAGAGTTCCCATATACGCCCAGACGCTCTCGAGGGCGATCTTGAGCCCTACGATGAATGACTCGTATTCCGCCATGTTGTTGGTGAAAGGGAAGTCTAGATTTATGGAAATAGGGGTGTGAGAGTCATTGAGAGCGATACGAGTATCCGAATATAATACCTTTTTTTTATTGGCAGCTCCATCGAAAAACATCTTCCACCTGAGGTCCTCCTGAGTGGTGAAAAGGATGTCTTCGTCTGTAAATTTAGAGACCCAAACTTCAATTTCTTTAACGAGATAATCGACAAGATAATCGGATATGGTTCTCTCGTTCATGGCTTTCTGTGTGGCATGCACTGATAAGCACCCAAAACTGTACTATTTATACCCCAAATAGATGTATTTTAGTTGCTAATTCTCGACAATATGGGTCTTATGTGCTTAATTATTTATTTTGTAGGCCGAATGCAAGTTGCGCTGTTCAAATGCGTATTTCAAGGCAATTGTGCATTTTATGGAGCTAATTACCAAATTCCCCGAGCCTAAGCCTATCCCAAACCTAGCCTAAACCTACCCCAATCCATGTGTGTGTTTTGTTTGTGCCCTTTTATTATTTTTTAGATTTTTAGTTTTGAATCATTTTTATTTTTAGAATTTATTTTAGATTTATTTAGTATTTTTTAAGTTTTATTTTCTATTTTTTTATTTTTATTTTTATTAGTATAATTTTATTTTATTTTGATTTTTCTTAGTTTTATTAGGATTAGTTTTAGGAGTTTATTTTTAGTTTATTAGATTTTATGTTTTATATTTAGGACTTTAGTTTTAATTTAGATTTTAAGTTTTTTATTTCTTTTATTTTATTTTAGTTTTTATATAGCTTAGGATTTTATTTTTTTAGTTTTAATATTTGTATTATTTTTAGTTTGTTTTATTAGATTTTATTTTTCATTTTATTTTTATTTTTATATTTTATGTCTTAGTTTCTATTTAGGGTCACACACATACACCACACACACTCCGTACACCTAACACTACTTATCCTACACCCTCACACCCACCATATTCCCCTGCACCCTATCCACACCTTATCCCTCCTATTCATCTTCTTCCCTACACCACCATCACTCTCTCTCTCTTACCCAAACAAACCCATACCTGAACTCAGTTCTCTCTCCCACCTCCGATCAGAAAACCCGGGTACCCAAAACCCATCTCTCATCACCTCCACACCAACCCAACAACTTCTCTACCCCCATCCTCATCTCTTCCGTCCGGCGACCCTTGCCGGCAGCTAAACCCCTAAACGCGGCGCGATCTCCCTCTCTCTCTCCGTCGGCGAAACCCTTCTGCCCCGGTGACGGACCACCTGCCCCAGCGCACCCCAATCCCGACCTCCAACCCACGCCAGATCCCATCTCCGGGCTGACCTCCTCCAAACCTGTGTGCAAACCCAAAACCGTAACCTAACCCCCGACCCAAGTTCACTCCATTCCGGCTCCGACCTAGCCTTGACCCACCTTAAACGCAATTCCACCAACCCGACATCCCACCGACCTTGCCACCTCTCTAGCTCCGACCCGCGTCGCCGACGAAACCTTCACCTCCATCTCCGGCCAACCCATTTCCTTCTTCAACCTAAACCCATCTCACCCTATACCCATTTTCCTTGTTCAAAGCCAAATACCTAATTCTCCCAAGCCACGACAAACCTCCTTCTATGCCAAAGCCAATTAAAACCCATGTGCCACTTTAACTAACTTTAACTCTTTACCCATTTTACCCCCCAGCTAAAACCTCTTACCCAAAAATACCCTTATAACAATATCAGATTTTATTCCCTCACCTCACTACCCACATGACCTCACCCAAATCACATGCACCCTCCTTTAATTCCTAAATTAACCCTCACCCATGCCTTTCATATTCCATACACTCTTGTCCTCCCATTTTTACCCCTCATGCTCCATGCCTACTATAAATGAAGAGGAAGACCCCATTTGCAAAGGATCTCCAGTTTAGTTTTAAGCTTGGTGTGATAAAATTCTAGTGACACCCCGCCTAATTAAATACCTGGCGATCACTCCTTTATTAAATTAAAATCAAGGTGAATAGTTGGTTCATTCTTAGCATCATTGTCGTAAAATAATATTTTCCAATTTAAGCACCCTAAATAATTAAGCTAAGTGTCAAAACCATTTTTAGACATTACTTTCTAAATTTTATCTTTATAAACCAATATTTAAAACTTTACATAATTCATAATTTAAGAATCATCCAACACATATACTGGAACAAACAACCGAATTAATTAAACATTCAACAAATAAATCCCAACATTTAAAACTGTAAAGAAAACATCCTGACAGTAATAACATCTAAAGTGTAAATACTGGAAATAAATGAATCACAATGTCCAATAAAACAACTGAATAATGGAAAAGGGAGACACATGGCCAAAATGGATAAAATAAATGCTAGGAGTGGAATCAAAAGATGAGGTCGTCTAAGCAAGAGGCCTGCAACTCCCACCTAAGCTGCAGCACGTTCCTTCCAAAGGATCCTATGCAAGACGCCCCTGTGGCTGGGCACCTGTAATATATACATATATATACAAAAGAGAGAATAAAATGGAAACGGGTCAGAGCCCGATTTTAAAAACGATTTAAAATTTGTTTAGCAAGTATTTAAAATGTTTACTGGCCAATGCAATAACATATTAGTGCGGCACTCCCTTGAGAAATTCTCACCCCTCTTCTAATGTGCACGCCTATCGCACTAACCTTCCCAACTGTTTAACTTATCTTATCTTAGGTTGCACGTAAGATTTAAACCGACACATTCAATTGAGTAAGAGGTTAATTTCATTTGATAACAAAGTTCTCATTTAGACCTTATTTGCTAATAAAGTTTCTCAGTATCATATTATACTTTTCACACACATGTTTCCCAATTGAAATAATGATTCATTTTCTTACTTACCATAAACACAGTAGGTAGTTCCCAAATTCCAGAATTTAATATATATATTAAATACTCACACAATATATATTCCAACGGTTATGGTGCGGGCATACTCTACTATCCAGTCCTCGTATCACTCGTACTAAGGGAAATACAAGTTCGGAATCACTCTCGAACTGTACTAACACAAACACAACAAAATTGAGGCGAAGCATAGATTCCAAGTCTCTAAGAGGCTAGTACATGCCCACACATCTCTTAGGACCGTCTGAGCTATCGATTCGATAGCCTGTACCAAAGGATTTCTATCTTCTAGGGTACAAGTCAATATCCCCCATAAAGGCTCATCGAGATAAGACTGTCCCAGCGCGGTAACCTCAGGGAGAGCAAGTAGCGCGGGCATGATTTTCACACGTATATAGTATATGCACAAACACAGTCATATAAATATACTACTATTACTATATCGAATTTAGGTACATCTCATAACCCATAATTATGAATATTATCTTTATTTCTCATTATTTAGTTATCATGTATAATGATTTGTCTCGTAGTTTATTTTGTGGGATTATCCCAACTTATCAAGTGACACTCATGAATTCCTATACTCCCAAGTGAAATTTCAGTAGGTAACTCATTTATATTCCAACGTAACTATCTTACGCATCTCCCCTTTTTTATGCATAGTTCCATCGTCCCTTATATGTAAACATCCCCGAAAAAGTAAATCCCATCCTACATTAAATGCTTCATATTTTTAATAAGTCCTACTGGTCTTCTTTACTTCCCAAAATATTTTAATAAGGATGCCCAAAGATTATTACACATTTAAATTGAATTCAACTATTTAGGAGGGGGAATTTAAGTCTGTCAGGAGGGGTCGATCGATCGACACTCCTGGTTCGATCGATCGATCAAACAGGTATGGGAAATTCTGCAGAGTAACAGTTACGGCTTCTATCATCCAACACCAACCAAATCCAGATTTTTAACACCCAAACTCCCAGAAATTTGTACTACAAATATTATAAACCCAAACTAACAATCTTCTACGTAAAGCATGTGAATTTTCATCAATAACCATGGATTAAAGGGCTAAAACTTATATAAATCTCATGAACCTTAGAAATTTCTTAAACTTTGTTCTAATCAACCTTTTTACAGAATTTTTACTTTTAATCCATCATAAATCCGTGGTTCAACCTCTACATATGAAGGGGATTTCCATATTATCATTTATATAATTACTCATGCAATTTTCATATCTCCAACATGGGGTTTCTTCTATGAAACTCATCCTAATCAACCCTAGACTAACATGAATGATGCATTAACGAAATTAAGCAAGATAAATACTTGCCTGAGAATTTTTGGTCTCTGATTTATGTTGAAATCAGTGTGGTTACGATCCTTGCGACGTGATCTCTCGTTTGGCGGCGACGGCGGCGCAAATGGAGGGGTTTTCGGCCTAGAATTCCTTGGCAAGCTCTCTCCTTCCTTCTCCAATGTCCGTCACTTGCTTTTGGTTGTGTTAACCCTAGAAGACAACCCTAGGCATCTGATATAACCCTTGTAAATTCGTGGGTTTAATTACCCAAAATTACAAAATATGCAAAATGCCCTCCCGGTGTACTAATTAAGCCTAAAAACGCCCCGAGACGCAAACTAAACCCCCGAGTACACTTTTCTGACTATCTCGACCCTTCCGGACACTTTGGCTCACTCAAAACGACCATACGAGCAACTTATAATTTATTCATTTTTATTAATCAATATTTAGTCCCGACACGACACAGGCGCGTCCCGACTCAAATTTTCAAAATTGTCATTTTATTCACTCGTGACATTTAATAGTACCAAAATTATATTACTTTAATCATTAGTAATATTCAACAAGTTTTCAATGATTACTAACTCTCGTCACATTAGTAATTAAAAATAATTAATTTTCGGATTTATATTAAATTAATAACTCACATTAAGTTTAATAATTCCCCAAATTTAGAAAGCATAAAAAATATAGGGTATTACAATTCTCTCCACCCCTCTATGTTGAGTATTTGCATTTTTAGCAAATACCTTAATATAGAGGTGTGTAGTGAAAATTATCTCTAGGATGAATTTCACCCCACCCATCTATAATGAATCTTGGCATTTTTAGCCATTAATTCATTATAGATTGATGTAGTTGAATTTATTCCTTATGGGAGGTAAATTCTAATTCATTCCTTTATGTTGAGATTTTGCATTTTTAGCAATTATCTCAATATAAATTAATGATCTAGAATTTATTTCTTTGGGTGAATTCTAATGTACAATTTTATAATTTTAGGATTTGAATTTTTAGAAAATCTCTTTTATTATTTAATTGTCCATTATGAATTCATCCACTATCCTTTTTATTTTTATTTTATAATTTTTAGTTTAGATTCAATAAAAACATGAGTGAGGGATTATGATTGAATGATTTTTGATGTATAATTGAGAGATTGTTGATGCAAATGAAGATTCCATTCCAATTCAAGGCTTAAATGGGTTTGATATATTCCTCTTTTATTACTTTTATTTTAATCATATCATGCTTTCAATTGTTTATCTTATATTTTTGGATGATGATTATTGAGGGCTAATCTCCCATTAATGGGATGAAATTTTGAAGCCCTCATGAGTTCAATTTTGTTAGTTTACTTATTAGGACAATTGTGTTTATCTCACCTTTCTTAAATTAGCTTTTACTTCTTAATTAGTAGTTATAAAAATTAGTATAGTTAGTTAGTAAAAAAATCCCTTGAAAAATCCATAAAAAAATATAAAAAGCAAAAATAAATAAATAATAATAAAATGCAAATGAATCTATATTTGTCCTCTCCAATTTTGTGTTTCACCCTTAGATATGGATTGACTCCCTTACTTACCCTCTACACTAGTTTTGTTATAATTTTTAGGTTCAAGGAAATTTTTGATGGATATAGAAGTTGCACAATGACAAATCTACATTAGAAGCAATTTTCTACTCTATCAAATGGCGCCGTTGTCGGGGATGTACAAAACCCATTTTTATCAAATGGCGCCGTTGCCGATCTTTGGAGCTTGACGTGCTTGAGAGGATTTCCAAATTTTAAGATTCACTTGTATTTCATTTTTCAATTTTAGTACCATTTTTTTTTAATTTTAGAAGGCTTGTATTTAGGATTTTATTACCTTGCTTGTATTGCGGTGCATAGAGACACCATTTATTTTTCCATTTAAATTTGTAATAATTGAAGACAAGCGTGATAAGAAAACCGGACAAGGTAGAGAGAGGGCGTCCATTGGCGAGGATTTAGAAGCCTCTCTACCTTGGGTCGGTAGGACTCCCGGGGATGACTGAGATAGGCGTGATCTCCCCCGGTCGACTCAAATTTTTTGGCACCCCACAGCCTAAAAACCGTGGGAGGTTTATTCTTGGCCCCATCTTTACACTTCATGAGCGGTTCATTCTGGTAATCTATTTCCTACCTTATGCTCTCAATTTTAAAAATCATTTTACTTAACATCGAGGACGATGTTTCTTTTTGTTTGGGGGTGGGGAATTTTATCAAAATCGTGCATCTTTTGAAATTTTTTGAGTTTTGAACCTGATTTTTAAAATTTCGTGCAGTTTCTTTCATCTCACTCATTGATGTGAATTTTCAATCATCCATATTTCAAAAGTCTAGGAATCAAGCTAGAGAATATTTTTTCTAATAACTTATGTAATACATAACAAGGCATGTTGCACTATGAATTTCTAGACTCAACAAAATTTGCGCACTAATCAAGTCAATACGGTTAGAGTTGAAGAGTACTACAATTCTAAAGAGAACCTTAAGGATCACTAGTAGAGACTTTATCCCATGAGATTCGTGCCTTTCACCTTTTCAGAGATTTTTACGCAATCTCCGAGTCACAAGTTGATTCAACTTCGTTTGGGTCCGCATTTAATTGTTGTATGATCTCATTATCTTTCATAAAATTTTGGTTGATCACTGAGAACGACATCATTTTCGAGTTGTAAGAAACGCGTGTCTTGAAATTTGTCTTGAATACTAGATTTTCATCCATACACCTACCACTTTTCCCCCATATCACATTTCTATCGCATACTCGTCCATTTCCCACGCTCTTCCATATTCCCACATATTTCCCCACACCATCATTCCCCACTCATTTCATATATCATCCATCATCATTTTCAAATAAAAGAATGTGGTTTCAAATGTAAATATCTTCAATGTTGGTTTAAAAAGTGAGAGAAAAAGAAAAAAAAAGAAAAGAAAAGAAAAAGAAAAAAAATAGAAAAATAGCAAATTATAGGGGAAAAAAAAGAAAAAAAAAGAGAAAAAAGAAAAGAAAAAGAAAGAGAGTTGTAGTTAATTTTTGTTGAAATAAAGAGATTTGTGCCTAAAGTGTATACACTCTTCTTTCGCATCCATTTTACATTCATCATTTCACACATCCATCATACACCATCCATCCATCATATCACCATCCTACCTCATACCATCCTTCCCATTTCATTTTCCCCTCACCCATAATCATCCATATTTCCCATAGGTGTTCGGGCAAATGAAAGTCAACATGGTGAATAACTCGACGTTCTCACTATAGTGATTAACATTTCTTTCATGATATCATTTTTCTTTCTAATTGTTCGTTCTTTTTTATGTGTGTGTGAGACGTTTGAACTTGCTTACATTTACTCAACTCCTCACACACAAGAGCGATACACTTACCCATATCTCGAGAGTTCGTTTGAGAGAGATATATCCGTGAGATTTGAAGTTGAAGCGTTGATTCCGAAAAGGCAATCTAGGAATTACTCTTGTGATACTCGACCCGTTTTGACTGATTCACACTATACACGTTGAGTTCTAGGGAGGATGTGCCTTGAGTATTTACTTCGCTAAACGTTTTACACATTCTAGCTTGTATTTCTCAAAATATTTCTCATGTGATGGATTGTGCGATTATTCTACGTCTAATAAGAGATTGACTGCCTTTCAATAAATCTTTGCAAATAAGAATTTTGTGGGTATATTCCCTGCAAACCCTCACGAGACACAACTCGTCCTGTAGGGAAACCTATAGATTTAAAGGCTTGTTGCACATGCTAAGTGCAATCGCAAGTGCCCGCGAAAGTGGTACACTTTTGGGTTCTTATCTTTCTCTTTCTCTCTATCTTATTGCTCGAGGACTAGCAACGCTCTGTTTGGGGGTGGTGTGATAAGCACCCAAAACTGTACAATTTATACCCCAAATAGATGTATTTTAGTTGCTAATTCTCGACAATATGGGTCTTATGTGCTTAATTGTTTATTTTGTAGGCCGAATGCACGTTGCGCTGTTCAAATGCGTATTTCAAGGCAATTGTGCATTTTATGGAGCTAATTACCAAATTCCCCGAGCCTAAGCCTATCCCAAACCTAGCCTAAACCTACCCCAATCCACGTGTGTGTTTTGTTTGTGCCCTTTTATTATTTTTTAGATTTTTAGTTTTGAATCATTTTTATTTTTAGAATTTATTTTAGATTTATTTAATATTTTTATGTTTTATTTTCTATTTTTCTATTTTTATTAGAATAATTTTAGCTTATTTTGATTTTTCTTAGTTTTATTAGGATTAGTTTTAGTAGTTTATTTTTAGTTTATTCGATTTTATATTTTATATTTAGGACTTTAGTTTTAATTTAGATTTTAAGTTTTTTATTTCTTTTATTTTATTTTAGTTTTTATATAGCTTAGGATTTTATTTTTTTAGTTTTAATATTTGTATTATTTTTAGTTTGTTTTATTAGATTTTATTTTTCATTTTCATTTTCATTTTATTTTTATATTTTGAGTCTCAGTTTCTATTAAGGGTCACACACATACACCACACACACTCCCTACACCTAACACTACTTATCCTACACCCTCACACCCACCATATTCCCCTATACCCTATCCACATCTTATCCCTCCTATTCATCTTCTTCCCTACACCACCATAACTCTCTCTCTCTCTTACCCAAACAAACCCATACTTGAACTCAGTTCTCTCTCCCACCTCCGATCAGAAAACCCGGGTACCCAAAACCCATCTCTCATCACCTCCACACCAACCCAACAACTTCTCTACCCCCATCCTCATCTCTTCCGTCCGGCGACCCTTACCGGCAGCTAAACCCCTGAACCCGACGCAATCTCCCTTTCTCTCTCCATCGGCGAAACCCTTCTGCCCCGGCAACGGACCACCTGCCCCGGCGCACCCCAATCCCGACCTCCTACCCGTGCCAGAACCCATCTCCGGGCTGACCTCCTCCAAACCTGTGTGCAAACCCAAAACCGTAACCTAACCCCCGACCCAAGTTCACTCCATTCCGGCTCCGACCTAGCCTTGACCCACCTTAAACGCAATTCCACCAACCCGACATCCCACCGACCTTGCCACCTCTCCAGCTCCGACCCGCGCCGCCGACGAAACCTTCACCTCCATCTCCAGCCAACCCATTTCCTTCTTCAACCTAAACCCATCTCACCCTATACCCATTTTCCTTGTTCAAAGCCAAATACCCAATTCTCCTAAGCCACGACAAATCTCCTGCTATGCCAAAGCCAATTAAAACGCATGTGCCACTTTAACTAACTTTAACTCTTTACCCATTTTACCCCCCAACTAAAACCTCTTACCCAAAAATACCCTTATAATAATATCAGATTTTATTCCCTCACCTCACTACCCACTTGACCTCACCCAAACCACATGCACCCTCCTTTAATTCCTAAAGTAACCCTCACCCATGCCTTTCATATTCCATACACTCTTGTCCTCCCATTTTTACCCCTCATGCTCCATGCCTACTATAAATGAAGAGGAAGACCCCATTTGCAAAGGATCTCCAATTTAGTTTTAATCTTGGTGTGATAAAATTCTCTTCACCCCTCTATGTTGAGTATTTGCATTTTTAGCAAATACCTTAATATAGAGGTGTGTAGTGAAAATTATCTCTAGGATGAATTTCACCCCACCCATCTATAATGAATCTTGGCATTTTTAGCCATTAATTCATTATAGATTGATGTAGTTGAATTTATCCCTTATGGGAGGTAAATTCTAATTCATTCCTTTATGTTGAGATTTTGCATTTTTAGCAATTATCTCAATATAAATTAATGATCTAGAATTTATTTCTTTGGGTGATTTCTAATGTACAATTTTATAATTTTAGGATTTGCATTTTTAGCAAATCTCTTTTATTATTTAATTGTCCATTATGAATTCATCCACTATCCTTTTTATTTTTATTTTGTAATTTTTAGTTTAGATTCAATAAAAACATGAGTGAGGGATTATGATTGAGTGATTTTTGATGTAATTGAGAGATTGTTGATGCAAATGAAGATTCCATTCCAATTCAAGGCTTAAATGGGTTTGATCTATTCCTCTCTTATTACTTTTATTTTAATCATCTCATGCTTTCGATTGTTTATCTTATATTTTTGGATGATTATTATTGAGGGCTAATCTCCCATTAATGGGATGAAATTTTGAAGCCCTCATGAGTTCAATTTTGTTAGTTTACTTATTATGACAATTTTGTTTATCTCACCGTTCTTAAATTAGCTTTTACTTCTTAATTAGTAGTTATAAAAATTAGTATAGTTAGTTAGTAAAAAAATCCCTTGAAAAATCCATTAAAAAATATAAAAAGCAAAAATAAATGAATAATAATAAAATGCAAATGAATCTATATTTGTCCTCTCCAATTTTGTCTTTCACCCTTAGATATGGATTGAATCCCTTACTTACCCTCTACACTAGTTTTGTTAAAATTTTGTAGGTTCAAGGGAATTTTTGATGGATAGAGAAGTTACACAATGACAAATCTACATTAGAAGCAATTTTCTACTCTATCATTCACAATATCTAAACTGGCTAATAACATCAGCCAGCGGTCCATTCGTCTTGACAGAGCGAGTTTTTCTAGCAGATATTTTATGGGATCCATTCGGGATACCAATTCGATGGGGAATGTAAGCATGTAGTTATGTAGTTTTTGCGTGACCCAGACTAGGGAGACAAACGCTTTCTCGAAGGCAGTGTAGTTAACTTCGTACCCGACTAGCTTTTGACAAGCATAGTTGATTGCTCTTTTTTTGTGGGATTCCTCAATGTATTGGGCAAACAAAGCCCCTGTAGACGTATTGGTTACAACTAAGTATAGGAATAGGGGGAGACCTGGCTATAGAAGCATGGGAATCGGAGGTCGGGTGAGGTATTTCTCGATCAAATTGAAGAATTCTTGGCACACCTCGTTACATACTTTAGTTGAATGCTTATGGAGAAGTTTGAAAATGGGTTCGTAGATAGAGGTCAGTTGGCTTATGAACCGACTGATGTACTGTATCTTACCCAGGAATCCTCATACTTATTTCTCCGTCTGGGGTGGTGGCATCTCGAGTATAGATTTTAGTTTGGTGGGGTCTGCTTCGATCCCTTTCTCACTAACCATGAATCCAATGAGTTTTTCCTTTAGTGATGCCAAAGATACATTTCTATGGGTTGAGCTGCATCTGGTACTATCCCAGTCGCTCGATGAATTTTCTCGGGGCGGGGATATGAACCTCTCGAGTCTTGGACTTAGTGATCATGTTGTCAACATAGACCTCGACTTATTTATGGGTTAGGTCGTGCAGTATAGTTGTGGTGGCCCTTTGGTAGGTAGCCCTAACATTTTTGTGTCCAAACGGCATGACTGTGCAACAGAATGTTCCCCATGGGGCGATGGAGGCAGTTTTCTCTTGATGGTCAGGGTGCATTTTGATCTAATTGTAGCCAGTAAATCCATCGATAAATTACTTGAGGGCATGGCTAACTGTATTGTCTACGATTATGTCGATGTTGGGTAGAGGGTAATAATCTTTCCAGGATTCCTTGTTCAGATCCTGATAGTCGACGCATATGCAGATTTTCCTCCAATTTTAGTCGGGGGATAATGTTTTTAAGCCATGTATGGTATTCGACTGCTCAAATGAAGCCCATGTTAAGCTATTTTACTACTTCTTTGACCTTAAGGGACCATTCTATTTGGAGCTTCCTCAGTATCTATTTGATAGGTTTTCTTTATTTATAGGAATATGTGGATCTCATGCTGAGCTATCCCTGGGTCAATACCGGGCATGTTGTCGTAGGACCATGCGAAGATGTCCACGAACTCTTTCAAAAACTCTTTTAATTGACCCCTCTCATGCTTATTGAGGGTGAATCCTATCCTAATCTCGCGCATATGGATACTAGAAATGAGATTAATAACAACAGTTTCATCATCATTAGTTTAATTGCAGTTATTTTATTTATTATTTTCGTTATTGAGATCAGTTTAAACTTATTCATTTACTAAATCATCATCATCAAAAGTTTGATTATAATCAATGCAATTAATGTAAGGCATAACAAGATACTCAAGATCTTCATTTATTTCATTATCAGGAAATACAACATTAAAAACCTCATCAAAAGAGGTCTCGTTTACATTGATATCAGAAATAGGAGAAACAATAACAAATTTGGGGATTTCTTGAAGAGTATGGATAGCAGGGGTTTAGTTGGACTTAGGAAGGCTGGACCAAAATTTCATACCAGTTAAGGAGAGTTGCTTCAGCAGTTGCAATCTTTACGGATGAGTTAAACAACACAACTTCTTGGCGAATCATGTATACACTCCGCCCCAGTGTTTGTAGGTTGATTAACTCCTCAGTATCGCTATCCTCAGGGTTTTCAATGTTTTCCATGGTCTCGTAAGTTAGAGGTTTCACCTCATATTTCCCTTCCTCTCCCCAGGTGTTATCGTCTTGGAAAAAGATCTCCATCCCTGATTTTATCTTTTTATCAGCGAGGTCATATCATGGTAAAGAGAATCCACAAAAGGGGAAGTCGTCCCCCTCTCATTCACGATTTGAGCTTTCAAAGTCATCACCCCAGCCAGTAGCGATAGTATCTTCCTGCCAAGTGTAGTCGATGCATTCAACAAACTCTGCAGTTTCATCATACAAGTGTTCCCACTCAATAAGGAAGTGCAGGAGTGAAGGGACCAGATGCCCAGGAGTTTTAAGAATGTGAGAAATTCGGGGGTGCTGCATATATCCCCATTCTGGCAAAACATATCTGACATGGTCAGCACAACATCATCCAAGCTAATTTCTTCTACGGAGACCACCCATTTGTCTAATTCTCGATACCACTTTCGGGCTTCCATAAACGGGCCACTGAATCTTTTATAGTTGGTTGTCATTTCTAGGGGTAGTTTCAGCCCAAACCTTCAGGGTTGATCTAGTACTGCAAGTAGTTCCATGCATCCCTCTTCTGATTGGGTGTAGATGAAAATACATGCTTATGTGAGGAGTGATAGAGCTTGATCAGCGAAGCTCGTTGGATGTAGGAGACATGAGGGGCAAACTTTGAGGGCTTTGGGTGAGGTTATGGATGTGCTGGCTATTTTGGCATGCATGATTTGGGTAGTGTGGCCATCCCTCTTTGGCTCTTTCCTCCCACCTTCGGGGTTCCGGTGCTTGTGTTCGTGCACTCGGGAAGGTATAGAAGATGTTGCACCATTTTTTAGGAGCGCTTCGACCATCGTCGATGTGGGTGATGTACAAATATGGAGTCACCAGCCTATTTTTCACAAAACGGGCAAAAGAACATGTTGTTGCCTCGAGATAGCGTCATCAAAGACAAACTGATGCTTACGAAACCAATAGTTCAAAGGTTCGGGGGCTAAGTTATGGAATGGGAAGGTGTTAGGCGCACCCATCCCACCCTTTCGGTCTCTCATGCTAGTATTTTCCTTAATTTCTCCATAAAGTGTGTGTGCGTGTATATATAAATGGAGATCGGAATCGCTCGACTCATATCATGGAAAAGATAGAGTGATGTCATCCAAAGGAATGTTCCCAAAAATAATAACTAGAAAATATGATGTACGTGTTTATTGAGATATTGATTGTTATGATGAAATGATAATAATTGTTAGATAAAATGCAAATATGAATCACAAGTATGATATATATGAGTAATGTATGGATAAAAGGATAAAAATGTAAAAATAGGATAATAGGAAAATTAGAAAATTAAAAACTTGGAAAATTGGACTCGAGTCTCGAGTTAAACCCGAAATGCCTACGTAGGATATGAAGGCATCAAATTTTACGTAGTTTGCATGCAAAACAAGAGTGGGGTTTATCCCATAGATTCAAACGGGAGTTATTATATGTGTGTGTAGAAAGGTTATTTTAGTTTTGAGAAAATGCGGTGAATAATCCCGTTGGAATTTATAGGTGTAACCCTTTTTTTTCGATTTTTTTTATAGAAAATAAAGTATGTGCAATATAACTAATAAATGATGATATGTTAATGTATATGATCTAAAGTAAAAGCTAAATTGAGAATTTATATAACTAGTGCAAAAATAAAGGAAATTAGAGAGAGAGAAGGGTGTTTAGACCTTCTTTGGAGACTTAAGGTTTGATCTTGATCCTTGATGAGCTCCCTTGCAAGTTGAGATGGATGTTGTATGAGAGAGAAGTATATTTTTGCTAAATTGGGTATGAAAATGACGGGAATGAATGGTGGGAAAGAATTTCACACAAGGAAACTTCGCTGATTGCAAAAGAATGTTGCTGAGATCCCTAATATTGATAGATCTGAGGTGTGACCTGGAAGTGAGATCATGCCCTCCTTATATAGGGTAGGGGACTACCAATCGGCATGTCCCTACCCCTACCAATCGACAAGTGATCCCAGGCACACAGTCGATAGGCAGGGAAATGAACCTGCCAATCGGTAGTCTCGTGCAAATGTTTTTGGGAAAACGGTCGTAGAATGCAATCCATAAATCCAAATCGCACATGGGGTATACCATTGGAATGGTAATTCAGATACCTTCAAGAGTCAGTGACCCACTCACAATTATGAGAGTTGACTTTAGGTCAAACGGGGATCGAAAGCACCCATTAGTCTTTTGGATAGGAGATTATCAGACGGTAATAGATTGTTTGTCCAAATCGTAAGTCAGAATCGTGCACGGGGTGGACCGTTGGAAAGGTTATGGAAGGAACTTTGATACTCCAAATATATTCACTCAGTTCGAAGAGTTGATTTTAGTCAAACGAGGTCTAGAAGCGCCTGATGACCTGTCAGAGTAAAACGGGTCATTTGTCCATACCGTAAGGCTGATTTATTCATCGGGCGAACCGTTGGAAAAGGTATTCAGTGCCTTAGAAGATTCATTCAGTCTCATTCGAGCTGAAGAATTGAATTTGGTCAAACGGAGCTTAGGAGCACCTAGTGGGATCTGGATTAGTTTTTAGGAAAAACAGATCGTTCGTATGAAAGGTTATACCATTTCACGCATGAGGTGGACCATTGGAAAGGGGACTCACAGCCCTTCAAATATTGATTGAGATCTCACTATGACGATAGAGTTTACCGGAGTCAAATGGGGCATGGGAGCGCTCAATGGACTCTAGATCAGTACTCGGAGTATGACCTGGGGCCTATAGTGGGGGGCACCCTAAAATATGGTGTCTACAAAGCCCCTTAACGGGTGAGCTTGGAACAAGTGAAAGCCGTCTAATCGACACCACATGATGTTTTGGGAAATAGTTCGATTCTGAGGACTAAAAAAAGGACGAGGATGACCAATTCAGAGGGTCAGGGCCATTTTTGAGGAACTTAGGTAATGATGGGGATGGAAAATTCTGATGGTCGAGATTAATTTTGAGAACCTGAAGTGTAAGCGACCAATTCTGAGGGTCGATGTCAATTCTGAGGACCTTAAGTGGTAGCGACCAATTCAGAGGGTCGAGGTTAATTATGAGGACCTTAAGTGGGAGCGACCAATTCAGAGGGTTAAGGCCAATTCTGAGGACCTTATGTGGGAGCGACCAATTCTAAGGGTTGAGGTCAATTCTGAGGACCTTAAGTGGAGGTGACCAATTTTGAGGTTCGAGGTCAATTCTGGGGACCTTAAGTTGGGAGCGACTAATTCTGAGGGTCTCGGTCAATTCTCAGGAACTTAAGTTAGGAGCGACCAATTCTGAGGGTCGAGGTCAAATCTGAGGACCTTAAGTTGGGAGCGACCAATTCTGAGGGTCGAGGCCAATTTTGAGGACTTTAAGTGGGAGTGACCAATTCTTAGGGTCGAGGTCAATTTGAGGACTTTAAGTGGGAGCGACTAATTCAAGGGTCGAAGTCAATTCTGAGGCTAGAGGTTAATTTTGAGTACCTTAAGTGTGAGCGACCAATTCTGAGGGTCGAAGTCAATTCTGAGGACCTTAAGTAGAGAGTGACCAATATTGAGGGTCAAGGTCAATTCTGAGGACCTTATGTAGGAGCGACTAATTCTGAGGGTCGAGTTCAATTCGAGGGACTTATGATGGAGTGACAAATTCTAATGGTCGAGGTCAATTCTAAGGACCTTATGTGGGAGCGACCAATTCTGAGGGTCGAGGTCAATTATGAGGAACTTAAGTGAGAACGACCAATTCTGAGGGTCGAGGTTAATTTTGAGGACCTTAAGTGGGGGATAGCTCTCCTAGGGAATATTTTTGGTTTTAGACTCCACTGGGGAGGATGCATTTGTCTAAGGATTATGTCTTTTTCAGAAGAGCTGAAAATATTAGTTTGGAAATTCCACTTGACATTTTGGGATTCCGTTGGGGGATAAGTTACTTGGAGAGATTTTTTTAGCGTTGCTTGGGCAAAATGGAATTTTTATAAAAAAGTTTTTATTCGAGAATTCCTACTAAAAAATGGGTAGATCTGCTGAGGAGTCACTTAATTTCTGCTGAAGATGAAGTTCTAGGGATTCTGCTGGGGAATGGTAGTGAGTTTTTTGGGACGCGGTGCGCTGGTTTTTAGAGTTTTAAGTTGGGGATAAAAATGTGGTATTAATCCGGTTAGGGACTTGGGGAACTTGAAAAATGATTTTCTTGGTGAAGAAATGTTCTAATATTTAGTTGGTAATTTTAGGAAATTTCTGGCCTTTTTTTGGGATTTTTTGTACGAAATTTTATGGGGTTGTTGACTGGTGGGTTGTTGGGGTTTCCAATTAGCAGTGGCATGGTTTTCTATGATGCCTTGGGAAGGGGAATAGGTAGGTGCCGATCGATGGGTGGCAGAGGTTCAACGGCTATTGGGTATTGATTGCGAGGGTTTTCAGATAGAGGTGGATCCTGTGCTGAGGGTGACATCGAAGGCGGGGCAGGCGACATTGGGTAAGATTATTGAATCGCTAATTGGGATGTAGGTGACCTTTTACCCTTAAGGACCGGTTCTTTATGATTTTCTTGCAGGTTCATCGTTGACCATATTGCATGCTTGATGTAGTGTCATGCTATCGGAAAAGAGACTCAAAAAGGCAAAAATAGATGCATATTTTATTTGATTATCTTCATCTAGTGACTTACTCTACATGCACTCTAATTAGCTGCTGGGTTTTTATTTTTAGAAAGAGTAGAGGAATGTGTTTTTGTAAAATTTTGAATATGTTTGAGTAAAATATGGCCTCGGAGTCCTGGTTGAGAAAGGGCTTCCTTTTTCGAGGGATTTATTTTGAGAAAAAGTTAAAAAATGAGTTTTTTAGAATTTTTTGAATAGAGGAAGGCGTTGAGTGTTTAATTGGTATATGGATGAGGGGATAGAAAGCTTGTTTGTAAAGTGGGACTTGTCGCCTTCATTTGATTGGGCTGAATCTGGTGTGTTGAAGAGACTGTACTGATGCTGGAGCTATTGCATTAGGCCTTACTTCGAGGCTATTGCTGGTGACTCGGGACCTGATGGTGGACCTTCAAATTGCTACCATTACTGTGAATATGTTATATCATCGCAGTCCTGCGACGGTGATACTGGCAGAGACCTTGAATGGTCTAGATGCCTAGCGGGAAGGTCATTCTGAGAGATAGCCCGATCTTGCTATTCATGTGGCTATCTGAGATATTCTGCTTGGCGGTCCCCTTGAATATCCCTTGGCAGTGGTATCAAATTTCTTCGCTCGCTATTTTATCATATTTGGCCCGAATGTTGAGAACTTGGTTAACTGATTTATGGATCACGCATATCAATGTTTGCCTTGGTCGGTGCCCTGATGGGGGGAGGGTTGTAGCCTATTCTAGAACTGGGAGAATACCAGTATGTATGGTTAGTTGGCCTCAGGCAGACCTCCTTCTATTTTCCCTGGCGGCTCCCACCCACCTTCTCGTATCTTGGATTTCTTCCCTATAAAGGATTTTCTGGAAGGCATGCACATGCGATTGGGCTCTTTGTGGGAGCGTCATCGACCATCGACCCGTCCTTCCCCATCTGTTGGCAAAGTTTGGCATGTTTTTGAGGATTATATAAAGTGGTTTTGGAGGAAGGCAGTGTCTAAGATGTTGGCCGAAAAGACTGGGCAAAGATGGTTTACCATGTTTGACACTATTGAGGATGGCATAGTGGTTTTCCCTAGGGTTGTTTGGGTTTACAGTGTCATGGAGTGCCTTTGGTATACTATCCAGACAGGATAAGTTTGGTAACTTCAAGATGTAGATGATGATGGGGATAGATCTTCTGGTAGCTGCGGGTAGGGTCTTTTGTGAAGCTGATGGTATTTCTGAAGCTTTTATGTGTTTGGTTGTGTGTTTGGTTATGGGAATAAATTTGGGGAGGTTTGGCCAGTATATTTAGGAGTGATTTGGTTTGGTTTGGTTTTTAGGACAGTTAGGTTGGCGAGGGGGTAGTTGTTTGAATCCCTATGCTGATATTTCTTGTAATCGTACTGAAATTTCCCAAAATGAAATAAAAAATAATTTTAATTATATTGTTGTGCCTCTAATGAGTTTTACATTTGAATTATCTATACCAATCGCTAAGGCATACATAATCCTTTTGTTCATGTAAATGATAAAATGAGCTATCATTCTAGAAGTTAAGAAAAGAATTTCATTTTGTGATAAAGAAGTGGGTCGTGCCCATCTCAAGAGTATGAGCTGCCTACGCACGTGATTAGGCATAAATTCTTCACATTTATCCCCTTAATTTCGATATTTTTATGAATAGCTTGTATTTGTCTCATATTTATTCTATTAAACCATTTTGCCAAGTATTTCATGTTTTGTGTATTTCTCATGTGTTTTAAAGGTATTTCATGCAAGAAAGTGCGAGAGAGAACTCAAAATAGTGAAAGAAATCAAGAAATAGGGAGTTGAAGGGCATTTTCATATTTTTTCATCCTTAGTCCAGAAATGGGGCAACTGAAAAGTTGAAGAGCTTTCAATTAAAAGAACACTGGAAAAATGACACCTCAATCGGAGCTAGGGTGAAGAAGTTATGGTCATTCGAAGTTGAGAAAAAATCGCAAGGAAATAAAGAATCGAACCGAACCGGTGAACTTACTGTCTAACCTCTGTGAAGCGGACCGATCCGAATTAAATGGAAAACGAACCGATCCGGACATTATCCATGCTCCAGAACTGGTACAAAATTAGTCACGCTTTTTGAGTGTGACAAAATTATCAGATACGTGATTTTTATTTTGTCCTTATCTTTTAGCCAAAAGAGTTTTATGTTTTGGGGAATCTTCTAAACGACCTTTTGCCTATATATTTAGTCATTAGGGTCCTTTTTATTCAGATTTCATTTATGTAAAATCTCCTAATCAAGGAGGAGCATTGAGGAGAAGAATTTACATATTTTGCACCTTAAATTCAAGAGCTTTTCCAGTTTTTCTTGAAGATTCGATTTCTACTTGCTTGTTCATGTTCTTTAATCTCGATAACCTTTATTTCCAGCACCTTGATTATTATTTCATTACGGTTTCATGCATGTTAATGTGTTTTTATGTATAGATTTACAATACCATGCTAGGCTAGGTTTTTAAAGGTTGGGATGCATGAACCCAACCCGATGTGGTTTGCATGAATAGAAAATTAGTTCCCTGAATTAAGTCAAATGATCGAATCATTTTGTGTGGTGATCACAACCATTGTAAGACTTTTGATCTTGTTTGCCCTAGGTAACCGGGATGCTTAAGAGTGCAACGTGCTTTATTCTTACTTTTGATTATGTATGATACGGGCTAGTACCTTCATATATATAATGTTTGAGATTAATAAAGACTGGATTTAAACAATTATTTAATTCATAACTAGTTTTATAGCCGGTAAACGTACTAGGGTTGGGGGATTGACCGTCTTACCATTCGCCATCACGAGTATTCGCCCTATTTCCCTATGGATTCGACCTTGTCTTACCGGGTTTATTACTTACGCGATAGGCTTGCACTTGAGCCTATATAAGCACGCACTAGAGACACTTTTTCATTCGCGTCATGTTTTTGGCGCCATTGCTGGGGAATTAGGTAGATTTTTAGGTTACGTCGATTTAACCCAAAATTTGACTCTAATTCTTAAAAAAGCACAAAAAATTATAAATTCAAAAATTTAAAAAATATTAAAGAAAAGAGTTTTGATAACACCCCATGGGACAGTGACACAACCGAATTACCTTTAGATATAAGTCTGTAGGATGTTGAGAAATAATTCGGCCCAATGGATGAGGACCTCACCCTTGAAGTCCAATTGTTATTGGACTCACCTAGATGAGAGCGACCCAAATGACAAGATAGATAAATTCTTTCTTTATGAATGTGCACCTGAGCCTTTCGAAAGTATGATGAAATGTAATGTTTTATCTATTAGTGGCGCAATTGAGAAAATCATTTGAGTGTTTCCTTACGGTGACACGTTTTGTCATACCACATTGTCATTTTCCACCACGTCCACTCATGCCATTCGAGTTTTTGGATGAGATCTAGGACATAACTAGAGCATCATCCTATTTGAAGCTCGATTTATCCATTCTCGAGTTAGAGGGAAATCTAGGCTTGACATGTCACTCAAAATTTCAACATGACAAAATCTTCAAGTCTTACCATTTATGGTTTGATGTTGCGGTGCTTATCGATAATTTCACTCACCGCATTCATTATGTGCCTCCATATGTATGCTAATTCTATTGGGTTGACTTTCAATTGTTCAGACTTTTGATTTATGATTTGGAGGACCCCGTTTATGGGGTTGGGTAAGTCTTAGGGGGAGAGAGAGGTCCTCGCACCCCCGAAGAGTATGGGGTGATTTTTGACGCTTGTGTTGGTGTCATATAGTGTCTTATTGCATTTTAATATTTGTTCGTATTATTTTTGCACTTATTATTTCTTCTTATTTAGATTTTAGTCCTTTTGACTGAGGGCAGTGCAAAAGTCTAAGTTTTTTTTTTTTTTTTTTGGGGGGGGGGGGGGGGGGGGACAAGTGCATAGTTCTAAAACTTCACAAATTTTTAAAATCCCCCCCCAAATTAGAAAATTTTAAAAAACTTTCCAGAAAAATTAAAAATTTTTGAAAAAGCCAAAAATATTTTTCTTCAAAATAAATGAAAATTGGAATTCAAAAGTTTTGAAAATGTCATGAAATTTTGTTTGAAGTCATAAATTGTAAAAAAATTCAAATGCACTAAGCCGAAATTGACCAAAGATGAAAATTGAGCAAAAAATGATGACTTGACAAATAAGTGTGGAGATTAATAAACCCGGTGAGATTTTGAGCCTATCATTTTTTGCGAGTAATTAAATCAATCCAAGTTAATGGTTAACTCAAAGTTCTTTTCAGTGTTTTAAAAATAAAAGTCATTGAAGATCTATTGTCCTTTATTTTGACCGGTTATGGGAAACGTATGAGATGTTGTCTTAAAAAGCGCACTAAAAATATCTCTGAATTAAATTAATCTCGAGACGCATATGGTAAGTTAATTAGTAATTCGGACAATGAAGTAGGCCCTTGTTTGTCACCCAAAAAGATTGGCAGAAAAAGTCGTGAAAAATTAACCTTTGTGCAACCCGATTTGAGTCGAATGAAATGTTTCCTTTTCATTTGACAACCCGAAAAACCCCAATTGGCCCGAAATTGGGAAAATCGAATATTCATCAAATAAAATCCGAAAAGTGCATAAAAAGGGGCAAGAAAAAAATTAAAAGAATGCTCAACAAAAATAGCAAGAAAAGAAAAATGTGAAAAATAGAAGAAAATAGAAAAAGAAGAGAAAAATGAGCAAAAGCCCGGGAAAAAGCACTAATGGACGTCGTAAGAAGATTTTCCAATTCCAAAGTTCCCAACCATTCCCAATTTTACCCTAATACACCTTATAATCCAAGAAAGTCCTAACCGAGTCCATATTGCGAAACTGATTACCGCGTGGAGAGCTAAGGCACAAAAGATAATAAAAGAGATTATATGGCGTGAAAAAGAGATGATGTTTCCCGTTTCCAAACGATCGTATTCCGATGATGACATCTTTTCGCCTAAAATATTCTGTTTTTCAAAGTGTGTACTTGAATTCGTGTCGATTATATTTACTTTTTACCATGCATACCGAGAGAATAACCCACATTTTCGAGTGATTCGTTTGTGAGAGCATCCCGTGAGATTTTGAAATCAAAGCGAATTTTCAAAAAGTAACATAATGATCAATCGATGGAAATTAGCGGGTTAATTTTTGGCTTCGCACACACACACACACACACACACACTGGCTTGAGACTTGTGAATATTATTTAGTGGTGACTATTTTTGGGGCGTTTAAATATACAATTTCGAAGTATTTTGATTTTTCTTGAGTCGAAATCGAATTTTGTGGGTATATTCACTGCAAACCCTCACGAGACACAACTCGTCCTACTAGGGTAACCTAGGGGTTTAAAGGCTCGTTGCATATGCTAAATGCATTTGCTTGCCTGCGAAAAAGGTATTATATCCCAATAAAGTTTTTGAAGGGTCCTTAACTCATGCTATTACATTGCTCGGGATGCACAAAGTTCTTAGTTAGGGGGATTTGATTAGGCATAAATCTTCACATTTATCCCCTTAATTTCGGTGTTTTTATGATCACGTGCGGTCTAAGCTTGGGTTTGTCTCATATTTATTATACTAAACCCTTTTGGCAAGTATTTCGTGTTTGTGTATTTCTCATGTGTTTTACAGGTATTTCATGCAAGAAAGTGCAAGAGAGGACTCAAAATAGTTAAAGAAACCTAGAAATGGGGATTTGAAGGGAGTTTTCATAATTTTTAGCCTTAGTCTGGAGGTGGGGCCAGCTGGAAAGTTGAAGATCTTTCAATTACAAGAACACTGGAAAAAATGGTACCTTAATTCGAGCTACGGTGAAGAAGTTATGGTCATTCGAAGTTGAGAGAAAATCGTAAGAAATAAATAATCGAACCGAATCGAACCGGTTCGGACCATTGAACTTACTGTCTAAACTTTGTGAAGCGGACCGATCCAGACATTAGTCATGATCTAGAATTTTTACAAAATTATTCACGCTTTCTAAGTGTGACAAAATTTACAAATACGGGATTTTTATTTTGTCCTTATCTTTTAGACAAAAGAGTTTTATGTTTTGGGACTCTTCTAAACGACCTCTAGCCTATATATTTAGTCATTAGGGTCCTTTTTATTCAGATTTAATTTATCTAAAAGCTCATAATCAAGGAGGAACATTGAGGAGAATAATTTACATATTTTGCACCTTAAATTCAAGAGCTTTTCTAGTTTATATTCAAGATTCGATTTCTTCTTGCATGTTCATGTTCTTTTATCTTGGGAACCTTTATTTCTAGCACCTTTATTATTATTTCATTATGTTTTCATGCATGCTAATTTGTTTTTATGTAGAGATTTATAATACCATGCTAGGCTAGATTTTTAAAGGTTGGGATGCATGAACCCAACCCGATGTGGTTTGCATGAATAGAAAATTAGTTCCCTGAATTAAGTAAATAATTGAATCGTGTTGTGTGGTGATCACAACCATCATTGGACTTTTGATCTCGTTTTCCCTAGGTAAACGGGATGCTTAAGAGTGTGACACGCGTGTAGCTATTACGACACCGCTTTGTTCTTACTTTTGATTACGTATGATGCGGTGTACCTTCATATTATAATGCTTGAGATTAATTAATACTCGATTTAATCAATTATTTAATTCATAACTAGTTTTATATCTGGTAAACATACTAGGGTGGGGGGATTGCATTCTAACCAATTTTCCCCATTCATACTTAGTAAAGCATATTTAGTATACTCTTGCATGTTTAGTTTCATTATTAGTTTAATTAACTTGTATTTAGTTGATATAAATTTTCCCACTTCGATAATTTTTTTTATTTCTTTTTAGATTCAGGTTAGGGTTGACCGTCTTACCGTTCGTTATCACAAGTATTCATCATATTTCCTTGTGAATTCGACCCCATCTTACCAGGTTTATTACTTACACGACAGGCTTGCACTTGAGCCTGTATAAGCATGCACTAGAGACATTTTTTCAGTTGTGTCAGCACCTCTGGCGGTTTGAAAAAATTTGAGTTTCATTTTTTAAAGAAAAAGGACTTTAGAGGATCAGGACCCACCTAGTTCTGGGTAAACGAAAATGAAGAATTATCTTTTAGAATAGAAGGGAGATGAGAGGAGTTGTAGCGCATCAAAATTTTAGACTAGGGGTAGAATTTATTGAGATGGTTCAGGTTGACTAGACGTGCCATCTCTTCTTCGTCGAGGTCAGTGAGCATGGCGACACCACCGGATTGGTTCTTTACGATGTAGAGGCCACTCCAGTTTGGCTTGAATTTCCCTCTAGGGTCCTAGACGGGCTCTATTATTTCTTTGAGGGATAAGTTCCCTTCTCGAACACCACGGCCCTTGACTCTCCTGTTGAATGATCATGCTATTCGACAATGGTACCCCTATATGTGATATAGAGCCTTTAGCTTCCTTTCGTTCAAGAGCGTTAACTCGTCAAGACAACTTTGTTGTCAGTATTCTTCGCTGACTTTCTTTAAAGCATGAAGTGTAGTGAAGATATTTCTAGTTCAGTGGGTAGGATTGTTTCCATACCATATACCAGAGAGTCAGTGGTATCCCCGATAGATGTTTGTACTGAAGTAAGATAGCCCCAGAGGGCGTAATGGATTTGAGCGAGCCAATATTGGCAACTCCTAATCATCTTGATGATGATTGCTTTAATGTTCTTATTCGTGGTACCAACTGCATCATTGGTTTGTAGTCGGTAGGGAGAAGACTTGCGTATCTGGTTACCATACTTGTCGACTAATTTCGTGACTTCTGCCTCGAAATATAACCCATTGTCTGACACTAGCTCGTGAGGGACCTTGTTTTGGCAGATGATGTTCTTTCGGATGAACTTGGCTACCTTTTTGGCATTCAGCACTGCGTATGACTCGACTTCAATCCATTTGGTGAAATAATCTATGGAAACCAGGATGAACTCATTCCCATTGGAGGCTTAGGGTGTAACTTTCCTTATGATGTCGATGCCCCATGTGGAGAATGGACAGGGAGAGGTCATGTTGTACAATTCTCGCGGAGGCAAGTGCTGGAGATTGGAAAATTGTTGGCATTTAAGGAATCTCCGAACATAAGCGGTACAATATTGAACCATAGTAGTCCAAAAGTAACCTTGTCGGATAATCTTCTTAGAAAGCATATGGCTATTCATATGGGGTTCGCATTCCCCACTATGGATTTTCTGCATCATTTCTTCAATGTCAGTCCCTGCCATACAGTGCAAATGGGTTCCATCGAAGTTTTTATTAAACAGTGCTTTATTACAAATAATGTACTGGGTAGCCAGCTTGCAGAGGGTTTCTCGGTCTTTCTTATTGGAATACTACGGGTATTGCCGTTCTTAGGGCGATGCCAAATATCATTACACCACCAATTATTCATATCAAAGTCTTCTTCTGTGATGAGCTCAATGTGTTAGCAATGGGTTGATTTAGCTTATTTCAGGACCAGTAAATGGGACATCATTATTCCTTCAGGCATGTTGACCATGGAGGCTAAGGTAGCAAGGGCATAAATAAGTTGTTCCTCGCTCAGGGCAAGTAGCGGAAGGTGATATCTCGAAACTGGGAGGATAAATCCTCTAGGTGAGCGTGGAAGGCTAAGAGCTTCTCATCCTTGACTTTCCATCTTTTGAAGGCCAAGTCGATGATGAGGGTTGAATCCCCATAAATATATAGGCATTAGATTACTTTCTTGAGAGATACTTTGAGGCCTATTGTGCACGTCTCGTATTCAGTCATGTTGTTGGTGCAGGAAAAATCTAGCTTGTTGGTAATGGGAGTATGAGAGTCATCAGGGGAAATTAAGAGTATCCCAATGCCGTATTCTTTCTTGTTGACAACATATTTAAAGAACATTTTCCACCGGAGGTCTTTTTGAGAGGTACAAAGGATATCTTCATTCGAAAACTCAAAAATCCAAACATTCTTCCACGGGGTAATTAGCAAGGTAGTCAGAGATGGATCTTCCTTTCATGGCTTTCTGCACGACATACACAATATCAAATTCGGCTAGCAGCATTAACCATCAGGACATTCGACTAGACAATGTAGTTTTGTCAAGTAGGTATTTGATAGGATCCATTTTGAACTCAAGTCTGATAGGAAAAGCAAACATGTAATGCCATAATTTCCGAGTGACCCAGACAAGGGCAACACATGCCTTCTCTAAGCCAGTGTAGTTGAATTCGTATTTGACCAACTTATGATCAGAATAGTAGATGGCCCTTTCTTTACTAGATTCTTCAATGTGCTGGGCCAATAGATCCCCAACTATGGTGTCTATTACGATCAAGTATAGGAGTAGAGGGAGATCAGGTTGTGGTGACATGAGTACCGGAGGTCGGGTAAGGTACTGCTTAATTTGGTCAAAGGCTTCCTGACAAGATTCGTTCAAAACTTTGTTGGAATCTTTTCAGAGAAGTTTGAAAATGGGTTCACAAATAAAAGTCAACTGGCTGATGAACTGACTGCTATACTATAATTTTCCTAAAAATTTCTAAACTTGCTTCTCCGTTTAGGGTGGTGGCATTTTAAGTATGGCTTTGAGTTTGGTAGGATTTGCTTTAATCCCCTTCTCTCTAACCATTAATCCTAAAAGTTTTCCTTTGGTAACACCAAAGACACATTTCTGTGGGTTAAGTCGCATCTGATATCGCCGTAGTCGTTTGAAGAACTTTCGGAGAGAGGGAACATGACCTTCCCAAGTCTTATACTTAATAATCATATTGTCCACATAGACCTCAACTTCTTTGTGTATCAGATCATGCAAGATGGTTATGGTAACCCTTTGGTAGGTAGCCCCTTCATTTTTTAGACCAAATAGCAAAACTGTGTAATAGAAGGTTCCCCAAGGGGTGAAGAATGTGGTTTTTTCTTGATGATCTGGATGCATCTTGATCTGATTGTACCCAAAAAACTCATCTACTAATGACTTGAGAGCGTGACTGGCTGTGTTTTCTAGAATCATGTCGATATTGGGCAGTGGGTAATCATTTTTTTAGATGGGCTTTGTTCAAATCTCGATAATCAATGCACATACGAACCTTTCTTCCTAATTTCAATATGGGTACGATGTTGGCTAACCATGTGAGATATTCAAACACTCGGATAAATCCTATGTTCAGCTGTTTGCCCACTTTTTCCTTAACCTCGAGCGACCATTCGGTGCTGAGATTTTTAGTTTCTGTTTGACCAGGCATGTTGTCATAGGACTATGCAAAGACATCCATAAATTCCTTCAGTAGTTCTTCGAGTTGCGTTCACTCTTGCTCATCAAGGATGGCCCCTACCCTAATCTCGAACAGTTGGCTACTAGAACCGAGATTAATAAGAACAGTTTCATCTTCATTAATTTGAATGCAATTATATTATTTATTATTAACCTCATTAAGATCGGTTAAAAAATGTTTAATTTTCAAAATTATCATCATCAAGAGTTTGATTAGAATCAAGACAATTAATGTAAGGGACAACAAGATACTCAAAATCTTCATTTATTTAATTCTTAGGAAAAACATCATTGAGAACCTAATCAAAGAAGGTCTCGATTACATTATGATGAGAATAAAGAGGAACAACAAAATAAAAAGAAATAGGATAAACATCTGGGTTGGGTTGTATCTTAGTGGGTGGAACTGATATAACATTCCAATTGAGGAAGGGTGCATCAACAATTTTGACCAGGATAAATGGATCCGACGAGCTAGGACTTGAGTGGATCATGGCGAGTGTCAGCCCCAGTGTTTGCAAATTGAATGAGTCCTCGAATTCACTTCCCTCAAAATCCTCGGTGGCAGTTTTGGTCTTCTTAATGAGCGATTGCACATGATGCAGGGAACTTTCAGCCCATGAGTAACTGTCTTGTAAGAAGATCTCTATCCCTGGCTTCATCTTCTTGCCTATATGATCATATCACGGTTTGGAAAGGCCATAAAAGGGAAATCTTCACCCTATTTGATGAATTTTTCATTGAAGGAATCTCCTGAAATAGTTTTGGCGCTTTATAGCCTTATCTTCAACCGAGGTTGGCGGAGCATTCTAAGTTCCTCCGATGAGATTTGATAACCTAGGCCACACGGAGGAAAGGCCTTTTCCAACACTATGGGTTCCAGTATTCCCTATTGTCATCATCCCAGCCCCAGTTCGAGCACGAAGTGCATATTTTTGAACATTTATATCACGTTAAAATTATCGCGAGGGCTGTGCTCCAGACAGACTCTAACTTTAAAATCATCCCATGCTAAGAGTGGAAGCGATTTAACTTAAAAAACCACACATAAGCATATCATTATCCCCATACTGTATCTCTACTACCGAGTTACTTATGCTTGCATTCTTAGTGTAATCATCGTCGCCCAAGATGGTGATGACTTGCCCATTGCCAAAGAACTTCAGTTTCTGATAGAGAGAGGAAGATACCCCTTGATGTTGTGAAGTCATGGTCGACCAAGTAATAGTTTGAAACAAGCCGGTATGTCGATGCCTTGGATTAAGTAATGGGATTTATAGGGCCAGACCCTATTATAAGCTTTATGGATCCCATCACCTCTCGGTGAGTGTTGTCATAAGCACGCACTACGACAGAAGTTGAAGCAAGTTTTCTTACTTTCAATACCAAGAAGTTGAGGGTTCTTAACGGACAAACATTAAGTGCTGATCCATTATCGACGAGCGAAAGCGGGACTGTCTTTCCCATGACCTCAACAAAGATATTGAGAGCATAGTTACGATTTGAACCAGACTTAGGGATTTTTTCCTTAGAGAATGAGAGCATTATAGTAGATATTAGAGACCTGACTAAGTTTATGGTTTCTTTCGAAGTGGAAAAAGGTAGGATTGTGGACCCCGATGAGTAGTTTAATCAAGGCATTTTGGTGTAATTGGGAAGACCTAAAGATTCCCGATAGAGTGATGTTAGCCTGAGTTTTCTTCAACTGATCGAGGATCTTTCTCTCCTCCAGGGTCATTTCTAGAATAGGGAGTTTCTCAACATCTTTTCCCTTGTATGTCATTGCTGATTGAGGTTTTGGAACCTGGTAATGCCTCCCAGACCTAGTCATATGGTTCACAGAAGAGGGGAAAAATAAAACCCTATTTTTCCATCTATCTCGGGCTGTTCGGCTACTTTTTTGATCTAACCTAGGAGATCCTTAAATAATATTATTCCACATATGTTGACTAATGGGTTTTGCTCTTAATCTGAACTGTCAAATTCGTCCCCCCATCCGGTAAAAATGATGTCATGCTTCCACGAGAAGTCAATGCATCCAATAACCTCAATGGATTCTTCATATAGATCTTCCCACTCAACGAGGAGATACTGAAGTGAAGGGACCAAGTGCCCTTATAGTTTCAAAGTATCGAGTAGCTCGTACATATTGCAATTTTCACCAATATGTCAGAATAAGTCTATCATAATCTGGATGGTATCATCTAAGCTGACTTCATCGACGGATACTAGCCAATTATCTAATTCTTGCGCTGAATTTTGGCAGTCAATGGTTATTTCTGAGGGCAATTTCTGCCCAAACTCTAGAAGCTGGTTTAGTACCATTGGTAATTTTATATTCTTCCTTCTAGACTGGGTTCAATTGAAAAAACATGCTCTTATAAGAAGTGACAGAGTTTGATCTGCAAAGCAGGTAGGGTGTAGGAGGAAATATAGGCAAACTTTGATGGGTTTAGGGGAATGTACGAGTTTAATGGGCGATTTACTGGGAATAATTCATGTAGACGGGTCAAATTCTGGATCTTCTTCTAGGAAGATAGCATTTTTATGGTTTGGAAGTGGATTGTGAGTAGTGTTGGGTTTAGGATTAGTTGGTGTGGCGATGGTATCCCAATCAATCAGACCCTGGATTATATTCCGAAGATAGAAGCACTGATCAGTGGTATGGCCGACAGTGTGGTGAAAATCACAATAGGCTCTGAGTTTGAAATGTTTGGGAAGTGGGTTTGGTAATAGACGAGGGTCCAATGGATTAATGAGAGTTCTTCTTAAAAGGGATTGGTTGACTTTGGAGAGGGGAGCATGAAACTCAGTGTATTCTTTTCTGCCTGGGTTAGGAAGGATTTCTGGTACCCATGAAGTGGCAGGCTAAGAGATGTTATTGATGGTTGAAACTTTGGTATTGACAGGTTTTTCATACTTTCTGGGAGTTAACGGTCCAGTACTTTCTTTGGCACAACTTTAATTTAGTAAGACTTTCTTCAATATCCACTACTACTTCTCGGAGGGCACGAAAATGGGGTAATACAGTCCTTCCATTGTCACTTGAACACAGGTTAAGAAGTTTTTCTTCATAATACTGACTTGTTTCTCTTCAAAAGGTCGGCTGGTCATGGTGGCTACTTTCTCTCTACATCTCGCTATGAAGTTACTGACAGTTTCCCCGGGATTCTACTTGAGAAGTTCTAAATCATGGCGAGTAACCTCCAACTCCTCGTTATACTTATACTGTGACATGAATTCGTGGGCAACATCCTCCCAACTGTGAATTCAGGATTCATCGAGGGATAAGAGCCAACGAAGAGTTTTATCCTTCAAATTTTGTTGGAACATTTGGGCTATTATTTCCTCGGAGTCTCCTAGGAGAGTCATGGATCGATGATAACTTCAGAGATGAACAATTAGGGGCCCGCTACCCCCGAACTTCTCAACGTTAGGCATCTTGAACTTTTTTGGCAACCTTGCTTTAGGGTAAGGAGACATATGGGTGTAATATATGTAGTTCTCAGAGATTCAGACTTGGTCAAACTTTTTGGTCGGTCATGGGTAGATTAGCCCCTGATTGGGCAAGATTTGGCATATAAAGCTGAGCTGGCGGTAACCCATTGGCAGAAGGGGAACGTGGAGTGTGCTGATATTTTTCCAGGACCCAAATAGGCAGGCGGGCCCATAGTGCGAGGGAAGAGGACCTCGGTTCTTAGGGAATAGGGACCCCATTTTGTTTTATCTCATGAACTTTGATTTGAAGGTTGTCAATATTGGCAGTAAGTTGGGCTAGAACCGTCATCAAATCAGACTGCACATTCGATACTTGGTCTGCCTTCTCTATGGAAAGCTGGTGAAAGTGAATTCCAGACTCGGAGGAAGTAATGGGAGAACTGACATAGCTTCGAGATGGTTTAACAACTGACGGAAGCCAATAGGGAGCCAGGCTAAGGATATTCGATCGACCTGAGAAGGAAAATGATTCGAATTTATTTTTCAAAGAGGAGAAGGATAGTATTTTATTATAGGAGGAAAATATTTTTGACATTTTTGGAAAAGAGGAGGACAAAATATTTTTGGGTTAAAGGGAGGAAAAATGCTTTTGACATTTATGATAAAATGAAGGAAAATGCTTTTGGTATTTTGACAAAAGAGGGGAAATATGTTTCTGACACTTTTAGTAAAGAAAGAGGAAAAACGAGAAATGGGTCTCAACATTATTATTATTATTATTATTATTATTATTATTATTATTATTATTACTATTATTATTATTATTATTATTATTATTATTATTATTATTATTATTATTATTATTATTATTATTATTATTATTATTATTATTATTATTATGTTCTCACTAGGTTTACTTAAATGCAGAAAGAAATGCCGGATGAGACTTGAACCTGGGAAAATTAGGTTTGAAAAATATGTAAAACACGATTTGACTGATTTTCAGGCTCATGGATAGGGTCCTATTTTGAAAAAGACGAAATCGTGTGAAATTTGGGCGGCATGCCGACCCATCATTTTGGCAGAGTTTCGGGTAGTAACCGGCAAACTAAATATGAGTGCCCTAAGTTTAATGCATATATGAGGGTATGCAATTGTTGGGTTAATTGGAAGGGTTCCCACCTTTGGCATGACTTCCACGATATACGTCTTGCTTTTGAGAGAAATCGGTACGTGTGGACAAGCCATTTGATATACCTGAGTGTACGTGAATTGCCTCACTATATACCTCGTGGGGACAGTACGTATGAGAGAGAATTTGATATACTCTATGTACGTGAATGAGTTCCATGCGATATACCTCCCATCATGACTTCGGTCAAGCGGTACGATGCGGGGGGAATCGTTTGATATATGCCAATGGAAGGTGAGAGTCATATTGCTTAGGCTAACTGCAACTTGCCGGACCAGCTCCCATCACAAAGTGACCCTCCAGTTACAGGACAAAATTTGGTCAATATCCATGCTCTTTGGTGATGTAGTGTGAAAAATGAATGATTCTTGATTAATATATTATGGAAAGAGTATATTTTTTAGCATGATAACTATACTAGTGGGGAAGAATGTACAAGTAAAAAGTAAATCTAGCATGGGGCATGAGTATTACACTAAGCATGGGTATGTGAGAATGAGTGATGTGTGAATGTCTATGAGTAAGTGTGTGGTAGTGAACCTAATCACGGATCAACTACAAGTGGTGTGACAAGTGCGAGTGAGCATGGAAATATACAAGTGTGATAAGTGGATTGTGTTAGTGACACCTAAGCATGGATACTCTAAGTGGTGTGTGCAACATGTGGATATAAGTGATCCTACATGTAAGAGTGTGAAGTGTACATGGAGAGTATCTACAAGTGTGTGAGTGAGGAGTGAGTGAGATGTGATATAAACATGAGGTAGATATATGCAAGAGATAATTAGAGGAGAAAAAAAAGGAACATATAGGTAAGTGCATACACACACAAGCAGAAAACAAAAACACCCATGAAAATAGAGTCTATCCCTCTTAAGAAGAGTCCCCAGTGGAGTTCCTACTATGGCCATCCTTATATCTCCCTTCCCTGTGGGGGGAAGAAAGGATGGAGAAGGAGGTCTTCGATGTGGGGTGATGTAAAAAGATGGAATCTCCAACCTATTTTACACAAAATAGGAAAAAGAACTTGTCACCTCTTCGAGAAAGCGACATCAAAGACAAACTGATGCTTATGGAACCAATAGTTCTTAGGTTCATGGGCTAAGTTACGGAATGGGAAGGTGTTAGGCACCCATCCCACCCTTTTGGCCTCTTATGGACTTGTGTTAATATTTTCCTTGAATTCTCCGTGAAGTGTGTTGCGTGTATATATAAATGGAGATTGGAATCACCCAACTCATATCATGAAAAAGATAGAGTGAGGTCATCCATAGGAATGCTCCCAAAATAATATCTAGAAAATTTAATGTATGCGTTTATCGAGATATTGATTGTTATGATGAAACGATAATATATGTTAGATAAAATGCCAATATGGATAAAAAATATAATATATATTAAATAAGGTATAGATGAAAAGGTTGCAAATGCGAAAATCGAATTTTTTTTTTGAGAAATTGGACTCGAGTCTCGAGTTTTAGACCGAGATGCCTAAGTAGCCTATAAAGGCATCAAAGTCGACGTAGTTCACATGCAATATAAGGGTGGGGTTTATCCGATAGATTCTAACGGGAATTTATTATATGTGTATGTGTAGAAAATGTATTTTTAGTTTTGAGAAATTGTGGTGGATAATCCCTTTGGATTTTATAGGTGTAACCCTATTTTTCTTTGTTTTGTACTTTTTATAAAAATAAAATATGTGCAATATAACTAGTAAAGGATGAGGTATTAATGTGTGAACTAAAGTAAAAGCTAGATTAAGAATTTATGTAACTAATGCAAAAATAAAGAATTTAAAGAGAGAGAATAATTTTTGGACCTTCTTTTGGAGAATTGAGGCTTGATCTTGTTCCTTGATGAGCTCCCTTTAATGTTGAGATGAATGTTGGATGAGAGAGAATGAGATTTTTCTAAATTGGGTATGAAAGTGATGAGAATGAAAGATGGAAAAGAATTTCACACATGGAAACTTCGCTAATTGCAAGAGAATGTTAATGATATCACTGATATTGATGAATCTGAGATGTGCCTTAAGAGTGAGTGCATGCCCTCTATTTATAGGGTAGGGGGTTCTAATCAGCATAGCCCTGCCAATCGACAGCTAACCCTAGACACACCGTCGATAGGCAGGAAAATGGACCTGCCGATCGGCAGTCTCGTGCGGATTTTTTTGGAAAAATGGTCGTAGAACGCAATCTACGAGACATACTGTTAGAAAGGTAATTCAGAGACCTTCAAGAGTCCTTTGGGCCTCTCCCGCTCCCGAGTCCAAGAGTTGTTTTGGGTTAAACAGGGATCAAAAGCGCTCATCGATCCTTTGGACAGGAGATCGTCAGACGGTAATGGATCGTTTGTCCTAATCATAAGCCAGAATCGAGCACGGGGTAGATTGTTGGAAAGGTTATGTGAGGTACTTCGACATTCCAAAGAGCTTCGCTTGGTTCGAAGAGTTGCGTTTGGTCAACCAGGGCCTAGAAGATCCCAGTGACATTTCAGAGTAAAATGGGTCATTCGTCCGTACCGTATGGCTATTTCGCGCACGGGGTTGACTGTTGGAAAGGGTATTCAGTGTCATTAGAAGATTCATTAGTCTCATTCGAGATGAAGAGTTGACCTTGGTCAAACAGAGCCCGAGAGCGCCTGGTGGTGTTCGGATTAATTTTTGAGGGAAAATGAATCATTCGCCCAAATGGTTATGTCGTTTTGTGCATGGGCTGAACCATTGGAAAGGGTATTTAGTTCCCTTCAAAGATCCAAAGAGATTTTTCTTTGATGATAAAGTTAATTGGGGTCAAATCGGGGTCTGGGAGCACCTGATGGCCTCTAGATCAATTTTCGATAGTAAAATGGTCCGTTCGTCTGAACCGTTATGCCAATTCGCTCATGGAGTGGACCATTGGAAAGGGGATTTAGAGCCTTTTAAATATTCATTGAGCTTTCACTCTGATGATAGAGTTGACCGGATTCAAACGGGGCCTAGGAGAGGCCGATAGCCTCTAGATCGGTACTCGGGGTATGACCTAGGATTTGTAGTGACTTGGGGAGATGTTTGGAACCTAAGGAGAGACTTAGGGGGTCCTAGAATGTGGTGTATACATGTATCTTTTATATACGTTAACTTTTTTATCCTTGAAATATTTTGATCAATTTCACAAAAATAGTTGTTTGATAGGGGGAGAAACACACTATGCCTTTTAGATTATCATTATATGTGCTATATCGATTATCTTTGTGGTGATATTTTTTCCTCTTCACGTGATGCTTGTTATTCATGTTTATATTCTAGCCCATTATACATTACGCACAAAAAGGGGGAGAGCAAATAGAGGGGAAGTTTTATTTTTGTTTGAAACTCGTCCACGTCGCGGTATTTATTTGTTTCATGTGTGTAGGCCTTTTCGCTTTGATGAAGATTTCATGGACTACACAAGATAAAGTCAAAGTTAGAAAAGGGGGAGAACAAATTCAGTTGAAGATAAATTTTTGAATGTTGTTCCATTTTGGGGTTTAGGAGGACATACGGATACATTATCTTGGGGTTTTGTCATAATTTGGTTTTCGGGTTCTGTTTGTATTCGAATAGCCAGATGGGGAGTTTTTTAAGAGAAAGATTTTATAATTTCTCATATATTAGGATTTTTCCTATTTTAAGCGTATTCCCTTATAAACCAGAGTTCCAAACTAAACATTGCATCCGCATTGCCTCCACGATCATTTGAAGACATGTAAGTGATCGAGCTTCATTTCTGGATTTTAAGCCACTAGATTTGTCACCGAAAATTTATGGAGGTATATGACTTATGGCTTTTATTTCTCGGTCAAATTATATTTTGGGACGTCTATTTTTGAAATCGAGGTTTTTTGATGAATCAAATTTTAAAAATAAATTTTTAATTTTTTAATCTCGTTAGAACAAGATGGAATCTCGTTAGAACGAAATGGATTTTTGTTAGAACCCAATGTCATTTGAAGGTCTTTAGCAGGCTGTTAGAATGAGAATAGGTTATCATTCGAACAAGACCTAAACTCATTAGAAGGAAATTAAGGTTTTGTTCGAATGCCGTCGAACAAGAATCCTCTTCTAAGGATTGCACATCTCATTAGAAGCTCGTTAGAAGAACGATCGAATGAGAAAGATGTCTCGTTATAACGAACGGGAGTTTCGTTAGAACAAAAATTTAATCCCATTCGAATGACCTTACATTTTTGTTCAACTGACTTACCCGCCTCATTTCTCTATAAAAGCCTATTTTGATGAGATTTTCTCAAGACTTTTGGTGAAAACAAATTGCCAATATCTGAACCAAAATTTATCATCATTGTGTTTTACAAAATTACTTTTCTTTTCCAAATCATCATCCCACATATGATTTGTTGAGGGTATTAAAACCCAAGTTTTCATATGCTTGCATAAACCCTTGTAGAGTTCTAATCTATTGATGATTTATGGAGTCGAGGATCAACTGCTAAAAAAGAAGGTTGATCGGTGTAGACTGAGGGAAGATTGCTTCCCATGGACGGTGCTGTAATGTTCTTTATTCTCTAGAAGATTTGAAGACCTCTGCGCGTTATACTTAGTGGTGCTAAGTAGTCTATAAGTTGATTGTGTCTGTCAAACTCTTTACAGTGCTGAATACTTTGTTTTTCTCGAAAGGGATTTTTCCTTACTTCTTCTGTGCTTGTTTAGTTTGATTATCTGCGTGGTTTGTTGTAATTATATTGGAATTTAGTGCATGCACAACTAATTTCAAATACAGATAAAATTGGATAGAAATTTAATTTGTGTGTGCGTATCCTAAGATACAAATTTATCTATAGAAAACCCTCATCCTATTTTCATAGGGTGAAAGATTCATGGTATGCATTAACTCTGAAACCTTGGCCAAGTTTTTGCAAGGTGAAAATCTCATATCTAGTCTAGGCGCAATATCCTTAGGACTAGTCATTTTTACCTCAAGTACAAAGCCGGAGGCCTTTTGAAAACGTGATACCTCGACCCAGTGCATCAATACAACTGCCTCAACATTATAGTATAACAAAAACACATAGCAAGTTAGGCAAAATAGTATACTGCCTATGTCCGCGACCTCAAAGAATGAGTTAGATTTCCTAGTCTCCAAATAACAACGAGTATTTTTTTGAGGGTTTTAACCCAAAATAATTCATAACCTAGGTTTTTTGAAAATCTACGTTAAAATCCCTAAAAATTCTTTTTAAGACCATTATGAAAGCCTCTAAAAAATATTTTTACCTCAAGTCACCTAAGCCCCAAAACCTTCCAAGAAAAGAAATCTCATAGTATGAACATAAGATAAGTAGTGGAAGTCCATGGCCATTTTACCCAAAAACTTAGAATACCACAAAGGCGCATCTCATTCAATATGACCTGGAAACTAGGGTTTTATACAAAAAAAAAGTAAGAGGATGAAATCGGTTACTAAAGGATTTAGTTTGATGAATAATGCGCTTATGCCGCCTCTGACCATCTTCCCCACGCCGATAAACTGTGTGCCTCCTTGGCCATAATCCCGCAGCTCCTTGGCCATAATCCCGCAGCTCCACCTTTATCTATCTAAAGTGTGTTAGGGGTTTCTAATATCTTTGGTAAATGAACCCAAGTGTGTTATTTTGGAGAATTGATGGAGAACCTAGGGTTTCCAACTATATCACCACTTTCCCCCTAAAAAAGCCCCATTCAAACAACTTTTAGAATCTCTAAAGTTTGTTTGCAAGAAAAAAACTGATTGGGACTCGTCAATAATCCATATGTTTGGTTTTTACTATTGATATGAGGTTTAAACTCTGCAACCTCTAAAACATAGGCTATAACCTAAGGGTTGCAGTTGTGACCTTAGTTGGTGTTCGTGACCTTTACACGTGGTCTACGACCTTTCATGGTTTTGAGTAGTTACAATTGTAATTAGACAAAATTATTTAAGCAAACCTAAATTATACATAAGACCACATCCGCGTCAAACCCTCATAGCCAAAAGTGAATATGATCACAAGAAAAAACAATAATTTACGTATCGATCGTCAAAAATCGAAAATAATATGGGAACCAAACTTAAAAATTGAATGAGAAAACAATATACTAAGGACGGAAGCCAAAATAAAAACAAAAATTTTGGATACCTATTAAATTATAAATATAGTGCTTTTATATATATTTTTGGGTGACTTAGATGAGTTGGATCCGTTCATAAAATTCATAAGTAAATCCACTTAATAATAATTGATAAGTTAATAAATATAAAATGGTATTTATTTATAACATATCCATTTTAATGGGATGAACTTACTCTTTTTTTTTTTACATTGAAGGTTTCAAAGTGAAACCTTTGATTGCTAAGCTTATCAAATGTTGCTCTCTATAGTTGAAAATGAATACATTTCTTTGGAGTTTATTTATGGACCTATAAATAAGATGTCCATTTTGATGATTTACAAATATATACAATTTATTATCACAAACTTCTTATGGCTACTACGTCTATTCAACCTCCGCCACACATTTTTCTAAAAAGTTACATTCAAAAGGAGAAGTGGATTTTTGTTTCAACTCTCCTATAACAAAAATCACAACCATTTTAAATACATTAGCATCTTTACTCTCTCGTGCAAATTTCTTTATTATCCACCTGATAATTGCATGCAATGGGAATTTTCTTAGAAATTGAACCTGTAGGGGATATCACACCCATGATAAAAGCAATATTATGTTCTATCGCCAGGAAGTAATATTATTTCAATAAGAACATAGAGCACAAGATGTACGTAGTTCTGCAGACTGTTCTGCCTATGTCCACGAGGAAGGGAGGGGTAGTAGTATATTTTCTGGAAGAATAAGGACGAATGGAGTGTTAAAGTTGCTAGCTGAGAGTCCAAGTCATCGTGCGCTAGATACAAAATTAATACTCTCAAATTGGGGGAGGTTACCTTCATTTATAAGTATAAGGGTCCTATTTTTCTAAGTCTTTTTAGGTTAATCCTATTTGCAAGTTATACAAGTCATAAAGTCCTATTAGGACTAGTTGTTCATATCGCTTTCCTGATCTTCCTAGATTTCTACTTATCTCTTCCAAAATATTAGGCCAACTATGTTTGTTGACCCTAATCCCCACTTGTTTTCCATCTGGCACATATTCATCTATATTCCCTTCAATTTCCTCCAAAACCGGGGTGGTTGGCCAATACAATGATTGACCTAGTCTTGCTAGTTGTAAATCGCCACGTGTCACCATAGATTTCTTCAGC
The DNA here is from genome assembly GCA_949130495.1 of Sambucus nigra. Lineage (NCBI taxonomy): Eukaryota > Viridiplantae > Streptophyta > Magnoliopsida > Dipsacales > Adoxaceae > Sambucus > Sambucus nigra. The sequence goes on from OX422215.1 coordinate 395,540,238, forward strand.
CCTCATTTCCATCTCCACACATATGCACTTTCGAAAGTGGGGACGTGACAAGCAATTATTACTTGCCGTCACTATGCTTCCCACTTATTTGATTCCATAAACCGTCAAACTAATAATGGCATGTGTACGTGTGATGCGTTGCCCAATTATCAGATGATAGTTGACTTGACATTGCGAGGGGAAGCTATAAGGTAGAGAAACCCTTATACATTAAGCATTTCAAATTCAGCAAGGCATTTTATTGCTATATTCTCTTTCTAGATTTCATCTTCAGAAGAGCTTTCTATTTTCTCCATTTTCGTCTCTGTTTCCTTCATATTTTCACCATGTCCAGACATAGAAGAAAATACAAAGTTTTTGCCACAAATAACTTTAAGGAATTTTGTTTTAATTACTTAATTCCTGATAATGTCCATATTATGGCTTCACTTGAGGATGAGGACCTCATTCGCCTTGAAAATGTGAAGTTTCCCTTATGACAGTGGGCATAATGGAAGGTGGAGTTTGTTTTCCCTTCCACCCACTGCTGGTGGAAATACTCCGTTATTATAAAGTACTTTTGATCCAGGCAAATGGTAGGATCTATCGGATTGTGATAGGTACAATTGCGATCAACCAGATTTATGGGACCAACCTAGGTCTTAATGAAATATGGTATTGCTACGACCCGAGGTCTCCCCAAGGGCGACATATACCATTTTCAGGCCAAGAATAATTCCCTCAACCTGGAAAATATTTGCCCAGATCACCGAAGGATGGCAAAAATAATATCCTTGTGTTTTTAGGGTCTTTATATGGTGAGAACTATAATGGTCTTTTAGGTTCCTTCGAGGTAGGGTAAACCCAATAGGCGATCCACCATTTCAATAAAAAAATGTATTTATTTCTATTTTGTTACTAATCGAATTTACATTTTATGCAGATTGATTTATAAATAAAAAGCCTGAAGACTACCAAGTCAACTTGAGAGATCTTAAAATCAGTTGGAGAAGGCAAACTTTGGTTGGTATTAATCCTCATAGGAGAGTGGTCAACATTTTGAGCGGATACGATTTGACAATTACTTCAGTCATTAATTTCACTACCGTTCTCAAGGTCACCGTCACAAATTATAAAGTGGTCGGCGATGAATCCATTTCTACAACTACTCTTGTGCCAAGTGAGGCATATAAAGGAGTGTACTTAGGGGGGAAATTCCCTTATGTTATTTCGACTGATTCGAGTGACGAAGAAGGAGAGGATTCACTCTTCAACGACCTAGATCCCCCTTCCCCATTTAGGGAGATTAACATCTCAAATCATCCTTAGGACTGAGTTAAAGTAAAAGAAAATTTTTGCACCAAGGACTTTACCTTTCCACCTATCCTAGACGACCTTAAAAACTTGACGAGCCGACAAAGCAGGTTGGTTGATTTGGAACCTGACCGAACCTAATTGAAAAATAGGGTCCCCTAGAAATGACAAGCTTAAAAGACAACAACCAGGCAAAAGAAGAGGGTGATGACCCTCAGAGACAAAGAAACTCAATACGTTAAACATCAAAAGGACAAGGAGGCTGAGCAGGCTAAAAAGAGGAAGACAGATAAGGATATAGTGGATCCTCATGCCCCCATTCCTCTAACAGTATCTAATCGGCATATCACCATCAATGAAAGGTTAAGAACCAGGACTCCTTCACCGTAAAGTAGTAGGAGTTATCCCTAGGATATTTCCTTTACGAAAGGCAAAGAGTCGGTCACCAGCATCAACTCGGCTCATAGAGATGTAAGGTTGCATTTCCCATCTCTCATACGGTGATGTTTCCTTCATACATGAACGAGTTTAGAGGATTCTAAATTAAATGCCTTAATAAAAATGCCCTTTACCACATATTGGTGGTAAGTTATCTTCCTCATTTGGTCTTTTCATTTATTTAAACTTACTCAAATTAACTGTTTCCTTTTCTCTTTTCACATGTTATCTAGGTATTTCAATAGCTATAAATCGAGATGACCATTTGAGGAAGATAAACGACCGTTCTTTGAATCCTATAATAACCTAAAAAATAAGTTGGAGGACAAGAAATTGGAGGTGAAGAACCTCGACAAGAAGCTCAAGGATGAGATTATCTCTAAAAATAAGGCTGTGGATGAGGTTGAGAATACTCAACTTGAGTTCATCCGAGTGGACTACGAGTTGTCCAAATTAAAAATTGCCTTTTACCGAAAAGTAATGCAGAAGGTGATCCTCCAATGACAGAAGACGATTTTGGATAAGGCATGTGAGGTTGACCTCAAAAAGGCCTATGACAAAGGCTTTGAGGTAGAAGTCCAAGAAGTTTCATCACAATTGGAATATCACGAGTTTTTTGCTTTCAATAAAGACTGGGTTGCCAACCTTCAAAGGGTAAAGTCCCAAAAGGTGATCTGTCCTACGCTGAACACCCACCATTGGTAAATTCTGTGGTGGGAGACCTTGAGGACCCAACTATCGACCTAAAAATTGCTGATTTTCTTACTGTAGAGGAAACCTAGCTCGTGAGGGAAGCCGAGCAGACTCTTAAGGTCGCAAACTTGGTCTCTGTCGACCCTTCTAATCTCACTGTGGAAACTATTCCTTATGCAAGCTCGGGGAGGTCCCCTGGCTCTTGGTTATGCTGTTTTTCTATTTTTGTTCAACCTTTATAGACCACTTAGTCACCCTTTTTTTAGGCATATGTCAATTTTACTCTATCAATGAACGTATTAATATTTATGATATTGTCTCAATTTGCAATTTATTTCACGTATGTAATTCTTAATAATTCATTTTACTAATTGTGTCATTGTAAAATATGCCAGTAGATTGTGTTTAACTATTGCAAGTTATTTTGGCCGTTCATATGTGTTTTGATCACACCAGCTATCACTAGTTACTTTGATCATCCATTATTGATAGGTGCCCCCAATGGGGATGACCAATTTTACTTAAGTTATACCATAAACATTTTATGGATTTTGCTTGTTCTGGGCTGACCAACCTAACTTAGGCTATAGCATCATTTTCGGGTGGATTTAGTGCTGGGTTCTTAGGCGACTGCCTTCTTTTAAGTCATACCATTATTTTAGTAGGTTGATGTCAAATTCAAGAGACTAACTTATGTCTAAGTTGTATCACCTAATTTTTAGGTGGGTTTTTGCCTCTTCTATTCCAACCAACCATACTTGGGTTGTGCCACCGTTTTCAGGTGGGTTTAGTGCCAGGTTCTCAGGCGATCGACTTGTTATAAGTCATACCACTACTTGAGTGGGTTTGATGCCAAATATAAGGAACCTACTTACATATAAGTCGCACCATCCAATTCTTAGGTGGGTTTTTCCTCTTCTAGGCCAAACAACCATACTTGGGTTGTACCACCGTTTTCAGGTGGGTTTGGATAAGTAAAATAATGAAACATAATTTATAAAAAAACATTATTTCATTGATTAATCAGTCATCTTATTATGCATAAAAGAAAAAAATGTTTATAACTCCTATACAGTGTTAAACTTCCTAAGGTTCATAGCATTTTATGCCCTTGGTATCACTATTCTATCTAACTCTTTTAGGTGATAAGATTCTCCCTCTTGAAGATACTCTATAAGGGCCTTACCAGTTCGATACCGGTATCCCATATGAAGGCTTTTTTCTTGAACCACGTCTCTGACCTAAAAGAGCTTTCTTAGAACCCCGTCTACGACCTAAAATTCCCTGACCTTGACCTTCTTGTTATGGTGCTTCGCTAATTCATTAAGACGCTTAGTGTATGAGAGCCGTTCCTTTCGTTCCTCAGCTAGATCAAATTCATGAGCTAATGGATCGTTGTTATGTACATCGTTAAAACTTCTGACTTGAGAGTTGGGAACTCGATCTCTAGAGGGATGACAACCTCCATATCATAAGCCATATATTAGGGTATTATTTTGTAGGCCTTCCCAGAGTACTCCTGTACGCCAAAAGGGTGGATGGGAGTTTGTCCACCTATTTTCATTTGGCATTTTCCAATCAATGCTTGATCCCTGATAGCAAAGTATTATTAGCGATCTCAGTATAGTTGTTGCATCGAGGGAACACCATTGATTTATAGTGAATTCCGATCTCATGCTATACACAAAAGTCCCTCAATATGTCGTTGTCAAACCTTGTTTCGTTGTCGGTGACCAGTGCTCTTGGGATCCAAAGCCTTGTAATGATGTTCCTCCAAATAAATCACTTGACATATGATTCTCTTATGTGAGTGACTGACTCTGCCTCCACCCACTTTGTGAAGTATGTACTTCCTATTTCCAGGTCTTATCGGTAGTGGTTGTCACGTCCTGAAATAGGAGTGATTTGGGGGTTGGGTTTATAAGTGTAATAGGAAAATAAATTAAATAATGTAAGAATAAGTAATATGGACAACATAACATTAAATAGTAGAAATGTTTCGCAATATAAGGTAAATATGGATATACATTATTCATTACACTCATTCTGAAAAGAGGCAAAATATTTTATTACATAATCCATAAGAGAAAATAAACTAAAAGAAAGTGAAAAAGGTATGCCATGTGCCTATGTACAATATTAATTATATCCATTTATATGTAGTAACATAGGAAATTATAAGGTGGTCTTCGGTGATGCGACTGATTTTCGAGGAGTATATAATTGCTACAGTAACACAAGGTGATGCATTAGAATTATGCAGGTCGGGATGATGTTGCCTTCTCTATTGCCTGGGTCCATATGGAATTTCCAAAACGTAAGAAAAATTGCCAAGTAGATAATTCTCTTATACAGTTCAAAACATGATTTTTGAAGAGAAAGTATAGGAAATTTAATATAAAAAAGATTCAATGCAATGATATCATAACATGTTTATTTCATGAATGATACAAAAATATCTGGATAGAACTGTAAGGGTTAGGAATGATTTCTAAATAAATAACCCACAATTACCCATTTAGATGTTTTGGGTAGTAGCCATAAATATAACAACGTCAATCCAATAAACTTGGAAACAGTCAATCCAGATACTGGAGATAAAAGTAACCATGCTAAGTCAATTAGACATTCCATATGGTAGCAATAACTAGTCTCTCATCATCCGAGTCCTACAATCTAGATAATACAATCGTAAGTCTAACGAAAGATTATTCCCTGGTCATACTGTATGCTGTAATAGAACCAAGTAAAGTTTGCAGCCTATGAATTAGCATGATTGCATAATCATTATAAAATGTGAACAATTATATGTAAGCAGTTGAACTACTAGAATGATCTCCACATTTAGAATATGATATATTGGGTCTATCAGAGAGTGATATCAACAAAAAGGTGTAATCAAAAGCATTGCATGAATTTAACACTGAATAAAAAATCACGTACTTGCGTTTAGGGGTTTTAAATGTTCTGAAGAGTTGTTTAAAGTCAAGGTGGTAATCCGTGTAAGTCTGAAAAAGAGAAAATGTATGTTGGTGTAAACATAAAGTTTGTAACTTAATTTGAAAGTGCGATAAACTTATAAAATTGAGTAGAAAATAAATATCGGGGTAAAAATTGAAAATAAAGTTAAAGTGTTATTACTTAAGTTCTTTAAATTTTCAAGATAGGTGTTAATAGGCTTTTTGTTCCTAGTAGCGTAAAAAAATTATACAAAAAGTTTGGGGGTGAAAATACAGAAGTTGAAAATTTTCAGGGGTTTATATGTAAAAATAAAATTTAAAGTTTAATTTATATTTTAGGGCCCATGTCAAATTTGCTTTTTGTATATCCAAACATGGTGTCGTTATATACCATTTTGACCAGAAAAATAAAATAAATTTTCATTTTTTTTTCAGAATTTTCTGATTGGTCACCTGCTCTCACGCGCTTAGTGAAAGTTACTATGCGCTAAAATTGACTTCACTCACGTATGTGGACAACACGCATCTTCAACCTCTCGAATTTTGAATTTAGGTTTTAAATCTTTGGCCTTCAATTAAATCCTCTACAGACCACCATTTGAGTTGATTCAAAAGCCATTCTTTCTAGTTTTTCACAAGGATTCCAAATATATAACTTTTACGGGTTGAGGTTGACATTAGAGTCTTCTTCTAGAAACTGTCAAATTTTGACAACTTTAGCTTGATATTCATGGATTTGTAGTGAAATTCGAAGTATGATAGTATTTGGGTTTGGTTTATGTGCTAATTGAGAGCAAAATGGTTTTGGCTTGAAGGTTTAATTCATCCAGTATATGAAGAATTTTGATTTTGAAATTTGAACTGCCGAAGTTATAAAACTTGGATTATGAACAACTATGGATACTATATTGAAATTAAACTATATGGTTGAAATTTTACAAGTCTAAGGATAACAATTCCCACTATAAAACTTGTTTAAAGTTAGGAACTCAGAATCCACCGTTGGAGCTCAAGCTTCTATGGTGATTTTCTGATTTTTGACCTTTAACTCATGATTCCTACGTAAAAGCTTACATCTAAAAGCACATTTGAATCCTATTCTACTGCAAAAACATAGTTAAAATGAAAGAATTAAGCTTTAAGCATAAAATTATTGAATACCCATAAATGCCAAAATTTAAGCTTGGGGTTTTTGCTACTATTTGTACTGAATTCTTCGTGCTGATAAAGGCTTTATATAGGGGAAGTGAGGTTAAGTCTATTAGTCGAATTTGGAGTAAAAATAGGTTGGTCTAATGGGAGAAAAAAGTTGTTGATGTAAAAAACTAGATTTAACCTAATTCTTTAATCACAGATAAAAATAAATAAGACAAAAGATTTTTAAAGTGGTTCGGCTTTGAAAGAATTGCCTACGTCCACTGTTTGTCTTATTACTGACTGTTTGCAGAATTCTCGATAATGGGTTTACCAAGAAATTCTGAGTCCCCTGCTAATGAGGAGGTTACAATGTATTTATAGCCTTGAGGTGGTACAAATGAAAGAATAATACACAACTGTCCAATAGGCGTATGCGTCTGTGTGATAATAATGAGCATTTAATGCCCAGTTATCCTCTTGATTATCCGGATCTGAATGCTCTGTATGAGATGTAGCTCGGATCGCCTAAGCTTCTCGGACCGCTTAAGTATCTCGGTATACATGAGTTGCTCGGTACAGTAGAGTTCCTCGGAGAACACTTTTTGCTCGGCATAATAAAGTTCCTCAGAGAACACTTATTGCTCGGAGCGCCTGAGTTGGTCGGGGAGGTTGAGTTCCTCGGAGTCAAGGTGTTGTTCAAAAATGTTTGTGGGTGCCATGTAGATTGACACGTGTCTCCATATAATCGGTCCATGTCAGCAGACAAAATTTGGTATCAACAGAAGCCCCCAATGTTTAGTAGTTTGATGTTCAAGAAAAGTATGGAACATTCTGCTGCTTAGTTTTTCGATTTGTATGGTTTTTAGGAAAGCATTCGTTGTATATAACTCCTTTTTTTTAAATGCTCAGTATCAAACTTCATAAATATTTTGAATTTCCGTAAGCGCTTCATTTTTCATGCCGTTTTTTCTTTTTAGCCGTCGGATACGCAATCGTCCTTCCTGGTAATCATTATTTTTCTTCATTCCCGAGGCAAATATTTAAACGCTTTAGAAAACTCAATCGTCTTTTACTTTTTCAAATCTGCATCTTAGAACTTCTTCACTTCTTCTCTGTCTTGTGCGTTCGTTTCTTCCATTATTTGTTGTCGTCTGATTCATCTTTTTCCTGTAAGATCTTCTTCCTTCTCTTTTATTTCTTTTGTTCATCATGGTTTACGTCGTTGAATCTCTTGACAAATTTCTTTCTGAGTTTTCAATTCCTTCTTGGGTCATTTTGGAAGAACTCTCTGAACCTTCTGACTATTTCTCTTTGGCTGAGGGACATTGGTTCCCCAGTCTCTTTGTGGCTGAATGTGGCTTTTCTTTTCCTCCAAATCCCCTACGTTTGGAATTCTGTCAGCATTTCGATGTTGTTCCTGCAAAAATAGCGCCCAATACTTGGAGAATAGTTAATGGAGTTCATAGGTTAAATCAAATTCATGGAACCCGTTTAGGAATTCCAGAAATTATGTTTTGCTATAGATGGGTCGTCAGTGAAAGTACTTTTTATTTAAAAATAAGTTTTTAAATAGGGCTTTAGTTTTCTATCTCCCAGATGCCAACAGGGATTACTTCGAGCATGGGGTTGTCATGAAAAATTGGCAACACGCTCCATTAAATGGAGATGTTGTATATCAGGGTCCCAGGTGTCCCCCCTATGGCAATGGAATAGGTTGTTTTTGTTTCTTGAAATCTTATTTTCTTTGTGTTTGATAAAATGTATCACTGACATTTAATATTGTTCATTATTTGTAGTTGACAGTAAAAGAAAGTCCCCCAAAGAGACTGATGTCAATTTGAGACACTTGAAACTTATCTGGAGTTTGTACCAAACTGTTGCTGATGAACATATCAGATCAGCCTCGTACTTATTGCAGTACAAGAGTTACACTTCGTCTTTTACTACTCGGCCAGTGGTAGGTGACATCGACCCAATACTAGCTTCTGAAGGTTCTTCCCCTGAATCAAATATTCCTCTGAGTGATAGAATAAAGAAAAGAAAAGCTCATGCCTTCTTTGATAAGTCTGCCTCTACTGCTGGAGAGGCGAAGAAAATTAAGCCAAATGTCCCAGAAGAAGGGATGAGAAATGTTGATGCATCCCCTCCTGTTGCTGCTAAGCAGATTGTCGAGAAGCCCCCTGTGGCTCCGAGCAAGGTTGTAGCTGTTTCCCCTTCAAGTGAGGTTTTCGTTATATCACCGACCAAGATAACATCCTTGGTTGAGGATGTTCCTGCTCCTACGAGGAGGTTGAAGAAAAGTTTCTCGGACAAATTGGCTGAATCTATCTCTCAGCCTCTAACTACGGGAAGTGGTGTTCCCACTTTTGTTTCTCCGAGCTCTGCCATGATCTTGGTGAAGTCTTGGATTATCCCCGAGATCCAAGGTATTGAAGACAGTCTTTCTCGGGATAGGGTTACCACATTGGCAGCTCAACATATTGCCTCAGAAAGTATTACTAATATAAACTTTCATTTTTCAATGTTATGTCCCTGTACTGACTTACAGTTATTTTCTTTTTCTAGTTGGTAACATGTTTAATACCATTCTAAAGAAGTATGAAGCCATCAAGTTGTCAATCTCCTCGGGAGGTGTAGAGGAGGCTTTTACTGGATTATCCCAATCTTTAAAGGATTCTTGTCTGAAGTATGAAGAGGATAAAGTTGATTGAGAGAAATAAGTTAAGTCTGTCTAGCGAGAGAGAGATGAAGCTGTGGAGGCCTCCAAGGGTTTGGAGAATAAATGGAAAGAATTTGAGAAGAAGAATACTGAGCTTGGGGAAAAGCTCAGAAATGCTGGAGAGCTTGAGACCAAGCTCAAAACAGCTGAAGAGGAACTTGCTAGACTTTGTGAAGCTGATCGTCAGAGGCAGGAGCTAGAGAGAAAAATGAAAGCTGCCAAGGAACTTCAAACTGAGAGAATTTCCTCAGAGAAGGCAAAGAAAAAACTGGCTGTTAAGAATTCCTTCAGCGCTGGCTGGGTCAAAGGTTGGAACAAAGGCCTAGCTACCATGTCCTCTCAGATGGAGTTTGCTAGTGTTAAATACTTCAGAGATGGATGGGTTGCAGCTCTGCAGGAGCTAAAGGTCTCTGAGAGTTCTAAACTTTTTCAACGCCATGTTCATGGTCCTCCTCCCTCTCCTGGAGAAGAAGAAGAGGACGAAGCTGCCTATGAAGAGTCTTCAATGATAGCTAGGGATCAGGTTCCTACTGTTGAACTTCGCTACGAGCAGCCCCAGCTAACCAACATGTCTACCGATCATCTTTCTCTGCCTTCTGAGCAACCTATTTCTTCGTCCAAGCCCCCCGAGGAAGTCTTAGGAAGCAAGGAGAAGGTGTAGAGTTTTTCGGACCTCTCTCATTGCTTTTTAATTTTTTGTTTAATGTAATTCTGAACCATGTACCTATTTTTATGATGTAATAAAATTTGAAGTTTTGGTTGTGTATCTTAAATCCCTTTTTCTTACTCTGTCTGCTTTCTTATTGATTCTTTCTATCTCCTCTTTTTGCTAGTTTATGGCTAGAATGGAGCTCTTGTCAGCCCATGCTACTGAACTGATGAAAAAATGTAATGAGTACTTCAAGGCTGACCATGCTGACTTAACTGAAGCTCAAATCATTGACATCCTTGGTCCATACACTTCGGAACGAGCAGTCGAAGCTTATCAATATTTGAAATGCTTGCTCGACCATGCAGTTGCCAACAATGTGGCATATTATGAGATGATTGAAGATCTTCAGGGTATCATCGAAGAACTTCAGCCACAATACAAGGAATCTTCCGCCCTTTTGCATCAGGGGTATGAGAAAAAGTATCAGCAACTAAATGCTGACAAAGGATATGATAAGTTAGTCGCTGCTTATGATATTAGGGAGAGGACTTTGAAGACCGAGGTTGAAGAGCATAGGCAGATCGCAAAACTACTGTAGCAGGAAAATAATAACTTGCAAGGAGAGATATCCCAACTGAAATCTTCAGCATCTACCTCGGGAGCCTTGGTCCCTGTCAATAACGAAGGTTTCTTATTTCTGGAGGTTAAAAATGCCAATTTGAGAGACGAATTGGAAACTTTAAAGAGAGTTGGACCCTCTACATCTTCTCACAGACGAGCAAAATCTTCTCGGGGACGAGCAAGAGCTACTCGGGTTACTATTGAAGAGGTGAGAACTTAAGCATCTTTGGAAAATCAAGCAGTTCAGTTGGTTGCGAAGAATAAATCTCTGGCAGAGATGTCCAAGAAGATTCTGGACCTTAACGAGCAACTTTCCACACAAGGATCCGCCTTGAAGAATAAAGAAATTTTTGTGAAGAATCTCCACGAGAAGCTGGAAAGGTTGACTTACTAATTCCACAAACAACCTAGAGAGTTTTGGATGGCTGGCTATAATGAAGCCCTCTACCATCTTTATGATCGAATCCAGCAAGCGAATAATGAGGGTTATAAACAAGGATGGCTGAATGCACTGGGTGTATTAAAATTGGAGCACGGCCATTATCTATGGAATTACTATAACCCTGGATTGCTCGAGTTTCTCATGCCACCTTTTAAACTTGATATGAGCTGGATTCCTGCTCGGGCAATCCCTCAGTGTTTAATCTCCAAATATCTCGGCGACTACAGTGTTCATTCCAACGTTGATATTTCTTGCCCTGAGCATCTTCTTGATCGGCAATCAGTGATGAATGTTCGAATGCTTCGAGATCTGAATTTCATAAATTGCCCCTATGCCTTAGACGATCCTCCTGCTGGAGTAGAACCTGCTTCAAAGGCATAAGGGAAGAAATCAATAGAATAGGATTTTATGTAATAATTTCTACTTTCCACAGCATATGTAATCCTTCTTGTTTTGAATGAAAAATTTTGGTAATACATTTCTCACGTCATTTGTAATTTTACTTAGTATGAATGAAAATTTGTCTTTTGTTATTTCATTTTCTTCTAAATGATTTATAGAATGTTTTTGCTTGTTGGTCGGTAAATATATATATGCTTGCGACATACTGCTCTCATTGCAGTGATTTATCAACCTTTAATTCTAAATAACTTACACTTCATGGTATTTCCTAATTTAAATAACCGGAGTTGGTTGAAATTAGTTTATCGACCGACTAGAGGATTGAGATTTTTGTTTCCGACCAACCGGAGTTGGTGAACTTCTATTCCCAACCAACCGTAGTTGGTGGATTTTATTTTATCGACCAATCGTAGTTGGTAGACCGACCAACCATAGTTGGGAGGGTTTATTTTGCCGACCAACCGTAGTTGGTGGATCGACCAACCATAGTTGGGAGGGTTTGTTTTACCGACCAACCGTAGTTGGGAGGGTTTATTTTATCAACCAACCGTATTTGGCAGACCGACCAACCCTAGTTGGGAGGGTTTATTTTATCGACCAACCGTAGTTGGGAGGGTTTATTTTATCTACCAACAGTAGTTGGTAGACCGACCAACCGTAGTTGGGAGGGTTTATTTTATCGACCAATTGTAGTTGGTAGACCGACCAACCGTAGTTGGGAGGGTTTATTTTGTCGACCAACCGTAGTTAGTGGATCGACCAACCGTAGTTGGGAGGGTTTGTTTTACCGACCAACCGTAGTTGGGAGGGTTTGTTTTACCGACCAACCGTAGTTGGGAGGGTTTATTTTGCTGACCAACCGTAGTTGGGAGGGTTTGATCTGAACTTGATGCGTAGTGTGTAGCACTAATACTCCGAAAAAATTTCATCAAAAGGAGAGAATTGGATAAAAACTTCAACACTTTATTTATACTGAAGAAAACTTCATTTACATAGGAATCCCTACTACTGATAATACTTACGTAGATGTTCTGCATTCCATGCATTCTTAAATTCTTCCCCCTCCAAGGTTTCAATCCTGTAAGTTCCTGGGCGAACAACTTCTGTTACTCTGTAGGGTCCATGACAGTTAGCTTCCAATTTATTATTCTTTTGAATTACTTTCTTTAGCACGTAGTCTCCTTCCTTTAAATTACACTTTTTTACCCTCTTGTTGTAGAACATAGCTGTTCGTTGTTGGTATGCAGCATTCCTGATTGCTGCTTCTTCTCTAACTTCCTCGAGCATATCCAAGTCTAATCTTCTCATCAAATCACTGATAGGAGAATTAAAATTCAGTACTCTGTGTGTGGGGAGACCCAGCTCCGCAGGTATAACAGCTTCACTTCCAAATGCCAGCATGTATGGAGATTCTCCTGTTGCTGCTCGTGGTGTAGTACGATAATCTCACAGTACAGAATGTAGCTCGTTGATCCAATTTGCCTTCGCATCATCCAGTCTTTTCTTCAAACCATCCAGCAGTGTTCTGTTCGTCACCTCAGTTTGTCCATTGCTCTGGGGATGGCCTGGTACGGAGTGGGTTTTCAATATGTTTGACTGATGACAATATGCAGCGAACTCCTCGTTATCAAATTGAGTTCCATGGTCTGTGATGAATGCATGAGGAAGACCATATCTACAAATGATGTTCTTCCATATAAATTGACACACCTTGTCGTATGTCATATCAATAAGGGGCTCAACTTCCACCCATTTAGTAAAATAATCCACAGCGACTACGAGGTAATTGAACCTTCCTTTGGTCGTTGGGAGTGTCCCGACCAAGTCTATTCCCCACATGGAAAATGTCCAAGGGGAGGTAATGTGTGTTAGCAATTCTTGGGGAGCTCTTCGGATAGAGGAGAAGCGCTGACATTTGTCACATTTTTTGGCATAGGCTATACAATCAGCCCTCATTGTTGGCCAATAGTATCCTTGCATCATTACTCTTTACAAAAGCGTCCGACCTGCTACATGAGATCCACAGGACCCTTCATGGACCTCTTCAATCAAGTCTTTCACCTCAGAAGGGTGCACACATCTTTGCAGACCTACTATAATTCCTCGTCTATATAGAATACCATTAGTCAATACATAACGAGCAGCTTTAAACTTCAATTTCTTGGTTGCGAGTTTATCGGTTGGTAATTTCCCTTCCTCAATATATGCCCTGATGGGATCCATCCAAGATGGTCCTAAATCAAGGGTAATAAAGTTCATCATCAGACCTTCATCTATGCTTCGACTAGCCAAGACTTCTATTGGGATTGTTCTTCATAGCTCGGTGCGTGTGGCTTAAGCTAACCGAGATAAAGCATCCGCTCTTGTATACTCCAATCTTAGTATTCTTATTATCTGTACTGCGATCAGGCTTGATAAAACCTCCATTTCTTTTGTATGATACTTGATCATTAATTCTTCTTTGGCTGCATATACTCCCCGCATTTGATTTACGATCAATTGTGAGTCACTGAATACGATGACCTACTCTGCCCCCATGATTTTTTCTAAAATAAGACCTGCAATCATAGCTTCATATTCAGCCTCATTATTAGAGGCTTTGAATTGAAAGCACAAGGCATACTCCACATCGATTTCATCCGGGATGTTTAAAATAATCCCTGCCCCACAGCCTGTACTGTAAGATGAGCCATCCACATACAGATTCCATATAGGTACCTCGTCCTCAAATTTTTGATCGAACAGAGTTCCTCGGTGGAATATTTGTTGCTTCCTTTTATCCTCCTCTAGTACTTCTTGCTGCTCATTGACCATATCCTCCTGATCGTCAACTGACTTAAGTTGATCGGGCTTTGAATTTGATGATCCTGTAACATCCACAGGTTGTCGGTATTCAGCTTTTGCTCCTCGAAGGTGTCAGGATAAGTGAATTCTGCGATAAAATCTGCTGCTGCTTGCCCTTTAAGCGACGATCTAGGCTCATAAACTATGTTATATTCACCAAGTTCTACTGCCCATTACATCAATCTCCCTAATTTCTTCGGTTTATGAAGAGCTTGCCTCAACGGCATATCGATATACACAACTATGGTATGAGCCTGGAAGTATGGCCTCATTCTTCTACTCGCTTCGATCAAATATAGTGCCAACTTTTCCAGTCTTGGATATCTGATCTCTGCTCCTCGGAAGGCCTTGCTAGTGTAATAAATTGGTTTTTGCACTCCATCCTCCATTCTTATCAATGCCGAGCTAACTGCATTCTCCGAAACTTCCAGATACAAGTACAATCTTTCTCCCATCACTGGCCTGGACAATAGTGGAGGTGCTCCCAGGTATTTTTTAAACTCTTGAAAGGCCTTTTCACATTCATCATTCCACTCGAAAGTCTTTCAGAGTGTTTTGAAGAATGGTAGGCATCTGTCAGTTGCTCGTGATATGAATCTATTAAGTGCTGCAACTCGCCCTGTGAGACTTTGCACTTCCTTCTTCGTTGTTGGAGATCGTAGTCCCAATAGAGCCTTGATCTTTTCAGGGTTTGCTTCAATTCCTCGTTGGTTGACAATATACCCGAGGAATATGCCTTTTCGTACTCCGAATATGCATTTGGTAGGGTTCAACTTCATTTGATATTTATCTAGTTGATCAAAGGTCTAACCTAAGTTAATTAAATGATCAGTATCTTTCCTGCTCTTCGTCAGCATATCGTCAACATAAACTTTCATGTTGTAACTGATTTGCTCTGCAAACACCTTATTCATCAGCCTCTGATATGTTGCACCTGCATTTTTCAGTCCAAAAGGCATAACATTATAACAATAAGTTCCCCTATGGGTAATAAAAGAAGTACTCTCCCTGTCTTCAGGTTTCATTTTAATCTGGTTGTAACCAGAATAAGCATCCATGAAGCTCAACAGCTCGTGTCCCGAGGTAGCGTCCACTAATTGATCAATTCAGGGCAAAGGAAAATGATCCTTTGGGCATGCCTTGTTGAGGTCAGTGAAGTCTACACACATCCTCCACTTGTTGTTCTTCTTCTTCTTCACCATCACCACATCAGCTAACCAGTCTGGATATTTTACATCTTTAATAAATCAAGCTTTTTGGAGCTTCACGACCTCCTCTTGTATAGCTTGGTTCTTCTCGGGACTGAACACTCTTCTTCGCTACTTCACAGGTTTGATTTCCTTGTTCACATTAAGTTCGTGACACAAGAAATTTGGGTCTATTCCTGGCATATCTTCATGGCTCCATGCGAAAGTTTGTTTTCTACTTTTTAAGAAGGCTATCAAATCCTCTTTCAGTGAGGCATGCAACGATGAACCTATTTGAGTTGTTCGTTCTGGGTGCTCATCGTCCAGAATAACTTTTTCAGTAGCTTCCACCACCTGGCCTTTGACGAGATGCGACTCGTCTCTAGGGTCTAATGTTTCAATTTTTGCACCTTCATCCACTTGATAGGTAGTAGTCTTTTTCCTAGACTCTTCTAGTTCTTCCTTCTCGGTAGATGAATAGTAGCATTCTCGAGCTACTTTTTGGTCACCCTTCACAATTCCTACTCCAAAGTTGGTTGAAAACTTTAGGCATTGACGTACAGTAGATGGGAATGCTTTGAACTTCTTTAAACCTACCCTTCCCATGATGATATTGTAAGCTGACTGGACATTCTTATCCATCATGAAAAAGCACACTCTTTCTGTTCGACAAGCAGGCCATGTACCGATGAACATATCTAGCTTGATCGTCCCAAGTGGAAAAACTTTCTCGCCAGTAAAACCGAGGAGCGGCCTATGATAAGGCTCCAACTGAGATAATTTCAAATTTAAACTGTCAAAGCACGAGTAGAACATGATGTCCGTCGAGCTACCATTATGTGACAACCCGCAATCCGAGATAAGGGGTGGCCAGCCCAATACTCAAACGTAACAGGAATCATGGATGGATATCATTCCCAACATCACAAATATAAACTGAGTATACGGGAAAACCACCCAATAAATCAGAAAACGGGTTGCCAAAAAGTGTAAAATTTTAAAAATGCGGTTATGAAAATTTAAACTAACAACCCAATCTGACAAGCAAGTGGAATTCCAAAAGATAACATATAATATAACAAAAACGAATGTACACAAATGGACCGAATAAGCTGTCGGCCCACAGCTACATAAGACGACGTACAACAATATAAAATATCTTACATAGTACAATCATTAATCAAATACAATTGTTTGGGCCCCACGCCCGAGGGACAAGACCCGATCATATCTAGAATAACAAGAATGAAAGCGCCTAATACAACATCCTGTAATAATCCGCAAAATCTTACAGCTCGTCGAAAGTGCAGGGAACTTGGGGAAGTCAAGTCGGGCGTCCTTGCGGTGGAGCACCTGAGCGGATACAATAATAATATATATACAACAAGGAAGTAAACCGGTCAGGGCCGGGTTCTATATGATTTCTAGAAGAATAAAAAGCATGATAGATACGAACAGTTATACATGAATGATGAGGATGATAACATGACATGCTATCTACAATTACAAGAAAGAAATGAAGGTAAAGAACTTTAATTTAAAACCCCTTCCTTATTAATACAATTTCCATTTCCTTTAGACATTCCTCATTAGGAATAAAACCATATATTCGATTTAGTCAAGAAGTTATAATTTCTATTCATTAATTAAAACTTCCCATTTTATCTTTCCATTCCTTATTAGAAATATCATTTACATCAAGTGCTCTTTATGGCACATATATTATTCCCGTGCTCTTCCTGGCCCATATTTATGCTCTTTATGGCATTTCATACGCTCTTTATGGCGTTTAACAACCATCAAGTCCAACTTGATGAAAATATAGTTATATTCATATACATATAACGATATCTAAGACCGCCCGTCCGGGTTTCCCCACTGTGCGCGCCCCTAAATGACCCTCATCTTCCAGGGCCTAACATAAGACAACCTGGGCACCTATCGATATGCGTCGGGAAGCGGCCATGAGCCTGCGGGGTAGTTAAGACCACACCCGGAATCTCCTACCCATCGCAGAAATATATACAATAATAAGCGCTCCCATGGCCTAGGACTATATCCACCCTGCATTCATTAGCCAGGGGGCTTCACCTCACGAGCGAACTTCCCTTATGATGTCATTTAGAGAGGTGTGTAACAGTAAATTAACATTTACATTTTATCATCATATTCATTACCAATTCCATTTCCATTAATCATGAGATTGGTTCTTTTTATTTAAACCTAACATTATTAAACAACGTGATTCATTCTAGTTGAACCTATCATCTTTCACAACTATGGGTTCATTTATGCGAACCTAATTCCCATCGAATATTATCATTTATTTTTCCTCAAATTACAATTCTAGGCTAGGTCTCCAAATGATCCTTATGATCCTAGAAATTTCCCGAGTTCATATAAATTTTGATAAGCCCATAAGTCTCCAAGTTTGGGCATTTAACTTCCAAACTTCTAAAAGTTTGAATAAAAGAAGTAATGCCTTAACATTACTTTAAACCTCCCCGAAATAAACCCCAGATGAACCCATTTCTAGTCCAGGGTAACGACCGAACTCCATAACTACTCTAGGACTCTAAGTTTACTTTTTTAAAGAAGTTTCCTAGGTCCTAATCCTAAAGAATAAGGAGGAAAATCAAAAGGAAAAGACCCCCAAAACTGCTGGAACCGAATCGATTCGCCCTAATGGGCCGAATCGATTCGCCCCAGCGAATCGATTCGCTCTGAAAGCGAATCGGTTCGAACAACAAAATTTAGTTTTTGCAAATGCCGAATCGATTCGGTCTTAATTCGAATCGATTCGGACACAAGACCTGGGATTCTGCATCTATGCGAATCGATTCGCCCAAGGGGCCGAATCGATTCGCCCCTGCGAAAATGCCAAGAATGGCTATGGAGTCTTGAACTCCAAAATTTATCCAACTCCAAAACCAAGCCCAACCGATTTCATTGGCTGCAATTTCTACATCCTAAATCCATCTATCTACCAACCTTAAACATCATTTATCATCCAAATCCATTTTTAGTGGTTAATACCCAAAAATCCAATAAAAACCCTAACAATTCTAAATCATAACAAATTCATAAATATCAAGACTAATTATTCTACTTAAATCATAAATTTGCAAGTAGATTACTTGCCTCAAGTGTAAGAATCTGATTTGATGAAGAAGGAAGCAATAATCCAAGCTCCAATCTCTCTTTTTCTCCAAAGCTTTCTTCCTCTCTCTCTTTCTCTCTAAGTTAACAATTTGGGGCATAAAAGGAATAGTAAGTCTTAGAAAGACTAAATCGGGCCATAAGTCTAAAATTCCCAACTCTAATAACTAATGCGCGATAAAAATAATACGCGATATCACTATTTAAGCCAAAACCAGTCAAAAGTGCCCGAAATGCCAAAATACAATATGGCACTTATTTTGACTGTCACACACCTACCGGGACTAACTACACTATCCAAATTATCATTTGGGAATTCTATAACTCATTTTACTTCCAGTTTCATAATAAACCAAAATATCATTTTAAATCCTTATGACATTATAAATCACCACATGAACATTTTATCTACTCACGGGGTAACTACACAACATTTTAGTAAATATTGACCTTGTCATAACAAATTAATATTTACTCAACATCTACCATTTTATAATTAATCACTACACAGTGTAAATAAATATGAAATGGGCTATCAGAAGAGAGGTTTATTACATAGTCCCCCCCTTAAGAGGGAATTTTGCCCCCAAAATTCGGATATACGTCGCAAGAAGAAGTGCGGATGCTACTCCCGCAAGTCATCCTCGCGCCCCTATGTCGATTTCTCGACACTCTGCTGAATATATAGAACTCATCCCCCAAGGTACTACCGGCGATCCCAAACACAACTCTACGCTCTAAGATAGCAACCGTCTACTTCTAATAAGAACCGTCAAGTTGCACCTACTTCGAAAGGAATGTGCCTAAAGGCACCGTCGTATCTCTCGTACTCCCTTGTATGAGAGACAAGGAACAAATTATGAACTTGCCGCAAAATGTTTCGATAAAACGAGCAAATAGTTTACCGGACCCACCGCGACATTTCTAGGAAAGGTACAACATCATGCGGTGCAAGTTTTCCTTTTCTACTCGAAACGCTTAATGCCCTTCACAAGCGATACCCACCACAACTCTTGGTCTAATGACCTCAAACTCCAGATGCCTTCTTCCCGCATCAACTGAGTTCTTATCGTCGATTTTGGTTATACGAGAGACTCATCATCTCGCACTTCTAACCAACAAGTGGGGAATCAATCATGACCTACCATACAAGGCTTCTTCTAAAGCGCCGTCCTAATAGTGAATCGCCACAAATTCTATAAGAGAATTCAACAAACAGAAAGAATCGACCCCGACTACTCTTAAAGTTAAGCACGCATCTAGTGAGCATATGCCCCAACATATGGTTTATTCTATTGGTCTGGCCATCTGGAAAAATGACAAGAAGTGATTAACCATAATTCGATTCCCATAACTTCTTGGAAACTTGCCAAGAATGAGAAATGGAAGTTTTATTCTAGTCAGGGCTATAATCAAGGGCACCCCATGCAGTACAACAACCTTTCTATGCCCAGCCAAAAATATTAGCGACATACTACTTGGCACGATTCGTCATTACCTTGATGCACCGAAACGTTAGAACCGCGTGATTTCTCCATATCTGCTTTACTGAAGTCCCTTTCGTTCCGGACAAAATTCTCTTAAGGGAACGCACCCCACCCTCAATGTCAAAAGAGCAGAGTTCTGTTTCCTAAATCAGCAGCTTATTTATGGTTTTAACCGCCCTTGTTTCCTCCTACGACATCTTGCAATGAAATGTTGTTCGCACGAAAGACTAAATTCTGCCCAGGAAGTAGCATTAACAATAGATCGATACTCCAGTATTATCACTCCCCATTATGGCAGAGACTCGCTAATTGAATCTACCTTCGAGCTTAACCACGTGGCTCAGGGGTACGAGTCAATTCACCCTTTCGTTACCTCCGTAACACTCCACTACGTGAGGCCTCGTCTCCTTCGGTCTTAACCACCAACTTCTCGAAATCCTCCCACTTCACATAACATGGAACCAATCCCTTTCCAGAGGTTACGCATGACTTAGTCATGGTCAACTCCCAACAACCCTCCTAATCTTACGTCCCATACTAAAAGGCCCTACGTCTAAACAATCCTAAAGTCTATCTACCTATACCCTATCTAAGTTGTATACACCTAATGCTAAGTATATCCCTAGTGTCCAAGACCTTTCTCAACTTCCGACATTTGCTCAGTTTCGTGCGTGGGACGTCTCGCCGAAGCGAAATCCAAACAAGGAACCCTCCCGTTACACTACTACCTCGCGTTGTCAGTCATCGAGGGGTACATGTCTAAGACACATGTTCGGGACCAAAAAATTCTACAGCTACACACTAACTATTTAAATAACAAAAAAAAATAAAATATATTAACAATCCAAAGCTGACCCTTCGTGAAACCCTAGGGTTTATACCCTATAACATATGCATCTCAATAAACAGCCTTCTATATAAAGGCATAACCCGAAGTCTCAATTCGACTTCGTACCTCGGTCTCCCTCATATCGATCAGAGGAGAGAACTATGTGCAGTGCTCCTATGTCGCACTTTAATAGCCATCAATCACCCTTGTACGTGATTTTTGGCTAAACTTTCCCATCCCGCTTCCGACAATAATTTAATAAAATAAAATAAAATAAAAGGGAAGAATAGCATATCTTCACTCACAACATCATTAAGTGTTCATGCGGCGGAGTGTCTCGCAAAGTGAAATCCAAACAAGGAACCCCTCCGTCACATGCCTACTTAACTAGTTGATCATGGAGATAGAGCGTAATATACATAAAATAAAAGAAAGGAAAGGTGGTATATCCCCACTCCCAACATCGTTAAGGTTCGCGCGTGGAGCGTCCCGCAGAAGCGGAGTCCAAACAAGGAACCCCTCCTATACGCTACCACTCAACTTGTTGGTCGTGGAGATAAGGCATAGCAATTACATACCAATATCACATCATACTCGACCATGTTAAGGACGAGTAAATCGGCCTCAAGCACAATTTAACAAGAGAAATTCCTACATACATACAGACGAAAGAAATGAGCGAACTATCTCCCATAGGACTCTATACAAATGAAAATACACTCAGCAGATATTATGAAATCTGTAATCTGAGAAGAGCTCATAAAACAAATGAGCGCGAAACACCCGCATCGAATAACACATAACTCACGAATCTCTGAGCAAAAACTTACCCTCATTAACGGGCGGTGCCGGCAGGGCTGGAGGAAGCATAGCCTCCTGATCATGACAAACACGTCCATACTGTAGTTGCCCCTGCTGCGGAGGAACAACCATAATAGGTACCGGAGGTGGAAACTGAACATATGGCTGTTGCGGAGCCCTAGGAAACTGACCCCCAATCATCTGAGGACACTCTTTCTTGTAATGACCTGCCTCCCCACATTGGAAGCACCGTCCCTTCAAGTCCTCTCGACCTCGACCTCTGATATTCCTGAACTGGGAAATGCCTCGGTCCAGATGACCCCTACCTCCAGGGCCACCCCGATCTGCCTGATGCAAAGCATCTTGTCCGTGCCTATTATTGCTACTCGCAATAAACTCTCCAAGCTTCCCTACTTGCCTCATCTCAGTAGCTTTCTTGCTACCCTGCATATATAGTCGATGCTCCTGGCAATGGAGTAAGGCTGCATTCATAACCTCACGAAAAGTCTGAAAAGCTGGGTTACCCAATAAGTGTTTTCGGATTCTCCAGTTCAGACCTCCCATAAACTTCGAGATCTTCCTCTCTTCCGGAGTCACCTCATCTGGTACAAAATTTGCTAAACGGGTGAACTCCTCTTCATACTCTGCTACAGACCTCTCCCCTTGCTCTACATCTTGCAACTTCCTCTTCATCTCCCTCTGAACCGCAGGAGGAAAATACTTAAGATCAAACAAGGCCCAGAACTCAGTGATTGACATTGTGTTTCTTTGCTCTGGTGTGGTCATCGTCTCCCACCAGTGTAACGCAGATCCGACAAGCTTAAAGGTGGTAAGGACTTGTTTCTTATCCTCACTGCATTCTATCATTCGAAGGTGGCGTTGCATGTTTTTCTTCCATTGATCGGCTTTAACCGCATCCGTGCCTCCCTCGAATTCTGGGGGATTGCCCTTTAGAAAGGACTCCCGAACCCTTTCCCACGGGGTAAGTCCCGCAGGAGCTTGAACACCTGGAGCCCATGGCAATTGTTGGATCACTACGGTCATGGCGGCATTAATCGCTCCAGCCACTATGCTTGCTACATCCGCAACATTAACAGTCCCTTGTAGTGGCGGTGGAGGACCTGCTTCCTTCTCTACGACCTTGATACGTCTCGCTGGGCGACCTCTCTTAGGCGGCATCTGAGATAGAAAAACAATAGTATTAAAATACTGGTTAAAACAATCTATTTTGCAGAAGATCGCAAACATAAGCAACAAGAAGTCCTAGCATTAGGCTCTACATCAAAGAACGCTACGGTAGAACGAGACAAGTCCACACAGATCCTAGTACTCTAGAACCTGATGCTCTGATACCATCTGTGACAACCCGCAATCCGAGATAAGGGGTGGCCAGCCCAATACTCAAACGTAACAGGAATCATGGATGGATATCATTCTCAGCATCACAAATATAAACTGAGTATACGGGAAAACCACCCAATAAATCAGAAAACGGGTTGCCAAAAAGTGTAAAATTTTAAAAATGCGGTTATGAAAATTTAAACTAACAACCCAATCTGACAAGCAAGTGGAATTCCAAAAGATAACATATAATATAACTAAAACGAATGTACACAAATGGACCGAATAAGCTGTCGGTCCACAGCTACATAAGACGACGTACAACAATATAAAATATCTTACATAGTACAATCATTAATCAAATACAATTGTTTGGGCCCCACGCCCGAGGGACAAGACCCAATCATATCTAGAATAACAAGAATGAAAGCGTCTAATACAACATCCTGTAATAATCCGCAAAATCTTACAGCTCGTCGAAAGTGCAGGGAACTTGGGGAAGTCAAGTCAGGCGTCCTTGCGGTGGAGCACCTGAGCGGATACAATAATAATATATATACAACAAGGAAGTAAACCGGTCAGGGCCGAGTTCTATATGATTTCTAGAAGAATAAAAAGCATGATAGATACGAACAGTTATACATGAATGATGAGGATGATAACATGACATGCTATCTACAATTACAAGCAAGAAATGAAGGTAAAGCACTTTAATTTAAAACCCCTTCCTTATTAATACAATTTCCATTTCCTTTAGACATTCCTCATTAGGAATAAAACCATATATTCGATTTAGTCAAGAAGTTATAATTTCTATTCATTAATTAAAACTTCCCATTTTATCTTTCCATTCCTTATTAGAAATATCATTTACATCAAGTGCTCTTTATGGCACATATATTATTCCCGTGCTCTTCCTGGCCCATATTTATGCTCTTTATGGCATTTCATACGCTCTTTGTGGCGTTTAACAACCATCAAGTCCAACTTGATGAAAATATAGTTATATTCATATACATATAACGATATCTAAGACCGCCCGTCCGGGTTTCCCCACTGTGCGCGCCCCTAAATGACCCTCATCTTCCAGGGCCTAACATAAGACAACCTGGGCACCTATCGATATGCGTCGGGAAGCGGCCATGAGCCTGCGGGGTAGTCAAGACCACACCCGGAATCTCCTACCCATCGCAGAATTATATACAATAATAAGCGCTCCCATGGCCTAGGACTATATCCACCCTGCATTCATTAGCCAGGGGGCTTCACCTCACGAGCGAACTTCCCTTATGATGTCATTTAGAGAGGTGTGTAACAGTAAATTAACATTTACATTTTATCATCATATTCATTACCAATTCCATTTCCATTAATCATGAGATTGGTTCTTTTTATTTAAACCTAACATTATTAAACAACGGGATTCATTCTAGTTGAACCTATCATCTTTCACAACTATGGGTTCATTTATGCGAACCTAATTCCCATCGAATATTATCATTTATTTTTCCTCAAATTACAATTCTAGGCTAGGTCTCCAAATGATCCTTATGATCCTAGAAATTTCCCGAGTTCATATAAATTTTGAAAAGCCCATAAGTCTCCAAGTTTGGGCATTTAACTTCCAAACTTCTAAAAGTTTGAATAAAAGAAGTAATGCCTTAACATTACTTTAAACCTCCCGAAATAAACCCCAGATGAACCCATTTCTAGTATAGGGTAACGACCGAACTCCATAACTACTCTAGGACTCTAAGTTTACTTCTTTAAAGAAGTTTCCTAGGTCCTAATCCTAAAGAATAAGGAGGAAAATCAAAAGGAAAAGACCCCCAAAACTGCTGGAACCGAATCGATTCGCCCTAATGGGCCGAATCGATTCGCCCCAGCGAATCGATTCGCTCTGAAAGCGAATCTGTTCGGACAACAAAATTTAGTTTATGCAAATGCCGAATCGATTCGGTCTTAATCCGAATCGATTCGGACACAAGACCTGGGATTCTGCATCTATGCGAATCGATTCGCCCAAGGGGCCGAATCGATTCGCCCCTGCGAAAATGCCAAGAATGGCTATGGAGTCTTGAACTCCAAAATTTATCCAACTCCAAAATCAAGACCAACCGAATTCATTGGCTGCAATTTCTACATCCTAAATCCATCTATCTACCAACCTTAAACATCATTTATCATCCAAATCCATTTTTAGTGGTTAATACCCAAAAATCCAATCAAAACCCTAACAATTCTAAATCATAACAAATTCATAAATATCAAAACTAATTATTCTACTTAAATCATAAATTTGCAAGTAGATTACTTGCCTCAAGTGTAAGAATCTGATTTGATGAAGAAGGAAGCAACAATCCAAGCTCCAATCTCTCTTTTTCTCCAAAGCTTTCTTCCTCTCTCTCTTTCTCTCTAAGTTAACAATTTGGGGCATAAAAGGAATAGTAAGTCTTAGCAAGACTAAATCGGGCCATAAGTCTAAAATGCCCAACTCTAATAACTAATGCGCGATAAAAATAATACGCGATATCACTATTTAAGCCAAAACCAGTCAAAAGTGCCCGAAATGCCAAAATACAATATGGCACTTATTTTGACTGTCACACACCTACCGGGACTAACTACACTATCCAAATTATCATTTGGGAATTCTATAACTCATTTTATTTCCGATTTCATAATAAACCAAAATATCATTTTAAATCCTTATGACATTATAAATCACCACATGAACATTTTATCTACTCACGGGGTAACTACACAACATTTTAGTAAATATTGACCTTGTCATAACAAATTAATATTTACTCAACATCTACCATTTTATAATTAATCACTACACAGTGTAAATAAATATGAAATGGGCTATCAGAAGAGAGGGTTATTACACATTATCCACTAATACTCTTGAAATCACTACTTCCTTCATACTCATTTTGATCACCAATGGGTCATCATGAGGATATAGGACACCTGCGACGTCGTTCTTAGAGAAATCGATGACCAGTTTATCTTTGTTCACCTTCCTCGGACGATCATCTTCAGCTAGATTTATTCGTTGAATGTATGAACAAGCTTGAGCCTCATTGAGGTAAGCTTTTCTCTCTGCAGTGAGGTCTCCACCTCCTGCATCTCCACCTGTAATAACATTACAATCAAATGATCCAAAATGAATTGAAAATACCTCACGTTCTGGCTGTCTTGGTCTTTTAGGGAGATCGAGGTCGTCTTCGAGATCATCTTCATGATCTCTTTTCTTGTTTTCTTCTGCCCGACGAGGAGATCTAGATCTATGTCTTGCTCGGTCGTTGTTTTTTCCTTCATTTCTACGATCAACATACTTGGCCAGCTTTCCTCGTCTGATGGGCGCTTCAATTTCATTCTGAAGAGCTATGCAATTTTTGGTCGTGTGACCATGGTCCTTATGGAACTCGCAATATTTGGCCTTATTCCTTTTGTCAGGATCTGTCTTCATTTTCTCAGGCCAATTTAACTCCTCGCTGTGATTTCTTCTAAAATATGGTTTATATCTACCTTCAAAGTAGTATAGTTTCCAAATTTCTTCAACTGTTCCAACGCTTGCTTTGCTTTTGACTGCTTGTTACCACCACTATTCTTCTGATCCTTCTTCTTAATCTTCTCGGCCTCAACTTTGGTCTCCTTAGTGTCCATGCTCTTCTTTGCAGCCATAGCTTCCTCGGTATTCATGATTTTGGCTGCTTTTGCCATTAATTTTGACATGGTCCTAGGTGGATCTTTGGCTAGAGTATAGTACAATTTATTTGGTAACAATCCACTCATCAGAGCAGTGATTGTTGTCCTTTCCTCGTAATCAATAACTTCAAGCTTTTCATTATTGAAACGAGTAATATAATCCCTGGTTCTCTCACCTGCTTTTTGTCTAACACTTAACAAGTGTGCTACTCGCTTAACTGGTTTTGCTCCAAAATAGAAGTTTCCAATAAAGAGCTCGGCCAGTTGAAAGAAAGTTGCAATCTTCCCCCGAGGAAGATTGTTGTACCATATTTGAGCAGATCCAGTGAGAGTTCCTGAAAACGCCCTGCATCGCATCTCGTTTGGAACAACATAGATATCAGCAGTTGCCTGATATTGTTCTATATGGAGAACAAGATCAGTTTTTCCATCATATTTTGGTGTTACCATTGGGGCTTTGAACTTTGATGGTGTGGGAAAATCCACAATTGCTTGGACAAAAGGTGTCCCTTGGACAAAATTTCTTTGTAGAGGATTTTTGGCTTTATCCATTTCACCTAGTATATCCTCCAACCTCTGAATAGATCCTTTCCATGCATCATTTCCCTCCTCGGGCCTGTTGGTCCGAGCAACTGATCGTGTTGAATTTGCCTCTTGGGATCTTTCACGACGAGAAGCTGGTCGGGATTGGGCAGAACCTTCCCTCAAATCAGAGAATCGTTGAGAGTTCCTCGACACCATCCTAGGGGGACTATTATTCCTCCTAGCACCCAAACGATCAAAGGGAGAGACTCTACTCAATCTTTCAAGAGCACTGGTCCTTTATGGAGATAGAGTGATGTTTTGTTCAGTATCTGTGGCTCGTACTGATGAAGTTCGGTCAGGTTGATATGAAAAATCATTAGATCTATCAGTGCGATATGAATCGGCATGTCTGGATCGAGATTCCTCTGAGAGTAATGTTCGTCTAGTTCGTGAAGAAAGCAATCGGGTATTTCTCTGAATGATTCGTTGCCCTGACTGGGCGGGTGCTCCACCTTGGATAGTTTGCATGAGTTGTCGCATGGTTTCTTGCATGGTGGTCTGGCCCTGAGCTAAATTAGCCATTATTCAGTGGATGGATTTGGGGGGTTTCTAGCATTTCGATTACTGGATTCAGGATTATCAGCCATTAGAGATGAATCGTTTTGGTGAAAAACGATAGTTTCAGTCGTTTCCCACAGACGACGCCAATTTGTTGTTGTAAAAAACTAGATTTAACCTAATTCTTTAATCAAAGATAAAAATAAATAAGACAAAAGATTTTTAAAGTGGTTCAGCTTTGAAAGAAAGGCCTATGTCTAATGTTTGTGTTATTGTTGACTATTTATAGAATTCTCGATAATGGGTTTACCAAGAAATTCCGAGTCCCCTGCTAATGAGGAGGTTACAATGTATTTATAGCCTTGAGGCGGTACAAATGAAAGAATAATACATAGCTGTCCAATAGGCGTATGCGTCTTTGTGATAATAATCAACATTTAATGCGTAGTTATCCTCTTGATTATTCGGATCTGAATGCTCTGTACGAGATGCAGCTCGGACCGCCAAAGCTGCTCGGATCGCCTAAGTAGCTCGGTATACATGAGTTGCTCGGTACAGTAGAGTTCCTCGGAGAACACTTATTTCTCGGCATAATAAAGTTCCTCGGAGAACACTTGTTGCTCGGAGCACCTGAGTTGGTCGGGGAGGTTGAGTTCCTCGGAGTCAAGGTATTTTTCAAAAATGTTTGCGGGTGCCATGTAGATTGACACGTGTCTCCACATAATCGGTCCACATCAGCAGACTAAATTTGGTATCAACAAAAGTGAAGGAATTTTGGGTTGTAAAAGGGTATGGGTTTACCTCAGTGTTTCATTGGTTCCCATGGAGGTTGGTTGTCATTCTTATTATCCCAACTGATAAGGAAGATGATATGATGTTTAGTTTTAGTCCCTAAGAGGTTTTGGTGAAGTTTAAGGTGTTTTTTACTTTATTTTTCAAACTTTTAGGGTCTTTGTAATTTGTAAAAGTTAGTAAAGTATTGGGAGGGGATGACTTGTAATTTCAAAGAATAATGAAGGTATTTGTAAATATATTTTGAAATATATATGTCATTTGGATAGTTTAAAAGTCAATTGAAAACTTTAGGGGTGGTTTTATAATTATTAAAACTTAAGGGTAACTTTGGATTTTTAATTTTTTGAGGTTTATGTTGGTAATAATAAAAAACTTTTCCTTACATTGATTATATGTTAGGGTAGTATTACTTATTCTTCAAATACATATGTCGAGATATTGAATCTGGACGCGTTGTTTTGTACGGGTCTTATAATTCTCCCACCAAAAAAAAGTTTAGTTATTGAAATTACCTTACAATATTAAGGGATATTGTTGATATTTGACATCTTTAAATTTCTAAGTTGCTTCTTCACGATCGTGATGTTTCTAAAGAACTTTCACTAAAGGAATGTTCTTTGTGCGAAGTACTTGATCTTGTGTGTCTAAGATCTGAAGGGATTTTTCTTTAAAGTTGTGGTTAAGTTGTATCGATAGTCCGTCCCATGTGATGACGTGACTTGGATTAGTAATATACTTTCTCAACTGAGATAAGTGAAATACGTTGTGAATTTTGGCCAAATCAGGTGGTAACATTAGTTGTCAGGCAACTGGTCCAATACTTTCAGTAATGGAGAAAGGTCTGATGTATCGTGGTGCGAGCTTTCCTTTTCTTTTAAATCTAATAATTCCATTTTGAGGTGATAATTTTAAAAAAAACTTAACCTTCTTCTTGAAATTCAGGGGTCATCTATGATTATCGGCATAACTTTTGGGACAAAAACTTAATTTTCTCCAGATTCATTCCAAC
Source organism: Sambucus nigra (assembly GCA_949130495.1). Lineage (NCBI taxonomy): Eukaryota > Viridiplantae > Streptophyta > Magnoliopsida > Dipsacales > Adoxaceae > Sambucus > Sambucus nigra. The sequence goes on from OX422215.1 coordinate 395,569,847, forward strand.
AAAGTGGAGCGCAACAGGGTCTTCCATAAAGTGCTTCATATGGAGCTTCTTGAATACTAGCTTGATAGCTATTGTTGTAATAAAATTCTATTATTGCTAAGTGATCGCTGTAATTTCCTACTAGATCTAATGCGTATGCTCGCAATATAGCTTTACAAGTTTGAATTAATCGTTCGAATTGTCCATTATTTTAGGGATGATATGCGGTACTAAGAAATAATTTAGTTCCCTTGGATTTTTGTAAATCTTGCTAAAAATGTCCTACAAATCGAGGATCACGGTAAAATGTAATAGATAAAGGATTTCCATGTAATCTGACAATTTCTTGAAGATATGTGTTACGGATTTACCATAGTGAATCGGTAGTATGGACTTTAAGAAAATGAGATGACTTAATCAGTCGGTCAATGATTACCCAAATCGAATTATATCCCCGATCTATGGGAGGTAATCCACTAATAAAGTCCATAGTAACATGATCCCACTTCCAAGCTGGGATAAGAAGAGGTTTCAAGAGTCCACCTGGGTGTTGGTGTTCAATCTTGACTTGTTGACATGTTAAACATTAGGCAATAAAGGTTCGAATGTCTTGCTTCATTCCTTACCACCAAAAATACTTTTTGAGTGTATGATACATTTTGGTGTTTCCTGGATGGATAATAAATTTGGAATGATGACCTTCTTGTAAAAGTTCTTCTTTTAACTTGGAATATGAAGGTACACATATTTATTTTTGAAACTGCATTCCATTGATGGGGTGTTATGTCCATTCCGGGATAGCTTTTCCACGTTCAATCTTTCGACATTCAATGGTGAGAAATTTATCGGTGTCTTGTTTCTCAATTATCATTTTATGAAGAAATGGATATGCTATGATATTATGAAGAATAGTAGGGACTTTGCTTTTTAAATTACAGTATGTGAATGTGATATGCAAGCATTTCGATTGGCCTTCCATTAGTTTTATGACTTAAGGAATTAGCTACCCTGTTGCCTTTTCCTGGGTGATATTGTAGTTGGAAGTCGTAATATTCTAAATATTCCATCCACTTGCATTATCACAAATTCAAATTATTTTGGGTGAAAATATATTTTAAACTTTTGTGATCTAAAAATAACTAAAATTCTACTCCGCATAAGTAACAACGCCAAATTTTGAAGGCAAAAACAGTAGTGGCTAATTCTAGATCGTGAACTGGATAATTGCGTTTGTGAATTTTTAGTTGTTGTGACCGATATACTCTACGAGTTTTACAGATTGCACGAGTTCACATCCTAGCCCCTGTAAGGAAGCGTCCATGTATACGTCATAACTTACAGTACTTGAAGGTATTGTGAGTACATGTGTGGTAGTCAAATGTTCCTTTAAGGTACAAAAGGCTTAAGTAAATCCTTGGTTCCTCTCAAATAGTGTATCTTTTTTAGTTAATTTCATAAGAGGTAGAGAATTAGTGGAGAATCCTTCTACAGTTCTTCGGTAATAACCAGTTAATGCTAGAAAACTGTGAACTTCAGTTACAGTAATGGGTCGTGGCCATTTTAGAACTCCAACGATTTTTCCTAGGTCTAGTTGGATTCCTAGTTCTGTAATAACATGTCCTAAAAGTTTTACCTCTTTCATTAAGAAATCACACTTGCTTTTCTTAGCAGATAATTGATGACATCGTAAAGTATCTAGTATGATTTATAAATTATGTTCGTGTTCTTCTTCATTTTGTGAATATATCAGGATATCATCAATGAATACGATCATAAATTGATCCAAAAAGGGTCGAAATACGTGATGGATTAAATCCATAAAAGCGTATGGAGTATCAGTAAGTCCAAAAGACATTACTAAAAATCCAAAGTTTTCATATCGAGTTCTAAAAGCTAATTTTGGCAGGTCTTCATCTTTTACTGTGAACTGGTGATATTCGGAGCATAAATCGAGTTTTGAAAATACCTTATCTCCTTTTAACTGATAAAGTAAATCACCGATTCTAGGTAAAGGATATTTATTCTTAATGGTGACTTAATTTAACCTACGGTAATCTATACACAGTCGAAATGAACCCTCTTTTTCGTTGCAAATAAGACCAGAGAACCCCAGGGAGATGAACTTGGTAGAATGAACCCTTTGGCTAATAAGTCATCAAGTTGGGTTTGAAGTTCCCGTAGTTCTAAAGGTGCCATTCGGTAAGGTGGTATAAAAATGAGAGCGGTATTGGGAAAAAATGATTACAAATTCAATTTCTCGAGATGCAAGAATTTCGGGGAAGTCTCTAGGAAATATATCGCCATAATCGTCAAGAATTTTTAAAGAATAAGAGGATATATTTAAGAAAATCCTAGAACGTTATCCCTGATATCTGCTACTTCGGGTGGTAGTGTTTGATAAAATCACCTTTCTTGATGCGCAATCAATATATGCATTATTGATAGATAAGGAATCTATCCCAATAATGATATCAAATCCTACTATGTCTAAGACTACTAGATCAATACTAATGGTTATGACATCAAGTTTTACCTCACAATTTGTACAAATCTACCATGTTCTGGTGATGGTAACTGTGGGCATACTTATGGCAATCAGATGATCTAAAGCAATAGGAATAAGGTCTGCTAAGGTCATAAATTTTGAACTAACAAATTAATGAGATGACCATGAATCAAAATACATGATCCATAAGGTCATGAAGAAAAACAGTACCTTCGATAACATCATGGCTATCTGTTTGCATTGACAGTGCAAACGATCGACCCTAAGTCGCATTGTTGGTCATATATCCATGGTTATTAGAATTTCCTTGAGGAGGTTTAAGAATAGATTTTCCTGGTGTAGCTGGAGGTCTTCCCACGTTTCTTCACGGTTCAAGGGTTTTGTCGGTATTTATAACGGGTGTGGGATTATGATTGGGTTCACGAAGCTTAGGACATTGAGGTTTGATGTGTCCATGATCATTTCATTCATGGAAAATAATGGTAGTACCAGTATTTTGGTGTTGAATCTGACTAAATGACCGTCCTTAATTTATTTTAAAATGGGGTGATTTCTTATAGAAATATTTTCTGAATGATTATGAGAGTTATTTCAGGAAAGAGAAAAATTACTACGAGATGTTCCATTGGGAGATGGATTTTTCTCAATGAGGTTGGCTATGTCGATCATTTTCCCGAATTCACGAATTTGTAAAGGAATAAGAGAAGTTTTGATACTATGTTTGAGTCCTCGTTCAAAATGTTTACATTTCTTAATATCAATATCGATATATTCTTGAGTGTAACAGGAGGGTTCTATGAACCGAGTCTCATATTATGCTATCGTCATATTATTCTGTTAAAGTCCCAAAAAACCTACTATCAATTGATTGCGTAACGATTCAGGAAAATACTTTTTGAAAAATATTTCTTCATATTGTGGCCATGTAAAATTTTCCACGTTTTGAGTAAGTTTTACTGCTTGCCACCCGTGATTAATCTCGCCTTCAAATAAGTAAGTGGATAGATCAAATCGAAGTTTAGGTACTATTCCTAATCCATTTAGAACCTTTGAAGTTTGCCCAAACCAACGTTTGTCTTCCTCTGCATAGGAGTAGTAAACATGGTATTCTTAAATAATAAACTCTGATACCATCTTATCATGTCCCAAAATAATCAGGAGTGATCTGGGGGTTGGATTTATAGTTATAACTGAAAAATAATTTAAATAACATAAGTATAAATAATATGGCCAACATGACACTAAATAGTAGCAATGTTTCTTAATATAAGGTAAAGTATGGAGATACACTATTCATTACACTCATTTTGAATATATGAACAATTTTTTATTACATAATCCATAAAAAAATAAACTAAAAGAAAGTAGAAAAGATACGACACGTGCCTGGGTATAATATTAATTACATCTATTTATATGTAGTATCATAGGAAATTATAAGGGGGTCTTCAGTGTTGCGACTGATTTTCTAGGCGCATGTAATTGCTAGAGTAGCATGAGTTGATACATTAGAATTGTGCAGGGTCGGGGTGATGTTGCCTTATTTATTGCCTGGGTCCATCTGGAATTTAAAAAATGTAAGCAAAATTACCAAGTAGATAATTCTCATTCTATACAGTTCAAAACATGATTTTTGATGAGTCACTATAGGAAATTCAATATGAAAGTGATTCAATGCTATGATATGATAACATGTATGTTTTAGGAATGATATATATATATATATATATATATATATATATATATATATATATATATAGCTAGAAATAGTAATGGTTAGGGATGATTTCTAAACAAATAACCCGTAATTATCCATTTAGAGGTTTTGGGTAATAACCATACATATAACAATGTCAATCCAATAAACTTGGAAATAATCAATCCAAATACTGGAGATCCTATGGTAGCAATAACTAGGCCCTCATGATCTAAGTCCTACATTCCAAATAATACAGTCGTGGGTGTAACAAAAGATTATTACCTGGTCATACTGTATGCTATAATGAAACCGGGTAAAGTTTGCATCATATGAATTAGTATGATTATATAATCATTATAAAATGTGAATCAATTATATGTAAACAATTGAACTACTAGAATAAATTCCACAATCAGAATATGATATACTGGGTCTATCACAGATTGATATTACCAAAAAGACGTAATCAAAAGCATTGCGTGAATTTAATACTGAATAAGAAATCATCTACTTGCATTTAGTGTTTTTGATTGTTCCGAATAGTTGTTTAAAGTCAGGGTGGTAATCCGTGTAAGTCTGATAAAGAGAAAATGTATTTTGGTGTAAGCAAAAAGTTTGTAACTTAATTTGAAAGTACGATAAACTTGTAAAATTGCGTAGAAAATAAATATCGAGGTTTAAATTGGAAATAAAGTTAAATCTTTATTACTTAAGTTCTTTCAATTTTCAAGATAGGTGTTAAGAGACTTTTTTGGTCCTAATAGTATCAAAAAGTTATAGAAAAAATTTAGGGTGAAAATACAGAAGTTGAAAAATTTCAAGGGATTATGTGTAAAAACAAAATTTAAAGTTTAATTTTTATTTTAGGGTCTATGTCGAATTTTCTTTATGGATATCCAAACAGGGTGTTGTAATATACCATTTTGACCAGAAAAATAAAATAAATTTTTAAATTTTTTTCCAGAATTTTCTATTTGGTCACCCACTCTCATGCGCTCAGTCAAAGTTACTACGCGCTGAAATTGATGTCACTCGTGCATGTGGACAACATGCATCTTCAACCTCTCGAATTTTGAATTTAGGGTATTAAATCTTTGACATTCAATTAAATCCTATACACACCACCATTTGAGTTGATTCAAAAGCCATTCTTTTGTAATTTTTCACAGGATACCAAATGTATAACTTTGAAGGGTTGAAGTTGACTGTAGAGTCTTCTTCGAGAAACTATAAATTTTGAAAACTTCAGTTTGATATTCGTGTATTTGTTGTGAAATTCGAAGTATGGTAGTATTGAGGTTTAGTTTTTGTGTAAATTAAGAACAAAATGGTTTTGGTTTGAAGGTTTAATTCATCTTGTACATGAAGAATTTTGATTTTGAAATTTGAACTACCGAAATTCTAAAACTTGGATTATGAACAACTATGGATACTATATTGAAATTAAACCATATGGTTGAAATTTTACAAGTCTAAGGACAATGATTCCCACTATAAAACTTGTTGACGCGACCACAAATGTGTCTAGTGTGTGTGCTATTTAGGCTCAAGTGCAAGCCTGTCGCTCAAGAAATAATCCGATAAGTTGAGTATCCATCCTTAGGGAAACATGACGAACAAAGTCGTAACAACGTTGGAAAGACGAAGGTAACCTAACTTTGACTCTAAAAAGAATGAAAAGGTGATTTGAAATGTGAAACAACTACAACTAGATGCAATTTTGAAAATGATTAATTAATGAAATCAGGAATAAATGAAATGCAATTACTTTAAATTAACTAAAAGACTGATGATGGTTTAACTAAAACTTTAACTATAAGATGAGAAAGATAGGTTGGGTTACAATCCCCCACACCCTATTAATTCACTTCATAGGATACTAGATTCAGAATTAAAGCCTTATATGAATCTGACTTTTTAACACTCCTAAGTATTACACATATGAGGGATCGTACCCCGCACAGTATGTAAGAACAGATTGAATTAAAGTAGTATCGTATTAACTACGATACAATTCTTCTAAAATTTTCATTCCAACTTCTATTTCCTCTATCATGAATTACATCGGGTGGGGTTCATGCACCCCGACCCTTGAAAACTTAGATGGTCATATTGAAACTAGAGGAAAACACATGTTGAATGAAAGAAAACATTTTAACTAACGAATGAAGAAGAAGAATGAAAATACTCACTAAAGAAATAACTACTGCAACAATGAAAGCAAAAAGTAGAATGATATTACTTGAATTGCAAAACTGGAATCAAAACTAGGGTTTCTTGTTGTTGTCTTTTCTAAACTAATTACAATGCTTCTCTAATGAATTAGAAGCCTCCCAATGTCTGGGAGTTATTTTAAATTTATAACCTACGAAAATTACAAGAGTTGGATGAATGAAAAACTCTCAAATCTCGAACCCCGAATCGATCCGGTCAAGACATACTGGACTGGTCCTGTTGACAACCGAATTGATCTATTTTTCATACAAATCGGATTGGTTCGCTAAACAGGTCGCAATGTAGTGATTTGAAGGGACTGACTGATCCATGTTTTTGGGATACCGTATTGGTCCGGTAGATGTATTTTTATTCAGTGGTTTTGAAGGCCGGACTCATCCGTTTTTCTGGGATACCGGATTGGTCCGGTAGACGTATTCTTATTCAGTGATTTTAAGGGCCGGACTGATCCGTTTTTCAAATAAATCGAATTGGTCCGGATAGGCATCTCAATTTCTCTTGAGTATCTCTTCAAAATCTCTTGATTATCTCACATCTTCTAGTCTTCATAACTTCTTCTCCAGAACTTGTATTGGGACGTCGTTTCTTCCTACGAGTTCATAAACTCGAGGTCTTCGACTTTTATTTTGGGACCTCAACCGGATTCCTGGTGGAACTTACGCTTTTGCCCTTTTGATTCGTCCTCTTTCTTTCCTCTTGCTTCTTCATGTTTCTTTCTTTCTTTCTTTCGTGTATTAAATATCTGTAAAATTAATAAGAAATATATGAAACTCGGGATACTTGTTAGACGAAACCGTTAGTACAGATATGAGATAAACTAATTCATTTTACGTTGTCCGAGGTAATAAAAGTCTCCAAATTAAGGGGTAAATTTGAAAGAATGTTTTCCTAATCAAACCCCCTAACTTAGAACTTTGATCGTCCCGAGCAATGTAAAAGAATTAAAACATGATCCAACTCTAAAAAAATGGGATAGAATACCTCTTTCGCGTGCAAGCGATTTCATTTAGCGTATGCAACAAGCCTTTAAACCCCTAGGTCATCCTAGTAGGACGAGTTGTGTCTCGTGAGGGTTTGCAGCTAATATACCCACAAAATTCGACTTAAAGAAAATTCGCAATGCGCAAAAATTGTATAACTCAAACTTTTTCAAAAAATAGTCATCATCAATTTATGTTCAAGAGTCTCAAATCCTAGTGCGTGTGTGCGGAGCCATAAATTTAATCGCGGATTTTCACTGATTGATCATTACGTTACTTATCCAAAAATTCGTTTTGATTTCAAAATTTCACGGGATGCTCTCACAAACTAATCTATCAAAATGGTGGCTATTTTATCTCAGCATTCATGATTTACAAGAGTAAATGCATTGGAACCAAGTTCAAGCACACAAATAACAAAGGCAAAATTTTATGGTAAGTGGATATCATCATCGGATTACGGTTATAAGAAAATGGGAACATTGTCTTTAATTCATATTTATAATCTCTTTTATTATCTTTTTGTGTTTTAGCTCTCCACGCGGTACCCAATTTTGCAATTTGGAGTCTATTAGGACTTTTCGGGTTAAAGGTGTATTGGGTAAAATGGGAATGGTTGGGAAGGTCGGAATTGGAGAATTCATTTATGATGTCCATTTGTTATTTTTCCGGGATATTGCTTATTTTCTCTTCTTTTTCTATGTTTTTTCTTTTTTTTTTCTTGCTATTTTCGTTGAGCATTCTTCTATTTTTTTCTTGCCAATTTCTATGCACTTTTCGGACTTAATTTCTGGGATTATTAACTTTTGCAATTCCAGGCCAATTTGGGTTTTTTTGGGTTGTCAAACGAAAGGAAAAAAACTTATTCGGCTCAATTTTGGTTTATAAAAGGGATAATTTTTCGCTACTTTTTCTGGCCAATATTTTTGGGTGTCAAATGAGGGCCTACTTCATTGTCCGAAATACTAATTGCATTACCATATGCATCTCGAGATTAATTTAGTTTAGAGATTTATTTGACATATTTTTCAAGGCAATATCACACACATTTTCCATAACTGGTCAAAGTGAAAGATTTGAGATCCTTGACGACTTATTAGAATGCTGAAACGAACTTTGAGTTAACAATTAACTCGGATTGATTTATAAATTCATAAAATGAAATGCTCGAATCTCACCGGGGTTGTTAATCTTCACATTTATTCGTTAAGTCGTCTATGTTCGCTCAATTTCCATCTTAGGTCAATTTCGGCTTTATGTATTATGTTTTTACAATTTGAGACTTTAAACCGAATTTTAATGATATTTTTGAAAAATTTGAATTCCAATTTTTATTTATTTTGAAGAAAAATATTTCGGATTTTTCAAAATTTTACGATTTTTTAGAAATTTTTGGGCATTTTTGAAATTTTTTGAAGTTTTAGAAAGACGCATTTGTGACGCCCCTAACTTAGACTTTTGCATTGTCCTCAAGCAAAAAGGACGAAAATCTAACTCAAAGTGAATTAAAAGTGCGAATAAATTAAACGAACAAATATGGAAAATGCAGAATTTTATATAACGGATCATCATGTGTTACAAACATAAAGGAAATCAAACACCCAACATGTGTAAATAACCACTAATGACACAACCAACAAAACACAAACAACACACAACATAAATAGGCTTCACTGGGGCGACGGGTTAGAGCTTTCGGCCCGTTGGGGTCATATGGGTCATAGAAGAAGCTTGGAGGAGGTGTACCGAAGTTGAGCTCGTACATGTGAGTTTGGAGACGATGCATCATGCTCGTGTCCCTTCGGTAGGCCGCTTGATCCATATTGTATTGGGTGAGGAATCCGTCAAACCTGGTTTCCACCGCCGTGAGACACCGATTAATTTATGCGTTGGCGAGTGAAAAATCAGAATCATCACCACTATCATAATCTGCGTCACCCATCAAAATTTCCTCATCCTCTTCGTCGCTGCTCTCGTCGCTACTGCCCTCTTCCGCCTCTTAATCACTATCCTCCTCCTCGGTATCACTAGCCGCTTGTGCCATTCGGTCTTGGATGTGGACTTGTTGTCTTTCCCGTTTGGTCCGGGTGGTGGACACAAAAGGGGTTGGTAGGTGCGGGAAATCTTGCGGGGGTGCAATGCCGGCGACGGCTAACATGGATGTGATGAGCCGGGGAAAAGGGAGAGGGGTGGTGCCCTTTTTATCCATGGCAGCGAAGAATATATCCTTGTAAATGAACGCAACCAGGTTAATGGGTGTTGTGGTCGAAGAGGTGGTAGACGAGGGTGGCTTGACGCGGGCGCATCGCCGACTGATTTCCCATGGGGAGAATGTTAGCGCACACTATTTTGAAAGTGAGGCTCGCTTTGTCTCTTATTTGGCCCACCGGGTAGGTTTCGGTATTCCAATTAGCATTGGGGTCGATGCGAGACATGCACACATATTTTTCAAGCGGGGCGAGAGGGTTTGGGTATATGTATTGCTGTGGGGATGGGACATCTTTGGCAGCTAACTTCTGGGACAAAAGTTCCAAAGAGAAAGGGACGCGGACGCCGCCAATGTAAGCTTCAGCCATGTGGTGGCCGGTGCGAACAATGGAGCCATAGAAGGTGCGTACCACAATGGGCCAGACCACGTCATGAGGTTCGTTGAGGAAACGACAACAACCTCGGGCCATGAAAAGAGCGGTGAAAGAATTAGGCATGTTATTCCAAATGACTTGGCACTCTATTTGGAGTTTGCGAGGTTGGCCGAAGAAACATTCACACCACCGTTGTTCTTAACGGGAGCAGTAGCCGTCGACGCCATCGGCGAGAATTATGATGGAATCGTATTTTTGGGGAGGTGGTTGGTTAGCCATGGTTATGGGATTGAGTAAGAGTGTTGGGCATAATAAGTGAATGAGAGGAGGAGAGTGAGTAGTGCTGGAGGAAATGGGGTGGGGAAGGTGTAGGATTTATAGGTGGTGAGGGGAGAGGGTAGGGGAGAATTTAGAGGGAAAGGGGGGAGGAGATGGGAGGGAAAATGGGTGTTGGGAAGGGGGGGGGGGGGGGGGGGACGAAAATGGAGGGAATTGGAGGGATTGGGGGAAAAGGGGGTGAACCTAAGGAAAGCCAAGTGTTTCAGACACCGGACCAATCCGGGTCTCCAGGACCGGATCGATCCGGGCCTGTATTTTTTTATTTCGACATTTGCCAAACTGGACCAATTCGGGTGCCCAGGACCGGATTGGTTCGGTCCCCAGAATGGCTCTAGTACACCTATGTGCTGGTATTCTCTTCTCCTACGACTTTCGGCTGCACCTACTTATGAATCGAAACCTAAGTGACATGATTACCTCTCTCATCGGTATTGTGGCTCTAAAATTCTCGCCTCATAAAGCATGCTGGTGCTCGAATTCCTCTCCTCTTGTGATGTGATCTGACGGACTATCCTAACCTACGTGCAGCTACTATACACAAGAATTAACCCCATACATGTCGGGGGTGTGACGACCTCTCAATTCAAGCTCACTGGACCCCATAAACGGGGTCCGATAACCAAATGGTGTTCATCTCTTCTACGCACACCTCAACATATATCTTTAAGCGCTGTCCATTGACTTTGAATTCATTCCCCCCTTTGGGATATTCCAATTCTATTTCTCCATAAGGGAATACGCTCTTCACAATAAATGGGCCAGTCCATTGAGATCGCAATTTCCCCAGAAATAGATGAAGCCGGGAGTTATAGCGGAGTACCTTTTGCCCTGGTTGAAACTCTTTTCGTTAGATAATCTTATCATGTGCTAGTCTCATTCGGGCTTTTGAAATCTTGGCATTCTCATACTCATCATTGCGTATCTCCTCTAACTCATTTAGTTGAAGCTTGCGAGCTTCACCGACTTTGTCCATATCGTAATTTAACCTCATAATTGCCCAATACGCTTTGTGCTCTAATTTGACGGGAAGATGTCAAGGTTTTCCATACACAAAGCGGAATGGGGACATTCCAAGTGGGTTCTTGTATGCAGTACGGTAGGCCCATAACAAATCGTTCAATTGAAGGGACCAATCTTTTCGGTTGGGATTGATGGTCTTATCTAGTAGTGCTTGATTTCACGATTGGCCAACTCGGCCTGCCCATTCGTTTATGGGTGATATGTTGTTCCCACCTTGTGAATGACACCATACTTTTTCATGAGTTTTTCAAATGGATTGTAACAAAAGTGTGTGCCGTTATCACTGATTATCGCTTTAGGTGCACCGAAGCGAGAAAGTATGTGTCCATGTAGGAACTTTATCACCACCTTATTGTAATTAGTTTTCGTAGCTATAGCTTCCACCCATTTAGAAACATAGTCTACTGCAACTAGGACGTATAGGTAGCCAAAGGATGGGGGAAAAGGGCCCATGAAGTCAATACCCCAACAATCGAAAATCTCAATGATGAGAATCGAGGTTAATGGCATCATATCTCGTTGGGTGATCGCCCCCATCCGTTGACACTTGTCGTAAAATTTACAACAATTGTTAACATCCCGTAACATTATGGTCCAGTACAAAGCGTTTTGGAGAATTTTAGGGACTGTCTTTTTAACAAAAAAGTTCCCTCCACAGGCTTCCGAATGACAAAATTGGCTGACTCTTGGAATTTCGTCATCCGGTACGCATCGTCGGATGATTTGATCGGCGCAATATTTAAAGAGGAGTGGATCATCATAGAAAAACACGCGCAACAAAGTGATGAACCTCTTCTTATCTTGTGGTGTCCAGTCAGGAGGGACGGCTCCCGTGACAAGATAGTGCATTATATCCGCAAACTAAGGCAAATATGAGGTGTCAAAGAGTTGCTCATCCGAAAAATACTCGTCTATGGGTGTAGGATCACTAGGTACATCGGACGAAAGCCGTGATAAGTGATCGGAAACGATGTTTTCTACTCCTTTTTTGTCTTTAATGGAGAGATTAAACTCTTGTAGGAGTAGGATCCACCTTATGAGGCGCGACCTTGCGTCTTTCTTCGTAAGTAGATATTTTAAAGCCGCGTGGTCAGTGAAACAAGTGATGGGGGATCCGATAAGATAGGACCAAAATTTGTCGAGAGCGAATATTACATCTAGAAATTCGTTCTCCGTGGTGGAGTAATTGAGTTATGGTCCGGTAAGAGTCCGACTAGCGTAATAGATGACATGGGCCTTGTTGTCTTTATTTTGTTGCAAAACAGCCCCTATCGCATAATCGCTAGCTTCACACATAAGCTCGAATGGTAAGGACCAATCCGGATCTTGCATGATGGGAGAAGACACAAGCATGTTTTTCAATTTTTCAAAAGCACTTTGGCATGCTTCCGTCCACTCAAATGGGGTGTCCTTCATAAGAAGGTTGCTTAAGGGTCTAGCGAGGGCGTTGAAGTCCTTAATGAACCTTCTATAAAACCCCGCGTGGCCCAAGAAAGAGCGCACGTCTTTCAGCTATTTAGGCGGAGGTAGGTCAACTATGACATCTATTTTTTCTCTATCAACCTCGATCCCTTTGGATGACACGATATGGCCAAGAACTACACCCTCGGTTACCATAAAATGGCAATTTTTTCCAATTCAGCACTAAGTTTTTTTCCACACCTCGGGCTAGTACTTTCTCAAGATTGGCTAAACATAGGTCGAAGGAGGTTCCAAAAACACTAAAGTCGTCCATAAACACCTCTAGCCCTCTCTCAACCATGTCACTGAATAAGCTCAACATGCACCTTTGACAAGGATAGGCCCCTTAAATTTTAATTCTTACTACAAAAAGTAATTTCATTTTCCTTTTAAAGATGCGAAAGCGAGTTGGTTCAATTAAACACACACAAACACCAAATTTTAATTTCTTTCAAATTAAAATTAAACCAGAGTGAAATTAAATTAAACGACATATGGATATTTCACTTAAACCAAATTTAACCCAAGTCTTAGAAATTTGCCTAAGTCATGTTTTCAATATTACCAAATTAGGCCAAACCAATTTTATCAAATTAAGTGATGACTTGAATTAAATTAACATTTACCCAAATTAATTTAGCACCAAATTAAACAAGTAGTGATTTAAACCAAATTTTATCTTTTTACCTAAGCATGCGTTCTAGGTGAGTTTTGCAAAAGATAAAATAAACAGTGAACCACTACGCCGCGATGTACGAGGAAAAACCCACAACGGGCGAAAAACCTCGGATGGCCCTAGCCTCAAATCCACTAAGTACGGTTTTAAAAATACAAGACAGTAAGACTTACAACACTCGACTTGACTCCGTCCAATCCCCGACGCTTCTTCTTGTATCCACCTATTCCTAGCGAATAACCACGGAGCTCCACCGCGGTCTCGAAATCCACCGATCGGACTTTTTCGGTCACCGTCACCCGAACTAGGAGCCTTTCTCCAAGTGGGTATGACAACAAAAACAATATTCTTATTTGTGGGATTTAGAAGCAAACCCAAACTTCTCTTCAAACGGTAGAGATAAAATCGATGCCAAACTCCAAGCAAAGTATATATATAGAAGAACTTGGATATACAAACTATGGGTGTAAAACAAAATTATTTTAAAGATTTTCTTGAAAAATTAACACTCCAAACAATGAACTTTTTCTTGGAAAGTTGAGCTCTCGAAAACACTCTCTTGGAGTTTGTAGGATTTGAAAAAAGTTGATTAGAAAAAGTTAGTTCCCGCACATAATTATTCTGGCAAAAAAGTAGTGGGAACCAAAGTGGGAAAGTGGGAAAAACTACTCAAAACTGCCAAATAAGCTATTCCCGTCAAATCTCGTTGGAACGAGATTTTCATTCGAACGAAGTCTCGTTTGAACGATACTTATAACGAAGTTCCAGAGGCAGGTCGTTGGCAAACCTCATTCGAATGATATTCTCGTTCGAACGACAAACTCGTTCGAACAAAAATTTCGAACGAACTTCCAGAATGTTTAAAAATTCGATTTTAGCCCTGAAACATTATTTTAAAGTTTTAATGAAACATTCTGAAAGTAAACAACAGTTTTAAAAAAAGGTACACCCATATAAATATTGTTCCAAACTCCTATATATATTTAACATGCATTCATACCTTAGGAGCAATGGAACCATGTTGATGACGTAGAAACGAGGCACACTAAACCGACATTTGATGAAGCTTTATGAACTTGGCTGCTACATCTTCAACTTTAGAAATGTCATAGGCTTGAAGGATGATAAAAAACTCTATACCATGATACAAACGTTTTTGTCCGAAATTGAGCCAAAACTACAAAGGACTCAAATGGAAATTTGTGTCCTTACAAATCTCCCCCTTTGGCTATTCCGAGACAAAAACAAACCAAATCCTAAAGGTCCGTCAGCTCTACTAGACATAGAAAAAATGTTCCACCCAAAATAAAAGTACAATGCTTGACTCAAACAACCTAAGGATCAATATCTTTGCTGATGATGAAAGTTGCCATTTAGAAGAATTCCTGCACACTTAAGCAAACTATCAAATGCATAGGGAATATCAAAATGAAATGCAATTAAAATTAAAATAATTACTCCCCCTAAATTAATTCTCCCCTCTATCAAAAAAATGCTAAGATAAATCTCCCTATACTAAGATATGATTATAATAGGTTTAGATTCCATTTCTCCCCCTTTTTATTCAGGAATAGACAAAGGCTAAATAATAAAACATTAACTTATCTTTCCCAATTAAAGCATAGACACACCCTAAACAAGGGATAAATAGAATGGGATAACAAACTAAACATGCAATAAAGCGTAAAGTGATGAGAACATTAAAGCACATGGGCAACAAAATCATAACTAATCCAACCAATAATACCGGATACCAACTAAGACGCAAGAAAATGATACCAATATTATACATAAAGTATTAAGCATGTGATATCAACAAAGAATGCAACAAGATAGATACCAATTATGAATTAAAACATAGATGGACTAGAAAGCAAGGCAAAGACCAAATAAAAATATCATATATATACATACTTTAGATATACCAAGGATGCAGATGCACATATATATAGATATAAACACGCACATGACAAAAAATACAATAAGTTTTTCACACTCGTATGACAAAAATGCGTCATATGGAAACGAAAGTGTTGAGGTGTGAGCTAGTAACAATTAAATTTAGACCCAATCACTTAAAACATGTTCACGGAGTTATCAATTGATTTCAAACTTCATCACATTTGAATATAACCTCATGTGACAATATAGATTGAACTCAATGAACAAACATACACAATGCATACAAGCCTAGACTTTTGATGATTCTACAAACCAATAGAGTCATGACATTGAAAGTACAACTAGGATAAATGGACATTGTGCAAACCGTTGATATACCATCCAATCTCCCTCAATAAGCATATATATTTGAATGAATATATCAAACAAAAATAAACCTTGGCAATTATTTTTCTTTTTAATGCCATAATTCTATTTTTAGGCCTTTGGACCACATATTTCTTTTAGGTCCAAACAAACGGTGGCTTACTATTCGCAAAGGATAATAAATCCTTTCGGATCCCTTCCCCGTGCACATTTATACACAATATTTTTATTTCTCACAAATCTCACGTTCAACAGATTTTGACAAGCACTAGTCCTCCTAGGTCACAAGTATGTAGATGACAAGATTGGTAGGAGAACACCTCACAAAGCTCAAATATAACTTGTGACGATTAAAATTTCAAAAGAGCTCGTGCATGTGTGAATATAGGCATATTAAAATAGAATCCATTATATCAACACAAAATCTAACTACTCCATGTAAGCACGTTAAAGAACATAATAAGGACTGACAATCTAAATCAAAAGTTCTAGCCACATGGGAGCGTAAAATATGGGATTCAAACACAAGTATATGCCACATAAAGTGTGTCAAACGAAAATACACACACAAAAAAAATCTTTTTGCGTTTTTGAAAATTTTAAACCAAAAATAAAAATTATTTACTCAAAAGACACAAAAAATCATTTGAATTTTTCATTAAGCTTAAATTTCCAAGAGATAAAAAACCAAATGATAAACAAAAATCTTTTTGTAATTTTCATTTAATGCAAAATAAAATGAAAGAAATAGAATACAAAAGATAATCAAAAATCGTTATTCTAGCATGTGGTTAAGCATGGAACATAGACTAGAAAATGATTAAACAAGCATACATTTAGCATGATAATATAACATGTAGAACAAAAGCTAAAGTATGCAAATAAAACTAACACATTCAACCTTTATATTTTTCAAGGGAGGAAGCATGTGAAAGTAAATGAGAATCAAACACCCTATCTTGTAAAGCCACCAAGTCGGATCTCCTAACCCAAACCAATGACGAATGACAATCTCGGGGGGTAGGAATCTTGACTACCTTGGTTACCTTACGTTGGAATTTTCTAGAAAATCTTTTAAGATCAAAACAAAATTTCTTAAAATGACCTTTTCGACCACAATGTGCACAAGTAAAAACGCGTCGAAAATTGGTACCTAAGGATTGATCTCTAAAGGATTTCCTAGGCGATTCTCCTAAAATATTGGTTTTGACTTTATGAGTAGATTCATTACAAGTATTGAAGCCTAAACCACAAGTGTCATTTTTAATTTGGACCGTTCCTAAGATTTTATCTAATTTCTCCGAACGACACTCCAAATCAAATTTGACTTTTCTAGAGTCTTTTAATTTATTTTCTAAGTCTAAAATTCTAGACTCTAACAAAATATTTCTCTCTTCAGACTCGAGAAGATCTTTTTTCATTGACTCCATTAAACCTCTAAGGCTATCTCTCTCACCTTCTATATATTCAAGCTTCTCTCGAAGAGTCCTCTCACGTGTCCTAAGGTCTTCAACCAACAGACTATCATCAACGACCTTGACAAGCTCTCTTAAACTCTCTTCTAACTTCAAATTAGCTCTTTTTAATTTAATAGATTCTTCATAAAGTTATTGAAAAGAATTTTGAAGTACACTCACATCAACCTCTTCTTCATTTTCACTCTCTCTTTCTTCTCCACTCTCACTACCATAAAAAAGGGAATCATAAACTTTGACCTTGGAAGTGTCATGTGTTAAAATTTCATCAATAGAAGAATGCTCACTATCACTCACATGACTAGCCATAAAAGCCAAAAAGTTGGGCTCAGTGGGGGAATCGGGTCCCTCTTCATAATCACTATCACTAAGGGTTCCATTAAAATAAATTGGTTACTTACCCTCTCTCCTTAGTTTAGTGGGACACTCTTTTGCCCTATGGACATACCCTTCACAATCAAAAAACCTATTTGACTCGTCCCTATTTAAGTGTTCATTAATAGTTTTAGGGATCTATTCGGCTTTGTCATGCGTAGATTTTTCAAATTTCTTAAAATCATTTTTAAATTTATCTTTGTTAAATTTAAGAAAATTTTGAAACTTTCTAGAAAACATAGCCATATTTTTCGAGTCACTATCACTTTCACTCTCTACTACTTAATTTTCCTCCTTTTGGGCTTTCAAAGCAACGCCCTTATCTATTTTCTTTTCAGTTTTAGAGGAAAAAATGTCTAGTTCATAGGTTTGTAAATCACCTACGAGCTCTTCTAATTTCATAGAGGCTAAAGTGGGTAAAGAATTTAAAACGGTCACTTTTGGAATATATCTATCGGGTAGGGACCTTAAAATTTTCTTCACTACTCGGTTGTCGGGTATTTTCTCTCCCAAATTAAAGGATGAATTAATAATATCGGAAAGTCTAGCATAAAATTCATCAAAAGTTTCTTTTTCGTTCATTTTGATGGTTTCAAATTGAGTGGCGAGGTTTTGGAGTTTCGAATCATTAACGACACCAGTACCATCACGAGTGAGTTATAAAATATCCCAAGCTTCTTTAGCGGTTTCACATGTCATAATACGAAGGAATTCATCCGGTGTGATCGCGCTAAACAAGACATTTAAATCACGGACATTAAAATTCAAAAGTTTAAATTTATTCTCACTCCACCTATCGGTCGATTTGGGAACACGTTCATTATCTACTAAATGTGTTGGTGGGGACCACCCATTAACTACAAACAACCAAACCCTCTGATCGATAGATTTAAGTGCCAATTTCATTCGTGCTTTCCAGTACACATAATTAGAACCATTGAAAATAGGAAATTTTGAGAATGGGGAAAATTCCATTTTAGCCAAAAATATTTAAAGGATCTTTAACGAAGTAATTTATCGTTTTGTCTCTGATACCAATTTGACAAGGATAGGCCCCTTAAATTTTAATTCTTACTACAAAAAGTAATTTCAATTTCCTTTTAAAGATGCGGAAGCGAGATGGTTCAATTAAACACACACGAACACCAAATTTTAATTTCTTTCAAATTAAAATTAAACCAAAGAGAAATTAAATTAAACGACACACAAATATTTCACTTAAACCAAATTTAACCAAAGTCCTAGAAATTTGCCTAAGTCATGTTTTCAATATTATCAAATTAGGCCAAACCAATTTTATCAAATTAAGTGATGACTTGAATTAAATTAACATTTACCCAAATTAATTTAGCACCAAATTAAACAAGTAGTGATTTAAACTAAATTTTATCTTTTTACCTAAGCATGCGTTCTAGGTGAGTTTTGCAAAAGATAAAATAAACAATGAACCACTACGCCGCGATGTACGAGGAAAAACCCACGACGAGAAAAAAACCTCGGACGTCCCTAGCCTTCAATACACTAAGTATGATTTTACAAATACAAGACAGTAAGACTTACAACACTCGACTTGACTCCGTCCAATCCCCGACGCTTCTTCTTGTATCCACCTATTCCTAGAGAATAACCACGGAGCTCCACCGCGATCTCGGAATCCACCGATTGGACTTTATCGATCACCGTCCCTCGAACTAGGAGCCTTTCTCCAAGTGGGTATGACAACGCAAATAATCTTCTTCTTTGTGGGATTTAGAAGCAAACCCAAACTTCTCTTCAAACGGTAGAGATAAAACTGGTGCCAAAATCCAAGCGAAGTATATATACAGAAGAACTTGGATATACATACTATGGGTGTAAAACAGAAGTGTTTTAAAGATTTCTTGAAAAATTAACACTCTAAACAATGAAATTTTTCTTGGAAAGTTGAGCTCTCAAAAACACTCTCTAGGAGGTTGTAGGATTTGAAAAAGTTGATTAGAAAAAGTTAGTTCCCGCACATAATTATTCTAGCAAAAAAGTAGTGGGAACCAAAGTGGGAAAGTGGAAAATACTGCTCAAAACTGTCAAATAAACTGTTCCCGCTAAATCTCGTTCGAACGAGATTTTCGTTCGAACGAAGTCTCATTCGAACGATACTTCTAACAAAGTTCTAGAGGTAGGTCATTGGCAAACCTCGTTCGAATGATATTCTCGTTCGAACAACAAACTCGTTCGAACGACAATTTCGAATGAACATCCAGAATGTTTAAAAATTCGATTTTAGCCAAGAAACTTTATTTCAATTTTTAATGAAACATTCTGAAAATAAACAACAGTTTTAAAACAAGGTACACCCATATAAATATTGTTCCAAGCTCCTATATATATTTAACATGCATTCATACCTTAGGAGCAATGGAACCATGCTGATGATGTAGAAACGAGGCACACTAAATCGACATTTGATGAAGCTTTATGAACTTGGCACTACGTCTTTAACTTTAGAAATGTCATAGGATTTAAGGATCATCAAAAACTCTATCCTATGACACAAACATTTTTGTCCAGAATTGAGACAAAACTACAAAGGACTCAATTGGAAATTTGTGTCATTACAACCTTTGAAAGGTTGCCGGTGCATTACACAAGCCAAATGGCATACGTTTGTAGGCAAATGTTCCAAAGGGGCAAGTGAAGGTCGTCTTCTGTTGATCAAGTACATCTACCTCAATTTGGTTATATCCGGAATAATCATCTAGGAAGCAATAATAAGGGTGACCCACTACTCTTTCAAGCATTTGATCGATAAATGGCAGGGGAAAATGGCCTTTCCCAGTTCTCGCATTGAGTTTTCGATAATCAATGCAAACGCGCCACCGCGTGGTGGTATGTTGGAGAACTAACTCTCCCTTGGCATTTCTAGTCACAGTCATGCCCGACTTCTTTGGGACGACTTGAACGGGGCTCACCCACTTTCTATCCGAGATTAGGTAGATAATCCCAGCATCCCACAACTTTATGATTTCAGTCCTCACTACATCTTTTATTATGGGGTTTAGCCGTCTTTGCATTTCTCTAGAAGGCTTAACATCCTCCTCGAGGTGAATCTTATCGGTGAAAATTAAAGGTCTTATCCCCTTTAAATCATCTATACACCAACCAAAAGCACTTTGGTGCTTCCTCAAAATCTTTAATAGTTTACACCCTGCTCTTCATCTAAGCTAGAGGAGATAATAACAGGAAATGTCTCACTTTTACCTAAGAAATTATATTTAACATTAGAGGGTAATTTCTTCAACCCGAGAGTCGGGAATGTGTCGGTAGAGGGTACCGTGTGTGCTTCCCTTGGCAGTAACTCTTCGAATCGAGAAACCCAATTAACATCTCTCGGGTCCTCGTCCGACGCTCTCTCATCGAGTAAGCCTCTCAAATCCTCTATCTCCCTATAAAACTCGGTGTAGGCTCCCTCACTCTCATGACTAGAAGCTAGGAATGCTTCTAAGACGTCTCCACAGTAATTTTCCTCAAAGTGTTCTTCTACAATCTCCTCAATTAACTCACCGCGTGAAGATCATCTTCTTCCCCTACTTGTTGGGCTATGTTGAAGATGTTTGTTTCTAAAGTCCTATTCCCAAAAGTAAGTTGCATCTGCCCATTTCTAGTATTGATAACTGCATTAGCCTGGCTAAAAATGGGCATCCAAGGATGACGAGAACATGATTTTTCGAGGCAAAGGAGGGATTCGTGTCCCAAATGACAAAATCTACCGAGAATTAGAAGGTGTCAACTTGGACTATCACGTCCTAAACTATACCCCTTGGTATCTTCACGGTTCGATCCACTAACTGGAGAGTGATCTTGTGGGCTTGAGATCTCCTAGATCAAGTTTCTTATAAATCGAATAGGGGAGGATATTAACACTTGCCCCAAAATCGAGTAAGGATTTTTCGAATTTGTTCTCTCCAATGGTGCAGGAAATGGTGGGAGCACCGGGATCTTTATATTTAAGTGGGAGATCATTAAGAAGGACTCAGCTCACATTTTGTGCTAGAAACATGTTCTTCTTTACCTTTATCCTCCTCTTGACTGTCAATAAGTCTTTTATGACTTTTTCATAGGATGGGATTTGCCTTATTGCATCGAGGAAAGGTAAGTTTAGTTTCACGTTCTTAAGCACTTCTAGCACTTCTTCACTTATGGTCCCTTTATGGGAAGGAACCAATATTTGAGGGAATGGCGCAGCGGAGGGTCGTTTTACAACTACCTCGGGCTCACTAGTGTTTTCCTTTTCACTCTCGTTCAAGGAGATATCTTCTGCCTCTTTCGTGTCGGGCGAATTCTCCTTGTCTTTTGAAATGTCGTGTGGGGGAGGTGATAAATCAACAACTCTCCCACTATTAAGAGTGGTTACAGCTTGGTAGTGCTCCTGCTGTTCTGTAGAGGTTGAACTAACACTAGGTTGACCTTGGGGAGGTCTTTGGCCTTGGGAAGGAAACTTTCCCTTCTCTTAGATGCTCAATGCAGATTGCATCTTGGAGATGTTTGCATTTATTTTGGCGAACAAGAGTTCATATCGAGCATTGTTTGCACCTTTAGAATTTATGAATTGGTTCATTGTATCCTCGAGGCTTCTCCGTGGTGGAGCTACATATGGAACTGGAGGTGGTGGTTCTTATTGATATTAAGGAGGAGGAGGAGGTGGGATAACCTATGAATGTGGGTTCATCACAGCTTGTGGTTGTCCATAGTTGAAACCAGGATGGTTCCTCCATGAAATGTTGTAAGAATTCCCATGCGGGGCATTAAAATTCCCCTTGAATCCTCCTATAGCATGCACGTGCTCAGTATGCATGGTCTTGTAGGCAAAAATTATCGGGCATGCCTTTGTGGAGTGGCCCGCCTCATAGATATCACACACTTTGTCTTTCCAACCATGGTTGGATCCGAAGATATTTTTCAACCGACCATCAAACCACTCTTTCATATGTCTCTGAAACTGATCGAATCGACAGTTTATTAAGGTATTGCTATCCAAGTGGTATAGACCGTATGTAGTTTGATTGATAGATGGTTGTCTAGGTCGAGCTTGGTTGGGATCAGATGTGCCCCATGCTTGAGTAGTCTCTGTGACATACTTAAGAAGGGCTTCGACATTACATGAGTTTAAATCCCCAAAGGGTCTTTCAAACATTATTTGCATAAGTTGTTTGGAAGCTATTGTCAACCCATTATAGAAGAAAGATATCACTAAGTGTTTGTGAAAACCATGATGGGGACATGCGCTTACTAACTCTTGGAAACGTTCCCAACATCTATCAAAAGACTCATTATCGTGTTATCGGAAATCTTAGATTTGAGTCTTGGCAGGGTTGGTCTTGTAATGCAGATAGAATTTTGAGATAAACTTAGACTGCATATCTCTCCACGAAGTGCGGAGTTCGGGGGTAGAGACCATAGCCAGGTATTGGATTTATCCTTTAAGGAAAAAGGAAAAAGCTTTAGGCGAACGACATCTTGCGTGCAAGTTTGATCACCAAATGTGTCACATGCCTCTTCGAACTCACGAATATGCAGGTATGGTTTCTCTGAATCCATGCCATGAAATGTAGGGAGATATGTATCATCCCATTGCGAAAGTGGAACTGATCGGCAGTATATGGAAGTAAAATGCAACTAGGGGTGACAGTCCACTCAGGAAAGAGTAAGTCTTTCATAGGACGATAGGGGAGATCTCCCTCTACAATACCGAAACTCGCTGCTTCAGACATTTGCTCGCACTCTCTTCAAATGACTCTGTGTACTCACTCGGTGTCCTAAATGAGTGACTCAAAGTTTGAATCCGAGTGTAGCTACTGATAGAGTGCTCAGGAGTAGGAATTGGAAACCAGAATTATGGAACGCGAGGTGTGTGGGGGCTTTCAGAGTTGTATTCAACGATTGGATTTTCGTGGATTCTAGTTGGAGTATTGTGAGGAGTCTGAGTGTGTTCAGGATTTTACATTAAAGGCTTTTTGAGAGACGATTTTTTTTTTGGATTTTCTAGGTCAAAGTTTTAGATTGACTTGATTTAACGTAAGTCTACCTAAGTCCCCGGAACGGCGCCAAAAACTTGACGCAACCACAAATGTGTCTAGTGTGCGTGATATTTAGGCTCAAGTGCGAGCCTATCGCTCAGGTAATAATCCGATAAGTTTGGTATCGATCCTCAGGGAAACAGGACGAATGAACTCGTAACGTCGTTGGAAAGACGAAGGTAACCTAACTTTGACTCTAAAAAATGAAAAGGTGATTTGAAATGTGAAACAACTACAACTAGATGAAATTTTGAAAATGATTAATTAATGAAATCAGGAATAAATGAAATACAATTACTCTAAATTAATTAAAAGACTTATGATGATTTAACTAAAACTTTAACTATAAGATGATAAAGATAGGTCGGGTTACAATCCCCCACACCCTAGTAATTCACTTTGTAGGATACTAGATTCAGAATTAAAGCCTTATATGAATCCGACTTTTTAACACTCCTAAGTATTACATATATGAGGGAGCGTAGCCCGCACAATATGTAAGCAAAGGTTGAATTAAAATTTGGTCTTTATATCCCCTAAGTATTACACATATGAGGGATCCTAGCCCGCACAATATGTAAGCAGAGGTTGAATTTAAGTAGTATCGTATTAACTACGATACAGTTCAACTAAAATTTTAATTCCAACTTCTATTTCCTCTATCATGAATTACATCGGGTGGGGTTCATGCACCCCAACCTTTGAAAACTTAGCTGGTCATATTGAAACTAGAAGAAAACACGTTTTGAATGAAAGAAAACATTTTTACTAACGAATGAAGAAGAACAATGAAAATACTCACTAAAGAAATAACTAGTGCAATAATGAAAGCAAAAAGTAGAATGATATTACTTGAATTGTAAAACTGGAATAAAAAATAGGGTTTCTTGTTGTTGTCTTTTCTAAACTAATTACAATGCTTCTCTAACGAATTAGAAGGCTCCAAATCGCTGGGAGTTATTTTAAATTTATAACCTACGAAAATTACAAGAGTTGGATGAATGAAAAACTCTATCAAGAAGAATATCAAGAAGAATCTCGAACCCCGAATCGATCCGGTCAAGACATACTGGACTAGTCCTATTGACAACCGAATTGATCTATTTTTCAAACAAAACGGATTGGTCTGCTAAACAGGTCGCTATGCAGTGATTTGAAGGGACTGACTGATCCGTTTTTTTGGGATACCGTATTGGTCTGGTAGATGTATTCTTATTCAGTGGTTTTGAAGGCCGGACTGATCCGTTTTTCTGGGATACCGGATTGGTCCGATAAACGTATTCTTACTCAGTGATTTTGAGAGCCGGACTGATCCATTTTTCAAATAAACCGGATTGGCATCTCAATTTCTCTTGAATATCTCTTCAAAATATCTTGATCATCTCACATCTTCGGGTCTTCATAACTTCTTCTCCAGAACTCGGATTGGGACGCAGTTTCTTCCTATGCATTCATAAACTCGAGGTCTTCGACTTTTATTTTGGGTCCTCAACCAGATTCTTAGTGGAAATTACGCTTTTGCCCTTTTGATTCGTCCTCTTTCTTTTCTCTTGCTTCTTTCGGTTTCTTTCTTTCTTTCATGAATTAAATATCTGTAAAATTAATAAGAAATACACAAAACTTGGGATACTTGTTAGACGAAATCGTTAACACAGATATGAGATAAACTAATTCATTTTACGTTGTCCAAGGTAATAAAAGTCTCTAAATTAAGGGGTAAATTTGGAAGAATTTATGCCTAATCACTTGTTTAAAGTTAGGAACTCAGAATCCACTATTGAAGCTCAAGCTTCCATGGTGATTTTCTAATTTTTGACCTTTAACTCATGATTCCTACATAAAATCTTACATGTAAAGATCACACTTGAATCCTATTCTATTGTAAAAACATAGTTAAAGTGAAAAAATTAAGCTTTAAGCATAAAATGATTGAATACCCATAAATGTCAAAATTTAAGCTTGGGGTTTTAGCTACTATTTGTACTGAATTCTCAGTGCTGATAAAGGATTTATATAGGGGAAGTGAGGGTGAATCTATTGGTCGAATTTGGGGTAAAAATAAGATGGTCTAATGGAAGAAAAATGTGAAAGAAGTTTGGGTTGTAAAAGGGTATAGGTTTACCTCAGTGTTTCATTGGTTCGCATGGAGGTTGGTTGTCATTCTTATTAGCCCAACAGATAAAGAAGATTATAGAATGTTTGGTTTTATTCCCTAAGAGGTTTTGGTTAAGTTTAAGGTGTTTTTTCTTTATTTTTCAAACTTTTAGGGTCTTTGTGTAATTTGTAAAAGTTAAGAAAGTATTGGAAGGGGATGAATTGTAATTTTAAAGAATAATAAATGTGTTTGTAACGAAATTATGAAATATATATTTTATTTGGATAGTTTAAAAGTCAATTATTAACTTTAGGGGGTGTTTTGTAACTATTAAAACTTATGGATAGCTTTGTAATTTATGTTTTTCTAAGGTTTATGCTGGTAATAATAAAAACTTTTCCTTACATTGATTATATGTTAGGGAAGGATTACTTATTCTTCATATACATATGTCGGGATATTAAATTTGGACGTGTTGTCTTGTACGGGTCTTAAAGTGGTCCCATTATATCCATGCCCCACTGAGCAAAAGGCCATGGACTCGTGAGTGGGTTCAAGTCTTCGTCTGATTGCCTGATGATCGGGGATAATTGTTGGAACTTGACGAACTTACGGGAAAACTTCAAAGCATCCTTTTGCATGAAGGGCCACGAATATCCATGCGAGATCGCGTTGTGGGAGAATGAACTTCCCCTTCGTTTGCTCCACAATAGCCTTTGTGCATCTCACTGAGGATATTTTCCACTTCAGGAGAGCTCCAGTGTATGATTAGTGATAAATTTTACGTTCAGAGTTCAGGCGTAACTTCGCTGACTTAATATTTGATAAGCACCCAAAAGTGTTTAAATAAGACCACAAATAGATGGTTTTTAAATGCTAATTCTCGATAAAATTATTCTTATGTGCGTATATGTCTATCTTATAGGTCAAATGTCATTTGTGGTTTCAAATACTTCAAATCAAGGAAAATACGACAAGATATAGTTATGGGTGCCTAAACCCATTCCTGATCTTCCCCTTAACCCCATTTCAAACCAGCCAGCCTTATACCTCTTTTAACCCGTTGGAATACCTACTTACCTACCACCTCCAGCCACTTCAAAACCACACCCCTCAATATCCTAATACCTTTAACACAAAAAATCTAACCTCCGTTCAGCCTTATAGTGTTGATGGTGACCCCATACTGGAAGCCCTTCTTTTCGCCCCAAATATGGGCAAACCTGAGTCCAATTCGACGGCCAAACTCGAAAAAACGCACCTGCTACTACTTCCACCGAGTCAGATCTCGACCCCAGCCCATAACCTGGTTTGGACCTCTTTAACCTGCTATACATGGTTCCCTATAACCTTGCACCAACCCTTGTACCCAATAACCCATAAACCCAAGACCCACTTGCTCCTTTTAAACCCACACGAAGACATATTTGATTTTTACCATCAGTAAAACCAAACAAACCAAAACCCACATATTCCAATTGGCTGTTATCCCTTTTCCTATGATACCATCATCACATCACATTCAACATGCACATGTGTGCACTCCCTATATTACCCTCACTCAATTACCCCAAATACCCTTTCTACCCTCATCACTTAAACACATCCAATCATACCCCTATCCCCATTGTGTCATTCATAAAATCAAGTGAAGGCCCATTTTAAGAAAAGACGAAAAGAGAGAGAGAAATTGTAGAGTTAAAAATAAATTGTAGAATTAGGATTAGAAAAAAAAATTATTTCTAGTTTTTATTTAAAAAAAATAGATGAGTGTTTGTAATTTGAGAGGAATTGTGGATATAATTGAAGGACGATTGATTTCAATTCAAGGAGAATTTTGGTTTGATCATTTATTCTCTTACTTACTCTTGTTTAATCCTTACATTCTCTTTATTATCTATATCATAATTGGATGATGAGTATGATAGGTTAATAGTCCCATTCAAGCGATGAATTGAAGCCCCCATGATTCCAATTGAATTAATTTGATAATTTTCCATTTATTTTACTTCCTTTGGTTAGTAATTATTAATTCTTACACTTGTTTAAGCATTGAGAAATGATAAACAATCCTTGAGAAAGGATTGAAAGTTAGTTTTGTAATTTAATTTTAAGATTCAAACTAGATATAGGCTTATCTTATTATTATGATCTCACCTTCTTATACTCATATTTTATAATTGTTGAATTAAAAATTAGTTAAATGAATTTTCCCTATGGGTAGTTCATCTAATTGATTTTAATTCTTTATGTTGAAGAGTTTGTAGGAATTAGAATTACTTTTCTAAAATCATGTTTATGTTAATTCATTAGTTTGATGAGAATATGCTTCTAAACTAAATAAATATATTGGAAGTTAAATAATTTAAATTATTTCAAATTAGTGTTAATTGTGTGAAGTGGGGGTGGATTTCATTCCTTATTTCTTTCTCATATTAATTACATCACTCATAATGGTGGGTGGTTCGAATAAATACAATTTCAATATTTTTATGTTTTTCCAATTTTAATGATTGAACAAATTCTCCCAATTAAACTTAGCACCAATTAAACATCTCTTTTGAAAACTGATTTACCAAATTTAATCTTTTTTCCCTAAACATGCATTTAGGTGAAATAAGATAAATTAAATAAATCAAACCACAAGACGCCGATGTATGAGTAAACCACAAAGGAAAAATCCTCGGACGTTCCATCCAGACAATCACTATGATATGGTTGTACAAAGAATAGACAGAAGACTTACACAACGACTCGATACCCCATAAGTCTTGACGCTCTTCTATCTTCAATCCCTCCTCCACAGTGCAATGTAGGAGTCCACCTATGCAAGGTCCACATCACATAAGTCCACGTATGCCTTGGTATCCATCGATGCAACTCAACAATCGTCAGTCAACACGTAGGGAGTCCACCACACAAAAATAGTTCTTCTAATTATGGAAGAAACAAACTCGGTGCCCAAACAAGATCTCAAAGTATATGATTTATGAATCTTGGACCTTGTAAACAAAATGGTGAAACTTTGGGAGTTTGAACTTTTGAGAACATGTTTGTTTTCATTTTCGTCAAAAGTCATTTGTCACCAAAAAGAAAATTGCGTCTGAAAATTATTTTATAGAAAATTCAAGGCCGCGCATTGTTCGAATGAGTCATTCTAACTAGATATAGATCTCATTCGAATGAAATTTCATCTTGCTTCTAACGACCATATAAAAACCAAAACAGTAAGCTTCGTTTGATGTATGTTTAAAAGATGTAAGGAAATTGTCCATCACAATTTAGTATGTCGTATACCGCTACAAGTTTCCTCAAGTCGTCGAAGGATTGACAAGCTTACATCTACAAGAGACGAATCCAAATTTCAAGAAGACTTCAACATTCAAGCCTAACAAGGATGAAATTGGTAACATGTGTTTAAGTTTCATTTACATTTCACATTAAAAGTGCTGGGATATTTTCTATAAAGGTTAAAATGATTTTTGGAATTTTAATAAATGATTTTTATTTTTCAAAAAATATTTTATCATAAAAGTTTTGAATAAATATCTCCTGATCCCGTGAACAATTTTAAGATTTGAGGATTCCATGTTATTTAAAACTATAAAATTCTTTCTTAAGGGGATGAGTGACTGTCGTTCAAACGACATCACATCTCGTTCGAACGAGATGGAGTGTCGCACGAACGACGTCGACTGTCGTTCGAACGAGAGGTGGTTTTAGCCAACACATCACCACCTCGAATTTTTACATTTAAAGGGTGTCAGGCTACTAATTTTCGTGAGGAGAAAAATTGGGGTTTGACAGAATAAGTTTTTCTATTATTCTCCAACACATTTGAGGGTTCATAAATTTTGTTTTACAATTCACAATCCCAATAGATTTTATGTGAGTTGTTTTGTGGAACCCAAAAGCATAGTTTTGCTATTGTTCATACTTTGTGGGGAGATCTCTACAACTGAGAGCTGTGTGCTATTGTGGAGTGAGTATCGACGAAGTTTTTATGACCGCGTGTCATAAGGGAGTGATGCGGTGTTCTTGAGTTGAAGACTGGACTGCGGTTCATGTAGGTTCACTGAGTGTGGAATTATTGCTAACGACATCGACCGACGCTTGCGGGTATTCGAGTGTCAAACTGTATTTCATTGTAATCCGATGTAAGTTGCGATTTACAATTATAGTGAAATAAAAAGGTTTTGCCCTCAGGGGATTTTTCTTGAAATTTGTATCGCATATTTTATTTATGTTAGTTTGACACTTGCACACACGTTGCTATTTTAGTTTAAAGGATGAATTGATTTAATTCATAAATTGACTCTAATTAAATAAGTTTGTGATTGGAATTTTCGCAACTGTTCGATTCTTTATCTCACACGTAGGCATTCTCAAAAGAACACTTCGAACGACATTGATATGTCATTCGAACGACAGTGAGATGTCGTTTGAATGAACTGAACGAAATTTTAAAACTATGCCTACAAAAAACTAAGAAAACATATTTTCGAAAAATTAAGTTCCAAATATTTTTGAAAAAAAACACCCTTATTAAAAATTCCAAGGACTCGTAAAATTACATACATTCATACTTGCGAGATCCTCGGCATATGTGAAGACAAACCTGACACCGTAAAGAAGGCTTATAATAAGCACTCTCTGAAGCTTTATCGCTACGTCTTCATCAAACAACGTCATAGGATCATCGACTCAAAGTATATCCTATGACTCAAACATTTTGTCTGGAATTATGCTGATTACATACAAATTGTCTCGATTAGAAATTTATCCTTACAAATCTCCCCCTTTGGCTATTCTGGGACAAAACCAAAACAAAAAATCCTATGGGCCGTCAATTTGTCTAAAAAGACTCATTCCCTAACCCCAAAAAGGAAAAAGAATACATACGCTCGACAGTCACAAACATGAGTAACTTTGCTTTGCTTGAAAAACTTTGCCGATTTGATGTAAACCTATAATCCAGCACACTTAAAGACAATTTCAAATGAAAAGAGAATATAACAAGTATAAATCCGCAAATGAATAAACGTCTAATAATGTCTAAATAATCTCAGCCTAGGTAAGACGTCTCCCCCTAAGCTAAAGATATCCTAATTATGCAAAGGAAAGATACCATTTCGCCCCCTTTTTGTTCAGGAATAAACAAAGTGAGATTGCACAAATAAGTACTCCCCAAAACTGAATCTCCCCCTAAATATGTCATGATAATATACCAATATTAAGGAAGGGATATGGTAATAAATCATGCAACGGTGTAAAGTGTAGCAAGCACACATGATGGTAAATCAAGCACAAATAATTCAAAACATCAATCATGTGATAAATATAGACTAAATGTAAACCACAAAGGCTCAAAACCCAATACTAAATATAATATATGCAAAATATATCAAAAAATATTCGGCACACATATATAGGTATAAATGACCACAAAATATGACACAAACACATAAGCATTACACACTAGTATAGTATCGATGTGTCCAAACGTGTGGGATGGAATGAATGGGTGTGAACTAGTAGCAAAAGAATTATTAATTTTTTTTATATATAAGAGGAATTAAATCCCCAACTGTATTATAATTACGTAGAACAACCCTACCCAGGTGGCTTTTATAAATGAATGAGAGGCTTGAGAGAAAAGGAAAACTATCTGATGATTTTAGCATATTGAATGCCCTGAAGGTCCATTTTATAATGGCCTTTAGAGAGGAGAGGAAGATCTTTAGAGAGCTTGAAAGATGAAAACCTTTGATTAAGAACTCCATACGATGCTAAACTATCTGCCACATGTTTGATTCTCTCTAAGAATGGAAATGTGACACTGATATAACATTCTGAAGATCTCTAATAGAGTTTATAACCTCAGTTAAACTCCAAGGAGGAGGAGCTTTAATAAGGCCGTTTAATATATCTATAGAGAGTTTGGTGTCTGATTCCACCTGAACTGATTGAATGTTGAGTCTTAAACACATCCTTAAACTTCAAAGGATAACCAGAAACTCAGCTGTGTTATTAGAACAAGTACCTTCAAATTAAGAAAATGCCTCGATGAGAAGACCATTTTAGTTTCTTATAATGCCACTTGATCCAATAAGACCCATATTGCCTTTAGAGGCCGCATCACAGTTTAATTTGAAGACACTCAAATATGTTCAAGAAGTTCTAATTGACCGCAATACTTTAACAAACTAAGCTTTAGCCTCAATTGAAAAATAAAGATGAACTTAATGAACAAAGCAAGCACAATGCACACAAGCCTAGAATATTAATGATTCTACAAATCAATAGCATCATGACAAAATAAGCATAACTAGGTATCATTGTGAAAACCCGTTGATCTTCAACTAAACACCCTCAAAAGATAAACATAATCATATTTCATTCTTTTCTTTTCTTTTCTTTTGAAGTGATTTCTTTTTTAAGATCAAACAAACTAAATTATGTGGTCCTTTTTTGGCATATTTTTCTTTTTATTACTTTAATTTTTTCTCGGGCTTTTTTAAACGGTGACTTTCATGACGAGTCAACCCGTCTCTTGAAGTCCTTTCCCATGTACACTCATATTTTTTCAATACTAAACAAACTCTCACAGGCAATAGTTCTTACATGAAAAAATCCACCATATTCAAATAAACACATAGATGAGAAAAATTGATGGGAGAACATCTCACCAAGCTCAAATGTACATAGTGAAGTAAAAATCCAATAAGCTTGTGCATGTGTGTGCGAAAGCATATACAAAGTTGAATTCGTAAAGAAAATCAAGTTCGAAGAAACTTCATAAACATGGTTAAGAACAATCTAAGTATCTAAAGTCATATCCAAATGCCCTAGCCACATGGAATGTATAGAGTGAATTGGATTCAAACACAATAATATGCCCCACTAAATGTGCAAAACTTAAATACACAAAATCGAAAATCGTTTTGAATTTTTCAAAAATCAAATCTTTTTGTATTTTTATGAAATATATGAAACCAAAAATATTTTTTTATTGTTCCAATATGACTCAATAAAAGAAAAATATAATACAAAGGATACACATGTCATGACACTAGGAAACATATGTCATGAAACACAACTAGTGTATGGCAAACAAACCAACACAATCATTTATAAGATATAAAAAGAGAAGAATCATGTGCAAGTAAACGAGAATCAAATACTCTACTATCTAGTGCCTCTAAAAGTGATTTCCTAACCCAAATAAATGTATACCTAGCTCGTCGGGGTTCGGGAACCAAGGGAACACTAGACTTCAACTTCGTAGGATCTCTTCCTAGATCGAAATAAAAACGCCTAAGGTGACCTTTCCTACCACAATGTGTGTACGTGTAAATGGGAGGAATGTTACCTATTGGTTGACCTCTTCTAATGTCCTTGGTATTGGTTAACCCTCTAAAACAAACAATGGTCTTGGCTTTGGCAATGGGAGCATTGGGATAAGATAAGCCACTACTATCACTACTTGAGTGTTTTAAATCATTTTTTAACTTCAAAACTTTAGATTCAAGCAAAGAATTAGACTCCTCAAGCTTTAGGGACTCCTTCTTTAAATTTTTAACTACCCCTAGAATATTATCTCGCTCCACCTCAATGAAAGAAAACTTATCCCTAAGAGTCTTCTCACGTGCCTTAAAATCATTAATCAAAATATTTTTATCCTCATTGGCACAGACGTAAACCCTATAATTTTTCTAGTCCTTTAATTATTTTTCTAACAATAGGACTCCATTATCACTCTCTTTCTTGAACAATTTTAAAAATTTAATGTTATCATACAAGGCAACAAACTTCTCACGATAGATATCTCTTTTAGTTTGAAACGTTTGCAAATATTCTGAAACGAATTTAAAATGACTATTTTCTTTTTCCTAAATTTTAATTCTCTGTGCAAACTTCAAATTCAAGAGATTTAATTTTTTTATTAAGGTCAAAAAGCTTTTGAGCTCATCTCGATTAACAATGTCATCATTATCGGAATCTAACGAGAAGAAAAACAAATCAAAAGAGACAAACAAATAATTACCAAAAACTCATGAAACATGACCTACACAATAAGTTAGTGCAACTAGCTTTGATATCAATTTGAGAATGCTAAGGTGGTTTGAACAAACACAAGTTCAATATTTTTATGTTTTTCTAAATATAATGATTGAACGAAATTCTCCCAATTAAACTTAGCACCAATTAAGTCTTTTTTGTAAAAATTGATTTACCAAATGTTATCTTTTTACCCTAAACATGCATCTAGGTGATAGAAGATAAATCAAATATACTAAACCACAAGAAGCCGATGTACGAGGAAACCACTAAGGGAAAAAACCTCGGATGATCCATCTAGACGATCACTATGATATGGTTTTACAAAGCATAGACAATAGACTTACACAATGAATCGATCCCCCACAAGTCTTGACGCTTTTCTATCTTTAACCACTCCTTCATAGTGCAACGTAGTAGTCCACCTATATAAGGTCCACAACACACGAGTCTATGTATGCCTCGGTATCCACCGATGCAGCTTAGCAATCGTCAATCAACACGTACAGAGTCCATCACACGAAACTAGTTCTTATAATGATGGAAGAAACAAACTAGGTGCCCAAATAAGATCTCAAAGTATATGATTTATGAATCTGGGATCTTTTAATCAAAAGGGTGAAACTTTGGGAGTCAGAACTTTTGAGAACAAGTCTGTTTTCGTTTTTGTCAAAAGTAATTTGTCACAAAAAATAAAGTCGAGTCTAAAAATCCTTTTATTAAAAAATCAAGGCCGCACGTCTTTTGAATGATACGAAGAAGTCGTTCTAACGAGATATAGATCTCGTTCGAACGGGATTCCATCTCGCTTCCAACGAGCATATAGAAACTAAAATAGTAAGATTCGTTTGATGTATGTTTGAAAGAACACTTCAAACGACCCTGATATGTCGTCCGAATGATAGTGAGATGTCGTTTGAACGAACTAAATGAAATTTTAAAACTCTGCCTATAATAAACCCATAAAACATATTTTTGAAAAATTGAGTTCCAAATAGTTTTGAAAAAAAAACAGGCTTATTAAAAATTCCAAGGACCCATAAATTACATATATTCATACTTTGGAGATCTTCGACATATGTGTAGACAAACGTGGCATGGTAAACATGTCTTAGAATATGTGCTCTTTGAATCTTTGTCGCTACGTCTGCATCAAAAAATGTCATATGATCATGGGATCATCGGCTCAAAGTCTAATCTATGACTCAAATGTTTTATCCAAAATTATGCCAATTACATATAAATTGACTTGTTTTATTTTTCATCATATTAATACTTAGATTACTTATACTTTTAGTCACACAGTTAGTTAGTTTCAATCACCCATATATATATATATATATATATATATATATGTATGTATGTATGTATGTATGTATGTATGTATGTATGTATGTATGTATGTATGTATGTATGTATATATAGTTACATATTTGAAAGTGAATTGCTTTTATCTTCTCATTTTAGCCCTCTCACTCTTAAAAGTTGGTGTGGCATCCTTACTTACTATTATACAAGTTCATATTATGTTTGTAGGTTGAAGGATTTTGAGACTTGTCTTTTGAAGACAACGAATAATCATACGTAAAAATCAAGTCATCAAATGGCACCGTTGCCACTTTTGTTGAATTTGGAGAGTCATGTGAAGTCTTGTATTTCATTTTCATTTTTGTAGTAGTAGTAGTTATTTTTACTATTCATTATATTGGTTGTATAAGGTTTATTGAGGCTTGTATTAATTTGGGTGTGTTTTTGACACCATTTATTTGTAATAATTAAAAAAATGATAAGCGAAACGGGTCATAATAGAGAGGACGCCCTTGGAGTGGAATTTTTAAGCCTCTCTATTTTGGGTCCGTAGGACTCTCGAGGATGAATAAAGTTAGGCAAACTTCCCCCCGGTCGACTTAACTCGATTTTCCCCCCACATGTGTAAAAGCCATGGGAGGTACATTTCTTCATCACTCGCGAATTCCCCGCAAGCGAGTCCATTCTTTATGTGATTATTTGCTCCGAAGTGATTTTTATTATTGCATTGCATTTATTTTGGATGGTTTGATGAATTAATGAGCCTAAGACCTAAACCTGGTCATTGAAACGAGTTGGGGTTTTATTACCCACTCAATCACCTTATCCCATTTTCTTGTTACCCGTGCCGTCACTTAATTAAAACCAATCAACTAGTAAGCAAAAGTAGGATTTGGTGTTCAATAGAAAACTTTTGGAACGAGACACTCGTAGGATACTCTAGTGAGTCATTTCCACCCCTTCCACTCTTCGATCGACTTTCTTAAGACATTTTATAAGAAAATTTTAAGTGAGGCCGCATAGTAAAACGGGTTTGTGCTTTCCCCAACATGGTACTGAACGGTCGATCGTTATAGTATCTAGTGTGGGGAAACTTAACTAGTAATGATACCAAAAATGGTATCACCAGGTCACAGATATAAGAAGCTCGAATAAGTATAAAACAATGGAATCAACTACATAACAGATCAATAAAGAAGGAGATGAGGAGAAAATGATGAACACTAGGATATAAGTGGTTCGGTCGGAGCCTACATCCACTGTGCAGTGTGAATGGTGGTTTTCACTATAAGTATGGAACTAATGGCCTGTAAATACAACACTCAAGATTTTCTCTCTCTTTTGTATATTTTGACAGAGTTTTACTAGGGTTGCGAATAAAGCGATCGCTTCTCATAGAGAAGATCAAGAGTATGTATAGGACTTGGGGGGTATAGTGTACCCCCAAGCACGTGTGAAATATTCCTAGCCACTGAGTCTGTGCCATCTGTCGCTGTCACATGTAGAGAATAATGAAATATTCCCTCACATGAGGGAACAATTCTGTTGCAACGGTTTTATCCATGTAGGACCTGTATCCCACACGCATTGCTCCACGTGTCTCCCAAACTACGTGCTCTGCCAGCTATCACTATCGACTATATGGTCTAGGCCGAGGACTTCGGCTGACCTTAATGGATGAGGTTGAATTTGTGGGACCTTAACCCTAATAAAATGATATTTGTATCGTCCTCTTATCTCGTCCACTGGTCTCATCCGCTAGTCTCATCTTAGACTCATTGGCACTGTGTCAGCCGAGTTTAAGGATACACAATCCTTCAAGAATAGAGCTGACCCCCATTCTAGGAGACTGACGAGGGTTGAGGCCGATTCATCTCCCCTAGGTCGAGTGGCGAC
Organism: Sambucus nigra; assembly: GCA_949130495.1. Classification (NCBI taxonomy): domain Eukaryota; kingdom Viridiplantae; phylum Streptophyta; class Magnoliopsida; order Dipsacales; family Adoxaceae; genus Sambucus; species Sambucus nigra. The sequence continues at coordinate 395,606,855 of OX422215.1, forward strand.
TTCTCCTTCTTGGTCATCTGGTAAGGGTCGGTTAAGGTCGAGGTTCATGGCCCTGGATGAGGTGATACTTGGCATATCAATCACCCCTAGCCCTTGGTCTCTGACATATGGATGAGGCTGAGGGGTAATAATTCTATGTTTTCAAACTTCTCTACTGATGGCTATTAAGGGGACACGTGTCGACCATAAGGTGAATTGGTCTCTTGAGTTGACATCTGTTACATTTCCCATAGGGTTGTGTCTAATCGAGGTGTGAATGACGGCTTAGATGCCTAGGGTTCTATGCGCATTATGATGAGGCTTTTGGGAAACTGTGCACCCTTTTGTGAAGCGTTCACAAATCATTGCTTACATATAAATAGGAGTTATATTTCAAACCTTTCTTCTTACTAAATTTTCCCTTTTATCACGTTTCTTGAACCAGAGCTATTAACTCTTTGCACCTGCGTTATTAGGCATTGTCTCAAAGTTGTTTCTTCTTCTACATTCCCATTTCTTCTCCAGGTAACCTTCTTCTACCATTGTTATTTAAGCTTTTATAATTTCTTGAGTCACTTTAACACTTTACACTTTTCGTCAAACTCAAACCCCACTTTGGCAGCTCTCACTGGCTGTTTGGGGCTCGCATTTGGGCCTTGTGTGGTGGTTGTAGGAAGGTTTAGTATCTGGGTAGTATTTTTTGCCCTTGTTCCTTGCACTATTTAGGTTTCCATTAGGATCCTAAAATTCCTTCAGTGTTGTTTCGTATACCCCCTGCTGTAAGTTGTTCTTGGTAGGAAAAACGATCGAGTTTCCCCTTTTGATCTTGAAGTCAAACTTAGTCAATACTAAAAATTTTCGTGGCTTCCAATATTTAATTGTTCAAGTGTTAACTCATCCTTTCAATGTTAAGGAATCTATACGAGTTAGCATTTCAATACCCAACCTTGAGGGAGAGGTACTTCCAGGAGATACGCAGACTAGAAGACGAGGTCGAGGCCGAGGCCAAGGCCAGGCGTCAAGCCGACCCTGTTTGGAGATGACCCATTTTTCCTGTTCTTCTAAAAGTAATTTTTACTACCACAGAAGAAATAGTCGACTCGTCCTCCACCCAAGTCGATAATAGGTACTCCTACGAGGAAGCCATGCAGTATTCTCCGACTCATCCTACGGAGATTGGGGAGGCTTGTAACACGTCTCGAGCCTCATCACCCAATCGAGCCTATGCATCCGGCTGAGATGACACTTATGTGGAGATCCTATGAGATCCCGTTGGGCCAACCCCAAAGGCAAATATTCCATCGTCTGTAGCTCCTTTATCTGCGATGTCGGATGTTGAGTTCCAAAGGACTTATGCCAACGTCGACGTCGAGGGTGAAGACGCAGAGGCTGAGAGTGAGGCTTAGGATGAATTGGATGAGGACTCCAAGTCCGAAGATCCACTCAACTATTTTCACGCTGATTAATATCAGTCTTCCATTCATGAGACCGACCTCCTTTTCTTCAGACACATTTACGATATTAAGCCCAATGTCACCTTATGAATTTCGGGCGAGGACGAGAGAGTGTATGACAGGCAAGAGGGGGAAGTTTCTCTTTATGACTAAATGTTCATATTTGGGTTCTAGGCCTGCCAATGGGTCGGAGACGGGTCGGATTTAGAGAGATCCAGATCCGTGTAATCGGGTCTTCATCGGGTTCAGGTCTGGGTCTGGGTCTTCATCGGGTTTATAATATTGGATCCAGACCCGGATCCGTTCAGGTCTTCGGGTCTCGGGTTTGGGTCCGGGTCTGGACAAATATATACATTTATTTTATTTTATCCCCTTTCTTTATTTTTTAATCTTAAATTAAAATATTTTGTATTGTATTATAGAATATTATTAGTATAAATAAAACACATATTACTTATATTTATTATATACATAAATATATATTTTATATATAATACTTAGATGTTATATTTATAAGATATATATATATATATATATATATATATATATATATATATATATATATATATATATATATATATATATATATTTAAAAAATAATAATGTACAGTTCGGGTCGGGTCTTCGGGTCCGAGTTTTGTATAAGATCTAGACCCTACCCGTTTAATAAACGAGTCTTCGGGTCTTCAGGTCCTAAAAAATATACTCAGACCCTATTAAATGGATTAGGTCCGGGTCCAGAGCCGACCCATTGACAGTCCTGTTGGATTTCGTCTTCTTATTGACCCGGCTATGCGAGCCATCCTCTCTAGTCTCGCCCTCACACCTACTCAGATAGCCCCATACTTCTGAAGGGTCATCTTAGGCTATGTTTCCCTGTGGATGAATAACTATGATGATGAACCCTCGATTGAGTTTTTCAATGCTTGATACTATGTGTTGTCCACACCTAATCAGGGCGGGTACTATCACCTGGGAGCCAGGAGGTCTGATAAAAAGCTCCTTAATGTTACTCAGACTTCCAATCATAGCTGGAAAAAAGATTTTTCTATGCGTCTAGTGATTAGGAGTTTTTGGCCGATGCCGAACTTGAGGGCCAAGAAGACGAGCCGAGGGTTCCCCATACTTGAGAAAAACCTTCAAAGCTGACCATAAGATTTGACCCTGGCCTCATTATAGCCAATAAGGAGAGAGTTGACTTCCTCAAAAGTTAAGGGAAGGATGTCACCTCCTTTCTTTTGAAGATTTGATGTCACCATAATATTTAGATAAGTTTGGGTTGAAGGTTGATCCACTGGACGACCTTTGTAAGTGATATAGTTCCCTTCTATCTTTGTTTAAGTTCTTTATCTTACTTTCTGCTTATCACTAGTGACTCATTTTGTGTTTTCGCAGACTGTCCTCCTCATCTGTCTGAAGAATTTTTCAATATGCACATTCCAAGCCTTTACAATGCCTTGAATAAGAATAAACAGCCGGCTGGTAAGGGCTAGTCGAAGAAGACAACAACCACCGAGCCAACACCACCTGAGGTCGGACAAAAAAGGACAGAAGAACAAGTTTCCCTCGAGGGTCAGCCTGAAAAGGACATCAAGAGGCCGAGGGTCATTCCACCAGGGCCATACATGCCGAGTAGATCCAGAGAGAGATCTTTCTTAGGGGATTATTTTCAAGAATATTGGCAGAACAACATTGCCAATCTTAGGAAGTTCCCAGGCTCAATCATTCCTTCAGCTACAAGGTCCAAGAGGGCGATGCTCGGGGTCCCTACTGAGGATGACTACGAGTTCCTGAATAAAATGGTTACCCCTCAAGTCTTTGATTTAGGTCTTCATTTGATGGATCAGGTAACTATTTTCTTCTTAAGCACGAAGTGTTCTCTCGTACTCTTTCCTCGTCTATACTGACATGTCTTCCTTTATTTGCATACTGTATACAAATTTTCCTTAGCCAACAAGTGGATGGTCGATAATTATCCTAAAGTTCAAGAGGCGGACCGATCTCTCAGGTTTGAAGAAAAGTTGAATAAGCACTTGGAGACATACCAAACTGACCTTGATAAGGCTCACAATGATCAAAAGAGAAAGGATGATTTGCTGAAGGAGAAGGACTACCTGATCAAGGAGAAAGACGAGGCTTTGGCTTCACTAGCTATCACCCACACTAAAGAGCTTACTGAGGCTGTGCAGATGTGGAAGGATGTGGCTTTATCTTCGGAGGCCATTGAGAAGATAAGGTCCGAGGTTGTCGAAGCCTTTAAGGATTCAGATGAGTTTGGAAGATTTGGAATTATTTACCTGGAAAGCGGCGTGAAAATAGCATGCCGATGGATCACCACTAAATTCACTGATGTCGTCTCTTCCATTCTTCCAGCCTTGGATGCTCTGGATTTTACTGATCCTCTATTTAATGTTGCCTTGGAGTATGTGGAGCTGATGGAGGTGACCGAGGCCGGGGCTAGCCTTTTAGCCGATGGTGGAGCTGAACATATCATAGAGGGAACCTCTGTCGTCAATCTTGAGCCTGCTTCTTAGGGTGGCCGCCTATGGCTAATACCCTCTTTTGACTATACCTTTATTTTAACTTTGTTATGGAAAACTTGACACCTCTTATAGTTTTTGCAATCTCGATATTTTTTGTTAAGTAAAGCTTACTGTTCTAATATTTGCATTCCTTATTTTGTTTGCATGCTTTTACTTATGCTTGATGTGTCGTTCACAAGTCTTCTCTCGTCAAGCACTGTTGTCCCGACCGAGGGGCGACTCCACTAAATTAATGATGTTTTTCAATGATAACCACAACTAAGTGATTTTTTTTTTTAAAATTTGCATCCACCAAATTAATGATGTTTTAATCACAAGTCCTCCCTCGTCGCTTTGAGAGTTCATGGAGAGTCGTCTCGTCCATCACTATCATCCCGACCGAGGGAGTGATTCCACCAAATTAATGATGTTTAAAACACAAGTCCTCCCTCGTCGCTTTGAGAGTGCATAGAGAGTCATCTCGTCCAGCACTGTCGTCCCGGCTGAGAGAGTGATTCCACCAAATTAATGATGTTTAAAACACAAGTCCTCCCTCATCGCTTTGAGAGTACATGGAGATTCATTTCGTCCAGCACTACCATCCTGACCGAGGGAGTGATTCCACCAAATTAATGATGTTTAGTACACAAATCCTCCCTCGTCATTTGGAGAGTGCATGGAGAGTCATCTCGTCCAGTAATATCGTCCCGACCGAGGGAGTGACTCCACCAAATTAATGATGTTTACAACACAAGTCCTCCCTCATTGTTTTGAGTGTGCATGGAGAGTCATCTCATCCAGCACTGTCATCCCGGTCGAGGGGGTGACTCCACCAAATTAATGATGTTTTTCAATGATAACCACAATTAAGTGATTTTTATAAATTTGCATCCACCAAATTAATGATGTTTTAATCACAAGTCCTTCCTCATCATTTTGAGAGTGCATGGAGAGTCATCTCGTCCATCACTATCATCCCGGTCGAGGGAGTGATTCCACCAAATTAATGATGTTTTTCAATGATAACCACAACTAAGTGATTTTATTAATTTGCATCCATTAAATTAATCTTGTTTATTAACTTAAGCTTATTTCACCACGAATGATGTTTTACAGCTTATGATGGGCTGACACAAACGAATATTTGAATAAATAGGCAACATATGAATCAACATTTGGTTTTCATTGAATTTCTTTCCTCTGAGTCTCATACATGTGTTACAATAAAATGCAGACAAGACAGTAGACTATCTTCTTATTGGTAATATTTCTTCAGGTGATCGGTGTTCCATGGGTTCGAGAATGGCTCCCCCTCCAAGTTTTCCAATTTATATGTCCCCAACACCACCTCTTCAACTACCTTGTATGGTCCATGCCAATTTGGGCAAAGCTTATTGGGTTTTTTCCATGTCTTCTTCAGTACCAAGTCTCCTACTTTCAGTGGACGCGTATTCACCCTCTTATTATAGAATTTTGCTGTTCTTTTCTGGTAGGCGGCTTGCCTAACTTCAACATCCTCTCTTCTTTCTTCTACAAGATCTAAATCAAGCCTCTTCTCATTACTATTTTTCTCAAGGTCGTAGGTCGGAACCCTATGAGTGGACAGACCTACTTCCATTGGTACGACTACCTCCGACTCGTAAGAGAGAATAAATGGGGTTTCCCCGATAGGGGTCTTTTTCGTAGTTCTGTAGGCCCATAAGACAGCATACACTTCCTCAATCCATCTCCCTTTTTCATCTTCTAGCTTCTTCTTAATTCCATCAAGGATTATTTGGTTTGTCACTTCCGTTTTCCCATTATCCTGGGGTCAGCCGGGAGTGGATAATAATTATTTGATGCCGACCCTTTCGCAATACTTTTACCGATGGACGTTCTTAAATTGTGTTCCATTATAAAAATCAGGGTGTTGGGTAGGCCATATATGCAAATTGTATTTTTCCAGATGAACTGGAAGGTCTTCTGTTTCATGATTGTAATCATCGTCTCAACCTCTACCCACTTCAAAAAGTAATCTATCGCTGTGATCAAATAGTGATAATTATTCACATCTCTAGGTAAGGGTCTTACCAGATCAATTCCCCATACCGTAAACAACCAAGGATATTTGATTGAGGTTAGGGGCTGATGAGGCGGATGGGGAATAGTAGCAAACCTCTGGCATTAATCAAACTTCTTGACAGATGCTGTAATATCTTTCGCTAAGGTTGACCACCAATACCCCTGGGTAATAATCCTCTTGGCCATAGATCTACCCCCAATGTGACTGGAGCAAGAGCCTTCGTGCATGTCCTTAAGGATATAGGCTACCTCAGATGGATGGACACACCTGAGGAGGGGAAGTAAAAATCCTTTTTTGTACAAAGTGTCTCCTATGATGGAGAACTTAACATCTTTATATCTCAACTTTGGAAAATCTCCGTCCTTTATGTATGTGATGAGGGGGTCCATGTAGGAAGCCCTCATGTTCAAATTCAGATAAGACTCTGTAGCACTGTCTTCCTCTTCAATGGTCGGTCAATGCAGGATTTCTTTCAGCATTATCCTTCTTATCTTCGTTCTTATAATTGAGGCAAGTCTTTCAAGTGCATCAGCTCAGCTATTGTCTAGCCGAGGTATCCTCTTCAGCTTTACCTCCTCAAAGCTCTTCAACACTGACCTTACTCTCTCTAAATATTTATCCATCCCATCATCCTTCGCCTCATATGCCCCCAAAATCTGGTTTACCACCAATCTTGAATCACTGTGAACAAGGAGCTGGACGACATTCAGAGATAGGTCTAGGGAGAGGCCTGCTATGAAGGCTTCATATTCAGACTTATTATTGGAGACTTTAAAATTGAACCTCAACGTTTATTCAATGTCTGTTCCCTCTGGTGCCGACACTATTTGCCCTGCACCACTTCCACTCTCGTAAGAGGACCCGTCGATAAAGAGGCTCCACACTACTCCATTCTCAGAGAAATTACCTTTTACCAAGGTCCCATTTCTAAATAGGTATCGCTCCTCTTCATTCTCAGATACCTTTCCATTTGATGAACATACCCCGGCCCCATCCGGGGGAGAGCTTACACTTTTCCTTATCTCATAGCTAGTAGTCTTAAAATTTTCACTGTTGGCCTCGTCCTAAGTGAACTCGACCACGATGACTGCTAGTGCCTACCCTTTGATGGTCGATCTAGGCTGACAAGTGATATCTAACTCTCCAAGCTCTATTGCCCAAGCCATTAATCTCCCTGACTTCTCAGGCTTGTGGATGATTTTCCAGAGTGGAGAGTCCGTTAGGATGACCATTGTGTGGGCCTGTAGGTACGACTTCATCTTCCTTGAGGCATAAATTAAATCATAGGCCAATTTTTCCATCCTAGGATACCTCTGTTCGGCCTCTTGGAGAGATTTACTATTGAAGTATACCAACTTTTGTACTCCATCCTCGTCTCTTATGATGGCAGCGCTAATAGCTGAATCTGAAACTATAAGGTATACATAGAGCTTTTCCCCTTGGATCGGTTATGACAATAATAAGGGGGAGCCTAGGTAGGACTTCAACTCTTGGAAGGACTTATTACATTCCTCATTCCACTCGAAAGCCTTTCTAATAATTTTAAAAAATGGCAGACACTTTTCGGTGGCCCTAGATACAAACCTGTTAAGTGCGTCTACTCTTGTCGTCAGCCTCTGCACATCCTTGATTGAAACTGGGGTCTTTATCTCTATCAAGGACTTAATTTTATCAAGGTTAACCTCTATTCCCATCTGATTTATGATAAAGCGTAGGAACTTACCAGCTCCTATGCCGAATACACACTTTGCGGGGTTGAGCTTCATCCTATACTTATCCATCGTATTAAAGGTTTGCTTGAGGTCGTCCACGTAAGAGTCAGCCCTGAGACTCTTAGTCAGTTTATCGCCCACATAGACTTCCATCGTCTTCCCAATTTAATCCTTAAACATCTTGTTAATAAGACTCTGTAAAGTAGCTCCAGCATTCTTCAGACCAAAGGGCATGACTTTGTAGCAGCAAGTCCCCTTATCGGTTATGAAGGTGGTCTTATCCTCATTGGCCAGGTGCATAGATATCTGGTTGTAGCTCGAGTAAGCATCCATGAAACTCATTAACTCATGACCTACTGTGGCATCGACCATCTGGTCAATCCTAGGCAAAGGAAAACTGTCCTTAGGGTAAGCCTTGTTCAGATCAGTGAAGTCTACACACATTCTCCATTTCCCATTGGCTTTGAGAACTATGATAGCATTGACCAGCCACTCTGGATATATCACCTCTCTTATGAAGTTGGCCTTTTCCATATTTTT